>OZ007590.1:390864104-392363354 GCA_963931845.1 Maratus michaelseni | reverse complement strand
AGTGATTTTGCTTTTCTGCAGCAGTTTTAGGTATGTGCGCGAAATTCAGGAAATAAATCTACTAAAAAAATGGTTTAACTAGTATTTTGCATTTGTAGAAATTTATACATTAAGGCGTTAAGTGAAGGAGGGGAAGGGGGGGGGGGGGTTCGAAGGTGTTAAGTGATTTTGCTATATCTCAGAGGCAGTTTTATGTACGAGCGTAAAAGTCATGAAACAAATCTGTTAAAAAAAGGTTTAAACACGTATTTCAACGTTTTTTTCAAAATTCCCACCCGAAGGAGGTTAGAGGAGTGTCGAATAATTAACGTGATATCACCATATTTCACCTGCTTTAGATGATTTCGTAATATCTCAGCAGCAGTTTTAGGTTGGAGCGCAAAATTGAGAAATTAAATCTACTTAAACAAATGGTTAAACATGTGTTTCAGCGATTTTTGAAAATTTCCCCCAAAGTAGGTTAAAGGAGGGCTCGAACGTTTTAGGTGAATCCGCCGAATCTCAGCAACAGTTTTAGTTAAAAGCGCGAATTTCAGGACAGCACAACTACTAAAAATATGGCCAAACACGTATTTCAGAGATTTTTGAAAATCCCCCCTGGAAGGGGTTAAGAAGTGGGCAGGTCGAACGTTTTAAGTGATTTTGCTATATCTCAGTGGCAGTTTTAGGTAGCTGCGCAGAATTCAGGAAAAAAATCTACTAAAGTATAGTTAAATATGTATTTTAGCGATTTTTGAAAATTCCCACCTCAAAGAGAATAAAGGGAGGATTAGTTGTTTGAGGAGATTTTGCTATATCTATGCAGCAGTTTTAGGAAGGAGCGTGAAATTCAGGAAAACAAATCTACTGAAACTACACGCATTTTAGCGTTTTTTGAAAACTCCCCCTTGAAGATGCTTATATCGGTGGGGAGGAGGGGTCGTACGTTTTAACTGATTTTGCTATATCTCAGCGGCAGTTTTAGGTAGGAGTGCGAAATTCAACAAAACAAATCTATTAAAAATGGTTCAACACATATTACAGCGATTGTCGAAAATTCTCCGCGAAGGGTGTTAAAGCGGTTAGGGGATCGAATGTATTAGGTGATTTCACAATATCTCAGCAGCTGTTTTTGGTTGTAGCAAGCAATGCAGGAAAACAAATCCACTCAAAAACGGTAAAACACGTATTTCAGCGATTTTCGAAAACTCATCCTGGAAGGTCGTTAAAGGGGGAGGAGGTCGAACGTTTTAGGTGATTTCATTATATCTCAGCAGCACGTTTAGGCTGTAGCAGGCAATTCAGGAAAACAAATCTACTAAAAAAATGTTAAACACGTAGTTCAGCTATTGTAGAAAATCATAAATCATACAGTAAGGGATTAAATGGGAGGGGGCGGGTTAATGTTTTAGGTGATTTCGCCATATCTCAGCAGCAGTTTTAGATTGAACCGTAAAATTAAGGAAAATAAATCTACTTAAAAAAATGGCTATATCTCAGCGACAAATTTAGGTAGGAGAGCGAAATTCAGGGAAAAAAATGTTTAAAAAAACTGTTAAACACGTACTACAGCGATTTTTTAAAGTCCATCCCCCTCCCCCCCCCCCCCCCCCCCCGAAAGGTGTTAAAGGGGAATTGAACGTTTTAGATTATTTTGTAATATCTCAGCAGCAGCTTTACGTACTAGCTTGAAATTCAGTAAAATAAATCTACTTAAAAAAGGGTTAAACATGTATTTTACCGATTTTTTTAAATTCCACTACCGGCAGTGGTTATAGGGGAAATCGAACATTTTAGCTGATTTCGCAATATCTCAGCAGGAGTTTCAGGTAGAAGCGCGTAATTAAGGAAAATAAATCTACTAAAAAAATGGTAAATCACGTATTTCACTAACTTTTCAAAATTCCACACCCATTGGTGTTAAAGAGGGGGGGGGAGGTGAACGATTTATGTGATTTCGCCATACCACAGCAGCAGTTTTAGGTAGAAAAGCGAAATTCAGGGGAAAAAATTACAAAAAAAATATTAAACTCGTATTTTTAGCAATTTTAGAAATTCACCGCCTATGTCAGTTAAATGGGTGGGAGGTCGAACATTTTAAGTGATTTTGCCATATCTCAGCAGCAGTTTTGGTAGGAGCGCGGAATTCTGGAAAACAAATCTACTAAAAAAATGGTTAAACACGTATTTCATTGAGTAACAAAAATTACCTCCCGAAGGGCGTTAAAGGTTTAACTCTTATTTCAGCGACTTTTGAAAATTTCTAACTGAAAGAGGTTAAATCGAGGGTGGAACGTTTAACGTTTTAGATGATTTCGCAATATCTCAGCAGCAGTTTCAGGTAGAAGAGCGAAATTTAGGAAAACAAATATACTATATAAATGATTAGACACGTATTTCAGCAACCTTTGAAAATTTTCCCGGAACGAGGTTAAAGGGGGAGTGGGGGTTGAACGTATTAGAAGATTTCACCATATCTCAGCAGTAATTTTGGTAGGAGCGTGAAATTCGGAATAACAGACCTATTAACAGAATGGTTAAACGCGTATTTCAGCGATTCTTGAAAATTGCCCCACTCCCCCGAAGGGAGTTAAAGGGCGCTTTGGTAGGAGAGCCAAATTCGGGAAATAAATCTAATAAAAAAAAATTTACACATTTATTACAGCGATTTTTGAAATTCATACAGGAAGGGGTTAAGGGGAGGGGGGAGGAGTCAATGTTTTTGGTAATTTCGCCATATCTCAGCAGCAGTTTTGGTAGAAGCACGAAATTCGGGAAAATAAATATCTGGAAAATAAACTAATAAAATTGTCAAACACGTATTTCAGATATTTTTAAAAATTTCAACCCCAAGGAAGTTAAAGGGAGGGTCGAATGTTTGAGGTGATTTCGCCATATTTCAGCAGCAGTTTTAGGTAGGAGTGCGAAATTCAGGAAAAGAAATTTACTAAAATATTGTTAAACACGTATTACAGCGATTTTTGAAATTTTTTTGGAAGAGGGTTAAAAAGGGAGGGTGTCGAACGTTTAAGGTGATTTCACGATTAAGGTTGAAATAGTGGGGAGGGGTGTAAAATGTTTTAGATGATTTCGCGTAAAAAAATTACTGAAAACTGGATAAATACTGAAGGACGTTAAGTAGAGGTTAGAACTTTTGAGGTGATTTCGCCATATCTCAGCTGTACTAGCGTGAACGTTTTACGTACTAGCTTGAAATTCAGGAAAATAAATTTACTTAAAAAACGGATAAACATGTATTTCAGCGATTTTTGAAACTTCCCCCGGTTAAATGGGTTAAATGGGGATGGAGGTCGAATGTTTTAATGGTCGAATGGTTAAATCGAGGTTGGAACTTTTCACGTTTTAGATGACTTCGCAATATCTCAGCAGCAGTTTTACGTAGAAGCGCGAAATACAGGAAAAGAAATCTACTAAAAGAATGGTTAAATTCGTATTTAACTGACTTTTCAACCCCCCACCCCGAAGTGTGTAATAGGGGGGGGGGGGATCAATCGTTTAAGGTGATTTCGCTATATCTCAGCAACAGTTTTAAGTAGGAGCGCAAAATTCAGGAAAACAAATCTACTAAAATATGACTAAATACATATTTTCAGCAATTTTAGAAATTTACCCACTAAGTTGGTTAAATAAGGGGAGTCTAACGTTTTAAGTGATTTCACCATATCTCCGCAGCAGTTTTGGTAGGAGCGCGAAATTCGGGTAAATAAATCTACTAAAAGAATGGTTAAACAGGTATTTCAGCGAATCTTGAAATATGACGTCCAAAGGGAGTTAAAGGATCGAACGTTTTACGTGATTTCGAAATATCTCAGCAACAATTTTAGGTTGGAGCAAGACATTCAGGAAAACAAATCCACTAAAAAAATGGTTAAACTCGTATTATCTGCAATTTGAAAAATTCATTTCCTAAGGGAGTTAAATGGGGACGTAGATTGAACGTTTTTCGTGATTTCGCCGTATTTCAACAGCAGTTTTGGCAGGAGCGCAAAATTCGGGAAAAAAAATCTACTAAAAAAATCTTAATCACGTATTTAGGCGATTCGTGAAAATTCCCACCCCACACAGGTTAAAGGGGTGTCCAATGATTCAGGTGATATCACCATACCTCAGCAGCATTTTTATGTTGGAGAGAGAAATAGAAGAAAACCAATCTACTAAAAATATTGTAAAACACTTATTTCAACGATTTTAGAAATTTCCCCTCACCCCCGAAGGTGGTTAAAGGGGAAATCGAACGTTTTAGATGATTTCGCAATATCTCAGCAACAGTTTTAAGTAGAAGCTCGAAATTCAGGCGGAAAAAAATGGTTAAACATGTATTTGAGCGGTTTTTGAAAAATTAACTCAAAGGAGGTTATGGGAGGAATCGAGCGTTTTAGATGATTTCGCAATATTTCAGCACCAGTTTTAGGGTGAAGCGCGAAATTCAGGAAAATCAATCTACTAAAAAAATAGTTAAACATGTTTTTCAGCGATTTTTGAAATTTTCCCCCAAAACAAGTTAAAGGATGGGTCGGGCGTTTTAGGTGAATTCGCGATATTTCAGCAACAGTTTGAGGTAGAAGCGCGAAATGCAGGAAAACACATCTACTAAAAAAAGGGTTAAACACGTATTTTAGCGATTTTTCAAAATGCCACTTGTAAGGGTTTTAAATGTAAGTGGAGAGTGGGGGGGGGGGGGGATCGAACGTTTTAAGTGATATTATCTCAGTGGCAGTTTTAGGTAGAATAGCGAAATTCAAGAAAATAAATCTACTAAAAAAATGGTTAAACATGTATTTCAACGATTTTTGAAAATTCCCCTCACCTCCAAAGAGGGTTAAAGAGGAAATCTAACGTTTTTGATGAATTCCCAGTATCTCAGCAACAGTCTTAAGTAGAAGATTGAAATTCAGCTTTAATACTCTGTCATGTGGACTAAATGCGATATTTTAAAAAAATATATTTCAAAAATAAGCATGTTTTATAGAGACCTTAAAAATGTTAAAATATACCAATATTTCCATAATCGGGTTTTTATCATGATTCAATACGTTCCTAAAACTTATATATTTACTATTCTCTATTACTCATATTGATACTCTCTTTGTATTATTCTCAAACATTTGAAAAATCCGTTATGACGTCAGATTAATTTTCTTTTTAATTCTCTAATGACGTCATATTAAGCTGCTTTCTGTATTTACACATACTCATACCCCTTGTATTATTGAGAAATGTTTGAAAATTTCCGTTTTATAACCAATACGGCGTCATATTAATCTTTCTTTTTTTTTTTTTGAATTGGTGAAACTTTTTATTTCATTTTCATTTTCCACGTGGAAAGCTTTCAATAGAAAATTAATTATTGTATAAGGAATTTTATTGTGGATTATTAATTGTTTGCAACTGCTATAACGAAAAATGTTTAAATTTAATTGGAAAAGGGTGTTAGATTTTTGGTTTTTTATCTCTATACATTAAAATATTACGATTTTTTCAAATTTTATGATTTTGAGCTTCACAGCCGGTATTCAGGTACAAGTACACAAAATTCCATGCCTGACAATTAAATAGTTTCTGAGAACCGACTCTGTGACGGACAGTCAACGAAGCTGGAGCAAAAGCGTTTCGTGAGATGAACGAAACTCTAAAAATGGTTAAAAGCGTATTTCAGCATTTTTAAAAATCTCCCCCCCCCCCCTTCCCGAAGGAGTAAGACGGTGGTGGTCAAAAATTATAGGGGATTTCGCCATATCTCAGCAGCATTTTTAGGTACAACCATGAAATTCAGGAAAACAAATATACTAAAAAAATGGTTAGACACCTATTTCAGCGATTTTTGAAAATTCCTCCTGGAAGAGGGGTAAATAGGGGGGGGTCGAATGTTTTAAGTGATTTTGCGATAACTCAATGGCAGTTTTTGGTAGGAGGATGAAATTCAAGAAAACAAATCTATTAAAAGAATGGTTAAACACGTATTACAGCGATTTTCGAAAATTCACCCTGAACGGGGTTTAATTGGAAGAGGGGTCGAACGTTTTATGTGATTTCACTATATTTCAGCAGCGTGTTTAGTTTGTAGCAAGCATTTCTGGAAAACAAATCTACTAAAAAAATGGTTAAACACGTATTTCAGCAACTATAGAAATTCATACACTAAGGGGTTAAATGTGAGGGGGGGGGGGGGTCGAATATTTTTGGTGAATGCGTTACATTTCAACAGCAGTTTTATGTTGGACCGCAAAATTTAGGAAAATAAATCTTCTTAAAAAATGGTTAAACATGTATTTTACAAATTTTTGAAAATTGCTCCCCCCTTGAGAGGTTAAAGAAGGAATGGAAAGTTTTAGATGATTTCGCAATATATCAGCAGCATTTTTAGGTAGGAGCGTGTAATTCAGGAAAAGAAATTTACTAAAAAATTGTTATACACCTATTTCAGCAATTTAAAAAAAAATTTCGGAACGGGGTTAAAGAGCGAGGGGGTCGAAGTTTTAGGTGATTTCGCCATATCTCAGCAGCAGTTTTAGTTGGAAGCATGAAATTCAGGAAAACAAATACTATACTAAAAAAATAGTTAAAGACGTATCTCAACGATTGTAAAAATTCATACACAAAGGGGTTATGTGTGGAGGGGGGGGGGTCGAATATTTTTGATGAATGCGCCATATCTCATCAGCAGTTTTAAGTTTGAACGTGAAACCCAGGAAAATAAATCAAATAATAAAATCGGTAAACATGCATTTCAGCGATTTTTGAAAATTCCAACCCAAAGGGGTTTAAAGGGAGTGTCGAATGTTTGAGGTGATTTCGCCATATCTCAGCAGCAGTTTTAGGTAGGAGCGCGAAATTCAGGAAAAGAAATTTACTAAAAAATGGTTAAACATGTATTTCATAGATTTTTTAAAATTCTCCCCTGAAGTATAAAAAAGATGGTGGTCGAACGTTCGAAGTCATTTCGCTATATCTCAGCCGCAGTTTTAGGTAGGAGCGAGAAATTCAGGAAAACAAATATACTAAAGAAAATGGTTAAACACGTATTGCAGAAATTAATACACTAAGGGGTAAAGTGCGGTATGGGGTGAGTAGAAAGTTTTAGGTGATTTCACCATATCTCAGCAGCAGTTTTAGGTTAGCCCGCGAAATTCAGGAAAACAAATCTACTAAAATAATTGTTAAACACATATTTCAGCGAATTTTGAAAATTCCCACCCCAAGCAGGTTAAAGGGAGGGCTGAATGTTTGAGGTGGTAGCGCTATAACTCAGCAGAATTTTTAAGTTAATCCACGAAATTCAGGAAAACAAATGTACTAAAAAAATGGTTAAGCACATATTTCAGCACTTTTTGAAAATTCCTCTCCCGCCGTAGGGGGTTAAAGGGTGAATCGAACGGTTTAGCTGAATTCGTAATATCTCAGCAGCAGTTTTAGGTAGAAGCGCGAAATTCAGGAAAAGTAATTTACTAAAAAATAGTTAAACACGCATTTAATAGTTCTTTTAACTCCCCCACTGAAGGGTAAAAAGGGGGTGGTCGATCATTTTAGGTTATTTAGCCATATCTCAGTAGCAGTTTTAGGTAGGAGCGTGAAATTCAAGAAAATAAATATACCGCAAATTTACTCTGGAAAGTGGTTAAATGAGGTGGGGGGTGTAGTCAACAGTTTTAAATGATTTTGCTTTATCTCAGTGGCAGTTTCATATAGCAGCGGACCCCAAGGATGTTAAAGGGAGGGTCGACTGATTCAGGTGATTTCGACATATCTCAGCAGTAGTTTTAAGTGGGAGCGCGAAATTCAGGAAAAACAATCTACTAAAAAAAATTATTAAACACGTATTTCAGCGATTTATGAAAATGCCCCCTGGAAATGGGTTAAATGGGGTCGAGGAAGGGGGAGGGGTCAAACTTTTAAGTGATTTTATTATATCTCAGTGACAGTTTTAGGTAGCAGCGAAATTCCCACCCCAAGGATGTTAAAGAGAGAGTTGAATGATTCAGGTGATTTCGCCTCTTCTCAGGAGCATTTTAAAGTAGGAACGAGAAATTCAGAAAAACAAATCTACTAAAAAAATGATTAAACACGTATTTCAGCGATTTTTGAAAATTCCCCCAGGAAAGGGGTTAAATGGGTTGGGGGGGGGAGTCAGGGGAGTCAAACGTTTTAAGTGATTTTGCTATATCTCAGTGGCAGTTTTAGGTAGCAACAAAATTCAGGAAAAAAATCTACTAAAAAAATAGTTAAACACGTATTTTTGCAATTCTTGAAAATTCCTACCCCAAGGAAGTTAAAGGGAGTGTCGAATGTTTGAATTGATTTCGCCATATCTCAGCAACAATTTTAGGTAGGAGCTCGAAATTCAGGAAAACAAATCTACTAAAAAAATGGTTAAAGCGAATTTAAGCGATTGTAAATATTCATACACTGTTAAATGGGGGTGGGGGTGAAATTTTTAGGTGATTTCGCCATAACTATGCTGAAGGTTTACGTTAGCCCATGAAATTCAGGAAAACAAATCTACTAAGAAAATGCTTTAACACATGCTTTAGCAATTTTTGAAAATTACCCTCCCGCCGTAGGGGGTTAAAAGGCTACTTCACTCAGACGAAAACACCCGCTCGCTAATGTTAATTCTACGTACGAAATTTTTGAAGATATCTCGTTCGCATTTCAATATTTTTAAATGATTTTTTTTGCATTGGATAGCTGAGGTCAATCTCTATGCACGCTACTTTGTACTTTTGATTACAAGTATTTTTTATTAAGATACTTTCACTTTCGGAACCGGTTTCGAAAGGGAAAGTATCCCCAATAAAAAAAACTGCAACAAAAATCGAAAAAATAAAAAGGAGCGTGCATAGAGATTGACCTCAGCTATCCAATGCAAAAAAATCATTTAAAAATATTGAAATGCGAACAAGATATCTTCAAAAAATTCCTCCATAGGATTAACATTAGCGAACGAGTGTTTTCGTCTGAGTGAAGTAGCCTCTTAAAGGGTGAATCGAACTTTTAGATGAATTCGTAAAATCTCAGCAGCAGTCTTAGGTAGAAGCTCAAAATTCAGGAAAAGAAATTTACTAAAAAATGGTTAAACACGCATTTTATACATTTTCTTAACTTCACCCCCGGAAGGGTTAAAAAGGGGGTAGTCGAACGTTTTAGGTTATTTCTCCATATCTCAGTAGCAGTTATAGGAAGGAGTGTGGAAAAAAAATGTACTAAAACAAATCTACAAAATCATCTAAAACGTTCGATTCCCCTTTAACCCTTCCGGGGGGGGGGACTTGAAAAATCGCTGTAGTACGTGTTTAACAGTTTTTTTTAATACATTTTTTTTCCTGAATTTCGCTCTCGTACCTAAATTTGCCGCTGAGATATAGCCATTTTTTTAGTAGATTTATTTTCCTTAATTTTAAAGTTCAACCTAAAACTGCTGCTGAGATATGGCGAAATCACTAAAAACATTCAACCCTCCCCCCCCCTCCCATTTAACCCCTTACTGTATGATTTATGATTTTCTACAATCGCTGAACTACGTGTTTAACATTTTTTTAGTAGATTTGTTTTCCTGAATTGCCTGCTACAGCCTAAACGTGTGCCGCTGAGATATAATGAAATCACCTAAAACGTTCGACCTCCTCCCCCTTTAACGACCTTCCAGGAAGAGTTTTCGAAATCGCTGAAATACGTGTTTTACCGTTTTTGAGTGGATTTGTTTTCCTGCATTGCTTGCTACAACCAAAAACAGCTGCTGAGATATTCTGAAATCACCTAATACATTCAACCCCCTCCCCCCTTTAACACCCTTCGCGGAGTACTTTCGACAATCCCTGTAATATGTGTTGAACTATTTTTTAATAGATTTGTTTTGTTGAATTTCGCGCTCCTCCCTAAAACTGCCGCTGAGATATAGCAAAATCAGTTAAAAAGTACTACCCCTACTCCACCCCCCCCCCATGTAAGCACCTTCAAGGGGGAGTTTTCAAAAATTGCTAAAATGCGTGTAGTTTCAGTAGATTTGTTTTCCTGAATTTCACGCTCCTTCCTAAAACTGCTGCATGGATATAGCACAATCTCCTCAAACAACTGATCCTCCCTTTATTCTCTTTGAGGTGGGAATTTTCAAAATTCGCTGAAATACATATTTAACTATTACTTTTGTAGATTTTTTCCTGAATTTCGCGCTGCTTACCTAAAACTGCCACTGAGATATAGCAAAATCACTTAAAACGTTCGACCTGCCCACTTCTTATCCCCTTCCAGGGGGAATTTTCAAAAATCGCTGAAATACGTGTTTAACCATATTTTTAGTAGATGTGTTGTCCTGAAATTCGCACTTCTAATTAAAACTGTTGTTGAGATACGGTGAATTCACCTAAAACGTTCGACCCCTCCTTATACCTACTTTATTCAGAAGAAATTTTCAAAAATCGCTGAAAGACATGTTAAACGATTTGTTTCAGTAGATTAATTTCTCTGTTTCGCGCTCCAACATAAAACTGCTGCTGAGATATGACGAAATCATCTAAAGCAGGTGAAATATGGTGATATCACGTCAATCATTCGACCCTCCTTTAACCTCCTTCGGGTGGGAATTTTTGAAAAATCGTTGAAATACGTGTTTAACATTTTTTAATAGATTTTTTTCATGACTTTTACGCTCGTACATAAAACTGCCTCTGAGATATAGCAAAATAAACACCTTCGACCCCCCCCCCACCTCCACTTAACCCCTCAGTGTATGAATTTCTACAAATGCAAAATACGGGTTTAACCATTTTTTTAGTAGATTTATTTTCCTGAATTTCTCGCACCTACCTAAATCTGCTGCAGATATATAGCAAAATCTTTTGAAACGTTCGACCCCCCCCCCTCCCGCATTTAACCCCTTTGGAAGAAGAATTTGCAAAAATCGCTGAAATATCTGTTTAACCATTTTTCAAGTAGATTTGCTTTCAAGAATTTCGCGATCCTACCAAAACTGCCGCTGAGATATAGCGATATAATTTAAAACGTTCGACCACCCCATTTAATCGCCTTAGAGGGTGAATTTCTGAAATTTCTTACAATTCGATTCCCTTTTAACCCTGAAATACGTGTTTCACCATTTTTTAGTAGATTTCTTTTCTTAATTTTTCGGTCCAACCTAAAACTTATGATGAGATATAGCGAAATCGCCTAAAACTTTCAAACCCAACCAATTAACCCCTTTGTGTGTGAATTTCTACAATCGTTTAAATGCGTGTTTTACCATTTTTTTAGATGATTTGTTTTCCTGAATTTCGCGGGCTAACCTAAAACTGCTCTCAGATATGGCGAGATCACCTAAAACTTTCTACTCCTCCTCCCCTTTACCCCTTATTGTATGAATTTCTACAATCGCTGAAATACCTGTTTAAGCATTTTTTAAGTAGATTTATTTTCCTGAATTTCTCGCTACTACCTAAAACTGCTGCTGAGATATGGCGAAATAACCTAAATTGTTGGACTTCTCCTTTAACGTCCTTTGGGAGAAATTTTCAAAAATTTCTGAAATACATATTTAACTATTACTTTAGTAGATTTGTTTCCCTGAATTTCGCACTGCTATTTAAAACTGCCACTGAGATATAGCAAAATCACTTAAAACGTTCGACCTCCCCAATTTTAAACCTCATTCCAGGGGGAATTATTAAAAAATCACTGAAATACGTTTTTAACCATATTTTTAGTAGATGTGTTTTCCTGAAATTCACGCTTCTACCTAAAACTGTTGCTGAGATACGGCGAATTCACCTAAAACTTTCGACCCCTCCTTTAACCTCCTTTGGGGGAAATATTCCGAAATCACTGAAACACATGTTTAACCATTTGTTTAAGTAGATTTAATTTCTAAATTTCATGCCCCAACCTAAAACTACTGCTGAGATATGACGAAATCTAAAGCAGGTGAAATATGGAAATCAGGTGAAATATCGTGATATCATGTCAATCATTCGACCCTACTTTAACCTCCTTCGAGTGGGAATTTTGAAAAAAAACATTAAAATACGTGTTTAATCCTTTTTTAATAGATTTATTTATCACTTTCGCGCTCGTACATAAAACTGCCTGTGAGCTATAAAAAAGTCATTTAACACCTTCGACACCCCCCCCCCCCCCTCTTTCCACCTAACTCCTTATTGTGTGAATTTCTACAATCGCTGAAATAAATGTTTCACCATTTTTTTAGTAGATTTCTTTTCCTGAATTTCCCGTTTCTAGCTAAATCTGCCACTGAGGTATAGCAAAATCACTTTAAAATTTCTACCCCCTCCCTCATTTAAACACCGCAGGGGGTAAATTTCTAAAATAGCTGAAAATACATGTTTAAACATTTTTTTAGTAGATGCGTTTTCCTGAATTTCGCGCTTCTACCTAAAACTACCACTGAGATATAGCGAAATCACTTAAACCGTTCGATCCCCCACATTTAACCCCCATTCAGGGGGAAGTTTCAAATATCGCTGAAATACGTGTATAACTATTCTTTTAGTAGGTTTGTTTTCCTGAATTTCGCGCTGCTACCTAAAACTGTCACTGAGTTATAATAACTCACATAAAAATGTTCGACGACTCCCGACCTTCTTAACCCTCTTCCAGCGAGAATTTTCAAAAATCGCTGAAATATGTGTTTAATCATTCTTTTAGTAGATTTGTTTTCCTGAATTTCGCGGGCTAACCTAAAACAGCTGCTGAGATATGGCGACATCACCTAAAACGTTTGACCCCCCCCCCCCTCCAAACAGTTTAACCCCTTTCCAGGAGGAATTTTCAAAAATTACTGAAATACGTGTTTAACAATTTTTTAGTAGATTTGTTTTCCACACTCCTTCCTATAACTGCTACTGAGATATGGCGAAATAACATTCGACCACCCCCCTTTTTAACCCTTCCAGGGGTGAAGTTAAGAAAATCTATAAAATGCGTGTTTAACCATTTTTTAGTAAATTTCTTTTCCTGAAGATTTCTTTTCCTAAGACTGCTGCTGAGATATCATTCAGAGAGAGTTCGATTCACCCTATAAGAGGCTACTTCACTCAGACTAAAACACTCGCTCGCTAATGTTAATCCTATGGAGGAAATTTTTGAAGGTATCTTGTTCACATTTCAATATTTTTAAATGATTTTTTTTGCACTGGATAGCTGAGGTCAATCTCTATGCACGCTTCTTTTTACTTTTTCGATTTTTGTTGCAGTTTTTTTTATTGAGGATACTTTCACTTTCGAAACCGGTTCCGAAAGTGAAAGTATCTTAATAAACAATACTTGTAATCAAAAGTACAAAGTAGCGTGCATAGAGATTGACCTCAGCTATCCAATGCAAAAAAAATCATTTAAAAATATTGAAATGCGATCGAGATATCTTCAAAAATTTCCTCCGTAGAATTAACATTACCGAGCGGGTGTTTTCGTCTGGACGGCGGGAGGGGAATTTTCAAAAATTACTAAAGCATGTGTTTAAGCATTTTCTTAGTAGATATGTTTTCCTGAATTTCATGGGCTAACGTAAACCCCCCATTTAACAGTGTATGAATATTTACAATCGCTTAAATTCGCGTTTAACCATTTTTTTAGTAGATTTGTTTTCCTGAATTTCGAACTCCTACCTGCTGCTGAGATATGTCGAAATCACCTCAAACATTCGACACTCCCTTTAACTTCCTTAGGGTAGGAATTTTCAAGAATTGCAGAAATACGTGTTTAATCATTTTTTTTAGTAGATTTGTTTTTCTGAATTTCGCGATCCTACCTAAAACTGCTCCTGAGAAGTGGCGAAATCACCTGAATCATTCAACCCTCTCTTTAACACCCTTGGGTGGGAATTTCGCTGCTACCTAAAACTGTCAGTGAGATATAATAAAATCACTTAAAACGTTAACCCCCCCCCCGTCACTTCGACCCCATTTAACCCCTTTCCAGGGAAGATTTCCTAAAAATCGCTGAAATACGTGTTTAATAATTTTTTTGTAGATTTGTTTTCTTGAATTTCGCGGCCCTACTTAAAACTGCTGCTGAGATATGGCGAAATAGCCTGAATCATTCAACCACTCCCTTTATCATCCTCGGGGTAGGAATTTCGCTGCTACCTAAAACTGCCACTGTGAAATAGCAAAATCACAATCACTTAAAACGTTTGACCACCCCCCCCCCCCACCCCATTTAACTATTTTCAAGGGGGAATTTTCAAAAACCGCTGAAATACTTGTTTAATCATTTTTTTAGTAGATTTGTTTTCCTGAATTTCACGCTCCTACCTAAAATTGCTGCTGAGATATGGCGAAACCACCTAAAACTTCCCCCCCCCCCTCTTAACACCTTAGTGTATGAATATTTACAATCGTTTAATTCGTATTTAACCATTTTTTTGTAGATTTGTTTTCCTAAATTTCGCGCTCCTACCTAAAATTGCTGCTGAAATATGGCGAAATCACCTCAAACATTCCACACTCCTTTAACCTGATTTTCAAGAATCGCTGAAATACGTGTCTATCCCCTCTGTTAGTAGATTTGTTTTCCTGAATTCCGCTGCTACCTAAAACTGCCACTGAGATATAGCAAAATCACTTAAAACGTTTGAACCCCACCCCCTCCAACCCATTTAACCCCTTTAAAGGGGGCATTTTCATAAATCGCTGAAATACGTGTTTAATTACTTTTTTAGTAGATTGGTTTTCCTGAATTTCGCGCTCCTACTTAAAAGTACTGCTGAGATATGGCGAAATCACCTGAATCAGTCGAACCTCTCTTTAACGTCCTTGGGGTGAGAATTTCGCTGCTACATGAAACTGCCGCTGGGATAAAGCAAAATCATTTAAAACTGTTGACCTCCCCCCCCCACCTCATTTAACCCCTTTCCATAGGAAATTTGCGGTAGATTTATTTTCCTGAATTTCACGCTCCTACCTAAAACTGCTGCTGAGATATGGCTAAATAACCTAAAATATTCGACCACACCCTTTTTACCTTTCAGTGGGGCAGTTAAAAGAAATATTAAGTGCGTGTTTAACCATTTTTTAGTAAATTACTTTTCCTGAATCTCGCGTTTCTACCTAAAACTGCTGCTGAGATATTACGAATTCATCTAAAACGTTCGATTCACCCTTTAACACTCTACGGCGGGAGGGGAATTTTCAAGAATCGCTGAAATATGTGCTTAACCATTTTTTTAGTACATTTGTTATCCTGAATTTCGCGCAGCTACATAAAACTTGCCACTGAGATATAGCAAAATCACTTAAAACGTTCGACGGCCCCCACCACTTTTTTAACCCCCTTCCAAGGAGAATTCTCAAAAATCGCTGAAATATGTGTTTAACGATTATTTTAGTAGATTTGTTTTCCTGAATTTCGCGGGCTAACCTAAAACTGCTGCTGAGATATGGCGAAATCACCTAAAACTTTCGACTCACCCCATACCGCACATAACCCCTTAGTGTATTAATTTCTACAATACGTGTTTAACCATTTTCTTTAGTATATTTGTTTTTCTGAATTTCTCGCTGCTACCTAAAACTGCGGCTGAGATATAGCGAAATGACTTCGAACATTTGACCACCATCTTTTTGATACTTCCGGGGGGAATTTAAAAAAAATCTATGAAATACGTGTTTAACCATTTTTTAGTAAATTTCTTTTCCTGAATTTCGAGCTCCTACCTAAAACTGCTGCTGAGATACGGCGAAATCACCTCAAACATTCGACCCTCCCTTTAAACTCCTTGTGGTTGGAATTTTCAAAAATCGCTGAAATGCATGTTTACCGATTTTATTAGTTGATTTATTTTTCTGAATTTCCCGTTCAAATTCAAAACTGCTGATGAGATATGGCGCATTCACCAAAAATATTCGACCCCCCACCCCCCCTCCTCCACACATAACCCCTTTGTGTATGAATTTTTACAATTGTTGAAATACGTCTTTAACTATTTTTTTAGTATATTTGTTTTCCTGAATTTCATGCTTCCAACTAAATCTGCTGCTGAGATATGGCGAAATCGCCTAAAACGTCAACCCCCTCGCTCTTTAACCCCGTTCCGAAATTTTTTTAAAAATTGCTGAAATACGTGTATAACAACTTTTTAGTAAATTTCTTTTCCTGAATTACACGCTCCTACTCAAAAATGCTATTGAGATATTGCGAAATCATCTAAAACTTTCGATTCCTCCTTTAACCCTTTAACGGGCGGTGTCCACAAAAAAGGACACCTAATTTTAATTCCAAAACTGACAAGCGGCACCAAGAATATTTAATTAAAATTTCCCTTTTATTAAGTACCGGAAAATAAGCAAGTTTTTATTTTCTAATGAATTCGTTTGAAATTTCTGGTGTCAGTCCATTATTTCATCATTTTGCAAACAGACTTACTCCGCGCCGGAAAGGGTTAACCGCTCAAGGGGGGAGCAATTTTCAAAAAATTTTAAAATACATGTTTAACCATTTTTTAAGAAGATTTATTTTCCTAAATTTTGCAGTCCAACATAAAACTGCTGGTGAGATAATTCACCAAAAATATCCCCCCCCCCTCCTCACATTTAACCCCTTAGTGTATGAATTTCTACATTCGCTGAAACACGTGTTTAACCATTTTTTTAGTAGATTTGTTTTCCTGAAATGTTTGCTACAAACTAAACACCCTGCTAAAATATTGTGAAATCACATAAAATGTTCGACTCCCCTTCCAATTAAACTCCATTCCGGGTGAATTTTCGAAAATCGCTGTAATACGTGTTTAACCATTCATTTAATAGATTTGTTTTCTTGAATTTCATAATCCTACCTAAAACTGCCATTGAGTTATCGCAAAATCACTTAAAATGTTCGATCCCACCCCTATTAAATCCTCTTCCAGGGGGAATTTTCAAAAATCGCTGAAATACGTGTCTAATCATTTTTTTAGTATATTTCTTTTCCTGAATTTCATGGTTCTACCTAAAAATGCTGCGGAGATATGGTGAAATCCCCTATAACTTTTGACTACCCCCGTCTTACTCCTTCGGGGAGGGGGGGGGGGATTTTAGAAAATTGCTGAAATACGCTTTTAACCCTTTTTAGGGTTTCGTTCATCTCACGAAACGCTATTGCTCCCGCTTCGTTGACTGTTCGTCACAGAGTCGGTTCTCAGAAACTATTTAATTGTCAGGCATGAAATTTTGTGCACTTGTAGCTGTATACCGGCGGTGAAGCTCAAAATCATAAAATTTGAAAAAAACCGTATTATTTTAATGTATAGAGATAAAAAACCAAAAATCTAACACCCTTTTCCTATTAAATTTAAACATTTTTCGTTATAGCAGTTGCAAACAATTAAAAATCCACAATAAAATTCTTTATACAATAATTAATTTTTTATTGAAAGCTTTCCACGTGAAAAATGAAAATGAAATAAAAAGTTTCACCAATTGAAAAAAAAAGATTAATATGACGTCATATTGGTTATAAAACGGAAATTTTCAAACATTTCTCAATAATACAAGGAGTATGAGTATGTGTAAATACAGAAAGCAGCTTAATATGACGTCATTAGAGAATTAAAAAGAAAATTAATCTGACGTCATAACGGATTTTTCAAATGTTTGAGAATAATACAAAGAGAGTATCAATATGAGTAATAGAGAATAGTAAATATATAAGTTTGAGGAACGTATTGAATCATGATAAAAACCCGATTATGGAAATATTGGTATATTTTAACATTTTTAAGGTCTCTATAAAACATGCTTATTTTTGAAATACATTTTTTTTAATATCGCATTTAGCCCACATGACAGAGTATAATAGCTGAATTTCGATCTTCTATTTAAGACTGCTGCTGAGATACTGGGAATTCATCTAAAACGTTAGATTCCCTCTTTAACCCTCTTTGGAGGTGAGGGGAATTTTCAAAAATCGTTGAAATACATGTTTAACCATTTTTTTAGTAGATTTCTTTTCTTGAATTTCGCGATTTTACCTAAAACTGCCACTGAGATAATATCACTTAAAACGTTCGATTTCTCTCCCCCCCCCCTCCACTTCCATTTAAAACCCTTCCAAGTGGAATTTTGAAAAATCGCTAAAATACGTGTTTAACCATTTTTTTAGTATATGTTTTCCTGAATTTCGCACTTCTACCTAAAACTGTTGCTGAAATATCGCGAATTCACCTAAACCGTCCGACCCATCCTTTAACCTCTTTTGGGGGAAATTTTCAAAAATCGCTGAAAAACATGTTTAACTATTTTTGTAGTAGATTTATTTTCCTGAATTTCGCGCTTCTACCTAAAACTGGTGCTGAAATATTGCGAAATCATCTAAAACGCTCGATTCCTCCCATAACCATCTTTGGGTTAATTTTTCAAAAATCGCTCAAATACATGTTTCACCATTTTTTTCTTTTTTTTTCCATAGATTTCTTTTCTTGAATTTCGAGCTTCTACTTAAAATGTTGTTGAGATATTGCGAAATCATCTAAAACGTCCTATTTCCCCTTTAACCACCTTCGGGGGTGAGGGGAATTTTCTAAAATTGTTGAAATAAGTGTTTTACAATATTTTTAGTAGATTGGTTTTCTTCTATTTCTCTCTCCTACATAAAACTGCTGCTGAGGTATGGTGATATCACCTGAATCAATGGACACCCGTTTAACCTGCGTGGGGTGGGAATTTTCAAGAATCGCCTAAATACGTGATTAAGATTTTTTTAGTAGATTTGTTTTCCCGAATTTCACGCTCCTACATAAAACTGCTGCTGAGATATGGCGAAATAACCTTAAACATTCGACCACCCCCTTTTTTATCACTTTCGGTGGGAGAATTTACAAACTATTAAATGCGTGTTTAACAATTTTTTAGTAAATTTATTTTCTTGAATTTCGCGCTTCTACTTAAAACTGCTGCTGAGATATTACGAATTCATCTAAAACATTCGATTCACGCTTTAACCCCTTACGGTTGGAGGGGAATTTTCCAAAATTGCTGAAATATGTGTTTAAACAATTTTTTAGTAAATTTGTTTTCCTGAATTTCGTGGGCTAACCTACAACTTCTGCTGAGTTATGGCGAAATCACCTAAAACATTCAGCCCTCTCTTTAACCTCTTTGGGGGAAATTTTCAAAAATCGCTGCAATACATGTTTAACAATTTTTTTAGTAGCTTTCTTTTCCTGAATTTTCGCTACCCTACCTAAAACTGGTGCTGAGATAAAGCAAAATTACTTAAAACGTTCGACCTCCCTCCCCCCTCCCCATTTAAAACCCTAAATGTGTTTCGCGCTTCCACCTGGCTTCCACCATTTCGTACTGTTGCTGAGATATTAGGAATTTATCTAAAACGTTTCATTACCCATTTAACACCATTCGGGGAGTGGGGGGGAAGTTAACGTGTTATACGGAAAGATACGTGTTTTCACATTTTTGTAGGTGATTTGTTTTCCTTAATTTCGCGGGCTAACCTAAAACTGCTGCTTAGATATGGTGAAATCACCTAAAACTTTCGACCCCCCTCCCTTTAACCCTTATTGTATGAATTTCTACAGTCGTTGAAAAACGTGTTTAAACATTTTTTTAGTAGATTTCTTTTCCTGAATTTCTCGCTTCTGCCTAAAACTGCTTCTGAGAAATGGCGAAATAACCTAAAACGTTCAACATCTCGTTTAACCTCCTTTGGGGGAAATTTTCGAAAATAGCTGAAATACATATTTAACTATTCTTTTAGTAGATTTGTTTTCTTGAATTTCGCGCTACTACCTAAAACTGCCACTGAGATATAGCAAAATCAAATAAAATGTTCGACTTCCCCACTTTTTAACCCCCTTCCAGGAGGATTTTTCAAAAATCACTGAAATACGTATTTAACCATATTTTTAGTAGATGTGTTTTCCTGAAATTCGCGCTTCTACCAAAAACTGTTGATGAGATACGGCGAATTCACCTCAAACGTTCGATCTCTCCTTTAACCTCGTTTGGGGGAAATTTTCAAAAATCGCTGAAACACATGTTTAACTATACTTTTAATAGATTTATTTTCCTGAATTTCGCTCTACTACCTAAAACTGCTGCTGAGATATAGCAAAATCAACTAAAATTTTCGACCCTCTCCACACTTAACCCCTCAGTATATGAATTTCTACAATTGCTGAAATACGTGTTTAACCATATTTTTAGTAGACTTGTTTTCCTAAATTTCGCGTTCCAACCTAAAACTCCTACTGAGATATAGCAAAATCACTTAAAACATTCTATCGCGTTCCCTGAAATTCGCACTTCCAACAAAAACTGTTGCTGATTCGTCAAATTCATCTAAAACCACCTGTATCTTCCACTGAGATATAAAACTAGCCTGCGCCGCAGACGCCCACTGGGGTAGCCTGCGTCACGATAACGACCATCGCGCCCAAGCCTCTGAAGGGCTTATATCGCACCAGGGCTTTGTCTCGCCCGGCGCTGCAATCGGCCTGGAGCCGCTCCCCACTGCGGACCCCCAGGTAATTTTACCAAGGTCGATGACATAGGTCGCCACGATAGTAACCTCACACTTGGAGGAAACTTCCGCAGAGACCTTGATGAACCGCTGAGGAACCCCCGACGACTTCGTTCGCGAAACCCCATAGAGGGAGACGGTCGCTAGGTCACATGTCGAGCTACCACGACGGCTCTTGCTTTACCACAATTCGAGGGGTGTGAGCAACCTATAAAGGTGGTCACGTTCCCTCTTGCAGTGGATTTCCACTGAGATATAGCAAAATCACTTAAAAAATTCGAAATCCTTCCTCCATTTAACCGCCTTAGGGGGTAAATGTCTAAAATTGATAAAAATAAGTTCTTAACCATTTTTTAGTACATTTGTTTTCCTGAATTTCACGCTGCTACTTAAAACGGCCGCTGAGATGTGGCGAAATAACCGGAATCAGTCGACCCTCTCTTTAACATCCTTGGGGTGGGAATTTCGCTGCTACATAAAACTGCCACTGAGATAAAGCAAAATCACTTAAAAGTGTTGACCCCCCCCCCCCCAACTCATTTATCCCCTTTCCAGTTGGAATTTTCGGTAGATTTATTTTCCTGAATTTCACGCTCCTACCTAAAACGGCTGCTGAGATATGGGTAAATAACCTAAAACGTTCAACCACCCCCTTTTATACTCCTCAGTGGGGGAATTAAAAAAAATTAAATGCGTGTTTAACCATTTTTTAGTAAGTTTATTTTCCTGAATTTCGCTTCTACCTAAAACTGCTGCTGAGATATTACGAATACATCTAAAACGTTCGATTCACGCTTTAACCCCTACGGCGGGAGGGGAATTTTCAAAAATTGCTGATATATATGTTTAACCATTTTTTTTAGTAGATTTGTTTTCCTGAATTTCGTGGGCTAACCTAAAAATTCTGCTGAGTTATGGTGCTATTACCTAAAACATTCAGCCCTCTTTTTAACCTTCTTGGGGTGGGAATTTCCAAGAATCGCAGAAATACGTGTTTAACCATTCTTTTATTAGATTTGTTTTCCTGAATTTCGCTTCTACCTAAAACTGCTGCTGAGATATTACGAATACATCTAAAACGTTCGATTCACGCTTTAACCCCTACGGCGGGAGGGGAATTTTCAAAAATTGCTGATATATGTGTTTAACCATTATTTTAGTAGATTTGTTTTCCTGAATTTCGCGGGCTAACCTAAAACTGCTGTTGATATATGGGGAAATCACCTAAAACTTTCGGCTCCCCCCATACCGCACTTAACCCCTTAGTGTATGAATTTCTAAAATAGCTGAAATACATGTTTAACCATTATTTTAGTAGATTTGTTTTCCTGAATTTCGCTGCTACCTAAAACTTCCACTGAGATATAGCAAAATCACTTATAACATTTGATCCCCCCCCCCAACCTATTTAAACCCTTTGCAGGGAAAATTTTCAAAAATCTCTGAAATATGTGTTTAATCATTTTTTTTTAGTAGATTTGTTTTCCTGAATATCACACGCCTACCTAAAACTGCTGCTGAGATATGGTGGAATAATCAAAAGCGTGAACCACCCCCTTTTTACCCCTTCCAGGGGGAATTTAAAAAAATCTATGAAATGCGTGTTTAACCATTTTTTAGTAAATTTCTTTTCTTGAATTTCGTGCTTCTACATAAAACTGCTATTGAGATATTACAAGTTCATCTAAAACATTCGGTTCCCTCTGTAACACCTTCAAGAGGAAGGGAATTTTCAAAAATCGAATGATATACGTGTTTAATCTTTTTTTAGAAATTTGTTTTCCTGAATTTCGTGTTCATACCTGAAACGTTCGCTGCGAAACGGCGAAATCACCTGAATCTTTCGACCGTTCCTTTAACATCCTTGGGGGGGGGGGGCTGATTTCACTGCTACATATAACTGCCACTGAGAAATAGCAAAATCACTTAAGACTGTTACACCCCCCCACCTCATTTCACCCTTTTCCAGGGGGAATTTTCGCTAGATTTATTTTCCTGAATTTCATGCTCCTACCTAAAACTACTGCTGAGATATGGCTAAATCACCTAAAACGTTCGACTACCCTCTTTTTACTCTTCCATAGGGGAATTAAAAAAAAAAAAAACTATTAATTGCGTGTTTAACCATTTTTTAGTAAATTTCTTTTCCTGAATTTCGCGCTTCTACCAAAACTGCTTCTGGGGTATTACGAATTCATCTAAAACGTTCGATTCGTCGTTTAACCTCTACGGCGGTAGGAGATTTTTCAAAAATTGCTGTAATATGTGCTTAACCAATTTTTTAGTACATTTGTTTTCCTGTATTACATGGGCTAACGTCAAAATTCTGCTTAGTTATGGCGCTATCACCTAAAACATTCACCCCTCTCTTTAACCTCCTTGATGTAGGAATTTTCAAGAATCGCTGAAATACGTGTTTATCCATTCTGTTAGTAGATTTGTTTTCGAGAATTTCGCTGCTACCTAAAACTGCCACTGAGATATAGCAAAATCACTTAAAATGTTTTACCCCCCCCCCCCCACACACACACCAACCCGTTTAACCGCTTTCTTCAAAAATCACTGAAAGACGTGTTTAATCATTTTCTTAGTAGATTTGTTTTCCTGAATTTCGTGGGCTAACCTAAAACTTCTGCTGCGTTATGGCGAAATCACCTAAAACTTTCGACCCCCCCACCCCCTCTTTTCCCTTAGTGTTTCAATTTCTACAATCGCTGAAATATACGTTTTAACGACTATTTTAGTAGATTTGTTTTCTTGAATTTTGCACTCCTACATAAAACTGTTGCTGAGATATCGCGAAATCAACCCAAACATTCTGCCCTCCCTTTAACCTACTTGGGGTGGGATTTTTCAAGAATCGCTGAAATACGTGTTTAACCAATCTTTTAGTAAATTTGTTTTCCCGATTTTCGCGCTGCTACCTAAAACTGCCACTGAGATATAGCAAAATCACTTAAAACATTCGACACCTCCCCTCCCCCATTTAACACCCATTCTGGGGAAAGTTTCAAATATCGCTTAAATACGTGTTTAACTAGTCTTTTAGTAGGTTTGTTTTCCTGAATTTCGTGCTGCTACTTAAAACTGGTGCTGAGATATTACGAATTCATCTGAAACGTTCGATTTCCCCTTTAACACTCTTAGGGGGGGGGGGGGGGGGGGGGGGATTTTCAAAAATCACTGAAATATGTGTTTAACCATTATTTTCATAGATTTGTTTTCCTAAATTTCGTGGGCTAACTTAAACCTGCTGCTGAGATATGACGAAATCACCTAAAACTTTCGATTCCCCCCCCCCCCACCACCCCTGTACTTAACCCCTTAGTGTATAAATTTTTCCATTCGCTGAAATACGTGTTTAACTATTTTTTTAGTAGATTTGTTTTCCTGAATTTCTCGCTCCTACCTAAAACTGCTGCTGAGATATGGCGAAATCACTTCAAAGATTCGACCCTCCCTTTAACCTCCTTGGGGTGGGAATTTTCAAGAATCACTGAAATACGTGTTTAACTATTTTTTTAGTGGATTTGTTTTCCTGAATTTCGAGGGCTAACCTTAGACTCCTGCTGAGATATGGCGAAATCACCTAAAACTTTCGACTCCCCCCCCCACCCCTGTACTTAACCCCTTAGTGTATAAATTTTTCCATTCGCTGAAATACGTGTTTAACTATTTTTTTAGTAGATTTGTTTTCCTGAATTTCTCGCTCCTACCTAAAACTGCTGCTGAGATATGGCGAAATCACTTCAAAGATTCGACCCTCCCTTTAACCTCCTTGGGGTGGGAATTTTCAAGAATCACTGAAATACGTGTTTAACTATTTTTTTAGTGGATTTGTTTTCCTGAATTTCGAGGGCTAACCTAAGACTCCTGCTGAGATATGGCGAAATCACCTAACACTTTCACCCCCACCCCCCTTTTAACTTAGTTATCCTTAGTGTATGAATTTCTACAATCGCTGAAATACGTCTTTTACCATTTTTTTAGTATATTTTTTTTTCCTGAATTTTGCTCACCTACCTAAAACTGCTGCTGAGATATGGCGAAATCACCTGAATCATTCAATCCTCCCTTTAACCTACTTGAGATGGGAATTTCCAAAAATCGCTGAAATACGTGTTTAACCACTCTTTTAGAACATTTGTTTTCCTGAATTTCGCTTTCTACCTAAAAGTGGTGCTGAGATATTGTAAAATCATCTAAAACGTTTATTTCCTGCTTTAACCCCCTTCTGGGGAAATTTTCAAAAGTCGGTGAAATACTTGTTTAACCATTTTTTTTTTAGTAGATTTCTTTTCTTGAATTTTGAGCTTATACCTAAGACTGGTGCTGAGATATTGTGAAATCATCTAAAACGTTCGATTCCACCTTTAACTCTTTTTGGGGGGAGAAGGGGGGGGGTTAATTTTGAATAATCCCTGAAATACGTGTTTAACCATTTTCTTTTAGCAGATTTGTTTTACTGAATTTCGCGCTTCTCCTTAAAACTGCTGCTGATATATGGCGAAATCACCTAATACATTCGACCAGCCCTTTAGCCGACTACGGGGAAAGGGGGGGGGGGATTTTCAAAAATCCATTCGTATTACTTGCCTAGGTCATAGAAGCAATCTACTGCCCAAATTTAGTCATCCTGTCTCCAGTCCTTTCAGCTGGGCGTTGATCAGTCAGTTAATCAGGCTTTCTCTCAATATGTAATAGTAATAGATAGATAAGATAAAGCTATCTATACTAATATTATAGAGAAGTAACAATGTCCAGCATTATTGGACTTCAAGTCCCTATTTTAATTTCTCCATGGCCAAAATAATTTCTTCACCTGTCTCTCCGACTCACTTGGATTTTCAGAAAGCATTTTTTATTTTTAAAAATTCCGATAATCTTGTCAATGATCTCTCATCATCTCCTCTTCTCTCTTCAGCTTGGAAATTACTTTTGTAACTGTATATATATATATATATATATATATATATATATATATATATATATATATATATATATATATACAATTGCTTGATGTCAGCTTTACGGGAGGGGATGGAAATATCGGTAGAAAAGAAAGGGTAATCTATACTGTCAAAGGTACTCGCTGACACACCCTTTCGCACTAATGATTGAAATACAGCTACACTTTTCTCTTCCGCATGCCCTCCTCTATGATTGGTGTTTTCCTTTCAGCTAGCGCCATCTCTCGCATTCTTTGTAATTTATCTTCTTTACCCTTCTGTTAATATGTGACCTTGTCCCCTTACGGACACGTGTTTACTTTAGCTGATGACGGGCTGTGATAAATTTTCAACTCGAAACGTGTCTGGTGTGTTTTTTTTTGTTCTTATGGTGATTGGTACAAAGTGTATTTATTGCCAGTTTGTCGGTGCTGTGTCAACCAACTGTCTATAGTGTATTAATCAATTTTTCTCAACCCGAACTATAGATTTTTAGTATGCTATAAATTATCAAATAAACATTTTCAGCTGCGTAATATAATTTATACATCCAAGAGTAACAAAATAATATTAATGTTAATATTAATGTCAATATTAATGTTAATGCTGTTAATTACCATGTTTGCCTGAAAAACATGGTATGTGAACATGAAAATGTTTGCTTGAGAATGGATAGCATCCGAAAGACCTTATAGTCCCTAGATTAATTTTAACACAATTATTTCAAATTGGTAAAGAAATCATACAAGTTGTAATTTTCCAACTGGACGAAAAATGTCCGGGCCAGGATTCGAACCTGGGATCTCTTGGCTGAAGCCGCCACGCTCTACCAACTGAGCTATCCCGGTCGAATCTGGAGGGCATAATTCATCCAGTTAACCTTATTGATCATAGCATCTGGTCTGATATTTTAATCAGCTCAACAGAATAGATCGCAGGTAATGGAACTCCAGTACTGGATGAATTATGCCCTCCAGATTCGACCGGGATAGCTCAGTTGGTAGAGCGTGGCGGCTTCAGCCAAGAGATCCCAGGTTCGAATGGCCCGGACATTTTTCGTCCAGTTGGAAAATTACAACTTATAGTCCCTGCTGAGAAAACTGATTAGTACAGTCTAAAAATTATTCGGAAATGTTTCCGAAAAACAGTGGAAGCAAAAGAAACTTAGTTTTTATAAATGGCTTCTTTATGTTTCAAAAATATATTGGTTTCTGGTGTTTCTAAAGATATAAAAGAACGCTTTTCGGAATTGTGGATAATTCGGATGAGGTTATTGTTTATTTTTGTTCGGTGTTATGTTATCCTCGATTAAGAATCTTTTTTTACCAGTGTAGTTTTTGAAATATTAAAATAACAGAAAATGACATACATTTAATACTTATTTAAAGAATATGAAAATTTAGAAGATATATATTAAGCTGCGTTGTTAAAAGCTTCAGTAATATTCAAGAAACTCTCTAACTTTATATAAGTAAAATGTAGATATATTTCTACGTATACATCCCATTTGTGTAGGATGAATTATAATTGCAGTTTATATTATACTTATATTTCTAAGTATGTGTTACTAACTATATGTTTCTTTTCAGGTTTGGGTCTCGGAAGGAGAAGGATGTCGTCAATGAAGATCAGGAGCAGGACAGTGGGAAACCAGATAAGTATGTAGTCATGTTCAGAAGAGAACTGGCTGTCGACAGGTATAAAAAGTTTTGATATTTTTCGTTATTTTCTTTATCGATCAATTTCTATGGAGTGTTTTGATAACTGTCTGGTAAGTCATTTATGTATCTTAAAGTGTTTTTTACATCAAGATATGCACGCAGTGGAGAATGCTTTAAAATTTAAAATACGCTTTGATTACTAATTCGATAAAAATTATATTCAGATTAGAGATAGGGAAATATAGTTACTTTTGGTTAACATGTTACATCGTTCCACAGTAGCACTGATAACAGGTTCCAAAACCCTGTTATTTTTGTAACATATAACGAATCGCTATGTATGCTGGCAACGGACGTTTTAGTTAAAATGACGTTATAATGTAGACGTTATTTTCTATTTAGATGAATCTACGCCCTTAACATCAATTTACGTGGAAAAAAATCAATTTTTATGCAACAAAAACTTGCCTAGTTATGATAATTTGAATTTCGTGAATTTTCAGAGTTTTTTTACACTAAAAATACGTTTTTCAGTTTTAATGACTGAAAATGCCAAAAGTTCATAAAATTCTAAGTATCATAACTCGGTAAGTTTTAATCATAGAAGAATGAATTTTTACTGTTTTAGTTGTTAGAACATTGAGAAACATTTTCTAAATATAACTTATAGGACGAATAAAATTCGTATAAAATTTTCAATTAACTATTTAAAAAAGAACTACCATATATACTCGTGTATAACTCGACCCCCCCCCCCCCCCCCAAATTCTTACGCAAAATTTTGAAAAAATTTGAATTTTCGTGTTAAGTCTAATCACATTTCTGGTAGTATGTTAAAAAATGATTTGTAATCGAGGATAAAAAAAAAAAATTAATAAATTTTCATTAAATGAGTAAATGTTTCTAATCAGATTTTTTTTTTATCAACGTTTTAAAACTGTATAATTATGCAAAACTGAAGAAGCTTAAACTATTTTGAAACTTGTTCAGATGAATTTAATCATACTTAAAAAGCAAAAAATTCTTTGAAAAATCTATTCAAGCCTTATTTGCAAGGATAAACAACTTCTTAGACTACTAAAAATGCATTGTTGCATAGTACGTGTTCCAGTAAGCTATATCTTTCGTTAAAATTTTTGAATTTCACGATAAACATTTTTTTTTTTTTTTTTTTTTTTTTTTTTTTTTGTATACAAGTCGACCCTCCATTTTCAACTCCCAAATTTTGTCTAAAATTCTTCAACTTATACACGAGTATATACGGTATTTAAAAGAAATTGATTTTCATATGATGAAGAACAACATTTGAGACATTTTTGCAATTGGAATTATCTCTAAAACTAACAGTTTAGGAATTAGCTATTGGTGAACCTTATCTAAAAATAAAACACATTTAAAAAAATATTTGTTGGATAATGAAATAGGATAGCAATATTTTACTGTAATACAAAAGAATTAGGAATAAAAATTAATATATTCTCAAAGATTTTTTTTTTTTTTTGTGTTTTAAGATGCGAGCGACTCTCTGTTATTCAAATCAATGCGAGACGAAGGATTGTAGGATTGCATCTTTCAGTAAACTTTTAGGTAGATTTCGTAAGAAATACTACCTATTACATTCTCGCCTAGGTTGGAATTTCTGGAAAATTTTTGCAGATCTACGCCGATCATGGCTCCCTGAACCCAAAACCACCCCCAATTCAAAACTTTATCTATCTATCTATCTATCTATCTATGTCATTTTTTTATGGACACGATAACTTAAAAAATTCTGCATAAATCTCTTCCAAACTGATACAAAAAATCTAGGGGCATAAAATCTCGGTCAAGTTCGTTAATGGGCAAAATCAAACCAGGGGGGGGGGGGACTTTTTGTGAAAACAAAAAAACCCACATAACTTCTTAAGAGGCTACTTCTCTCAGACGAAAACACCCGCTCGCTAATGCCCCCGCATTTCAATATTAAATGATTTTTTTTGCATTGAATAGCTGAGGTCAATCTCTATGCACGCTACTTTGTACTTTTTCGATTTTGATTACAAGTTTTTTTTTTATTATTATTATTATTAAGATACTTTCACTTTCGGAACCGGTTTTGAAAGTGAAAGTATCCTCAATAAAAAAAACTGCAACAAAAATCGAAAAAGTAGAAAGGAGCGTGCATAGGAATTGACCTCAGCTATCCAATGCAAAAAAAAAAAAAAAAAAAAAAAAAAAAAAAAAATATTGAAAAATATTGAAATGCGAACGAGATATCTTAAAATATTTCCTCCATAGGATTAACATAAGCGAGCGGGTGTTTTCGTCTGAGTGAAGTAGCCTCTTAATTATCGAATACGTTTAAAGTTATTATTACTTCTAGGAAAAGGGCCGAAAATTTATGATGACAGATTTTTTATGTAATTAAAAATGGCCTCTAGGGGGGAGGGGAAAAATAGGGGTTTCCGAAGAAAAAAAAATCATAACTTTGTCAATTCACAAGATATCAAATCCGCTTAAATTTATTATAAATCTTCTTAATATTATCTACAACTTTTATATTGACAAGTTTTTTATAAGACCAACCCTTACAGCAAAATAATAATAATAACAACAACAACAACAAAATTCTCCCGGCTGGGGCTACTTGACACACAGGTAGATTTCGAAGTGTGTGGTTCCAACTGCCACATCATAGTAAAAAGGTCATTTCTTCTGCAATTACCAATAAACAGTCACCCCACGGTCTGCGTTCTCAAAATCTACCTGTGTCTGTAGGCCGAGCCGTCAGGGATTTTTTTTAATTACTTATAGTAATCTGAAAACTTTAACATTGTGTTACTAAAATCACAGGAAGCATTTTCTTCCGAATTTTTTATTACAAAATATTTTTTTTTAATGTTAGTCCTGTTTTATTTCTACTCATATTTAATGAAATGTGACAATTTTTTTCGAAAAATGATCACAAAAATTATAACCAGCTAAACGCAAGAGATAACTCGAAATAAACTACTGCTCACGCTTCCTTAAAATATTGCGCACGGTCTAAATAAAATAAATTAGTGCTACTTCGGCTAGAATTGGCCGAAAAAATGTCTTCTGTAATCAGCTGACGTATATCCTATTTCACGACAATACGAATTATCTTTATAATACTTATTTAACACGAAAGCCTTAATTCTTCTTCACAAACATATTCACGACTTCATCCCCCCCCCCCTCCCCAACCCTATCAACTTTGCATTAATAATAAAATATTCTCAGAATTTTTTGTTTTAAGACGTGAGCAACGCTCAATTATTAAGCGCAATCGATTGTTGGATGACATCTTCCGATCCGATGTACAGGGTGTCCGAAAAGTCTGGAAACGGTCAAATAACTCGAGAAATATATATCGGATTGAAAAACGGCAAAATGCATGTTCAATATTTTTGAAAAATCTATTTAGGGATATGAAAGTTGCTCCCCCCCCCCCCCCGGTTGGGAAAGGGGGGCAACTTTGAAATCTTAAATGATGACCCCCCCTTTTTTATTGCAGATTCGGATTCTACGGGAAGAAATACGTAACTTTTGTACTGAACATTTTCTTCGAAACATTGTAGATGGCGCTGAAATCGAGTGCAATGCTGTGAGAATCGTTACCATATTGCAATGTCTGGAAACGCTCGAATAACTCGAGATATATATATCGTATTGAAAAACGGAAAAATGCATGTTCAATAGTTTTGAAAAATCCATTTAGGGATATTAAAGTTGCCATTTTTCTAAAATATTAAACACGTATTTTTCCGTTTTTCAATCTGATATATATTTCTCGAGTTATTGTAGCTTTTCCAGACATTGCAATGGTAACGATTCTCACAGCATTGCACTCGATTACAGCGCCATCTACAATGTTTCGAAGAAAATGTTCAATTCAAAGTTACGTATTTTTTCCCGTAGAATCCAAATCTGCAATAAAAATATTTCCAGAAAATGCTAGTTCTTGCTTTTTTATTTTGACCCATATTTAAAAAAATAAATAAATAAGAATTATTTCAGCAAAATGTTAAACATTTTTTTAAAACTTCCAGCTCATCGTAAGATATAAAACTTACTGTAAATAAATTACTGTAAACATTTTCATTTCTAATTTTATTAATACCTGATATTGAAAGTCAATGGAAAAAAACTACTTTGGAACTGCCTTGGTGACTTTTAATAAGTAGATATATTGAAATGGAAAATAGACGAATACTTTAGAAAATATGAAAAATGTATTATTTTTTCAAAACACTCAAGGGTTTGGAATGCAAGGCTTTGTATAATAAAAACAATTTTCCTACTTTTTCATTCCCCACTTTCAAGGGCGCCCATATGGGGGGGCAAGGGGGGGCTTGAGCCCCCCCCTAGATTTTGGTTTTGTCAAATTTTTTTAATATAAATCAGTTGCAAGATACGAAAATGTATCTTGTATGAACAAAGCATAATAAAATATGACTCGACAACATCAGAAGGCACCGGAAGAATTTTCCGTTTTAGACGGGTTTCCGTCTTAGCAGGTATAATTGTTGGGAATTCATTTTGTCACAACCATATTTTTTTTCTTTTAAAGCTGGATTCTGTTTTAGACAGGTTCTGTTTTCATAAGTTTTTAATTAGTCCTTTCCAATAGTCTGCTTCTAACAAAGAGAAAAACCACAAGATAGGAAACAAATTCCGTTTTAGACGATTTTTATCTTAGCTGGTGTTACTGTGTAGTTTTTTCCTACAAGACGGTAACACTTTTTCTGCATAAGGAAGGATTTTGTTATAGACAGGATCTATTTTCACAGGTAAGACTGATTTTGCATGAACAAAACGCGGAGAAATTAGAGAGAGATTTAATAATAAGATGTGAACGGTACAGTGCAATTTTTAATTGAAAAATTCTTTTTCCCGAATCTAATAAATCCTGAATGTGTCAGATTGTACGCAGCCCGAACTCGAAAATTCTATCTTAAGTCTACAGAACAAGACAAAATAATTTTCGTCGAATTCTTGTAAATCACACTTTCCTGGTCTATGTGAAACAATGTGGTCAGAAAAGTATAAGTCCACACTATATTTTTCTAATTGTTTTGCCACTGTTAAAGAAAATCTCTGTAATCTTTCTCTAGACAATAGTACGAACCAAGAAACACGCTCACAAGCCATTCATTTAGATGCTGCAACGTCATATATAAAGTTTATTGTACATCTCAAAATAATTTCTCGATATTTTTTCTATCTGGAGCCAGTTGTAAACATATTACAATCTGTAGATTAAGATTTGCATTCGGTTTATCAGAACATAAAGATGGAACTTCTTGAGATTTTTCTTATGCACAGAATGGAATCAGAAGTAGAATTTTCAGAAATTTTCATGGAGCTAATGGAGAATTGTTATTGTAAGAAATCGAAATCAAAATGTTTAGAACGTCTACCGTTAGAATCTTATCGTTCGAACCTTCCTATGGCCACTCCTCTTGAATATTACAGAGCAGCATTTCTAAATCCATATTTAGACTCTTTAATTATATCCCTTGAGTCAAGATTTTTGAATCGAAATGAAACGTCATTCAAAGCAATTTTACTTCATCCCAATATGATGAGAAATATGAAAAAAAATGTTTTTGTCAAAGAAATCAAGGAGCTCTCTCATTTTTATAATATTGAGAATTTGGAGTCGGAAGCAAGAACATGGCTTGATTTGTGGAAAAGCAAAGACTGTGGTGAGAATACAAGAGAACTAGTCGGATGTGCCAATCCCAAAACTTTCTTCTATCTCAGTCATGTTAATACTTCAAAATTCGCTATCACATCGCCAATAAAATCAATATTTTTCGTCATTCTGTTGCACGTCAGTTGCTTGCGAATCGTCGGATTACAGGGATGCGAACAACCGATGTATACTAAACTACGAAAAGTCCTTCTGGCCTGAACCGACAGGAACAAATAGCCTCCCTATTCCTTGGTTTTACGATTTTAGCTAATTTTACTGGAAAACACGAAGGTAAAATGCGTGGAACCTAAATAAAGAAGATTCAATCCCAGTTTTCATCACCATTGAATTTCAATGAGGATATCGCCAAATTAGTCCTCTACAGCCAAGTTGGCTTCATTTATGGCAACTTATTTTGGTCGCCAAATTTGGCGATATTCCGCCAACTGTCGCCAAGTTTGGCAAGAATTTGACGTTGGCGAATATAAATAAATAGTGATAAGCATGGAATAGGATTAATGGTTACAACAATGAAAGAAAATTTGCCGAAACCATGTTAACTAAAACTCATAAATTAAACCCGCTTATGGATGAATTCTGCTGTCTTGTTTGAAAATGTCAGCCACCCTAAAATTTCAAACCGCTATATCTCAGCTATTTTTTAAAATAGAGGCAAAACAAAAATTGCTCCGGATCAAGGCCGAACATTTAACGGAAAAAAGTTTTAGGATTTCTAATTTTTTTGAATTTGCACATCTTTTTGAATTTGAAATCTTTAAATGGCTATCACAGCGCCCCCTTTCGTCGAAATATCCCCAAATTCTAATAGAACCTGCTTGCCATAGTCAAAAACATAGAAAAAAAATTGGTTCAATTTGAAGTATAACTTTATACACTCTTCGATGATACAACAGTGAAAATGGAACAAAAATATCGATCCCAGCGCCCCCTTTCGTCGAAATATCCCCAAATTCTGATAGAACCTGCTTGCCACAGCCAAAAACCTAGAAAAAAATGTGGTTCAATTTTAAGCATAATTTCATACACTTTTAGATGGTACAATAGTGAAAATGGAACATAAATATCGATCACAGCGCCCCCTTTCGTCGAAATATCCCCAAATTCCGATAGAACCTGCTTGCCATAGCCAAAAACCTAGAAAAAAAAATGTGGTTCAATTTGAAGCATAACTTCATACACTTTTAGATGGTACAATGAAGACACACAGACGGACGGACAGACAGACATTTTGTAAAAACATGTTTTTCGAAATCTCTGACCCCTAAAACGTGTAAATCCGTCAAAAACCGGAAGTCGAAAAAAATTTCGATTACAATACTTTCTTCTATTATAGATAGAAGAAAGTAAATGTACTGCAAAATCTGTTTTTTTAATAGTGGTGCAAATAGGATAGAAAAATAGTCTCCCGTGGCAGCCCTGTATATGTCATCTGTTTACAGACTATGTTTACTGTGGGAGTGGATAAAACAGATTTTATGCACCTTCTCAATGGACTATATTATTTCTTTTCAAAATGGACTTTGTCTACTATGGTTGTGAGCCCCTTATTCAGTACCCTCAGGTCAGTGGTGAAGGAGATTATGTTCCGAATTGTCTGAAAATTTAAGGCATTTGGTTCCGAAAATTCGAACACAAAAAATGTCACGGAAGAATATCACAAATTTTGACAAATGATCATAGAAAACACCAATTTCGTCAATCGTTCGCAGAAAAAAATCGCTAATTTCGTCAAAGGATCACGGTAAAAAGACGAATTTCCTCAAAAGATCGCGATAAAAACGCGAATTTCGTCAAGGAATCGTGGAGAAAACGTAAATATGAATCGTGGAAAAAATGAAAATTTTGTCAAAGAATCGTGAAAAAACACAAATTTCCTCAAAGGATTGCGAAAAAAACGCAAATTTCTTCAAAGAATCGCGGGAAAAAACTCAAATTTCGTCAAAAAATCGCGAAAAAAAACGAAATTTCGTCAAAGAATCGTGGGCAAAACGCAAAATTTCTAATTGAATTGCAGAAAAACGCAAATTCGTTTAAGGATCACGAGAAAAATGCAAATTTCGTCCAATAGCGGAAAAAACGCAAATTTCGTGAAAGAATCGCAGAAGAAACACAAATTCCGTTAAAGATTCGTAGAGAGAAACGCAAATTTCGTCAAAAGATTGCGGAAAAAGAAACTCAAATTTTGTCTAAGAATCGCGGAATTAAACGAAATTTCGTCAAAGTATCGCGAAAAAAAAAACGCAAATTTAGTCCAATATTTGTGGTAAAAACGAAAATTTACTCAAATATTTGTGGAAAAAAACGCAAATTTCGCCAAAGGATCACGAAAAAATGCAAATTTTGTCAAAAGATCGCGGGAAAAAACTCAAATTTTGCCAAAAGATAGTAAAAAAACGCAAAGTACCTTAAATATTTACTAAAATGTATGATAGCTTTGGTGGAAGTTGAGATTTTTCTCAGCCCCCCCCTAAATTTAATCATATGGGCGCCCTTGCCCACTTTGTTTCTAAGTTTTGAATGTACTAAACCATAAGTAGAAAATAGTCCTTTCTCCAGAGTTGCTTTATTGCTTTTTCACCTGACATTTCACAAAAACTTGACTTGAAATGGGCTCTCCACCTCTCCGAAGGAGACATTTCGAATACAGTATTTTGCTCAAAAATAAAATCATAAATGTGCTGTTACAGCGTATGACACAGCCATGGATAAAACAATTGCAAGATATTTAAAAATAAATATTAATATTGATTTATCAAACAAATTACAACAATATCATGTTAAATAGCATCTAAGTGAAATATATAAGGGTAATAATGGCATTTTTAATAATGCCAAATGAATTTTTGGCCACTTTTGTTCTGGAAATGCCATCAGGATAACCTTTTTATAATAAATACTGTTCCATCATTAATTAGAAGGGAAAAAAACAATATGTACAGATTGCAAATATAAAATTTAAAATTGAGAATTTTAAAGAGAGATTTCAGAGAGGCGGAGATTTTTGTTTTCTTCTTTTTTTTTAATCCAAATAAATAACATGTGGGTCGCTTAAATTTTATTATAATCTAAATCAAAGCAAAAATACATATTCCAGCAGAATAAAATTTTAATATTGATTTAAATCAATGATTTAAAAAAATCAGAGTGGTTTAAATCGTGATTTTAATCAACCTGATTTAAATCGGCGTACCCTGCTTAAAAAAAAAAAAAAAATGTAACTGGAAGATTAACTATTTCCCGTGTGTGTAATCTAATCTTTTTTAGTCATTTCTATCGCTGGGCTTCCACAGGCAACAAAATGGGTTCTTCTAGAAATCAAGTGCAGTTTCGAAAAAAAAAAAACAAAAAAAAAAAAAAACACTACCTGCTCTATCCTAATTTTGAAATGTAAAGGTTTTTAATAAATGAAAAAAAAATAGCCTTTTGCATGTGTATTACAGAACGTTTTCTTGTTTTATTTACATGAGTTGGGTGCTTTGCCCCCTATGAGTATGCTCGCAAAGACCCGTCCACACCTGGTAGACTCTAAAAACACGCTAATTTGCCCTATTAATTTTCATAAATACCAATAAATGTAAGAAGATCCTATTTTCTTTTCTAGAGTATTTATATTCCGCGAAGAGAGTGGAATCTCGGTTCCGTATTTTGATTTGTAAAAGTTCCCTCATTTTCTTTCAAGATAGAAAATTTTCGGGTAAAAAGGAAGACATGCTACACCAATCATTTACGGAGTTCGAATTCAGGCTATCTTCCTTTTAATCTACGTCTGCTTGGGAAGTGACCCTGTGGCTCCGGGGGGGGGGGGGGGGGTGACATTTCAATGCTCCGAGGGAGGGGGGAAATGCCTCTCGGGCCACCTCCTGAATTCAACACTGTGTGAAAGAGTACTGTTCGTCATTTTAAACGTAGCAATAAGTTGCATTTGATATCTGCGTTATGTATTTACATTTTTTGAATTACGGTGAAAATAATCACTAAACCGGCGATTCATTGGACAAGATAAAATCAGTAAGGATCATAAAATAGCAAAATAAATAGAATAACATGTTATGTTAATTGCACTAATATTATGCTTAAAGCCCAGTAGTTTAGTGGTCAGCGCGTCGTGCTATCACGCTACAGGTCCATAATTCAAGTCCAAGATCTCCCTGCTTGGGCAGAGCACGCTTAACATTTCATCCCTTCGTGGTCGATAAAATGATTACCTACATGGCAACATTATAGGAGCTCTAGGCAACACTAGATACCGGGCATGCTCATTCACTCTCATAACGTCACAAATAGTGGCTGACCGCGATCAGCGATTGGTGCAAAGTGACGCGCCCACCGTTTTGAGCCAATCGCCAATGTCTTTCGTCGCGGCCAGCCACCTTTTGTGACGTCATGATAATGAATGAGCAAGCCCGGTAAGTATCTAGTGTAGCCCTGGTGCTTGAGAACTAAAGAGCGCGTTAGTCTGATCACCTGACCGGGACATATATGCTGTATAGAGAACCTCAGGGCCCATGGTATAGAAAACAGAATTCAACAGCATCGTTCAATTCAGTTTAATATTTAAAGGGATTAAAAAATATATCAGGTCTGTGGGCATTATGGTTACGAACATAACCACGTTTCATAACCACGTTATGAAAAAATGCAATTTTAATAAAATATTTATCATGATCTGAGAAAAGACTCGTATGATGTTAGATAAGTTCAAATCATTTAGAAATATATTTTTTCTATCCTTAATTTTAATTTTTTTTTTCGGAAAATTCAGCGCTGAAAATGTACGTTTCTGGGGAAATGACCCACATGGAGAATGTAATATTTTTTTAGATACTTCTGACCGCTTATAATTGGATTCTGGGATCTCATTCGTCGAAATGTACGATCACGTGATCAAAGATTCAGTTCGTTACGAATTTCCATTTGACCAACTTTTGGCGATTTTTTTTTATGAGTAAAACAACCTTAGCAAGTAGTTTGTTTAATATTTTGTTGTAAGCTGTTTCGGAATGTGTGCGTAGTGACTATGCAGTATGTCATTTGCCTCCGGATCTGTAGACCCCAGTTCGGATCTAAGAAGAGGAAAATGAAAAAAATGGAAAGTTCTTATTTTTCAATATTTAATTAAGTTATAAAAAGTTATTTGAATGAAGAGAATGGAAAAATTTTATTTTTTTTTTAATTTAATTGGGTTACAAAAAATAATTTGAATATAAAAGAAATGGATTTTTTTCAACTTAATTAAGTTATAAAAGTTAATTTAGATGAAAAAAATGGAAAGTTTCTATTTTTCAAAATTTGATTAAGTTATAAAAAATAATTTGAGATAAAACTAACAATTTACATAGTGTGAATTTTTTTTATATTCGTTATAGTGATTGCGGTTTTAACGAACTTTCTATTTTTAAATATTCCTATGCAACGATTTAGCGGATTGCAGTGATTTTTTTGTTGTTTTTGTTGTTTTCATAGCCGCGAAGTGCTCATACACACGTTATAAAGCCGCTATAAGGAATTTCATATTTTCAGAGATTCATATTTTTCATATCTTGATGGGGAGAAACTGTTACAATATTCAGAAAAATTGGAGTATAACTGATCGATTTTTAAAAATGAAACTATTTAATGTTAAAATTAAAGTAGATTTTCTATCTTAATGATCCTTGAAGAAAATTACATTACGTTAACGTATGAGAATTATAAAAAAATATCATCGGGAAATTGTCAAGTAAGCATAACTGTGCGTCAAAACTTAAAATCCTCAGACATCAGTTTTCGGCGAATGGGAATTCAGAATCACATCATACTAAGATGTACTCAGTGAATCTAGGAAAAAAGTACCCGGAAAAAAGTAACAGAAAAAACAAGAGCGGAAAAAAGTAACTGGAGAAAAAGTAACTGGAAAAAAAGTAACCGGAAAAAAAGTGACAAGGAATTGATAAATATTGAACTTGTTGATAAATAAGTGTTAAAAGCTAACGAAGTAACAAATGTATGATTTGTATAATTCCCGTAGGCGAATGTTTGCTGTAAATATTTGTAAATGCTGTTAGCAATAGTATAAAAAAGTGAAAATATTCGCGTACGAGAAGACTCATTTTAATCACTACTTGTTTTCGACATTCTCATTTAAGATGGCAACAAATGATAAAAGTTGTAAAAAAAAAAAAATCCTCTAGCTGGGACATTGATTGAAAACGTCTCAGAAATTTTGCTGTGAAACATTTTTGGATTCACGATTTAATTTTAGCTCAAGAATTTAAAAATTGAAATTGTCCTTAAATTTCAAAAAATTTGAACTGTACCTTTACACACCATTTCAAGTGAAGAAAAACTGGAAAGAAAACTCGTGCATCGGTTATAGATTATGAAGCATTTAAATCAAACACTGATTTTAATTTGTTTATATTTTAATTTTACACATTAAGTTGTCTCCCGCTTAAAGACCCAATAAAACTATTATTAATACTTTTAAAATATTAAATACAAATTTTTATACAATTTGTAGTATCTTGATGAAAGAATGAAGGAAAAATTGTCATGTTTCAGATCTGTTTTTTCTCTAATATTATCGGATGCTATAATAAATAATAATAAAACTTCAATTGAAAATAATTTAAATTAAATAATTACAGTTCGTCCTGTAGAAAAATTAAGTTATTTATAGTTTAAACATTATTAATAATAGCTATGTCTTACGTTCAAAAAGTAAACTGCTCTACTCAATGAAACCTTGACTATCTTTTTATCAAGAATCTTTTAATTTATAATAATAAATAAATATTAAGTGCAATTTCATTGATTTATTTTCCCCCAGCTATTCAAATAATTTTTCTTGAAATCCTTAGTATCTGCGATATCTGATTTTTCTGTCAATGCTCTAAATTTGAAATTATGTTCTTTTCTGATTAAATTGAAAATTTCAAAAGAAAACCTTTCATATCGATTTTTTGGAATGATTTGACATTTGATTTTAGCAGTTGAGTCTTTACCCCTTCTTTGGACAAGTACTGTGTATTGTCATTTGACACTTCTCCTCCAAAACTGACAGGTTTTCGAAACAAGCGACAGTAAAATAAGCATAAAAATACTTTTTAGGTCTCAATAAAAGAAACCGAAGTACGCCAACGCACTGTTTGCTAGAACAGTGCGTAGACTTAACGTGCGGGAACACTTTTGTGGTTTTCGCATTCGTAGACATCGATGAAAAATATTCGAATTCGCGTAACGCGAATATCAAAAATCAAGAAGTGATGAATACGAGCATTTTCGTACGCGAATATTTTCACCTTTTTTACACTATTGCTAATAGCATTCACAAATATTTACAGCAGATATTCGCCTACGGGAATTATACAAATCATACATTTGTTACTTCGTTAGCTTTTAACACTTATTCAATTCCTACTATTAGCTCACACTCTCTCTATATTTATATATCTTGTTCGAATTTTCAATCTTTAATAAAATACTTTCTATTCATCCACTCAAGTTCAAATACATTTTTTTTTAAACTTGTAAGTGGATGACACTGGATGTTAATACAGTTCTTTCAAATATTAATTAATTAAATTAAATTAATTAATTTTAGTTTTATATGGGAGAAAAAAAATTCTCCCATTGTTTTCATAAATAAAATGAAAGATTTTCTCAAATGAGTGATGCCACAAAAATAAATACCGCAACGATGATTATAAAAAAAATGTTCAATAAAGATAACGTGGGAAATTAATGCTGCGCTGGTTTATTTTACATATTTATGATTAAAAAGTAGAAATTGACTTAATTTTTTTTATACATATTACTTGTTTATCAATAAGTTCAATATTTATCACTACCTTGTTGCTTTTTTTCCAGTTACTTTTTTTCGGTTACTGTTTTCCGATTACTTTTTTTCCGCTTTTGTTTACTCTGTTGCTTTTTTTCCTGTTACTTTTTTTCCGATTACTTTTTTTAACGCTTTTGTTTACTCTGTTGCTTTTTTTGCGGTTACTTTTTTTCCCGATTACTTTTTTTAACGCTTTTGTTTACTCTGTTGCTTTTTTTCCTGTTAATTTTTTTCCGGTTATTTTTTTTCCGGTTACCGTACTCAGTAGCATGCAGGTATGTGTGCCTTCTGACTTTGTTATGCTTATTTATACGTTTTATGTTTTTATTTGCTTTCAGGTTCATGTTTGATTCTGCATCATTCGACCACCGAGTGGAGGCTGCATTCATGCGGATGAAGAGGTCGGACGCTGTTCGTCAGGGTGCCGTGGAGTGGTTCCGGCAGTTGCAAGCGGAGCGAGAGAAGGTGTGGAGGAAGCTGATGCGTGAGAAGGACATCAACCTGTCGAGCGCCAAGCCGTACATGATCAAGATCAACCAAGCGGAACCAGCGTGGAGGAGCATGGATGAAGCATCGAGGGACGCAGTCTACGAGTGGCAGAGGAGGGTCAACTTCGTCGTCCTGGAAATGTTCATTCTTCGACACAAGGCGTAAGCATTATTATTTGTTTATTTACTTATTTATTTATTTATTGCTAGTATGGGCGGTTATCATAATGATTAAAAATAAAGAAATATTGATTAAAGAAATAGCAACTTTTCTAATAAAAAATCTAATACGTTAATTTGCAATGAGGTAATAAAATACAATTTTAAGATCAGATTAACTCTTACCTAATTTTACTCGATTCTATTCTCATGGCAGGTCAATTAAATTTAAGATATTCTTGATATTTTCGAGATGTTTTAGAAAATTGCTATATATTCCTAGTGTTATTTAATTTGAAATAAATACGTATTTCTAAAAAAAAAAAAAAAAACTTACATAATTTTTAGAATTTTCCATCTTAAAATCGTTTTAACCCTACAGTGCATAGCGTAGCCAATTGGCAACACTTTCTATTTAACTTTTAATAAATAAATCAAGTTCTTTGCAACCACTGTATTTATATAGAAATATTAACCCTGTAAAAATAACATAAATATGCTACTAAATAAAGTTAAAAATCTATCTTAAAATTTCTGGTGTCGAATCCTTAATATAAGTATAAAGAAACACAATTCTAAAAGAAAAATGAATGCACTGTAGTGTTAATCAAATATAATTGCACAAATCAAATTTTGATAGTTTTCTGTTTGTAATTGGGAATGAATAATAAATAATTTCTAAGTTTACATATGCTAAATCTTTGAAGACACTAAATAATAATTAAAAAAATGTGTCTTAAGCATCAAGAAAAGCCTCCGTTTTAAAGTAAAAATATAGTTTCAGTTCAGAATTTTCTCAAGTCCGAAATAGTTTCTTTCTGACACGTGCACGAAGATTTTTTTTCTTTTTAACTGCAAAAATTTGTCAGCTGTTATCATTTAGAAACTGAGAGATCGAATATCGTTTTACAGTTTTTTCTAAGGGCAAGGGATATTTTTGAAAATGTTGTCAAAGTAGCTTTTAAGCTAATTTTTTGGGACGCAACAAGCCCTAGAAAGTTCGTCATGAGATAATAATCGATCGCAACACAAGATATAACACATTTATCGATACATTACAAACTTTCTTGCATTCCAAATCACTTCAACAGTCATGCCGGTGAATTTCATACATTTACATATAAACATTGGCTCGTTGAAAAAAGAAAATGTTTCGTGAGAACGTTCTTTAGGGATGTTGTTCCAAAAAACATTTATTTCCGGTTGAAGGCAATTTAAGCAATCCTTCGTGGGAGAGATTCTTTTTCTTTTTATTTTCATGTGTTTAAAAATTACCCTAAACGGACGATCCCGGGTGATGGAAGACCCTGACGAAAAAAAAAAAAAAAAGAATAATCTATTTCAGTTCTCCATTTTGAAACTACCCTTTTGTATTTTTAATCTTTCTTATTTGTTATATATATCTGTATTGCTATTTATGCTGAAATGTTTAAAAACTGTCTTCCACGGAATGTTCTGACAATTTATGACAATTATGACTTTGTTGTTTTAAGCGTATGAGAATAGCAACAATGATTACAATAATGAAAGTAAATTTGTGAAAAACTACGTTTGCTAAAACGCATAAATTAAACCCGAGTATGGAGAAAAAGTCTGTTGTCTTGTTTCAAAATGTCAGCCACTCTAGAATTTCAAATTGCTACATCTCAAGAAAGCTTTGCTATATCTAAGCCGTTTTTAATGATAGAGGGGAAACAAAAAATACCCTGTAATCCTTGTATCATGGATTAAACACTTACGTAAGAAATAAATTTGAATTTGTAATTATTTGTATATATTTTTTAGTTTGAAATTTTCAAGGGGCCATCTCATTTTGAAACAAGATGGCAGATCAAGCTGGCTAACGAACTCGATCGAGATTTTGACAAACCTTTAACGTATGCTCAGTTACATCCAAATCGGTTTATAAATATAAGCACTATCGCATAACAAAGATCCGATACAACATTTGAACGGAGGGTGAATTTTGGGCCTGGGGGTCATGATTGGTAAAAAATAAACCAAAATTTTCCGGATTTTTCTTTTCTCCGGCTGATTGCGATGAAAGCTTGTTACCTTTCATTATAGAAGTTCTAAAACTGTTAATATCTGACTTTATTTAACAGAAACAAGTCTGTCTAGCTAAAAATTTTGATAACGAAAAGAGCAAAACTGAAAACCTGTCTCTTCACTAGCCTGAAACTTGCTTCGAAATGATTCATTAATTCTACGAATTTTTTATTTCCATATTTATCTTTCCGCTTTTATATTAACCTTCTGTCATAGTCAATATATTAAAAAAAAGAAAAAGAAAAGAAAAGAAAAAAGAAAAAAAAAACACATTTCGTAACATTTTAAAGGTAAAATGCTCTCTAAGAAAATGAAAATAAGTGTATGACAAGAAAGTTGTACATATTAAAAAAGGGCATAACAATACATTTTAAAAATACAAATGTTTCTTAGTCTGCAAGGATATAATACAACCACACATGAAAATATACAATTACCTCTTACAAGTTACCCCCATAATTCCGAAAAACATTCTGTATCATTACATACCTCTAAAACCAATATATTTTCGAGATTTAAAGAAGCATTTATCAAAACAACATTTCTTTTGCTGCCACTGGTTTTCATAGAAACGTTTCAGTGTCGTTTTTGTAACGTATCCATCACTTTTCTCAAACCGGAATATTGGGTTTTAGAGTTCTATTTATTTTCACTTAAACATAATTTATACGTATAAGAGTAACAAAATAGTATTGATTTTAATGCTTATAATTAATGATTTTCACTTATGATGTTGGTGTTGAAAAAACGTTTGTTGAACATGAAAATATTTATTTGGGAGTAGCGTAGATAGAAACCAAAAAACTGATATTCCGGGTTTAGAAAACGGATTAATACGCTCAAAAAATTAGCTGACCACGTGTCCGAAAATGAGTGGCAGCAAGTGGAACTTTGTTTTGATAAATGTCTTTAAATCTCGAAAATGTGTTGGTTTAAAGATAAAGAACGTTTTTCGAAATTATTAATAACTCAAAAGAGGTTATTATATATTTCATTTCGTGGTTATATTGTATTTCCCTAAATTAAATAACATGTCTTTTTTATCTTTTATTTACAATGTAAGTTTTTGTAATTTTCAGAGTCAATTTCTATTTGTTGTAATTTATCCAACGTAATCACAGTAATGTTTTAGAATAAATTGTTTTTGATAATGTTTTATTTATGTATTTATTTATTTATTTTCAGGTTGTCTTTCAAGAAGAAGATGAAGAATTTGCTGGTCAGAAAGAAGAAGTAACTTTTCTGTTAGGGGTTATGAAGAAATAATTATCTGTTGAATGGGGTTGGTTGGATGGGTGAAGGGGGTGGCATGTAGTCTTTAAGTGTAGTTCTTAAGTTATAATCCAATGAAACTTCTCTAAACTAAACTGGCACACCACTAAGAACGGGATTTAATTAAGCAATTAAAAAATAATGGCTGTTTTCGCTTTTATTTAAATTTAAATTTTGTAAATGGGTTAAGATCTAACTAAAATTTTATTTTCAGATCCTTTTTAAATGAAAATTAACCAATTTAAATCATGTTAAAAGTTTTATTTTGGTTTCGAAATTAATGTATATATTTTTTAATTATTTCTTACAACAGGATATTCTTGCACCAGGAGTTTGTGCATCTTTGGTGAAGTTTAGTTTATCGAAGTTTCATTGTATTATGATAAAAATAGAAATTATTCTGGCCTTTATTTATGTATATATGACTAAATTCTATTTAATGTACTTCTGTTTCCCAAAATGTATCCAATATTTCGGCCTTAAAATCAAAATTTTCCATACAATAGCAATAGTAACAATAGCAATAGTAACAATAGCAATAGTTAAATAGTAATTAATAGCCAATAGTAAAAAATAGTCAATAGTAAAAAATAGTCAATAGTAAAAAATAGTCAATAGTAAAAAATAGTCAATAGTTTAAAATAGTCAATAGTAAAATTTAGTCAATAGTAAAAAATAGTCAATAGTTTAAAATAGTCAATAGTAAAAAATAGTCAATAGTTTAAAATAGTCAATAGTAAAAAATAGTCAATAGCTTAAAATAGTCAATAGTAAAAAATAGTCAATAGTAAAAAATAGTCAATAGTACAAAATAGTCAATAGTAAAAAATAGTCAATAGTAAAAAATAGTCAATAGTTTAAAATAGTTCGGTAGTCTCTCTCTCTTTCTATAACACACACACACTACGCAAACACACACCCACACAAAGAGAGGGAGAGAGATTCACTTCGGGGTTTTTTTTTTTATGCAGGAGAATAATGATGGCAGCTGTAGAATAAAATGATCATAGGTGCAGGTTCAGGGCAGTAAAAAAAAATATCTTCGAAGAATAGGGCTTCTTGAGATGAATGGAGAGGTACGGGTCAGTTTTAAGGGGCGGAGGAGACTGACAATTGAACAGCATAAAAAACGGAGAGGTTCGGGCCAGTTTTATGGGGTGGAGGAGACTGGCAATTAAAAATTAATAAATTTCATCATTTTCTCACTAATGTATCATTTTCTAAAGCAAAACATTAATTCTTAATTACTGCTTAATCAATTTTCAAAGATTGGCTTTGATACGAGGGTAAAGTGTTACTAAAATTTAGTATTATGCACAGAATTCAGTCTTTTATACAAAATTTAGTCATATATACAGAAAGGCCAGAATATTTTTTTTATTTCAATCGAAATGCGAGTGGAAAAAATCTTCTCTATATTACCCACACTTCTTCTTTTTAAAGTACCTCTAAGGGGAAAAATCGGAACCCTTATAGTCTCGCTTTGGAAATCCCGATTGTGGAAAATCACGTAATAAAGGGACATAGCATTAAAAATGAAAGATTTTCGGATATTTTCCTTTACATGTGCTATAAGATCTTAATTCGTGCCAAATTTCAAGGTTCTTGGTCAATCGGAAGTATACTGTAGGTTTTACCCTCAAAACTTATAGGTACTTCCGGTTGACCTAGAACCTTGAAATTTGACACAAAGGAAGGTTTTATAGCACATGTAAAGGAAAAAATCTGAAAATCTTTAATTTATATCTATGTCGATGTATTACATGGCAAACTTATGAATTTCCATAATTGGTGCTAACGCCAGAATAACGCATTGCAACGGAATTTGTTTTACTATAGCATAATGGTAGGGAACCTGCAGGGGCGATTCCTACTCACACTTCCCTATATAAATATAACTTTTACCTATCTTCTCAACAAGATTCTGATATCTAAAAATGGGGATTAATCTTTGTGCCGTTGAATTAAAAATAAATGTACAACCTGAAATAGCACAAATTAAAAATATATAAATTGGCATACAGCTGTTTCGGAGCCCCTAAAGCTCCACCATCAGTGCCAATTCGAAAGATTAAAACCTATTTAAAATCCTAAGCCATGTCAATTTGCTTGCGTCTTTCGCACGCGCCAAGATGAAATGGTCGCCGCCACTTCATCTTGGCGCTTGAGAAAGACGCAAGCAAATTGACATGGCTTAGGATTTTAAATCTGTGTTAATCTTTCGAATTGGCACTGATGATGGAGCTTTAGGGGCTCCGAAACAGCTGTATGCCAATTTATATATTTTTAATTTGTGCTATTTCACGTTGTACATTTATTTAGATTCTGATATGCTTCAAAAAATTCAGGAAGTGGAAGTATTATACGAAGGTTGGTCAAATATGAAGGATATCAGTAGAATATCCATAGAAATTTATTACACTTGTTGTTATGGCGTTTATGTTGTTACGGTCTGAAAGTTTGTATTCTCCAAACATTCATTTATTTAGTCGTTAGCTTTATCAAAAAACACAAAATACCTAGTGCGGTAGCGCAAAGTATAATTATAAAACTTTCAACAAGTAAAAATATCAAACCTATTGAAATAGGGTAAAAACTAATTCTAAAATTCGGAAATGAGAGTCTAATCGAGGTCTCAAGTATGTAAATGGCACATTTTTTTTTTTTTTTTTTTTTAAATGCCGTGGAAAAGGTGAAAGAAGGTGATCCAGTATGGAATACCGCACAGCTCCACCGAAACAAAAACTGGCAATGTTCCAAATAATAATTTTTGGGATCAAAGTGGTATTTTGTATGTCAATTTTCTTCACGGATGACGTACATATAATGCAGCATAAGAATGTTAATTTTTAGAGAAGTTGCTGCACATCGATTCTAAAAACGTCCCATTCCTATCCGAATGTCCATCTTCTACAGGAACAATGCAATATCTCACATAATGTACAGGTTGTAGTGAAACAAAAATTTCATTGTAAATCACTCGATATCAATTCTTATTAGTCGGAATTTTTCATCTTCTGTCTAATACGGGATCCCCTTGAATTGGCGTTAGAAGGAGCAAGATTTTCATCAGATAAAAAAGTGAAAAAATGTGCCGTATGGTTCATACGTGTCCTACTTCTTTTTATTATACAAGAATAAACAAAAAGTCGTTGAAGAAAGTATGTAGATGTTAAAAAAAGCTATCTAGAAAAGTAACATTGGTATAATTTTAATAAGTAATATTTAGAAAGTAATCTGAAAAAGTTATCTTTTATATTTGATCTATCTTCGTATTTTTAAGATTTTACGTGGGCAAAGGGGGGGTTAACAGATAAATGTTAAAAATTGGGTGCCATAAAAGTGTGTGTGTCGTTGTGATATAGTTGTTTATCAAATGTGTTATCTTTAAATTAAAGTCTAATTAATGCTTAAAGTGATAAAAAAAAAATAACACGAAATGTTTAAAAATACCTTTTAATGTAGATTACGTATGTTTCGTTCGCTCTATCGGCGACATCTTCAGAATCTAAATGATAAATAAGTTAGTCTCGCATATTTTTGAAAAATGGTAAACATAAAACCACGAGATTGCATGTCCAAGGCAAGCAGGTGCTTAAATTGTTCAAACTGGAAAACGTACCTGCTTGCCTTGGACACATGCGACCTCGTCGTTTTATGTTTACTATTTTTTCAAAAATATGCGAGAATAACTTATTGTTGATAATGTTGTTAATTAATGTTGATAGTGTGTACACATACATATTTGTGGTGTACACATACTTGTATGTACAATGCATACATACTTGTGGTGTACACATACATACTTGTGGTGTACACATACTTGTATGTACAATGCATACATACCTGTGGTGTACACATACTTGTATGTACAATGCATACATACTTGTAGTGTACACATACTTGTATGTTCAATGCATACATACTTGTGGTGTACACATACATACTTGTGGTGTACACATACTTGTATGTTCAATGCATTCATACTTGTGGTGTACACATACTTGTGGTGTACACATACTTGTGGTGTACACATACTTGTGGTGTACACATACATACTTAAGGTGTACACATACTTGTGTACACCATTATTTGTACACTTTCTTGTGTACACCATTATTTATTTCCATTCCCTAATGAATAAGAGCCAAGTGTCAAGATATTGAATACCACAATTTTCTAATTACTTCGCATAATTTAATCGCAAAATTCTGCGATTTAACAAAGTGCATATTACTATTCGAAAGAGTGGTATACAAAATCCATAATTATTCAATTGTGCGCACCAATATTTGTACACTTAGTTGTGTACGCCATTATTTGTACACTTTTTTGTGTACACCATTATTTATTTTCATTCCCTAATGAATAGGAGCCAAGTGTCAAGATATCGAATACCACAATTTTCTAATAGTAATCTTCGCATAATTTAATCACAAAATTCTATGATTTAACAAAGTGCATATTACTATTAGAAATAGTAGTATACAAAATCCATAATTATTCGTTTCAGTGCACCAATATTTGTACACATACTTGTGTACACCATTATTTACACACTTTTTTGCGTACACAATTATTTATTTCCATTCCCTAATGAATAAGAGCCAAGTGTCAAGATATTGAATACCATAATTTTCTAATTACTTCGCATAATTTAATCGCAAAATTCTGCGATTTAACAAAGTGCATATTACTATTCGAAAGAGTGGTATACAAAATCCATAATTATTCAATTGTGCGCACCAATATTTGTACACTTAGTTGTGTACGCCATTATTTGTACACTTTTTTGTGTACACCATTATTTATTTTCATTCCCTAATGAATAGGAGCCAAGTGTCAAGATATCGAATACCACAATTTTCTAATAGTAATCTTCGCATAATTTAATCACAAAATTCTATGATTTAACAAAGTGCATATTACTATTAGAAATAGTAGTATACAAAATCCATAATTATTCGTTTCAGTGCACCAATATTTGTACACATACTTGTGTACACCATTATTTACACACTTTTTTGCGTACACAATTATTTATTTCCATTCCCTAATGAATAAGAGCCAAGTATCAAGATATTGAATACCATAATTTTCTAATTACTTCGCATAATTTAATCGCAAAATTCTGCGATTTAACAAAGTGCATATTACTATTCGAAAGAGTGGTATACAAAATCCATAATTATTCAATTGTGCGCACCAATATTTGTACACTTAGTTGTGTACGCCATTATTTGTACACTTTTTTGTGTACACCATTATTTATTTTCATTCCCTAATGAATAGGAGCCAAGTGTCAAGATATCGAATACCACAATTTTCTAATAGTAATCTTCGCATAATTTAATCACAAAATTCTATGATTTAACAAAGTGCATATTACTATTAGAAATAGTAGTATACAAAATCCATAATTATTCGTTTCAGTGCACCAATATTTGTACACATACTTGTGTACACCATTATTTACACACTTTTTTGCGTACACCATTATTTATTTCCATTCCCTAATGAATAAGAGCCAAGTGTCAAGATATTGAATACCACAATTATCTAATTACTTCGCATAATTTAATCGCAAAATTCTGCGATTTAACAAAGTGCATATTACTATTCGAAAGAGTGGTATACAAAATCCATAATTATTCAATTGTGCGCACCAATATTTGTACACTTAGTTGTGTACGCCATTATTTGTACACTTTTTTGTGTACACCATTATTTATTTTCATTCCCTAATGAATAGGAGCCAAGTGTCAAGATATCGAATACCACAATTTTCTAATAGTAATCTTCGCATAATTTAATCACAAAATTCTATGATTTAACAAAGTGCATATTACTATTAGAAATAGTTGTATACAAAATCCATAATTATTCGTTTCAGTGCACCAATATTTGTACACATACTTGTGTACACCATTATTTACACACTTTTTTGCGTACACCATTATTTATTTCCATTCCCTAATGAATAAGAGCCAAGTGTCAAGATATTGAATACCACAATTATCTAATTACTTCGCATAATTTAATCGCAAAATTCTGCGATTTAACAAAGTGCATATTACTATTCGAAAGAGTGGTATACAAAATCCATAATTATTCAATTGTGCGCACCAATATTTGTACACTTAGTTGTGTACGCCATTATTTGTACACTTTTTTGTGTACACCATTATTTATTTTCATTCCCTAATGAATAGGAGCCAAGTGTCAAGATATCGAATACCACAATTTCCTAATAGTAATCTTTGCATAATTTAATCACAAAATTCTATGATTTAACAAAGTGCATATTACTATTAGAAATAGTAGTATACAAAATCCATAATTATTCGTTTCAGTGCACCAATATTTGTACACATACTTGTGTACACCATTATTTACACACTTTTCTGCGTACACCATTATTTATTTCCATTCCCTAATGAATAAGAGCCAAGTGTCAAGATATTGAATACCACAATTTTCTAATTACTTCGCATTATTTAATCGCAAAATTCTGCGATTTAACAAAGTGCATATTACTATTCGAAAGAGTGGTATACAAAATCCATAATTATTCAATTGTGCGCACCAATATTTGTACACTTAGTTGTGTACGCCATTATTTACACACTTTTTTGCGTACACCATTATTTATTTCCATTCCCTAATGAATAAGAGCCAAGTGTCAAGATATTGAATACCACAATTTTCTAATTACTTCGCATAATTTAATCGCAAAATTCTGCGATTTAACAAAGTGCATATTACTATTCGAAAGAGTGGTATACAAAATCCATAATTATTCAATTGTGCGCACCAATATTTGTACGCATACTTGTGTACACCATTATTTACACACTTTTCTGCGTACACCATTATTTATTTCCATTCCCTAATGAATAAGAGCCAAGTGTCAAGATATTGAATACCACAATTTTCTAATTACTTCGCATAATTTAATCGCAAAATTCTGCGATTTAACAAAGTGCATATTACTATTCGAAAGAGTGGTATACAAAATCCATAATTATTCAATTGTGCGCACCAATATTTGTACACTTAGTTGTGTACGCCATTATTTGTACACTTTTTTGTGTACACCATTGTTTATTTTCATTCCCTAATGAATAGGAGCCAAGTGTCAAGATATCGAATACCACAATTTTCTAATAGTAATCTTCGCATAATTTAATCACAAAATTCTATGATTTAACAAAGTGCATATTACTATTAGAAATAGTGGTATACAAAATCCATAATTATTCGTTTCAGTGCACCAATATTTGTACACATACTTGTGTACACCATTATTTACACACTTTTTTGCGTACAACATTATTTATTTCCATTCCCTAATGAATAAGAGCCAAGTGTCAAGATATTGAATACCACAATTATCTAATTACTTCGCATAATTTAATCGCAAAATTCTGCGATTTAACAAAGTGCATATTACTATTCGGAAGAGTGGTATACAAAATCCATAATTATTCAATTGTGCGCACCAATATTTGTACACTTAGTTGTGTACGCCATTATTTGTACACTTTTTTGTGTACACCATTATTTATTTTCATTCCCTAATGAATAGGAGCCAAGTGTCAAGATATCGAATACCACAATTTTCTAATAGTAATCTTCGCATAATTTAATCACAAAATTCTATGATTTAACAAAGTGCATATTACTATTAGAAATAGTAGTATACAAAATCCATAATTATTCGTTTCAGTGCACCAATATTTGTACACATACTTGTGTACACCATTATTTACACACTTTTCTGCGTACACCATTATTTATTTCCATTCCCTAATGAATAAGAGCCAGGTGTCAAGATATTGAACACCACAATTTTCTAATTACTTCGCATAATTTAATCGCAAAATTCTGCGATTTAACAAAGTGCATATTACTATTCGAAAGAGTGGTATACAAAATCCATAATTATTCAATTGTGCGCACCAATATTTGTACACTTAGTTGTGTACGCCATTATTTATAAACTTACTTGCGTACATCATGACTTGTACACTTGTGTACATCATTATTTGTACAATTACTTGTGTACAACATTGGATGTTACAAATTTAAACATGCATGTTACAAATGCATAATGGTCGAAAATATTATTACATATGTCTATGTTAAAGAATTTTTTAATAACATTGTACTACATGCTAATTATATTGTAATTAAAATTAATGCTGATTTATCAAACCTTAATTTATTTTCCTATAAATTTAGAAATGTATGTTGTAGAAAACACACCGCGCGAAAAATTTCAGTGTTTTTATTTGCTCTAGTATTTAAAGTTAACATGCAGACGTAAATGACTATTTTGTCAAATACATAATAAAATATGATTAATATATTTTACCGTATCACTTGTAGAGCACTACACACCAATCACTTCAAAAATTAGCATAAGTTCAAAGCTTATTTTATTTTAGATTTTTAATTTTAATTCTTATAAAATAAATAATTGATAACTGACTTGCATATTTAAAGATTTTAGGGATATAGTGAGCGCAGAAAAAAGGTCTTAAAATAACTAACATTTGTATAGTGATTCAAAACTGGAGGAACAAATTACTAGGAGGGGTGGGGTGCACCTAGACGATTTGGAATCACACAGGGCCGGAAATGAAATTCTAACGAGAGAGGGGGGTGTTCTTAGGGGCTGAATCATCGTGCTCGAAAATTGACATTTAAAGAGTATAAGCTTAAATTAAGTAATGACTTTTCTCATAATGAAATTCCCCGAAGTTTTCTGCCTACGTACCTGATTCTAACCATCTACAGTTTTGCACGTTTGAGGGTTCCAAGTAGAGCTCTGGAGAAAAACACCCTCACGCAGATAAGCGCCCCCAAACGTGCGCAAAACTGTCAGTTTTGCACGTTTGGGGTGCACTATAGCTCCTATAATAAGAGTCTTAGGGTGCACGTTTTGCACGTTTGTACTACTTGGAACCCTCAAACGTGCCAGTTTTGCACGTTTGGGGGCGCTGGTTATCTGCGTGAGTGCGTTTTTCGCCAGAGCTCTACTTGGAACCCACAAACGTGCAAAACTGTAGATGGTAAGAATCAGGTACGTAGGCAGAAAACTTCGGGGAATTTCATTATCAAGGAAAACAGTGATGCAAACGTTGCGCCAGAAATAGCCGAGTGTCACCACTAAATTTTAATAGTATTTGCCTCCTTATTTAATGAAAGATTTTCTGAAGTTTAATAAGACGAAGCATATTATTAAAATTTGGTAGTGGAATTGGCCATTTGTGGCGCAGTGCTTGCATCCCTGAGAAAGTCATGACTTAATTTAAGCTTATACTCTTTACACGTATATTCTCGATCACGATGATTCAGCCCCTAAAAACACCCCCTCTTTCGTTAGAATTGCAATTCCGACCCTGCTTTGTTATGTGATTCCGAGTCATCTAGGTGTAACCCCAACCCTCCTAAAAGTTTGTTCCTTCCGTTTAGAAGCACCCTGTATGTAGCACAGTTTTCATTGATCCCTGAAAAATAATAAATATTGGACTTATGTAAGATTTTGAAATCCCGGATTTAGTGTCATCTGGGTTTTCTGTGTGCAATATAAACACAGTGCAGTATTAACAATATTAACATGTGCAATATTAACAAACTATTATTCGATCATTCGATGCAGTTAAGATAAATATATGGAAGTCATTTTACAGTATTGGTATAAAAAAAAGTGAAAGTGATCCAATTTTCATCTGATTGTCTGTTTCATAAATGTGCATCCCAATTCGTAGGAAGCAGCTATGTGCAATGCTTCTTTTATTCAATGCTGCAAAGCTGATTAAAAAGTCAGGTTATTATGAAGGGTATTTAAAACAGGGTGTCTAGCCACCAGGAAATTCTGGAAAAGTCAGGGAAATTTATATGGACTGGGAAAGTCAGGGAAATTTACCATTTCTGAGGAAAAGTCAGGGAAATTTGAAAATTCTGAGAAAAAGTTTGAAGATTTTGAATTAAAAAAAATAATAATAGGAAACTGTTCCTTAAAAAACTAAGGATTTGAAATTACAACGCCATTAAAATCAAACTTTGCTCTTCATAAGTACTGTAAAGAGTATTTCAACCTCTCTTGCAAACCATTTGGTCTACCCCCTTTCAGTTTCAATCCTCCTTTGTAACGCAGAGATTTTCAGTTGCAGTTTCACTGAAACTTTCTACTGAATGTTGTAGGATTGATTAGGTGTTTCACTCTGCTTACTTATTTTTGTTTGGGAACTGAACACTTGTTAACTTAATTTATTGAACATTTATTATTTGTATTAAAATATGTTAAAGCAATATCTGTATTCAACTTTGACTGATGTGATAAAAAATTTCCTCCTGATTTGACAAAATGGATAGAACCTGATGCTAAAAATGTGTATTTGCAAAATGTTTAGCATGTAAAAAGTTCAACAATTTGTAAATTTTTAAAAAAATTATGTAACAAATCAGTAACTAGGGCCTCAGAATCGGTTGTGAAAGTTTAACTCACAAATTGATAACTTTTAAGATTTTTGTGTGTAACATCACAAAATCTCGATACCGGGAATTTTGCTTTTATTGGTATGGAAAAGTCAGGGAAATGTCAGGGAAATTCATTGCTGATATGGAATAGACACCCTGTTAAAAAGATGTTGGTAATTGGAAAAGACAATTAGATACTCAATTTTGAGTATAGATTGATCCTTTGAAAAAATTAATCATAAAAGTAATAAAACAGAGACTACTTTTTAAAAAGTAGTTTGTCATCACTACTTTTCAAAAGAAATATTTGTAGTTATTGTTAACAATATTTTTTTAAAAGTAGGTGTAGTTGTACTTAGCAACTACAAAAAAACTTTTTTTCCACCATTGTCTTGAACAATAAGAGCGTTTGTATTGAATTTTCTTCGAGAAATCTGTCGGTTCAGCACAACAGCTCCAAAAAGAAAATAATTTGTTTAATGAATCAAGCTTCCAAATACAAATTTTTTGGCAGGCTTTTTATGCAGCCCGTGAAAGAGAAATTCTATGAAAAATATATAATAGTTATGCTCATTCCCTTTCAATTGTGTAGAATTCAAAGAATAGTAACTTCTTCAGAATACTTCTCCCCTTGCTTTGATTTACAGGAAGACCAATGTCCATCATTTAAGAGAAAATATTTTGAAAAAAGTATAAGGTGGTCCTTGGTGTTTCTACGTTATTACTTTCTTTTTTATAATGGAACACACTCTGTACACTCTAGAAAATAAATGCGTAAATTTGTCTATATGCGTAAAGTGTCGTGTAAATTGTGAAATACACGCCTGCACTGCAAAACAAAGTGTTGATTTTACAGTGTAATACTGGCATCCCAGCTGCCAGTATTATACCGTAAAATTAACAGCAATAAGCAGTATTATACTGTGAGATGCCAGTATTATACTGTAAAATCAACGCTTTTTTTTGCAGTGTGGTATGTCAATTTCAAAATACACATTGTCTTGTGTATTTTGATGAAAACTTTTTAAGCAGCTGAAATGTGTAAAAAGTTATCAGATAACTCTGAAATACACAGTTTAATGTGTAAATTGCAAATGAGTACACATATTTCTGTGTAATATACAAAAACGACGGAGTTTTGTGTACATAGCTTAACCTTATATTTTGGGGTGTAAATTGTGAACTAAATGATTTTATAGACGGAAAACAAAGTTGCACAAAGACCAAACTCATAAGTTTGGTGTGTTTATTCTCTTTGTTGAAGACCACAAAACAGTGAACCCACAATTTACCACACAAGAAACAGGATCGTCTTAAATTATATTTACTGCATGTCATCTTTCTATTAGAGTTGTTTCGGAGTCCTAAAATCGTAATAATCACAATTTATGCACAGAACGTAAGCAATCTGAATAAATGCACTGTAAAAAAAAAAATGTTCAAACACGGAAATTATACTGACAATCATGACGCCAGTACTATATTTCCGTATTTTATCGGATTTTTTTTCCCTGGGAATTTCAATCATAACTTTCCGAAGTTAGATTTACATAAAGAGGTGAAATTCTTTGTTTAATCCAATCTACGATAGGCACGCAATATTTACCCGGGACTGGATACGAACTAGAGAACTGGAACTTTCCAGAGCACTTACATTGACTATTTAGCTAAGATTACACAAACTATGTTTTCGAGTATCGTTATTTATTGAGTGCAGATGAGTACACATAATCTGTGTAACATTCTGTTCTTACACTTATTTTTGCGTAATGTTTATACATATTTCTGCGTAACGTTCTTACACATATTTCTGTCTAATATTCTATTCTTAAATGTATTTCTGTGTAATATACTTACATAGTGTGTGTTACACTGTGTAATATTCTGTTTTTATACATGTATGTGCAATATTCTGTTCTTACACATGTAACTGTGTAATTTTCTTACACATTTCTGTGTAATATTCTGTTCGTACACATATAACTGTGCAATTTTTTTACACATATTCTGTGTAATTTTCTGTTCTGACACATGTAGCTGTGTAATTTTTTTACACATAATCTGTTCTTACACATATAGCTGTGTAATTTTCTTACACATATTTCTGTGTAATATTCTGTTCTTACACATATAGCTGTGTAATTTTTTTACTCACATTTCTGTATAATATTCTGTTCGTACACATATAGCTGTGTAATTTTCTTACACATATTCTGTGTAATTTTCTTACACATATTCTGTGTAATTTTCTGTTCTTACACATATAGCTGTGTAATTTTCTTACACATATATTTGTGTAATATTCTATTCTTACACATATAGCTGTGTCATTTTCTTACACATGTTTGTGTAAGAATCTATTCTTACACAAATTTCTGTGTAATATGCAAAATACACAGATTTTTGTGTAGTATTCAGAATGTGTAAATTTACGATAACACGTCGATTTTGTAAATCCATGTAATTTTCTATTACACTCTTGTCTGAGTTTTTGAAGTAATAACAAATTACAGTCTTTTATAGGAGCAAATAAAATAAATTTTTACGTCAAGAGTGTAAATTTTATGACAAAATTGTAATTTTGCAAATTTATACATACACTTATGTAAAAGTGACTAATTTGCATATAATATATTTTTAGAGTGTAATAGTCCACTGATAACATGCGATGATGAAATGCATTACGCATTAATTTTGGTATATAAAGGCGTTGACAAGATATCTGTTAAAATGAAGTTAATACGTCATTTAAGCTGAAGTTTGTTTAATTTTCTTCAAGATCATTTTTTTTCTTCATTTCAGGACCCAGTTTTTGCTGAAATCATATTCTAGTAAATATATTAAAATTATATATTACATTTCGTAATGCTTGCGAAATTTTCTGTATGCACATCACAGTTACCCAGCTCAGCAACGTAACTGTGTGTGATTCAATTTGATTTCTGTGTACATATTTTTTGGCGAATAAATTTAATATTTTCATTAAACATTTCCGTATTATTATTATTATTATTTTAAATACTTTGTACTTTTTGACACTAGTTTTCTCGCATAGATTTTAGAATATACTTTTAGATAGGAAAAATACTTTATCCATTACTAATAGATACGGGGATGATAACTATAGATCAGTTTCAACCACGCGATCACCAGCCCACCAAGTGTTATTCAACCAATCATAATCGTGGATTTGTATCCTGTATTACGAGCCAACCAATCACAATCCACCATGTTTGGCGGACAAACAAAAAACAAATCTAGTTGCTAAGGTGGTTGCTAGAGTTTGACGTCAATTGAAACTGATGTATAGTCCTCCAACGATAAATTAGGAGATGACCTTGAATGAGTTAGCGGTGCTAGGAGGGAAGAAAGTTGCTAACAGACACTCATGATGTAAGGAAAGGCCCTATTTAACAAGAAACTATATTCTGCTAGTTCTGTGACAGTTTTAGTAGGTCAGTAACACCGTATGTACAGTCAACCACATCTTGAAATGTGAAGTGTTCAGCCCAGTCTATTTTGTACGCAGTTGGTGGTCAATTCCAGTGCTTATTATGATATTAGCCAATTTCAGACAATTTTTTGTAAGTTTGTCGAAACTTTCGCTCTAATATCATTTATAATGTTAAAGACAAACGAAATTCCGAATTCAGCTTGGCGTGAGACAATCTATATTTTCAACTTAATCAGTGGATTCCAACGTCCAGTTTTATGGTGAAATTTTATTGCCTTGGTTCCTACTAAAGTCCTGCACCAGGTCGGGTAACCTCATTTTACCCGAGCCCAACCCGACTCGGCTTAGCGCTAATTTATTTCGTTGCGGGTCGAGATTACTTTAAATGTCTCGCGTTTGAGTCTGTTTTGACTATCGCTTTTGACTCTGTCGGGCCCGTTTCGTGTTGACCCGATTTTTCAAAAGAAAGTTCTGGATATTTTTAAAATAAATAAATAAATATGTATATTTGAATATTAATCAGTATATATGTGTTCATTTTTATACATAAAAAAATTTATTAGAGATATAATTGTAGACTATTTTTCTATAATTGTATTAAAAGATTAATTAATTTTCTTCCACTCTGAGTTTGGGCTTAAGAGTTTCGGATTCGGTTTGCAGTGTGTGGGGTTTTGGTTTTCGTGTTTGAATATTTCGAGTTCGGGTTAAAGCTTATTGGGTTTCGGTCGAGTTTCGGGTTGACGAAAATTTTTTTGTGGATTTCGGGTTGACTTTAAGCTGACGTTTGGGGGCCCGTGCAGGGCTCTAGTTTGTATTATCACGTTTCCTAGTTCGTGACCACATTAGCTGAACTTCTTGACTAAATAAATATTTCAAATTCATTCACATTCAAATATCTATAGTACTCCCCCACGACAACTTGTCCGATGAGCTAAGCAAATTTAGACTCATTTATTGATTAATTAGGGAGACAACATCTACTAGCAACTAGCAGAATCTAGATTTTAATTAAACGTAGTATTTCTTATTTCATTTGTATTTGTTAGCATATTTCATTTCCCGATGCATCGCAAACTCTTTTAAAGTCATCGACTAAGTTATCTTAGTGGGGGGGGGGGGGGGGGACTAAAGTTATTCTCATCTGAAGCGAAATTATGTTTTTTTTTTTTTTTTTTTTTTTTTTTTAAGTCGGGTATGACAGCAGAAACAAAATCATAAAAACAACGAAAACAACGATTTCTTCACTTTCTGAAATGAATATAACATTTTATCGATGGAAACTACAGGGTGTTTCACTACCAGACCGACAAACTTGCAGGAGGTGTAGAGGTCACAGAGTCGACTCGGAATCACATAGGAATGCAGGGTCGAAAATGCCGTAGTTACGAGCTATGGTTCAAAGAATCAGAGAAAAAGAACAGAAACAGCAACACATTAAAGGGACAGAAAACATTTTATTGAAAGGTTGTACTACAGAAGGTGTTCAAAATTACTACCAGAAGTCGTCAGGCAGGCTTAACAGCGCTGTCGCATGGATTCACTTACGTTCTGGAAGCTTCCTGGTGTGTCGCGTATCCTGCCGGCAGCTTACAGATATTCAAGCGGCGAGGGGACAAAAAAAAAAAAAATCCTTGCCGGCTCCGCTTACAAACAAGTTAGGTTTCGAAGTGGGCACTTCCAACTGCCGCATCATGACAAAAAGGTCCTTTCTTCCGCAATCCTCAACAAACAGGCGCCCCACGGTCTGCGTCTTCGAAATCTACCTGTGCCTATAGGCCGAGCCGTTAGGGATTTTTTTGGTAATGACAGAAGATCTTTCAAAAAATATTGCCAATGTCGGCGTTTTTAACCGAATTCCCGACGTGGCAGTGCGAGAAAGGGATAAACTTGTCGCCACGTGACACGAATAGCTTATAATTCGATAAGTAATATGTTTATAACAAAACTGAAAACGCTGTGCGATTCCCAATCGCTTCAATAGTCAGACCTGCCAATTTTATGCCTTTACATTTAAAAACGAGCAACTAAGTTTCGCGCTGTTGAGCAGGGAATTTGAGAACCATCTGAAACAAGGCTTTTAACAGAAAAGTGGAAAAAAAAAAAGAAACATTTTTGATGGAATGAAAACAAAAACTAAACCAAAACGTTAAAACATTTTTATTTTAAAAAATTCAATTTATAAAATTTCATTTATTTAAAAGTTAAATTCAAATACAAGCAGTTCGAGTTTCTAGCTTTTCCATGCAAGATAATTTTGCGATTTGCGAAATTTTCTGACATGTTCACGGACTTTAACGTAAAAATCATGAAATTGGCATAGACATAATTATTAAAATGTTTTGTTGTGTTATTGATTAATTAATCCATTAACGCCACAATTATTTTTCTGTTTAAAAAATGGAAATATTGCATTCCAGACCGCTTTTTTAGAATATAAATGTTTGTCTTATTTTATCGAGGAGTGTTTGGTCGTCAAAGAAAGCGAAAATTTCTTTTCAGAATTACTGGTGTGCAAACGACAAAAGTATATTTTGGTATGGAGTTGCTTTAATGGGTTATGGCGATTCTTAAATTCCCTGCTTCATGACGCGAAATTTCCTGCTACATTATTAAACATAAGGGGATAAAATTGGCACCCCTGAATAGTGAAGCGATTTGGAATCGAATAGTGTTTTCTATTTTTTTAAATTAAATTACTTATCGGGCTGTTAGCGATTGTTGTCACATGACGACACGATTTTCTACCTTCTCGTGCTGCGACGTTGGAAATTCGGTTCAGAACGTCGACTTTGACAGTATTTCCTGAAAGATTTTCCACTTTTATCAAAAAATGGAAAACACCACCGATTACATAGTTTCTGAAATGAATAAGAATCCCTTCAAACTTCAACAAAAATGAATTCAGAAATGTGTCAGAAAGTACCTTCTTTGGATTTGAGAACAGTCTTAATTTAATAATCGTAATTTTCTGGAATTTAATACTTCAACTCATATATCTAAACTATTGATTTCGTGATAATGGCATTAAAAATTAATTTGAACTATTGTTTTTCTAAATATTTTATTGAATATTAATAATTCTAATTACTCAATTTATTTAATTATTTCATCCCCTACCTCCCATAATCATAATTTTTGAATTGCTACGATGCTGTCGGGGAGAAGAAAGAATCAAGTTGATTCAAATCGAAAAAAAAAAAAATCTCTTCGAAAAAATTCTGTGGTGCTGCCATCTATGCCGTTAAATTGTAACTGAAAAGTGTTGCTGCATATAAGGAGCATCTATACTAGAATTTATTTTTTATTATTATTGGATGCAGAGAGGAGAAGATATGTCCCTCACAATTATTATTTTTTTTAATTATAAGAAAAAGTCAGATAAAATAAAACTGAGGTTTTGTTGTATTGTTATATTTACATGAAATGTCACATTTTTTATTCTCAGAAAATAGCATTTTGGTGCTGCCATCTATTAAATTTATTTGTAACTGGAAGTGTAGCTTCCCCACAGAAACCTAATAAATAGTCTTCTAATACTATCTTTGTTCTGAGAGCTTCCCAGTCTGCAGTGTTGAATTCAGACACTTTTCTCCGGGAGGGATTTCTGTGGCTCCGGGGAGAACATTATAGAGTTCCGAGGGGAAATTGCACTTTTTGACCAACTTTTCACCACTTTTTCACCAAAACATTAAAAGCATAATAAAATCTCAAATCTTCCGGGGGAGACATTTCAATGCTCCGAGGGGGGGGGGAGGAGGATGTCCCCGGCGGGCTACTCCTTGAATTCAACACTGCCAGTCTGCATCATCATAGGCTACTGTAGCTTTACAATGTATCTTTCTTTATAATTCTAAGAGTCAGAGCCTGGTTAAAACAGGAGTACACAGTCACCACTATTTACGAATTGTCATTTTCGCCTCATTTATGACAGAAAATTTTACTTTAAGATTACTTTTTGGAAATAGTGGTGACTATGTGCCATGAGCGTACCCAAGCGGGGGGGGGGGGGCTGATAGGGCTACAGCCCCCCTCGCGAAATTTTCGAAAGTGATATGAAAAAAGCGCTGATGTTTTTCTTTCTTTTATGGAAAAAATATTTTTTTTTCCTATCATACAGCGAACTTGCCATTCTTATTAGTCCCACATAAGTCCGCATTGACACAAAAAAAGAGAAAGGGGGCTGATGGGGATACAGCCCCCTCCTTCCGAAATAGTCGGAAATTAAATGAAAAAGTATTTTTTCCTTACTTTTTTAGACAAATCTGTATTTTTTTTCTTCTGTCATACAGCGAAATAGAATTCTCGTTAACCCCATATTAGTCCACATTGACATCACAGTATACCCAAAGATGGGGAGGGGGCTGATGGGGTTACAGCCCTCTCCCTTCCAAAATATTCGAAAATGACGTGGAAAAAAGTGCTGATTTGTTAACCTTTCTGTTTGAGAGAAATTTTTAATCCCCCCCCCCCCCCCACCCTAAATTTGTAATTTAGTTTTCTGTTATACAGCGGATTTGCCCTTCTCGTTAGTCCGGAATTCGCGTTTTTTTTCGATCTTTTGACGAATTTAACGTTTTTCTTTGACCGTTTGACGGATAACGTTTATTTATTCGGGTCACTTAGTCGAAATTTGCGTTTTTTCCGCCGCTTTTTTACGAAATTTGCGTTTTTTCCGAGACCTTTGACGAAATTCGCGTTGTCCCCGCGATCATTAGATGAAAGTTGACCTTTTTTTCGCGATCCTTTTTCCAAATTTGCGTTTTTTCCGTGTCTTTTTGACGAATTTCGCGTTTTTTCCAAGGTCCTTTGTCGAAATTCAAGCTGTTTGGCGTTTTTTTGACGAAATTCGCATTTTGACGCAATAGCCCTTTGACGAAATTCGAGGTTTTCTGCAGCTCTTTGACGAAATTTGCGTTTTTTTGCGATCTTTTACGAAAGTCGCGTTTTTCCGCTGCCCTTTGACGAAATTCGCGTTTCCTCCGCGACCATTTGACGAAATTCGCGTTTTCTTCGCGATCATTAGATGAAATTTGACTTTTTTTTCGCGATCCTTTTTCCAAATTTGCGTTTTTTCCGCATCTTTTCGACGAAATTTGCGTTTTTTCAGGGTCTTTTGTCGAAATTAAAGCTTTTCAGCGTTTTTTGGACGAAATTCGCATTTTTACCATGGCCCTTTGACGAAATTTGAGGTTTTCTATGACTCTTTGACGAAATTTGTGTATTTTTCGATCCTTTGACAAAATTCGTATTTTTTTTCACGTCCCTTTGACGAAATACGTGTTTTTTCTTCAGCCCTTCGACGAAATTAGCGTTTTTTCAGCGGTCATTAGACGAAATTCGCGTTTCCTCCGTGATCACTTGACGAAATTCGGGTTTACTCCACGATTATTTGACGAAATTTGCCTTTTCTCTGCGATCGTTTGACGAAATTTGATCTTTTCTCCTCGATCCTTTGATAAACTTCACGTTTTTTTTGCGCCTTGTGACAAAATTTGAGTTTTATCCGTGGCTCTTTGACGAAATTCGCATTTTATCCGCGGCCCTTTGACAAAATTCGGATTTTTCCATGATACTTTAACGAAATTGGAGATTTTTTTCTACGAACGATTGACGAAATTGATTTTTTTTCGGCGGCCATTTGTCAAAAATAGCGATATATTTTTAAGTCCGAATTTTCGGACTGATGACCAATTTTTTTTAATTTTTGGAACCTCATGTCTTAAATTTTCGGAAATTTTGGAACAGAATCACCCAACCATACCTCCCCCCCCCCCCCCCCCCTCTGGCTGCGTCCTTATTGTCAAAAATGTTTGTTGTTTACAACACAATTCAACGTGTTTCGTAATATTCAGAACATTATGGAAATTTAAGTCAGCCCCCCCCCCCCCCCGAAATAAAATCCTGGGTACGCCACTGCTATGTGCCCTTCCAGTAATCAGCCTCTGATAAAGCTTTTTTCGAATCCAAATTGGCTGCTTTCTGAAACATACACGTATTTATTTTCTGTGTCGAAGCTGATAAATTGGTATGGATAGACTAAAAATTTTTTTATGTCATATCCATATGGCATTTTAAGTAGTGTGCATTGTGATAAAGGACATGGTACTTTTGAAAATTTTATTTTTCTGCTCACTAACACGAAGCTTTTTAACGCATTCAACAACGTGTTTTTGCACATAAAAGCAGAAAACTTGTACACATCACAATTCCGAATACATTAAAATCGAACAGCGTTTTTCATTTTCCCACCTTGAATTATTATCGTTTGCCTCCTGATGACCTGATGACGACCTTATTCAGGCTTTCACCCTAAAACGGCCAATATTTCGTAAAAGATTGTTTTGCTTTTATGGCAAAAATTGAAAACTATGTTCTTTTTTTTTTTTTTTTTTGTGTGTGTGTGTGTGTGTATCTAATAGATCAAATTATAGTAAAGAATTTGCTTCCAAATTTGTGTGACATTAAGAACAATCCGTAAAATTCTCACGATAAAATCAAAAGCTCATATGCATTGCAGTGACAGTATCTATATATATATTTGTCTTACGTGGCGCGAAAATAGGGCTGAATTTGTAGCTTATGGTTTGGCAACAACCGTAGTTTCCAGAGCTCAGACCAATGAACAGACTAGATTGTGTTAGATCAGCTCCGCCTCCAATCCAATATGGCGGTCACTGTGAGAGCAGTGAAACCATAGAATGAAACTCAAATTAGCAATTATTAAAAATAAATTAACATGTACGTAATCCAAAGCGTCTGAGATGATTCCTCATTTTAATTATGAGTAATATCGTTAATTTCAAAAGAATTCTCAACTCATATTTAGAATTCATTAACGAATTTCACTCACTCAAGAATCGAAAAAAAAAAAAAAATCAACTGACTAGGTGGCACCTGCCGCCATCTGTTGCTGTAAATTGAAGTAAAAAATAATTTTTTTTTGTAAAAATCTATAATTTTTTTCCTAATGAATTTAAGCCGCGCTGTACAATATTATAGGTGCAACAAGTTTTAAACTAATTATGTTTCCAAGATCCTTTTTTCATAGTATTTAAATGATTTATATGTCCACTGGTAGCGGCAACTAAATGCATTTTTAGTTATGTTTTCAACGGAGAATTACTTTATTACATTAAAAAAAAAATTGTCGTGCAATAAGTTTTAAACTAATTATGTTTCCAAGATTCTTTTTTCATAGTATTTAAATGATTTATATGCCCATTGGTAGCGCCAAGTAAATGCATTTTTAGTTCTGTTTTCAACGGAGAATTCCTTTTTTTAATTAAAAAAAATTCTCAATTTCATATGTTCAAATGTTTTATGGAAGAACTTATTCCGGCTAGAATTGCTGAAAGATAAAAAGGGGCGAGCGAGCGAAGCGAGCTGGGACCGCGTAGCGGTCTCAATGTGAATTGCGTCGCAATTCACGGGGGGTTGGCGAGCGTTAGCGAGTAGGGGGCTGAGCCCCCTAGTTTTTTATAAAGAAGCAGTTTGATTCATTTCTTAAAATTAAAAAGACGGAAAAAAGAAATCCACGCGCAATTTGTGGAACGATGAAACAGTACAAAATATATTTCATTCTGATAATCGATTATTGCAGCTAAGTGAAATTCCTTTTAATAAATCGAAAAAAATTACATGACTTTCCTACAGCTAAATAGGCACAGTATTATTAGGTAATTTTACGTTAGCAGAGAGCAAATCTCACGAATACCATTTTATTTTTTAGACAATGGCAGATATTATTTTTCATAAGTGTGTGTGTGTGGGGGGGGGGGGGCATTATTGATGGAATAAAAACAAGAACTGGACCAAAACGTTAATCCTTTCAGGGGCGTAACAAGTACCTAAAATTTGTGTGTATTATTATTTGTGTGTAAAATTTGTGTGTATTATTATTTGTGTGTAAAATTTGTGTTTCTAAAATTTTGAAATCGGTAAATCACACCGGGATTTAACAACAAATTTATTTCAAAATAAGTAAAAGCTTTTCTTCGCGTATATTATAAAAGCAAAATTTGATTCTAAAATTCCGGTGTCATTGGGGCATTTGGAAACTAAAATTAAGTGGGATATATTATATACCACCGCCCTTCAAGGGGTTAAAACATTTTTATTTTTAAAAATTCAATTTATAAAATTTTAATTCTACAAAAGCTTACATTAAAATACAAGCAATTGACATTAAGTTACTTCGAGTTTCTAGCTTTTTCATGTACATTATGCCCTGCTTCTGCAGGTTGGTGGTCTAATTATACCTCGGATTTTCTCGTTTTTTGTACTTGTTCCCGTATGTCTCATTTATATTTATGTTTAAAAAACGGGGTCATTTTCATAGTGAAATTCAACCAAACTCCAAAATTGCCAATAGGAACACCAAATTTTGACATCCTATTTGGCTTTTTCGGTAAATTTTAACTTAGGATACCAATTGGGAAGTCATTCGGTCAAATAGTTTAGGAATTATGAAGGTTTAAAGTCTAGAACTCCTGATATTATATGAGTCGCCCAAATAAAAGTGGTACTACCCTTGGTTTGAGAAATGGTTTAATGGTATTTGATAGCCTAAGAGACTATGCTCAGATTAGTAGAGTCTGTAGAGCATTGTGTCCCTCCCGATAGGTTTAATGGTATTAATATAAATGAGTATACAAAAGAAAGAAGTAATACAGACGTAACAGATATTAGACTAGACAAAGTCACCTTGTAGGTTGAAACAAGTGTCCCAACGAGACGTTGGATACCCTGGGTGAAGAAGCTCCGGGGTTGGTTGTGGAACCAATTTTCAACGGCAGCTTGGACCTCATTATCGTCGGCAAATCGCCGTCCCTTCAGAGCTTTCTTGAGTGGACCGAAGATGTGCTAGTCATATGGCGAGAGGTCTGGGCTGTAAGGGGGATGCTCGAGAACATCCCAGCGGAATTGACGTAACAATGTTTGGCACGCCACAGCCATATGAGGACGAGCATTATCATGCATACACATTTTGCATTCGACGATAGATTTCACTAGCACTCACATTTTCCGCTGTTAAAAATTGCACGTCCGCGCGTTGACACCGTTTGGAGACATCCATGATGCGAACGATGCCTTTTAACGTGCTCCCACGCTATCATACACGCATCGGGCGGGATCTGACGATATCGCATGCATTCCCAGCACTCTGCGCTCTTCATAGGAGCATGCGCAGCCATCTTTCTCTTCAAATGGCGGAGTTATTACAGCAGTGCCACTTTCATTTGAGCGACCCTTATACATTAATTTGTAATTGTTGTAAAACAGATTGCAATGCGGATAGTGTTTTTAGCATAACTAAAAACTACTTGGCGGAATGAGTTGTCTTGGAACTTCTATAAACTGATTTCTGTTTAAAAAAAATAATAATAAGTTATAATTTGTATATGTATATACTTTAAATTTATTTCGATGAAATAATTTTTTGCACATCTGGTACCTACCACATCTTCAAACCAATATGAAACAAACCCCCAGAAGTTTTTTTATTATAAGATGCAGGATTGTTAATCAGATTAACAAGGAAGATAATTGGTGAACATAACTTTTAACCTAACTTTCTCAATTAAAAGGGGAATTTTGTAAAAGTAATGAAAAGCCTAGGGCGCAAAGGGGATAAAGAACTGAAATTAATAATTTCATTTGGTATAATAACATTTGTACTAGCTTAAGCCGCTTTTTAAATATATATATGTAATATTTATAAATATATATTTTTTTTTTTTCTGCGTTTAACAACGCGAAACTTTTACACATCAAAACAAAAAATATTACTGTTCTAAGCTCTTATAGCTCACAGGAAAACGCACTATTCATAGAAGACAAATCCAACAACAGAATCATATATTATTATATGTCTAATTAGGGAACTAATTTCATGTACAAAAATAATAATATCTCAGGCGCCGATCCAGGAAAATTTGGGGCCTATTTAGGGCCTCTTCATAAAAATCCATTTAATAAAACAGGTTCCTTCACAAAATCCCTCTTGATAAAACAGACCCCTTCACAAAATTCCTCTTGATAAAATAGGTCCCTTCACAAAATTCCATTCCATATAAACATACTCTCCATTAATTATTTTTGTTGTTAGGTTTTAAAATGTGTAATTTGCAAAGAAAATAAATTAGAATCATTTAAAGTTTATTATTAAAATTATTGTTAAATGCTTGGTTTGAATTCGAGTAGCCGGATTTCATCTTTCGTAGCAAAATGTTATTTTTTACAAAAATATAATAAATTTCATAAAAATATGATAAATTTCACAAAAATAACTTTTACTTCTCACAAAATGGGCACCAAGACAAAAAACCTGTATCGACCCCTCATTGCAAAAAAAAAAAAAAAAAAAAAAAAAGTTTTGCTTTCACAGTATAATACTAGCAGCGTATTTTACTGCTTATTACTGTTAATTTTACGGTATAGTACTGGAAACTGGGGCGCCAGTATTATACTGTAAAATCAACACTTTTTTTTTTTCTTCTTTTGGCAGTGCTGTATCTGTCATAATTCTTAATTTAACCAAAGATTCTATACACTAGTGTAGTATCTTTGATTTAACCGTGATTGCGGTCCCATATCATTAAAGAAATTTATATAAAAACTGATCTAAATAATGATTTAAAAAAATAAAAAACAGATGAAGCTGACTCGACGCACTCACTGCAACGCTAAAATAATCTATGAAAAGTGTCGTCAAAGTTTTTCAGATCCGGCCGATAGCAGCACACTCTGTTATTAAAAAAATAACAACAAACATATCTTGGGAAAACGCTACCACATATCAAGGGGAATTTCCAAGTGAGAGAGACAAACTTTTCTTTGTTTATGTTTGTTAATCCTAATTAGGTTTTTTTTTTTTTTTTATCTCATTTAATATGCTCCATACAAATGTTTTTTCAAGCAATCGTAAAAGATACAAGTAAATTTACACTTAGCTTTGTAAAAGTTGAATATTGCCTTGATATACAAAGCTAATTGTATTAAATTAATTTCGGTCGATACAACTAGTCTTTATTTAAAATTTTATATTTACGCAACAAAATGGTAAAGAATAATACATAATTTTTATATTTTAAATTATACCTTGACGCTAAATATTCCATATTTACTATAGTACTAGTATCTCTATACTTTTGAACATTTGTTTCCTCATATACTGATATCCATCTTAAATACTTACATATATATTATATCTTATGTTACTCACATGCATCTTATAATAACATACATGTAATCGAAAAGTCGCGAAATCTTTGAAAAATATTTTGTTTACTAAAATACAAACATGATTCAAATTACAAACATAAACTAAACTGAAAGAGTAACAATGCTGAGCAAAAATTACATTGTTACAGAAGATATTTTTCGTTCAACCACACGAAACTTTCTGACATGAGACATATTTAAACGCAAAAGCATGAAACTTGCAATGAGGGCTATCAAAATGATTTGGAATCGCAAAGGTTTTTTTTTTTTTTTTTTTTTTCACTTTTTGATAAATGAATTACATTTTGATTTATAAGCAATTGTTGCATCATGACGGTTAATTATTTTTCTTTTCCTGCGCTGTTGCGTCCGGCATTTAGCAGTTTCTGAAAGATCTTCCTTCACCGAAGAATGAAAAAAATTATTCGAATAGTTTTTGAATAAGAGCACCTGCCAATTTCATGCTTTTGCGAACAAAATTAAATTCATAAATGTGCCAGAAAGTAGCCTGCAGTTAGCAACTGCCTTAATACTAAAACAAATCCGCTCACTTTAAAATTATGAATTCACTATTTTTTTTTTTTTTTTTTTTTTTTTTTTTTTGTCGAAATACAGAAAAACTTTATAACACCCACAAATTAAAAACGACGCATTCGGTTTTGTAAAATATTAAATATTACGCCCCCCCCGATACGAGGTTTATTTGGAAAGATTTTCGTTTAAAAATATAACTTCTTACAAAATCAGATTAAAGATGTAAAGTTATTCAAATCTGAGGTTTATTTAAAGTTGTTACATCACGAACCGGGCGGGTCAACTTATAATTCTAAATAAAATTCTCTAAGAACTAAATTATCCAAATCAGGTACTGTAGCGAGGTTTTGGAGAACCAAAATTTCAGCAATGGGCAAAATAAGAAAAAAAAAAATATATCAAAGCGAACATTAACGAAAATAAAAGTGAGAAAATAAAGTTTGTGACACGTCAAGTCTAACTTCCTCCGGAAGCTCAGAGGTAAATTACAGCTCTTTACTTTTTAAGAATGGCAATTATATAGTAAAGTTTTTCAGTCACTGAATGGCAAGAGAAATACTGCTGTTTTGACAACGTATTTTTTTTTCTTCTCCATATTAAGACTTCATTTCTAAAAACTAAACGACAGTAAAGTGATGTTATTTTATAATGGAGTTATAGGAAGAAAATGAAGATTTCTCTCTTGTCAAAATTGTCATCGTTTTATATATTTATTTAGTTGTTAACTAAATTCGATCACAGGAAACATTTTTTTTTTTCGTTGTTCATACGGAAATAATTTATTTCTGTCAATATAGGGCTTATCCATTAATTACGTCAAGATGGTGGGGAGCTTAAAATGTGAAAATAATTAGGTAGACATTATTTGCAAGCAGCATAGTAAAATTTAGTATAAATATATGAATATATGAGAACGTGAGTTTCAAAACTAGTCTTATCCAAAATTGAAAAAAAAGTGTTTTCTCTATCAATCTATTCTATTGGTAAATCTGCACCGAAAAAAACACTACAATCCGTAAAAAAAACTACTTTTAGAATGTATATCCGGCATTGTAAAATCTTGGTTTATATTGGATTATAAGAATATTATCTTGGTAAAATCTTGGTTTACAATGAAAACCAATGGAAGCAGTGAGAGGTTTTCCGCGATTTCCCCAAATTTGATTTTTTGGATAAGGCGAGTTTTGAAACTCACGTCCTCATATATACATGTGATTTCATTTTAGTTATGTGTCTCTATGTCTCTATCTATATATACATAGATAGATATTATTCAGGTAATATTAGGTATATTATTTCATTTTTATTTCAACTGTAAAATTTTGAATTAAAACCACGCAAGAGCTTAAGATAGTTCTCAAATGACCAACTCCAAAACGTGAAACTTTCTGACACATTTTTAAACGCACAGACATAAAATTTGCAGACCTGACTATTGAAGCGATTTGGAATCAAAATGAGTTTTCCATTTTTTTATAAATAAATTACTATAGAGTTATATCCGGAATCACGTGGCGACACGTTTTTCCCCTTTCTCATGCTGCAGCGTCAGAAATTTGGTTCAAAACGCCAACTTTGACAGTATTTTCTGAAAGATCTTGTGCCTTTATCATCAAAAAATGGAAAACGTCTTTCGATTACAAAGTTTATGAATAAAAACACCTGCCAACTTCAAGCGTTTCCGAACTAAAATGAAAATTGTAAAAAATCACGCTCAACAACCGAAACTGTCTGACATATTTTTAAACGTAAAAGCATAAACTTTTAAAGTGATTTGTGAATGAATATGATTTTTTTTTTTTTTTTTTTTTTTTTTTTGGGGGGGGGGGGGGTGGTTGGGGGTAATATAAATTACATCTTGAGTTATAAGCGATTGTCTTCTCATAACGGCAGTTTCTTTCTTTCCTGCGCAAAATGAATTGGTGTTCAGTTTATTTTTATATTAGTAAATAAGTACATTGGAATTGAAAAAAAAAATGACATAGAATTTTTTAGAAAAGCTCTTTATTTTATATCACTAAATAGATATACAGAAAGCTCGCTTCACGAGGCAATAAATTATTTCACAACAATGAAAAATAACAACAATTATACGATCTTTGGCATAATTCATTAATATATATATTAAACCATTTAAAAGAATATTAGATTTGTATTAACCTAAATTTCTCATTTTACTTTAGAACCCTTCTAAAAAAGCAATAATACTTATATTATTAATACGAATATGATACCTATATCATATTCGATAGAATATGATATAGGTATATAATTATAACATTAGTAATATGTGAATGTTATTTTTAATTTAAATATACATGTTATAGAGCATGCGTATATGCACATATAGCACATGTTATAAGCAACTTGATTAACTTTAAATAATACATATATAAATTTAAGAAAATTTTACAATAATTTATAATCAAAAACAACAAAATTTTCTCTCAAAAGAATAAATAAAATTAAATAAATAAATAATTTTTACACCTACAAATACCTATGATATATTTTAAAACCATCGATTTATCAAATTTCAGATAATTGAAGTGTTACTGGACCGTATTATAAATAACGACACGAGGGGAAGATGTGAGAAATTTTTCTCAAACATTGTTTTAAGGCAGTTCTTAGAAAAATTATTTTTCGACAGAGTTGGAAAAAATTGTAATTGCAATTATCTGCAATGAAAGTACAATTTAATTGTATGTAATTAATTATAGTTAAGTTACACACATTCAAGCACAAAATTTTCGTAAAATAAGGCGATTTGGGGACTGCTTCGGCTACAGTGCGGCAAGATTTTTTTAACGGCATGTAATTGTAACTATAATTAATTACATACAATTAAATTGTAATTAGATTGAAGATAATTGCAATTACAAATTTGCCGAACTCTGTTTTTTTACATTTAACAACGCGAAACTTTCCGAAATATTTACGGACTTTATTTTTTTAACGCAACAGCATGGCACTTACATTGTTGAAGTCATTTGTGATTGAACAGTTTTGTTATTATTCGATAAATGAATGACAACTTATGTTATAAGCGATTGATGCTTCATAACGGCAGTTTTTTCCGTGCGCTGCTGCATCCGAAAATTTGGTTCAAAACGGCAAATTTGGCAGCATTTTTTGAAAGCTCTGTCTTTATCGAAAAATGGAAAACTGTTCGATTATATAGTTTCTGAATAAAAGGTACCTGCTAATTTCAAGCGAATAAAAATGAATTCAGAAATGTAGCTAGTTTAGATTTTAATCTGTCATATAACGGTAACGTTAAAATATTCAGATTCTAACTATATCTGAAGTTTTTTTAGACATTATTTTTTAATATTTAATAATTTAAATATTAATAATCTTTAATATTGAAAAATTGAAAAAAAAAATGGAGAGAATTTAGTACTACCCGCTAACATTGTAAACATATGCTACAAATTAAAATAATAATAATAATAATAATAATCTATCATTTTAATTAAAATTTTTGTTACATAACTTCTGCCACTCATGTCTTCAAATACTTTTTTGGTGGAAAATAATATCATAAGGCCAATAATAATGTGTTTTAAATATCTTATTGTTTGTTTAATTGTTTTCTCGGATTGGATTTTTTTTTTTTTTTATCACTTTTATTTAGGTAGTATGTATGAATGTTTAGAATATAATTGACACCTAAAAAGTAATCAGCGTTGAAAGTAATTTAATTATTTTATACAAAAAAATATGTAACACTGACTCTTGCATTATCAGTATACAGACAAGCTAAACGTTAAATAAAGCTTACTATTCTGAAAAAGAAATTAGACTAATTGAACAAGAACGATTGATAAACAGATTGATGGGTGGAAATTAAATTATGTACACATTGTCTAAGCTTGCCAGTAACTTAAATAAAAAAAAAATAATAATAATACATTTTACATAAAATATATAATTTTCATTACCAACAATATTTAATGGAAAATATATAGCAGTCGAAAAACTTTTATGTGCAAACATTTTTAACCAAATGTGTGTGCATACGTATAAAAGCAATATTGAACAGGAAATCAAGTATGTGTGCAGCTCTATTTAAAAAAATCTATAGCGGGTAGGAGTAAAAATTTTATGTTAAGATTTGGATTATAACGAAAAAATATACAAAAAGTTCTTTCAAAAATTAAATTAATAATATTTAATTATTAAATACTCCATTATACAAACGTTTTTGCTAACAGTTACTAAAAAATGCACAAAAAAATTAATTTGAAATGAGGAAAATACGATAGGCAAATATCCTGAAATCAGGATAAATTCCTACGCATGAATAAACATCCCTGCATTAAACTTATTAAACAGTACCACACTAAATTTACAAACTGAAAAGCAAAAATCAAAATTTTATTTGAAAAAACTTTTTTTTAATAAAATGATTATGATGATTCATTTTCAGAACATTAGCTTACGCCAAAATAAATAAATAAAAGGTATTTCTGAATGGCATTTTATTCTTCATAGATAATATAGCATAACTTAATATTATTAGGAAAATTTTAAAGTCTGTAATTTTTTTTAATAACAGAATAATAATAATACAATTCACATAAAAAATAATTTTTATTACCAACAAGAATAGTAGCATGTCGAATATAAAAATTATTTAGTGTCAGGTTAAACTTCGTCGATCACAACTGAATTTTGTTTAATTCTCAAAAATGCACTTACTGTAATCAGAAAGACTGTAATAATAATAAAAACAATATGATTTCAAGTCAATAGCTACCACTTTCACTAACATAAAATTGCACTAAATAATTTTACTTTTTATTTAAACTTCATTCAAACAAACATCGAAAAAAAAATCAACAGATGTTGGTCTAAATTTAAATAAATTAAAAAAAAATCAAAATATGAGTTATTTAGTTGCTAATTAAATAAATGTTTTTAAAGTTTTTACAATTCGAGGTTCTTAGGGACTATAACAGTGTTTTAAAAATCGGATTACACTGTGGTTTATTTTACAGATTCTATTATGGTTAGTTACATGAATGGCAAAATATGTGTTGCCATAATAACTAATAAAATAATTCCCACTATATAGCATGACTGTAACTAGCAAAGATTGCACATGATTGCATTCATTTATTTAAATTATCTGACAATTACTATGGCAACACATTGAATAAACAATTTCTCGTGAATAAATAAATACATACATATCTAAACTCTATATTACAAAATAATTGTACAGAATATTTTCTTTGGCACAATAATTCACGATTCAAGAAGTTGTTTGTATCCTTCTGAACTTCAGAATCTGAAAGGAAGAAAAAAAAAATTAAGACGATTCAGGCAGACACGTTATTCATAATATTTTTTTCTCAAATTTCCTATACTCAACAACGCGAACCTTTCTGACTCCTTTTTAAACGTAAAGGCATAAAATTGGCAGGCCTGACTATTGAAGCGATTCGGAATCGAATTAGGTTTTCCATTTTTGATAAATAAATTACTTATCGAGTTAATAAGCGGTTTTTGTCATGTGACGTCAAGTTTTTCCTTTTTTTCGAGCTACTCCATTGGGAATTCGGTTCAACACGCCAACTTTGGCAGTATTTTCGGAACTATCTTCTGCCTTTACCAAAAAATGGAAAACATCTTCCGATTACAAAGTTTCTGAATAAGCACACCTGCCAATTTCATGCGTTTCCGAGCAAAAATGAATTAAAAAATGCGTCATAAAGTAGCCAGTTTGGATTTGAGAACACGCTTAAATCCAAAATGGCTGCGCCCCACCAGTGGCTGAGAGGTTCTGCTCTCGAAGCTGGTAGACGGGAGGTGCTGGGTTCGATCCCAATCCCCGTCGGCCTAATCGTTCGGAGTTTTCGTGGTTTTCTTCGAGCCGTGGATTTATCCATGCGTAAATACGGGTTAGGTTCCCTTAGAAAGACCCGCACGAAGGGCACTCCACCCGGGCCTATATCCCAAGTGTAGATAATTGGCCGTCAATAATCAATCCAACCCAACCCAAAATGGCTGCTTTCGGACACGTTCAAACATTCGTTTATAATCTAAAATGCACATAAGCAGGCGTTCTTATTTCTCAAATTCAAAAGGGTGCAACTTTTAGACACATTTTTTAATTCATTTTTGTTCAGAAACTCGTGAAACTATCCTATAAAACTATCATGATATATATCCGATATTTTCAAAATTTGCCAACTTACTACTGACAATAAATATTTACAAACAATACAAATTAGAAATGAAAACTACATTATTCTCAATGTCTTTTCTTTTTTTTTTTGCCTTCTTTTCTCTCTCTTTATTTATTTATTTGTTACAAAAAATTGAAAATCAACTAATTGAAAACAGAAACAACTTTCTTAAACACTCATAAAAAACAAAACGATAAAATTCAGTATCAAATATCAAGATGATTTTATTTTATACAAAACATTTTTAAATACAAAATATTTTTTTTTTTCTTTTTTAACATAAATGTAAACTTGTCTGTTTTATTATTATTATTATTATTATTCCCTAATAAGTTAAGCAGTTTAAACTGGCTTAAACCAAAACGAGAAAAGATTCTTTTGAAGCTATAGATAACAGATTATACCTTAAATTAGACTGTTTATTTTTCAGTGGCTGTTCCGACTTAATAACGTCCCACATAATTATTGGTTCTACACTTAAAAATTTCTGCTCCAAACCGTAAAGCTTGGAAAAGATATGTTTCTTTCTTTGGCTAAAAAAAGTGTTTGCGCCAGAGACAGAAGTTCTTTCTCTAACAGAACAACACAGCCAAGATTAGTTGAAAAATTCATTTACATTTGTTTTGAGTGAAAATAAAAAATATATATCATGCACAATAAAATTTTGAAAATATGTATCAAATATCTTGATATTTTGAAAACAAATATCGGATATATATCCAGGGTTCGTACACATTTCATTACATGAAATTCAAGGACTTTTAAGGACTTTCAAGGACCAAAACCAAAAAAATTTAAGCACCTAAAGAATTGCATGTTTGAATTGAAATTTTCATTTTTTTAAATACGTAGAACTTTTTAAGTAAATATAAGTACATTAGATGTACAACGAATTGAACTTTACAAAAAACGTATAATATATTTAATTGAAAATATCAGTAATAATTTTAATAATACAAATTATGAAACGAGAAACACAATTAAATTTTCTTTAATTCTGAAATTTTTTCTAACAATTTTAGATCAAGGCTATTAATGTGAATTTCGTTTTCTTTGATAGTTTTTCTCAGTTCATGATATTGCATAAACAAGTCTATGTTCTTAGATGTTTCAGCTTTATCAGCCAAATTATTAGCTTCTACATTTGTACTTTGCATGTCCTTTTCAAGAAAAATCTTTTTTTTTCTTTAGGAAGGTGATCTCATTCCTCTAAAGTTTTCCGTTTCAGTTGTTTTGTTTCAGCCTGAGCTTCGTTTTTTTTCTTTTCCAAATGCTGCATGTGCATGTACTTTGAACGAGCAGATGAAGCAGCTATTCTGATTTCTTTTGTAATTTGCAAATTGTGAATTTCCCCAGACAGCTTGATATATTCATGAATCATACGTTGAGAAATATAAGATGCCTCTTTCAAATTTTCAACTTCAAGGGCTTTATTAACTGAGAAGACTCTTTTGACAGACCATGGGAGAGTATAAGAATCATTTTAATAATCTTCCATAGGTTTTCATATTTGTTTCCAGAAAAGTAAGGTTGAAAAAATGTATCCAAGGAAAGATTGTTTGGATCAAATGAAGCAAAATCGAATGAATTCGGCTTGACAACATTGGATAGGAAATCGGCTGGATAGGAATCTCATCACAATTTTTTTTTAAAACACGCTTATTTTGAGATAGTACTAAAGATGCTTTTCATTTTTTCTTTTGCTTTCTCGGGATGCCCAGCCATATCATGCGTGGGTCAATGCTAATTGCATTTCTTACTAATGAATAATTAACTGGACATTTTTGCATTAAATGTTTTATCATTGTTGTAACACACTTTAGACAATCTTGTCTAAGTGAAAATATATCATTTTCTGTTATTTCTGTTTTTTTTTTTTTTTTTTTTTATTAGTTGCTCTGCAGCAAAACCTAAATATATTTTACCCTTATCGTTGTGCATATTTGGATCACTAAAATTAAATTTGCATAATGCATCAACTTTCTGTATCTGATTTTCAGGTTTCAGATCCTTAAAATGCTAAATACAATCATTTACAAGTTTCAACAAGTCAGTGGCAAAGAATGAATGGAATCATTGGTTTATCACTCTGATATAGCTTCAAAAATGGTAAAAGTATTTTTGACAGCGATAGAAAAAAATTAAATTTTATCAAAAATGTTTTATCTTTAGTTGCGTCCTTAATGATACAAAATGATTTAGATGTAATTTTTAGCAAAATACCCATATCAATCTTTTTTACATATGTTATGATATCATTCCCTATTTCTATGGCCCTTTCGACTGCTGGGACATTTTCGAACCACCTGTAACTAACAGAATTTTACAGGAAATTTTTTCATTGATGAGATATTTATAAAATCATCACGTCTTGCTGGAGGATCTTTAAAAATCCAATACAAACTTGACAGAACTGAAGTTATGTCCCACCCAATGGATGAAATTTCCATGTTTGAAGGAATTGTTTAGGATATGGAGACCACATGAACCTAAATTCAAAGATTGTATGCCATATTCCTTGGATAAGTCTTCCTGTAAACTGTTGTAGAATTTCCAATTAACATAAGGCCCATCCATAGATATTTGTAGAAGTTTTGATAAATCCAATTTTACAACACATTCATACAAAGCTGAGAGAATGTCTTCACTTGTTGAATGCCCAATAAATGCTGATGTTAAATATTGTGTCCTGACTCTACATTCCTCCTGGTGCCAATATCGTACATGAATATCAAGCTGCTTTTTTTGGTTAGTTTGATTTAGAGTCTCATCAAAGAGCAGAGTAAAAAACTGCATTTTTGCAGTTATCTACCAAACGCGTTTGAAAATGAGGGCCAAGACCAAAATGGCATATATATGCACATTTTTTTTCTCCACATGAAAAATTGCTATCGATGCTACTGTCTGAGAACATTCTGGAAAGTAATTGTGCAATATCTTCACAGGGTTTATATGAATAATGACTTTTAATGCACTTTAAGGCCCACAATATTTCAGCATCTAGTACATCATTTTTAGAAACAAATGTGTCAATTCTATTTTTTTCAGAATTTTTTGAAGTACTAGCATCTATTTTTTCTGATGTATTGGCATCTAAATTGTTTGAAGTAGATGCTGTTTTTGAGAAGAAATCTTTCATTTTCTTTTTTTTTAGATTCAAGGTTTTTAGAATGTTTGCCACGTGTAAGAAATATAAAAATACATCAGAAATAATCTACAAATACATCACACATGTAAGCATATAATCAATTAAAATGTAATTATTTTTATGTCTGAAGTATAAATAAAAACCTAGAATAAATTTATTTTAAAATATAGAAAACTAGCTGACCCGCCCGGCGATACCCAGTCCGTGTAATAACCTTAAATCTATTGCCCCGAGTGGTGAAACACGGAACTAAAATCATTAAGTTTTGTCGAAATCGAGTCGAATGAGTCAAACCGTATTGTGATCGGATATAGCTGCAAAATCTATTACTTCCACCTTCCACTGACAGGGGGCACAATCTCTTCTATACGAACATAACTCAAATTTTTAAGACTATTGATATCGAGGCGAACGAGCCAAACCGCATTGTGATCGGACCCATAGAGCCAGAGATAGCTCCAAAATCCATTAGTTCCATCTTCCACCACCAGGGGCGCAATCTCTTCTATACGAACATAACTGAAATCTTTAAGGCTATCGATGTAGAGGCGAATGAGCCAAACCGCGTCGTGATCGGACCCATAGAACTCGAGATAGCTCCAAAATCCATTAGTTCCCCCTTCCACCACCAGGGGGCGCAATCTCTTCTATATGAACATAAGTGAAATCTTTAAGGATATCGATGTCGAGGCGAATGAGCCATACCCCGTCGTGATCGGACCCATAGATCCAGAGATACGAAAGCGCTCCTGGCCGCGAGGGCATAGGCGCCGACTAGGAAGGGGAAAGGGGGGGGGGGACGTCGCTTTGTCTGGTTAAGGTTAGGGCGTTTGTTAAAGTATTACCGATAGTAATAAAGACAAAAAGAAGGCAGACAATTTAGAAAAATGATTATCATTGAAGTTTTTCAGACAAAAATTAAGGAAAAAAAAATCAAAGAAAAATTTAAGGACTTTCAAGCACTTTTTGCAAATTTTGAATAAAAATAAATACTTTCAAGGACCAAAAATTTTTTTAAAAAATTTAAGGACTTTTAAGCACTTTCAAGGACCGTACGAACCCTGATATCATGATATATATCCATTGATATACGGGGTGATCCCGAATACACGGTACAGACTTTAAGGGTTGGTAAAGGGTATTGTAACAATCATTTATTGCAAAGGAAACCAGGGGGTCTGAAATCTATTTATTTAATCGAAATTACAGGGCGTCTGAAATCTATTTATTTAATCGAAATTACAGGGCGTCTCACTCCAATTCGAAGTCGCATTTTCATTCATAACTTTAATAGTAGTGAAGATACTTTATCGAAATCCTTACAATATCCTTACAATCATACAAAGATGGAGTCTTGCGAATTTTGTTAAGGTGGCTCTCAAATAACCTGCTTAACAACGCGACACTTTCTGATACAATTTCTGACTCATTTTTGAACACAAAGGCATAAAATTGGTAGGTCTGACTATGGAAGCGATTCGGAATCGAAATGAGTTTTCTATTTTTTTTTTTTTTTATATATAAATGAATCACTTATCGAGTTTAAGCGATTTGTGTCACGTGATGACACGATTTTCTCCATTCTGGCGCTGAAGCATCGAAAATTCGATTCAAAACGCCGACTTTGACAGTGTTTTCTGAAAGATCTTCTGCCTTTACCAAAAATTGGAAAACGTGTTTCGATTACAAAGTTCTGAATAACGACACCTGTGCATTTCATGCGTTTCTGAGCAAAAATGAATTAAAAAATGTGTCTGAAAGTAGCCCCTTTGGATTTGAGAACAGCCTTAAAATAACTTCACTGCTGCTAAAGTTATGAACAAAAACGCGACTGGGTTGGACTGAGACGCCCTGTAATTTTGACTGAATAAACAGATTTCATATCCTGGTTTCCTATACCGTAAATGATAGTTACAGTGTTCTGTACCAACTCTTAAAGTTTGTATCATGAATTCGGGATCACCCTATGCATCACCGAACCCTGATTGCTCTATAACCAAGTTCCCAAGAACCAATTTTTTTTTTTCGAAACACGTGGTTTAACCCTTTGATGCACTGCTCGCTTTCTTCTTTTAGCCTATCGCGCCTTATCCCCCACCCCCCTCGCTATTCGCGTCTCCTGCGGTCGGAAGTGGCTGTCTCTCCCGCGACGGAGGGGTTATTATTTTTTAATTATTATTTCGCCGATAAAGCACGCGCGTGACGTCATGCCTCTTGGGAGGTGTTCGCGAAGAGGATGACCTTGACATCGTCGTGACATCCTATCCCGAGGACAAGACGATCTAAGGCGAGCTAACAGGGTGCCCAGGGAATTTATCAGTGAAATCACAGAAGGGTTGACGGGTCGTTGATTTCTATAATGGTTGGACAGCGTTAATGCCGCCCAAGAGATTTTACCATTTTCCTTTGATTAAAAACACTTACCAAATGTAACATTAAAAGCGGTTCTCAAAAATAAATAAAATAATCATAGCTCATAACAGTTTCTGGAAGCCATTTTTTATTCTTCGGGTTTTCCATGTTTTAAATACAAATGCATTACATCGATTACTCTCTCGTGACAAATTTCTCCTCAAATCGGCTTAAAAAGCGCAGAGAATTTTCTGAAAGATTCTTTGTCTTTCTCAAAAAATGGAAATCTGTATTTGAGTTATTAGTATATTTTAATAAGAATATTTGCAAATTTTGTGCACTTAAAGTGGTTCTGAAATGATCTGCTGAACAACGCGAAACTTTCTGACTCATTGTTAAACGCAAAGACATCAAATTGGCAGGTCTGACAATTGAAGCGATTTGGAATTGAAATGAATTTTCCATTTTTTAATAAATAAATTACGTATCGAGTTGCATAAGTTATTCGCGTCACGCGACGACATGTTTTTCTCCTTTCTGGCGCTGAAGCATCAGGAATTCGGTTCAAAACGTCGACTTTGATAGTGTTTTCTGAAAGATCTTCTGCCTTTACCAAAAAATGGAAAAGGTGTTTGGATTACAAAGGTTCTGAATAACAACTCCTACTCACTTCATGCGTTTCCAAACAAAAAAGGCTGTTCTCAAATCCACTACTTCCAGACACATTTTTTAATTCAGAAACGCCTGAAACGGGCAGGTGTTATTATTCAGAAACTTTGTAATCGAAACAAGTTTTCCATTTTTTAGTAAAGATAGAAGATCTTTCAGAAAACACTGTCAAAGTTGGCGTTTTAAACCGAATTTTTGATGCTCCGGTCCCAAAAAAGAGAAAAACGCGTTGTCCATTCGATCTTATTCTAACTCATTTCGATTTTTAATTTCTTCAATAGCCGGGCCTGCCAATTTGATGCTTTCGCGTTTACAAATGAGTCAGAAAGTTTCGCGTTGTTCAGCAGATCATTTAAGAACCAAGAATGTAAATTGATTTCGTATCGGAAAGTAGCCAATTTAGATTTCAAAATTACCTTTGGAAAATGAGCCAGTGGTAAAGAAAGCTGAGGCTCTTGTCGCAGTATTTTGTCTATACGGAGGCACACGGTATTTCCATTACTATTTTCCTATCCAGTTGCCATAAAAACAGAGAGAGTATACAATTTACTAATAATTAGAGAGAACGTTTTACACCTTCTTATTGGAAGTCAAGTGGTTGTCAAGCCTGTCACGGCTTCCCGTGGAGTGAAGGAATAATCGGTCTTCACGCTATAACCCCTTGTCCAGATTAAAGGTCTTCGATTTCTTGTTTTTTCGCGAGGAGCTGTGAAGATCGCCACGGGAGGTGAAACAGTGTGTCTAGTTTATTAGCAGCATACAGGGCACAGGCACAGGGAGGCGAAGGCGAAACCTTCGTCTATACGGCACGCAAGAAAGTTTCTCTGGCACGCTGATTACTTATCAGATATTATTAGAAGTTTAAAAGACAAATTCGCTTTTATGTAAATTTCCAGTTTTATGAACTTAAATATTCCTTAAGGTGGTTCTCAACTGACCTGCTCAACAACGCGAAGCTTTCCGATTCATTTTTAAACGCAAAGGCATAAAATGAACAGGCCTGACTATTCATTAAACCGATTTAGAATCGAAATGAGTTTTGCTCTTTTTTTTAATAACTAATTACTTCTCGAGTTATAAGCGATTAGTGCCACGTGACGTCACGTTTTTCTCTTTTCTTGTGTTGCGGTTAAAAATTATGTCAAAAAGTAACCAGTTTGGATTTGAGAACACCCTTAAGGACTGGTTTTTTTATATAAAAAATGACTACATGACTGTGGCAATGTGTCAGAAAGTTTTACGTTGTTAAGCTTTTTCTTTTTTTTTCTTTTTTCTTTTGAACAATGTCCTTACGTTAAACTAAAAACAAAGGGAATCAAGCGAAGTGTCGATCAAAAAATAAAACAAAAAATGAGAAAAACTAAATCTATTCTACCTGGCTTATCTGCTAGGGGCTTGTTCCTGCCAAGCCCCGTCCATTCTCCACGCCGAAAACTCCCGGCTCAGCTTGTCCCGGTACACGTAAGATCCGGCCGCAGCGGCCCACGTCATGCTCGGTCCACCGTGGGATCCCAGGAGGTGGCTGAGGAAGCAGATGTAGCTTGCGGCCAGCCTGAGCGTCTGGATCTTGCTCAGTTTGTCCGAGGGTAACGTAGGGATGATGTGCCTGAGCCTTGCGAATGCTAAATTCAGACTTTCTGTTCTCCTGCGCTCACGGACATTGGCTAAGCTGCGCTGTGACTGTGAATCTGGGGAACTGTAAAAGGAGAGAAATAACCAAGTTAAGTTTATGTGAAATTCAACACATATTTCAAGGTTCATACAGACTTGGGAAGACAAAATCCAAGGAGTCTAGAAAATTTCTAAGGAAATCAAGAATTTTAAAGGACTTACCGCATTTTTTTTTTCTTTTTTCGTGTACGCTATGGCCTCATGCAACACGCACACCCAATATAATTTTTAATACCTCATTTAGGGTGACAACGGATTTTATTGTATTGAAATCTATAAGTGCTAAAATTACAAAGTATTCACAGTGCATTGCTCACTGGTTTCGTGAATAAAATATTGCCAGCGAAGTATATTCAGTGACCAATAAAGAGCAAAACTGGGAAATTGCATTAGTGGCCAATTTTATAGATGGCCACTTTCTATAAACTAGTGGCCTCTTTTGTATTTAAAAGTTCTAAACAGTAAACTTTTGTTAAAATTTCAATTAGTATCAATCTAAAATTAAATAGCCCAAAAAATATGTTAATATATAACATATTTCAACAAGCAAAAGTAGAATCCTTGATGAAATACAAAAAAAATTCTACTCTTTCCTTGTAGGAAAGTGGCCCATAAGGTGGCCGCTGAGACACAATTTTTTAATAGCCACTGTTTTAGGTAGATTTCATAAGAAATACTATCTATTACATTCTCCCCTAAGTTGGAATTTTTGAAAATTTTTTGCAGATCTACGCCGATTATGACTCCCAGAATCCAAAACCACCACCAGTTCAAAACTTTATCTATCTATCTATGTCACTTTTTATGGACACGATAACTTCAATAATTCTGCACAAATCTCTTCCAACGCAGTCTTCTCTTTCTAGGGGCATAAAATCTCGGTCAAGTTCGTTAATGAGCAAAATCGAACCAGGGGGGGGGGGGGGGGGTAGGGGGGGCGGGGCTTATTGTGAGAACAGAAAAAAACCCATAATTTCTTAATTATAATACGTATCGAATCCGTTTAAAGTTATTATTACATCTAGGAAAAGGACCGAAAATTTATGTATGACAGATTTTTATTATCATTAAAAATGGCCCCAAGGGGTGGGGGGGGGGAAGGGGGTTTTTAGAAGAAAAAAATTCATAACTTCGTCCATTCACAAGATATCAAATCCGCTTAAATTTATTATAAATCCTCTTAATATTATCTAAAACTTTTATATTGACAAGTTTTTTATAGGACCAACCCTTATCGCAAAAAAATCAAAAACAAAAATATCCCTGCCGGCTCCGCCTACAAACAAGTTAGAATTTGAAATGGGCGGTTCCAACTGCAGCATCATGGCAAAAAGGTCATTTCTTCCGCAATTCCCAACAAACAGGCGCCCCACGGTCTGCGTCTTCGAAATCTACCTGTGCCTGTAGGCCGAGCCGTCAGGAATTTTTTATATTGCATTGGGTATCATAAACGTTTTTAAAACTTATTTCATTTAGCGGCCCTGTGGCCGGTGGCTAGCGCTAATTTTGACCTTTAGTGACCAATGACCAGTCAAATCCTAAATAGTCATTATGTATCACATTCACCTACATTTTAAAAGTAAATTTTAGAGGGAAAAACCACGAGGCATATACAAAAAAATACATTAAACTTAATAATGGCAGGCAGTAATTACTTGAACAAACATGTGGACATAACATTTGTAAACGTCAGAAGATTTTTATTTCACTTTATTTAAAGGGTAATCCTCTTCCAAGACATACATGCCATTTTCTATACCCGTATACTTCAATTAAATCATTGTTCAACTCTAAATTATACTTCGCGATAATTTAAGGAGTATTTTAAGGAGTTCTTCCTTGGAAACTTTTTCATTTGTAAGGAGTTTCCATCAAGGAGTCTAATAAGGAATATTTATGAACCCTGATATTTTAATAATACTGGTCGAAATTAATCAACTGAATGCAAGACTAGATGTATAAGGAAATTTGTTTTAACAAAATTAGATGAGTGTAATCAGTGTTGCCAGGTCCAGTATCACAAAAAGTGGGACAGCGAGACAAAAAAAAGAGTGGGACAATGGGTTCTAAATCGGGGAATAAAAATACAGTACACCCTATGAAAATGGGACCTGTCTATAACGGAATCCTGTTTTAAACGTGAAAATTTCATTGTCCTTACGGCAATAATAACATACAATTATACTTAATAAGACGGAAACCTGTTTAAAACGGAATTATTATCAGCTCCCTTACGGTTCCATCTTAGCATATTTTACTATACTAAATAAACACTGCAATCTCATACAGTAAAATCTGTGAAAGTGGAGTCGCTTGGGCAATGAACCTTTTACTTTTCAAACAGAATTTCGTTAAACAGGTCCGTTTTCATAGGGTTTGCTGAACAAAGTAGACAGTAAAACTTGTGAAAACAATATCGCTAGGTACTGCAAAAAATTTCCTTTTAGGTAGGCTTTCCTGTAAGCAGGTAGATAATTTGTAAGGTATTCCTTTCTAAGGAACTATAAATCTTTTCCGTTATAGACAGGTTCTGTCTTTAGACGTTTTACTGTATTAAGTTCCACTTAATGCAGACTAACGAATAGATGGTAAGGGAAAAAAATAAAAGAATTTGTGTATCATGAAAAATCGAGACTTTTGGCGTTCCGCGCAGTTGGTTACGCGGGACATGTCTTAGAGACCCTGAAAATCGGGACACCTGATCGGACTTTTGGTGTTCCGCTAAGTGGCTACGTGGGACAGGTCATGGAGAACCTGAAAATCAAGATGCCTGATCTGTCTTTTGGTGTCCCGCTTAGCGATTACGCGGGACAAGTATTTTAGTCCTGAAAATCGGGACATCTGATCGGACTTTCGGTGTCCCGCTAAGTGGTTACGCGGGACAGATATTGGAGCCCTGAAAATAGGGACACATGCTCGGACTTTTATAGTGTCCCGCTCAGCTATTACGCGGGATATGTAGTTGAGCCCCTGAAAATCGGGACACCTGATTGGACTTTTCGTGTCCCGATCAGTGGTTAGGCGGGACAGGTCTTGGAGCCCCTGAAAATCGGGATACCTGATCAGACTTTTGGTGTCCCGATCAGTGGTTACGTAGGACAGGTCTTGGAGCCCCTGAAAATCGGGACACCTGATTGGACTTTTGGTGTTCCGCTCAGGTCTTGGAACCCCTGGAAATCGGGACACCTGGTCAAACTTTTGGTGTTCCGCTCAGGTCTTGGAACCCCTGGAAATCGGGACATCTGATTAAACTTTTGGTGTCCCACTCAGCGGTTATGCGAGACGGGTCTTGGAGCCCTGAAAATCGGGACACCTGATCGGACTTTTTCAGTTCAAAAATGTAGGGTTACCAACTCCCAAGCCGAACCCGAATATTCATTATTACAAATCTGCAATAAATCATGCCTTGCAAGTATCGTGATTTTATGTAAGGATGTGAGGAATAGTGATTTGGCCGAATACCGAATATTCGGCCAACCAAACCAACTGTAAAAAAAAAAAAAAAAAAAAAAAAAAACTAAATTACATACATATTTTTAAAATTTTTATTATTGTTTTATTATTTATGTGTTTAAAATTTTTAGTAGCTTGATGTATTTCTTGTAATATTTCGAACACCTTGAAAAAAACTTTTAAGTATCGTTATATGCACTCTTATGTAGAATTTAAGCAACTTAATAATAAAATCTAAAGTTATAAAAAAAATTAAAATGAGTGTTCAACTTTTTTTTTTTAAGTAATATATTGAAATATAATATGCTGCAATATTTCGTATTAGATACATTTTTAAATGTTCCTTAAAAGGATGTTTAACATTGGAAATAAATCTTTTTGACACATTCATAAAGACCTTTTTTATACATGCATGAAATTTGCAGATAATATTAAAATGTTTTAGAATTGAACAGTGTTTTTCAATGCTATATGGGTTGTTTTTTTTTTCCATACATTTTGTGCAATAAAGAATGAAAATCACTTCATGAATGCGTCATAGAAAGTAGCCAGTTTGGATAAGAGAAAAAATATCCTGAATTTATTCGACGGGATATCTAACAATATTCGGCCGCAGGTATTTGGGACATCCAAATGTTATATACATTGCTTTCAAATCTTAATATTATTCCGTAAAACTTGTATTCTATATGTATATAGATAACATAAGATTTATTTGACATGTGAAAAAATCGAAACGGTATGCCTCATATTTACTGAGATATTAAATGTCGGCGTTTCGATTTTCCTTTGATGTCCTGCTAGCTGTATATATGAGAGTGACGGAATCTTCGGTTTTGGGCTTACGGTTTTCGGTTTTTCGCTGCGTCACTCAAGAGACTACCGTCTCTTATGATTTCTTTATAATTTTTTAAAAGCACTTTCCAATGAAAAACGCAATTTAAATTATTATTATTTTAATTCAATAAAATGGTATAAATTGCAGTGTTAAATTAAGCAGAGAAAGCTAAACAGTAGAATTTGTCAGGCCGAAAGGCTAAAATTTTAAAATATCATTATTATTATTCTCATTATTTTAATAGCAAAAATCAAATCTGAATAATATAAGGTGGAACTTTTATATAAACTATAAATTAGCTATATAAACTATACTACTAATACTTTTTTATGTATTTTTAAAAGGCAATTTCAAATGGAAAATGCAACTGAAATATATTAAAAATTGAATGATATGAATGATATGTATGAGTGTTAAATTAAAAAGAGAAAGATACAACGAATTTTATAAAGGCTGAAATTTTAATAGGAAAAATCATTATTATTTTTAATGATACATTTATATAAAGTAAAAAAATAATCTAGTAATGCATAATTTTTAAAAATGTTTACTATTTATATTTTCTACGCAAATATGTAAAATAATCTAGTATGTATAAGTTTTTTAAATGTTTACTATTTTATATTTTCTACACAAATTGTAAAAAAACTGTAAAAGGAACTTTTATTACAAAAATTCAATTCCCAAATTTTTGTATTCTTGCTTAAAAATTTCCGGAAATTTTACGTCTCTACATTTGTTAGATGGATTGCGATCAATTCAAGCGCTTTCTTGGTTGAATAACAATAACTTGTAAATTTTATGTATTCAAGAATAAAAATGCCTTTGTGAATGTGTCAGAAGATAACCAGTTTAGTTTAGATTCGAGAATGGTCAATATTATCACAGATATACATTTATCTGTTGATGTTATTTTGTAAAGTCAAAGCACATTTTGTTGAAAGGTGTTTGTTTTATTTATTCATCCACTGCGAAATTGATTATTTTAACCCCTTGCCTATGGAATATATTTGAAAAAAAACGTGCCCAAAAAGGAAAAGAAAATTTTCTCTTTAAAAACAATGCAAAGAAACTTTTAACTTGCGAAAAATTTATATACCTGCCTGTCAAATGTAATGTGGTTTGAATGAAATTTGGGAAGAACTGCAAAACAAAGTTGCATATAAGATTATAAAATTATATATGCAACTTTTCTGTAAAATTACAAAAATCCGACAAATGGCACGAAATTGCCGAACTTTTCGCGGGAAAGTATCGCCATCTATTGGGGGAAATTGGTAAATTACATATTATGCGTTGGACGAACTGTGTTCGGGCTTTACGGAATTGAAACACCGATTTTTTCTTGCCGGAACTGGGTTCGGGCTTCGTGAAATTGACACACTGATTTTTCTCTTACCCGAGTTCAGGTCGGGCATCCCAAAATTGGCACGTTTGCGTTTCCCGAATTGATTTCGGGCGTCACAGGCAAGAGGTTAAATACATTGGAATTTGTGATGCTCGTAGTTTCTTTTATGAGACATTTTTATTTTCCTAAATGCAAATGTTTTGTTTGAAATTAAATGTCAGTACATTTCTAAAACTGTGCCCCGACCACCTTCCTTACCCATGTATGTTCGCAACCGTTTTTACCTGTGCGCATTAGCGCTGGCCGTTCTAACCTCTAACACAATTATAACGAGTTCATTCTTACACGTAACTGCATGAAATTTCAAAACATTACTATCTAAGTAAAGTATATTTTCTGTAACACATTTTGAAAATAATTTTGATACAAGGTTTCCACTCTTTTTTGAAAATAAAAAATAATGGACTTACTGAACACTTTTTAAGGACTTGTATCAAACAAAATATTGCAACAAATAACAATGAAGATTTACAACAGCACTTATCTTACCTTTTTTTTTTTTTTTTTTATTCCGCATATTAAAGGTTTTTGATCAGACACAAAAGCACATTCCCAAATTATCGCTATTTCCATGCTAATAATCAGATTTGTCAATGATAAACCTGCAGTTGGTATAAGAGGTGAAATATAGAAGGGAAATTTCGTCAAATAAAAACTGCAGTCGGTTTTAAAGTAAGAATAAGGACTATGGATGAAAAATAAATACTTATAAGGAGACGTTTAGAAGTGAAAATAATTAAAAATAACGACTCTAAGCAATTTATAACGTCCTGTTTAAAATACTCAGGGCTTTAAAACTTTATTATTGCTTATCAAAATATGTTAAAAAGGATTAATTTATTTTTCTATCGCTTTTACTAATAATATTTAAATTTAAGTTATATATTTTTTTGTTCTTTAAGGCTGCTCTTAAATCCAAAAGGGCAACTTTTAGACACATTTTTTAATTAATTTATATTCAGAATTCGTGAAATGGGCAGGTGTTGTTATTCAGAAAATTTTTAATCGAAACACGTTTTCCATTTTTTGGTGGAGGCATAAGATCTTTTAGAAAACACTGTCAAAGTCGGCGTTATGAACCGAATCCCCGATGCTTCACCGCCAGAAAAGAGAAAAACGCGTTGTCACGTGATACGAATCACTTATAACTCGATAAGTAATTTATTTATCAAAAGATGGAAAACTCATTTCAATTTCAAATCGCTTCACTAAGTCAGGTCTGCCAATTTTATGCCTTTGCGTTTAAAAATGAGTCTGAAATTGTGCAAGAAAGTTTCGCGTTGTTGAGCACAGATTATTTGAGAACCACCTTAATAGTTATATACTTTTAAAATGCTAAGTTGGAATCACAAGGGACAGGAAAGAGCAACTATCAATTTTATGCGCTAACGAATAAAAATGAATTCAGAAATGTGTCAGATGAAATCCAATTTGATTTTAAGTACAGCCTTTTTGATTATGTGTTTTTTCACTTTTAAGGCGGCTCTCAAAAAAACAGTTTTCCCTGTTCAACAGACGCGAAAATTTTCTCGCGACTCATTTCTAAACGTACAACCATGACATTTGCAGCATTTTTTTTTTTTTTTTTTTTTTTTTTTTTTCATTTTCCGATAAAGGAATCACATTTTTGAGTTATAAGCGATTATTGTCATTGTCACACATCAGTTATTTTTTTTTTTTCCTTTCCTACACTGTCACGTCCGGAACATCAGTTCAAACCGCCAACTTTGACAGCATTTTTTTAAAAAAATCTTCTGACGTTACCGAAAAATGGAAAAACGTTCGCGAACAAAAAGTAAATTTAAAAATGTGTCACAAAATAGCCAGTTTACATTTGAGAAGAGTTTTGACAGCATTTTTTAAAGGTCTCTTCAGAGACACATAAAAGGTGCTTCACTCTATAACGTAATTACAAATAATTATGTATTGATTGAGTCGTTCATCGTCAATATTCAATAATAAAATTTTAAATCTAGCAAAAAACTAAACGGCTCATTGCATTTTAAACCGTTTTGAAAACACTATTTCTGACACAATCACGAAATAATTTTCATGCATTTCATACACAAATTTCAGCTAATTTAAATCAGATTGCGAAAAAGAAAAAAAAACTATTAATTATTATTATTATTAATTTGCTAAATTAGTTTCATTCTTTAGTATCAATTTTCTGTATTAAAATTTTAAATCCAGAAAATTAGTAAAGCCAATTATTTTTTGTCACAACGTGAAATAATTTTCCTGAACACGCACAAATCTAATTATCAGCTAATTCTAAATCAGAACTTTTTTATTTTCATTATGGGAAATACTATCTATATCAAACAGAATAATAACATAACAGTCTCGTTGCTTCAATATAACTACATGTTAAAATTTTAAATAAAAAGGGAAAATTAAACAGTGTTGTCGTACTTAAAATCGTTAATACTGTCAACACTTTCAGTCACAATCACAAAATTATTTCATTTACAAATACACCACATAAATGTTTCGAATAAACGAATAATTTTTGTTATTTATTGCGTGTCATAATATAACAATATAATAATTTTATAAATTCAGTATTAATATTCAATATTGAAATTTAAAATGAAGCTTCACAAAATTCCTCTTAAAGCTGTTCTCAAATCTAAACAGGCTCTTTATGACACATTTTTTAAATTAATTTTTGTTCGCAAATGCATGAAATCGGCAGGTATTCTTATTCAGAAACTTTGTAATCGAAACACGTTATTGATTTTTTGAAAAAGGCAGAAGATCTTTCAGAAAACACTGTCAAAGTTGGCGTTTTGGACCAAATTCCCGATGTGGCAGCCAGCGAAAAACGCGTACCAGAATCGCTTATAACTTGATAAGTAATTTATCAAAAAATGGAAAACTCATTTTGATTCCAAATCGCTTCCATAGTCAGGGCTGCCGATTTTATGCCTTTGCGTTTAAAAATGAGTCTCAAATTGTATGTGTTCGCGTTGTTCAACAGGTCATTTGAGAAAAACCTTAATAAAACAGGCCCTTTCACAAAATTGCTCTTGATAAAATATACCCTTCGCAAAATTCCATTCCATAAAAACATATACTCTCCATTAATTTTTTTAATTCCTACTATTAGCTCACACTCTCTCTAATATATATCTTGCTCAAATTTTCAATCGTTAATAAAATATTTTCTATTCATCCACTCAAGTTCAAATAAATTTTTTTAAACTTGTAGTGGATGACACTTTATGTTAATACAGTTTTTTCAAATATTAATTCATTAATTAATTATAATTACTAGATTTAGTTTTAAATGGGAGAAAAAAATTCCTCCCATTGTTTTCATAAATGAAATGAAAGATTTATCTCAAATGAGTGATGCCACAGAAATAAAATACCGCAACGATGATTATAAAATGATGTGCAATAAAGATAACGTGGGACATTAATGCTGCACGGGTTTATTTTATATATTTATGATTAAAAAGTAGGAATTCACTTAAAAAAAAAAATTATATTACTTGTTTTTCATTTTGTTAGGTTTTTAAACGTGTCATTTGCAACAAGACAAGTTCACCAGAAACGAAAACTTTATCAGAAGGACCTAAATGTTTGGTTTGAATTTTAGTTAGCTGGATTTCATCTTTCGAAACAAAATGTTATTTTTCACAAAAATATAAATTTCACAAAAATAACTTTTATAACTTTCACAAAATGGGACCCAAGAAAAAAAAAACCTGCATCAACCCCTGCAAAAATATCAGTTAGTTTAATTCAGTTTACAAACTGTTATTATTTTTTAATTTATTAATTAAAGTGACACATTAGAAAGTGGAAATTGTAATTCGATTTTCTGGTGGCTGTAAATTCAAAAAAAAAAAAAAAAAAAAAAAAACATAATAGATCATAGATTAGCACTCAGTTTGAGAACCAACCTTATATAACATATAACCAATAAAATAGATTTACATGTAGTTAAAAATGCAAGTAAATGTTCATATTAGCTTTTTTTTTTGCAAATAAAATTGTTTTATCGAACAGTCACTTAAAATAAATTTCTGAAAATTCGGAAAAACATTAAAGGGAAACGCCGAAAATTCGGAAAAATACTGATAAATATCCCAGAGTTTTTACCTCTTTGTTTTAGCAGCCTAAATATCAAATTTGAAAAAAAAAAAAAAATAAATAAATAAATAAAAAAAATATTTTTTTTATTTTTTTCAAACAATGATTGATTTTATGAACTCTAAATAACTAGGGTCTTTAAAGCTTTAAGAGCCCTGCGACACTCGTGAAAATATTAAAGTATATAGAACAAGTATAACTAACAATACTCAATTATCATTATTATTTTTAACGCGAAGTATTAATTAGATAATGAGTACTAAAAACTACTTATAAATTGATAATGCAGTAAGAAAATTTATTTTAAGACACTACTAAATTAGTTTATCACTACTGTCACACAGACTTGTATAAAACCAAAAACTTTCTGCGCACATAAATATTGAGTCAAAAACTTTCTGCAAATTAATTTAATGTTTAATAAAATTACGTGTTATATTATTTGGACGATATAAATTAAAAACAGTAGTTTAAAATAATTACCATTTAAAATTAATTAATATTAATTAAAGAATTATTATTTTGGTTAAAAATAATAATAAAACTTAAAAATCCATGATAGGAAGAGCTGAATTCTTATCAATTAAATTTTTTCAATGCACTTAGAAACAACCCAATCCTTAATATTTTGATTTCTTCGCAAGCGTCTGTAATGTCACAACAATGTTTTGCATCTTTAAAATTTTGAATTGTGCGCAAACAGTAAATAAATCGTACATAAACGTACATAAATTGGGGAATATTTTTAATTTTTTGGCCCAGTGACAGAACTATCTTCAAGTGTCTGCAACGCTAATAATGTTTTCAAAAATAGTCTGCAATACGTAATCATACAAAATTCGCGTTTTTTCCGCGATCCTCCGACGAAATTTGCCGTTTTTTTCGAGATACTTCGACAAAATTTGCCGTTTTTTCGAAATCATTCGACGAAATTTACCATTTTTTCGAGATCCTTCGACGAAATTTACCGTTTTTTCGAGATACTTCGACGAAATTTGCCGTTTTTTTTCGAGTTCCTTCGACGAAATTTACCGTTTTTTAGAGTTCCTTCAACGAAATTTACCGTTTTTTGGCAATCCTTCGACGAAATTTGCCGTTTTTTCGCGATCTGTCGGCAGAATTCTCCGTTTTTTCGAGATCCGACGACGAAATTTGCCTTTTCTTCGACGAAATTGACCGTTTTTTCGTGATCCTTCGACGAAATTAAGTCTTTTCGAGATACTTCGACGAAATTTGCCGTTTTTTCGAGATCATTCAACGAAATTTACCATTTTTTCGAGTTCCTTCGACGAAATTTGCCGTTTTTTCGCAATCTGTCGGCAGAATTCTCCGTTTTTTCGCGATCCGACGACGAACTTTGCCGTTTCTTCGACGAAATTGACCGTTTTTTCGTGATCCTTCGACGAAATTAAGTCTTTTCAAGATACTTCGACGAAATTTGCCGTTTTTTCGAGATCATTCAAAGAAATTTACCATTTTTTCGAGTTCCTTCGACAAAATTTACCGTTTTTTCGAGCTTCTTTGACGAAATTTGCCGTTTTTTCGCGATCTGTCGGCAGAATTCTCCGTTTTTTCGCGATCCGACGACGAAATTGACCGTTTTTTCGTGATCCTTCGACGAAATTAACAGTCTTTTCCACGATCCTTTGACGAAGTTGGCGTTTTCTCCGTAGCCCTTCGGCAAAATAAGCATTTTTCGCAGATCTTTCAACGAAACTAAAGTTTTTTTGACGGCCTTTTGACGAAATTCACGTTTTTCACGGACTTTTGACTAAATTTGCGTTTTTTTCGCGATCTGTTAACGAAATTAGCCATTTTTCGCGATCTTTAAATAAATTTCGCGTTTTTTCCGCGATTCTTCGACGAAATTCGCCGTTTTTTTTTTGCGATCCTTCGACGAAGTTTGCCGTTTTTTCGCGTAAATTACGCACTATAGCGCTGAATGTCCGCTGAATGTATTTCTGTCTGCAGGTGCCCTAAAAAGTCTGCGACGCCCGTCGCAGCGTCGCGTACATTCTGCCACGGAGTTTTTTGGTATTTAAAAAAAAAAAAAAAAAAAAAAAATTTCCCCTAAAAATATTTTCTGCAAAGTTCCGAATTTTGCAGAAAATTTTCCGCGCACGGCGTGCGCGCGTGCGTCTATATTATACAACTCTGCTGTCACATAAATATAATTTTATATAAATATAATAAAATAAACATTAATAAAATAATAAAATAAATATTAACAAAATAATAAAATTAATATTAACAAAATAATAAAATAAATATTAATAACATAATAAAATAATATTTATTTATTTTGTAAGTGAAAAACTTTCTTTCAAGCATAAGACAATTGAGGCACCAGTTTTATTAACATTTTATAAATTTTCGTAACTCATAACATTAATATATCAAAGTGAAAATAGTACCTAATCTTTCCTTCGCTCTGGGGGGGGGGGGGGGGGGGGGGGGGGTCAGGGCTCATAAATATCATAATATTTTCGAAAATATAAAAATATCCCATATTTTTATATTTTTTTCGGTATTTTTAAAATAATCACCTTACTGACGATTATAAATATTTTCAAACTTAAACTATAACATATTGCACTTAACATGAAAACAATGAATGAAACAATCAATAAACACAAACTAAACGTGTTTCTTTTTTCCTTTTTCTCTCTTTTTTTAACTTACGTAATTGAAGATCAACTACAGTAGAACTCCAATTATCCGAACTCCGACTATCCGAATCGCTGATTATCCGAATCGCTTTTAGAACTTTAGAAAAAAAAATTAAGACGGAAACGTACTGCTATTCGAAAAATAATGATTCTGTCTACGCGCGCTATATTGTCCTTCCCTCCGCGAATCTAGTGTATGCGCAGCGCGAACATTATTGGGATTATGAGTCACCGTTTCATAGTGCAGTTCGATTATTGGTTGTCGTCCGTCGCCAGGTGGGCCGGGCGGCCCACCTGGGGTTCAGATTCTAAATGACGAACTTATTGAAAGTGTGAGAGAAGAAAGTGTCGAGGAAGAAGATGACCTTAATGTCGAAGTTGAAGACCACACGGGACCATCAGCTAGTGCAGCATTTGCCGGCCTTGAAACTGCGTTGAAGTGGATGTAGCGTCAGCCTGAGTGTGACCACATGCAACTTCTCACTGTCAAGCGGATGTGCGACTTGGCTACCCGAAAACGGATGGACACTGTCAAACAGCTTACTTTGATCGAGAAGTTCAGCAAGCAATATGACTTTCATTTACAGTACGATACGTACATACTGTACAGCACTTGTAAGTATGATTAACATGTAATAGTGTTGCCTTTTCATTTCATTAATTAAAATATATTTTTCTTTAAAAAGTTTTTTTCTCCCCTTTTCAACATACATACAGTAATTAATTAAAATAGACCCTTTTTTCGGAAAAAATCCAATTATCCGAATTTTTGATTATGCGAATGGGGTCCGGTCCCAATTGATTCGGATAATTGGAGTTCTACTGTAAATTGAAAACATACACAATTTGCTGTTTAAACTCATCAGAAAATAAGATGTAATAAGGATATTGTATGAAACGTCAAAAAAAAAATTGTTTTATACAACAAAAAAAAAAAAAAAAAAAAAAAAATGCTTTTGTTGAAAAATTGGAACATAAATGTAAGTTCGTCTATTTTTTTATTATTATTATTCCCTAACCTGTTGTGTAGATTAAATTGAACTAAATTAAAACCAGAAAATATTATTTCTAATGAAGCTGTGAATAACTTATTATCTACATTAGACACTTTATTTTTGAATGGTTGTTCTAAGTAAATATTCTCCCATATAATTATTGATTCTACAAGCGTTTGAAAACGTCATGTTTGGAAAAAAAAAATTGTTAAAAAGTCCTTGCCAGACCAAAAATTCTTTATCTACAGAACAACACCAGTTAAACAATTCATTTACACTTGTTTTCAAAATATCAAAAATATCATACCAGCAATCATATATTGAAAATAACTATTAAAAGAAAATATGAAAAATATCAAATATCCTGATATTTTGAAAATAAATATCGGATACATATATCATATTATACTATATCAAGATTTATATCATGATTATATATATCAAGATATATACCCATTGATATACATCACCGAACTCTGGGGTTAAAAAAAATATAATAAAAATCAGCAAATATGTCAACAATTGAAATTTAATAACTTTTTTTTAAAGCAGGTCTCAAAAAATATTTTTCCTCGCTCTCAATAACGCGAAATTTTCTGACACACTTACACACTCATTTTTAAATGCAAAAGCATAGCACTTGCAGACATGGCATTACTATCGAAGCCTTAATTATAACTAATAAAATATATATTTAAATAGAGTAAACATAAAGCAAATGTTCATATTATTAGCTACTTAATAATAATAATAATAATAATAATAATAATATTTTTTTGCATATAAAATTGTTTTATCGAACAGTCACTTGAAAATGTTTCACAAATTTCTGGAAATTGGGAAAAACATTAAATGGAAACTTTGGATATTTTGACCAAACTTTTACTTTCACCATTCAAAGGTGCCATTTTCATAGTCTTATAAACCCTAGTTATTTAAAATAATATTAAGAAATAAATTTTATTTACCTATCACAACTTGATGTGCTTTGTGAACGGCATCTCACCATAGGTTTCCTTCCCGTTCGCCTCCTGGTTTGTGGGACACCGACAGTCCTATATGATTCCGCAATTCGGAATTGATTCGATTTATTGTTGAGTTCATGGTGATATTTGGGTTGATGGTGATTTTGGAAATAATGGTGCTGTAAACCGTAAGGCTGTATCTGATATCCTTGAGGTACAACGCATGCTTCAGCGGCGACACAATCTGACTGGGACGAAAGCTGATGACAATCCATGTTTTCGGTAATCTCTGAAGTCAATAATCACAGTTTTCCATAGAGTCTCCTAAGATCAAGATCACTGTTTGTGAGCTTTTCAATTTTTCCGCTCTGCGCTGCTGAAACCGCAAAACATAGGGTTACTTACAGTTCCTATCCACTCTCGCCAAGTTGGAGGAAAACGTTGCCAATGCGCAAGCGTTTTTGACAACGAAGGGGATTTCGGGATTCTTTTTATTTTATAAAATAGTAAATAATTTTATTTGTATGTCATGTTACTACAGCCTGTCATAGTTAAAACAAATGTTTATTCATCTATTTATTAATCTTCTGTTGTTGTTATTATTATTATTTATTATTATTATTATTATTATTATTATTATTATTATTATTATTTATTATGGTTATTATTGTTATTATTGATGATGATTCTTATCAAATAACAAACGAACTTTTAAACAGGGCTGTCTCAATGCATTTGGGAAGGGGGGGGGGTCCCGATTGTTGTTATTGTTATTATTATTATTGAAAATCCTAGTTATCAAATAACAAACGAACTACTCAACAAGGGGTGTCTCAATGCATGCGGGAAGTGTGTGTGTGTGTGGGGGGGGGGGGGGGGGAGAGGTCCCGATTATTATTATTATTATTATTATTATTATTATTATTATTATTATTATTATAAATTATTATTATTGTATGTGTATGAAGGTGGGCAGGTGTTACAGATTAATTTTATTTATTTTCTAAAACTGCTGGACTATTGAAGTATATAACTAACAGAGGGCTACTAAATTAATGGTGGATAATCTGAAATGTTGTAATTTGAAGTTACTGGTGATGGAATTGATAACATTTGTTACGTTTTGCACACAAATACTATTATTTAGGTTTAAGAAATGATACATTTCAATAACAAATATTCAAAAAGCGTAATTATTTCTACAATTAACCATAATTAAAAGTGACTCGCAACTACAGAGATAGAAAAACTACGAATGGGCATGGGAAACCAGATCATTACCTAATAGGGTTCGAACATCGTTTGAGCGTCGAAAATATATTATAAGCCTATGGGCAATTTTCAGTCTATGATTTCAACAAATTTTTAAAAAAAAATTTATGCAACATATCCACTCAATTACATTTAATAAGCCAAATTAAAAAAATTCCCCACAAATTACCTTTCTTGCTAAAATAGCGAACTTAGAAGGATTAAGACTAATTTGTTTAATACGAGCAGGGAAGAACGAGCTATGCTCGGTCAAAATTAAATTTGAGTTCAAATATTATGACCCATGACCAAAATGACCCACTAATTGAATTTTCTCCAACATGTGACCTAGCCCAACAGTCTTCTCGTGATTGAGCCTCTTTTTAGATCTTGACCCACAATGACCCAGAAATGACCCACTAATTGAATTTTCTCGGACATGTGACCTAGCCCAATGATTTTATAGTGCTCGGAACTCGTAGGACACAAAATTTAATCAAAATCGTTAGAGTCGTTTTTCAGATAAAATTAATTTGACCCGCGTTGACCCAAAAATGACCCACTAATCGAAAGTTCTTGAACATGTGACCTAGCCCAATAGTCTTCTCGTGCCCGAAAATGGTCGGACACAAAATTTCGTCAAAATCGTTTGAACCGTTTTTTAGATACAATTAGGTAGACCATGACCCAAAATGACCTACTAATCGAATTTTCTCGAAAATGTGACCTAGCCCAATGGTTTTCTGATGCCCCAAAACGGTAGGATACGAAATTTCGTCTAAATCGTTAGAGCCGTTTTTAAAATAAAATTTGCATATATGTATATGTATATATATATATATATATATATATATATATATATATATATATATATATATATATATATATATATATAACCACACACAAGATTTGCTCGCATTAAATATATGATATTAAATCTGATGAATATACCTTAAAATGGGGGTGGGGGGTGAGATCAAAGACAAGAAAAGAAGGAAAAAATTAACCTAGTCTTCCGATGAGCCGGAAAGACTTTTTAATGACAGTTTTAGAAAATTAAAAAGTTAGCCCCATGACCCCTCCCCCCCCCCCACCCAATATTCAAGATTTTTTTTTTTTTTTTTTAAGTAGCATGTGGTGTTTTTTCCAAAGAATTATTTTATATGATTTTACCTGTACTAAATTATTAATTTATTGTTTTGAAATTAATTAAAATATAGCTTTTATATTAAATATACCAGGGACCTATCTATAATTCTGTTTACGCAGAACATATGGAAAAATAGTTTTCAATTGAAAACTAATAGGTTTTTACATTTAATATATTTTTGTAGAATGTCCAACAACTTCATTAAAAAACATTTTTATGTAACTGATATCAATTATGCAATTCAGATAATAAAGTATCGAAATTTCATTTAAAAAATGCATGTTTAAGTAAAATAAGCGGTCTGTATAAACAATTTTTACACTGATTTTAGCAACTAATAAGCACAATTTGTGCAATTTGTGTTTTTTAAAATACTAGTTAACAGTGTAGTGTCCAAATAGATTCAATTGAGTCTAATCTCATTTAAAATCTTTCTATATAGACACAGTTGCAAAGGAAGGAATGAATTAGTTCAATCATTTTTTTTTCATCTTATGAAAGATTTGTTTATTTATTTTATATTTTATAATTTATATTATTAACAATTTATTATCAGACATTATTACATCTGTTTTATTTTGTTTTATTTTTTATTTATTTATTTATTTAGTATTTATTTTTTGGCGATGTCTATGTATACATATGTAATATTTCCATTGTTATATCGTTAGAAAAAGTCAAGTAAATGTTATATAATATATATGACAAAGTCAAATCTTAGTTTTTATTCTATCAATACATACATATAGTCTCTTTTAATCTTCATTTAAGCTTTTTTTATGGCTTAAAGTTTATTTATTTTTAAGGTTATAGAAAAGTTAAAAGAGACTAATAAGTGTATTGATTAAAAAAAAAAAAAAAAAAAAAAAAAAAAAAAAAAGATTTGACTTTGTCGCATAATATATTACTGTGAAAACTTGTATAACTTGTTATAACTTGACTTTTCTAACGATATAACAATGGATATCATGCATGTAGTCATCGCTAAAAAAAAAAAAAAAAAAAAAAAAAAAAACATATCCATATGTAATAATGGCTGATAATAAATTGATAATATAAATAATAAAATATTGAATACTATATACATTAAACTAAAGATATAGAACATCTATTTTTAAATATTTATTTATTTATTTTTGGTTATGTGAGATATATGTAGAGAAAAAACTCTCGTCAAACACAGGCAATCAATTGTCAATTATAGTAACACAGCCACTTTCTGTTTAATTTTGCATATTTTTATTACTGAGAATGTTATTTTACGTTATTCTACATTTGTTTATTGTTGAGAAAGATTTCTAAAAAATTCATGCTTGAAAGTTATTTTAAAAATCATAAAAATATCAGTAACATTTAACAACAAAAAAAAATTTTTTTTTTTTTAAAGCACGTTTTCTGTTGCATGCAATGATGTTAAAAATTGAAATTATGCGAAGTTTAAAAAGGTAATATACGTACGATAAAACGAAAGCGATACCTAAGGTTGCAGGTTGTTTCCATCAGCGTTATGATATCAGCGTTAGTAACGGACATGTTTTTATCTTATAATATAGATTAATAATTAAAATAATTTATTATATCTTCGTGACACATTTGGTTAAAAACAATTTTTTTAAAAACAAAAACAGCTCTAACGTTTAATAACGAAATACTTTTTACACGAGTTCACACTTAAAATTAGATTTCTTTCGTTCCCAATTAATTGTAATAGTAAATTTTTAAAACACATTTCAGTTTTGAAAAATTAAATATATATATATTCTCGTAAAAGAAAGAAAATAATTCAAAAGTTAGATATTAATAGGTACTTTGGCAATAAATTGCCAAGAATGGAAACCTGGCTTGTTTTGATTTCGAAAACGAAACCATCTGACACTGGCACGTGATAAAATAGAAATCGGGAGCTGCGATTGAGCGAAGGGCGAAATCGAACTAACCAATCTGGTGCCGCAACAAAAGATTCGGGAACCGCCTACCTTGACTTCGAAAGGATGACTTCACAAAGTTTGACACTTATGCCGTTTGATGCCTACAATTACGTGAAATATATATGTCTATTAAACAATTTCCTGTTTAATGAGAAACCAGATTGAAAAGGTGTAATTGTTCTTAATGAACCCATGACATTTCACAAGCGACATTGGAAATCTTTTTTTTTTTTTTTTTTTTTTTTTTCTGAATAGAAAACTATTGCTTTGTTTTGTTCTCCAGAGGAAAAAACAGAAATGAAAAATAATGGGCCAAGCATAGATTATAAAACACTTTCCAACACATTCACAATACTGTAACAAAACTTCGCAGTAAACAATTGAAATTAAATCACTCTCTCGTGGAGATCCAGCCGGAACTTATCTCCTCATCGAGGGAACTGTGTATTGAAAATTCATATTTCGGAATACAGATGTTGAATATTACATCAGAGATTAAAATAAAATTAGTACAAAGTTACTTTTTACAATACTAGTTCAGACATTTTTTAATATGGAAAAAATAAATAAATAAATAAGAAAAAGTATAAAAGAAAGTAATTAGAAAATTTATGAAAAGAATACTTAATCATAACACAACTAGTCATTTTGTATGGCTCAAACAGTAAGCTGAAATAGAAACAGTATAAGTACAAAAATATGATCAATATGTGAACTATAATATCCAAATTTCAAAAACAAAATACATTCTATTGAAAAGTACTTTATAAATGTAGGAAAACATAATCATATAGATTATTTTTAATAAAGGAGAAATGTCTATTCAGAATGTTGTAATTTTCTTTTAGTTTATCATAGTTTAAAGGATCAAAAAGAGTTACATATTCAGATTTTGTCTCACTGTGACATTTTTATTGAAACTGAAAGTATACCTCATTAGGGGACAATTACCATATATGTAATGTAGAACAGTTCCTGAGCTTTTCTGGCATATGCATGCTGGGGAGGAGCGTTTTCCTATTTTATTTTTAAATGATGGGAAGCTGCCGTGTCCACTAATGTATAGTAAGCTATGACTGGTTTTTTGCAAATAAAGTTCAGATCCACTTTTCGTAAAATTTCATAAATATCTCCGCCTTTTAATGACTATATGACCAATCTTGCTACCAATCTGTGATTATTTTTAGTTTAAAAAAAAAATTAATTTTAGAAAATGGGAATAAGAAACGCATAACACATTTGAAAACCCAATTTCAACAATTACTACGAATAGTCGAATATGCTTTTTTGTGCAGCCTGTATATGATCTATAGATCTGAATGTATATACTATACAGTATGCTAAAATTTACTTCAGTTAGGAAATTAAAAATTCCCCTTTAGCAATAAACGGAGATGTACGTGAAATCTTTTGAGCAATCCTGTATATGATCTATAGAATTTATATACCCAATTAATATGCGAAAAAAAAGTTACATTTAAAAACGCGCACCACAGCTGAAAACGAGCTACAAACAATTATTGTTCATGAACAATACTGTAACCAAATTCTTTTGAGTGTGTCTTTTCAACAATATTGGAAAGTGTTAAAAAGTACGATATATAGATAGAAGAAGAGTTCTTTTCGATTTTACATTATGCTTGTTTTTGTTTCCACAGAAAAGTATGAGATCAAACATTTCTCTAAATATTCTTTTCGCTGCTTTTAAATATAGTGTAATTCTTTCATAGTAAAAATATAAATGAAGATTTCCCTATTTGTATCGAAAAGTCAGTATATATATATATCTATGCATGCAAGGATCGATCGAGGCAAAATTTGGGGCCCATTTAGGGTCCCTTCACAAAAATTTACTTAATAAAACAATCCTTCTCAAAAATTAATTTAATAAAATGGGACCCTTCACAAAAATAAATTTGATAAAATATCCCCTTTCACAAAATTCCATAAAAACCTACTGTATCTATTAAAATTATTTATTATTTTGTGACTTTTAAAATGTGAATTTGTAAGCAAACAAGTTTACCAGAGAAGAAAACCTCAGTTTTTAAAAAGTTTTTGTCAAATGCTTTTTTTTTTTTTTTTTTTTTTTTTTTTTTTTCGAATTTTGAATTTGAGTAACTGGATTTCAACTTTTGTTACAAATTGTTATTTTTCACAAAAATATAATAAATTTCACAAAAATAACCTTTACTTTTCACAAAATGGGACCCAAGAAAAAAAAAAAAACCTGCATCGACCCCTGGCATGTAATTTTTAGCGAATTGATCAATTTCAAACAAGCTGTTTCATCTCGTCTGCGTTATATAGGAGCTGAAGAAGATTGTTTTCCCTTTTGAGATAAAACTTTAGCCAATCATTAAAATATTAAAATAGTACTTTTGAATAAAATAAAACAAAACAAAAATAACAATGAATTTGAAATATTTTTTGTGAAAATCACATCATTTTACGAAATTTAAGGAACTGGAGAAAAACTTCGCAGGAAAATCAATGATGAATTCAGAGATGGACATTCCCCCGAAGCATCAAAATGTTTATCCCGGAAGATTTGAGATTTTGTATTTAGTGCTTAATTCAAAAATGTAAATCCCCCTCAACGGGACTCTATACTCCCCCCCCCCTCCTCTTCAGAGAAAAATGCCTGAATTTAACACGGGTGGAAACCATCGCGGAATTCGTGTAGCCATAAATGCCCAACCTTAATAATAATCACAAAACTTTTTTACTCCTATGTAAATGATTATTGGTCTTTGAATTAATAAAGTAATTACTGTGATGATATAGCATAATTGAAGACAATAGCGACTCTTTATTATTATAATTTTTTTTACTTTTATTCTTAGACACTTCTCGTACACACGCACATAAAAAAAAAAAAAAAAAAAAAAAAAAAAAACCTTGATTTCTCAAAGTTTTCAAGTAATTAAATAATTTTTTTATATATGTTTATTGAAAGACAAAATATGCTTCTGTTAATAAAATTGTTAAAAGTTCTTTTTGCATTTGAGAATTGGTGAGATTTGTTTGTGTTTTGCATCATGTACTAATTCTTATTTGACTAAAAGTTATTAAAAATAATAAGTAACTGCATCATTTAGTTTAGTTTTGAACATTTTTGATATTCAAATGCTTACTAACGCTAAACACAACGCTTACTAGCGTTAACTTATACTCAGTTATTATTATTATTATTATTATATTTTACAATTATTCATTTTTTATATTTATTTTTTAAATAACAAGTAACTTACAATCTACAAAACCTGTGATATATTTTTTTAAAAATAACAAGTAACTTATAATCTACAAAACCTGTGATTTTTTTTTTTATTTGTTTTTTAGCTCTAATTGAAAATAAAATTTAATAGCATCCAAAATTCTTCTGCTGTCGTTATGTATACTCTTTTTGTTTTAAAAAAAAAAAACATTTTTGTTAATAACTTATATTAAAAATTGATTCTTTAAGAATGTTTCAAAAGAAATCCCATACAAAATTTCGTTTCAGAAGGAAAGTTATGTCCAAAACAATTTCAGCTCTTTTTTTTATAAGATCAAAGGAGTAACTTTATCTTTAAAGTCAATTTTCTCAAAACGGTGATTTTGGTTATTGGGCGACATCATTTCTTAGAAATGGTTGGATAGAATTTCAGGAAATTTTGATTGAAGGTATAAAACTCATAGTTGCTCAAAATAAACTTTTATTATATTAATCGAGTATGAAGTTTAAGAATTATATACAATAACAAGTTCTTGCAAAAAATCAAACCTAATCTTCAAATTAAGATATTTAATCATAAAATGTAGACAGAATACCAAAAAAGTTAATAAAAATTAACAATTTCATACATAAAATTACCAAAGCTATTTCACTTATGGTACGCAGCCATAATTACAGAAAGTAATAAAGAAATTATTTAAAATAATTATACAATTTGCCATAAAAATGTAAAAAAAAGGAATTTGGATTACAGTTGAATTAAAATGGAATTTAAAATAAAAAAAATTGAATTGGAAATACAAATAAACATACGTTTTCAACTTATTCATCAGCCTGGCAGAGCCATCCATACACGTGTTAAAAATAATAGTGCAATATTTCATAAAATATACTGGCAAATATGCTAAGATCAGTATATTTCTCCCAGAGATATTGCACCATTACAAGAAAACAAATGGAATTATAAAACCCTTATATAAAGATAATAAAATATACTCACAATGAGCCAAGAAGGTAAAATAGACAACACTGAGTACACACAGAATCCTTACACATTTCGCATCGGCTTAAACAGTGGAGTTGAGAGTGCATGGATTGAGTAAAACACCCAAATAATAACCTGACAAAAACAATTGCTTTAGAACACACATATAATCTTTAAAAAATTTAAAATAGTTATTAAACAAATTTCCTAATTGATTTCCAATTTATATAAATAATATATATATATACAGTAGGCTCCCTTAAATCCGCATTGCTTAAAACCAGAGGTTGTGCAGATTTCAGAATTTTGCGGATTTCTGGTCACTGTTTTGTTTACATTCTTTTAAACAATAATTTGATTTTAATAATGCACTCGAAATTATAATGAATGCTAACAATAAAGTAAAATAATTAAGTAAAATAAGAAAATTTAAAAACATTGAAAATATTAAAAGTAAAGGTCAAGTAAATAATTAATATTGCATAACTAAATAGGCATAATGATGACGAGATTCTTTTTCTTGAATTATTCAGTGAAACTCGGATTATAAATGTGTACACGCATAAATCCCATCAAAATTTTAAAATAATAAAAGAAATTTTAAAGTTTTATTTCATGTTTAGCCATACTTAATGACCAAAAAAGCTGGATGGATACATAAATTATTTGGTAAAAAGATCGCGATCGCCACTAATATCAGCAATATCTTGATTTTTTCTTTTTTTTAAATAAATTTATACTTTCTTCATCAGAAAACATGAGTTGAAATCTATTAACCAGAATTACACATTAAAATGTGTACAGAATGATATAAAAATTAAAGAAAACTTGAATTTTACACCTACATCTTAACTGTAACTTTCATTGTTTACATCGGAAACGATGTAGGGATTTTAGGGTGGCGGATTTTGAGAGAGTCTTACTGTCTATACACATAAAAGGTTTTTTTTTTATTATTATTTAACCCTTTTTTAAGACCTAACTATTATATTTTTTTCTCCACTGTATACGCCATTTTAAACACATAATCTATCTGTACTCAGAGGGAAAAAAAAAAAAAAAATAGTGGCTTATCCTGATAATTCAATTATGAGAAATCCCGCGCGCAAGGCATATAAGGAGAGTTCATTTATTAAAAATGTATTACATTTCAAATTAAATAGAAAAAAAAAACGCTTTACAAGCGTCTAGATTCTTTTTCAGAACGTTAACTGTTAGCATATATCGGGTGTCCGAAAAAGGTTGGACTGATTTGAAAGAATCATAACTCTAAAAATAAATGAGTATATGCAATTTTTTTTTTATCGGAAAATGCAAATCGCACCACACATTCGCAATTTTAACTTTTTGCTTAGGTTATTTATGTAGATAGTGGATCATTACCTACTAAATCGAAGATGCTGAAGAACTTTCTAATAGACATTTTAGCCATAACTCCAATAGTTTTAGTCTTATACGCTTTCCACTCCGGAATCATCGAAGAAATTGCGAATGTGGTGGTGTGATTTGCATTTAATATATCATCGATTCTGCGCATCGCCTGAATGTTACGATTTTAAAACAGCTACATCTAACAAATCTTGGATATTTGACGAGTACTTTGAAAAGAAAATACCGTATATACTCGTGTATAAGTCGACCCCCCCCCCCCAATTCTTACGCAAAATTTTGAAAAATATTGAATTTTCGTGTATAAGTCGAACCACATTTCTGGTAGTATGTTGAAAAATGATTTATAATCGATGTTTAAAAAAAAAGAAAATTAATGAATTTTCATTAAATTTGTAACATATTTTTTTAATTATACGTTTCTGATCAAACTTTTAAAAAAAATCAACGTTTTAAAGCTGTATAATTATGTAAAACTGAAGAAGCTTAAACTATTTTGAAACCTATTTACATCAATTTAATGATACTTAAAACGAAAAAAATCTTTGAAAAATCTATTCAAGCCTTAATTACAAGAGTAAACAACTTCTTAGACTGCTAAAACATAGTACTTCTTTGTATTTTAGGACTTTTAGGAGAGAAATCTAGAAGCATTCCAAAGTTGAACTTTTTTTAAAAAGGGGATTAAAATGTTGAAAGGACTGTCCCTGTATATTGAAGGGAATTCTATCCCAAGATAAATGAGTGCAGAACAATTACAGGGACATTATTGCTGAGTTTTGTTTTGTCAATCACAGGGAAATGACCATTGTTCGCTTTTATTTTTCTCTCCAACCTAGACCCGGTGACTCCGGTATTTCATTCTGCTATATCACACTTCTTCAGGCGTCTGAAATATTCTTTCTTTCTTTTTTTTTTACTAACTCGTGTATAAGTTGACCCCTCATTTTCCACACCCAAATTTTGTCTAAAATTATTCTACTTATACACGAGTATATACGGTAATTGCATTTACTTAATTATTTTTAGAGTTATGATTCTTTCAAATCAGTCCAACCTTTTTCGGACACCTGGTATATCTATTTTAATCTGTGCTTAAAATTTCATATCCAAAAATTAATCAGATGTGGAGTTATTTCAGTCCATATTAAGTGTCACTTTTACAGGTAATTTGTCAGTTTACCTGACGGTTCTTAAATTCAAACTGGCTATAATTTTCGAACACATTCCTCAAATCAAATTTTTTGCACATAACGCAAACAATTAGGGGTTAACTATTTAATCGAATATAGTTTTCCATTTTTCGATAAAAACAAAGGATATTTTAGAAAGTGCTGTCAAAGTTGGCCTTTTGAAATGAATTTCCGGATGCGAGACCTGCTTTTATGCATGAAAATGAGCAGGTGAATAAATGTGTCAGAAAGTTTGGAGTTTGTTGAGCGGACAAAATATTTTTCCAAGAATCGCCTTTATAAGTCAAATGCCTATTCCAGTAAGCAAAGGCGGTGAGGGACATTCAAACATATTCAAAAAGTACTTACTTGTAAGACGCCTAAAAGCCTGCATGTACTTTTGAAGGGGGAAAAGGCGCAGTACAGTATTGTGAATGCCTGAATAGTTTTTAAGAAATAAACCACCAATGAACGAGATTTTTTTTTGTTTTTTTTTTTGCGGGGGGGAATTCTTTCTTAAAACCGCTTATGTATGTCAAATGCCAAATCCAGTAGCAAAGGCGGTATGGAACACTCCACCATATTCAAAAAGTCTCTGCGTGTAATAACTTTTGAAGTGAAATAGGCGCGGTACAGTAATTGTGAATGCCTAAATAGTTTTAAAAAATACTGTCAATGAACGGGGTTTTTTTCTTTCTTCTTTTGAAAGCTCGGAAAGGTTTATGTAAAGAAGTTGGATTATACTCCTACTTCTGTTGGTTTTTATGTGGTAAAGATGTGGGTGGTAATATGTCCTCTCGGGAGTTGCACACATTACTGACTTGCTTTGGATCGACTGGGGAACAGGCCGGCTTCACTTCAAAGTGAAATAGATTTATTTATCTATCTTTCTGAAAATTCCGATTTCTCAATGTAGGCAGAGTTGTCATATTTTTATTTTCCCAAGTCTCCAACTGAGAAATTTTAACCCATGAACTTCACGTGTTTTTTTTTGTTGTTGTTGTTTTTGTTTTTGTTTTTCCTTAATTAACGAAGTAAAGTTAATAAGAAAGAGAAAAAAAAATCGGTATTTGGACGAAAAAAAAGCGGGATAAATAATAATAATAATAATAATAAACCTTTAAAAATTGCAAAATGTTTTTTCTATGAGATTATTCAATTGAATTATCCTGAAATGGTAAAACACACAAACCAAGAAATTATTTATCTATCAAAATAATAATATTAAACAATTAAGTAATATTATTCAAAAAACGCAACACAACTAATTGTACATTGTATTGTTGAAGGTTTTACATCTTGGAGAGTTTTTGTGTGTGTGTGTGTGTGTGTGGTTGAATGGTAGATGGTGAAACGAACTAATTCGAAATTTATCAACGAAAGTGAAGATATTTGCATGAGACTAAATATAAAATTTAGAAAATACCAATTCACCGTAGAAATTAAAAGCTCCCTGTAAAAAATTAATTATGTTAAAATTACAGCAGCACAGATTCCAGGCAAAAATCCATAAAAAAAAACTGGTTTTGCCCGCAAAAACATGAAAATTATGGAATTTGGCTACTTAGCTGTAAAAAGTGGCATTTCTTATCAAATTATTGTAGTATTCTCGGTAAAATACTCGTGAATTTACTTTTCTTTCTTTTTTTTTTTTTTTTTCTTGTTCAGTGAAGAATGCTTAAAAGAAATGAACTTATATAGTATTTCTATGGCAATGTTTTGAAATATTGATTCCATTTCGTTCATGCTACTGTGCATACGCGGCAGTGTATTACTGCTTATATTTCTGTTTATTACTGTTAATTTCACGGTATAATACTGTCAGCTGGGGTGCCAGTATTATACTGTAAAATAAACATTTTTTTTTTTTTTTTTCAGTATATTTTGGACGATCGCATTACATTGGCAATTTATCAAAATTTTACAAATTTGTTTTGTCTTTAACAGTTCTTTGTTATTGGTTTATATTCTTTATTTAATATTACATACAGGGAGCGTCATTTTGGTGACACTAAAATGCCCCCCCCCCCTCTCCCACCAAAGAAATTTTTCAGAATGTATATTTTATTTCATATGTCAGATTTAAAAAAAAAAAAAAAAAAAAAAAAAAAAAAAGTTAAGAAATTGCTCAAAAGCTAAAATAACTTCTCAGATTTGGCTAAAATAGAATCATTATCATTAAATGAACGCTTAAGAACATAAATGTTTAAGTATCAATATTATTTTCTGAAGTTTTGATAAATTGCAACATTCTTAACGTGGTTCTCAAATGATCTGCTGAACAACGCGAAACTTTCTGACACAATTTCTGACTCATTTTTAAACCCAAAAGCACAAAATTGGTGACTATTGAAGCGATTGGGGATCGAAATGAATTTTCCATTTTTTGATAAATAAAGTACTTTTCGAATTAGAAGTGATTCGTGTCACATGAAAACACGTTTTCTTCCTTTCTGGTGCTGAAGCATCGAGAATTCGGTTCAAAACGCCGACTTTGTTTTCTGAAAGATCCTTTGACCTTACCAAAAAATGAAAAACGTGTTTCCATTAGAAAAGTTTCTATGAATAACAACACCTGCTCATTTCATGAGTTTCTGAACAAAAAGGAATTAAAAAATGTGTCTAAAAGTTGTCCTTATGAATTTGAAAACAGCTTTCTGGCCTGCTCAACAACGCGCCCCCCGAATTAAAAAAATGTGTCAGAAAGTATAGTTCCTTTAGATTTGAATTTGAGAACAGCCTACATCAGCTTTTACAATAATTTTCTGTATCCAAATCAAACAAACAGTTTTAGTCTTATTTTGAATTCGTTTCGATTCGATGCACCGAAATTCTGTTCAATATGATTGATAGGTGTTCATTAAAATAGGCGCCTTTGTATATAAGCCGCCTAATTGAATTCTTAGAAGTGCATTCAGTAGCAGAATCCCTGAACGAATTGCAGTTTTACGGATAATGCCTTCACTTTGTTCCCAATCCTGTTTTTCAGGAAATTTACCCTTTTCGAAACCGTTGTGCTATACATTGCGGCAGGAAATCTTGTGGCAGTAAATTACACCGCCCGAAGAATAAATAATAAGGATTTCCCCATAATGTTTGAAAAATGGATAACAAATTAATCGCATAATCGAACTGACAAAGTTCCAATTGCAATAATAATCTACAATGTTCTGAGAATAACAAACTAATTCCGTATTTACTTGTGTATTAATGAGCACTTTTCCCCAAAAACATTTTAGGGGTGAAATGCGAATGCACGGAATATTTCCGAAAACTTATACATGGAACCTGGAACCATACTTTCATTCATTAAGTTATTGAATACAACACATAGATATTGTGATAAAATTGTTGGAATATAAACGTACATAGTAAATAAAATAAGCACTTTTACATCGCACAATGTATATATTCTTCATTGTGAGCAGTAACTATTCGCATTTGAGTTATCTGGCCTAAATAACCAAATGTGTCAGAAAGTGATGTCACATTTGTTGAAAGGGGAAAAAAAAAAAATTGAAAATGCCTTAAAAATATTTTTTCCGTTCGGCAGTGCGAAACTTTTTGATGCTACGATTCATTTATACGAGTAAAAGCATTAAATTAGCAGCCATGACTATTTAAGGTGGTTCTCAACTGACCTGCTCAACCCAACGCGAAACTTTCTGACAAATTCTCTCTCTCATTTTTAAACGCAAATGTATAAAATTGGCAGGACTGACTATGGAAGCGATCTGGAATCAAAACGAGTTTTCCATTTTGGGATAAATAAATTACTTATCGAGTTATAAGCGATTCATGTCACATAATGGCACGTCTTTCTCCTTGGCGCTTAGAAGAATCGGGAATTCGGTTCTAAACGCAGACTTTGACAGTGTTTCCTAAATGGTCTTCTGTCTTTACCAACAAATTGAAAACGTGTTTCGATTACAAAGTTTCTGAATAACAGCACCTGTCCATTTCATGCTTTTCTGAACAAAAATGAATTAAAAAATATGTCTGAAAGTACCCCATTTGAATTTGAGAACACTCTTAAAAAATATTTTTCCCACTCGGTAGTGCGAAACTTTTTGATACTTCGACGATTCATTTACACGAGTAAAAGCATTAAATTAGCAAGCATGACTATTTATATAATTTGGAATCGGATAATGTTTTTTTTTTTTTTTTTTTTTTTTTTTTTTTTTTTTCATAATTGCATCATATCATATATTCTAATACGAGCAAATCTTGTGTGTGGTTATATATATATATATATATATATATATATATATATGCAAATTTTATCTTAAAAACGGCTCTAACGATTTTGACGAAATTTTGTATCCTACCATTTTGGGGCACCAAAAAACCATTGCGCTAGGTCACATGTTCGAGAAAATTCGATTAGTGGGTCATTTTGGGTAATGGTCTAGCTAATTGTATCTAAAAAACGGTTCAAATGATTTTGACGAAATTTTGTATTCGACCATTTTCGGGCACGAGAAGACTGTTGGGCTGGGTCACATGTTCGAGAACTTTCGATTAGTGGGTCATTTTTGGGTCAACGCGGGTCAAATTAATTTTATCTAAAAAACGGCTCTAACGATTTTGATTAAATTTTGTGTCCTACGAGTTTCGAGCACGATAAAATCATTGGGCTAGGTCACATGTCCGAGAAAATTCTATTAGTGGGTCATTTCTGGGTCATTGTGGGTCAAGATATAAAAAGCGGCTCAATTTACACTAAATTTTGCATTCAATAGTTTTCGGGCACGAGAAGACTGTTGGGCTAGGTCATATGTTCGAGAAAATTCAATTAGTTTGTCATTTTGGGTCATGGTCAAGCTAATTGTATCTAAAAAACGGTTCAAACGATTTTGACGAAATTTTGTATCCGACTATTTTTGGGCACGAGAAGGCTATTGGGCTGGATCACATGTTCGAGAACTTTCGATTAGTGGGTCATTTTTGGGTCAAAGCGTGTCAAATTAATTTTATCTAAAAAACGGCTCTAACGATTTTGATTAAATTTTGTATCCTACGAGTTTCGGGCACGCGAAAATCATTGGACTAGGTCACATGTTCGAGAAAATTCGATTAGTGGGTCACAGCTGGGTCATTGTGGGTCAAGATCTAAAAAGCGGCTCAATTTACACTACATTTTGCATCCAATGGTTTTCGAGCACGAGAAGACTGTTGGGCTAGGTCACATGTTCGAGAAAATTCAATTAGTGGGTCATTTTGGTCATGGATCATTATGGGTCAAGCTATTTTATCTTAAAAACGGTTCAGAGGATTTGAAATAAATTTAGCACCCTACAGGTTTAGGGAACAAGAAGACTATTAGGCTAGGTTACATGTTCGAGAAATTTCGATTAGTGGGTCATTTTGGTCATGGGTCATTATGGGTCAAGCTATTTTATTTTAAAAACGGCTCAGACTATTTACACTAAATTTTGCATCCTATGGTTTTCGGGCACGAGAAGACTGTTGGGCTAAGTCACATGTTCGAGAAAATTCAATTAGTGGGACATTTTGGTATAGGTCATGATATTTGAACTAAAATTTAATTTTGACCGAGCATAGCTCGGTCTTCCCTGCTTGTCTTGAATTATAAGCGACTGCTGCATTCATGACAAGCATTTTGTTTTCATTTCCGTTCTGTCACGTCTTAAAAATCGATTTAAAATCCAACTTCGACAGCATTTTCCGAAAAATCTTCTGATTTTACCAAAAACTGCAAAAAACTGTTCGATCACATAGTTTCTGAGTTAGTGCACCATCCAATGTGATACATTTTCGAGAAAAAATAGATTAAAAAATATATTAGAAAGTAGCCTGTTTGGATTTCAGAATAGCTACAATCATTAGAAGAAATGATTAATTTGAATACGTCCCGCATAATTTCAAAATTGCTCACGTCACGGGTATAATTATGTCAAAAAGTAGCGATTTTGAATTTGAGAACAGCGCGGCATTTTCATTTATTCCATTTTAATTAAAAATCCCATCAAAAAAGTAGCAGTTTCATTCATCTTGATCTGGTTAACATACCATAATTAAAACCATACTTCACTATACGCATACTATTTGAAAAAAAAAAAAAAAGCTTGCCTGCACATAGCTTTTCTAGCAATTTCTACCGCCAGCACCCGACTTAAAAAGTGTTTAAATAAATAAACTTATAAAAGAAAGCCAAGCACTTTACCTTCTCCTAAAAAAAATCTCCGTTCTCCGAAAGTTTTGCTTTTGGTATACCGGGGCATGCAGACCAAAGAGCAACAAACAGCGGGGTTTTGTTGAATCTGCGGGGGTTAAAGCAAACATAACTTCTTCAAGAAATAAAAGCCAAGAAGAAAGGGGGTTGATGTTTGAACAGATCAGCACAGACTTTTTTTTTTCTCTCAGTAGCTAGATCAACATCCGCCATCGGTGCGAGGCATATAGCTAATTCATCTTTATCCTTAGCCAATGTGACATGATGAGCTGACGTGCGCAATTCGTAACACCTGATAGAATAGATCTGCACATAATTTTGCCATTAGTTAAACATGTAAAGTGTTATATCCCTGTTACATCTCCGTTGCGTGTTGCGTCTGTATTCCTGTATTTCAGATGAAAATATTGATATGGATATGCATCTCCGATTTTCATTTCACTTTTATTTATTTATTTTTATTTATTTCTATATTTTTTAGCTACAAAATCGTATTTCTTTTAGTACACGGTTAAAAAATCGTAGACCGGTATCGTTAAGTAAGATCCAACTATTTAGAGGTGTCCAACTATTTAGAGGTAAAAGCGTACAAATATATAAGTATTGAGAATTGAAAAAGTGTTCGCAAAATAGGTGTCCACTATTCAGGAGTATCTGTTATGGATGTTTTATTGTATATACATTTTCCCCCTGAAAAAAAATACTTTGGACATTCATTTGAAAAATCGGGGGAACCCTTGCCGGACCCGCAAGAGCCCAAACCCAACCGAAACCGACGCGAACCCAGAAACAATGAAAGTCACCCGACCCACAACGAAAAAATATAGTTCCAACCCGACCCGACGCGTTCCGCCCGCCGGTTATGCCTGTTCGGGCAAAATCGGGTTGCCCAACCCGATGCAAGACTCTAACCAGAACCAGCTCAGTCAAAACTTTTATTGAACTGGTGTTTACTTTTATACGCGCCTAACTCGATTTCTCTCTTGTCAGTGTAGATGTAACCTTTATCGTGGAACACGCGTCTAACGATATGCTAAAAATCTGTAAATGAATATAGTCCGTACTTCGAAACAGTAATTTTTGTGCTCTGTAATACGTATAAATTAATCATGAAATTACATCTATTTAAAGATTTATACAGAAACCAAAGAGTTATTTTATCTCACATATAATGTGCTTTTTCTAAACTAATGGATACGCTCAGTCCTAATGGTCAATTACTCGGATTATTAAATCAAGAGATGATACGCATTATTATTTTAAACTTAATCATATGCAGATTGGTAAGGATATCATGCGAATTGAAATTTTTTCAATTGCATGAAAAGGTGTCCCCGGCCGGGAGTTAAACGAAAGACCTTTGGCTTAAATTGCTAATTAATTGACTTCTGCAGTGGACAATTTTTCAGAATTTTCGATTCGTATATGATATCTTTACCAACCTGTATATGATTAAGTTAAAAATAATAATATGTAAGGCTGTTCTAAAATTCAAAGGAGCTACTTTCTGACACATTTCGAAATTCATTTTCGTGCGGAAACGCATGAAATTGGCAGGTATTCTTGTTCAGAAGCTATTATGTAATCGAATGGTGTTTTCCAGTTTTTGGTAAACGCCAGAAGATCTTTTAGAAAATACTGTCAAAGTCGGTGTTTCGAACCGAATTCCCGACGCGGCAAGTGGAAAAACGTGTCGTCACGTGACAAGAATCGTTTCTACCTTGATTATTTTAATACTAAATTTTAAAAAAATGGAAAACGTTATTCGATTCCAAGTCGCTTCAATAGTCAGTCCTGTCATTTTATGTCTTAATGCTTAAAAAAATGAGACAGAAATTGTGTCAGAAAGTTGCGCGTTGTTGAGCAGGTCATTTGAGAACCACATTAAAATGATTTGTGAATCATGAAAAATCGAAACTTTTGGTGCCCCGGGCAGTTGTCACGTGGGACAGGTCTTGCATCCTCCTGAAAATCGGGACACCTGACAATACTAAACACAAGTGTCCCAAACAAGTGCATCATGGGAGTTTAGCAAAAAGCTACATACGTCAGCTGGATTTCCCCTTGGAACGACACTACCAATAATCATATTGAGACAAATATAGGATAAAATGGTTCCTCTATTAACAGACCAGAAAAAAAAAGGAAAATTTTACATGCTATGGCCCTTATCCAAGATTTCTCGTTGTCATTTCGGAGAGCAAGCACCATTCATCAAATCATCTCGTCTGACATCAAGAAATAAAAAGAGCGAAAACCGGAGGCACATGTCTTTAGATACGACCCGTCAGACAAATCAGTGCTGTCATTCTCTCCACCACATGGTTCTACTTAATATGTCGGCCAGTAGTATAATCTCGGAGGTAAATAAAATTAAGATAAAAGGCCCAAAATAGCCACGCTAATTTGAAAGAAATGCACAAAGAGTTACCACGTCACCAAGAGTACAGAAGAATTTCGAATGCATGAAAGTGATTAATTAATACATTACAATACAGAGAAGCATGCGTTTTTCACTTATGATTTATTATTATTATTATTTATACGTTTCTGAAATTACGCCCTAATTCATTCATATGGTTCGGTTCCATGATAAAGAATTGAACACTCTGTTTATTACTATTCAAATAAACTCCCTAACTTCCTTTATGCGTTTTTTTTTCTTCCCTGAATTTTGACATCATAAATAAATTGCTATTGATATTATAAATTGCTTTGATATTATAAATTACTTATTACATAATATAATTATATAAGTTTTTATCTCATTAGATAACTGATAACTAGTAAATACTATACAATTTTTAATATTTAGACTCATATACCTACAGCCTTCTGCTTTTTTATATATAAACAATCTACCTTTAGTAATATTTTCGATCGCGCTCTCTAGTCACTTTCCCTGACACTTAAACGAATTAAATTTGTAAAGGTGGATTAAAGAGCCATTTTTAAATTTAATCTATTATGCAAGAGTGGTAAATAGTAAACTCGCTTACCTATAAACCATATCAAGCCGTGGATTCTTGTGGCTGTCATCTTGTTTTCAGTATCCAACTTCCATCAGTCCCGTACAAGAAAATTTCACAAAGTTGTAAAAACACACCACTAAAAAAAAAAAAAAAAAAAAAAAAAAAAAAAACTAAACCTGAAGACTCAAAGAACTGAAGAACTAACTATAAACCCTTGCATCTCCTTTTTCCTTCATCCGTTTCAACTTCCATTTTCCCTCCCTTAGCCTTATCGCCACTCTTAATACAAAAATTGTTAGCCCCTCCTTTTAGAGGCGTTTATTGGATAATTATCGGTTGATTGGCTCAGAATTTTCCCGCACCATCGTCCAAATATTTCACCTTATATAGACCTTATATTTTCTTGTTATTATTTTTATTTACCATACATTTCATCTGAGTTCGTCCAAAAAGAACTCTTCTTTGCATTTTTTTCTCCGCACCTCCTCCTTGTGACGAAAACTCACTACAATATCCGCTTTTCTCTCGCTTCTTTTTCTTACTGAAGTTATCTCCACAACTCTTTTATTAAAATCACTTCACATTATAGCAACTAGCATTTTATTAGACGATATACTGCATAATGGCGAGAGCACCTATGGCTGAGTAATTTAACAAGACACTACTTAGTTCTCTTCCTTTCTCTAGAAAACGGTGTTGATCGACATTTTTACTTGGGTGCTGACTAAAATTTGTACAACTATGAGTGAAGAATTGTCCAGTGCGAGAGTCGATTAACACCCAAATTACAAATATGCTTTAATTCTAACTTATTATGATCATGGATGCCTTTTCAAAATGACATTTCTCTTATTAGTGTGTGTTTATACAAAGGTGGCCTTTGAAATTCAGGCATAAGGATTCCTCGTGTCAGAATAAGAAAACGTTTCGCAATATTTATTTCAATTTTATTATCTCGCTTCAACCTTAGAGGATCTTATTCTAGTGTTCTTCTCCCAGCCTATTCTCTGTTACTAACTAATAGGGATTTGTTTGAGAGCTGCTCTCCAACACATATTTTAGGACAATTATGGAAAAGTAGTCTACAATTATATCTCTAATGTAAATTCTATCTTTTTTGTATAAAAATCAACACATATCTAACACTCATTAAAATTCAAATATAGAGGGGTTTTTTGAAAAATATTTAATACTTTCTGTTGAAAAATCGGTTCAACACGAACCGGATCCGAAAGAGTAAAAGAAAACCTAACCAAAAACCGAAACATTTAAAGTCGACCAGAACAGCAACGAAAAAAAAGTAGCATGAACCCGGCCGCACCCAAATCTTGGGTTTGGTTAAAATCAGGTTACTCGACCCCAGTGTTGAATTCAGGGGTGGACATCCCCCTCGGAGCATTGAAATGTCCCATTCGGAAGGTTTGAGATTTTATACCTTTAAAAACTTGATTTTTACTTGGTTAAAGATTTTTACTTGGTTAAAGATTTTTACTTGGTTGATTTTTACTTGGTTACTACATACTTGGTTTTTTTACTTGGTAATAACATCTACTAAAAGTGCAATTTACCCCCGCCCTCCCGGGACTCTGTAATGCCCCCCCCCCTCCGGAGCCACATAAATCCCTCCCGGAGAAAAGTGTCTGAATTCAACACTGCGCGACCCGATGCAGGACTCCAACGGTCACTTCAAATCAAGAAATCAGACAAAATCGTTGCTGGTAACATCTCTGGTTCTTTGGTTTATTTCTTCTCTCTTTCCACAGTTTGTGATTATTATTATTTTTCTTCTTTCTTATTTTTCAAGTTAGACAGAGACCACCAGAGCGGTGGGCAACTGCGACGTTTGTATACATGAGCTCACAATCCGAGAGCCGTAAATCAGGAGAGATGCCAAACCGCGTTTACGCACGGATCTTTTTTTCCTGGTATTTTCTACGATTTTGCGATGCAGCGAGATTTTACGGTTCCGGAATCTATCAACAACTCGTTGGAAATCTCACCTGCGGGGCAAGGAGTATGCTCCACAAGCAAACATACAGAGTTCAGAAACAGTACAGCGTGGAAGGAAAAAAAAAGTTAAACATTTTCTACTAATCCCGCCACAAATATAATAGTAGGGGAAATGAAACTGGTACAATTCCGCTGTATATAATAACATCTACTTGCATTTGACAGTGACGTAACAGTTCAAAAATTATGGGAGAGGCTGAAGTAGTCATTTTCAAAAAAAAATTGAACAATTAAGATTGTCAATAATTAATAAAACATATATGAGAATAATTAATTGTTCAAACTTATTATTAATACCATTAGTTTTTTGGTATTCATTACGAAAAATCCTTAGTTATTTTATGTTGTTGTTAGAATTTAATTATTTTAAAATCGCTTCGGAAGAATAAACATGATTAATTGATTAATTTTTTAATTCATGATTGAAAAAGAAATTTTAGTTAAATAATTTTGAATATATATAGAGGGGCAATTGCCCTCCTTTAAGGCGGTTCTCAAATCCAAAGAGGCTACTTTCAGACACATTTTTTATAATTCATTTTTGTCTAGAAACGCATGAAATGGACAGGTGTTGTTATTCGGAAACTTTGTAATCGAAACACGTTTTTCATTTTTTGGTAAAGGCAGAATATCTTTCAGAAAACACTGTCAAATTCGGCGTTTTGAATCAAATTCCCGATGCTTCAACGCCAGAAAGGAGAAAACGTTTTGTTTACGTGACACGAATCGCTTATAACTCGATACGTAATTTATTGATAAAAAAATGGAAATTTTAGTACTTCTTTATGTACGCATTGTTTTTAAATGATTAATTGTGAATCATTAAAGATCTGGAACAGCTCATTAGCGAGAATGAAGAGTGCTTGAGCATCTCCATTTCCCATGCTTCTGTTACTTGATACAAATTATTCTCAGGGAGACAGTTATTTCCATTTTGAAATGAAGATCAAAACATTAATATTATTATTTTCAATAGTAACCATCAAATTTGAAGCAATAAAAAAAAAAAAAAAAAAAAAAATTCTTCGTATTGCAATTAGCCTAAATACAGAATTTCACGAACTTTCTAGGAGATATGTAATATTTAAGATTGAGTTAATTTAGGGATGGTCTCAAGGTCAAATCCATTACTGTAAATTTCTGACTTAAAGTTAATCTGAAATTTACAGTAACAAAGTTGGCGGTTTGAACATTGAATTTTCGGAAGTGACAGCACGAGGAAGGGGAAAAAAATCATACTGTCATGAGAAGACAATAGCTTATAACTCAAGATGTAATTTTTTTAAAAAATACAGTCCATTTCAAATCACTTCAATGATCATACTTGCAAGCTTTTACGTTTAAAAATGAGTCCGTAAATCTGTCAGAAAGTTTCGCGTTGTTGAACTGGGAATTTTATTTCTTTTCTTTTATTATTATTATTATTATTTATTATTATTTATTATTGAGCCTTAATTTGCTTACATAAAACTATCTATGTAAGATTTAAAAAAAAAAAGTAATATGACATTGTGCATACAAAAAAAAATAAAAATTTTCGAATCTTCTGATTTTTTGAAATCGGTTATTAGAAGAGAGAGAGAGAGAGAAAAAAAGAAAGAAATAATTAAGTACTGAACACGAGTTAGAACATGGAAGGAGATAAGACCATTAAAAAAAAGGCGGGTGTGACACCCCGACCAACAATGCATATATCATTGTACCACTTATCCGAAACATTACTAGAAGAATTGCCACTGCTTTTCTTCTCACCTGTTTCGGACAAAGCTCAATTCACCAAAGGGTTATTTACTTTCCATTGTAAGTGCCGCCTGAAAGGCTGCGGAGTCTAGCGGTATCTTTTTGAAGCCAAAGAGAAATATGGGCATACACATTTATACTTTTCAATCCTTTCAAAGCTGAGCTGTCGGTCCATTTTGAGAATAATAATGATGCAATGCTATAATAAATGTATGACATATATGCTGGGATACTGGCGCCATGAAGTAAAAGCCACTGCCACGTGTAGAAAATGTAGAAAATATTCTTAGAACACGGACATTTATGTGAAAAAATCGCGTTGGAGAGATGACCTTAGCAAATTCAAAGTCAGATTTACGCATGAGTTTAAGGGGATGGTGGACGTTAAAACTGATTTTTTTTTTCATCTTATGATATATGAAAATTTGTGCATATAGTATACATTTCATCATAAGTATACCTTAAGAATACCTTAAAAAAAATTCTAATCGTAATATAATTTTAAGATTTAAAAAAAAAAATAATTAAAATTTATAAACCAAATTTTAAAATGCTCCCTGCGTCTTAATTTTTAAGATATTTCTTCGATTTGGCATTTGCATCACTTAAAACTATATTGCAAACAAAGCTGTGTATCAGTTATTTAATCCCTTGAAAAGTTAATTTTTGAGAGATTTTTTTGTGATGGCCATTCCGATTTTCATCAAAATTTAGCATTTTAATAATGTATAAATGAAATTTAACTATCTTAAAGAAGTCTAATTGTAAAATGCATACACAGTTTTATTGTAAACAGGATTCTTCCTTATCAATTTCATGAATTTCGAACAAAAATCACGATGCATGGAGCATTTCAAAAATCTAAAAAGCGTGTAAAATCTGTATTGAGAAAAACAGGCATAAAGTTTACTAAAGCACCGAAAAATGCATTGTATACATAATTCAAACGCTTGTAACTTTGTGAAAAATCATCGCAGCTGCACATGCAATTTTTCGGTTCGATACAAACTGAAGAATAATAATACACACAAAAATAAATTTAGATTTTTGATCAAATAAAGGTCCACGGTCCTTTTAAAAAGGCTATAGCTGAGGGACTCGCGTTTGGAAAAGCCTCGAAAACGTTTCCCAGTGTTCAATTCAGATATTTTTCTCCGGGAGGGGGATATGGTGGGATTCCGGGGAGTAAAATTGCATTTCTAGACCATTAAAAGCATAAAATTCCACATCTTGAATTCAACATCTTGAATTCAACACTGACGTCTGTAATATTAAATTTATTATAAATAGTTTCTCAAATCTAAATTATCTATTTTATGATCCATTCACGAAATCCTTTTTATTGGTAAAAACATAAAGTTTGCAGATTTTGTTATTCAAGTTCTAAGGAAAAGAACAGTGTTTATTGCACTCCTAGAATTTAAAAATCGATGTTTGAAGCTGAATTTTTGGGATAGACAATTGATGTAATCGACTACATTGTTTCAGAAATATATATATATATATATATATATATATATATATATATACATATATTTCTAAGTTTATCAATATGAGATTGCCCAAATCTTGTATTTTTTAGCTTATTATAGCTTGTACAAGGATGAAATCGTACATTTTTTATGGAATCTGTGGTAATTTGGGCCTGACGATCCTGAACTAGTTCCACAAATATTTCTTTAATTCACTAGTTTCCATTTTCATTTATCTGTTCTTATTTACATATTTTATTATTTCGTCTTTTTTATTTGGATATTATTGAAATAGGTATGTGTTCATATTTCAATTTATGATTTTTATTCCCCCATTTTTGTATATGTTTCGATGTTGTCTTATAACGGAATTTATAACTATGTTGTCTTATTATATATATATATATATATTGTGTGTGTGTGTGCGTTCGAAATGGCGAGTGGATCACTACAGAATTTTATCTCTTTCATTACACGTTAATGGTTTGTGATCAGAATTCGTCTTAATTATGTTACACAAAAGTTAGAAAATATTTTCCTGTTTTCGTCTTCTTTTTTATTTTTTTCTCCCCCACCCTTTTAACTTTCTTTCTCGAAAGAGAGTTTCTGAAGTGCACTTTTTCTCACGTCTAGAACTAAGCGATTACTATTTTATAGCCAGTAAAACTTAACATTTCGCGAATTTTAAGCGCCGTTCTGCATCACGATTGCCCCATCAAGTTATGTTTTGGTCGGGTAAAATACGTACTCTCCCAGTAAGTAAATAAATTGACAATATGTCCCTCTCTTTCGAACTCTCTCTCCAAAAATATATTTTAGCACTTCAAAAAGTACCGCTTAGGGTTTCGTCATTTGGTGGGTGCACGATGATGGTAAGGGGTGAACCGCAAAAAAGTTATTATAGCGTATTGAAGTTTTTCGCTAACTGCGTGTTTCTGTTCGTTGTTCTTCAACGCATATACTGTTCGTCGGTGAGTTATTGATCTCAGGGGTTTTCTGGTTTTATCTTTTACTATGTTTGTAAATGGCATACTACAACATTACAATTTAACCGCGAATTGAGCATAGATTGTCGTTTATCGTTTAAAGTTTAAACATTAGCAAAACCAATCAGGGACATCATTTCAACACTTTCTTGTGCGGGGGAGGTTTCTCTGAAGAGGACAAAAATTTCTTTTTTCACTTGTCTGTGCACTGCTAAGAAGCAATTAAAGTGGCTCTCAAATGATCTGCTCAACAACGCAACTTTCTCACACATCTTCTGACTCATTTTTAAACGCAAATGTATAAAACTGGTCGGCCTGACTATGGAAGCGATTTAGAATTGAAACGAGTTTTCCGTTTTTTGATAAATAGATTACTTATAGAGTTATAAGCGATTCTTGTCCCGTGACGATACGCTTTTCTCTTTTCTCGTGCTGCTGCAGCGTTGGAATTTCGGTTCAAAACGCCCACTTTGACAGTATTTTTTGAAAGATCTTCGACTTTTACGAAAAAATGGAAAACGTCTTTCGATTATAAAGTTTCTGAATAAGAACACCTCCCAATTCCGTGCGTTTCCGAACAAAAATGAATTTAAAAATAGGTCATAAAGTGACCAGTTTGGATTTGAGAACAGCCTTAACAGTGTATTTGTTTATTTATTTATTTTCACAGCTGTTTTCTTTAAAGATGTATCATTATGTATTATAGAATTAATACCTATATACGCGTGTATAAGTCGACCCCCCCAATTCTTACGCAACATTTTGGAAAAAATTGAATTTTCGTGTATAAGTCGAAACACATTTCTGGTAGTATGTTGAAAAGTGATTTGTAATCGAGGATGAAAAAATAAATAATTTTTCATAAAATTAGTAAACTTTTTATGTTTCTAATCAGACTTCTTTTTTTTTTTTAATTCAACATTTTAAAATTGTATAATTATGTAAAACTGAAGAAGCTTAAACTATTTTGAAAGCTATTCACATCAATTTAATGATTACTTACTTTTTTTTTTTTGAAAAATCTATTCAAGCCTTATTTACAAGGGTAAACAACTTCTTAAACTGCTAAAATAGAGTACTTCTTTGTACTGTAGGACTTTTAGGAGAGGAATCTAGAAGCAATCTCAAGTTGAACTTTTTTTAAAAAAGGGGATTAAAATGTTGAAAGGGATGCCCCTGTATTAAAGGGAATTCTACCCCAAGAGAAAATGAGTGTAGAACAATTAGAGACATTATTGTTGAGATATTTTTTTTATCAATCACCATTGTCCGCTTTTATCTGTCCCATATGTAATTAATCAAAAGACTTCACATTCACCAATTATCTGCCAAAAAAGTATGACTCCGGTATTTCACTCCGCTATTTTATTTTTTTTTTTACTTACTCGTGTATAAGTCGACCCCCCATTTTCAGCTCCCAAATTTTGTCTAAAATTCTTCGACTTATACACGAGTATATACGGTAATATATTTCTGAAAAACTCATCGATCATTTTGCGAACCATAGTTTGGGAACCGCTAGTTTTGTATGAGGTTTCCCTCCCTTTCCAATACACAGAACTTTTTCTTCATCAAAAGATACGTTTCCACACTACTCCAACTACAGCTTTCGAGGATTTCAACACTTGTGATCTGCTGTTTACACGACTGTGTCTCTTGACGGCCATAAATGTTTTGCGAGGAAGGTGTTTACCCTGTCACATGTCAACACCCCCTAATCCCTGTTTTACGATCGGCATCTATTTCACCTAGCCACCCTCGAAGTGGAAGTCCCGCAGTGTCACTAACCCCCTAACTCACCGTCAACCTCAACTGGCGAGTTACGCTATAACTCTCGGTTGACCCTGAAATCAAATTCTCCGCTAACTCAACTAGCCGAAAATGGAGGAGAAAACGAAACATAAGTTCAGTAACTGAACTAACCTATTCTTCTACAGTTATTCGACACGCGCATGTGCAATTGAAGCAATGATGGCGGTTGCGTTGACAAGTGTTTTGACGTTTATTTCGTTTTCAATGCTATTTGTGATGCAGAAAGCAAACGAAATGTTAATTAAAAAAAATAATAATGTGAAAGAATGTGTTACTTTTAATTATTAGCCCTTTTAGGATATTTTAACTCTGTAAAGTCAAGATTATAGTGATTATTAAGAAAGTTTTCAAGACGTAAAATATCTACTGAGAATATTTGGTAGCGCCATCTAACGAATTTAAAATCAAATGTTCTTACACTCAAATATTGTATATACGATTCAAATCTTTTTTTTTTTTTTTTTTTTTTTTTTTTTTTTTTTTTTTAAGAATAAAAAAACAGCAGTTTTTTTTAATTTCAGATTTATTCCTACACTTCATGTTTGTTTAAAAAATAAAATTATAGAAGATGGAATTTTGCGTTAAAATATCGTTATAATATATAAAAATGTATATCCGCTTGTAAAGAATAATTTTAGCAAAACGCGGCAGTAGTTAGAGCCTAATCTACGACACAAAGATCGGGAATAACTGATTTTTGTTCTGGGGGGAGAAGGGTTTCAAATTTCAAATTTCAGTTTACGCTACTTAACTACTCGTTAGGACTCAGATTTTTAGATCAAAATTTAAGTTTAAGTCTAAGCTTTCGAAATCATTTAAAGAAATACAAAAAATAACGTTAAAAAATAGTTTGTTACTCCAAAGTCTAAAGCGCCCCCTATCGGCATTTTTTGAAATTGAACTTTAAAATTTTATTTCAAGAAAATACTGGCATAAAGAAAATTTTTTGCAAAAACCGCAAACGAATCGACCAATTTTTCCATGTTTTATAATCATTTGAAATTTCGGACCCTAAACTTTAATGCCCCCTATCTCCTTGGGAATACGTCTGGGACCCTTAGTCTCCTATTTAATATTATTTGTCTTTAAGTGTACTATAACCCCTTAAAGTTCTGCCCATCTTTTATGAATCACCCTGTATATATATATATATATATATATATATATATATATATATATATATATATATATATATATATAATATATATATATATATATATATATATATTAATTATAATAATTTACACATAAAAAAACACTTTTTGGGGTCTCGTATAAGGGATAAATGCTACCAAGCATGCAATTTCATCCAACATAATTTAATTGAATCTGTAATCAATTATTTTAGTTAAATAAAAAACATACATTAGAAATATATGAAAATATCTTTTTATATAATATTTTTGCAAAATAAATAAATCTAGCTCCCTATTTGCTTTTATTCCACTTATTAGTGTTAGCCTGGTCATAAAATTGTTTATTAAACGTAGATAATATATATATTTTTTTCTTTAATCAAAAAACTTAAAAAAAAAAAAAAAAAAAAAAAAAAAAATACTATAAAATTTTGTAAAAATGAGCATTTTATGACTGTGACAATATTTCTAAACCACCAAATCAAAATGTTAATTCAAAATTTATTTGTAAATTTATTTATCAAAAAGTAAACAGTCCAATTATGCTCTTTCAATACTCTGTTTTGTTTCGTTATTGAAAACTGAATCAAGGGAGGACAGAACCCATAAAGACTATTGCTACGTCATGTGATCCCTTTGGCCAATGAGATATACACATTTCAACCTGCCGTCGAGTAACCCAGAGTCGAATAACCATGTCCCTGAAGTTAACGAAGAATTCGGAAATATCAACCGGCAGTTAGATTCGCGAACCTCGGGTTACTCAACTGAGAGTTGTACGGGAAGTTGAAGGTTGGTGGTGAATTGACCGGTAAACGCATACTTGAACTATAGAATCCTGCATCGGCTCGGGTCGGGTACAGAGCCCGACTACTGCAAGGGCAAACGGAACAGTTGACCCGGGCTTCCAAGAGCCTCCAAAGCTAAAAATCAGGAATTTTATTTAAAATGACTACAAAATATGTTTTAGCGGATTTTTGTTCCATGTAGGATTAGTCAAGCCCTGGTCCGGAAACCCAATTTTACTCGATCCGCCGTTCGGGTCCGACTGGGTTGTCAGGTTGACGCTTTTTTTTTTTTTTTTTTTTTTCGAGTATGGTTTGGGTCAGGTTGGCTTTAAATGTTTCGGATTCGGTTAGATTTTCACTCTGTCGGTTCGTGTTCGGTTTCATCCAATTTTTCAAAAGAAATCTTGAATATCTTTCAAATGAAATAAACTATACACTTAAAGATTAATGAATGTATTCGGAATTGAATATTTTGGGTTCGGGTTGTGTTTAAGCAGAAATAAACTTTAAAAAAAAAAAGTACAAGTGACATAATGTATGTGAATAGTAGGCCCCATTTTCTCCCCCCCCCCACCTTTTTTTAGGTGCGTTCGTAATTATATAAATACGTAGCACCTATTGTCGTCGCTTGGTCCGTCCGTCTATCTGTCTGTCCGTCTGTCTATCCGTCCGTCCGCATATAACAACGCAAAAACTACCCAACCGAATGGTTTGCAATTCAAAATATATTGCAGAATTTTGTCGAGATATTTCAAATTTTATTAAAATCGAATCAAAACTTTAGGAGATATTAATAAAAATATTTATTAAGAAATTTGAATTTTTTTTTTTTAAATAGGTGCTTTTTTGTTATAGGAGCTTCCGAAGTTCAATCGTCAAGCGACCGAGATACTTATTTTATTACAGAAATTAATCTGCAGACGATAGAATTCATTTCACAGAATTAAAAATCAGAAAATATCTGAATATTTATGTAACTAGTTATAGTACGAACGCACCTCATTTGTCACGTTTGACGTACAATTTCCAACTTGTTTTCTTCTATATTGTTGCGAACAAAAATTGGTTCAGAAGAGTATAAAAAACTACTCAATTTGGATTTGAGAACAGCCTTAAGGCGATTCTAAAATGGTATTTTTAAAAAATATATAAATAATTTTATATTTTAAGTATCGAAGCTGTGAATAAGATTATAACATTTAAAATAACATATATTTTTAATATTTTATCAATTAAACAGCAAAGGCACGTCCCTTAAAAAGTGTATGCAGAAAAAAATAGTTACAAATTTTAATTTTCTGATGATACTTTTGAAGAATACGGAAAATGCATTCCAAACCCCATAGGTTTAGTATTGGAGAATGAAATTTGATTTATCTTTATAGAAAACAACAACAAAGAAAAATCATGCATCAGGCAAAGATTATGAAACATCTTCTAACACTTTCAGAATACTTTGACAAATCTTCGCTGTTTAATAAGGTAAATATTAAACAGCGAACAGTAAATATTTAAGAAAATGCATAACACATTTGAAAACCAGATTTCAACAATTAGCGTTCATAGTCAGAAAAGTACTCCAATTATTTTGTGCAGCCCTGTATATAATCTATATATATTTGTAACTCTATATAGTATGCTACAATTAGTAAGAAAACACTACACAGTTTAAAATTCACATTCAGCAATTTCTAACAACAGACGGAAACATATTTGAATTATTTGGTGCCCTGTATATTACCTGAAGATTTTTATACACACCACATATTAAGCTAAAGTTTAATTCAGGCAAAAAAAAACGCTTAAAACTACTGAAATCACATTCCAGAAATTATCCTTATATAGGCCGCCATATATCCAGTTTTTTTGCGTGGCCCATTGTATGGTTTTATTTATATTCTACAAACATCTCTTAATATTACTAAATATAGGTCACCTTCAAAATGAATAACAATAAGGCATAACAATGCACAACAATCATTTGAAAGGTGCATCAAATGCACCTTTCAAATGCTTTCAATCAAGCAAGTAACGCTGCTCAGTAATGCTTACAATTTATTTTCTGTAGCCCTCATATACGTTCTTATAGCATTTATACATACCACATAAGATGCAAAAGTTTAGTTAAACTTAAAAACGCATACCTAACAGAAAGCGCACTTTCATCAATTATCGCTTTAGACAATACTTCAGATACAGTTACTGTTTCCGAAAATCTTTGTGTGTCCCGGTAAATGAACGACAAATGCTATGCACAACGTATATCAATTGCATAGCAATCCGAGTACATTTACGCCAGTTAGTGCTCGGATAGACAGACAGACCAGACGGCCAGACAAACCGAATTCATAAACACTTTTCAACTATTATGTTGGAAAGTGTTAACAAAAGCTAATAAAGTTTAAAGGGGGGAAAAAAAGCTTTGGTTTTATGTTAGTCCCTTTATGTTTACGAGCATTATTGACACCGCGGCAATTTTGAACGGTTTTAAAAGTTTTCGAAGTGATGCGACCGCGCCAGCTAATACAAATATTAGTGCTGAACGTCTACAAGCCTAGTTCATCCATCAATAACAACAAACACAATTGCAACAAAGGTGAGCTTTCGGTCCATTGACTAAGAAATATATTATATAATTTATATTTCTAGTCAAAGTTTCGGTCCTTTCATCTGTCTAACTACTAATGTCAAGTCCTCTGGGGTTTCAAAAAGGAAGAAGATGTAATGCACCCATTTCCAGATCCATATTTCGGTGGAATAAACGATTCTTTTTAACTATTGTAACATTTGTATAATACAATGACATTGAACTTTTAAAAGAAATCTGTGATTTTGCCAAGGTTCTCAAATCCAAACAAGCTACTTTCTGACACATTTTTTAATTCCTTTTTGTTCGCAAATGCATAAAATTGGCAGGTGTTCTTATTCAGAAACTATGTAATAGGAACATGTTTTCGATTTTTTGGTAAAGGCAGAAGATCTTTCAGAAAATACTGTCAAAGTCGGTATTTTGAACTAAATTCCCGACGTGGCAACCAGAAAAGCACGAAAAACGTCTCACATGACCAGAATCGCTTATAACTTGATAAGTAATCTATTTATCAAAAAATGGAAAACTCATTTCAATACCAAATCGCTTCCCTTATAGTCAGGCATGCCAATTTTATGCCTTTGCGTTTAAAAATGAGTCTGAAATTGTGTGTCAGAAAATTTCACATTATTGAGCAGGTCATTTGAGAACCAACTTAAAGCGGTTCTCAAAAACATATTTTTTCCTCGCTCAACAACGCCACACTTTCTGATTAATTTTTAATCATAAAAGCATGATACTGGCAGGAATGGTTATTGGAGTGATTTGTCATCGAACAGTTTATTATTATTATTATTATTATTATTTAATTTTCCGATAAATTAATAACATTCTGTGTAATAAACGATTGTTGTCTTTTAGGACGGAAGTACTTTTCCCTTTCCTGCGTTTTCGCGTCCGGAAATTTGGTTCAAAACTTCAACTTTGACTGCATTTTATGAAAAATCTGCTGCCTTTACAGAAAAAAAACAGGAAAAAGTGTTCGATTGCATAGTTTCTGAATAAAAGCACATGCCAATTTGATACGTTTACAAGCAAAATTGAATTCAGAAATGTGTCGGAATATAAGGAGTTTGGATTTGAGTGGTGATAATTTATTCGGAATCAAAATGAGATTTTGCCTTTTTTGAAAAATAAATTACCTATCGAGTTATAAGCGATTCGTGTCACGTGACGACACGTTTTCTCATTTCTCGTGCTGCGTCATCAGAAATTCGGTTCAAAACGCCAACTTTGGCAGCATTTTCGGAAAGATCTTCTGTCTTTACCAAAAAGCGGAAAATGTCCTTCGATTACAAAGTTTCTGAATAAGAACACTTGCCAATTTCAAGCGTTTCCGAACAAAAAATAATTAAGAAAATATGATATAAATTAGCCGTTTGGATATCAGAAAGTCCTTAAATTATTCACAAACTACTCTTTAGAGAATTGTATACAGTAATAAAAAAGTTATAAAACGGCAATGAATACATCATTAGAATTATGAAAACCAAACTTTTTGTTTCGGCTTCCATATATACATAGCACTTAATTCATGATCTTTGACCTTTTCAATGCAGCTCAAACTTGATTGATGTATACATCAATCATCATATATGTGTCTGTTTCTTTTACATATTTCTCATCTATTTTTAGTTCTTCCATCTTTAGTCGCCTTCTCGTTTCTATATCCTCTCAACCGAACCATCTATTATTCACGATCTTTTTTCGTTTTATTTCAAAGGCGTATAAAGAAAAAAAAAATCATTAGGTGCAGTAAATTAAAATATATTTTCTATTTTTATACTTTTTCTTGGTTCTATAGAAAGCCATGCATCTTTCAGAAAATTATACTGTCAAAAGCGATGCTTTTACCTAAACATTGACATATGATAATCACATAAGGACGGTCACCAGTTAATAGTTAGTTGTAATAAAAAATATGGCATATTTATACATCGAAAAAAACCCTGCTCGTTTAATTATTTCTAATTAAAATAGAACAGTTTATGTATTTTATATATTTGAGTTAGAATATCTGCAATATTTATGGATGCATGCGTGAAAATTATCTCGTATTTGTGTCATGCCCGAAAATTCTACTTAAAGTCAACAAGAAACCCGAAACACTTCTACTGGAACCCAAAATACTTGGTGTGATCCGGTGGATGGTGGTTCTCAAATGATCTGCTGAACAACGTGACACTTTCGGACACAATTTCTGACTCATTTTCAAACGCAAAGGCATAAAATTGGCAGGCCAAACTATGGAATCGAAATAAGTTTTCCATTTTTTGATCAATAAATTACTTATCGAGTTATAAGCGATTCGTGTTACGCGACAACGCGTTTTTCTCCTTTCTGGCGTTGATGCATCGGTAAATCGGTTCAAAACGCCGACTTTGACAGTGTTTTCTGAAAGATCTTCGCCCTGCACCGAAAAATGGAAAACGTGTTTCAATTATAAAGTTTCTGAATAACAACAGTTGCCCATTTCATGAGTTCCTGAGCAAAAGTGAATTAAAAAATGTGTCTAAAAGTTGCCCCTTTGGATTTGAGAACAGCCTTATCCGAAATGGAAGAAAATTTATCTATATATGTATCTTAATATAATTATGAAAGATAGACTTACCCACAGACTAAGAATATAAAGATTTTATTGTCTGTATAGCCTTACCGTTATATCTCTAATATCAATTTTATCTTTTATGTCGGAAAAGGGACATTATATACATTCCTTAATGTCCAAATATTTTTTTTTTTTTCATTTGAAAAAAAAAAAAAATTCTAGGCTTTTCTGAAAAATTGGGTCTGAAAAATTGGTCGAGTTCGGATAAAATCGGGTGACCCGACCCGACCCGACCCAATGCAGGATTCTAAGTGAAATATTAATCTGCTGATAAAACTTTGTTATTACCCAAACAACAAAACAATATTCCGCCTATATTATTCGTATTGGCAATATTAGCGAATTTTAAAGATTTATTTGAGTGCCCAACATTGGGATATTTACATTTTGCCAATATTGGCGAGAAATGTTTCGCCATTTTATTGCCAATATTTCGAATGCGAAGTGCTAAGAGACTATTTCTGCAATATTGCCATTTAAATGCATTACAATTCCAATGTCAATCCAATATTTTGCTAATAATGACATTTTATTGCAAACATTTTCAATATAAGGCTAATATGGGATTTTCATTGCATACAATTTCAATGTCAATTAAATATTTCGGTAATAATGCCATTTGTTGCAAACATTTTGAATGTAAAGCTATATTGGGTTTTCATTGCATACATTTCCAATGTCAATTCGTCTGTCGCGCTCGTCGATCTAACCGTTCGGAGTTTTCCGTGGTTTTCTTCGAACCTTGCCGTAAATACGTGTTAGGATCCCTTAGAAAGACCCCCGCGGAGGGCGATCCCCCCTAGGGCCTATATCCCTCGTGTAGATAATCGGCCGTCATAAAATCAACCAACCAACCAACCGATGTCAATTTGATATTTTGGTAATAGCGACATTTATTGCAAACATTTTCAATTTAAAGCCAATATATTGGCTTTTCATTACACACAATTCCAATGCCAATTCTATATTTGGTAATAATGACATTTTATTGCAAATATTTTCATTGTAAAGCCAATATTTAACTGATATTGGTTATATCACTGGAAACATTTCCGAGAAATATACAATATCGCCACAATATTAAAAAAACATAACTAACATTGGTTTCTTACAAGGCGGCTATAGTTGTTCTAGTAACTGCAGAAAACAGCAATTCCCACATAGACATTGAAAATGTTTAGTTGAAAGAAGCCGACTTCATTTATTATAACAAACAGTAAAAGTCGTTCCTAAATGATGGCCATTATGCTTCAACCCTCAACACATGATGGATTCTAAGAAGTTTCTGAATAATTTTAGATATGTATAAAAGATCTCGATTCCGGCAGTTTTACAGCTTTGGAGGTTTATATGACTTCCGGTAAGCACAAAGAAAAATTGAGGAAAAAGAAATCGAATCCTAAAATTTATTGCGTTCATAAAATTCGCGCGCGCGCGCGCTCGAGTTTGTGCGTGTGTGTTGTTGATCCAACAAAAAATATTTTGTTTCAATAAAAATTCCCTATTAGACCCTAATTAACCAATTCAGGGACTTACTTCTGTTGCTAAAATACTGAAATGATTGAAAATGGGGTCAGAATTTAGGAGCAAATATTATTTGAAAATAAATAAAAGCTTTTCTTCGCATACATTATGAAGCAAAATTTTATTCAAAAATTCTGGCGCAGTTGTGTCATTTTGAGATTGAAATTAAATAATACACTACGTAAGTAATACACTACAATAAATAATAATATACCACACCACCATCGAAAGGTTATAATATGGTGATCGATATGCACATAAAGTTAAACAGACAGTGTTGTTAAACAAAACATTTTCTGTTTAAACATGGTCTAATATCAGTGTTGTTGAATCAAGAATACTTTTTATTGGTCTATAAAAAACAAATTATAGAAATCATAAAGTATAAAATAAAAAGAAAATTACTTATGAATTAATAGCACGAGAAAAAATAGTAAATGCTTTTTAAGCACTATTTTTTATACTTGGAAGATAATTTGTGTAAGAGCCTACTTCACTCAGGCGAAAACACTCGCTCGCTTAATGTTAATCCTATGGGGGAAATAATTTACGATATCATGCTCGCATTTCAATATTTTTAAATACCGTATATACTCGTGTATAAGCTGAAGAATTTTAGACAAAATTTGGGAGCTGAAAATGGGGGGTCGACTTATACACGAGTAAGTAAAAAAAAAAAAAAAAAAATAGCGGAGTGAAATACCGGAGTCCTATTTTTTTTTTTTTTTTTTTTTTTTTTTTTTGCAGATAATTGGTGAATGTGCAAGTCTTTTAAATAAACACATATGAGTCTAAGTTGGAGAGACAGATAAAAGCGGACAATGGTGATTGATAAAAAAAAAACTCGCACCCCTTTCAACATTTTAATCCCCTTTTTAAAAAGAGTTCAACTTGAGATTGCTTCTAGATTTATCTCCTAAAAGTCCTACAATACAAAGAAGTACTATATTATAGCAGTCTAAGAAGTTGTTTACCCTTGTAAATAAGGCTTGAATAGATTTTTCAAAAAAAAAAAGTAAGTAATCCTTAAATTGATGTGAATAGATTTCAAAATAGTTTAAGCTTCTTCAGTTTTACATAATTATACAATTTTAAAATGTTGAATTTAAAAAAAAAAAAGAAGTCTGATTAGAAACGTAAAAAGTTTACTAATTTAATGAAAATTTATTTTTTTTTTTTTCATCCTCGATTACAAATTATTTTTCAACATACTACCAGAAATGTGGTTCGACTTATACACGAAAATTCAATTTTTTCCAAAATTTTGCGTAAGAATTGGGGGGGTCGACTTATACACGAGTCGACTTATACACGAGTATATACGGTATATCTTTTTTTTTTTTTTTTTTTTTTTTGCATTGGATAGTTCAGGTCAATCTCTATGCACGCCCCTTTGTACTTTTTCGATTTTGAATACAAGTTTTTTTTTTTATTAAGATACTTTCACTTTCGGAACCGGTTTTGAAAGTGAAAGTGTGACCTCCATAAAAAAAAAAAAAAAAAAAAAAAAAAAAAAAAAAACCTACAACAAAAATCGGAAAAGTACAAAGGAGAGATTGACCTCAGCTATCCAATGCAAAAAAAAAAAAAAAAAAAAAATCATTTAAAAATATTGAAATGCGAATGAGATATCGTAAATTATTCCCCCCATAGAATTAACATTAGCGAACGGGTGTTTTCGCCTGAGTGAAGTAACCTCTTAAATATTCGTTCTTTTTTAATTTTCTACGACGCGAATCTGTTTCGAATCACATTTTCGAATTCATTTTCCTCTATAAGCGTTAAATTTTCAAGTATTCTTATTTAAATGCCAAAACATCTAACAGCATTTTCTATTTTCCTTTAAACGATATTAAAGAAATAAATCATTCAAGACATTGGGGTACGCATTTCAGAATTTCTACAGGCCCGCCTCCTGAAATGAATTTTTACACGCAGAATTATTAAAAATGTCGTATACGCTTTTTAAAAAATATCATAGATTTATAGTTTATAACATTATATGTGCTGTCGGTCTAAAAAAACAAAACAAAAAAAACTTAAACTTAATCACCAAATAAACGCAGAAGAGAACAAAAATAGCCATTCGATTGGGAATTGTCTTCTTTAAGGGTATGTTTTTTTTTTTCTTTTTTTCTTTTTTTTTTAAAAGAAAAGTTTGATAATTGTATCAAACTTAGAAATTTCCAAAACGAACACATATTTTTGATGACATCCTATTTGGATTCTTGGGAAAATTAGAATTGTTAAAGAATTGTTTTGTCAATGAAATTCTTATTAAATTCTCCCTTTTTAAAAAATTATTTTTAACGAAATGCGCCTTAATGCTTTGTCATTGAAATTCTTATATTATAAAAAATAAACAACTTTTAATGCATTGTCTTATCCTTGAAATTCTTAAAAAAATCTCTTGCTATTTTAAAAAATATTTTCTTAAAATTATCTTTTGAAAAATAAAATATGTTTAAGGAATTGGCATCAAAATCCTTTTTAAATTATCTTTAGAAAAATAAGTTACATTTAAAAAATTGTCTTGTTATCGAAATTCTTATAAAATTCTTTCTTTTTTAAAGCATTTATAAACAATTGTTCTGACATCGAAATTATTATAAAATTATCTTTTAAAAAATACATATATAGAGAGAATTGTCTTGTACTTGTCATCGAAATTCTTATAACATTCTCTTTTTAAAAAACTAAAGGAATTCTTTTAAAGAATTTTTTTGTCCTCTCTCTCCCCCCTATGCCTGCCCCCCCCTCTCAAGTATTTTTAAAGAATTGTTTTGTCATCATCGAAATTCTTATAAAATTATCTCTCTCTCTCTCTCTCTCTCTCTCTCTCTCTCTCTCTCTCTCTCTCTCTCTCTCTCTCTCTCTCTCTCTCTCTCTTTTTAAAGGTATTTATAAAGAATTGTACTTTACTTTGAAATTCTTATAGAATTCTCTTTTTAAAAATGAATTATGTTTAAGGAATGTCCTATTTGTCGTATAAATTATTTTAAAATAAACTTTATAAAAATAAATTACATCTAAAGAATTGTTTGTCGTCGAAACTCTTATAAATTCTCTCTCTCTCTTTAAAAAAAAAAAAAAATTTTTAAAGATTTCTTCTGTCATCGAAATTCTTATAAAATTCTCTCTCTCTTTTTTAAAGGTATTTATAAAGAATTGTCTTGTACTTGACATCAAAATTTTTATAAAATTCAGTTTTTAAAAATAATTTATGTTAAAGGAATTGTCATCGAAATTATTTTTAAATTACCTTTATAAAAATAAATTACATTTAAAGAATTGTCTTGTTATCGAAATTCTTATAAATTCTCTCTTTTTTAAAAGCATTTTTAAATAATTGTTCTGTCATTGTTCTGTTGAAATTGTTACAAAATATTCTTTAAAAAATATATATTTATAAGGAATTATCTCGTACTTGTCATCGAAATTCTTATAAAAAATATCTTTTTTAAAATAAATTATATTAAAGGAATTGCCATCGAAATTCTTTTCAAATTATCTTCATGAAAATAAATTACATTTAAAAAATTGTCTTGTGATCAGAATTCCTATAAAATTTTCTTTTTTATGAAAAGGTATCGATAAAGGATCTTATACTTGTCGCCAAAATTCTTATAAAACTTTTCTTTTTAAAAATAAATTATGTATGTTTAAGGAATTGTCAGCGAAATCCTTTTAAAATTACCTTTATAAAAATAAATTACATGTAAAGAATTGTCTTTTTTTTTTTTTTTTTTTTTTTTTTTTTTTTGTCATCGAAATTCTTATAAATTCTCCCATTTTTTAAAAGTATTTTTAATTAATTGTTCTGTCATCGAAACTGTTACAAAATTATCTTTAAAAAATGTATTTATAAGGAATTATCTTGTACTTGCCATCGAAATTCTTATAAAAATATCTTTTTTTAAATAAATTATGTTTAAGGAATTGTCATCGATATTCTTATAAAATTCTCTCTTTGAAAAAAAAAAAAAATAAAATAAATTCTCTTTTTTCTAAATGTATTTTTAAAGAATCGTTGTGTGATTGGGTTTGTTATAAAATTATCTTTTTTTTAAAACTATTTATAAAGAATTATTTGTCTTGTAACTTATCATCGAAATTCTTATAAAATTATCTTTTTTAAAAATAAGTTTTGTTTAAGGAATTGTCTTCGAAATTCTCTAAAAATTATGTTTATAAAAACAAATTACTTTTAAAGAATTGTCTTGTCATCCAGATTTTGATGAAATTCTCTCTATATTTTTAAAGGTATTTTTAAAGAATTGTTGTTCTGTAATCAAAATTGTTATAAAATTCTCTTTTTTTAAGAAAATGTATTTATAAATAGAATTGTATTGTACTTGTCATTAAAAATTTGTAAAAATGTGTACGGGAATATAGTAGAAATTTTCGCATTTAGATTCTGAGAAAAATATCTAAAATCTATTGCATATAGCATTCGATGAAAAAGAGAAAGAGATAATTAAACTTTCTGCGGCACCCTTTTTGTCGCTGTATTGCGAAAATGACTTTGATAAATGAATAACAATACTACTGATTTGATTCTGATTCTGATATACAGACAACATGGAGATTTATTTGTGTTGTAACACAAAGAAATCGCTTTGACAGCAATTTAACGATCATTAAAAATAATGATTGTGTGACAAATAACTTGTTGAGTACACACACATATGGCTACCAGACACCTTCTATTCTAACTGTAGAATATCAAACGACCCATGCGACGATTACAGCATTCATGCTTGCAGCAGCAACATTGAATCACCATAATTAACTTTACTTTGCACATTTGTTTAAATCTTTCTCTGGCAATACGAAACTTTTCCCAAACTATTATAGGTGCCAGAGCCAGTAACTAATTGACTCGTAAATAATACTAATGATGGAGATGTATTTTCAGATACTTTGAGCTCGAAATGAACACCATATGGAAATCTCTAAGTTACGACAACTTATCATCATTACTTACCTTTTCAACTCAATAGACCTACCGCGGCAGTAAACCCTTTCGCTGAATTCACCTGACGTAACGAGCAAATGCGTTCCAGATGTGGAAGATTTTTTTAAAAAGTCTGGCTTCAATTATGGATTGTTGTCTTCGGAAGCTTTGACAAATAGCATCGGCTGGCAAAAGCCGAAAAAAGAAGGGGGGATGATTGTCCGTCCACGTGCGGTTCTGGCGGCAAGAATGAAGTGAAACTGGACAGTTCATTTCAAGAACACCCGCTGGCTTTTTTTTTTAACCCCTCTTCGATTGTTCAGTGAGGTCTGCCTACTACAAGTATTTTTTCCTCTAAGGCTATCTAAGGCTTCTCATTAGAACTCCTATAATAGAGGCTGACGCATCCTCGCAGATTTGGCACCCGAATTGGAGCCCAATCGAAAAAACAAGCTAATCAGAAGCTGTTCTATTATAGGAGTCTTTTAGGCAACCCCAGCTCCGGCTGCGGTACATTGATGCTGAACTGGGTATCAATAATCCGAAACAAAATGGATATGCGTCAGCTCCTATTATAAGAGTCTTACTCCTCATCAGTCAGACCGCAATTTTACCCTCTCTAATGCTGAATCTATGCGCTTGGAATGCATAAGTATTTTTCAAATTTTCCCTCAGAAAATGAAAATCACCTTCTCTTTTTCTGTATGCTTTTTTTTTAAAGGATGTTCCTTTCTTCTTTATTTGACAAAATGTTTCTAAAATGCATAATTAGTTTTATTTCACATGTTAAAATCTAACTACAGCAGACGACATGTAAATGAGATTTTAACACTATTGAAATAAAAAGAAACACGGGGTTGTGCTGTGCATATATAACGTTTTCACTTCAGTTTAGGGCGGGGGGGGGGGGGGGTGCCTTTTGATATCGTTAACATTTTTTATCCAACCAAATTTCTCACCCTTTCTTCTTTTTTCCCCTTTTCTTTCTTTCTTTTTTTTTAAGCCTTATCTATTTTTATGAAAATACAAAGCGGTGTTGCCAATGGGCTACTTTAAAAACAAAATTCAGTTTGCCTGATGAGCACCACTTTTTTTGAATTGGTGTAGTTTGCCTTGTTTTATCTGACATTAAATAAGACGAATTTTACTGTTTCAAAAAATTGGTGCAACCAAGCAATCTGAATAATAAAAAAAAGTAGATCCCTTGGCAACACTGGCACAAAATTATTAAGACTGTTCTCAAATCCAAAAGCGCTACTTTCAGACACATTTTTTAATTCATTTTTGCTCGGAAACGCATGAAATGGACAGGTGTCGTTAATCAGAAACTTTGTAATTGAAACATGTTTTCCATTTTTTGGTAAAGGCAGAAGATATTTCTAAAAACACTGTCAAAGTCTGCGTTTTGAATCGAATTTTTCATGCTTCAGCGCCAGAATGGAGAAAATCGTATTGTCGCGTGACAGGAATCGCTTATAACTCGATAAGTAATTTATTTATAAAAAAAAATGGAAAACTCATTTCTCTTCGAAATCGCTTCAATAGCCAGGCCTACCAATTTTATGCCTTTGTGTTTAAAATTGAGTCAGAAATTGTGTCAGAAAGTTCCGTGTTGTTGAGCAGGTTATTTGAGAACTAACTTAAAGGACCAAATTTCTTCCTATACAGTCCCTTAAAAACACATTTGTATAGAAAGTGTGTCATTTACCATGCCACCTTAAAATTTTTGTAAGATCTTTCATTAATTTGTGGAGAGTTTATTGGTGTAACTAAGATAAGGCATATGCACATTGTTGCGCGCGTATCTATACAAAATCAAATGATGATTTGCCTAAGTAAGGATGAACTTAGAATGGATATAGGTGAATTGGATTGTAATATTGATGAAATACCTGAAACACAATATTTGGCAGAAAGTACCCGCTTCATTGAGCTAACTCTTTCTCACATGGGTGCTCTGGGAAAAAACTATACTTTCTCATCTTTTTCATATTTACTGTTGAATGCTTTACGTAACATAAAATCTATTATTAAATACTTTTAAATAGTAACTAATCTCTGGAAATCGAAACCGGTTCCGAAAGTAAAAGTATCTTAGTAAAAAAAATCCGGAAAGAAAATCGAAAAAGTAATCAACGGCAGAAATAGAGATTGATCTCTGCTGTCCAACGCAAAAAAAAAAAAAAAAAAAAAAAAAAAAAAAAAAAAAACCGTTTAAAAATATTGAAATTCAAACGAGATATTAGAAAAATAATGCACCATAGGATTAGCATTAGCAAGCGTGTGATTTCAAGTGTGTGCCTTAAGGAAGGGGGGGGGTAGGGGTTCGAATGATAGCGTATGATATCGTAAGAGAGGAGGAGGTCCATAATTACCGAAAAGGTTGATAGCGTTATACATGCTCCGCTTCATCCTTCAAGAAGAGCATACAGAAAAAAAGAAGATTGAAATTTTAATTTTCAAAATTAATTAAAAAAATATGGATGTATTCTAAGCCCATATATGGTTTAGCATTAGAGAAGGGGAGTTTACGGTCTGACTGATAACAACCCTTAATTAGGCTAGTCGATTATGCTAAAATTGTCAAATGGAGCAATATATATATATATATATATATTATATATATATATATTTTAGATGAATCATTTAGTTTTATAAAACAGGTTTGTTTAGTTTTGACCCATTATCTGCGCAATGGATATAGAACATAGACATCTAATATAAAGATTTGTTATAATTTTTATAATAGAAGTCTATGATATAGACCGAGGGTGAGGAGGGGAGTGATTGCCCTCCATGGGGGCCTTCTAAGGAAAACTAACCCGTATTTATGCAAGTTTAGAAAAAAACCACGGTTGTTTGGTCTACCCCCGTCACCCTTTCCCGTAAATCAAAATAACCGTAATCTACGTATATTATAAAGGACAAATACGTTCGCGAGTAAAACGCTATCATCATTTTAACGTTGCCAATACTTGACAATTTAATTTCGCTTTTGCTGCAATTTTTAGCACATTTAAAAATTTTACACCGTCGAATAGTTAAAAAACAAATACAATTTGTTTAATACTGTTTTCCAATCCAAAAGAACTACTTTCTGAATTCATTTTTGTTCGGAATCGCATAAAATTCGCAATCGGATAACGTTTTCAATTTTGGGGTAAAGGAAGAAGATCTTTCAGAAAATATTATCAAAGTAAGGCGTTTTGAATCGAATTCCCGACACAACAGTGAAAGAAAGGGGGAAAAGCTTATTGTCACATAACAAGAATAGCTTATAACTCAATAAGTTAATTTATTTATCAAAAAATGGAAAATGCTATTCAATTCCAAATCGCTCCCATAGTCAGGCCTGCTATTTTTATGCCTTTGCGTTTAAAAATGAGTCAGAAAGTTTCGTGTTGTTGAGCAAGCCAGAAGGCTGTTTTCAAATTCAAAAGGGCAACTTTTAAACACATTTTTTAAATTAATTTTTGTTCAGAAACTCATGAAATGGGCAGGTGTTGTGATTCATAGAAATTTCGTAATGGAAACACGTTTTTCATTTTTTGGTAAAGTCAAAGGATCTTTCAGAAAACACTGTCAAAGTCTGCGTTTTGAACCGAATTCTCGCTGCTTCAGCGCCAGAATGAAGAAAAACGCGAATCACTTATAACTTGATAAGTAATTTATTCATGAGAAAAAGGAAAACTCATTTCAATTCCCAATCACTTCAAGAGTCAGTCCTGCCATTTTTATGCCTTTGCGTTTAAAAATGAGTCCGAAATTGTGTCAGAAAGTTTCGCGTTGTTGAAATTGGAAATTTATCTAAAAGGGAACTACAGTATCCTATAATCAATTAGCTTGCCAGAGAGAAACTTTCTTGCATGCTGTAGCCATAAGTTTCTGTACCTTCTAATTGCTAATAAACAAAACACACTACACAATTTCACCCCCTCCTCCCCCCCCCCCCTGACAATCTTCACAGTTCCTTGCGAAAAAACAACAAATCGAAGCCCTATTAATCTTGACAAGGGGTTAGCGTGATTAAAAGCGCGAAGACCGATTATCCCGTCACTCCGGGAAGCTGACAACTTTGACAATCCTTGACTTCCAAGAAGGTGTGAAGTTCTCTTTCGTAAACGGGGTAGGAAAATAGGGAAATACTCCGTGTCTGTGCATAGACAAAATACTACAAGATCCTCAAGGTCTATTTACTCTGAGGACAGAGCCGTAAATTATTTTTTTAGGCTTTCTTTTCCAAATGCTCACTGGTCAGTTTGGGAGCTTTTTATAATTGCTTTTCAATGGTTTGAAAGCAAGGGCCAGAAAATAAACAAAAGAAATTCTCCCTAGGGGAGGTGTTACACATGTCAGAAACCTTCCTCCGCTATTCCTTGGATTTCCTCGCAATGGGACTCACATCAAAGAGGACGACAAAAGAGCTGCCGTCGCTGGCTCAGAGATATGTAGAATAATTCTGAATTTTATTTTATTTATTGAGTTTTTTTCTTAAATCATGTATTTAATCATACTCATGAAAATTAAATGGTAGTGAAAATGAGGCTTTAAAAAAAGATTAATGCAATAAAATCAGAAGAATAGGGAAAGTACTATTTTTGAAGAAGAGCTTTATGAAAGTAATGGTGTAAATGCAAATAGGCATTGGTCCATTGGCTCATTTATTTATACTTTGGTTTAAATAAAAAATAGAAATTATGTTGTATGCGCAAACAGATATAAATACTTTGATTCATTGCTTTCTACTCTGTTTTGTGTTTAAATTTTTGCTAATATATCATTTGTCTTTCGAAAATAGCAACTATCCCTACTTTCTCATTAGTATTGCGATATAGTATCACTAATATTAATATTAACTTGTTGATAGAGTGCGATATTAAATTTCTGATATCTGTTCTAATCACAACACGATAGAATTATCTTAAATAAAAGTAACAAATCGCAATATTTATATATTTAAACTCAAAAATTAAATAGAGAACAAGCATGTTATAGCTGAGTATCATACTAAGCAATGACACTCATAGAGCACATCACACCAATGACGTCACAACACACATCCCTACTCCCTCAGATAGAATATCCCTCTCGGACGGACCTATACCTTTCTATTCTAGCATATCTTAATCTGGCTCGAAGGTGCTTTTATATCTGCATTTCAACAATCCCCCATAAAATCTAGAAAATCCTTCCACTGGCTTTTCTTTTCCAGAGGATCTGTGATCATCAACAAAAGGAAGGAGTGTCTCAGCAAAAGAAACAGGCGGTGATAAACATGTCAGGGGTCTCCTCCACTTACCTCTGACTTTTAGACAAGCTTCTGAAGGCTGACCACATGAAAAAGAAATTATTTCACCGGACTTTCTTTTCCTAAAAGCTCTGTTGTCAGTTGTGATCTTTTTATTGCTATTCAAAGGTTTGGAATCGATTATATTCGATTATAAAGTTTCTGAATTAAAACACTTGCCAATTTCATACGTTTCCGAACAAAAATGATTTCAGAAATGTGTCAGAAAATAGCTTCTTATTTCAATTTAAGGTGGTTCGCAAATGATCTGCTGAACAACGCAGAAACTTTCTGACTCAATTTCTGACTCATTTTGAAACGCAAAGGCATAAAAATGGCAGGACTGACTATTGAAGCGATTTGGAATCGAAATGAGTTTCCATTTTTTGATAAATAAATTACTTATCGAGTTATAACCGATTCGTATCACGTGACAGCGCGTTTTTCTCCTTTCTGTCACTGAAGCATTGAAAATTCGTTTCAAAACATCAGCTTTGGCAGTATTTTCTGAAAGATCTGCTTTTACCCAAAAATGGAAAACGTGTTTAGATTACAAAGTTTCTGAATTACAACACCTTCCCATTTCATGAGTTTCTAACAAAAATGAATTAAAAAATGTGTCTAAAAGTTGCCCTTTTGAATTTGAGAACAGCCTTAAGAATAACCTTAAATCCAAAATGGATACTTTCTGATACATTCTTAAATTCATTTAGGTTCGTAGACGCGCGAAAGTGTAAGATGCTCTAATTCACAAACTATGTAATCGGATTGTTTTTTCCCCTTTTTTAATAAAGGATCTTTCTAGAAAAGACTGGTAAAGTCGGTATTTTGAATAGAATTTCCGGATGTGATAGCCGTAATCGCTTATCGCACAAAATGTAATACATTTATCGAAAATTGGAAAAAGCTATTTGATTGTAAATTGCAAATCACTTTAATAGTCATTCATTCATGTATCATGCTTTTACGTTTGAAAATAAGTCCCATAAACGTTTCAGAAAGTTTTGCATTGTTGAACGAGTGAAATAAATAAATAAATATATATATATATAGGAAATCACACATCTTAAAATAAATGCAAAAATAAAAGATAAACATTAGAACAGTCTTAAGGCGTTCTTAAATTCAAACTCATTAATTTCTGACTAATTTTTTAATTAATTTTTGTTCGCAAATGCATAAAATTGGGCTGGTGGTCTTATTCAGAAACTTTTAATCATTTTTTTTTCTTTTTTTTTCGATAAAGGCAGAAAATGTTTCAGAAAATGCTGTCAAAGTTGCGTTTTGAACAAAATTTCCAAACGCGACAGCGAAAAAAACTGATGTTGATAGACAATAACCGCTTATAACCCAAGATGCGATTCCTTTATCTAAAAATGAAACAAAAAAAGAAAAAAAAACTGTTCGATTACAAAACAATTTAATAATCATGCTTGCAAGTGTGATGCTTTTGCGTTTAAAAATGAGTCAGAAAACGTAGCAGAAAGTTTCGCGTTGTTGAGGGAGGGGAAAATGTTTTGGGGGAACCACCTTAATTAACGACGATAATTTCAAAAATAATTTAAACTGACATGCAGATAAGAATTCACTGTCTTTATCATCACCACCGCTTCTAAAGGCCACCCATATCGTTTTGCGGAGGAAGTCGCGTTTTCAGGTCTGTCAATAAATCAAATCACACTATAATAAAGTACATGTCGTCCTCATTGATTTCTTTCCGACATCCGCTTTTACAAAAGGTAGTGCCACTTGGATAGTTAGTTATATGTAGTATTTTGAGGCGTGAAAAGTAACGGATCAGGTGACCTGATTTATCAATTAGAAAGAAACTTTATGAGGTGATACAGTTTTCAGTGGATTCCAGGATTAATTACTCCGGGTTATAAATAATCATCGCTAAAAAGGTCTACATACGAAGGTCTACAGGACCTAATTACTTACTACCTTAGGGTAAGGGTAGCAAACCAATTGGTACGAGTGCCCGAGGTGGTACATACTAAGACTCCTACCGTAGTAGGAGCTCTAATACATGGCACGCAAACCAAAGCTATATTTAAGGCTGTTCTCAAATTCAAAAGGACAACTTTTAGACACATTTTTTAATCAATTTTTAATCAGAAACTCGTGAAATGGACAGGTGTTGTTATTCAGAAACTTTATAATCGAAACACGTTATCCATTTTTTTTTTTTTTTTTTACAAAGGCAGAAGATATTCAGAAAAGACTGTCAAAGTATGGGCGTTCTGAACCGAATTCGCGATGCTTCAGCGTCAGAAAGGAGAAAAACGTGTCGTCACGTGACACGAATTGCTTATAACTCGATAATTAATTCATTTATTAAAAAAATGGAAAACTCATTTTGACATTGCTTCCATAGTCAGTCCTGCCATTTTTATGCCTTTGCGTTTAAAAATAAGGCAGAAATTGTGTCAGAAAGTTTTGCGTTGTTCAGCAGATCATTTGAGAACACAGATCATGGGTTTCTTTTAAAAGTTCAATGTCATTGTATTATACAAATATTAGATAGTTAAAAAGAACCGTCTATTCCACCGAAATATGGATCCGGAAATGTATTACATCTTCTTCCTTTTTGAAACCCAAAAGAACTTGACATTAGTAGTTAGACAGGTGAAAGGACCAAAGCTCCACCTTTGTCACATTTCTGAAATTGTTGTTATTGATGGATAAACTATGCTTGTAGACGTTCAGCACTAATATTTGTATTAGCTTGCGCTGTCGCATCACTTCAAAAACTTTTAAATCGGTTCAAAATTGCCGCGGTGTCAATAATGCTCGTAAACATAAAGGAATTACCATAAAACCAAAGCCTTCCTTTTCCCCTTTAAACTTTATTAGTTTTTGTTAACATTCTCCAACATAGTTGAAAATTGTTTATGAATTCGGTTTGTCTGGCCGTCTGCCTATCTGTCTGTCTATCCGATCACTAACTCGTGTAAATATACTCGGATTGCCATGCAATTGGTATACGTTGTGCATAGCATTTATCGTTCATTTATACCGGGACGCACAAAAAATTTCGGCTGTCTATAAACTATAATTGAGGGAAAATGCGTTTTCAGTTAGGTATGCGTTTTTATGTTTAATTAAACTTTTGCATCTTATGTGGTGGTATATAAATGCTATAGAACATATACAGGGCTACACAAAAGAATTTGTAAGCATTACTGAGCAGCGTTAATTGCTTAAAGGGGATTTTAATCGAGTTATGTATTTTGAAGATGAACTATATTTTTTACTTAGTATATTAAGAGATGTTTGTAGAATATAAATAAAACCATACAAAGGGCCACGCAAAAAACTAGATATATGGCGGCCTATGTAGGATAATTTCTGGAATGTGATTTCAGTAGTTTTAAGCGTGTTTTTGCCTGAATTAAATTTTAGCTTAATATGTGGTGTGCATAAAAATCTTAAGGTAATATACAGAGCACCAAAGAATTCAAATATGTTTCCGTCTATTCGTAGAAATTGCTGATGGTGAATTTTCAACTGTGTTGTGTTTTTTTAGTAAACAAAATTGTAGCATACTATTGCCAATTTCATACGTCTCTGAACAAAAGGAATTCAGAAATCTGTCTGAAAGTAGCCTGTTTGGATTTGAGAACAGCCTTAAACAATGCTTAGAAAGATTCTAACTTCTTTGGCCTAAAATTAGCGAGATTTTTACGATTATAAAGAAAAAGGATATCATTATGACTTTTTTCGTTATGTTTACTGACATTTCTACTTATATATTTTAGTGTGTGTAAAATAAATAAATAATAATATATGCCTTGTTTGAGGGAGGAGAGTTACCTTCAGGTGCGCCGCAGAACCTGATTAACACAGGTAGGGGGGGGGGGGGGGCACGTGTCCATCTTTTCCAGTTACAGGGGCCCCCAAAATGAATTTTGTGTACTCTCTGCAAAATATACATTAAAGAAAATTTCTGTTTACAGTTGGTATTAACAATATATTTCACCTATTTGACATCACTGAATTATCTCCGTATTTTGAAAATGAGCTTAAAAGAAACTGTTAAATTCGTAAAAACTACATATTACGGGAAACAACTTACGACTCTAATTAGTATCACAAAAATAAAATAACGCATTTTTTTAACATAAAAAGGTGTAAAATTTAAATTGAACTATATGATTTATGTTACGGTTGTACTGTAATTTATATTTTATAACTCGAAATTATTTTGAGAAAGGGGGACCTCAAATAGCATGTGTGCATGCTCCGGGCCCCATATGAAGTTAATCGGGTTCTGAGTGCGTGCCTTGAACTTCCAATCGGGCGACTGTTTTTAACGACTTCTAATTTTTTTTAACCCTTTTTTTTTCGAACGTGAATATTTTCATTTCAATTAATTTTTTGTAATAGATGAATTTTTTTAAATTAAATTATATCACTTCACTTAAAAGTTCTACTAAATTATAAACTAAAAAATTCACTCATTAGACACTTTCCAGAAATAAACACACAGAACTTAATCAAAAACATTTTATTTTCAGGTCTTAAAAAATTCATTACAAATAGTTTGTTCATTAATCTTACATAAAAAGTGCTCACTAACATTATAAACTCCGTTTAGAAACGTTGAAGTAACATAATCGAAATCTACGAGCATTAACAAAGCTTTCCCCTAATTGATTAAATTTTTCCCTATTATTAAATGCGAAACAGGGGTGAAGGCTTTTGCTTGAATGTCGTAGTGTACATGCATGACATTCATACAATCGGTTAAGTATTGATAACATATTATTCTCGATACACGTGTTAAGTTTATACTTTAACATCCGTTCATTTTCTGTAGATATATTACTAACCATACATTTCTTTTTAATAAGAGATGGTAAAAGTTTTGTATACATATGTTGTAAAAGTGCACTATTTAAATGAGAGGTACTTTCTTTTAATTTTTCCAGTTGATGTTTGTTTAAGTCAATATAAGAATAGTTCTTTAAATTTTTAATTCGCATCGTAGAATTTTGATTTAATACTAAAATCATGTTATTAGAAACAAAGGACGTACTTTTGTATCTTAAATTAAATGCAATGAGTTTATATTGAAACTCAAACCAGCTAGGAATATTCGTATTAACCACGCGGTTGGTCGGGATTTCTTCATTAGTAGATACATTGCATTTAAATTCTCGTATACGTATACAATATTGTTTAGTTCTTAACTTCAAAGATAAATAGAAACAGTCACTTAGTTCTTTGTGAAACACATTATGAATTGCATAATTTGTCACTTTTAATGTCATTTGTAGGTGACATGGTGGTTTATAATTCACCACTTGTTTGCGAAAGGTTGCTTATGCTTATAGCTCGTTGACCTCGCGTTTAACAATAGTCTGTAAAATATTATTTGTAGGTTCTTGAATTGTTAAGGTAGTAGGACAATCTAAATTTTCAAAATTTATATCTTCGAAAAATGTATTCAAATAGTCCATGGCAGAATTTGGCTTTCGACCGGGATTCTCGAAAGATGTTGTATCATCCCCGTAGGCAAAGGTTGAAAAATTCATAGCGATCTCGGGTTTCAAATCTTGTAAGTCCTCAGTAGTTACACAGTTATTACCTATTTTAGAAAGTTTTAATCTTGGGTCTTTTAACCCCTTCTCATAGGTATTTGGATTTTCCATAGGTTTTTCTAAACGTGGATGTTTTGAAGGTGAAAGTACTTCTTCGTGAGATCTTTTCTGCATATTAATGTCATAAAATATTTTTAATCAGCATTCCACTAACTGGTGTAATCTCAATAAAGGTCAACAGTAAACTGATTGTGTTTCATGAAAACATTTACTTATCTAGGTTAAAAGCAGTCACAGTTATTAGTCAATCATTTAAAATACATATAGGTTAAAGATAAAATATTTACTTATCTAATAATAAATACAGTGACGGTTTAAGTTAAACATTTTCTTAACTAGGTTAAATACTGTAATGTTAGCTGTGGGGTGGAAATTATCAAAACATGCAATGTCATTGTTAAAAAGGAGAGAAAAATTAAACTTTCTCATCAAAAAATAAATTTAATTTTTCAAATAAAAATAATCAATTTTTCTTAAAAAGAAATTTCATTTAACCAAAAAGAGTTAACTTTAAAGACTACAATTTTTAAAAAAATTGTCTACTAATAAATATATGTTCACTTTTTTTCTGGAAAATAAAACTTCAAAGATTGATTTCATAAAAAAAAAAAAAAAAAGACATGTGAAATAAAAACAGATATGTGATATAAAAACAAATATTTATTAAATAAATACATTTCTATGTTAATTTATAAATACATTGTCTAAATGGTTATTATAAAAGTCCATATTCATAGTTTCAAAAAATAAATGAGTATAATTACATGAACATTGCTTGAATGGGTTTTTTACAAATTCAGTCACGTTGAAATTTAGCAGTGCCCTGTCATTACACCAATTATATTGTCTGCGCAAATTATAACTATCACACTCGTGTTTCATATTAATTGTTTCTCCGATTGAACATCGATAGCAATCAAACACGCGAGAAACGGATGACTTTAACTCGTCATCGAAACATGTTAAGAAATAGTTCAAAGTCTCTTCGATTGTGAGGTGGGTACATTTACATTTGTTTAAGTTTTCTAAAACCGAAACGGGAATAAGCTTAGTTAAAAGCGTCTAAATGATACATTCGGTAATTTTAAAGCTATTTTTTACTAGTTTCAAATATTGATCTTTTGTAAGCAGTAAAAAATCAAGACTTCAAACAAAACCCAAACTTTTTCGATTTGAATAATTTTTGCAATATGCATGATTCCTTATTTACATAAGCAATTAGTAAGTCATTATTACATACGAATGTATCATTTTCAAAAACAAAATTAAATTTATCCAATCTCGATTCAAATTTGTCGAATGTTGTACATGATAATGTAATTCCTTCATTTGTAAGGGTAAGTTCACGACCGTTCTTTTCAAATTCTTCATATTTCTGTATGTGAACATAAAGCTCATAGTTCTTATTCAATTGTACTTCAACAATCATTTCCTCACCTAAATTCCAATGAGCAGGAGTATAAACATCGAAAAACTTAAATATTTTACTAAATTGAGTGATGTCTGAAATTTCATATTTCGAACTGTTTCCCAAGGAAAGTTGATCAGATGGGTTAAGTTCTATAGGTGAAAGATGAATTTTTCTATGTTTCACTAAGTCAGATCTATTATTAAATGTTTCAAAACAATCGTCACATTTACAGTGACTGGGTAACTGTCTACTTTTCCTTTGTTTTGGCTTGGAAGTGTTATGAATTTTCCCATGCTTTAATAAATCACTCTTTTGTGAAAATACTTCGCCACATAGATTACAATTAGGAATCACAGGGGTCTTTGAATGAATCTTCATATGATTTAATAAATTATATTTTCTAGCAAATGTTTTTTCACAGATTACACACACAAGAGGTATTTTCTCCAGATGACATTTCATGTGAAACGTTAAGTTAACCTTTCGAGGAAAAGCTTTGTTGCAAGTAGAACACATAAAGGGTAACTTCTGTTTCTTTAATCCTGATGAGGTGGGTTTCACTTCACAATTCGAAACGGGTTCTTCTTTAGGCTGTATTAAAAATTCCGTGTCATGGTCATTTAATCCTGGTGATGAGGGTTCACTCTTCACGTTAGACATATCATTAACACTTAACAAAGCAGAATCCATGACTCGCTCCATAATCACTTAAATGTAAACTAAGTTAAAACGAAAAACACAACCTTTCACAGCGGTAACAGGAAACAATATAATCATATTAACTCGTTTCTTGGAAGCTCATAAAATGATAGAGGGCGCTTGTTTAAAAATATTAACATCTTATTGGTTTAAAAAGTCACGTGATTATTTTATCATACTCTGTTATAAGTTCAATAGTCAGTTAATTCTTACACATATTGATTCAGAAAGGGTTACAGATCAGAAGTTCATACAATTGTAAGTCAAAAATTCTCGTATTTAATGCTGTTATAAATAATATTTTACTGGTCGAATCACTTTTGTGTATCAGAAGTTCATACATTTGTAAGTTAAAAATTCTTATTAATCTGGCATTTAGTGCTTTTATAAATAATATTTTACTGATCGAATCACTTATGTGTTATAAATCTAACTAGAAAAAGTGAATAATTCAAATAAGTCAACGTTAGAAAAATCTGGATTCGATTATCCTTTTTTTTAAATGTTGGTTTATTTTTTAACAGTTGTTATTATTTTTTAAACAGTTTTTATTATTTTTGAACAGTTTTTATTATTATTTGAACAGTTTTTATTATTTTTGAACATTTGTTCAGTTGTAATTACATATTTTTGAACAGTTGTTCTTATTATTTTTTAATACTTTTATTTTTTTCCTGTGCTTTTTTTGCCAAACAGACGAAAATTTCAAAATTGTAGTTTACAATTCTAAAATACACTTTAATGAAAGCAGTCTGTTACAAGATAATCACAAAAAGTTAACATTATCTTTCAAAAATAAACCCTCATTTCACAATATAATTGAAACTGAACAGGCAAAATTAAAAATCATGTTATTCCAAACACAAATATCTCTAATCTAACCACCATGATATTATAGCTTGAACAGTTAAAGCTATCCTAAATTATCAAAACATTAGATCAGTTTGTCATGGTACATCCAAGAAAATTTGAATGGGATAAAATTTGACTGTAAGTTTCGAAGGAAAACCTATCCCCGAATCGAACTTGTCAGATTTATTTAATCTTTTGTTTTCTGTGAATAAAAGAAATCCGATCAAGGCACAGAACGAATTATTAGAAGCATTAAACGAAATGAATGTCCCTCGAAATTTTATTAAAAATAAATATTTGCAAACAAACATTAAACAAGATTCTGCATTAGATTTGTCAAAACCGCTAAAAAACGATAAGTGGGTCCACATGTTTTGCAATGGGAAAATTATTAATAAAATTGAATTTGTTTTTTTAAACTACGCTTCTTTCCTATGTTTTCTACACCAAACACAATAAAAACAGTACTTACCCTTAAAGATGACTTCTTTTTACCATTGCTTACTATTTAACAAATGATACGTGACTCTCACGATACCTCTCTTTAAACACTTAAAATCTCGACATATACACATAGCTTTGGCTTGATCAGTTAAACCTACCACAAATTATCAAGTCAAGAAACTATTTTGGGTCTGGGTTCAATCCCCAGTGAAATCTTTTCAAGAAAACCTATTTTAAACTTCAGTTATTGCATTGAAGATGCTTATTTAAACTGAATATAATTTATGAAGATAAAATTAATGAAGATATTTATTTAAACTGTATATAATTTATGAAGATAAAATTTAAGAAGATAAAACAATTGTATAAAATTTATGTATATTTCTGCACAATGTGGGCCACAGTGAGTGAAATGGTGTTCATGAAACCCCTGTCTCGAACAGCTAATACAACATATTTTAATTTTTTTAAATATATGTTGGGGGACCCATAGCCTGTGCTTAATAACATATTTTTTATTCAAGCTTGACGATACTTTAAAAAAAACTTCAGTTCCTGTCGATAGATGGCGACACCAAATAAAAAAAAATTAAGCCCGTCTTAAAAAAAAGTTAGCCGCTTCTTCAAAAATAGGCTCCCTCACTTTTAGACCCTCCTACTATAGCAGACTTCAATCAGACATTTAAATTTGATCCTAAAAAAATTAAGCCCCCCCCCCCTCAAAAATAAGCCCACTTAAAAAAAGTTAGCCGCCCCTTCAAAAATAAGCCCCTCACTTTTAGATCCTCCTCCTATAGTACACCCTTACGACACATTCTACGTTTCAAGTTATTATTTTAACATCGTACTGTAACACGTTCTTTATCTTTACACTTTGCACCTTGCACCTGCTGCTGACGTGAAACTCTCACTTATATACTACTAACGAAAACCGAAGCAGATCTTAAAATATTTTATTTTAACCGAACCAGAACGATAACCGGAACAAAAAATATATATATAATGATTCTAAGCAGAAAACCACGCTTTTCGTCGAATCAAAATTATAAACAGTCTCAAGCACTGAGTTTTATCTAATCAGGGGACTGATTTAATATTCTATCATGCACAAATTGTGATAACTTTCCTAATCCTTAATTTATCCCTTTTCAATTCCGATGTTAGAGGTAATTTAATCTAAATTTTTATATTTATATTTTCATTAATATCTTAAAACATTTCTTTTTTATAAACTCATTCTATTTTGATATTTAATCAAACCCCCCTCCTCCTTTTTCTTATTTTTCTTAAACATTATTATTTAAAACTCTTATTTTCAAAATCCAAACATTTGTATCTTTCTATAAGTCAAGACCACCCAGATTCTTCTTTTTTCACTATGAGATAGTTTCCACGCAAACAACTTTTACTTGAAATTCTCACGTAATTTAAGGGATCGTAAATTCGAAACACACACAGGCAGATTGGATAAAGTACAAAAGGCCTTTATAAGAAGTCGTGGGAATAACTGAAGCATTATTGTCAGTTGTATTGTGTGCAACTTTTATTACCCTCAGAAAAGAGAGTCATAAAACTATTTCGAAGGCTTGTTACGAAGATACATCAGTATATTGCTTTCGAGTCGTTGTTTACGAAATAGCAGGTGCAAGCGTGCACGTGGTTTCTTTCTTTTCGTGGGACCCAACAGACGGCTAATTTCCAGGAATTGTAGCTAGGATTTTTCACCTAGCAACAACTAATCCAATAGGCATGTTACTTTCTCCCCCCACTCATCCAATCAGCGTTGACCTTTTTTACCCCCTGGTCCAGCGTTACCAAGGAAACGGAGCTAGTTAGTAGAGGGAGTGATGTTTTAAACGACGAACAGTGAGGTTGTGTGTGTGGGTTAGGGGATTTTTCCCCCCACCGCCGCCTGCTCGAGCGGTAGATTGTTTTTTAGTGAGTAGGAAGACGGACGATTGCTAGGGAGTTGATAGGAAATGGTTGTATGCTACGCGGCCTGAAATGACGAGGATGATATGTTGTTGTTGGAGTAAAAAGAGGTTAAGATTTCGAGAAAGTTTTTAGATGTCGAAATGTTAGGACGTGCAGATTTAGTGGTATATCGAGAGATGTGTTTGCCCTGGTAACAGACTCTGCTAGCGTTCTGCAAGATAAAACGAACAAAAGAAAACATTCTTTTGCAGCCTTTAAAGACTGATGTTCAAGAATAATCTTTGCTAGAGATTAGCACCACTGCTCGTATTTGGAGCCGGTATGTAACTGGAGATTCACACGGAGTGGCAGGAGCGTGTTATAAATAGTTACACAATAATTATTGGATTCGACTCCCGGTGTGGGAACAACAACTTCTTGTGAATAGTTGATTCTCGACTAACTTTATTTACATATATTTTCCTCGTGCATATTGTCCTCTACCGTCTCGGATTCTGTTTAGACATTTTCGACTACTTAGTGTAGTAGCCAAGCATTGTGATAGTTATTAACAAACCACTATGACTAGAACTTTTGTGACTCAAATTCCCGAACTTGTGTTAATATGATAATGGAGTGAAACCGAACCTATCAAAGAATGACCAAAGCACCTCTAACATCACTATGTACTTTCTGTGGTAAATATAACATCAGTATTTTTAGTTAAATTTACTTGATTATAGTATATGATACTTCTGATTTTTGGATTAACCAATTTGTTAATGTTTTTATCTATTATCATGACCTCAATACATTAGATTGCTATTATAATTCGTGAAAGCTATGAATAATGTGTTTCTGTAAATAAACAAAATATCTAAGTAAATTCCATCTTTGTTTTCTTTATCTTATTAATTTATTTTAAATCATTTCAATAAGATTCATGTTCAGTAATTTTACTTTTTGTTAATCATTAAAATTTAATTGGGAATACGATGTATAGTTTGTATTATCAGTTTAAAATGCATAGTAATTTTTAACTTAATTTATTCTATTGATTTAAATATTAATTCTGGTAAAATAAATAAATAAATTAATTAATTAATTAAAGTAAATTATTGTATTCTCTAGTCATGGAATTTCTAAATATTATTTTAAGCATTAAATATAATAAAATAAATAAATTGCTAATTTACTGGATGTTGTAATTTTTAATATTCAAACTTATTTTACTTAATTAACTGAGACCTTTTACTATTCTTTAATTAATTACAGGACATACTTATCTGAATTTTTTATATAAAATAATTTTAACATTTTGATCTAAAGTCTTATGAGGAGCATTTTATAATAATGAATTACTTATTCAAAATTTAATTATTTACTCATGGTCTCTTAAACAAGGATTTACCTATACGATCACAGCTTCAGTGTTGTGAATTCTTGGAATTAATTTTGCATTTTTTTAATATTTGTCAAATATTATTTTGTTTAACCTATATTATCAATTTTATACCTCCCCTTTTTGTACTTTCTTTAAAAGAAAGGTTTTGTCCCCTTTATTCCAATATTTTCACTTAGTCTAAATTATTATGTCTATGAAAATTCCTTGTTTACCCTTCATATTAATTCTTGAATTCACAATGCTGATTGTTGGGGAATTCTTTAAATTTTAATTGTTTCTGTTTAATTTAATCCATTTTCTTTTTTTCTAAATTTATTTTAGTTTGAGAATAATTTTGTAAGTATGCATATTGACAGGATTCATTTCAATTTTTAGTCATAGGTAATTTGCACTCATTCATAATTTTTGCAAAAGGTAATAGTACCTAAGCAAGTAAACAAAACCCCAACAAAGAATTGATGCCGTGACACTTACCTGTGTGGCACAATTCAAATTTTTAATGTTTATTTGTGTATACTTAAAGTTCAGGGTATAAGGCAACTATTTTTTTTTTCAAAATGTATTGTGCATTATGTCTTTGAGTATATGTTATGAAGTGTTAACCCTCATATCTGTGCTGTTCAATTTTTTTTTCATAATACCCCACCCGCACTGAATTTATGGGTGTAGCTCTCAGTAATTTTATTTAGATTTTGCATTTGTGTAAATTTTTTTTTCCCTTTGCTTAAGGTTTAGGTAGGGTTAATTATAAATTTTTTTTTATCGCTGAATTTTTTGTTGACAAAACATTTCATAAATATGGCGGAGACCCTTACCAAGGAGATGGCTGAGTTGCAGAAGAAATCGTCTTTGATGGATAATTTATCCAACATCCCACCTTTTAGCGGGGACTCTACTATATCCTTTTCCGACTTTATTGAAAAGTTCACAGATATTTCCACCTTCTTTAACTGGGATGAAAAAGAAAAAATTTTCGCCCTGTTTAACAGACTGTCAGGAAAAGCAGCCAAATTAATTAAGGCTAATAAAAACAAAAATTATACGGAATTAGTGGAAATTATACAAGACAGATTCACGGAACAGGAGTCGCCAGATGTGGCATTATCGAAGTTTCTTAACTTCAAACAGACGCCTTCAATGTCTGTCCAAGATTTTTTCGACAGAGCCTCTGATCTGTCACGCAGAGCTCTTGTCATCGATGGAATTGCTGAGGGCATTGTAAATAAAAGTAGAGATGCTATACTGCACTCTATGCTTCTAGGTAACCTATCTCCAGAAATTCGGAAGGGTGTCATTTCAAAAGATCCAAAAACCCCTCAGGAAATACTAACGTTTGCCTTACTTGAAGAAAAGGCTTGTAGGAGTGTTAACCCCTTCTACAGCTATGAACCAGCAAACATTGCCTCCCAGGTCCCCTCAGGTGTAGCATGTGCTGCTGTTTACCCCCCTACACCCCAGGTTAGCCATCCCAACCGTGAAATTGTAGAACTCCAAAACAAAATGGAAATCTTAACGGCTAAAATTGATAGTCTTGTTATGCAACAACCAGCTGCAGCGAGAACACCAGCCCAGGAAAATGTCCAGTACAACCCTTTTTTCTGTTTTGGATGTGGCGACCCCAACCATTTTTTTCAGGACTGCCCCCAAAACCCCAGAAATCAAGGCTGGCAAAATTATAATGAAAATCTCTATGGTCGTAGAGGTATGGCCAGACCTAACAATAACTACAGAGGCAGTTATAGTAACAGGGGATATCAGAATCAAAGAAACTATAGGGGAAATGGCAATAACTATAGAAACAGAGGTACCAACAATGGCCAGAGAGGTAATTATAGGAATAGGGGTACTCAAAATAATGTAACCCAGCAGAATAACAACAATGCCAATGAACACAATGTTCAACAAAATTTAAACGGGTAATGGCTGAGTCTGGAGTAGTCGGACTGACTCATGAGAAGCCGAACGACAAAACCCCCTCTGTATATAATGTTTTCTCACCATCAGCATGCAATCTCCCTACCGCAAGGATTGCTGTCGGTGATATTTTTATTACTGCACTGTGTGATACGGGATCAGGTATCAATTTAATTTCTCGACAGGGATTGTGTTTATTCCCAGGTGTAAAAACTGAGGAATGCAATGTACCCATTCTAACTGTGACAGGTGAATGTGTCCCTCTCACTGAGAAAGTTAAGTTATTTTTCAATTTCAGTAATGTCAGCTGCCAAGCTGAATTTTTTGTAGTAGCAGGTAAACTCGCTGATGAATTTACTGCTATTTTAGGTATGCCCTTTTTGAGTGAGTACAAGGCTATCATAAAGTGTAGTGACAAATCTATTAGTCTTGGTATTAATGAGCAAACTTTTTGTAAATATGTTCCAAAAATTTCAGAATGTCATGTAAATATTAAACCGCCAATTATTGTAAATAACAAAATTTCTTGCCTTAAAAATATGTCATGTCAAACTGAGGGTAATGTAGAATGTTTTTCTAATGTTAGTAATATTTCTGAGAAGAATAAGAACAGTGAGAACAATTGTATGGTAGTAAAAGCCAATGTAAGGGATAGTAGAGAACAAATAGAGATTCGAGATAGTGAAAAATGTAGTAGCGAAGATAAAAATAAGGTGATTTTAGATAAATGTGAAAGTAATGATAACAATTCCTCTGTTCAAAAATCTTCTGAGAGTGTTTCAAAGTTAGGAAATGTTAATAGTACAAATAATCATGAAAATTGTAGTAATATGGATAGTGATAAATTAAATGAAAATAAGGCAATTGGTCGGGATAATATATGTGAAACAAATGGTTGTGATCTTAGTGTAAATACTATCAGGGATGTGAAAAATAGTGAAAATGAAATCAATGTCCCTGTATGCCAAGTGAGTTGTCATGATAGCGAAAAGTCACAATCTAATGATGTCGAAACTGAAGTAAGTAATACATGTGAAAAGTCTAAGATTATTAAAATTAGTTTTGCTGTTTTGAAAAATTTAGTAACTATCCCCCCCCCAATCTAAAATTTTAGCTCAAGTAAACTGCTCAAGAAGCAATTTTATTGATAATAATGATGTTGTTATTTTGGAACCCCTAGTAAAAAAATTTGGTAATGGTGTTTTATCATCTAGAACAATCTGTTCTTAGGAGCACGGGTTATTTATTTCATTTGCTAACTTTTCGGATGATGAGGTTACTTTGAATAAGGGAATGAGGGTTGCTAAAATTCAAAAGTGCATCGATGATTCTGAGTGTAATTCTAATAATTGTAATTATGCCCTTAATGTTAATGTGCCCACTCCACTAGCTGATTTTGATCATGCTGATCTCAGCTGGAGTTCAGATATTAATCTTGACCATTTAGACCCCCCCTCTTAAACTTAAAATGCAGGATTTTCTTAATAAAAATAAAGATGTGTTTGCAGCATCAGTCCTAGACTTGCCCGGCTGTGACACTATTCCCCATGTAATAAATTTAACTTCTGATAAACCTGTAAAATGTAAAGCCTATAGAGTTCCCCATAATCTTAAACAAGAAATGGAAGATCAATTAGATATCCTGTTAAAAGCTAATATAATATCCCCCTCCATTTCTGAATTTGCGGCTCCAGTCATTTTGGTTAAGAAAGCAGATGGATCTTATAGATTGGCTGTCGATTTTAGAAAATTAAACAAAAATTTAGTTAAAGATGCATACCCCATCCCTAATATCACAGATTCGGTTGATGCACTATCCGGTTCAAATTTCTTTTCTACACTTGATTTAACAAGTGGCTTTTTCCAGCAAGTTGTGCGTCCTGAGGACAGACACAAAACAGCAATCATAACTCATAAAGGACTATTTGAGTGGTCGAGAAATTGTTTTGGCTTATCAAACTCAGGAAATTCTTTTCAACGACTCATGAGTGCAATATTTGGAGATCTGGGAAATATGGGAATTCTCGTATATATAGATGATATTGTTATTGCTAGCAAAGATGTAGAATCCCACCTTGAAAAATTAACAACTGTTTTTGATAGACTTCGCCAGCATAATTTAAAATTAAAACCCAGTAAATGCCTTTTTCTATCAGATAAAATTAAATATTTAGGTTTTGAAATCCATAAAGGTAAAGTCTCACCCATTAATAAAAATATAGAAGTAATTGAAAAATTTCAACCCCCTGATACCCGCAAAGCAGTTAGATCTTTTATTGGTACAATTTCATTTTACAGGAAATTTATCCCTGATTTTTCTAAACGAGCTAAAAACTTAATTGAATTAACTAAAGAAAATGGTCGTTTTTCATGGAACCCTGCAGCGCAAGCAGAATTCGAAGATTTAAAAGCTGCTCTAATTTCTAAGCCATGTATTGCCCTCCCTGATTTTTCGAAGGAATTTTATCTTTATACTGATGCGAGTGGTGAAGCTTTAGGCGCAGTTTTATCTCAACTGGATGAGAACAACTTTTTACACCCTGTGGCTTTTGCCAGCAGAAAGTTGAAGGACCCTGAAACAAGGTACTCAGACACAGAAAGGGAACTTTTAGCTGTTGTCTGGGCAACCGCCCATTTTAAGTATTACCTAGCTAACACCCACTTTTTTATTTTCACTGATCATGCCCCCCTAACTTATATGCTTAAAATTCAGGACCCAACTTCTCGTATGGCAAAGTGGATTTGCACCTTATCTGATTTTACTTTTTCAATTAAATTTATCAAGGGCAAATGCAACAGTGTTGCGGATTTTCTTTCTAGATACACTACTTCTAATGAAATCTCTGTAAATACAGTAAGTTGTAATTTTTGTGTACAAATAGCAAAGGAGAATGTTTTTATGCCCCAAACTGATCTTCTTGAAAAAATTCAAGAACTCCAGAAGACTGACAAAAAGTGTTGCCAAATTGCTCAGAAGCTAGATCAAGGAGTGGATATAGCACCAAAGTACATGAAATTTTTCTTCCGAGATGATCTCTTGATGTGCGAGGACACTCGAGACTCTCCCATTTTAAATAAATTGCCCAAACTGGTGGTGCCAAAAGAACTAATCCCCCAAGTGTTCGCACTAACACATGATTCTCTAGCAGCTTGTCATCAAGCCTTCCAGAAAACTATTGATCGCATTCGCGAAAATTTTTACTGGCCAGGTATGTCTGCAGATGTCAAGCATCTAGTAGAATCTTGCATTAGTTGCCAACAAAGAAGAGCTTATCGACCTAAACATCTAGCCCCATTGCAGAGAATGCCAACACCAGAATTTCCATTGGCGAAAGTGAATTTCGACATAATTGGTCCTTTACCGACAACCTTTTCGGGTAACAAGTTCATCGTGACATATATCGATGCTTTTTCTAAGTGGCCTGAAGCATATGCTGTATCCTCTATCACCTCAGACGTTGTAGCGGATACTCTAGCAGATTTCGTTTCAAGGTACGGTGCTCCTAGCTATATTGTTTCCGACAAGGGTAGAAATCTTATATCAGAAGCCATTGAGAGAGTCTATAAAAACTTTGGAATGAAACATATTCACACGTCAGCTTACCACCCAGCAGGAAATTCTCAGATTGAACGTCAAAACAGAACTCTAATTAATGCCCTATGCCATGTTGTCAATGAAAATCAGTCGGACTGGGATACAAAATTAAAATTTGCTCTTTTAGCTCTCAGGACAGCCGTGCATTCTTCTACAAAATTAACCCCAGCTGCAGTAATGTTTGGCAGAAATTTAAATCTCCCCTATAAACTTTTTTCCACCCCCCAAACTTTAAATTATAATGACGCCCCCACCTATTGTGAACTTTTATTCCCTGCTTTGAAGAAAGTGTATGCTGAAGTGCACAGTAGTTTGGTGGAAGTTTCAGAGAAGCAAGAAAAATACAGAGAAAAAACTGCTGTTTCTAAGAATCTTAAAATAGGTGATTCAGTTTGGCTCTTTACACCAGCTGTTAAACCAGGACAATGTAAAAAACTATCTAAATTTAATAATGGTCCCTATACAATAACTGAAAAAATAAATGAGGTAAATTTTAAAATCGCCCTCCAATCAAATTTAAAATTAACGCAAGTGGTACACGTCGATAGGCTGACTGAATTTAAAAACAGGCATGTTGATTTCCAAACAAATGACCAACGGCCGCAGAGTCAATTCGATGATCAATCGAATATTCAGAATCCAACTACTCCCATTCACCAATCGATTAACGATAACCCAGAACGGCGGACGAAAAAACGCAGGCGCGCGTTTATCATACCAACAGCATCAGCAGTAAACAGAGATGAAGCATTGCCCATGCAATCAACAGCCAACACGTTGCCTTCACTAGCCACCAGCAACGAACCCCTTTCCCCCTCTCTTCCTTCAGCCGAGTTCGAGAACTCACGAGCTGAAACCACCCTCTCCCCCTCCACGGCTGAAAATCCAGTTACGGACACGCCAGATATCGCGGTAGCTAACGAAGTTGTTGAAGCTCAATCCTCTGATATTCCTTCAACCAGTCGTATTCCGACTTTAATCGAATCCCAGCGCAAACCGACTGATTCGATTCCTTCGTCCAGAAATACTTATGGATTCAGGAACAGGGACAAGCGTCCCAATTATAAACTTTAAGTTGTATTAATTATAGTATTTTTATTTTAATAACCTTATATTTTGTTTGTATAATGTATATAGATAGTCTAGAGTTAGTTTTTATTGTATTTTAACGTGAAAAATAAGCTTTTTAGAGTACTTGTACCGTTTGTTTTGGTTAGCGGTAGCGATCTGAGCGGTTGTGTTTTCATCACATTTAATGTTCTATTTAGCTAATTTTAGTGTAAATAAGGTATATTTCGATAGTTATAGTGCAAATAACCTCTCCGCAGGTATATTTTTGGAATTATGTTACGTTTTTTCTCGATTTTTGGGTAATTTCGAGACTTTGAAAATGGGAATCCAAAATTTTTTTCCCCCCTTTTTTTTTCATGTAGTACTCCCTGTTTGTGAAATACGATAGTATCCATCGAATTGCATATTATTTATATTTTAATTGATGTTCTAGTTAAGTTCTCAGTAGATGAGTATAAGTGGATTTACAGGATAATACTATATTTGAGGGAACTATTAATTTTACTCATTACTAGATATAATATGTAGGTATTTCGTAGTGTAAGGTAATATTAGTGTACTGTTTTGTGTATATTTTTTTTTTTACCAGAAAATTTTTGAGGTTATTAATTTTGTTCTTGAGTACATTACTTCATTAAAGTATAGTGGTGTGGTTTTATTGAAAAATTTATAAAATTTTATCTGGTTCTGTGCTATTTTTTTTTCCTTTTTTTTAAAGGATTTCTTTTGTCAAAATTTTTATTTTTTACTGTATAAATTAAGTTTCTGTTGGTGATAATCTTCACCATGGCTTTTGGGTCTTCTTCGCCCCATTATGCTTTTATTTTGGTAATTGTTTATAGCACAGATAAATGGGTTGCTCTTCCAATATGCACAGTGTCGCTGTAAGTGCATATGTAAATAACTTACTTCATAGTTTCAACTTGCATATCAATCGACTGGAGAAAGTGTTTCTCAATTTTTACACATTGATACAATTTGTGTTAACTGAATTTTAATTAGTGAAATGTATTTTATTGTGAATTAACTGTATATTGTGCAAATTGCCTTTTACCCATTTTTATTCTTTTTGTTTGTGTTTTTATATGCATATACATTACTAGTTCGTATGTTTTTATATATCTGTGTACATCGAGCTAACAATTTATACCTATATTGATATGCATTATTATTGTAATGGATTTGGCGATTCTTTCGGTTGGCAATGTTCTCTCCCAAATTTTTATTTGGCTTTAAAAAAAAAAAAAATTATTTTGGCAATTTTCAAAAATTTTTTTTTGTGGTTTAGCAAACAGTGTTCAGGTAAATACTTTGAATGGAACCTTCCCGATTGATAAGGTTAGTGGTGACAAAAGCAATGTCCAGCCTTGTGTTCATCTTTTAAATTTTTTTTTTGTTATTCTACAGGTGTGTCTAGGATTTTGTTGACAAGTGAGGAGAGTTTTGTGTATGCAAACTCAGGGGTTATGCATTCCGGACTGTATACCTTGAGGGGTAGGCTTACTAAGTGTTTCTTGATAATTCTTCGGACCGAAGTCTGGTTTGTTTGAAATGTTAGGCCCCATTTAGTGATCTCTCCCGCATCCATTGAATTTTTACTCGCACTTTTTACTTAAAAAACAAAATTTTTTTTTATTTTTCAAAAAATTGTGTTTTTTTAAATAGAGACGGGGGATTCTTGTTAGAGGTAATTTAATCTAAATTTTTATATTTATATTTTCATTAATATCTTAAAACATTTCTTTTTTATAAACTCATTCTATTTTGATATTTAATCAAACCCCCCTCCTCCTTTTTCTTATTTTTCTTAAACATTATTAATTAAAACTCTTATTTTCAAAATCCAAACATTTGTATCTTTCTATAAGTCAAGATCACCCAGATTCTTCTTTTTTCACTATGAGATAGTTTCCACGCAAACAACTTTTACTTGAAATTCTCACGTAATTTAAGGGATCGTAAATTCGAAACACACACAGGCAGATTGGATAAAGTACAAAAGGCCTTTATAAGAAGTCGTGGGAATAACTGAAGCATTATTGTCAGTTGTATTGTGTGCAACTTTTATTACCCTCAGAAAAGAGAGTCATAAAACTATTTCGAAGGCTTGTTACGAAGATACATCAGTATATTGCTTTCGAGTCGTTGTTTACGAAATAGCAGGTGCAAGCGTGCACGTGGTTTCTTTCTTTTCGTGGGACCCAACAGACGGCTAATTTCCAGGAATTGTAGCTAGGGTTTTTCACCTAGCAACAACTAATCCAATAGGCATGTTATTTTCTCCCCCCACTCATCCAATCAGCGTTGACCTTTTTTACCCCCTGGTCCAGCGTTACCAAGGAAACGGAGCTAGTTAGTAGAGGGAGTGATGTTTTAAACGACGAACAGTGAGGTTGTGTGTGTGAGTTAGGGGATTTTTCCCCCCACCGTCGCCTGCTCGAGTGGTAGATTGTTTTTTAGTGAGTAGGAAGACGGACAATTGCTAGGGAGTTGATAGGAAATGGTTGTATGCTACGCGGCCTGAAATGACGAGGATGATATGTTGTTGTTGGAGTAAAAAGAGGTTAAGATTTCGAGAAAGTTTTTAGATGTCGAAATGTTAGGACGTGCAGATTTAGTGGTATATAGAGAGATGTGTTTGCCCTGGTAACAGACTCTGCTAGCGTTCTGCAAGATAAAACGAACAAAAGAAAACATTCTTTTGCAGCCTTTAAAGACTGATGTTCAAGAATAAGCTTTGCTAGAGATTAGCACCACTGCTCGTATTTGGAGCCGGTATGTAACTGGAGATTCACACGGAGTGGCAGGAGCGTGTTATAAATAGTTACACAATAATTATTGGATTCGACTCCCGGTGTGGGAACAACAACTTCTTGTGAATAGTTGATTCTCGACTAACTTTATTTACATATATTTTCCTCGTGCATATTGTCCTCTACCGTCTCGGATTCTGTTTAGACATTTTCGACTACTTAGTGTAGTAGCCAAGCATTGTGATAGTTATTAACAAGCCACTATGACTAGAACTTTTGTGACTCAAATTCCCGAACTTGTGTTAATATGATAATGGAGTGAAACCGAACCTATCAAAGAATGACCAAAGCACCTCTAACATCACTATGTACTTTCTGTGGTAAATATAACATCAGTATTTTTAGTTAAATTTACTTGATTATAGTATATGATACTTCTGATTTTTGGATTAACCAATTTGTTAATGTTTTTATCTATTATCATGACCTCAATACATTAGATTGCTATTATAATTCGTGAAAGCTATGAATAATGTGTTTCTGTAAATAAACAAAATATCTAAGTAAATTCCATCTTTGTTTTCTTTATCTTATTAATTTATTTTAAATCATTTCAATAAGATTCATGTTCAGTAATTTTACTTTTTGTTAATCATTAAAATTTAATTGGGAATACGATGTATAGTTTGTATTATCAGTTTAAAATGCATAGTAATTTTTAACTTAATTTATTCTATTGATTTAAATATTAATTCTGGTAAAATAAATAAATAAATAAATAAATTAATTAAAGTAAATTATTGTATTCTCTAGTCATGGAATTTCTAAATATTATTTTAAGCATTAAATATAATAAAATAAATAAATTGCTAATTTACTGGATGTTGTAATTTTTAATATTCAAACTTATTTTACTTAATTAACGGAGACCTTTTACTATTCTTTAATTAATTACAGGACATACTTATCTGAATTTTTTATATAAAATAATTTTAACATTTTGATCTAAAGTCTTATGAGGAGCATTTTATAATAATGAAATACTTATTCAAAATTTAATTATTTACTCATGGTCTCTTAAACAAGGATTTACCTATACGATCACAGCTTCAGTGTTGTGAATTCTTGGAATTAATTTTGCATTTTTTTTATATTTGTCAAATATTATTTTGTTTAACCTATATTATCAATTTTATACCTCCCCTTTTTGTACTTTCTTTAAAAGAAAGATTTTGTCCCCTTTATTCCAATATTTTCACTTAGTCTAAATTATTATGTCTATGAAAATTCCTTGTTGTTACCCTTCATATTAATTCTTGAATTCACAATGCTGATTGTTGGAGAATTAGATGTAGTGCAAATTGAGAATTTTGTCAGTGCTTTTAAATGATTAATTCTTATACTATTTTGAATTCAAAACTTAGAATTCATGTAAATTTAAATTCTTTAAATTTAAATTGTTTCTGTTTAATTTAATCCATTTTCTTTTTTTCTAAATTTATTTTAGTTTGAGAATAATTTTGTAAGTATGCATATTGACAGGATTCATTTCAATTTTTAGTCATAGGTAATTTGCACTCATTCATAATTTTTGCAAAAGGTAATATTACCTAAGCAAGTAAACAAAACCCCAACACCGATCCCCATCATTAAAGAAATTTGTATAAATACTAATCTAAGGAAAGACAGATGAAGCAGACATTCGTGACACCCACTGAACGCTAAAAAAGATAAAATTCACAGAGGCAAAAAGTCAAACAAACATCTAAGGGAAGTGCCGTTCAAGTTTTTCAGATCATTCTGTTATTAAAAAAAAATTCAAATATATCTTGGGAATATCAAGGGGAATTTTCCACCCTTAATAAGAGAGAGGCGCAAACTTTTCTTTGTTTATTTTATGAATTTTGTTTGGTCATGATTTGTTCATCTTAATATATATATATTTTATCACATTTATTATAAATTTCATTTACAACACTTTTTCAAGCAATCGTAAAAAATCCGTGTAAAATTGTTGGAATACAACGTTCATTTTCTCCTCCCCGCACATATGGCGCATGCGCGTACAGTTACGATGATGATGCTCCGGAAGAGAGAGCAGTTGTTTACTTTAAGAAAGATGTCGGCGCTCAGTCGCATACGAGCTGTATATATCTTGTCTTCGTTTAATTGTAAATAAATGTCTTATGTCGTGCTATTCTGCAAACTCTGCTTGCCTCATACACCTACAAATGGTTATGGGCTCAGAGACGCTACTTCACTGCGCTATAATTAGCAGAAATTATTTTTAATTCGAACATTCGGATTTGGAACTCTTAAGCCTAATCGAAAGTAAGAATTGTTCTTCATTCTGTTTATCATTTGCATTATTTCTGGCTGTGAGAGACTCTGCATAATTATGTCTCATGTAACGACAATTGAAAAGCTCGGAAAAGATAATTTTGATAGCTGGAAGCTTCAAATCGAAGCTGTATTAATCAAAAATGATCATTGGGATTACGTAATTGGTAAAGAAATTAAACCGGCTGAAGGAACCACCGAAGAAAAGAAGTGGCTCCAAGCTGATCAAAAAGCTCGTGCAGATATAATTCTTTCTATAAATCCTAGTGAACTGAGTCATATAAAGCATTGTACGACTTCAAGTGCTGTATGGAATAAGCTGAAAGATGTTTATGAATCGAGGGGACCCGCAAAGAAAGCAACTCTGTTAAAACAACTTCTGTTTAGAAAAATGTCCATAAATGAAACGATGGCTGATCATTTAAATATTTTCTTCGAAATAGTTGATAAACTGAAAAATATGGAAATAGAAATCGCGGATGATTTATTATCAATTCTACTTCTATATAGTGTTCCTGAGAACTTCGAAAATTTTAGATGCGCTATAGAATCCAGAGATGAGTTACCTAAACCCGAATCTTTGAAAATTAAGATGCTGGAAGAATGGGATGCAAGAAAAGGAAAATCCACTCAGGATTCACAAAACGCATATTATATAGAAAATAAAAGAAATAATCAAGAACAGAAGAAGAATGAAAAATGGAAAATGAATCCAAACAAAAATTTTTCCTCGGAAAGGTGTTACCGAAATTTCAAGTGCAATTATTGTTCGAAAATGGGGCACAAAGCTTCCGAATGTAGAAAGAAAATAGCTGATAAAAAGCTTACATCTTTAAATAAAGGAAATCAAGGATCGATGATAGCCACTAATTGTGAAAAACCGACTAGTATGGCATTTAATGACGCATATCAAGAACCTTCTGCATGGTGTTTAGACAGTGGTTGTACATCTCACATGTGTAAAGATAGAAATTTATTTTCAGAGTTTCATCCTCATACGAATTCTACTATACAGCTTGCAGTTGATCAAACAGCGAAAATTACAGGAATAGGAACAGTTTTCATTACAGTACCTAACGGGGGTGGAATTACTAAACTCACACTCAAGAACGTTCTATGTGTTCCAGAATTAAAGTGTAATTTGCTCTCAACATCTAAAGCAACAGCCAATAATCGTTCAGTGATTTTTAAAGAACGATTTGCTAAAATCATCGAACCAAATGGTTCTACATTAGTACAGGCTGTCCGTCATGGGGATTTGTATTACGTATACCCAAGCATCGAGAGAGCTGCGATAGCAGAGGTAAGTGAATTTCTAAAATGGCATCTTAAATTAGGTCATTTAAATGAGTCTGATTTAAAAAGACTTAAATCAAAGAATATGGTTAGAAATTTCAATTTCAATGATAATGAGTCTCTTAAGGACTGTAAAATTTGTATTCAAGGTAAACAAACTGTGCGTTCTTTTCCTAAAGAATCGAACTTTAAAAGTGACGATTTATTGACTCTTATACATTCAGATTTGTGTGGTCCTATGAGAGTTCCATACCACGGAGGATCGCGATATTTCGTTACTTTTATTGACGATAAATCCCGTTACATTGAAGTCAGTTTTCTTAAAACCAAAGATGAGGTTAAAAATGCATTTGTTAAATACAAAGCAGCAGTTGAAAATCGTGTAGGAAAGAAAATAAAAATTCTTCGTACGGATAATGGCAAAGAATATTTCGGAGAAGAATTTAATAAATATATCGAAGAAAGCGGTATAAAACGAGAATTTTCATCACCACTAACTCCGCAACAGAACGGAACATCAGAGAGGGCCAATAGGACTTTAGCTGAAATGGCGAGGTGTTTACTATTACAAAGCAATCTCCCACAATCTTTTTGGGCTGAAGCTATTAATTGTGCGGTATACATACGTAATCGCTGTCCTTCGCGACGTTTAAATGAAAACAAAACACCCTACGAAGTATTTTTTGGCATCAAGCCAACTTTATCATATTTTAAAATATTTGGGCAAAAATGTTTTGTACTAAATAAAAGACAAAGTAAAGGAAAATTTGATCCTAGGTCAGAAGAGCATATTTTTGTTGGATATTCAAATGAATCAAAAGCGTACAGGCTGTGGAATAAGAATTCCAGAAAAATTGTTATAAGCCGAGACGTCCGATTTATTAACGAATTTGAAAACGATTTACCTTCAAACAGTGAAATAAAATTAATTTTTCCCTTTTCTCAAAATAATGAAAATAAAACAATTACGCAAGAATCAGAAACATCTTCTCCTCCCGTCAAAAATGAACCAGACAGCTGTGGCGACAGTGATATTGATATGCAATCGGATGAAATTTCTGACCCCCTTTCTTCCCCTACAAGAGCTCGCGGTCGGCCCAGAAAAATAAAAACTGGTAAGAAAGGTAGACCCAGGAAAGAATTTAAAATAATAATTCCAAAAGAAGAAAAATCCCAAGTTGTAATGGAAAATTTATTTTCTGACTCATGTCCAGAATTTTCTGAGGCTTTAAACGGGCCTTTTAAACATGAATGGATAGATGCAATGGAATTAGAATTTAATTTTTTAATGCAAGAAAATGCATGGCAAATAGTTGATAGGCCAAAACATAAGAAAATTATAGGAAGTAAATGGGTTTTAAAAACTAAATATAAACAAGACGGGTCAATCGAAAAGTTTAAGGCGAGAATAGTTGCAAAGGGGTGTTCTCAAAAACCAGGAATTGATTTTGAAGAAAATTTTTCGCCTGTAGCCAGATTAAGTTCGATCAGAACGGCGATCGCTTATGGTATTCAAAATGGTTTTACAGCTTATCAATTAGATTTTATTATGGCTTATGTAAATGGTGATTTAACTGAAGAAGTATACATGGAGTTACCTGAAGGTTTTAAATATGAATCTAATGTTGACAAAGTTTGTTTATTAAAAAAATCCCTCTACGGATTAAAACAATCAGGTCGACAATGGTTCAATAAATTAGATGAAAAATTAAAACAAATGAAGTTTAAATCACTAAATGCTGATAAATGTGTTTATTTTTCTAAATCTCCAATTGAAGCAATTATCATTGTTTATGTTGATGATCTCATAATTCTTACTAAATGTAAACAAGATTATGAATATATTAGAGATGAATTATCCAAATCTTTTAAAATGAAAGATTTAGGTTTGTTACACTATTGTTTGGGCATAGAATTTATGCAAAACGGGGACAGTATTAGAATTACTCAAAAGAAGTATATTGAAGATATTCTGAGCAAATTTAATATGCAAGAATCAAAATCAATATCTACACCTTTTGATAACAATGTGAAGCTTACTAAAGATATGTGTCCCAAAACTGAAGAAGAAAAGTCTGAAATGAATAATATTCCTTATCGTCAACTAATTGGTTCTCTTATGTATTTATCAGTAGCAACTAGACCTGATATAACTCATGCTGTGAATTTTCTAAGTCAATTCAACAACAATCCAGGCAAACCTCATTGGATAGCTGCAAAAAGAGTTTTAAGATATCTAAGAGGTACTCAAGATCAAGGACTGATTTTTAAACGTGATACTAAGTCCTTAGTTGCATTTGTTGATGCTGATTGGGCTTCAGATGTCAATGATAGAAAGTCCTATACTGGATACATTTTTAAATATGCTGGTGGTGCTATATCTTGGGAATCGAGAAAGCAACGAACTGTTGCATTATCCACAACTGAAGCAGAATATATGGCTTTATCAGAGGTTGCTAAAGAGACTTTACATCTCAGACGGTTCTTAAATGAACTTTCTCCTGAAATAGTGTCTGCACCTACTTTAATATTCTGCGATAACCAGTCTGCTCAAAAATTAGTAAGAAATCCAATTTATCATTCTCGCACAAAACATATTGACATTCGTCATCACTTTGTGCGCGAAATATATGAGAATGGAGAAATAGAAGTTAAATATCTAGAAACTGAAAATATGGCAGCTGACATTTTAACAAAAGCTTTAAGTGCCTATAAACATAAGAAATGTTGTGATTTAATAGGACTAAGTGTTTAAAAACATTCAAAGTTATTCTGTACCCTTTTTCCATATAAGTTTAAAGTATATACTGTTTGTAATTGTAACTTTATATTTTGTTTCTCTGTAATTTGCATAATAGGAGAGTAATTAATGCCTTGTTAAGAAAATGCACGTTGTAAGGGGGGAACTGTTGGAATACAACGTTCATTTTCTCCTCCCCGCACATATGGCGCATGCGCGTACAGTTACGATGATGATGCTCCGGAAGAGAGAGCAGTTGTTTACTTTAAGAAAGATGTCGGCGCTCAGTCGCATACGAGCTGTATATATCTTGTCTTCGTTTAATTGTAAATAAATGTCTTATGTCGTGCTATTCTGCAAACTCTGCTTGCCTCATACACCTACAAAAATTGTATTTTAGCTTCGTAAAAAATTAATATTTGCTGACGTACAAAGCAATTTTATTGCATTAATTTAGATCGATAAATTTAAGCAAAAGGGCTAAAAAATGATCCTTTTTCAAAATCTCAGAAGAACTGGTTTGATATTCTATCATGCAAAAGTGTAAATTTCATAATTCCTAATTTAGCCCTTTTTGATTACGGTCTTGTCATTAAAAGAATTCGTATAAATACTATTCTAAGGAAAGACAGATGCAGCAGATTTCTCATGTTATCAAAAATCAACTTTTTAAAGTAAATGCTGTCATAAGCAAAAAACTTCAACGTCTATTGTAAGTTCTTTGGTATAAGTTCCAGAGAATTTAATGCTCTTTTATAATTTGGCGAACCAATTTGTTTCTGATGCTTGTGACGGGTAAAAACGGTCACCCGATTGGAAATTCATGGCGCGCACTCAGAACCCGATTAACTTCATATGGGGCCCGGAGCATGCACACATGCTATTTGAGGACCCCCTTTCTCAAAATAATTTCGAGTTATAAAATATAAATTACAGTACAACCGTAACATAAATCATATAGTTCAATTTAAATTTTACACTTTTTTTTTATGTTAAAAAAAATGCGTTGTTTTATTTTTGTGATACCAATTAGAGTCGTAAGTTGTTTCACGTAATATGTAGTTTTTACGAATTTAACAGTTTCTTTTAAGCTCATTTTCAAATACGGAGATAATTCAGTGATGTCAAATAGGTGAAATTTTCGACGTCCGGTTTTCTACGGATTTATATGTTTTAGAAGCTCCTGAACACGATTTGACTGTTTTTAGAAAATGTCTGTGTATGAGTCTGTGACTCTGTCTGTATGTCACAGGAATTTTCTGGGCGCTCTATCTCAAGAACTAATACACGGAATTTAATGAAACTTAAGATTCAGTTAGACCTTGATATAAATTAGTGTTTATTAGTTTTTGGTGTAAATCGCTTTACAGGGGGGCGCTGCTATGCTACAGTTTTTACGATTTTAAGATATAGCTATATCTCAAGAACTAATGCACATAATTTCACCAAACTTCAGATTCTGTTAGACCATGCCATAAATAGACGCTGATCACGTTTTGGGGGTAACTAGCCCAACAGGTGGCGCTGCTATGCTACTGTTTTCATGATTTTCACGGTTGCTATAGCTCAACTAATGCACAGATTTTCTTCAAACTTCAGAAGCAGTTAGACGTTGACATAAGTTGTTGTTGATTAGGTTTTAGAGTAAATATCCCAACAGGTGGCGCGGCTATGCTGCATTTTTCATGATTTACGCGATTTTAGCGATAGTCATATCTCAATAACTAATTCGCGGAATTTAATAAAACTTTAGATTCAGTTAGACCTTGATATAAATTGGTGCTGATTCGTTTTGGGTGTATGAGAAAGAAGAAAGCTTTGGGATTGGCACTCGGAAACTTTGTTATCGAATCGAAAGACGTTTTCCATTTTTTGGTAAAGATAGAAAATCTTTCAGAAAACACTGCCAAAGTCGGTGTTTTAAACCGAAATTTTCGACGCCGTCTTCACGTGACAAGAATCGCTTATAACTCGATAAGTAATTTATTGATCAAAAAATGAAAAACTCATTTCCATTCAAAATCGCTTCACTTGACAGATCTGCCAATGTTATGCCTTTGCATTTAAAAATATGTCAAAGTTTCGCGTTTTTGTGCAGGTTACTTGAGAACCACCTTGATTATGTGTACGTGTCAGATATCAACCAAATTGTGACTTGGGTTTGGGAACAGCCTTATCAGAATCTGATTGCAGCAAGGACCACAGACTCACTACTATTTCCGAAAATAAATTTTCGTCCTATTTAAACGCAGAATATGTCATAAATAAGGCGAAAATAACTAGTCGAAAATAGTGGTGACTGTCTGCCATCCGGTTCGGAACATTACAAAGAAAGATGCACTGTACTAAAGCTACATTTACATTTTTAAATAAAGATAATAGATGGCAGCACTAAACTATTTTCTGAAAAAACAAAACAAAAAACAAACATGACATTGCAAGAGATTTTATGTAAGGATAGATAACAGTATAAAAATGCCTTTTTTTTTTTTTTTTTTTTTTTTTCTTGTCAAACTCTTTATTGTAAAATGAATTGCCGTTTTATAGTTTAGTTTTTATTCCCAGCTCCACCCTAATAATAATAAACCCCTTCTAAATACTACTTATATAGAGCAACCCTTTATAAATATATATTAACTTCATAGATGGCAGCACCAAACAAAATAATTTTCAAAATGAGAGTCTTTCTCTAGACCAGCCGTACTCAACCTTTTTTTCTCGCGGGCCGCAAGCACATGTTTGCGACGTTAGGCGGGTCGCAACACTCTTAACAAAGGATAAAATAGGGGTAATTAAAATAATTTCTAACAAAAGTAGAATAACAAAGCAATAAAACATCAGTAGGGTTAACAGTTTGTCGCGGAAGAAATGTTACCAAAAAAAAAAAAAAAAAAATTAACACCACCATTTCCAAACAATAAACTTCGTGGTAGATTTCTATTAAACATTTTATAGAAATGAGCCGTAAAATTCGTTGTTTGGAAATAGTAGTGTAAAAAATGTTTGGTGCCAATTTTTGATGAGACAAACGTTCAACACTAAAAAGCAGTAATAGCTGTATAATAAGTATAAAACGTTATAATATAACAATGCAAAATTGTCAAGTTCTAAACAAAAAAAAAAAACGCGAGATTTTCTCTAATAGACCAATCTTTTGCTCAATTCAAAAATTATTTTCTTTTAATTGTAGAAATATATTGTGCAAATCTAATTAATTTGGAACAATGTTTGATTAGTGTTGAAGATTTAAGAAATGTATACAACACTATAGCACAAATAAGACTGCATGTAAAAATAACTTTTGACTAAAAATATAGCATTTAAGATGATTAACACAGTTTTAAATCAATTATAATTAATAGGACAGATTTTGTCTTCCCATGAAAATATATTGGGGTCTTAAATATCTTAAAGTCTATTGTCTTGAATACCTTTTATGCACACCTCAATTCTTTTTATACATGGATTAATGATTATGTGTCTCGGGCCGCACATAAAAGGTCTCCGGGCCACATGCGGCCCGCGGGCCGCAGGTTGAGAATGGCTGCTCTAGACCAACATACGATCCTTAGGTTCATATGTTGGTCTAGCTTTTTCTAAACTACTCTTTCACACCCTCGGCAGTGAGGAAAAGACGAAAGGGCATGCGGGGGGAAAAATTCCCGGTTACCCTGAGGAATAAAAAAAGGCTACCATAAATTTTATACAGTTTTGTGACAAGAATATTTTTTGGAACTTTTCAAATTTTCTATTTTTGTACAGTATAGTAGTGATAGAATACACTGAACACTGCTGAAAAAGAGAACTACAAATTTATAAGCTTATTCTCACGTAAAACAGCCTATTTCAAAATTGATTCTTGATATAAGATTCTCATTTAATGGAAAAACAATGTAGCACGCCATACTAATGTAATGTAATGCCTCTGTCTAAGTTAGAGTGGGAATTTTCAGCCTTTTTGCTTATCTATCTATCATAATAAAGGGAGATATTTGTGTGCGTTAGATCTCAAATTCCTGTCGCTAATGTTAAACCTATTGGCATTAAACGTATTCATATTTTATAAAATATCTCATCAGGAAAATGATATTTATATTCTGTTTTCTGTGTACACTTCTTACGGCTGTTCTCAAATGCAAAAGGGCACAACTTTTAAACACATTTTGTAATTCATTTTTGTTCAGAAACTCATGAAATGAGCAGGTGTTGTTATTCAGAAACTTTGTCACATTTTCCATTTTTTGGTAAAGACAGAAGATCTTTCAGAAAACACTGTCAAAGTAGGCGTTTTGAACCGAATTCTTGATGCTTCAGCGCTAGGAAGGAGAAAAACGCATTGTCACGTGACACGGATCGCTTATAACTCGATAAGTAATTTATTTAAAAAAAACTGAAAACTTATTTCGATTCCAAATCGCTTCAATAGTCAGTCCTGCCACGTTTGTGCCTTTGTGTTTAAAAATGAGTAAGAAATTGTGTCAGAAAGTTTCGCTTTCTTCAGTAGATCATTTGAGAGCAACCTTAAGCTGTTTTTTAAGCTACCAATTTTACACGCTAACGAAGGGTTCTCAACTAACCTGGTCAACAACGCGGAACTTTCTGACACATTTTTAAACGCAAAGACATAAAATTTGCAAGCTTGACTATTAAACCGATTAGAAATCGAAATTAGTTTTCCATTTTTTGATAAATGAATACTTATCGAGTTAAAAACGATTCGTGTCACGTGACGACACGTTTTTCTGCTATTTCGTGCTGCTGCGTCAGGAATTCGGTTCAAAACGCCGGCTTTGACAGTATTTTCTGGAAGATTTTCTGTCTTTACCAAAAAATGGAAAACGTGTTTCGATTACAAAGTTACACATTTTTTAATTCCTTTTTTGTCCGGAAACGCATGAAATGGGCAGGTGTTCTTATTAACAAACTTCGTAATCGAAACACGTTTTGCATTTTTTGGTAAAGGCAGAAGATCATTCAGAAAATACTGTCAAAGTCGACGTTTTGAACAGAATTCCCGCCGTGGCGCCGCGAGCAAGGAAAAAAAAACACGTGTTGTCACGTGACACGGATCCCTTATAACTCGATAAGTAATTTGTTTATCGAAAAATGGAAAACTCATTTCGATTCCAAATCGTTTCACTAGTCAGGCTTGCCAATTTGATGCCTTTGCATTTAAGAATGAGTCAGAAATTGTGTCAGAAAGTTTCGCGGTGTTGAGCAAGTTATTTGAGAACTACCACCTTAATGAATTGCAAAAAATATTCTCAAATTTTTACTCAGCCATTTACATTGATAAATCTATATTAAAAAAAGGAAATGTCTGTGTCTGCATGTGTTTTTGGTTCAGTGGTGATGACTGGGATCGAAATCTATCGCATGTAAGAGGTCTGCAAATTTGGTTCTTGATAGACGAAGACAGGTCCGAATGCAAATGAGGCTGAGATTTTAGAATTTTTAATTAGATTTTTTTTGTTATTTTATATTGAAAAGAATTCCACGTGCTTCCCCGATCTGCCCCGTTAGCCGCCGATTTTGGACCACTCGTAAAATCAATTCAAATTCAATTTTTTAGCACAATATAGTAAAATTTTGTCCTCCCCCCCCCCCCCCCCCCCAAATAAAGTTTATTCAGAATTCGTGCAACGTGTCTCAATTCAACATTCATTGTAGGTCATTATCCCGCTCCAGGCAATGTCGAGCATGTCAGCTAGTGAATAAATAAATAAATAATAATAATAAAGAAAGAAAGAAAGAAAAAAAAAATTCTTCCAGCGATAAATTTACAATAACAAAATAATAACAAGTTGGAAATTGTACGTCAAACTTGACAAATGAGGTGAGTTCGTACTATAACTAGTTTCAGTGAAATGAATTATATCGTCTATATTATTATTCATGATATGATAATTTCCGTAATAAAATAAGTACATTTTAAGTTAACAACATGTTATCTTTTATTGACATTTACAGAAAATTCCAATGTTAAACTTAAGCGCAGCTTTGAAAATTTCAGAACTTGAAATCCATATTTAGACACTTTTTCCATTTAATATCTGTTTCTCCAGGAACATCTAACGAAAAAACTGTCGGTTGATTATAGGATTGCTATAATAAAACAATTTTAGTATACAAATTCGGTTTTTAAATTCAGTAATGCGGAAATAATAGGACTCCATCTTAAATAGGACGTCATCACCATGGCAACTAGAATCACTACCAATCATGGGATATCATTGAATGAATTACGTACGATAGAATTTAATGGAATGAAGAAAACTTTTATGAATATCTTTTTAACTTTCGATTCGATTTTTATAAAATTTGAAATTTCGACAAAATTTTGCCACGTTTATATATATTAAATTTCAGACCATTCGGTTGGGGTTGGGTAGTTGTTGCACTTTTTGTTACATGCGTACAAACGAACGGACCAAACGACGACTATAGGTGCTACGTATTTATCAGGGCCGAAACTAATATCCTTTTCACCCAGGGCAAGCATGAACTTTGCTGCCTCCTCCCCATCCATTCCAAAATAAATTTATAAACAGAAGTTTTCGATTCATTGCTTTTATTCATTCATTTAATTCTTACTATTAGTTCACACCCTCTATATATTTATATATCTTGTTCAAATTTTCAATCGTTAATAAAATGCTCTTTATTCATCCATTCAAGTTCAAATACATATTTTTAAACTTGTACTGGATGACAATTGATGTTAATACAGTTTTTTTCAAATATTAATTCATTAATTAAATTAAATTAAAATAATTTTAGTTTTATATTTCATTTCTGTTCAAAAGTATAGACTCGCTCCATTTCATTTCTGTTCAAAAGTATAGACACTTCATATTTTAGTCCCCTTCGCCCGCGCGCCGCCTGATCTTCGTCCCCCATTACCATTTACGCGTGAAGGTTTCGCTATGATACTTCATAGTGAAATTTGGTAATTTTTGAAAATCAATATTTGAAAAACGGCATAATTATTAGATTTGAAATTTATATCAAGAAAAATACAATTTTTTACCTTTCTAACGCAGTTTGTCTAACAATTCGTCTAACAGTTTGTGTAACTTTTCAAGCTATTAATTTTTGATATTTTAGCTATTTATTTTTTATTTAACTTTTAATACATTTCAAAAATTTCTTTTATATAAGATATTTAGCAGGATATAAATTTAGGAATAAATACCATCAGTGGCGAAGCGTGTAAGATCGCTGGAAAAAAAAATTTCTTTTTGACCTAAGTAGGAACTGATTTTTAAAAAAAAATTAAAAAAAAAATTATATTACTTGTTTTTTATTTTAAGTCTGACATAATTGTTAGAAAGTACACTAATCTTATTACTTTTATAGGCTGGCTTCTTTAGAAATCGAACCTATTGAAATCATTTCGCTTGAATCATTTCATTTTATCATCACGATAAAGTCTGAAATACTGAACCAATTCGAACGTAATTGGGACAGTAAATTGATCTGCCAATATATTCGACGAGTTCGTTAATGATGTAAGTAGCTCTCATAGTTCGTTTACAGGAACACACAAAAGCAAAAAACATTCAAAACTTGTCATCACGATAACATCCGAAATATACTGAGCCAGTTTAAACCGAATTACGACAGTGTATTGTTCTTGGAAGTATCTTGGAAGAATTCGTTAATCAAGTATTGTTTTGTTGCTCCTATGTGATGTGGTCACCTAATGAAAAAAAACCCAGCCCTGTTAAAAGCAAAGAGACTAAAATGAACGAATACTTTTTATTTTTGGTTGCCCGGATTACAAGTCTTTTTTGTTCAAATTTCGTTATTCGTTTTTTGTACCGAACGAAAAATCAAATCCTATTTTGGCGCCCTCTTCTACACTGGCGACCGGGGCATACGCCCCCTTTGCTCCCCCTTAGTTTCGGCACTGGTATTTATATAATTATGAACGCACCTAATGGTTAAAAAATTAAATGGGGACAAATTTCTACTTCATACAAGAATATCGCTTTACTCTTGTCTCGTTCCTTTGATATAATATAAGCTTAATTCTTAGAAAAGATAATCGTAACATCTAACATTAAAAAAAAAGAAGAAAAAAACGTTGTCAAAACAGCAATATTTATCTTACCATTTGGTGGACTTAAAAACCTTACTATATAAAATTGCCATTCTTAAAAAGTGAAGAGCTATAATTTATCTCTGAACTTCCGGAGGAAGTTCGACTCGACTTCTCATAAAATTTATTTTCTCCTTTTTGCCTCAGCTTTGATAATTTTTTTTTCGTCCATTGCTTACTTTTGATGATACAGCAAAACTCGATGTCGCATGTAATAGACATCCGTAACCGTATCCGAATAGAAATGAATTAAGGAATGTGTCAGAAAGAAGACAGTGTTCATTTCAGAACAGAAAATTTCTGATTCAAAATATGCTTCTATTGTATCTGCGCTACCTTTTATGATTTTTTCTCCCCACTTATTTCTAATAGATAGGTTTGCTTTATTTAATCGCAGAGTTTCTATGATTAAACAAGATTTGGCAGCGCCTTATTAGCCCAGGAGGCAGCATCACATTTTTGCAACCAATTTTAGCGTCGATGATTTTAGTATATATGAGAGATTAGATGATGCAGATAATGAAACAGCAAGGCAGCTGGCGAACCAGCACGGGGTGTTTCCATAGCAAAATTGTGCACCCCCACTGCAATGTTAAGGTTCTTCTCAAATCCAAAAGAGCTACTTTCTGATATATTTCTGAATTTATTTTTGTTCGGAAACGCATGAAATTAACAGGTGTTCTTATTCAGAAACTATGTTATCGAATGGTGTTTTCCATTTTTTGGTAAAGACAGAAGGTCTTTCAGAAAAGACTGTCAAATCTGGTGTTTTGATCCGATTTTCCGGACGCGACGGCGCGGGAAATGAGAAAAATCCGTCGTCATGTGAAAACAACAGCTTATAACTCGATAAATAATTAATTTATCCAAAAATGGAAAACAACATTCGATTCCAAGTGACTTCAATAGTTAGGCCACGAAATGCTTAGAAGTACGCTTGCAAATTAGGCTTGCAAGTGTGTTTAAAAATGAGTCCGTATAAAAATGTCAGAAAGTTGTTGAGTGAGGAAAAATCTTTTTTTGAGATCCACCTTAAATGAATGGAAACCCGATTACTGATGATTGCCTCCGAGTCGCGGTAACAGCGTTGGGTGGGTGGGTGGTGGGTTCTCAGAGAAATAAGCGCGGTAAAGGAAATTATTAAATTCAAAGTGGCTATTTTCTGACGCATTTCTAATTTCATTTTTATTTGTAAATGAATGAAATTTGGAGGTGTTCTTATTAAGAAACTAAAAAATCGAATATAGTTTTCCATTTTCCGATAAACACAAAGAATCTTTCAGAAAATGCCACAAAGTTGGACATTTTATACCGAATTTCCGAATGCAACCAGGCTAAGAAAGACCGTGATAAGACAACAATAGCCTATAAGATGACGCATTGAACAAAAAATGAGAAACTGTATTCGATTCGATTTTGAAATCACTTCAATAGTCATGCGTGCCAATTTCATGCTTTTAAAAAGAAGTACATGGATGTGTCAGATTGTTGCGCATTACTTAACAACGGATAAATAAAAACCGATAAAAAATATATTTTTTGAAAACCTACAACCGCCATCCCTCACATAAAAAAAAAAAAAAAAAAAAAAAAAAAAATCCTAGCTACGGCTATTTTCTATTGTTTAATAGAAACTTAGAAACGCGAAAGACAGTAAGAAAATAGAAAACATTCAGTGGTTAATAAATGAAAAGTGTCGAGTTTAATTACTGATTACACTTCTAATGAGATAGGATTTTTTTTTAAACGAACTATCATACAATGAAACTGAAATCACGCACGGTTCATCACAATCAGCTTTTTAGGTAGATTTCGTAAGAAATACTACCTATTACATTCTCACCTATGTTGGAATTAAAAAAAATTTTTTGCAGATTTACGCCGATCATGACTCCCAGAACCCAAAACCACCCCCAGTTCAAAACTTTATCTATCTATCTATGTCACTTTTTTATGGACACGATAACTGGAAAAATTCGGCATAAATCTTTTCCAAACTGATACGTAAAATCAAGGGGCATAAAATCTCGGTCAAGTTCGTTAATGGGCAAAATCGAACCAGGGGGGGGGGGGGGGGCTTTTTGTGAAAACAGAAAAATCCCATAATTTCTTAATTATGATACGCATCGAGTCCGTTTGAAGTTATTATTACTTCTAGGAAAAGGGCCGAAAATTGATGTATGACAGATTTTTGATATCATTAAAAATGGCCCTAAGAGGGGGTGGGGAAGGGGGGTTTTAGAAGAAAAAAAATTCATAACTTCGTCAATTCAGAAGATATCAAATCCGTTTAAATTTATTATAAATCCTCTTAATATTATCTAAAACTTTTATATTGACAAGTTTTTTATAGGACTAACCCTTATAGCAAAAAAAAAAAAAAATCCCTGCCGGCTCCTCCTGCAAACAAGTTAGGTTTCGAAGTATGCGGTTCCAACTGCCGCATCATGGCAAAAAGGTCATTTCTTCCGCAATTCCCAACAAACAGGGGCCCCAGGGGCTGAGTCTTCGAAATCTACCTGTGCCTGTAGGCCGAGCCGTCAGGGATTTTTTTTTATTTACATTATCCCAGAACTTTTTTTTTTCATTCTAACTTTTTTTCGAAGGTTTCCGTGGAAAGTGAAAGTGTATGTGTGTGTGTGTGGGGGGGGGGGGGGGGGGGCATGAATGAAATAGATTTCCTGAAAGTGTCACAGAAAGTAACGATTTTGAAATCATTTTATTATAGTTTATAAAACTATCTAAAAAAAAAAAAACCTAAGCGATGAAGACAGATTTTTTTTTTTTTTTTTTTTTTTTTTGTAAAATTATTAGTATAGATAAAATGAGGAAGAATAAAATAAATTATAAACATTTAAAAATATAGAGAGTGGTTCAAAATAACTGTTCAAAAATTTGGAAAAAATAAATAAATAAAAAACTCCCTTCTTGAGGCAATAATCGTTTATAACCACGGCTTGATGAACGCACAAGATGACTAGGCCGTGCAGGGCCTGATTAATGCACAGGCCAACTAGGCCACGGCCTTCGGCCCACTGCTGATAGGGGCCCCAAAAGGGGTAAAACGATTTAGAAAAGTTTCTTAAAAATGAAGTTTTCTGCAATTATTTTCTCAAAAACAGAACAAAAAGATTTTTTTTTCACTTGTCAACTGCATCATAAAATCTAATAATTCTCGAAAAAAAATTCTAGCAACTATTTTAATTTGAGGGAGCCCCAAAAAGTTGCTGGGCCTTGGGCCCCAGACGACCTTAATCGGGCTCTGAGGCCGTGGCTTTGGGCCCATTTCTGATGCCCCCCCCCCCCCCCCAAATAAATAAAATGATTTACAAAATATTTATTAAAAATGCTGTTTTCTGCAATTATTTTACCTAAAACAAAAACAATAAAAAAATTGTTGGTTAACTTGGCAAATGTATCATAATCTAATGACAATCCCCGAATTCTCTTGAGGAAAAAAAATAAATAAAAATGAAAGAAATTATTGGAATTCGACTACAAATCATTTCATTGTACATGCCCGCAAGTTTCGCTTTGTTGAGGAAAAAAAATATTTTATCGGGAACCGCCTTAAATTCTGACGCTTTGAACTCCTTCCAATGAACCCCTCTTTCATCTGTAGGGGGCGTAGCTCAGATGGTAGAGCGCTCGCTTAGCATGCGAGAGGTACCGGGATCGATACCCGGCGCCTCCAAACGTTCTTCTTTTTCCCCTTTCCCTCACTCGACGATACTGGTTATCAACAATTCAGAATTTTACGTTTATTTACTTTCATTTATTATTTTCTAATTTTTTATTTTTAAAAAAATCTTAAAAGTGAAAAATAATTCAAAATTCTCCCAATCGATTCGATTAACACATGCAAACCGATCATATATGCATACAATATGATCATGCCTGCATACTTAAAAATACATATTTAACTTATGCTACATTTAAAACTCTTTTCAAATCCAAATTCACCACTATCATACGAACAATACGAATGCACTAACGAAGACACTCATCTTTTATATTATGGAAAACTTTTCAATATTCTTTATGGCGGAATCCCATGTATGGGAAAAAGTTAATTAGGTGTTTACTCATTACCTAATATAATTATCTAAATACGTTTTTCACCATCAGAAAGTAGATAGTTTTTAGATAGTAGGTAGTTTTTACAAATTGCCTCCTTCAATTTTAAGTAATTTCATGAAGATAATATTTAAAAATTTTCCTGAAGTAAAAACTTTAAAGTTTATAGGTTTTTTTTAAAACGCTTAAAATTTAAGGACTTTTTTTTTTTTTTAAACTTACTACGTCCGCATCGGGCATCTATTTTTTGAGAGTGAAAATCGTATTTTTATAATTATATTAGATAATGAGTAATTACCTAATTAAATCCCCCTTCCCTACCTTTTAAGGTTGTTCTCAAATTCAAAGAAACAGCTTTTAGACATATTTTTGTTCAGAGACTTTGTAATCGAAACAAGTTTTCCATTTTTGGTATAAGGCAGAAGATCTATTAGAAAACACTGTCGAAGTCGGCGTTTTCAAACCGAATCCCCGATGCTTCAACGCCAGAAAGGAGAAAAACGTGCTGTCACGTGACACGAATCGCTTATAGCTCGATAAGCAATTTATTTATCAAAAAATGTAAAACTCATTTCGATTCCAAATACCTTCAATAGTCAGGCCTGCCATTTTTATGCCTTTGCGTTTAAAAATGAGTCAAAGTTTCGCATTGTTCCATAGATCATTTGACAACCACATTAAAGCGGGTCTCAAAAAAAATTTTTCCTCCCTCAACAACGCAAAACTTTGGCACGTTTGCAGGCACGCCTTTAAATGCAAAAGCATGGCTATTGAAGCAATTTGGAATCGAATGATGTTTTTCATTTTTTGATAAATGAATTAGTTACAGAGTTATAAGCTATTGTCACGTGTCTTACAGGTTTTCTCCTTTCCCGCGATTTTGCGTCAGGAATTTTGGTTCAAAACGGCAATTTTCGTAGTATTTTCTGAACTATATCATACCTTTACCAAAACATGAAAAACGCCATTCGATTACATAGTTTCTGAAGAAGAACACCTGCAAATTTCATGAGTTTGCGAACAAAAGTGAATTCAGAAATGTGTCAGAAAGTAGCTTCTTTGGACTTGAGAACCACCTTAAGATTGTTCTCAAAGTCTCTCAACAATGTGAAATATTCGCGGATTCATTTATATACACATAAAATGAGCAGGCGTGACAGTTTAAGCGATTTGGAATCGATTAGTTTATTCCATTTTTTTTTTTTTTTTAATAAATGCATTGCATTTTGAATTATAAGCGATTGCTCCCACACGACGCCGTTCTTTTTTGTGCTGTCGTATGTCGAAAATCGATCCAGAACGCGAACTTTGACAGCATTTTCTTAAAAGTCTCTTTTTATCAAAGGGTGAAGAAAACTATTCAATCTCATACTTTCTGAATAAGAGCACCTGCCTCTTATATGAGTTTGCGAATATAAAATAATTCAGAAAGTAACTAGACTGGATTTGAGAACAGAAATTACGAATACAAATGGCTTCGCGAATGTGCCAGAAAGTGTTAAATTTGGATTTGAGAATAACTGGCTGTTTTCGGTGAAGAATTTAATGGTAAAAGTGACTTGGTGAAAGTCAGAAAATATGCATCGTTCAACAGAAAATCAGAATATACTGTTCTCAAATTCCAACAGCCTACTTTCTGATACATGCGTAAAGCCACTTACATTCAAAAATACATAAAATTAGCAAATATTCTTATTTAGATATCAAGAAATCGAATATTTGTCTTTCTTCTATAAAGGCAACTTTACTTTCAGAAAATAATATTAAAAGGGGTGTTTAAAACCAATTTTTGAGACAAGGTAGATAGTCAGGTAAAGGTAGTGATTGGGTGGGCAACAGATTATAACTATGGATATACTATATTTATTAAAAAATCCAAAATGTTGTTCGATTCCAAATAACTTTCATCAAAGTTCATGCTTTTTTACATGTAAAAATGACTGCGTAAATATGTCAGAAAACTGTGTTGTATAGCGTAAAAACGTTTTCAGAACCACCTTAAAGATTTTAAATAGAGAATATTTATTATAATCGGGATGCGCGGGAATGTAGCGAGCTTGGATTTGAGTACAGCCTAAAAATGAATATTTTTTACATTACTATTTTTCAATTCAAATCGCAATTCCGGAAAACTGATTAGTGCTGCCATCTATCAAATTAAATTACAACTGTAAAGTGTTTTTAAGGTGGTTCTGTGAACGCGACACTTTCCTGCTCAACATTTTTAAACATACGATTTGGAATCGAAATGAGTTTTCCATTTTTTGATAAATAAGTTTCTCATCGAGTTATAAGCAATTCGTGTCACGTGACAACGCGTTTTTCTCCTTTCTGGCGCTGAAACATCGGGAATTCGGTTCAAAACGCCGACTTTAACAGCGTTTTCGGGTGAAAGATCGTCTGCCTGTACCAAAAAATGGAAAACGTCTTTAGATTACAAAGTTTCTGAATAAAAATGACTTTAAAAGTAGCCCCTTCGGATTTGAGAACAGCATTAACATATGTTTAAAGAAATAATTTTAACTACCGATGAAAAATAATGCCCCTCACAAAACTAATCAGGTTTTATTGCATGGTTACCTATACACATGAACCTAGAAGAGATGGACCGGACTCCAACGTTACAGATATGGTCCTCTTTCAACATCGACAAACGTCGAAAACTATCGCTGCGGGGCGCAGCGCCATCTACTGAGTTTTTTCTTATAAAATTAACATCATCAAATTAATCATTTTAAAAGGAAAATAAATGCGTGAATTTGAGAAGAAAAACATATTTTAGACTTTCATGAAATTTATATTCGAAGAAACTATTTAGCTTATGCTTCCCTTTACTTCCAGAACAATGAATTATGACTTTTATTATTATTATTATTTTATTTTATTTATTTATTTTTTTGCAAGAAAATTTTTAGATAAAGTCAGATTGTATACTTCAACATTTTTATTGAGTAAACAATTAAATAATTGTATTAAAAATGTAAGAATTTTAAACACAAAAACCTAAATAATTTAAAATAAGTAAAGTAAGTAGGTTACATTCAACACAAACTTTTTAGCATGAAGTCTGTTTTGTAAGTTTTAAATGTGAATTATCATCTAACATTAATTTCTTTCTAAAAGATAATATAAAATATATTTACTATCTTTATCAATTATAGTTTCTCATGCAACATAAGATTTATTTGAATGATTTTTTTAGATGATGAAAGTTCTACTTTCTACTCAAAATATTTCCTAAAATACCTGTATAAAACAAACTTTGATTATTTCCATACTTTTCTGGGTTTTTTTCCCCCTCCCAATCTTAAAAAATAGATATAATAGTTCCAATATTTTAAATACATAATATTAACTTGCAGCTTTTTATAACTAATATTAAGAGTTACTGTTGCATTATAGTGTAAATCATAAAATTTTTGTTCACTTGACAGATAACCATTATGAAGTGAAAATTTTCCCTGCCTCTCTTTTGCTACACAAAAGATTAATATATATGTATATATTTAAAACACAGGGCTGTTGTTTTAGTCATCTGCCTTGAACTTTCTACTGAACCAATTTTAATTTTTTTTAAAAATAAAAGCTGTTCATTTGTAGATGTGCCCACAACTAGCTTTTTTTTTTTTTTTTTTTGTTTTTTTTTTTTAGCAGTCTCATTTTTATATTTTAATTTTAAACGTTTTTTATGATATTTTTTCAAAATGGTGAAAACTAAAGATTTTCTCTCCAAAACATAAAATAAATTTACCTTATCACATTCTACCAATCAAGAAAGTAGTTATAGAATGCACACGACAGTTTTGTTTTTGATTTTGACAGATTTTCAACAAATATTGGCGGCATTTTTTTTATGGATAAAACAATATACTTTTAGACAGTTACAACTAGCTCTATTTTAAAAATAAAATAAAAATCGTTGTTTATATATTCACGAATTAAAAATGTGATCGATATTAATACAAATATATTTAGTAGTGATAACATGTCAAAATTGTAGCAATAGACCTAATTTTTAATCGCACTATAACAAATAATTAAGTAACATATTTGACAATAGAGATGGATGAGTGTTAATTAACACATATATTAACATTTATATAGCTTAAAACAGTAATTATTTTGTTAGATAACAGATATTTTAGCTCAAAATAAAATAGCCTTAACTTCCTTAGGTGCAGAAAATAAACTCGGATTTTTTCTTCCTAAGGCTTTATTTCTCTTTAAAGAGCTGGGATATCCAGTATCACAACCCGGAGCAAAACAATTTCTGGCCATAATGTGTTTAAGAGCTCTTTAAATTAATTAAAATTAGAAAATTTTGTAACTTCTCCTATTCTTTGCATGTAAATCTGCTATCGCTGCGCCCTCTGATGGCTTATAGATCAACTAAATTTCAAGGACTATTTTTCAAGCTAAATCCCCATTATGGATTCCGGTCCAGGTATCTAGGTTCATGCCTATACATAACATGTCACACGCGTTTCAGGAAATTTGTTTGGTGCTGCCATCTATCATTTTTCCTTTGTAACTAAATGCCTAACCGGAGGTTTGATTTAGAATTGCTAACACGGCTACAAGATTGTCTTTTACCTTTTTGAAATAGGTATTTTCTGCTGTATTCCCAAATAGTAATTATTTTAATTAACGGTACTTTTATGTTAGCTGGGAGCCAGTGATAACTCGCCAAATCTTGTTTCAATTGGTATCATTAGAACTGCAACCCTTTCATTTATATAACATAAGTTTCTATTTGTGTGTATATAAAATTGGATTCGATGCTTTCATTATGAAATAAAATGTTTCTAGTTTATGTTATATCTGTTATTGACTAAGCCTAATTTATTAATAGACCCAATTACGTTATATTTTGTTTTTTTTATTGATATGTTTGTGTTTAGGTATTTTATCATGATCAGGGCTTTACAAATTTGATGAAATCTGGTAGCCAGACAAAAATTCTAGTAGCCAGTAAAAAATATTTACCACCCCCTCCTTCCTCGTCATTCATTTTCAAAAAGCACTAAAGTTTTTATGAATTAATTGAGGAAAAATAATAACAGATATTGTTTAGAATTATTAATTACATAGTTTAGAAATATAATATAAACTAGGTTTTCTAATGAAACTTATCAAAATCGTATATCTTAAAAAAAAAAAAAATACTGTAAAGACTAAAGAGTGAATTAACGGGCATGTTCGGAAAGTGCTGATTGCCGAATGCTTCAAATATCCGGATAGTTGAATGCTACAAAATCTATATCTGCTGAGGAGCGCATCGACAAAATAGTGAAGCAGGAAAACGAGTTTTTGCCTATTTTTCTGTTGAAGTCTCAAATAATTCTGATTTGATTATTTTAAAATTCACATTTAATGAAATTATTTTTGCCAAATTAAAAACAAAAGTTAAAAATATTTTTTGTGGGAATATAGTTTCAAAGTTTATTTTTTAATATTAGGAAAGGGGAGGGGGGCGATGGCACTTGAGCTCATTTCAAGAAAGCTTAGGTCAATATTTGTACATAAAAGAAACAGAAGAAACCTCATTAGATTAAATAACTTGGTCGCCAGATAAAAATATTTGGTCGCCATTGCCGACCGTATTTGTCAAGCGATGATCATGATTATATTTTAGCTATTTTTAAGTAGCATTTTTAAGATATAATGCAATGTTAAAATATTAGCTATTTGTTAAAAGATTGGTGACATTAAAAAAACTTTGGCGATCACCGGCACCTGGTTAACATAAAAGTACCTAATTAACTTATTTCCTTTTCATACTAGTTTCTGTAAAAGGAGACGCATTTCACTGCTTTTAGGACTGACTGTTCTCAAATCCAGATAAGCTACTTTATGACACATTTTTTAATTTATTTTTGTTCTGAAACTCATGAAATTGGCAGGTGTTCTTATTCAGAAACTATGCCATCGAAAGACGTTTTCTATTTTTTGGTGAAGGCAGATTTTTCAGAAAATACCGAAGTCTGCGTTTTGAACTGAATTTCCGATGCGGAAGCACGATAAAAGGGAAAAACGTGTCATCATGTGACCAGAATCATTTATAATTCAATACGTAATCTATTTCTCAAAAAATGGAAAACTCATTTCGATTCCAAATAGCTACCATAGTCAGGCCTGCCCATTTTGTGCCTTTCCGTTTAAAAATGAGTCAGAAAGTTTTGCATTGTTGAGCAGATCATTTGAAAACCACCTTAAGGCGGTGCTCAAATTTACTGCTCAACAATGCAAAACTTTGACTAATTTTTAAACAAAGATATACAATTAACAGGCCTGACTATTAAAGCGATTTGGAATCGAACAGTGGATCTTTTTTTTTTTTTTGGATAAATAAATTGTGTTATAAGCGATTGTTGTCAAGTGATGACAGATTTTTCTCATTTCCTGCACTGTCACATTAGGATATTCAGTTCAAAATGCCAACTTGATAGTATTTCTTGAAAGATGATCTGCTTTTTCCAAAAAATGGAAAACATCATTTCACTAAAGTTTCAGAATAAAAATTTGGTTCAAAACGTCAACTTTGATAGTATTTCCTGAAAGATGATCGGCTTTTTTTAAAAAAAAAAAAAAGAAAAGAAAAACACCATTTAATTAAATAATTTCTTAATAAAAACACCTGTCAATTTCACGAGTTTCTGAACAAAAATGAATTTGGAATTGTGTCAGAAAATAGCCAGTTAGGATTTGAGAAGACTTAATTTACCAATTATTTTTTACCTGTGGATAATTCCACAACCACAGCTTTAACTATAAAATTTAAACAAGTTAAGGTATGCACAATTAAAAAGAACCAAATAATCAGAAATGTGAATTGCATTTTATTTTTTGCAAAACAATGACACTGGGTCAAGGAAGTGAGACTATTTTTCCCCCATTTAAATACAGTGGTTCATTAAAATGTAGACAAATGCTTAAGTGATTAAAAGAAATAACAAAAGGCTTATAAAAACCTTTTTAATGATTCAACATACGTTTCAACGCTACATTTCGGCGTCATTTTCAAGAAAAATATAATGATAAAAAATATTCTTGCAAATTTTGAAAAAATAACCTTGAAGACACGAATCACGAGATCCAAATATGTAAAAAGAGAAAAGCAGGTGCTTGAAGTAGCCAACTGTAATCGTAAAAATTATATTTCGTTATTGCTTTTTCAAACGGAAAAGAATCTCGTGCCAAATTTTGGGCAATTCAAATGAAACGGTTTTGTTGCAAATGTTTGCGTTATGCATGTAGATTTCTATGGATTCACGGATAATGGATGGGTAGTAGGCTCTTGATGGGTAAATTATGCCCTATTATCTGGTAATTATGTATATAATTACCAGAGCAGATGGAACGTTACAATATTATATAGGAATGACCACCAGAAAATTTCAAACAAGATTAAAAGAGCATATAGCTGATATCAAATATGACAGGAGTACTACAGCACTGGCACGACTTAATAGAACTGAAGCAATAGAAATTGATTTTAAAAATAGTAAAATAATTTACCCATCCATTATCCGTGAATCCATAGAAATCTACATGCGTAACGCAAACATTTGCAACGAAACCGTTTCATTTGAATTGCCCAAAATTTGGCACGAGATTCTTTTCCGTTTGAAAAAGCAATAACGAAATATAATTTTTACGATTACAGTTGGCTACTTCAAGCACCTGCTTTTCTTTTTTTTTTTTTTTTTTTACATATTTGGATCTTGTGATTCGTGTCTTCAAGGTTATTTTTTCAAAATTTGCAAGAATATTTTTTATCATTATATTTTTCTTGAAAATGACGCCGAAATGTAGCGTTGAAACGTATGTTGAATCATTAAAAAGGTTTTTATAAGCCTTTTGTTATTTCTTTTAATCACTTAAGCATTTGTCTACATTTTAATTATAATTAGTGATATTATTTTATGATTATGTACAGTGGTTCAGTTTCAATATTTAGCATGTCTACCGTAATTTCACGCGTATACGCCGCACCTCAGCCAATTCAATTTCCTACCAGAATTTATTTTAAATAAAATGTGACTTAGTTCTGCTTAGCACTTATTTGAATTCTTATTTTGAATAAAATTTCCGGTTTGAAAAAGACTTAACTAAGATGCGGCGCATATGCGCGAAATTACGGTACTTTTAATTTTAATGTGTTTTTTAAAAGGTTGCCTACAAATTTAATTAGCTTAGCAGTGGAAGTAGATGGGTGTAATTTTCTACACCTGAATATGCTTATTTGGTAAGTGAATCAAAAAAAGTAAAAAAAATGAAGTATACAAGGAAATTCTTTGATTAGTTAATATAATCATGTTTCTATTTATTTGGATTTTACAGTAGTACTTATGGCACGTTCTTGAAAAACTTTCTCCCACTCAACAATGTGACACAAACACATTTTTAAATGTAAAAGCCCAACACTTGTAGACATGATCTGATCACTGAAGTAATTTGGAATCTGAGATTTTTTTTAAGTTTTTGATAAATCATTTACATTTTGAGTTATAAATATTTCTTGTTTTATGATGGCAGGTTTTCCCTTTTTCTGCACAGTCACTTTCAGAAAAATTTGGTTCAAAACACTTTTTTTTTCTGAAAGATTTGCTGTTGTCCCTCCCCCCCAAAAAGTTCGATTACAGTTTCTAAATAAGATTTGAAGCTTTTGCGAGCAAAATTGCATTAAAAATGTGTCAAAGTAGCCAGATCAAATGTAAAGCAGTTTGATAGCATCATCCAGCTGTGACAGAGGGGAAAACACACAAAATAAACCAACTATAATTTTTGCAGTATTTATATTTCGAGATATATCACACTTCAAGTGATTTAATGCAAAATTTAATAATTAAAAGCATTGCCACAATCATTCGTTTAACACAAAATCTTAATGAGCTCAAAATAAATAAATTAAATATCTATAAGCCATCTTATATGAAACCATAAAGAATTTAAATTTGTTAATGTCTGCAAGATTAAAGTTGAAAAAAAAAAAAGTATTAACTTTGGTTAACTTTACAAGAATTATGGTTCTCAAACTCAAATGGGCTACACTTTGGCATATCATTTTTAATCACAAATGCAGGAGATAAGCAGGTGTTCTTATTCAGAAACAAAAGGAATAATATATTCTTCTTATTGATGTCGATAAATGATCTTTCAGAAAATGCTGTCAAAGTTGGCCTTTTAAGCCAATTATCAAGATTCAACAGGGAAAAAAATGTGATAGTGGATAACTCAAGTGCAATTAATAATAAAAAAGATTAGAAATCACTTCTGTAGTGACACTGGCCAATTTCATGTTTGATACATTCATGAATTCGTTTATATATGCAAAGTTTTACATTGCTGAGAGAGAAATTTTTTTTCAAGAACCTCTAAGTTTTTTTTTTACAATCTGCTGACTGTGAAATGCCTGTTGGACATTCATAGATTGTAAATTAGTGTTACTTTACTAAACATTTACATATAAAAAATAAACCAATTTTAAACATTAACAAATAATGGAATATGTAGAAAGTAAATATGGATATATATTTTTTTTTTAATCTACTCTGTGCTATGTCTTAAAATAACCTCATAATATAAGGCGGTTCCTGACTTTTCAGGTCATTCTCTTGTAAAATCATGACATATTGAATTATTCTTGACTTTCAGGTTGGTTAGCCACTAATACTACAGCTTTCTTTGTAGTTCTAGCAGAAAGAAGGCTATCAGAACTGTGAAAACCATAGTGCCAACTCTCCCTAACAATGTTTTTTGTCCGATACATGCATGCACACAGTGGTCAAACAAAACATTGCTGGAACTGTAAAATGCAAAGTTCCATACAGGTGTTATTTAATTTTTATTAAACTGGTAGCTACCGACATTAAACTTAAGGATTATGTAATGTATAAATATAAAAAGAATTTAAGAGAAAAAGACTTATTTTGAAAATTAATAAATAATATAAAATACAAATAGGAGGTGCTGCCACTGCTTGTAATTAAAATGCCAAACAAGAGCTTTATCAACAGAGATTGAAAGTGTTTCTACTTTTGGACTTATGCTGATAAATAGGATGGTTACAGAAATAGCAAAAAAAAAAAAGTTCCCTGATCTCTGACAACCTTTATCAGGTTCCCATTATTTAATGATGCACATACAGTATTTTTTAATGTATGCCGCTACCTCCTATAACTCACTTATCCAGCTTGCTAATATCACATTTGGGAGAAAAAACAAAAAATTGCACAATATTTATAAAGTACTGGTTTAGAATTTCATAAATCCAAACTCAAAGTTTAGTCTAACAACTTCATTTAGTGGCCAATAAATATATGGCAACCAGAAAATTTCCTCATTTTCCGAAGAATATTAAAGTTGAATTCTAAGACTTCTATATCTGACAGGATAGCTAATTGGATTAAGCTGGCCACCTTATGCTAATGAATGTATCATAAAATTTTCAAAAATGGGTGAATTGCCTTCAATATAAGCACTATCCACAGAAAATGAGGACATCCGATCACCTTAATTTATTTTAAATACCAAAAACTCATACTTTATGATTATTTACTTAAATATCACCTGTTTGTCGACAAATCAGTCTCGTGCAAAAACAAATATTTTCGCATATTGATAAAATACCCTGATTTTCAAGTACTTTTACAAAATTCCCCGATTGACAAACCTCTGTGACTTTTCTCCTGATTTCCAGAATCTGTAGCCACCCTGTGATAATACCCACTAAGCAGAAATAAAGTTGATATTATTGTAACAGTGGATTGCAGCTATAAACTCTCATTCTTATGATTGTAACTGTGCCAATTTTTAAGTGTAGATTCATACAATTAAAATGATTTTAGAAGTGATTAATGCCAAACAGCTGTCAAGATATTGCTTGTTATTTATGCTACTAACTGATGAATTTATTTGCAGTTACTTTTATAAATGCTAATTATATTAATTAAAATGTAAGGGTGTGCCAGTAGTATCTGGCTACTGTGTGCAGAACTTTAGTTGGTGCTAATTTTTGATATGTGTAGTGTAAACAAGTTCAGCATGAAAAAGTTTTTTTTTAAAGAGTATGTCATAAAACCGCATGTTTTTTAAATTTTATTCAGTCGCGAACAAGTGATAAATCATCAGTTAAATGAAATTTTCATAATTCTTTTTTTTACGAACGTTATATTGAGGTCCCGCATTTTTTTTTTAGTCTTATATATCCTCATGAGAAGAACATTCTGTAATTTTTCCAAAATTATCAGAGTATGTGCTTATGGAGACATTCCTTGTTAGTTATTAATAAAAAACAGATAAACTAATGAGTAATATATAAAACATTAACATATTATAAAACTTATATTGTAAAGAAATAGGTAAATAAATGCATAACCAGGGGAAAATAAATAAATTAAAATTGCTTAGTTAATTTAACTTTTCTTGCATTTATAAATTCTTAAACAATATCATGCATATCAATTTGATCCAAAATATCAGACTGTTGATATAAAGGAATGGCACAATCTAAAGTTTAATAATTTTAAATTTAGAAAAGGAGCATTCCACAGATGATACACGAATCCAAAGAGGAAATATAAAATTTCGATAAACTGATTTGAATAAAAACACTGTCGTTTGAATAAATAAATATACTGAATTATCTGGTAGTTTTTAAAAATTAGAGTAAGTGGTTGACAACTTAAAATTTTGTCTGTATCAATGGCTGTTTAATTAAGATGCATTAGTTTCTTTTTAAAACAAGTTAATGCATATATATATATATATATATATATATATATATACTTTTTTTTTTTTCGGAAGTAGTTAAATACATAAATTTAAATGAATTCACATTATCTTATAATAAAGTTAACCTTTTCTTCAAAGAAGAAAAATGTTTCAACAGGGAAAAAAAGATCTTTCAAGATTCATCTTCATGTGCTGCTTTTGTAAAACATCTAAAATAGCCAATATATATATATAGCTTCTGAGCTAAATTTTGCTCCAATTAATCTTGAGCATTCTACCTCCCCCCCCACCCCTCCCCCCAAACCAGAACTATGACAATTTGAAAGTTTTTTGAAGAATCATTGCACAATCATACACTCCAATTAAATAATTACTGAAGTTTTAATGGCACAAATTCTATTCAACCTATTTTTTCTAAATAGCTTTAAGGTTAAATCAGCTACATGAATAATTAAAATATTCCATTGTTAAGGAAATAAAAATGTACAACTCTTGTACTGGTAAAGAAATAAATAGTTTCATTTTCTAGGATAAGGTACATTTATACAATTATTTGAGGTGCATTTATACAATTAATATTTCAAGAAAATTTAATTAATTTTAATATAATTAAGGATATTTTTTTTCAAGTTTTTTCTTCTCACCTCAAATCTTTGATGCCTGTGTGCACCACACATGGCATACTGTGTCTACATGCCTGTGTTAAAATATAAGAGTATAGATGTGGTTAAAAAAAGGAAAAGATAAAATAAAATTTTAGCTCAGCCTTAAGACTTTTCATGTATGGTTGGACTGAAGAAATACTGAGCTGAGTTTATTGAAATAGCTACGAGTTTCTATCTTTTTTTTACTTTCTAAAAGTGTCCGTTTTAACTACTGTACAGCTCTCACATATTAGGATTATGTATTTCTATCCAGGGGAAACAAAAGTTTTACCCGATAGTTATTTCAAATGACAAATAGAGAAAGAAACAGAACCATTAGAAAACTTTTTAAAGAACTGTTATAGTCCCCCCCAGTAATGTCTCTGTGCAGAACTTCGAAGCATATAAAAATTTTAACCCTTTATATTCTTTATGTTGCACATCATTTTACTTCCAAATCACGATGCAAAAATCTCACAAAACACAAAATTTTATATGCTCAATTTTATTAAAAAATAATAATTAAATCTTTTGGAAGGCTGCAATATCAACAGATTGTACAAAATCTTCAAAATTTTGTATCTCCTCGGTCAACCAGTCTATGCTCACCTGAAAAGAAAATAGTGTAAATAATACCTAAATGTATTTGAAGAATGAAACAGAAGTGATACAGGAGAAAATAATAAACTTACAGAATAAAAAATAGGTAGATAATCAATATTTTTATCTCGTAATGGAATTTTCCAGGAGCACATTCATAGGAGATTAATGAAAAGAAAAGTTTAATATGATTTCTTCAACTAAAGAATTATTTTTTCTTTATGTCATACTATTACATGTAAGACGACACTAACATCAGCAAAAACACACACACATGTATATATATATATTTACCCTTTTTCAAATTTTTGTAAGAGTATGTTATAAATATTAATGCATACCTATCTCCCCCCCCCCCCCCCTATATTTTCAGCCAAAAAAAAAAATAATGATGTAAATTGTGATATGGATTTTTAATTTTATTATTATCCTGGGGAAACAAAAGTTTTACCTGATAGTTATTTCAGATGACATCAGGTAATTATCAGCAAGAAATTAGTAGAAGTACTTCTAATAATTTCATAATTTTTTTTTTTATGCATCAAATACAAGAAAATTTATCTTATTCAATCTGTCAGTATAAAAAGAATTTCAAAGAGACAGTTTAGTTAATTTGAACTTATTGAGGATGAAGTGATTTAATTCTTTATAGGTTGGGAGAAAACAAACCCTTAACCCTCTGACCAGGGATGAGATTGGCAAAAAAGCAGAAAACTGCACGAACGACGTTTGAGCAATAAGTTATGAATTTCAAGCGCAACAAATATTTATAATTGCTATTAAAAAATATATTTAATTTATATATATATATTACATCAATTTAGCTTTGAGTAAATTAAAAATAAATTATTTACTTACTCTAATAAAAAGTCCATTTTACCAAGATACAGCACATTAATAAAACCCTTCAATAGCATAAACATTTTTTTTATTGAAATTTTGAAAAATTGTAAAACATTTTTCTTGAAAGAGCAAATCAAGTATATGCTAATAATTGCAATCACCTTAAATAAATGATAGAACAGAGTTCTCACCCTTTTTAAAAATAAAAATAAGCTTTTAAGGAATTAGAGATTTTTTAAGGACATTATCAGTGGCACCAACTAGTCACAGTGCCATGGTTATTTCAGATTCCAGGTCATTTTTACAAGTCAGCTGGAATCTAGTTTTTGGATTTTTTGAATATTTTAAAAATTTAATTTGTTTCTGCATTCCATAGCAAATTTTCTACATTATTAAAAGAAAGTTGGTTTCAATCTTTTAACCCAATGCAGAAAATTCTGACGAAAATTTGCGTTTTTACGGCGATCTTTTAGCGAAATTTGCGTTTTTACGGCAATCTTTTGGCTAAATTCGCATTTTTACGACAATCTTTTGGCTAAATTCGCATTTTTACGGCAATATTTTGGCTAAATTCATGCTTTTACATCGATTTTTTGGCTAAATTAAAGTTTTTTTCAGAGAGTTTTTGCCGATTATTTGGCTAAATTCACGTTTTTACGTCGATCTTTTGGTTAAATTCACGTTTTTACGGGGACCTTTTAGTTAAATTTGCATTTTTACGGCACTCTTTTGGCTAAATTCCAGGGTTGATAAAAATCACGATTTTTTTTTAAAAATCAAAAAAATCGGATTTATTTGATTTAAATCGGATTTTTTTGATTTAAATCAGATTTTTTTTATTAATATTATTTATGCACTGTGCATGTATTTATTTTATTTTTTCTGCATATATTTACACATTTCTATTAATTTAATTACAGTTCCTAGATAAAAATTCAAAATAATTTAAATAAAAAAAATTGTTGCAAGCAAATTCAGATTTACTTAAAACTTAAAATCATATTATTCTACTATTAAATTGTTATATATAAGATATACCTATGTGTCTTGTGTGTATAAATTTCTAGTTAATTTAAGTTATTACATTTTTCATTAAGGTATTACTCCAATAATATCTAATGACATAATAAATGCAGCAAAGAATGCTAAATATATATGTGTATTTCAACCAGGGTTGGCCAATTTTTGCCTAGGTGGAAAAAACCGTCCCGGCAAAAATACTTCATGATTTCAATGTTTAAATCATGATTTTGATAACTTAAAATCAGTGATTTAAATTATTACAATCTTGATCAATTTCTGTCTGTTTTTTTCCACTTTTTGCCACTGCCCTGTCAAAAATACACTTTTGCCGGCAAAAAGCCAACCCTGATTTCAACTGATTCATATTCACTAAAGTCATCTTTATCACATAGACTGTAAGTTTCTTTGTGTTTTCTTTTTTTTTTTTTTTGCCACAATCTCCACCATTTTTACACTACATGGTTTGCATATTGCTTTCCCACATTTTCCGGAAATAGTTTTTTTTTTTCTGCTGTAAAATAAAGCTACATTGGATCTTTCTTTTTACCAGCCATTTTTCTTAGGTATCAATGTATCCAAAAAAGCTCTCTGTACTGTATCTAGTATTAGTAAATGATATTCATGTCCAAATTGTGTTTCACATTATACTATATTAATGATTACAAAACAGTTACACGATGCAAGGTAATCACATAACTAAAAGTACGAAGCTATCAATTGTCAGTGTTATTTAGCCCTCAGCCATTGACAATTTCAGCAATCAATCATGCCTATTTAACAGTAGAAATGGCTTTTTAGCTTAGAAATAAGGTATAATAACATATCTTATATTTTCCATTGCAGTAAGCAATGAATTCTAGGAAAGGAAAGGGCAAAGGGATCAGTCACAGGGATTAAATTATTTTCAGTTATAGAAGAAACATGAAAAGTAACTCCTCACTGAAAATATATTATATTAAATACTTTTATATTGCATATATTTAACTTTAGCTTCAACATCTAACTTGCAAAAATGAAGTGATCATCCAGAAAAGACAAAAGTTTAAAAATGAGAAAGCATTTATCGGTATTTATTTTAGGATGCACTATGGATAAATAATATTTTGAATGTAGTGTTGCATTTACTTTCATAAAATATAATTACTTTCAACTTATAAAAGTTTTATTTAACATTATTAAAAGGTAATTTTTAATCTGACATGAATTATGACATTTATTTGAACACGAATGATTAATTTAAATCCTTATTCGGCTTGTAAATAGCAATGTTAAAAATACTGATTTAAATCAAAGATTTTTTTAAAAAAATCATTTGATTTAAATCATGATTTAAATCACGATTTAAATCAAGCTGATTTAAATCAAACAACCCTGCTAAATTCCCGTTTTTACGACGATCTTTTGGTTAAATTTACGTTTTTACGACGATCTTTTGGTTAAATTTACGTTTTTACGACGATCTTTTGGCTAAATTCACGTTTTTTCAGCGATCCTTTGTCGAAAATTGAGTTTTTTTAGCGAACGTTTGGCTAAATTCACGTTTCTTTAGCAATCTTTTAGTGATTTTCACACGATTCTTTGAAGAAATTAGAGTTTTTTTCAGCGATCCTTTGAGTTTTTCACACGATTTGTCGACAGAATTCGCGTTTTTTAACGATCCATTGACGAAAATTTTGGGTTTTTTTTAGCAATCTTTAGGCTTTTGGGTTTTTTCAGAAAATCTGAAAACGACGAAAAAGCGGAAAATAAAAAAGCGGAAAACCGCGGAAGAATCTCATGCCTGCCTCTGACAGCAAAAAGACAAAATTATGTTTTGACTATAAATTTTTTAAATGCCAAAAAGAAGATTATTCCAACATGATAAAAATTGCAGTTCAGCAACCAAGTTAGTTTAGGGTTTACAGTTAGAAGGTCAAACAGTCTATTCTTAGGCCTGTATATTTGACAAAATCTGGTTTCAAGATCGTAATACAAGTAAAAAATTAGCATGGGGAAGATAATACAATTCATGATCATGGAAAGAGAAAATGGACAAATACAGGCTGTGGCATAAATTTCTTTGGTTTTTATTATGCTGCACTGCATACAAATATGTATAAAATATTTGCACTCATAATTGAAATGATCTCCTTCCACAATTTTAATCATTGTTTCATAAAAATTCATTTTTAGAGGGTGTTCTTTCTTATGTCTACCCAGTTTCTGTAAACAGACACAGAGGGGGGGGGAAAAAAAAGGAGAAAGCTATTAAAATGGGAGTTATGTCATATATATATATATATATATAAAAACAAATTTTGGTCTTCTTAATGAAAATATAATGAACATTGAAATTTACCATAGAATGCCAAAAAGAAGTCATTCGGGAAGAAGAATTATGCAAGTTCTGAATTCCCCATGTTAAATTCTTTTACAAGCATGACTCAAAACTACTTGGCAGAATAAATATATTTAAAGTTTATAGAAATCTATTTCTGTAAATTTTTTATAGGTTTTACAATACATACATTTTTATAATACTAATTTCATAACTTACGAATATTGTAATTAATATAAAAAATGTATTGTAAATTGTAACCTATAAAATTTTAAGAGCTCGATTTCTAGAAGCTTAAAACATGCAAACCTAAAATTACATTTTATTCTACAAAGTAAGTAGCGTTATGCTTAAAAAAACTACCCGTATTGCAGTTTGTGTTGCAACAAGTAAAAAATAACATTAGGAGTTCAAAATTTTAAACCTGGATAATTCCCAAGCTTCTCCACTGAGTGAATCTCAATTTGATATCTTAAGATAAAAAATTTCAAAAAATCAAAATATGGTATCAAAATTGGGTATTCTTATTGAAATTGTCAAAGTTTGATAGATTTTCACAAGCTTATTTTTTAAACATACATTCTAAATTTTCACTTTTCTCTGGATCTATTTAGGGAAAAAATTATGAGTGGACACAAATAACTTTTTTGACATACAGCAACAAATAAAAATATTACTTTGAACTTTATTTTAGAGTTAATTCAAAACCTTCAAATGAAATTTCACTGAAAATATATTCTAAGAATTTAAAGAACTTACTTTTTCATCCTCGACAACACACATGATTTGTAATTTCTTAATACCATAAGCAAGAGGTACCAGTTTAGCTAAAAGAATAAATAATGTTCGAATTAGTAATGCAATAAATAACCAATATATTTCAGCAATGCAATTAAATACACTTGACTGCCAAAAAAAAAAAAAAAAATTACACCAATTAAAACTGTTTGCAGGTACAGTTGTTACAAACAGAACTGGGTAATGGGGTTTAATTTGTATTTCAGAATACAACATTGATTTATCTAATCCTTAGATACATAAAACTGGTGCCGACCGCAGAACCCATATAGTTCTAACAGCCAGCCCAAAATTATTTAGATGCTTAGAAACACTTCTCTATTCCATGATGATTTTCAGAAGCGGGAGGTGACGCCACCCTAAATTCAAAGAATTAGCAGGAAGATACTGCACAGCTACAGAGTTTCCAACCACTAGACTCCGCTAATAAGCCAATCATAAAACTTTATTTACAATCAGTAGAACGCACCTCAACAAATACTATGTCCATGATCGGCAAACGTGCACTCATTTTTGAAGAGAGGGAAAAGGGTGCAGTCAATGATCTCAGATGCAGCTGTTATTTAGAGATAAAATTTTTTGACTTGCAGAGGGAAAAAAAAAGTGAACCATTTTAAGACTAGACAGAAAAAGAAAGTTATATAACTGAGAATTGAAAATGAAATTTTATATTTATGAATAGGATAATATTTAAGAAAAGTAATTTTATATTGAGATAGGGAAATTAAATGTAATAAATAATGTTATAGTAATATTTAAGAAAGGAAATTTTAAATGAGAGATATATGAATTACATTTGAAATTAAGAATCATAAATGATTTAAATTTGGAATAAATAAAATATTGATTTTAAAATATTTAAATTAGTAGCGATTTACAGCAGTCACGTAACAACAGTGTTCAGAAAACCATATATACAAATGATTTTTTTAAAATTAAAATTACTACAGCACAGTAAACAAACAGAACTGCCAATGTTTTCGCTCAAAGATTTTCTTATTTGAAAGAAAAGACCTACCATTTTTTTTTTTTCGTTGCTTTTATGATAACTCTGATATCTGCAGAAGGAAAAATACCAAAATCCTTAACCTTTTAAGCACAATATTCAATATACTGATAGTATGCTGAATACCAGATACATCAAATTTCGTCAAAAGTAGTTTGTGTCATTTTTAATAACATGTAATGTAAGGAAATGAATTAAAGGTTTATTTATATTATACAAACAGAAATATGGTTCGAAGTTTCAACTGAACAGAATGACCAACACAAACAAATGAACAACAAAGAAAAAAACAAAGCATCTGAAAAACTAATGGTTTTTTTTTTTTTTTTTTTTTTTACATATAACACCATCTATTGGGTACGAAAACAATCATTTGCTATAAAGCCTGTACAAAACCAATCACAATAGCAATTAGCGATGTAAAAAACAGATGCTTAGAACATTGCAGTCTGAACTTAAAATGACGAAGTATGCACATATGTCCTGGTATTTTAAATAGAAGAACTCATGACGCACACAGGTACGTGTCGTGGTGCTTAAGGGGTTAAGCAGCATTGTAATAAGACATCCTAAATGCACAGAAAACAATTTAACACCACAACTACCGGAAATTTTACTCAATCTTCATAAAAACATGTCACACCAGAATATTTAAAACTATTTAACTTATTTATTTACTTTACTTCTCTGTGGTTTATATTTAACTTTAAGAAACAAATTCTGGTTTGAATAATCATTTTGAATGTAACTGCCAGGTTCAATGGACCCGTTTGGTAGGCAAAGGGTTAACTAAGCAATTGAAACTATGATGTATTTTAATCATGACAATGTCACAGAATGCCTTCTTAATATATCAGCATGTCTAATCTAGCTCAGTTACAAATTTTCGTTACTTTTCCAAACCAATAATAAAAAAATTTCCAGGTATCACAATTTTGCGATGTTACACATAAAAAATCTTAAAAGTTGTGAATTTGAGAGTAAAACTTTCACAACTGATTTAATTTTTTTTTTTAAACAAAATTTACAAATTGTATATTTATTTTATGGTTAATGATTGCTTGACACCCCCTTATGTTTCATAATGAGAAAGTTTTTCTTACACTCTAAACATCTTGCAGATACACACTTATAGTACCAGGTTCCATTCATTTTGCCCAATCAAAATGAAATTCTATCGCATGTGTCACAGTTAAATACAGAATGCTTTGACATATTATTTAAATAAAAAAAATTTTCTTTATAAGTAATATATTTGCTCTATACCAAATTTACAAATTAATTAATATTCAATAGCTTCAAGTAACGTTCAGTTTCCAAACAAAGATGAATAAGCAGACAACCACCTAAGTATCTACATAAATCTATAATCTACAAAATTGTCCAAAGTGTCGGTGAAGCTGGTATTGAATATCTTTCAGTTACAAGGAAGGACTGAAAAGGTTTAGGCAAAAGGAATTGCATGAGAGGTTGAAATACTCTTTACAGTAAAGAGCAAAGTTAGATTTTCATGTCGCTGCAATTTCAAATCCTTAGTTTTATAAATCAGAAATGTTTTCCTAAATTTTTCTAGGAAGTTATAAATTTTCATGACTTTTACAGGTTATTAGATGCACTGATATATGCAATATGTTCAGCTTATTTGTTTCTAATAGTTATAGGCAAAATTTCACACACTATGTTTCTGATAGTATATAGAGTTAATCTTAACATTTTTCTCTACTTTCTCCATTTTTAATTTGCTGTTATATACAAAGCCAGCAACAACCATAAATCTAAAACTTTCTTTAGGTATATTAAACCACGTTTTAAGATTTTTTTTCTTCATTTTGATGATAATAAATGAATATCTTCTTACCACATCATTTAAATAGACCCAAGTTTCATCTATCGTAACATTTTTCTCCGGATAAATGCTTCTCGTACAGAATTCTGCATAACGTTCTACATTCGGCAATAGTAAAAGTTGTGGAGAAAGATTAACAGTTTTTTGGCCTTTTTAAAATTCAAATGAGTGTTAATGATTTTGTTAACAGTTTGAGCATTTTAATAATTTAGTAAGTCTTTTGATGTGAAGAATTTTCTTTTACCATAAAAGATCTTACCTTTGCAATATTTGAATTCTTTTTTGTTCTTGGATACACATTTGGAACAATTTTTCCACTTGAAGCCAGACATTCACTTTTCCCCCACTGTGTGATCGACATTTCCTACTGTGGCTTTATCTATGTTTGCTATTCTTAAATCACTGACGTTATCTTATTCTTAATTGTTACCCACTGATGGAAATAATGAATAATTTTAAGTTTAACTTTACTAGTGCTACTTAACTAGTGTAACATGTTTATAGCATGCAAAGTTTTCAAACAAATTTAATGCTACTTTACAAAAACTTGACAAATACTCATACCAACCTCGACAAATATTCAACAAGTTCATTTTTTAATTGTAAAATAATTCTATTGTACTTTAAGTTTTCAGAAAGCCATTAAATTTGATTGAAAATCCTGCATGCTATAAACAAAAAACATTTGGATTTTTTGCAGAAATTTTTATATCTTGGATGAATATGCAAGCTATTCTTACACAGCTGCATACAAACAATGTAAGGGCCCCCAATTTAGTCATTTTCTGTAATAACAGTTAATTTCAAGCATTTTCTATCACAGGATGGTTGCAAACTTTTTACTCAATTTTATTGCCTTCTAATTGCCCATGTGACTAAATCTTCAATGAAAAATGTGAGGCCAAACATGTTCTTTACATCTCTGAAGTTCAAGAGTGATTTGTCAACATTTTTATAGCTATTTGATAAACACTCTAAAATCTAAAATGTCTAATCGTTGTCTATAATTTATGAGCATGAGCATTTTTTATAAATCTAAAATAACTAGGCTTTAGACATAAGAAATATCAAATAAATTAGTCTAGCAGAAAAAAAAAAAAAAAAACATAATTAAGGAAGCAAACTGAATTAGCTTAAAATTTTAAAATAGAACAACTTGTTACTATGCGGGCTATATCAAGAAATCAAACTTACATGCTCCCCATTTGAGGCCATCTGTTTCAATAGTCCTAACTTTTTTCTCCATTTCAGCCATATCAGTTTCATCATCCCATGGTTTGACATCTAATACGACACTGGATTTTGCAATTACACCAGGTTCTAAAGGAGGAAGAATAATGCTTAGGAATTATAAAATTATAACGTCATCATGCTATATAAAAAGTACATAATTAGATTTTATAATATAAAAAAGCAAGAATATTGATACACATTAATCCTGCACAAGCAAAGTTCATATTTAAATAATTCCTACCCCCCCCCCCCCCTGAAATTCAAATAATTTTCCATGTCAACAATCAATGATGAAAGATTGTCGATAGCAGTGATTGCTGGTCAATGCAAGCTTTCAAAAATAATTTTGACAACCCCCCCCCTCCCCCCAAGAATAACAGAACAGTTTTTCCAGCTTTAGGGGGAAATCATTGACTCTTTCCTGAGATTTTATGATCAAGACAATTTTTCTGAAGGCCTGAGACAAGTTCTATTAGCTGTGAGATTTGTTAAAATTTCACCGAAAATTCCTAATTAATAATAAATCTTACAAAAATGAGAAAAATACTCATATCTATTTTATTAGAATGATGGGATAAATAACAAAATTAGTAAGAAATTAACATTCACTAACAGCGAATTGATATAGAAAAATCTTGTTTATACTTTATGGTATTTTTTTAACACTTTCCAACAAAGTTGAAAAGTGTTTATGAATTCAGTTTGCATGTCCGTGCTCTAACTAGCATAAATTATTCGGATTGTCATGCAATTGATATATGTTATTGAGATTTACTATGGTATGTTCAGTATTGAAAATGAAGTATGTAGCACTTAGGTTTTTTTACAGGGACACTCAAAAGAATTCTGTTACATTATGGTCTATGGGGAAAAATTATTTGCAGTTTATTTTAATGATGTTACACAAATTCAAACATATTGAAATTTATATATATATATATATATATCACTGAGATGCACAAAAAGAGGCTTACTGTAGAATATGATCCTATACAGGGCAGCACAAAAGTTCCGGGTACATGTCAGTTTATTGATGGCAATTCCAGAACGGGAATTGTAAACTGTGCTACACATTTCCTAACTGAACTAAAATTTAGAATTCTATGTAGTATATGCACAAATCTATAGACCATATACAGCACTGCATAAACGAGTTAGGATATTTTTCTGAATATTGTTAGTAATTCCTGAAATTGGATTTCTAAATATGATATGCATTTTCCAAATTGTTTACATAGATATCATCTTTTACCTTATGAAACGGTAAATACTTGTAAAATTATTTTGGAAGTGTTACATAATCTATGCTTGATGCATGATTTTTCATTCTTGTTTTTCTCTTTTAAACCCGAAAAAACATGCACAAATTTGCTTACATACCAAAAACATTAAAATACTCAATTAATAAAATGTTAGAATTCAACATTTCGGCACATTAAAATAACCTAATTTCCCCCCCCCCCACACAAACCTTATCTTTCTAGAAAGAAGGGTTTAGAGTTAAAGACATGAAGCGTGAAATGGATTGTAACTGATAAAATTTTTGAAATCTGTCCTTCCTACTATTGAAATCATTCTGAAATTCAAACTGGCTATTTTCGGACATAATGCTAAATTAATTTTTATTTGTATGGCAGGTCCTCTTATTCAGAAACTTCCGAAATTGATTAGTGCTTTTCATTTTCAGATAAAGGCAACGGATCGTTCAGAAAATGCAGTCAAAGTTGGCAATCTGAATATAATTTCAGAATATGAGAGCCTGAGAAAGGCCACTATGAGACATCAATCACTTATAACTTAGATGCATGTAATAAATTCATTGAAAAATAAAAGATGCTATTCAATTCCAAATCACTTCAACAGTCATGTTTGTATGTTGACAAAAGAGACAGTGAATATATATATTTTTAAGATGGCAGATAGGCAAATATAAAACATTTAATACAGTAAACCTTTGTTAAAACACCTTTTTTTTTCCTGTCTCCTCCAGGGTCTAATTTCTAAGAAAAAAAGTACCGGAGCCCTAATATTCTACAGTACTAACACCCATAGCGTACCCTCCTACCTCCACCCTCACACCAATCTGCATATTTTATTTCATACATTATTTTCAAAATTTAAAACATTGTTTTTTATTTAGCAAAATAAAAACTTTAAATACATCTATCAGCGTATACTTAGTAGAGATGAGTTCGGGCCAGCCCGAGCCCGATGATTTTCAATCCGAGTCCTATACTGAAATTTTTTTCACAATATTTAAAAATTGTTTTAAAATATCTCATTTTTTAAAAACCCTGTACATGAAAATTACTGTTAATCCTGTGTACATAATTAATTTTATGGAAATTTACACTCAATCTTTTTAAAAGAAAAGTTTGGTATCAAATAAAAATATACTTTTAAAAAGGATATTCATATGTTTCTCTCTCCCACCAAGCAAATCTGATGGACAGGTTAACATGGTGAGTTTTATGAATAAATGCATGAAATTACTATATAAAAGGTGTATATCATAAATTATAATTGATTCCTCAATTAAAACAATATTTCATGTTCCTAAGAATCAGCTCAAATTAAAAATATGACACAGTTATCTGAAAGATCCTATGGTTTTATAGGAAAAGTGGAAACACTGTTTCGATTGGCTTCTATTGGAATAACAATACATGACAATTATATCTACTTACGAATGAAAATGATTTTGGAACTGTGCAGCATGAGCAGAGTTCATGATTAAAAATAGAATCACTAACGTTATTTTCATATGAAGAGCGATTATGACTCGCACACAATAGAAGACTAAAAACTTGAAAACATAAGCTAATGATACAACAATGTTCCAATTCAAAAATATCCTACAGTCACAAATGAAAATCTAGCAATGAATATTATTCGCGCCTCTTCCTATTGGCGCTGTATCCCCATGTCTGTCGTGTCGCAAATATCATAATTTTCTTTAAAATAGCATTTTTTTTCTAATGCTAGAGAAGCAAAATAAGATTATGTTTCCACTTCTATTCATTCTAATCAAAATAACATTAAAATGACTTGAAATGGAATATGCAATTTTTTAGGGAAAAAAAAAACTTTTTATTTTTTTATATGAGAATAAATAAAATTGCCCGTTTCAGAAAGAATGAGCCCAAGCCTGACTCAGGCCCATCTCATCTCTAATAACTTAGCTATCAACTATTCCACTTTTTAGTTAATACTACTTCCAAATAGAAAACTTTGATCTTAATGTTCATTAATTGCTGAATTCTGCGATTCAATAAGCTCAGGATTAGGATTCGGAAATAGTGTTAACACAAAAAATGAATAGTTCGCAGCTATGCAGAATAGTAAAATACTACTTCTGTTTACTCTTTATTCTAATCAAAATAGCATTAAAATGATTTGAAATGGAAATAAATAAAATTTTGAATTTAAGACAGATTGAGCTCGAGCCTGCCCAAACCTGAAGACCGATATAAAAGTAGAGCCTGTTTCATCTCCATCTCTTACGTTACGTGAGCGACACAATACGTCCCTTATAAGTGTTTTGATACAAAATAAGACAAAAGATTGGAAATGGAAGAGAAAGTAAAGGATAATTTAGGATTTGTTTTTCGGAAGCGTCATGGCACTAGGCGCTGGAGCGCAGTGTTTATGAGCTCCGGTGAATTATGGCCAATAATTAAATATTTACTAAAAACAGAGAAATACCGGAGGTGAGCTCCGGTGCAAATTAAGCCCTGTTCTCCTCAAAAAGAAAGTTATAAAAGTTTTACCCTAACCATACTTTTTAATAAATTTTATATTATATAAGAATACATAAATGTTTATTTAGAAAATTGTAGCCTGAATATAAATTGACGTTTTAAACACTATTATAACACATTAACTCTTAGGTCAGGGGTCGATCCAGGAAAAATTTAAAGACTAGGGCCCCTCCACAAAATTCCTTGTAATAGAATAGGCCCCTTCATAAAATTTCATTCCATAAAAACATACTCTTCATTAATTATTTTTAAAATGTGTAATTTGTAAACAAAACAAGTTCACTGAAAAGGAAAACTTTAGCAGGACTTATTTTACAAAAATAGCCTATTTTTCACAATTAGGCCCCAAGAAAAAAAAAAAACCTGCATCAAACCCTGCAGATTGTCTTGAAAAAAAAAAAAAAAAAAAAAAAAAAAAATCATCAATCAATTATGTCTTCCAATAAGTGCACTATAATGAAGAACTACTGTAATGAGTTGTCATATTAATTTTTTTTTTTTTTTTTTTTTTTTTTTGCATACACGACATAAGGATGTATATAAAATAACTTTAAAGTTTTTTTTTTTTTTTTTTAAATTTGAATGGGTATAAATTTAAATACATTTAATAATTCTAATAATTATTAAATAATGCTATAATTTTTGATAAATAAAACTAATGACAAGTTTCATAAGTTATACAACAATATTATTAGTTCAACAAGCAATAATGTTACGAATTCATTGTAAAAACTGACTTTTAGCTTTTTTCTCTGCATATTGTTTAAGCCTTTCCTGCTTCAACTTTTCAGCTTCTTCATCCTAAACAAAGAAAAAAAAATTGTAATTATACAAATGCATTTTAAATAATACTTCTTATTTATTAAAAGGCCTTACATGTTTTTGCTCAGTTTTTTTATATTCTTATACAAAGTTGGCTAGACACATGTTTTTCATAGGCATGAAACCCTATTTTAGTGGTCTCTGAATTAGTGGCATCTATGTTTTAGAGATTCCAACATAAGGGGCTTAATGCAATACACTTATAAAACCTGCTGAAACATAGCTACAAGAGAAAAAAATTTCTTTTTTTAGGCAGGTTTCTGTCTCAGCAGGTACATTGTCCCTAATAATTGTATTATTTTGTCAAAACATTTTGGACTACTAATGGGACATATTATTTGTGTGATACAGGTCTACTATTAAATCATAATGCAGTTAGCAGAGTTTTAAGTTGCACAGTGAAAATACTCGATGTTGAGTTCATAAGCTAAGACAACAATCCTTTATTAAATTCAATTGCAAGCAAAAATAAATTAATATTCATGCCAAAATTCAAACTGTTGAAATTTGTTAATTAAAACCAAATCAGGATATTAGATTCATGCCACGATTAAGCTTTATTCAGGTTAAACTGAATTTAAAAGTTTCATTTTATTTAAGAAGTATAGTTTAAGAAAATTCTTTAAATAAATTTAAATCTCCAACACTTGATAAAACTACTTTAATTAAAATTGTCCATTTAAATAACATTGTACAAAACAGTCATGAAATTCAACAAAACTCAAATCACATTAGAATAATTTAAACAGAAGACTGAACTGGAAATCAAAAGTAACAGTAGCTACCCATTACCACACACTATTGTAAATTTTTTATATCGCCAAAAAACGAACTGGGAAATTCCACTCTCATAAGAGGGAATATTCCGGATCTGCTAATTGCATACAGATTAAATCAGAACACTCAATGCCATCTATGAGAGTGGAAATGATGCCCATAGGACACACCGATGTACAAGTAAATTTAACTCATTTTAACCTTTATTTCAGGAAAACAATCGAAACCTCGTTTAAATAACAAAAATTATTTCTGCTGAAATAAAGTAAACCTGAAATACTGAAATTACAGTAAAGAAAGAGAGGCTATAGTACAGTAAAGAAGAAGCTATTAAAAGGTAAATTTTAAACCAGTTTAAAGCTATAAGTGACAAGAATAAACCAGGGTTAGATAACAATAAGCCATATAATAATGTCATACAAAATATACAATAAATTATCCATATAATTTTTTTTCATTAGTCACAGTTTCACTTTCGCGATTGTTTATAATTATTTGGTTCAAAATTGGTGATAGAAATTAGGAAATGAAAGGTAAGCATCAAATGACACGTACTGTAAATATCTTTAGAAAGAATGATCCCAATTGTTATAAGGGAGGGGGGGGGGAACGACAAAAAATTGGATCAGCAGTGCAGCATTGGCAAGGTCTTTATTAGGTAGATTTGAACTTAAATTCCATTTTGTAATGTTTCTTGATTGTCACTTATTAAGTTGGCTTGCATGTTTATTTTAAAGAAAGTTCATGTAACCTATAAATTTTATTTAAGAAGGCATCAGATTAAAATTTGTAGTTGCAATTTCTAAAATTCATTTTTAACATAACTGTAGCATTGTATGATACTTTTTAGAAAAACAAACATTTTATACTTTATCGAAGTTTTTTATCTGCAAGATTATAATAATTGACGCAACTGTCAAACTGATATAAAACATTTTCTGTCATTAAATAAAGTGAATAGTTCTATAGGGAAATGACATGCAACACCTTTATGCTAAAAATATTCAGATTGCACAGGGTGAACGAAACAAATATGAACAAGATGCTTTGTATAAATAACATAGAATTATAAATGAAAATATGTTGTTCTAATCATTAAGCAGTACTTTTCGGTTAGCCGGGTGCCAGTGATATATGTATGTATATATATATATATATATATATAGGTATATATGTAGAATGTAGATATATGTGTATATATACATGTACATATATCACTGGTGCCCGGCTAACCGAAAAGTACCCATTAAACATTTACCACAATAAATACCCAGTTAAAATAAATATCGTACAAAGATTTATTATTATTATTAAAGATTAGTACCTCGTCATCTGATCCAAAGAGATCAAGATCATCATCATCTCCACCAGCTTTATCAGCTTTTGGTGCAGCAGGTGCACTTCCTACAAAGGCACTTATATCTTTCTTGACACCAGGAAAACTGCAGAATAGGTAAATATCAATAAATTTAAAGAAGCATAATTCATTTTCAAAGATTTTTGCTAATTACATTCAACTTCAGAAATTACTCCTCTAATTTATATTAACATTATATGCACAAAAATGCATAACATTTTAAAACAAAAACACAGATTTTTGTAGTTATCAAGGGTGACGCTAGTCCTGTATCGGGTCAAAAAAAAAAAAAAATAATAATAATAATAATAATAATAATAACACCAACCTAATCTGCAGATTGGATTGGCAACCCCCGCTCTTTATAAGCCTGGTTAACACTAAAACACTAAAGTAATTATTTCTGGTCAGAATCAGTTTCAGATGTATAGCGAGATTTAGGGATCGGAGAACTTATACCGGGAAAAATTAATGAAGTGATGATTCTCACGAAAAATACTCCGATTGAATCCAAACCTGAAAATTCAATTTTGAAAATAGTACAAGTTAACTATCCCAAAATCTCTCTATATGGCGTAATCTCAAGTGACAGTAACATTGCGTTGTGAAATAAGTTAAGTTAAAAAAGGTTAAAATTTAATGTTGGAATATTAGAATTTAAGTTGAAAGCTTAATTGTAAAATTTAAGAATGATAAACATTTTTACCAAAGTTGATCCATCTGAAATCGGTGAAATGTAAATTAAGAAAATAAATAACTCACCAAATAGATGACACACATAGATTTATTTGAAGCAGAAAGAGCACTCACAAAATATTAATATGCAAAGAACTTCAATTGATTATATTAATTCACATTCTTTCTTCTTTCACAATAATTCTTACCAGATAATTTTAAATCATGAGAATACATTCAAAATGTATGATGTTCAGTCCTTTTAGATTAATTTAAAATGTTATTCGTTTAAATAAGTTTATTGTTTCAAAATTTAATGTTCGTCATTAAGGATGTTCTTGAAGATTAAAAAAAAAGTCTCTCAGAAAAATGGCAGATTCTTTTACACGGTAAATTCAGTTGTCGATGAACATAATTTTTTATACTTGAAGTGAAATGCTATTGTTATATATGGATAAATTCAAGAAATGGAGTTCATTGTTGGAATAGGAAAATTAAAGAATATGAACGTTTTTCTTCTATCACGGAAAATATTCTTAAAGAACAATTAAATGATACTAAACTTAAAGACATCAGAGATAAAATAATTGCTAAAGAAAAAACTAATCCTAACTATTCTATTAACCCAGATAATGATTTAATAATGTTTGCTAAGAAAAAACCAGGCAATGTAAATAGAAGTAAGAAAATAGTTATTCCCAAAACTTTAGTCAACAGTTGTATTGCTTTAGCTCATCAAGCACATTTTGGAATTGCTAAGACTATAGATATGGTGCAAAAGAATTATTTTTGGAATGGGATGGTGCAAGATGTTCAGAACTTTGTCAATAGTTGTGATAAATGTTTACCGCATAAGAGTAAACAGACTAATACCAAACCCGCATTCATTCCTAAGAGTGATTTAGCCCCTGGTGAGATGATAGCGATTGACATAGTGGGAAAGCTTCCAAGATCTCATGATGAGAAATTTTTCATTCTTACTATTGTTGATCATTATTCACGCTTTCTAGAAGCAGTACCTTTAACCAATGTAACTTCTCCATCCATCATTAAAGCTCTAAATTCTTATTTTTCTAGATATGGTATACCTAAATTTATTTTATCAGATAATGTGAAAAACTTCAAATCTGATTTGTTTGATCAATTCCTAAAAACTCTTAATATTAAGCAAAGAAATTCTTCAATTTATTTTCCGAGATCAAATGGTCTTTTGGAGAGGATTCATCGCTCTCTTAACCCTTTCAGGGGCAAGCACTTGTGCTCCTGTAACGTTGAATTCCTACCGGAATTTAGGAAAGAATTTAGTTCAAAATAAGAATAAGCAATTTTTCAACTTTTTCTCGTCAAAGTTAAAAAAGTAAAATTTAATCAAAAGTTTCTGGTTTGAATCGGATTAAAATTAGGTGGTATATAATATATACCACCGCCCCTCAAAGGGTTAAAGAGTCGGTTGCCTCGCTCTCAGATAATGTTATAGAATGGTCAGACAGGCTAAAATTTTATGTTCTTCATTATAACAGCAGTAAACATGCAGTAACTAATTTCACTCCAGCTCAATTATTTTTAGGTAGAGATGTTAATTTACCTATGGATAGCTTTTTACCTCCACGGTCTGTACAGGATCCCCCTGTATATTTTCAACAACTGCAAGAGCATATCAAGACCACTAGAAATTTTGTCAAGCAAAATGAACAAAAATATTTTAGCTTGAATGAAAAATTTCTGAAAGGTCGCTCTCCTCCAAAACTATCCATTGGTGATACTGTATATCTTAAAAATTTAATACCTTCAACAACTTTTAAACCTAAAAACTCTGGTCCATATAGAATCATTGGAGCATTCAGGGGTGATAATTATTTGATAAAACATATCAATGATCAGACAGCCAAAGAAATTAAGGTGAATGTAACGAAACTCATTCACGCAGGGTATTAGTATATGTGTTGGTTTTTGGATAGATTTATTTCCTTTAGAATGGTACTTATTTGTATATATTTTTCTTCTGCAATATGTTATATCTACAACTATTTATATATATATATATATTTTAAATTTTACTGGTGCAATAGTGTGGTGACTATATATACTTTCATTGGTCATTTATTTTGTTCATATCACCTGATGCACTACTGGCCAGGGTGATGTCAGGTGTGTTCAATCTGAATTGACGACTAATTTTATGAACTATAATTCTTCACGAACATTCATCAACTTATTTAACATTTACTTAGAAATATGGCTAACTACATCAAAGATTTACTATTGTTTGTTATATATTTAAATTTTATTATCACAAAATGTCACTACATTCAGTTCTCATATTTATTTTATCTTGCCATTCTTCAAGGGAAATTATTTTTGTTTGAATTCTATACATTTGCTTCAGAGATTAGCTGATTGGTGTGATGTAATTTTTTTTTGTATTATTAATGGATCCAAAAATTTATTTAATTTCTACAAGTAACAACATGATAGTAGAGAGAAAGAAATAAAAAATAATATGAGGAAAATTTTGAGACAAATTTTTATATTTAAAGATAATTGATATATAAAGAAATATATCAAAATAAATTAAAAGAAATGAGAAAGAGGATTAAGAAATTTTTTAAATCTCTATTAAATGCGCATACCTACATGGTTCAGTGAGAGATTGTTTTATAAGAATACGATGGAGCAATTGCTCTAAGTTTTTTCTTGTTTTTTTTTTTTCCTATAGTTTACAGTGAGCACACACGGAAGGGAAATTCAGCTAGTTTGGGGTTAAAATTACACAAATCTGCCCTTCTGACAAATCCTTCAAGGTGCAACTGTTGCATAATTTATGGGAAAATTTTTATTTGTAAATTTGATGTGTCCTAGACTTCTTTTGAAGTTCTACTAATAAATAACTTTTAAGATTAATTAAATCTTTCGGACACTACTACTTTTTCAGTTGAGGTGTGCTCACGCTTTTCTCAATTTAGAATTTGTAGATTTTGCAAATATGATGATTGTATGAAGTTTGATGGTTATTTGTCTCAGCATCACATACCAGCAGCAATTTTTACATCCTGTTATTTTGAAACTGTTTTATTTTGTTAAAATCTGTGCAATATATTTTTACTTGCTTTTGAGAGGTTACTTCATTTGAGGAATGTTATATTGTATATAAATTACATTTTTTTTTGGGTTCGCACATTGGATATCTCAGATAAATTTTTTTTAATGTTTTCTTAAAATTATGTTTGGATAATAACTGCAATAGAAATACCTGCAATACAATTAAAATGTTTTGTGCAATAGTTTTCATATTCCTATGTATAAATTAGTATTCTTATTTATCCTTATGTTTCATGTTGTTAATGTATTTGAATCTGTGTTTATATAATCAATCATTTACTTTTGAATTTTGAATTTGTTGGCATTGTGTATATAATTTTTATCTCTCATATATATATCTACTTATTGTTTTTTGAATGTAATCATACTGCTGATTCTATTTGTAACGACTCGGCAAACAAATCTCAGGGAGATGAATGGTTTAAAATTGTATTTATAAAATACATGTTGTAGGTTTTGATTTTGATTCACATTTTCGTTCATTTTGCTGTATTTTATATTATGTATGTAGAATGATATCTACAATTGATGCAATTACAATTTCTACTGATGAATCAATGTGATGCAGATTTTGTGTTGGTAAGATGTTCAGTTCATTTAGATTAATTTAAAATGTTATTCGTTTAAATAAGTTTATTGTTTCAAAATTTAATGTTCGTCATTAAGGATGTTCTTGAAGATTAAAAAAAAGTCTCTCAGAAAAATGGCAGATTCTTTTACACGGTAAATTCAGTTGTCGATGAACATAATTTTTTATACTTTAAGTGAAATGCTATTGTTATATATGGATAAATTCAAGAAATGGAGTTCATTGTTGGAATAGGAAAATTAAAGAATATGAACGTTTTTCTTCTATCACGCTTGCATCTATCTGATGAGAAATCACTCAGGGATGTACGAAAATTCACGGACTGGCTCTCCGAACACGCTGAAGAACGTAGGTGGGTCTAGATGTCAAAGTAGATTGGCTAGCATCTAATTCTGCTGGTTCAATTTAATACATCGTAAATACTCTTCAATAAATTAGCGATAGCTAATAAATAGCTCGAAAAGAGATGGTAATACTGCTCCGTAGCATCTAAAAAATCCTAGTATCTCTATCCCTCGAGAAAATCACAACACATTTCCACCCACTAAGTGAATAACTTCATCCAGTGCTGGAACAAGCTCAACTGCCGCCAGGCCAGAGGCCCGACAGCCTCAAAAAAAAAACGTTGTTAGTCGATCAAACGAATTTGGCGAAGTGATTCTCCTTCAATACTCAAAGTACGATCTCTCTCTGAGATTTGAAATCTCCGCCAATCAAAAAGAGCATCTCCTAACGGTTCCGAATCTAACTGTCGCGCTCGTGACACCACCTGATGGATTTTTTGAAGAAGCTCACCCACACGGTCAAAGTCAAATATTAACTGTAGACGACACGTCATTGCGAATGTTCTATGAGCTTCTATCTGTCACCTTGAATCGGACTGATAATGACCTTGCCTCTCGTGAGTCACTGACCCAGATACAAATGCGCGGGAACTAAGAAATAATGCCTGCTTGTTTACCCGAAACATCCAAATACTCATCAATGGCGTCTGATCGCAAATCTCGACGAAATTCAAAACAGAAAAAACGAAAGTAATTAAAAATCTATAACTGCCAAACTAATGGATGAAAACAAATGAAATTTTAGCAATCTAAATAAAATTAAATTTTCTTTCCACCAGATATGTTTTTGAAAGTAAAATATTTAAATTAAGAAATTTTTAAAAATGATTATTGGACTTAGAAATTTTGAAATGAAATATGGAAAAGTTCGCGATTCTGAAAGAATTTGCCTGAATTAAAATAAATGAATTTGAACTTTCTGAAAAGAATAAATTAACAATTAACCAATTTTTTAATCAATATTATTAAAAGGGAAATACACTATATTTTGGAATAATTTATTTTAGACTGTATATTATTTAAAAGTTAGAAAAAGTAAGTTATAAATATTTCTTTTTTAGATCATTTGAAATGAAGTTTAATTAATATTGCAAAGTGAATAAAATGTAAATTAAATTGAATGAATAAATATCCTAAAACATATGTAATGGAAAGATTCTGAAATTAATTTATATTCTCACCAAAAGTAAACAATTTAGAAAGAATGTTAGATTTAAAATGCAAAAATGAAATTTAGCTTAATTAATTTAAATGAATTTAATGAATTTAATTAAATTGAAGAATAAATTAAAGTTAAATGTAAAATACTGAATAAATTAAGAGTTAAATTTTTAAATCATAACAAGATGTTTTTTCAGATGTCTTCTTGCAGGTCAGGTTCAAAGCGTCCATAATACAACTATATTTTCGAATGTGAATGACTCTTTACATTGTTGTTTTTTAGGTTAAATTGATATTGGGGATGGGGACATTATTATGGACTATTTTTCATTAATTACATTACATTATTGTGGATCAATTTGATCAGATTGCAGGTTAGTTTGAAGTATTTCGGGTTGGTTCAGGTCAGAACGCGGATCAACAACATATTTTTTGTTGGGTAAAATAAACCCGGGCTTATGCTCTGTAGGTCAGGTTAACTTAAATTGTTTCAAGTTTGGTTTTGATACTAGTAAGCAGTGCTAAAAAATTCTAAGGTCTTGTAGGCAGGACTCGAAAATTCTAAGGTTCCCAGCAAGGAAAAAATTTTGTGTTCACAGAGCTTAATGAATGAAGATATTGTGTCACATAGACACAGTTTTGAATATTAACAAAAAATTTAGTTTTATGGTTTATCAACTAATGTTTTGAGTGTTCTCTATCCAAAAGCACCCCCCCCCCCTCATATTCTTTTAGATGTATAACTTAAAAGGGAAATGTTGCATTACATTTGCCCACCAAGATTAAGCATTACATATTACATTTACTAATTTATTCAAACATATGCAGAACAAATAATTAATATATATTAATACTAGCTAATACACCCGGCGTTGCCCGGGCCCGAAATATTAATAATCTGTTCTATACGAATATGACTGAAATCTGTGAGGCTATCGAAATCAAGTCTAATGAGGCAAACTTCGTCGTAATCGGGCTCATAAAACCCAAGATCGGAAAGCGCATCCTGGTGGTCGAAAGTGCAGCTAAAATATTTAAAGCTATAGATATCAAGTCGAATGAGCCTAACCCCATCGTAATCGGGTTCATAGAACCAGATATACTCCTATAGTTCCATTTTCCACCACCAGGGGGCGCAGTCTGTTCTGGAAGAGGCCTTTTCAGAACACTTGACACATACAAATTTCCTAGTAGAATTGAAATTTAACTACGGGTAAACATTGCCAAAATAGCAGAAATCGCGAAAGTGGGTTACGTAATCGATCGGTTTCTAAAGGGTTAATGTAGATATTTTTTAAAACCCAACGATGCATTTTGAAGAAAATGAATGTGTCTATGATCTGGAGTCTACTGTTTGTCCGTACTTGCATTTCCCGAGTCGATGCCTTTTTAAATCTGGACCAAAAAAAGGAAATTCGTGTGTGTGAGTGAGTTTTGAAAAGGATTTTTTTTCGGAGGGTTAAAATTAAATTTTTTCAAAACGGATACCAGATTTAAAAAAACAAAGGGATATAGATTAGGCATGGTATTTTTAGTTTTTCGTATCTTGTTTATAAATGCCAATTCAGATTTTTAAAGATAGGAGAAATAATTAAAAAAGCGAAATTGACTTCCAGTTAAAAACATTTTCGAAAGAGTTAACGTGATTTATTTTTTAAACTAAATGTTTCTGCCTAAACCCGATAGAACGTAGATGTCTTTAGGTGTGTTTGCTTTTTGTTTGGTTATTTTAGAAAGCTGATGCCAGATTTAATATATAGCAGAAAATCTGAATTTGCAAAAGAGTCCTGCGCATGAATTTTTTTTTAAGGGTTAATATTCGTATTTTTCAAAAACAAATACATATGTCGAAAAAGGAATAAATGTAGATATTGTCTGGTATTTTTAGTTTTTCGTACCTGTCTCTGAATCGCCGATGCAAAATTAAAAAAATTGCCAAAATCGCAAAACGGCATACAGAAAATATACTTTTTCGAAGGGTTAATTTTTGTATTTTTTAAAACCAAAGGTGCTTTGAAAAGGACAAAAACAGTTCTTTAATTTGGTGACCTTCGTTTTTCCGTATCTTTTGTATTCCAGTAGATGCAAGGCTCGGAAAACGGGAGAAAATAAAAAACACGAATTCGATGCTTTTTGATTATTTTTTTTGAAAGGGTTAAATGTAAAATTTTTTCAAACCAACCAGATCGTTCGAGGCGTAAAAGTATGTTCTTTTAGAATATGTAGACGGTTTTTCCGTATTTCTAGCCGTTTGTCCATGGCGAATTTAAAAATACTTTAAACAAAAACGGAATGTCTTCTGCTTTCTTTCTTCTGTTCCGGAAGATACGGAAATTGGTTTCTGCACATGCACCAGCTCGCTTCAGAATAATGACTTTTTTATTTGTGATCTTTGATCAGTTTTTAATTGATAACTACTTTAATTTTCAAAATTTTAAAATTCTGAGGCTCAGGTATACCAGGAGAGTGTTTGGACTACCTAAATCTAAATTTACAGACTTCTAGGTGCGCCAAATTTTCCTAGCCATCGCCAACAGGCACACACACACAGAGCGAAACCTTTTTTTTATTAGTATAGATATAACGGAAAGGCAACTCCTGTGTGCACTCGGCACTCCACGCATTCTTTGTCCCACCTCCCATTTTGAAAATCACAGCAGTTCATAGGAGAATAAAAAGTCATTGCTGATTTGAGAGCACTTCTGTTTAGGTTCCCAGCTGGGAACGTAAGTAAAAAAAAAAATACTTTCCCGGGAACGCTATTTTTTTAGCCATGCTTGTAGGTAATGGCGACTCGTGCCAATTTTCACAGGTGGGGCCAGGTCTGCCATAACAAAAGTTCTTTTTCATACATTAATATTTACAACTCAAATATGCTAAAAAAATATATTAAACATTAAAATGGAAAAGCTAATATTACTTTTAGACACAAAATTAGTTTTTTAAAATAATGTTACTTTTATATTTATCCAATTAATGACAATATTAAAACACACAATTACAAATATTACCATTAAATTAAAAGAGAGCATACAAATTATACAGAAATTCTTATTTAATAGAAATAATACATGCTTTTCATGTACCTACACATTGCTGGAAAATGCACTGATAACAGAGTATCAACAAAGATAATTTCTTTTGCTTTTAGTTTTAAATTATCATGTGTTTTGTTTGAATCTAAAGCTTGCCTGATTTAACAATCAGCAATATAGCAATACAAAAATCAGTAAATTTTCTTCACTCTAGGATTACATCATAAAACATAAAAGAAGTCAGCTATCCTTTGCACTACGGACAATTTACTAGAGGATGCAGGGGGCAGAGCCCCCCTGACAAAAAGTTTCAAATTAAAAAAAATAATAAATTATTAGACAAAGTTTATTAGAGATCTGGTTTTCTTTTATTCTTCATAAAATGTATGTTTTTTCAAAAGCAATTTTGATATTTTGCTGTTTAATGGTTGAAATTATGTATCTTTGCTTTTATTTTGATTATCGCAATTTCAATGTATGTGGTTTTCAAAACACTCCACACAAAAGCAGGTGAGTTTGATTCTTCCCTAGCCATTCCAAAAAGTAGATTTACTGTTTATAGAAAACAAAGGGGGGGGGGGGGGTGTTCAGGATGGCACAGAGCCTCCCTGACAAAAAATAAACACCTTTTATACTCTTCCCAAGCTCCCTCCAGTAGCTTAATATTTTATTGTTTCTAGGTAAGTGAAATATATATTTTTAAAACACAAAATCTGTTTTTAAAAACATTTCGATTTTAAATGTTTTAAAATATGTTCAGGGTGGCAAGGCCTCCCTGACAAAAAATAAACACTTTTTATACTCTTTCCAAGCTCCCTTCAGTAGCTTAATTTTTTAATGTTTCTAGGTAAATGAAAAATATTTTTTTAAAACACAAAATCTGTTTTTAAAAACATTTTGATATTACATGTTTTAAAATATATATTTTTGCTTTATTTTGATTATTGCCATTTCAATTTGTGCGCTTTTGCATGTTGTTATCTTCTGGAGGTTGCCACTTTGGGAAACAAAACGGAAAAATGCACCATTAAGGGGTGAACCCTTCGGTCGCACCAATAATTTAAACAGGGTTTGTGCTGAACTACGCTATGCTTTTTGCACAGTTTTCGGCTAAATGAATTCCTCATTCTATAATTATGTATGCAACGAGATAAACTTAAAACTACAGATGTAATTAGAGACTTTTCCATAATTACATTACGGCTTATTTTGTTTTCAAATTTTGGGGTGCAAGTTGAATTTTGTCGGGTTCGGGATAACCCAATCCACACAGGACTAGTTACACACTGGTTTTAAATATTTTTTTTGTGGCTTCACAGGACAAAAAAATTCACTAAAAAAAAAAAAAAAAAAAAATTACTAAAAGTATCTAAAAATTGATCGAAAGTAGTCATACTACATTGCTTAAAAAAGTATCTGATACCGCTACAAATGTCTGCGACAAGTTATAAGCTGCTGCATCTTTTTGGTTACTTCATGCATTTTTGGTAGTCATCTGTCAACTGATTCTTTTCAATTACCCCTGGCATCAGAACGACTGTCCAGCCAGATATTACAATGTATAAGAAAATTCATGATTATAAGTATTTTCAGAGTTCATTTAAATTAGACATTAAAACATGTCATTTAACATGAAAACTTAATAAACAACATTCTAAATTCTTTTCTATTTTTCTTTTTCACTTAACAAAATTTAAGACCAACTAATTGAAAACAGACACAATTTGCTTTTTACATTCACAAAAAACAAACTATTGAGATTTTGTAATAAAGTTTTAAGAAAATTTTATGTTTTATACAATAAAATTTGTTTTTATTGAAAAATTTGAACATAAATATAGTAAAGCTTGGTCTGCTTAACAGAACAAAACCAAAACGAGAAAAAAATATTTCTAATGAAACTTTTATATAAATTAGATAGTTTATCTTTCAGAGGCTTTTCTAAGTAAATATTGTCCCATATAATTATTGATTCTACATTTAAAAATTCAGCTTCAAACAAAGCTTGGAAAAGTTTTTTTTTTTTTTTGGTTTGGGTGGAGGAGGTAAAAAAGCCAATATAAGAGCAAAAATTCTTTATCTATAGAACTAGAACAACACAGCCAATAACAGTTAAAAATTTCCTTTACACATGTTTTGATTGAAAATATCAAAAATATTACATGCAATATTTTGAAAATAAATATAAAATATGTGAAAATATCAAACTTCTTGATATTTTGAAAATAAATGTCATATATATCAAGATATATCACCGAACCCAGATTTTAGGATCATGACACTTAAATTTTTGAAAGCAATAAAGTAATGTCAATGTAATAAAGTATGAAACAGGAAAGTAAAACATAACTGGAGACATGCAGTCTCAGAGACTGTTTTTATTTATGGATCCATCAAAGCTTCCTTATTTAAATACTATTTCAGATTAGTATGAATATATACTTTGAATATTCAACTTACGACAAAGAACGAAAAAAAATTCAATTTTCAGACATTTTTAAAACATGGTGTATAAATACTAATTAATTTGTCAGTAGAAGCTGAAATTACACTGTAAATCACTGAAATACAAAGGATGGGAATTATCACTTTACTAAACAGCATACAACCAATAGAGTGAAAAAATGTCCAGATCGGGGTTCGATCCCGGATCCCTTGGTATAGCACACCAAGTGCTTTACCATTAAGACATCCGGACGACATATTCACTGGTAGTGGGTTTAATTTGTTTCATGTATGCCACTGGAAGTTGTGCTTATGATTGACGTTCCATCTTGTGCTGAGAGGTTGTAGCTTAGCCATATAAGAGCAAGGGAATGCTAGCCCGGATGGCTTAATGGTAAAGCAGTTTGTGCGCTATACCAAGGGATCCAGGATCGAACCCCGGTCTGGACATTTTTTCACTCTATTGGTTGTACACAGTTTAGTAAAGTGATAATTCACATACTTTGTATTTCATCAAAAAATCTCAGTAGGTTTACTTGACATAATGCAAATACTGCACCTTCCTTGTTATGAGTTAAAACATTGTAAAGCTTAAATACTCCCTTTTAAAAGGAGAAACACAAAAATTTAAAAAGGTATATGTACTTAATACAAACAAGTGCTTTCATACATTTTGATATGAAATAAAGGCTCAATAAAAATAAACATGAACATTAAAAAGTGTCAAATTATATTTGTTTATAAGCTGCCATTATTTGAAATTGTAAAATATATCAACATAAAACAATAAGTTATAGAGTGGATGCACTTAAAAATACTAAAACATTAAAAAACATTGGTAAACATATCTAGTTACCTGGTGATTTCGGATCCATAAGATTTAATATGATTGTACCAACGGAGAGCATGCACATATTTAGCATTCGGCGGGCTTGACAACGCTTGAAATACCGTAGTATCAGCTTGAGAAGGACGATATCTAAAAGCAATAAATAATAATTTATTTTAACAAAGTTTGACATAGCTGTCAAGAGAAATTAAAGCAATGAAATAAGGCAACTTTATCTTAATTTGCATCTAAATTAATCCATTTAATACAAAATAAATCACCCTTCAATATAGCTGTTATCTGCTAAGAAGTCATCGAGGGATTTTAATCCAGCCTCAGTTTTTAAATCGGAAAAAACCATATTTTTTATATTATAAATTTTTTTAATCTACAGCAAAGACCGGAGACGATAGCAACCAAAAACAAGGGAAAGTGGAAGAAGAGGGAAGGAGGGGGGGAAAAGGCGGATTTCGATTCTGCAAAAAGAATATTACTAAATTAATATAATAAATAAAACAGATACCTTATGTATTTCTCGATTTTATTGATATAGAAAATTGTCTTTTTTTAAAGGGCCTTTTTTCTTCCCTTCTTTCAGTTTCAGTTTCAGTATCAATTTGTTAGCGATATTTCTCATGTAATTTATTCTGTGGCTTTTTATGTTAATTTCGTATTTAAAAAAAATACATATTTGGTTCATCATTTAAAACAAATATTGCCTATTTATTTATTATTGTTTATTATTATTATTTTTAAATATATTGATTGTGAAACGATAAATACTATTTGTATAATTTGGCAACATTTTAGTGGAGGTCGTCCGGTTGATTTCCGTATTTCTTGTTTCTTCTTCTTCCTTCGTATTGACATTAATTGCTTTACGAAGCAGAGCTTTAAAAATGATGCAGATGCTCTAAATTAGACATGTTTTTAATCTGAGCATGCATTTCAATAAACACTGTGATAATATTCTAATCGTAAGTGAAATCTAGGTGAATTTATGGTTTTAAAGTTTCTTAGAAATTCGAAGAATTCACTGCGGGTGGGAGCAATCTAATATTAGCTACTGTTTGTTGTTATTTTCTACTTAGAGCTTATTCTTATAAGTTTGATAGTTAAATTTTAGAATCGCCCAAAAACTTTTTATGAGACATTCAAAAACATTTTTTTCATTATAGTTTACTCATTAAAAGTATTTATTTGTATATATAGTATATATATTTATCTTTTTATAATGAATAAATTCTGACAAAATATAACTTTACCTTCTTCGAAATGCCTCTTTTTCTTGTATTTCTGAAGATTGTATGCAATCATATGGTAACAAAATGCTTAACTTGCATTTCTATTACAAATCAATAATATTAATGAGATTAAAAGCATGTAAAGACATTTTATATTATTTTGCTCCACCTGATTGGTTTTCAGTATAACATATAATACTGAATTTTGTTATTTTATTTCTTTTGTTGGTGAGATTATAAGTTTCTGAATTGTAAGCTACTTTTTTTTTATTGGCTGAATTTCCTGATAAATAAGATCAGTATCTCATTATGAAAATAAGTCAATGAATAGTTGACCTTATTTTTTAATTCTATAAACGTTATTTTGTTTTTACTTTAAATAAAAATAGGTTTTTAATTACTTTTTTCATTTCTGTTATGTTAATAGTATTGATTAGCTATATAACAGGCCCCTTTTTTTAAAATTTCTTTCTCAGTAATTATGCACTTAAAATTCAACTTGTTTATAAAAATTATGTATTACCTCAAATAATAATTCATAGAGTGTCTAAATTTTTCAGTTTAATGGAATATATTTTTTTTAATTTCATTAAAGTATTTATTTCTATAAACTCTTCATATAGATTATATTATTTTTTTCTAGATCTTGCTAAATTGTAGTCCTGCATTATGAACACCGAACAAGAGCCTAATAAAGAAACTCGCCCCGAGTCTGTGACTCTTAAAAAAGGCACCTTATGGCAACAACGTGATAAATTTTTTAGTCGGTGGAAAGAAAGGTTTTTCATTCTGACAAGTGATTATCTTGCTTGTTTCAAGAAGGCGTCAAAAATTGGTATATCTGAGATGGGAGGCTTTTTGTATAAGGTGAGATGATTTATATATCAAAATATTCTAAGTATTTTATCAAATCTTTTCCTTCTTCTATTTTAACTGCTGCACATTGTTTTTTATCAGTGTTCATTTAAAAATTGCATAACACATTGGTATACAAAGAATTCATTTTATGTATTATATAAAAGTTATTGAAATGTAAAAAGGGAAGAGTTCTATATCCTGTGTTGCTTGGCGCTGTTGGCGAAAAAATTCAAAATGGTGCCAAAATTTAGAATCTAACCAAATTTGTATTATTTATTATATTATTATTACACATTATAGTATAATATATATACAATATATTATTATATAATATATTATAATATTATATTTTATTATTTATATTTTATTTTATTTATAAGTTTATCAAATTATCTTACCGAACGCCAACATATCACAATAATCACAATAAAAAACATTTATTGTTAAAAAAAAAAAAAAAAAAAAAAAAAAAAAACCCTCAAATTTTCGGGCACAGGATATGAGATTTTTTCCTTTAAAAAGTATCTTCCTTTTGTATGGTTTTTCATCATCATAATTTAAAAAGACATTGAAATTTTAACTATAGATTCAAAAGTGTCATAAGATTAAATTTTTTTTTTAGATAAACAGCTCCAAAGATGAACAGACATTTACTAACATTCATAAAATAAAATCAGTTTGTATTAATACATTAGTGTATTTTTTAGAAAGTCTGTGCCAGAAAATTTGGCGAGTTTTTTTTTGTGGATAAATGTTTCAATGTGGTTGTTGCAATATTTTGACATTTGGTAAATTCATAAATAATGTAATATAAATAATAATAAACACATAAATAATAATATATTTATATACCAAGTAATAATATATATACCAAGCGGCACAGGATGCTGAACTCTTTCTTATTCTTTTTATATTTTGCACAGAAACAGTGCAGCAGGCACTGTAGATTAATCCAGCAGTTTAAAAAGAAATGCTGAGATTTAAAAAAAATGCTAAATAAGTTTCTAGATTTATTGTATCTTTTTACTAGGAACAGCTATCGTATTTGCCCGCAGTCCGCCATTTTGTTTTTTAAACATGGTTTTAATTATCATTTAACTAATATGCACAGACATAAAGTTGTGATGGATTGCATTACAAAATTATATGTTTTCTAATATAACTGCGGGAAAAGAAGTAATAGTTAACTCAGAGGATAAAGTTATAATCTACTGGACGGATTACTGTAACAAAAATTTAAACTGGGGATATTTTACATTACAATTAAATAATTGTTGAAGAAGTGTCAGGGTCAAAGGATTTTAGGCATAAAATAAGCATTTGGATAAATGAATCAGTCTATTTTAATATAGAGTGATCATAACACATCAATATAAACAAACGGAATTGATTAAAAATTGTTTTTTAAATCAAAACGTATTTGTTTTGTTTCTCATTTCCAGAATAATTTTCATCTATATTTACTTATTATAAACACATTATTTAATTTTATTGACTAATTTATTTTTATGTAATAATAAAAGTTTAATATGTTTTGAATTTAAAAAACAAGATGGCAGACCGCGGGCGAATACGATAGCTTAGCCTTTTAATATATTTTCTTTCAGTACTTCTCCATTATCTCGTCGACCACTTTCCATAAAAAAAAACTAACTATAACGCCAATGCCAATAAACATATGGAAAAAATGTTGCTATTGGAATGGAAAAAAAAAATAACCAAACAAAAAATTCAGAAAAGCCTCACTTGCTAAAGTGCCAACTAACAATAACTTTCAGCAATAAAATTTAGAATATACTATTAATGAAAACAGAAAAAATTAATCTTTGATTAATCTGACCAGAAATCCGCACAACCTCTGGTTTTAAGCTATGCGGATTTAAGGGAGTCTCTAAGTGACTAGTCAACTTTTTGTGCCATTTCTTTCATTTTTTTTATGTTGTACAACAAACTTTAATATCAATCACATAAAGCACTATCAAATGTCAATTAGTAAATATTAATATTTTCTCAAAACCAAAGATACCTCCAAAACCAGAAAAGTATGTTGCATAAGTGAGTATTTTCATTTTTTTTTTTTATACTATTTTTGCCAGGAAAGTAAATGTGTCAGTTTTAAAATGTAGAAAAAAAAGAAAACTTGAAAAGCAATCTGAAAACACAAAAACAAACTTTGGGAAATATTTTGGTGCTTTTATGTTAGCTGGGTGCAAATCTTGTCAATAACAGCTTTTATTTTACAGGTGTACAAATTATAAACAATACTTTTGATGATGAAAAAATCTTTTTGCTTTATGGTATTGTCTTATTTCCTATTCTATTTTTCTGTATTTTAATTGAAATGAATGAAAGGCATGTATGTAATGTATTGTGTTTTTAAATGAAATGAGTGAATGGATTATATTTAAAATGAAATGAATGCAATGCAAATGGTGACAATAAGAACAATGTTTGGCAGTTTATCACATGTGCCTGGCTAACATAAAAGTACCAATATTTTTTTGAAATAATAAATATTAATACCTTTTTTTTGGTACTTACGTATTATCCGTGCCAGTTTTAAGCCAACTGCGCCAGTCATGGAGCCAATATTACTAATTATATTAACCATTATATTTTGTTTTCTTGTTGCATGGTACATGCCTAGGAATAATCTATAATATTATTCTTTCTTATTTGCTATGCTATTTACCATTTATTAATTTTACTAAAATAATGTTATAAATTTAATAAACATATATTACATTTTATTTATTTTATATTAATTACCATTTTTAACAATGTTATTTGATAATGTTAAATTACTGCATTTGAAAACATGATTGGCAAAGATAAACAAGATTGGTACTTGGCAACCATTTTTGGCGATCAATCTCCTAACACGGATAATGTGTAAGTACCATTTTTTTTTTTTTCAAAATACACTACTAGAAAAGGAAAGGTACTCTGGTAAGTGAGTATTTGTTTCTTTTTTTATATTTTCATCTTCAAAGTGGATGCGACAGATTTAAATTGCAGAAAACTTGAAAACTGATGTGCAGTAAAAAGGTTTCTGGAAATTAGTAAATATTAATATTTTCCTAAAAGAAAGATACCCTTGGAACCAGAAAAATAAGTCAAAATTTTCGTGTTTACTTTTATTTTTTGTAACTCTATGGGGAACATGGCGATCATGATTTCAAAATGCAGAAAAACTCAAATGCTCCACTTTTGTCTGCATGAAGGACTGCAGAGCATCCAGAAATGCACAGATAGAATCATCTTGAAGAAAGGAAACATGGCATTTTGCAGTGTTTATTATGGTTTTTAATTAATAATTTGGTTAATTATCAAAAAATGAAAAATCTGAGTCTCAGGTGCATTCGGATCTGTGTTCGTCTATCCTCACTATAGGTGCAGATTTCCAAAATTTGGAAGGAGTCAGTGGCTTCTAAACCCGAAAAATCCAGTGGCCACAATTGTAAAACAAACGCATAAAAACAATAGTGTTTATATGGGGTAAAAAACTAAAAAAAAAAAAAAAAAAAAACTCAGGAATTCAAAGTGTAAAGTAATTTATTTAATATAAACACATGTACAGCAAAATTTAAATATTAATTAAATCTTAAATCATGTACATTCAGAAGATAAAGTTGGACAAGATACGGTTTAAAAAAAAATATGTATAAGCTAAGCAATCATGATAGCGGGGACTATCAGAAAAATAATATTTCTTATTTGGATTTTGCCAGACAAAAGTACTTATGAAAGAAAATCCGAATTTGTGAGATTATTTTGCAGTATAAAAATCAAAGCACACTTCAAACATTTGTTTAATATATATATATATATATATATATATATATATATATTTAAATAACAGCCTATGTAAAATTATCAGATTCAAACTGTTACGAATAACACTGCTATTCGAATATATTTAATAGTTTGCTGTGTTAAACAGATCATTCTGAAATGTTATTAAAAGATAATAATAATGTTTGTTATGTGTTTTGGTCTTAATCTTTAAAAAATATATCAAAATTTCACGATGGGTCTGGGAATACCAGAAATTGATTACATTTAAATCCCATGGCGACTTAAACGCCGAAAGTTAGTGGCCACAGCAAAAAAATTAGTCTCCACGTGGCGACTGGCGACCGTGAATCTGCACCTATAATCCTCACCCAAATTTTCTAACCTCTATGTGAGGTAGATTTCCCTAGCCATTGCAGACACACACACACACAGACGGAAATCTTTGTTTTATTAATACAGATGCGTAAAAAAGCAATACTAGAATGATAGAAAGAAAACAGGTTTGGAGAGATAAGGAGTATTTATAAAGACTTGTGAAAATGGAATTACTATCTTAGCAATTATTACTAGGAAAATACCCTATATTAAGCCCAAATTTTAATTTTTAAGTTGAATACTGAATATTTGATAGCTGGATGCCAATTTTATTTTATTATTACTTTTAAAGTACATATTGATTATAATTTCTTTTTCAAATAGAGATTAAACACAAATTAAAATTGATGATATTTTTATATTTGGTTGTTTAAAATTTTAACAGCTTGATATATTTTATTTGTAATACTTTAAACACCTTGATGCTAATAATAAAACTTAATTTTTAATATATCTAAATTACTAATAGTATAATTTTAGATTTGACCTGTAAATACTTGTAATTCGTTATTTATTTTAGCTAAAATGAGAACTCATTATTATCACTTTAAATATACTTTTTTAATTATATTTTTAGTAAATTTATTTCAATACAAAAAAATTAAGAATTTATATTTAATCTTCTTATACTTACACATATCAAATTGATATTCTGTAAGTGAGGATAAGATGTTTTCATTAAAATATAAACGATATTATTCATTTTTACTATCATGTGATATTTTTATTCTCTCTTACAATCAAAGTTAATAAGCCTCTTATATTACTTACTCTTCCATATAATCAATGTGATACTTCCTGAAATAGTCCTTGGTCGAAAATTTTTTATTGAGGAGTTTGTGGGGTAAAATTTACTCATGATTTAAAACACGAAAGTTAGTATATATTTTGCCTTTTATTAAAATTATAAAACGTTTAAGTGCATAATGTTTAAACATGCAGCAAGGTAAATACTTTTATTTATATCGTAACATCATTATTTGCACTTATTTAGAACTTAAACAACCTAACGATACAACTATTAATTGAGTTGAGTTAGATTTTTTAATAATATACTGAAATATAATTCTACAATATTTTGTATTAAAAATACTTAAAGCTGTTCTTAAAACAATACTACTGATCAGTGCTAACATACTTCTGACATATATTTTTATGATGTGCATGAAATTGGTTGACATTAATATTCAAGTGCTTTAGAATTGAATAGCATTTTTGTATTAAATATTTTGTATTAAAAATACTTAAAGCTGTTCTTAAAACAATTAATACTACTGATCAGTGCTAACATACTTCTGACATATATTTTTATGATGTGCATGAAATTGGCTGACATTAATATTCAAGTGTTTTAGAATTGAATAGCATTTTTCTACAAATTTATTACATTTATAACCAATTGTAACCCAATAGTTTTCGATATAATTGGCTTAAATCTCCAATTTTAACACCATTTTAAGAAAGATTTTTAGTTTTTAAAGGAAATGGAGAAATGCTATTCGATTTTATAGTACATGAATAATAATACTCGCGAATTTTGTTGTGGTTTAAACTATAAAAAATGACTTGTATGAATGTGTCAGAAAGTAGCAAGTTTGGATTTGAGAAAAGCACTGCAAAGAAAGAAGGAAAAAAAAAAAGCCTTTTGTCTGAATTTATTTGGCAAAAGTATTCAAGCAACTTGCGTTTTGCATTCAGCAACCAAATACTTGGCAAGAGGGCTGAAAATTATTTAATCTTTATTAGGATTAAAATAAAATTATGTTTTAGATAGGTTTTGTCTTAACAAATACAGTTATATAGTACTCCTTCTATCAGGACAGTGACATTTTTCTGTTTTAAGACATGATTCTGTTATAGTCAAGATCTATTTTGAGAGGTTTTATTGTATTATGAAATGAGAGGTTTTGTATTTTATAAAAAATATATTTATTGAAAAATAAAAAGTAATTCACATATTTAAAATCTGAATTGGTGAAGCTTATGTTTGAATAGACAATTATTATTATTATTATTATATCCAATGGTTGGAGTATCATAGTTGAGATTTTTTTTCAAACAGCACAAATATGCCGGGAAGAGGACTCGAACCTGGGTACTTTGGCTTGCCGCACCAATGCTCTCCCTACTGAGCTATCCCAACAATATCCTGGCTGGCATATCTTACTCTTATTTGTTGGACAAGACTGCGAACTGCAGTGCTAATTTCATTCATCCGAGCTATAACTATAGCATTTTGTATGATGTATCTGAAATAGCACAGAAACTCCTGTGTACCATGTAATTAGATCATAATGAATAGAGGGATGTATATTCAACTAGGTAAATTATATCCAATGGTTGGAGTATCATAGTTGAGATTTCTCCGCCCCCCCCCCCTCTATTCATTATGATCTAATTACATGGTACACAGGCGTTTCTGTGCTATTTCAGATTCATCATGAAAAATGCTATAGTTATAGCTCGATTGAATGAAATTAGCGTTGCAATTCGCAGTCTTGTCCAACAAATAAAATTGAGATATGCCAACCAGGTTATCGTTGGGATAGCTCAGTAGGGAGAGGGTTGGCACAGCAAGCCAAAGTACCCAGGTTAGAGTACTGGTCCCAGCATATTTTCGCTCTATTTGAAAAAAAATCTGAACTATGATACTCCAACCATTGGATATAATTTTCCTAGTAGAAATACATCCCTCTATTCATTATGATATTATTATTATTATTTTAATTTTCTATGCATTTTGATTTAATTACATTTATTGAAAATATTTTCGAAACCATTTGTAATTTTTTTCTTCATATTAGTTGAAAAATATCTATCATTAAAAAACATCAGTTTAATTCAAAAAAATATTTAAATTTTTTAATTTAATTATTATTTTAAGTGTTTTTATTGTTGTTATAGGTATTCTGAACTGCAAACAGGCTAATTTCTGACACAGTTGTTAAATACATAAAATTGTAGGTGTATTTATTCAGATATCTAGAAACCAAATAGCATTCCAATTTTTTGAAAAGGCAAAAGAGTTTTTCAGAAAATGTCAAAGTTATTAGTTTGAAGCAATTTTCAGGACAAGACAGTCCGAACAGGGTTATCTTCAGAAAACAATTGATTATAACAGAAGATATATCTTAGTTATGGGAAAGGGAAAAATGCTACTTGGTCCTTAGGCACTTACATAGTTATGTCTCATTAATGTTAAAATAACAAACAAAAATCCAAGTTCAGCATGGAGTGATAATTTTTGACTGAATAAGTAGATTGGGATCCTGGTCTCCTGTGCAAAAATTGTCTGTCTTTATTATCACCCCTGCTCTACTTTGTTTAGAAACTTCCTGTTTACGAAAAAACAAGAAATATATTATTACCAAACTAATTATTAATTAAATTATAACCAAACAATATTCAGGAACTTTCATTTGCACATCATTAATTCCTATAAAGGTCATTATTAATGGTTAATTTTCTTTTGTGCCACTTTTCAAATAACAAATAGATAAAGTAAAGACTTTTATTTAAACAATGATTCTCTTCCTTAATTATTCTGAATATCTTTATTAGTTCACAGGTTAAAAGTTGAAGTTGTGTAAGGATTATTTATTTATTTATTTTATTATTCAGTTTACCCGACTATTTCAATATTTGGCCAAACCGAATATTCAGCAAACTGAATATTTTGATATTCAAACAGCCAAATATTTGGTAGTTAGGCCGAATGCTGAATATATATTGAATATTCAATGCATCCCTCTCTGTGATCCCTGTTTCTTACTTTAATATTGTCATTTTATAAATATTGTCATTTTTTCTGTTTAATTAGTCACATGTTTTCTGTAGGTAAATCTTGCTGATGTTGATGATCTTCAGTGGATTGATAAGAAGCAAGATGGTGTAATCGCTGTTCGTGTTGGAACAGAAGATCAGTTGTTATTGTGGTCTTCAAAAGGCTTAGATAACTGGATGTTTGCCCTCAGAGATGCTGTGAATCTAAGTAAAGGACGAAGAGAAGCTCTTCGCAGATCTCAGACATTGATGCCTCAGCTTTCAGATGGGGGACTGATTGGAAGGTTAGCACCCTTATTATTTTTCATAAATATGTTAGTGCAAAGCATTTTACTTAAGTAAGATGGTATAAACACTACACTGAAACTACTAATTGTAGTTGTAACAAACTAACAAGTAAAATATTTTTTATTTTATATTCTACAGATAAATCTTAAACTTATTTTCTATAAACTTACTGCAAATTAGAAATATTCATGAGCAATTATCAGTTTTTTTTATTTGCAATTTTAAAAATGCAAACACCTGCAATATATTTATAATTAATAAATTTAATTTCTTACTAAACTTAATTTGTATCTGATTATCTTCTTCATAGATAGAGATGGAATACATTATTCCCTCTTTCATCTTTGTTCTGAAATTAGAGAGTCTTTTTTATCTCCTTGCCTGTGCTACGAAGTAAAAGGTTCTTAAAGTTGTGTTGTAAATTAAAATGAATAATCATGTTCACAAATAAAACTGTTTAATTTGTTATTTTTGTAGACTTGATACTTATACATTTAATTGCTATTGTCCTTAATGTGACTACTTACCAAATGAATGTAAAGCGATTAATACCAGTAATGCTTGTAATTTAGAACCTTAATGTCAGATAGCGGTATACTTTAACAATTCCACAGGACTTCCCATTCTTGATGTATTTTACTTGCACAGAGGACCATTAGCATACATGTTAGTCTTTTGTAAGAGCTGAGAATCAAACCTACAATTCAAGGATACACTTTCTGCTCTAAAAATGCTTCTTGGTTTAAGGAATGTCATTTTTTGGTAAAAAATTAGTATTCTGGCTCTTTTTAAAAATTAGTTGAATGCTGCCAAGAAAGACCTTGCAAGTTAAATCAAGAACATTAAAAAAAATATATATATATTCTGTCTCTCCATTGTAAAAAAAAGAGAAAGTTTTTTTTCTTTTCTCCAATCAAAAGAAATAACTAATGTGCCATTATATAATAGGAAGAAGTGACTTAACATAGTCATGTAGAAGTAGACCAAATTACAGTTTAAAACTAAATAAAATGATAAATTTTTAGATAAACATGCTTAATGATTTAAAAATTTTAAAAATATAAAATTAGGAAAGCTAAACATGTTTCTTAATAACAACATAATTTCTTAGAGTATAACTATGATATTCAAAAGAAAACAATTTTTTCCCTTTTGTCTCCCACCCCTTTCTTGAAATTTCTCATCTATTTATGTCAACTGTAATTTTTTTTTTTTCTAAATAATTAATACTTGACAATTTTTAAAATGGTTGATATCTATTACAAAATTCATTCAGTTCTAAAAATTTTCCATAAAATTCAAATAGTTTGATAGATTGAATATATTCATTGGCTTTTAAAAATTTTTAATTGGTCAAATAATTTTTCATAGAATTTTTATTTTTGAGCTGTCAAGATTCAGTTGATTGATTGGAGTGACTCTATATACATTTATGAGTGATTTCCAAATATGCAACAGAATATTTAAGATGATAATCAATATTTAGATTAACTTTTATATTTTAAACATGAAACAAAACTTGATATTTATAATTTATTGATAATGGATAATATTAGATCACTATGATGTCCTTTAAGCAAATGAAATAATATACATTAAAAACATTAACATTATAACATTAAAAAAAATTCTTATATTGTAATGATGTGTTGGAAGTTTGTGGATGCCGAAAAAAAGTTCTTAGCACAATAAAGTTGTAAAATGAACTTACGTGTAACTAGCATTATTAATTTAATTCATATTCATGTATTCAATGTTGTAGAACTAAATCTTTTTATATACATTAGATGTTTCAATAAATATATTTTCTGTAAACTGTAGTGAATTCTATGTAGCTCTGTTCATTATTATACATATGCCTTAAGTCAGTTTTAGTTCAACAGATAACTAGTCTTCAATATTTTGTTCTGGGCCGAAACTAGTATCCTTTCCACCCAGGGCAAGCATGAACTTTGTCACCCACCCCCCTCCATTCCAAAATAAATTTATAAACAGAAGCTTTCGATTCATTGCTTTTATTTTTTATTTTAAGTCTGACATAATTGCTAGAAAGTCTCTTAATCTTATTATTTTTAGGTTGGATTTTTTAGAAATCGAACCTATTATCACAATAAAGTCTGAAATACTGAACTAATTCGAACCTAATTGGGGCAGTAATTGATCTGCCAATATCTTCAATGAGTTCGTTAATCAAGTATGTAGCTGTTATAATTAGTTTACAGAAACACACAAAAGCAAAAAACATTCAAAGCTTGTCATCACAATAACATACGAAATATACTGAGCAAATTTAAACCGAATTAGGAGAGTATATTGTTCTTGCAAGTATCTTGGAAGAATTCGTTAATCAAGTATTGTTTTGTTGCCCCTATGTGGTCACCTAATGAAAAAAACCAGCCCTGTTGAAAGCAAAGGGAATAAAATGAACGAATATGTTTTTATTTTAGGTTACCTGATTACAAGTCTTTTTTGTTCAAATTTCGTTATTTGTTTTTTTGTACCGAAACAAGAATCAAATCCTATTTAGGCTCCCCCTTCTACACTGGCACCCGGGGCATATGCCCCTTTTGCTCCCCCTTAGTTTCGGCACTGATTCTCTTTATTTGACATCACATTGTCTTTGAAAAGTTAAAAAAAAAAATAGTTCAGATATCACACAGGGTTTGCATTTATTTGTATTTTAATAGTAAATCCCAGAAAATTCACAAAACAACTTGCAAAATTTTCCGCATCAATAATTGACTTGTGAATTAACTTAATCCACACAAAAGTATAAAATAATTAAAATATGTGTACTCTCCCAAACTCCATTCTTGTTATCACTCTCGCTCTTTTATCTGCAATAAAACAAATTGCTGTATTGTTTCAGTTGAGTTGGAACAGAAAGAGTTTTCTAAAAATTATTTTATAACCTTTATTTATAAAGAATTTACTTTGTTTCAAAATTTCAAAAAACAATCTTTGACATCCTACCTCCCAAGGATTATTGGAAAACTTTTACTTAGTTCTGCAAACTTAACCATCACTAGTTTACCATATATCTAAAAGCCAAAATGGATTTTGAAGAAATATAGATAAATATAATATTTTAGTTTTTATTATAACTATTTATAGTAGTTGCTAGTGAAAGTCATTAATTACAGCAGCCAATAATATGTGGGCTATATGTACATGTAAATGCTTGTTAGAAATTGGCTTGTGATTTTTTTTTTAATAGACTCTCATTTTGTTGTTGAATGACCCATAGTGTTTTATGATTAGCAACTCAAGGATGACTTGTAAAAATATTAAGTGAAATACAAACCTTGTTCACAAAATACTACAATTCTATATCTTTAAGTGCCATTTGAGTTTGTTTTAATTCTCATTAGCTTATGAAGTTTTTATGCAAGTACATTTGATTTTTTTTTTCACTTGTTTATTTTTATGCTTTAAAAAAAAAAAAGAAAAATCAGTTATCTTTATTTTGAATTATTACTATGTAGTTTACTTCTGTAATTTAGTGATTTTGATTTTCATGTTTTATTTATCAGGCATAGAGTAAACTCTCACCATTCACTCTCTGCTAGTCCTGGACCTGCTGGATTGGTCCATTCTGGTTCAAATTTAGAACTGTGCAGTAATGTCGGACCATTCACTCGATCTCTGGTAGACAAGCATTTCATGCCTTCTATAAATGAATATTCTAGAAGAATGTCAGGTATATAAAATTTTTATAGTTATACATTTCAGTTGTTAATATTTTTTTTAAATTAAAATATTATATTAATTTTTAAATCGATCATTTCTTTAGTTGTACAAAGCTTTCTCCGAAGAAAAATTAATGTCAATAAACAAAGAAAATATTCATGTATTTTGTGTACTCCCTACTCTTGATACTAAAAAATGGCAAATGAGTGCACAAATAGTGCAAATAAATATGGTGAAGCATAAATGCCAAGCTACACTCTTATGAAGGTTGTCTATGGTCAAGTGAATTTTGAGTTTTGCATACTATCATGGTGTCCTGAATGCTAGCATTTGTGCGTGAATGAGCTCCCTATTCTGCCATTCGTTTTACTTTCACAGAGTGTGTGTGAATCTCTGAGAATCTAATTTTCACAGTTACTTTGTGCAATGATATGATAATTAAGTATCTGTGGCCATCTAGCTGGTATAAATATAGTGGTAGGAGTTAGATTCAGTGGATTAGTCCCATCTCGCAATTAGTGGTTCATAAGGCTGGTGTTTCATCACCTCAAACCATTGGGGAAGCCTCAAATATAAGGTCTGTATCACACAAGCAAAACTTGATTTTAAATCTTGTCTTTGATTTTGAATTCAGAGAAAAGTAATGGAAAAAATAAACACAGTTTAAATTAAATTTAAACTTCTAAAGAAAATTTATGAAAATCACATTTCATCAGAATTTTTTTAGAACTATTTAAGTTAGAAACTTCAAATTAGTAAGTAGATTACTTCTAATATATAAGTGCTATATCTGAAAGTTTTTTCAAAAATTCAAATTCTAAAGAGGTGAAACATGAGGAAAATGTTCTAAAGTCACGGTTTCAACATTATTTTTGTGGAACTATTTGACAAAGGAACTTAAAATAAGACACACATGTTACTTTCAGAATGTACAAGTAGATGCTCAATAAAAATGTTTTATCAAACTTTAAACGGGTGAATCGAGGGATAAATCTTTTAAAATCACCTTGTTATCATGATTTTTTCTTTTATTAAGCAGAGTTTAATTTAAGTTTAAGTTTTTATAATTTTTTATTAATTATTATTTATTATCAAGCTTTTGCAAGAAACTTGAAAATGAATATAGTGGTAACTAATAAATATGCAAATGCTCACTCAGAACAATTTTTAAAAATTCGAAAATTTAATTGGTGAGATGAACAGAAAACATTTTAAGTCATCTGAAATTATCAAGACTATAAAATCTTTAAATTTGACATGGAAGTTATTTTTATGCAGTACAGATTTAAAACATTACAACATTTTCATTTCTGCCACAGTTTAATAAAATTAGGGCTTCTACTCGGTCTGTTTTTCAACTATAACTTTTATAAACATTAATCTTCTTTTTCAAATTTCCTGCTAAATTTAGCTAAAACTTACTCTGAAGACTATTTGTTGCAAATGTTCTAGACATTTATCACGAAAATTATCTTTTTTAAACATTGGTATTCGAAAAATGACCCGTGGGAACGCTTGTCAGAGTGTATAATTTTTGCTCTTTTAAAGAATTTTTACTCATTCTCATAAATGTTCTTAGATGTTTATAGTTTACTAGATTTTGTGCCCATAGCCATTTTATTATTCTCTTCTTACCAGTAGTGGAGAGTATACAGTGGTATATGTCGTGTACCATCTGAATTTTTTAACCCTTTTAGTGCAGGAGTCGACTAATGTCGACATCTAGGAGTTGGGTGCTGTAGACTACATTAAGCATCGACAAAAGTTTCCTAGCCGTTCACGGCGTGTATTGGGCTCACTGTAGTGCGTCATGGGCTTAGTAGTGCAGCAATTTGGCTATAACCAAAACCAGTAGCGTACTTTTCGTATAACCATAAGATATGATTTTTAGTTTTTTATTGGATCGTTCGGAAAGTCGTGCCCCTTTGGGAAAATCAATTCGTACCGGAAAATTCTGCCTTGTAATCAGATAAATAATTCGCTTTTTTGGTCAAAATATTCCGCACAGGGCATTAACCCCTTAAAAAAAATTCTGCACTGAAAGGATTAAAGAAACTCCGCATACCCTCTGTTTCTCAAAAAAAAATTATAGTGTATCCCCTCTGGATATACACCCTCTATCTATAGCATATATCCTCTTGGTACAACATCACTGCTTACCAAATTTTGAGTGATGATGTGGTTGTCACTAATATAAGTGTGGGCTTTTAATGATTAGCATTAGAGGATTAAATAGATTATTCATTAAAATTCCATTACAATTATTAATTAAAAGCATCAATTTTTGTTGCCAAAAACACCAAGCTGCCTGTGATATTACTATAACATTGTTTTTATTTTTGCGTCGCTGTTTTCTCCTGATATTTAGCACGAACATGCTATTGGCATTTTTTTCCTTCACACAGCTTGCGATTTAATCTTTCCTCCATTCTCCCTGCTAGGCTAGCTTTGGAAGCAGTGCCTTGCGTCTTCTCTCTCTGAGAGCGATCAGTCAATTAACATGTGTATGCGCTAGTGCCGAGCATTGCCGGCTCTGAATGGTTTTGTTTTCACTTTCGGCGTGCTTGGAGGAGTGGCTTTCCCTAGTCAGACATATTAAATCTGTCTTTATTATTCTAAATTAATCTTATTTGGTTAGTTATTTCTTCATCAATTTAATTACTGAATCCTTTCAAAAATTTCTTTTCTTTAACTTTTAGGAACCCTAGTTCTTTAGTATATATACTAATGTAATGTATTTTAAAATTAGAAGAAAGAAGGAGCTAAAACTTAGATTGATGATGTAAGGTGTTTGCGGTCGGCACAAGTTCTGTTTATCGGAATTTGCATTTTAATATGCGGAACTTCTAATTATTTTAATTGTTCTTAAAATCTGCAAAAGTGATGAAAGTTCGTAATGTAATGCAGTGTATTTTATTTTAAATTTTGAAATTGTTTGCCTTGCCTATTTAAATTCTTCAATGTTTTACTAGACTTTATTTTATCATATACCAACCATCAAATGCAAAGATGTTCTTTGGAATCTTCAATAAGATCCATTTATTTTTAATGGGATGCAGTGACCAAGAAAAAGTTCTTGAAAGTCTTCCTATCGTATTCTGATGTCAAAGTAAAGATTGGAATTAAACCACAATATACTTGTCTTCATTTATATGACCTGCTTTATTGTCTTCCAGATAACCATTAAGTATTAAATTATTAATATTATATTATTTCTCTTCATCTATATTCGAGCAAAAGAACGAAAGCATTTTGTGCTGGGTTGTGTTTCACAATGCAATAGTAAGTCCGTTATGATTACTCTTTTTATTCCTGCACCATTATTAAAATTTATATCACATTATTTTTTAACTGTTCAAGGTAGTTCATTTACATAAGTTTTATAGGATAAAAAAAATTCTATTTTAGACAGGTTGCAGGTATAATATGTACAGTATTCCTTTTGTCAGGACCATAAAATGTTTCCATTAAATACAAGATTATGTTTCAGGCAGGTTTTAGTTTCATTGATTTCACTGTATTTTGATTTTGCCCCAGAAAACCTGTGGAGACAAAATTTGTCCCTATTGACAGCTTAGTGGGTAGAGGAAAATAGCTCGAAAAAAGGGTAAGATTAAGCACATAGCATATAAAAGAAAATTTCTTTTAACTTATTTTGACTTCTTGTGTGCAATCCCTTTTTTTCTCACTTTTTTTTTTTTTTTTTTTTTTTTTTTTTTAAAGAAGGTAAAAGAGTTAGGATTAAATTTGATTGGTGTATCTATCTGCAACCAGTGCTGCTCTGAAAATATCCATTATAATATTAACCAGCAGAGGGGAAAAAAAGTAACATTGTCACTCTTTCATAAGTATCTTTCCTTCCACATTACATACAAACTTTCATGGGGAAAATTAAAGTAAAAGTGAAAAAACAAATTCTGTCAACTTCTCTTTATAAAATGAGATATCTATTATAAAAGCATATAAGTTCTAAAGCAAACACGTCTGCCTAAAATTATTTTTGGGAAAAGCAATATCTTCCTCCCCTTCCCCCTTGTGGATCCGAACCTGGCAAAGAGAAAAGAAATGCAAGTCATACCTGAGTTTTTAAAACTAAAGAATAAAGATGTTTGTTTATGATTTCCTATAATTCTGTTTTATTTCCTTGAGGGACTGTGTATGTATTTCTTTTTATTTAAAGCTTCAAGTATGAATCCAAACATGTTTTTCTTTCATTTGATTCATCATGCTGCCTTTATCTCAGGAGGCAGTGTCACATTTTAGCACAGATGATTTTAGTATATATATGATTGATTAGATGTTACAGATAATGGAACTACCAGTCAGCTGGTGCACGAGCGGGAATGGGGTATTGCCATAGTAACATCACACATCCTGCTGCAATGTGAAGTGAATAGCATCCCGATTACTGTTCATGTCCTCTATTTCGGGTAACATCAGTAATTGAGTTGCCATTCGTATTTGGATTGCGCCGGACTATAAGATTTTACTGCACTATCTTGAAAAACACATTAATCAGAGTTAAAATTTATCTTGGGGACTGTGTCAATATTGGGAAGCAAATTTTGAAGATTGAATTAGAGTGCAGGTATAGATTAAGCTAAGGTATGACTGTTATTTGTCAATTACAGTAAAAAATGCTTATCTGAAAATTCATCATAAATATTTCATTCATTTTATTTAATTTGCATGAAATGACAAGAAATGAATTTTAAACTAAAATCTAATATATGGACCCTTAATGATGATGTTTTTGGATATTTGTCCATAATTTGACTACCAATGGTCAAAGATACGATATGGTCAATGGAGATACTGACTACCTACCAATGGTCAAATTTGAAGTATTTTTTTCGCTCTCTATTTTGTTTTTTTCTTCTCTTCTCCTATTTTTTATTTATTTATTTATTCATTTTTTTTTATTTTATTTTTTTATTTTTTTTATTTTTTTTTTTTTTTTTTTTTTTGAGGGAGAACACCAGCTATGCTGAATCTAATAAAAGCCAATAAAATATTTGTTTATAATTTGTTAATAATTGCATTATTAATAATTGATATTTAAAATCTGTTTAATCCAAAATATACACAAACTTCATGTTTAAGTTTTTACTAAGTATAGAGATAGGAATGCTCGGAAAAAAACCAGAAACTTTGGGAAAAAAAGTTTTTTTTCTGTTTTTTTCCGAAGGTGTAATTTTCAATTTTTCCAAATTGGAAAAATTGAAATTTAATTTTTTAAATAATACATACAAAATGTTATTATAGCTGCATTCAGATATTTTTTCATGTTCAGTGTCTCGCATGAAAATTTTAACCATGAAAAATATGATCTGTAAGCAGTTTAGGAAGAACTCCAGTCCTTTAAAGGATCCTTCACAACTTTTTCACCTAAAACATAAGACCCTTCACAAATTCGAAAAAATTTTCAATCTTCATTCGGAATCCTGAAATGTGACGATTTTAGAATAACAAAACCTGTCACATACTAGCTGAATTAATCAATGAATCTATTATCTAGCTGTATGAAGGACCTTATTAAAAATATCCAAATAGGAACCTAAATATAACGACAATTTCTAATTCATAAAATTTTGATTACATTTTTTATGACAATTTTGAAAGATTTTTTTTATAAGGTAATATTTTTTATACAAAGTTTTACAAAAACAGGATCGTGTGAAAAAAATGTAAGCAGACTCATGCAACTTCTCTTGTTAAAAATGAAAATCTGTGTGCAAAATTGTGGCGCTGCTATGCTGCAATTTTTGTGATTTCTGCAATAGCTCTATCTCAATAACTAATGCACTTATTTTCATCAAACTTCAGATTCAGTTAAGACATTGACATAAATAGATGTTGCTTACGTTTAGGTTTAAATAGCCCAACAGGTGATGCTGCTATGCTACTTTTTGCCTTATTATGACAATAACTATATCTCAAGAACTAATGTACGGATTTGTATCAAACTTCAGATTCAGTTAGACAGTGACATAAATTGTTATTGATTAGGTTTTAGTCTAAATCTCCCAACAGGTGGCGCTATTATGCTACATTTTGCAGGATTTACACGATTTTAGTAATATAGTCATATCTCAAGAACTAATGCACGGACTTTAATAAAAATTTAGATTCAGTTTGACCTTGATATAAATTGGTGCTGATATTTTTTAGTCTATGCAAAACCTGTGTGAGATAAAAGAAAGTTTTGGGAGTGGCATATCCGACTAGTTTCTCTTCTCTTCATTTTATTTAAAATATAGATTCTAAGACTTGTCTAACTGTATTTTTTTTTAAATATAAATGCATACAAATAAACATTGCAAAGAAAATGCAAATTTTCTGTGAAGATTTTTGTTGAAACCAAGTATTCAAAAGTCCACAAATTTTATAACTTTCATTAAAGAAATATACATATGTATATTAAGAATCTAAAACTTAAACTAAAACCAAAACATATAGGTTGGTTTATGTTTAGACTAGAAAGCTATACCAAAACTAAATACACGGGAAATGAAAATTTTAATTGTAAGGGGGAAAAATGTCATATTGTAAATTGGTATAAATTTTTAAGGAATGGGTGATTTAAAAATGATAATATTTATAATGTCACAACTACAATAATTTGTTTCTTTAAAATGGCATCATTTATATACTTAAGCACAGTGTTGAATCCAGGGGGTGGCCCGGGGGGGAATGTCCCCCCCGGAGTATTTGAAATTTTATGCTTTCAGAGGTCAAAAAGTGGAATTTCCCCCCCGGAACTCTATAATGTCCCCCCCGGAGCTACAGAAATCCCTCCCGGAGAAAAGTGTCTGAATTCAACACTGCTTAAGCAATACTATGTTGAGGTGATATTTAATGCAATTTAAGTTTTCTTTCAAACTGCAGTGGTATTGGTTGAAACTCATAAGACTTTTTGTTGTTATTTTTTAAATTTTCTCTATAATTTTTTAAGAAATGCAACTGAAAGATGATATATTATAAACAATGGTGTTAAATTAAGCAAGGAAAGCTACTGTGAAAATCCTGAGACTGAAAAGCTAAAATTTTAAAAGATGACTTTTTTTTTTTTTTTTTTTTTGTAATATATTCATCTAAAGTGAAAAAAAAATATTTTTTAGTATGCAGAAATTTAAAAAATGTTTATTATTTTATGTTTTTTAAGAAAATGTAACTTACTTTTGAGAAATATTTGTAAGAAATCAATTTTTTCAAAATTTCCAATTTTTCCAGAAAAAAAACTTGTTTTTTTCCGCCATTTCAAAATTTCCGGAATTTTTACACCTCTAACTAAGTATCATATAATACAATAATAATAATTATTATTATTATTTTGCTTAAAACAAGCCCACAGTTTTCTTTTTACATAGATTGGTTTATTTTTCAGTAGTTTATGCCTCACTATCTAATTAATCATTCTAAATTGATAAAAATTCATTTTTTCATATTTTTTGGCATGTAAAAGATATGTAACAAAATTATAATGGTGTTATTGAACTTAAAAAAAATTATATTCAGTTTTAATATGTAGGTGACTAAAATTGAAAGGTTTAATCAGTTGTGCATATTTTTAGGCTTACCTCTCATTAATATGAGTCCCATGATCTATAATTTTTATTTGTTATTTTAGTGTTGACTGAAGGAGACTCTAATGGCGATACTGAATGTGATACTGCTTCATCCTGTGATTATTATCCCGTGACTCGTCACACATTTGGCCCCCGGCTTGCTCCCCAGTGCTCATCCGGGTCACATAGTTCCTTAGTCTCTCTTGGTCGTCGTTCAGAGAATGGCCACTTGTATAAACCCTCTCCCCGGTCACTCCAGGTATCTCCTGCTTTGACACAGAGGTCCTTGTACGCTCAGCATATTCTATCCTCTCCTGAAATTTCTCAGCCTCCTGACACCCGGCGTTCAAAGTCTTCAGCTACCTCTGCAACCTCAGAGTTCTCTTTTGTGCATCCAGATTCGCCAGTAGCTGTGTCTTCTTTACGTTTAAAACATAACCGTCCAGGTGACAGTAAGAAAACACAAGTGACGCTGCCACAACAGCAATCTTCAGGGCTTCCTGGGAATGGGTTTCGGCCCTCCAGTGTTTACGGACAACCACTGATGTTGGGCAACAAAATTTTGTCTGGTCAACCGCCACCAGATGTTGTCCCATACGGGACATACGGTTCCAATGAGACTCAGTCAATGCCTAAGAGATCTGTTAAGTGCTACTCTCATTCTAAGTCTGATTCAACCTTCGTAGATGGAAGGTTGGAACATCTTCAGTCTCTTGGTTTACAATCAAGTACTCAAAAGCCTGTCACATAATAGAATTTATATGTAATTATTTAAATGATATATATATATATATAAATTGTTTTTTGTAGTTTGAATGTCATCCCTCGAGACCAGTGGCGTGGCAGTTAAAAAATTATGGGAGGGGACTCAAGTAGTCATTTAAAAAAAAAACTAATTAGATTGTCAATAATTAATTGAATATTTATGGCAATAATTAATCATTGAAAATAATTATTAATACCATTGTCACAAAATTAATTATTTTAAGTAGAATATTTAAAATATTCAATTCCAGAGAAATATGATTATTAAATTAATAAGACAATATGGGGTTGAGGAGGGCTGAGTCTCCCTCATATAATAAAAAGCTCTCACAAAAAATAAACAGCCTTAGAATATCAATGCATGTAATTACAAATTCGTAAGAGTTAAATCTGAAATTATTTGAAATCTTACTTGCAATAATATTAATATGAAAGAAATGAAAGTGTTGGTTGAAACTTTCAAAATATTAAGTAAAATGAATTTGAAATAAAAATGTAACTCACAAAGCTGAGATTAAGGCTGCTGTTCTTCAGGTTTGTTTATTTAAAAGAAATATAATCAATAATTATTGAAGAGAGAAAATAATCTTTGGACCCCAATTGCTATGACTTACAAAATAGGGTCTTTATTCGAGAAGGCCATGAGCTCCTCCCTTTCCTACGCCCCTGATCAAGATGTTAATGTGGTTGCTGTCATCACTGTAAAATGGATTTTAGTCTTTTATGAACCTATGATCTGACAAGTTTTATTTCAATTCTGGTTTCTTTGTTACTTTTTTTTTTTAGATAAATGTTTATTTTGTTAATACTAAGTTATGTTAATTTGTGATATATGTTTAATTTATTGATTTTTAATTTCAAATTCATTGTAAATGTTATATTAAAATTTTGTTTAACTCTTTGCTTTATATACAGTGACATGAGCATTTAACATTTAAAAAATCATAAGGAAGTAACAAACTTTTGTTGTTTAAAAGGAGTTTTGAAAGATTAATTGTTAACACTGTGCATGCAGTTAAAAAAAAATCTAAAATGAGCAAAATATTAATTAAAATAATTAAAAACTGCCATAAATAAATTTGTGCTACAATACTATAGTATCCGGAGGGAAAATTAAATTTTCAAAATAGCAGTATTACGTATCTAAAATCTCTTCTCAAAAAATTTTACCTGAAGATTAAATTGCAAGAGTCTATCCATCTTGCTGAGTGATTTTTTTTTTTTTTTTTTTTTTTTTTTTTTTTTTTAAATTTGAAGCTCATAAGTTGCTATTAAAAATAGAAGTAAATTATTTTCTTTTTCATGAATCGAAATACATTATTTTTCAGATTTTTCCTTTTTATTTTATCTATAAAAGAGAAACAAACCTTCATTTCTCCCCACTTTGTAAATTGATAAAATGAAAATTTTTTGGAGGGTCCCTTTTAGTGATATGTAATTTTGTGAAGGGGTCCCAAAGGAACATAATTTTGGTCCATAGTGAAGTTTGTCCAATATTATGTAGCCACTCTTATGCTTAATAACTATCATTCAACTTACTACATCTGTATACATCTTTGGTACTAATCTGAATGATTCTATTGTATTCTCTAATGTAATGGTACTCACTAAATTTTCTACAGGAGCCAAAATCGACAGAGAAGTGATCTCAACGACTGCACTTATGTTTTCACAGTCATATGTCTATGCATTCTAATGAACTACAATTACATGGTCTATGAAATTATTATCTGAAATGCTTTTTTCAAGTTATGCACATTTATTTTTTATTTGTTACTTGGATGTTTATTTCTATATTTGTAATCATGGAGTAGCTCGTACCACAATTTTGGCAAGTTAAATGATACTGCATCATTACACATTGTATTTTTACATGTTACAATCTCTATGATTTCTCTTATAATGGATGGATAGTATAGATTGGTGGAAAAAATTATCTTACTTTTAAAAACTTGAGTTATGATAAAACATACTCTTTGAATCATATTCACCTTGTACTATAATTACTAATTTAAAACAACACAAATGTCCAAAAACATATACGTACGATTTCATAAAATACTTTACTGGAGGTGTTTTCATATACAAAGCTATATTTCTACATGGATAACCGAGCGCTTTCGAGCAAACTTTTGCTCAAAAGCGCTCGGTTATCCATGTAGAAATACAGTTTTGTATATGAAAACACCTCCAGTAAAGCATTTTATGAAATCATACGTATATGTTTTTGGACATTTATGTTGTTTTTAATTAGTATCTTACTTTCATTGAAATTTATTTGGGTGGTTTCTTCTTGATATAATATAAATACAATATGTAAGGATGCAGCATCATTTAACATATCAAAATTGTGGCTCAAGCTACTCCATGGTTAAATATGGAAATAAACATCCAAGTAAAAATAAAAAAATAACATTCTTAATTTGAAAAAGTTCATGAAAAAATAAATAACTTTTCAAATAACTTCATAGACAGTCATATTGTAGAATATTCTTATTTGTTTCGATAATAGCTCCGATGAAGCTTAAACATCTCAACAGTCTAATAAAACTTATTTTACTTTTTATAAAGTCTTTATTGTATGCCTTTTAGCAATTATTAAAAGAAGAATATTATTGCAATTTGTTACATATATTTTTGTAATAAAATTTCAGTTAAAATAGGCGTATGATACGAAAGTCTTGAAACCTGTGAATGCTATTGTATTAAGCATTGACTCACGGATAAGATTTTTTTTTTCAATGTGTTAAATAGACCATTTGAAATAGCTTGCTGCTAATGTCACTGTATACCAAGTTTTATTGCAGTTAAATTGATGCTTTTATATATGCTTTAAAATGAATACATAGTTAGTTTCTTTTTGATTATTATTATTTTTTTTTTTTTTTTTTTAAATTTTAGATTTGCACTCTAAATAGTTTAATCATAGTCATATTATAGACCTTTTTTTAAAATTTAATTACATTTAATTTGTTATTATTAATAGAGTTATTTTAAAATAAATTTATTATTAGTTTTTGTATATATTAGGAAAAATGCTCAGTGATTTATTTTTTTTTTCTCTTTTAATAAATGAAGGTTTCTTTTTCACACACAATGCACATACAAGTATCCATTTTGTTAAAATGAAAAAGGCTACTTTTTTTTTTTATCCTTTAAACAAATTTATTAACAGTTAAATGAGAAGTTGCATTAGACATATTCAAAAGTATGTTTTAGGGATTTATACATGTGAGAATTATATAGAAGGTAGTACCTCTATCCAATAATTCTGATATTGAAGTGTGTTCAGTTGAAATGTGATGAACAGTAAGAATAAAAGGCTTACATTTCATAATTAATAATAAAAAGCCATGTAGTATTTTTGTTTTTATTTCATAAAAAGTGTCTCTGGATAAATTATTATATTTCCTTAGTTTAAGAAAATTGAATTTTCACTACTTATATTACAAGTTTGATTTTCTTATAAATACATATGTGTTATTTAATCTTTTTTTTTTCTCCCTAGGCTATTATTTCTTTATCTCCTTTAAGTCTGTTCTTAAATCTTCTGAATTTATTATTTTGAACTAAAATAAGGTGATAATAGCAGTTTTTTGTCTTTAAAAAAATTGTTATTGACAAAACATCTACAAGAAAAAAAAAATCTTAAACTTCTTTTTTTTTTTTTTTTTTTTTTTTTTTTGTTAACATATTAAAATAAATTGGTGTATGAAAAAATCCTTCTATAAATATGTATGTGCTTGTGTGAAAAAATTCCTTCTTTTGGGTATGTTTAATTACAATCTTTTGATTTTTTTTGTAATTCTTTTAGCATTTCCTTTATTAAATGTTCACTACAGTGTTACATTTGAAATATACTAGTCAGATTTTAAAAATCGGTGTAATTTTTTTAAATTTTTCAATTAAAAGTGAAGTCTGAAGAGACCTGATGAGTACCTTTTGTGCTTTAATGTGAATAATATGTAAATATTGCTGTGACGATTGTTAGTCTTGTGTAAAATTCTATGTTTGTGATTGTCGATATTTTTGACTCTGTGAATCATTAGCTTTGTTATGATCATATCCATTAAAATCTGAGCATTTAACATTTTGTGTGATAAGGTATATAGCAAGTTCTTTTGTGCTTTGTGACATATCAAAATATTGTTTCCAACTGGGTGGCATTTGTAGCAATACTTTTGGGGAGTAATATTAAATCTGTTGCGTTTCTCAAAGTTGTTAATTTAAGTGTTATTATTGATAATGTTATATTCTAAGTGTGGGAAGTATCATATTAAAGTGATCTGAGCTGATATCATTCTTTTTTTCCCCCTTTTTTTTTCATTTTTGATACAGTTGAATTTCAGCAAGTATTGAGAATTTTTATTTATAAAAGTAGCACTTTTTTTGCAGGGATTTTATAAGTGTAACAAGAAACAAAAAAAAATGCAAAGTTTGAAATTCCCTCTAAACCATCTTAAGAAATGTTGTAGGTATTTATGTGATTTGTTAACTTAATATTTGATAAATAAGTTGATATTGGATACTTTTAAAAAGTATGGATTTTGTTAATTATCATTTACAAATGTGCTGTTATTCAATTTTGTAGCTAAGAAAGCCTCATTACATTTACCTTTTTATTACATTTTTATTCTCTGTAGTGCATACATACATACACAAATATTTTGATTCATGTATTAGCATTAAATAATATGTAAGGAATTGATCAAATTCACTTAAAGTCACAAAATGTTTTTAAAAAAATAATTAATTTTTTTCTTCTTTCTTCTCATTTTGAGGTTTATATAATAGTTATAGATTGTTAAAAAAATATATACAATATTAAATTCTATCTCTTGTTAGGTTCTTTTATTTTATGTCAGAGAATTGTCTGAAGTTTCATTGTATGTCACTTTTTCATTTCTCTGTTTTTTTGCTAAAATTAAATTTATCTGGATATTCATATCCCTTTCATTTTTATCCCCTGATTAGTTATAAATTATTTCATTACAATAATGCTTTCCACAATATTATTTACATTTAATTAAAAAATGTTTCATTTCATTGTTTTTCCTGTTTTTTTAATAGAAATCAATTATATACATGGTAGATGGCTGTATGTAAATCTTATCATATATTTCATAACACATTTGATTCCTTTGACAATAATAACATAAAGCTATTGTAATTAGCAAAATTCATTAGTGCAATTGAATGTCTTTATTGCATTATATCCGAACATCTTTAGCATCATCTTTTATATATATATATTTAAGTTTAAAAATCCTTACATTGATTAATTATATTAAAAATATAAAGAAGTAAATATTAAACAAATAAAATGAGAATAGTTTTTCTCTTAAACCTGATTACTGATTACTTTGGTAATTGGGAATATATGTATTGAAATTCTTTATCTTAAAGAAGAAAAAGCTGTGCCTTTTCAAGCTTCTCCCGAACCCCTCTAAAAATTGTAATTATTAAAATTTGACTACTTACTGAAATTCAGCTGGATTAAGATTTGCTGTGCAATATTATTTGTGGTGATTGCATATAACAATTACCTAATCCTTTTTAACATTATCTCACCGAATGTATAATACTAATTAAAAATTGTGTTCTTAAATAATTTTTTATATTGGGTTTTGGAAAGTTGCATAAATATTTATTTCAATAAGCTAATTTATGAATTGTTGTTATATAGAATGTTTGTAAATCCTTTTTAAGTTTTATGGATATTTTTAAAATTGAACTTGTGTGTATGCGTGTGCGTTTGTGTAAGTGTGTTCTTATATATAAAAGAAAAAATCTTGTTTTGGTGTGCATTTAAGCTTGTCCTGTACTTTAGTTACTGTTCCAACCTGTTACTGTAAAATGCTGTTAAAATTGTGTAAATATCATCCCACTGAACATGAAATTTGCATTTAAAGATTTTTTGTTACATCTGTATTGTGATTGTGACCTTATCTTGTTTAGCAAATTCCTTAAATTTTGTTCTGAATTGAATTTTCAACACACACATTTTCAATTCAAAGTGTTTATTATTTATTTATCATTTGACAAATTTTAAATGTTATTGATGATTTTGTCTTTTGTAAGTAATTCTTTTAAATTACTTTGATACATATAAATGAAATTGATCTCTTCATATAGGATTAATGTTTGTGATTAAGATTTGTGATTATACATTGATCTGATTTATTAAATATAGTCAACTGAAAGATAAATCATATTACTGTTAAAGGTATATTTTGCATGCATATGAAATAATTTACTTTTGTTGCTTTTAGCAGTTTCTTCTAAAAGTAATGTACATTGTAGGAATAGAATTTTAGTTACAATCCATTGTCATTTTTTTTTTTTTTACCCATAATTTTTCATATGTATTTATTTTTTCATTGCTTAAAAATTTTTTAATTCACTGAAATTTTCAGTACCAAGTAAATTATTTTGTTCAAGTTTAACTAAAAGGTTTCGTTTTAATAAATAAATAAATAATAATTTAAAAAATATAAAGTTATTTACAATTTTGTATATTTTGATTAAAATATTTGATATTTTTATGTTAGCCAAGTACTAGTGATCGACAAAAATTTTTTTATCTCACCAACCCTTTTTTTTCTCGCCAATCTTTTAACATTAGCTAAAAACAAATAACCAATATTTTAACATCACAGTATATCGTCTTAAAAAAAAAAGTACTTAAAAATAGTTAAAATATAACATGATAAAATAGATAAACACAAACACATCAATACAAATAACAAAATCTCAAGAACTGGATTGAAATCAAAATTCAAATCATTGAATTTAGTTCATTTGAATTGAAAAGGTTGCAATTTAATTGATGCCAATTGAAACAACATTTGGCGAGTTATCACTGGCACCCAGCTAACATAGAAGTACCAAATATTTTATTGAAAACTTAAATTTGTAATATGCATCTGTAACAGAACTAACTCATTATTGCAGATTACATTGTGTCATTGACTATTTCCTATTGCTGATCTTTTAATGGAATTTAGCTTTGTGTTTCGAATTTTAATGTTATGTTTCAGATTTAAATTTTATTGATTTTATTTCTCTTTTTAATGTGTTGTAATGCATTTTAAGTTATAATTACATGTTTTTATTGTGTTTTTTATTTATTTTAACCTGAATTTTTATTGCAGTTTCTACATGAAGGAAATTCTCTTTCTAGCCCCCCTCCCTTTACCTGTTTCATTTTTTGCTCTTTACCATGTACATATGTAAAAACATAGGAATTAGCTTTTAAATATTTTTTTTAATGTTCTTTGTTGTATTTCTTCCTTTATTTTACTTTGTCTTAATTCACTATTGGAACTGATCATTTCTGTCAATCATCTATGCTTAGTTCATGCTATCATTAGTTTTAAACATATGAGATTTTTCTTTTTTTTTCCAAAGTAATATAAATGCATATTTTCAATAATTTCCAGTGTTACGGAAATTTTTAGCCAGAGTAAAATACCGTAAAAGTCTAGTGTATGAAACATTTAATTTTATTTCTAATGAATTCTCATAAGGAGAGGAAAAAATAGATTTAAAAAAATTGTATTATATCCTTTTGTTAAAGATATTGTTACCTTTTTTATTTTTTGGTAGTGCATGTTATGTTCTAGTAAGAAAATGGGAATTTCAATGAAATATCATGTTATTTAATAATAATAGCTTCTATTTCTAAATTGTTTGAAGAAATAAAATTTATGGAAAGTTCAACGTTTAACTGAAGGAATATTGTATTGCAGGCAGCAAAAAAATTGGCAAACATATAAACATAACTTTGTTAGGAAACAAATTACTGTAACAACAGTTATATTTTGTTCAAGAAATTCTAATTTACAAAATATGTAACCTTTTTGTTTTTTAATATTTTAACTATTGAGAGAAATACTCTTGGACCTTCTTTTAACACCAATGCAAAAAAAAAAAAAAAAAAAAAAAAAAAAAAAAGCCTTCGTAAGATATTGGAACATATTGTGCTATAAATCCACAAGAATGAGTTTTCATTTTATAATACTGATTGAATCCTCTTTATTTTTACTGATAACTTGTTAAATTTTAATAGGACTAAGGTCTAAGTTTAGGGACCATTAAAGCATTGAATTCTATGATCTCCGAGAAATTTACTGTTTGATACCTTTTCAGAAGACCTATTTAAAGCAACCAACATCTTTCAAAATTCTGCTAATTATCCACTGAATGATTAAATCTTTGCATCAACTTTCAGATTATTTTGTATGAAAGGCTACAAACTTCACCAGACGATGATGATCATTTGTGTGCAAAATGCTCTTTGGATTATGATCTAAATTTTGACTAAATACCTTCATCCTATTCAAAACTTTTCATTACTTGATTGCATGTTCTAAAAATGTTCCTGTTATGAGACTCGCCTGTTTTTTCTGTTCTCAGACCAACCTAATATCATGTTTTCTTTGAAATTGGAATCTGTTTCAGATTTCTATATTCATACAATTTTTACTTTAATTATATATTTATAATAAATATCCTATTTTTACAACAATAAAATTATTTGTCATTAAGTTTACTCATTTATATAGTATGTTTCAGTATTAAAAGCAAGGTGGTAACTGCAATATTTATTTAAAAATTTAGATTTTTGTATGAAAATAATTTTTACCAATTTTTTCACTCCCTGTTATATAATGTTGCATCCCTTAGTGTTGTCAAGGCTTAACTTCTTTTATCATTAACAATTTTTGTAAGCTAAAGAAATATATTTTGAGAATGCACTAAAAAAGTGCAAATATATCTGTAACATTTTTTCTTTCTTTCTTGAAACATTGTAGCTTAGCAAAAAGAGATTTGTAAAAAATTCTTGTTTATGTCTTTGTGTTTAGATAACTAATTTAATAATGTTCTTAATTCTAGAAATAACAATGTTATTAAAAAATATATATCTTGAAATTGCCTTGATTTTCCTGGGGCTTTGTATGCTTGCCCATGAGATTAGCAGTATTATATATCAGTGCCGGTGTTGTTAATACTAAATTGAAAATTATTTATTGATCTATTTTAATGCTTAAAATTTCATAAGTTAGGCCTAATGTATTCTTTTAATAATTTTAAATAAACGTATGCTGGTTATTATTTTATTAAAATACACTTTCTTATTCATGTTGCTTTTACTTCATTTTTTAAAGATTATATGTATATATAATTTTTGTAGTTCCTTTTGCTAGTCATATTGTAATATTCTCTCTTCTATATGAGAAAATCATTTTTAACAGTTATTTTTTTTTTTTTTTTTAACCAATATCAAAAGTATATCTGTATAATTTATAAAGGTAAATTACATTAATCCTTTATGTTTGGATACAGTGGCAGTCTTTCTTTTCAAAATTATGTCTAAGAGACTTTATTAAATTTAAAATGAATTCTTTAATTACATATTAATAAGCTGTGCCTCCAATTTCCATTTTTTTTTTTTGTTTTTTTTTTAGTGGGGTATTTTTTATTCCTTATATCATATGAAAATACTTGTGAAATTTATATTAAGTTATAGCCTTTTTTTTTTTCAAAAATTGTTTTTAACCTACTTACTTAAATATAACCAGTTCTGTTTCATTTAATAATTCAGAGCATATTAGCTTCTTACTGAGCTTTATTTTATAATTGCTAAACGTTTTTATACTTGTAAAAATTTTGTACAAATTGAAGCTTGTTTCATTGTATATATGTAAATGCATTTATCATTTACCTGCTCTTTTGTGCTGTTTATATTTGAATTATCTGTACAAAAGATGTCTGTTGAAATGAACTGATGTACAGTAAATATATTTAGTCTACAGTAATTCCTTGCTACTTGACTATATATTAAAGTGTTTGTTTCTGCAAGGTCATGTTTTATATTTGAATTTTCTGATTATTTAACTACCATACTTAGAAATATGTTTAAAATAAACAAATAATACAGAATCTATTTAAAATTTCTTATTTAAAGCATATGTATAGATTGTGATGATATTTATGACATTTTAAAATGTCTTTATTAAGAATTATGAGACTGATTCTGGATTTGTTTGATCAACATTAATACTGCCATTTTACTAAATTATAAAATTATTTACTACAAAAACATTAGTAGTTTTGCTCAATTTAAACAATAACTTAAGGTTTATTTTAGTATTTAAGTCCTTTAATACATATTTTTCAATTTACTTATTGTGTAATTTTTTAGGTATTAATTAAAATATAAAATTAGATTGTAAACTTTTTTATATTGTCATTTCCTAGTAACAGATTGTTATATTTAACAGTATTTATACTTTATTAACATTTAGATTTCAATGTTTTTTTTTCTAGAGTTCCTTTTAAAATTACAAAAATATTGCTTTATTAATTTTATTTATCTTTGAAAAGTCAGTTTTATGTAAATAGTAGGACCATTGCATTTACATATTCACTTCTGTGTTTGAGAAAGGAAAGATAAGAAAAAGTTTTTTTAGTCGTTTAAAAAATGTACTTGTAAGTGTAAGAAGAAAGATTGGTCCCCTACCCTTGTCCATGCAATGCTTTCATGCTCTTACACTGGTCCAATGTTTTTTTTTTCCTTAGTTATGCATATTTATTCTGATGTCTGCACTAAATTTCAAGGATTTGCTTATGTATTGTTCATCAATTAACAGACAGATAACATGAGAGAAATTTGTGTTATCACAAAGAAATTGTAGATACATTTCAAAGAATTTGCAGGAATGAAAATCAATGTCTTCTACATTTACAAATGATTGAGGGAGAAAACATGCATTTACAACTGAAAAGTGCTTTTTGTAAAACAACTTGAACGACGGAAGGCAAAAAAGTTTTGTTGGGATTTTATTGTTGATTGAAAAAACGTGATCTACTTTTTGAGAAATGATAAAAAGTGACTACAATATGGATAATCCTTTCTCTCAATTATGAAAACTTAAGTACTTTTTTTGCTTTCTAATTATGTTAAGAATTTGGCAAATCATGTAAAGAGTGTGACTGAGAAGAGTAAAGTTATTCCATTATTTTGGTGATTTTAGGCTACTAAAACAACTTTTTTCTCCTCCATTTTCTGTCAAATCTTTGTACAGTACAACATCAATTCAGCACTGTAAGAATGTATAAAGTCATTTTTTCTAAGAGACAAAATTTATCCTCTTCTTCTCTCCACTCATTTTTGCCTCCTGACTATCCAAGGTCCAACCCCAGGATATATGCGATATATTTTGTGATACAGTTCGTAAGAATTGAATCTCCTAAAACTACTCTAAATCACACTTGCAATAATACTAGTACGAAACAAAAAGAAAGAAATTTCAGGTTAAAAGCTGTAAATATTAAATAATAAATAATTTAAGAATAAAAATACAACTTGCAGAGCTGATGCTGAGGTACCTGATCTGTAAGTTTAATAGTTATCAGTATTTATAGTACTTCTTTATTTATGTACAGTATATTTTTCCCCCACCCCAGCAAAAAATGATCAAACATTGAAGACAAAAAAATAATATAGTCTCTGGAATAGTTAATGTAAATTAAAAAATTTTCTTTGTTTGAATGGGGAACTGCATGAGCCTATCTCTTTCCTATGCCCCTCCTTAATTAATAATTACATTTACTAATCTGATATTCTATAATAATATTAAAGTTGTGATAAATAATAAAGCAATGAAGGAGGTTGTCTTTTTTTTGGCTTGTAAAGAGTTTTTGTTTTAATTTTTATTTAATGCAAAATCCATATTTTCTATTATAAATGCAATAAAAAGAATAGCTTTAATAAAAAATGTATTTTTATGGTTGTTAATGCGTTAATTTGTATTAATACTTAAATAAATATATGCTAAGATTTTATTAATTTTTCTTCGTGATAATTTTAATTCTTATAGATGAGTCTAGTATTATGTTTGTCTGAAGAATTATGTATTTTCAAATGGCTCATTTGTAATAATATTTTTATTATTTATTTTTAATTATGAAATAGGTATCAAGTATTTTTGTGTGTATTCTTTTTAAACAATGCAGTCATTTAATATTGCAAGTGATTCACTTCTGCTGCAGTTTTTATGATTTTGTAGAGGGTTCTGAAATGCTTTAGTTGTATAGGCAGTGGTCCTACAGTGTTACAAACCAGTTTTTTTACATTTTATTATTATTTTTGTAATTGTCGGAGCTAAGTTCTGGCTATCCATGAAAAATTACACTGTTGTTTTAATAGCAAAGAAGTGATTCCAAAATTGTTTATTAAGTTTAAGTTGTGCTTGCATGAAATAAAGTTGAATTCTGCCTTCATTATTTTGAAGATGCAAATTTAAATTGATACTTTTCTATAATTAACTACTTTTTTATACTTAGTACGTTTCTTTTTTTCTGATACTTCATTATTTATTAAAAAGATATCTATGCTCAAATATTTTGAATAATATCAACGTTGTTTTAATAATTTTTCACATAATATTTTGTCTTTCCTAAAATTCTTTGGCTTTTTTTAGTTACCAATGCAGTGTTCATCTTCACCAGTGCCTGCAAATGTATAGATTTACTACTACTATCTGCTTGTAACTAATTTGTTAGTACTCAGTATTGATATAAGTTTAAAAGAGGAAATTGCAGTATGGTCAGTTAGTGTGTTTTACTTATTCTTTTAAATTTATTTTTATTTCAAGTTTATGCTAACTCGCTACTGACTGGTCACTTTAACTTTATTGTGTTTGTGCCCTGAATTTGGTAACCAATGGAAATTATTTACTATTTGCTGTTATATTAGCCTTTTGAAAATTTTAAAGTTTAAAAATTGATTAACAATTATAAATTTAAAACTTATTATTGTAGAAGCTATTGTGTGAACTGAAGTTACCCAAAATAATCCGGAGTGGTGTTAATATGATTTTTCTAAAAGTCTGATCTTATATTTTACTAAATAATTTTTAATATAATAAGTTATTTTGATAACTTTTAATTGAAATTCATTCAGTATGAATAAAAAAATGTTTAGTACTACTCATGTAAGTGATACAGAAGGTGTGATTTAATAACTTTACAAAATATTAGATTTAGAACTATTTTTTTGTATAAACTTATTTTATATTATAGCATGAACATAATTTACAGAAAGTTTGAAGTAGGGGTTTGTTTATCTCAATTCTAATCAGAAATTTGGTTTCATTATCTATAATTTGAATAAAGTACAGATAAATTTAGATTATAATATATTGAATTATTATAAAGTTTTTATTATTAATTATTCCTGTTTCTGTCTTCTGGCATGTGACATGAAGGAATTTAAGTAAATGAAAAAAAAAAAAAAAAAAAAAAAAAAAAAATCAAGCAAATATATGTTTCTGGTTTCTTTTTTACTAGTCACTACCATTGTTTAAAAACAGGAAACATTTGTTAGACTTTGCTTGCTTCTGTAGCTAATTGCAGAAGTTGCCTTTTAATTGAATTATAATATAGTCTCGTTAAAAATGTAATGATTTGAAATTTTTACTAACTTTTTTACCTGCATTTGTACATGATCTCTGTAAATAATAATAATAATAATAAATACTTGGTCATCCATGGCAAGGTACTACTGTATTGTGAAAGTGATTTTTCCCCCCTCTTTACTGATTATGAGAGTGTTTTTGTCGTGAAGTTCATCACTTATTTGGATCTGCTGTATCATACGTTTAAAATCTCATATCATCAAAAACATCTTATCATGAATGAAAAACAATGATGAAACTTCCCTCCTGCAAATACTTGGATATAATCTAAAATTAAGCCACTAATTCTGAGTAATGTTACTGAGTGTACTTGGCTGTGTGGTATTGAAATAGTCAATAAATAATATCAGTTTTCACAAGTTGATTTTAATATTTTGAAATTCGCTTAAAATGTTGTCTAACTTTAATCTATAACTTAACACATAATTAAAAAATATATTTATTATTTACTTTTGATTATGCATTTTTATTATTGCAATGATAAAAAGCATTTTATTGCTTATTATTATACTTCTGTTATGGGAGAAAATGTTGCAAAAATAATTAAAATTTCCTAATTATTATTATTATTTTTAGTAATGATTAAACATTAAACTAATTTTAAATATTTTTAATTATGCTGCTCAAAAGACTCTTGAAATGTTATTAAAGTGAAAACACAATGCTTTTCGCTAATCTGATATATTGTCATGTTTATAACATATCTGATATTACTTCTTGGCTAATTTAATATTTGTATTTCAAGATAAATTATGTTTTCTAATTGTTCAATTATTTATGAATGTACATCTCTGAAGAATATTTTTTATTTTAATACCTCTCTAGAATATGCTTATCTATTTATTAATTTTAAATAAATATTCTCGGTAACCTTTCTAGATAAAAAATCTAAGGATAAAGCAATGTGGATGTTACTGTAGAAAAGTTAGAGAAGGCTTTTTAAAAATGTAGTCATTAGTTTTATATTTTCGAACTTACTCTAAATTATTTTTTACTCTCATATTGATATAAATAATCAATGATGTTGATTTCGGGTTTGTTTTCCTAGCTCACTTTTTTTACTTTTATACTTGTTCAAATAATGTATATACATTTTTTCTTTTATATATATAAAATGTAATTTTAAAATTATTCATCATTAAAATTTCTTTCCAAGAAAGTTTATTAACAAATTAAGAAAGAACAGATTAATAGCACAGTTATTAAAATGTTACTATCATCTCCAGAATGTTTGTTTGTACTGTTAAATGAAACTTTCTTTTTTTAATTTTTGATACATTTTTAGTGATGAGACTTGAACATAATTTTGATACTAACTGTTCTTATCAGGCAATATATATATAAAAAAAATCTGTTGTGCAAACTTAAACTATCACTATGTAATATTGTAGGTATATCTTGAAAGTAAGTTCTAATGAATTTACATATAAATATGTGTGTGTGCACATAAACAAATTGATCATGTGGTCACTTGATGTACATACTTAACTCTCCTTTTTGAGATTATTTTAAGCATTATTATCATATCCTTTGTTGTTCGCTTCTTGTGATTTTATGCTACTACTTAATGAACATAATTTTGTGGAAAAGTGATTTAATTTACTTAATATGGGAAAAAATATGCAATATTAATTTATTTTTTCTCTTTATATCATTTCTTCTTTAAGCATCAAAGCCAAAATTAGTCTTGGCCTAATCAATGCTTGTTTATTTATATCATCTGTCCAACTACATATACAGTAGAATCTCGTTACAACGAACCTCGATTTAACGAATTTTTCAATCTAACGAATGTAATTTGTATTGTAAAAAAAGTCATATTATTCTATTTCAGTATAAAAATATTTTCAGTTTAACGAATATTTCATTATAGCGAATTTAATCAGTGGTCTCCAGAGATTCGTTGTAACGAGATTTTACTGTATTCAAATCACCATTCACAATATGACATTGCCCTTCTTTATTGATTAAAATTTTTTGCAAAACTGATTTTAAAGAAATTATATGTATTGTTTCGATTTTCTTTTTTATATTTTCAAGTATTAGTTTCTGTCGATATTAAGCTTTCTTTGTTAAAAATGGGTTTGTTCATTTTATATGAATATGATTTCAATAACTAACAACAAACTTCAAATCTTGTATGTAACACTGTCATGCTTGAAAATGGTAGTAGTAGATTTGACAGGAATAAACTTATTTGTCACCCACAGTGCACCATTGTAAAGGAGTTTTTTTTTTGTAATATGTAACAGTTAAACATACTTTCACGATATCTCTTGCATATAAATAATAGAGGTATGTTGCTAAGAATTTTTTCTTGATATTAAACATCTATTCAAATGAAAGAGCTTTAACTTTCAAACAGGAAAATTAATATTAGCATCAAGGCATTGTTACAATGTATTAAAAACAGAACAATATATTAAATTCTCTTTTGCAACCGACTCTCAAAACTTTGAAAATGTCATTTAGAGAAATAAATCTTTAACCTCTTGGGGATGAGTGACACATATACGCGCCACATAAGTTGCTCAGAATCCTTGATTATTCCCACCAGTTATTTTTTATTGTAAGCTTTGCCTTATTTAATCCTAGCATTTCTGCGATACAATTAGGCAAAAATTTCTGTTTTAAAAAACCGGTGGTAAAAGATTAAAAATTCTATAAAGGATGCTTGTTGCAAAGAGGTTAATTATTATAAGCAGTGTTCAAATGTGGTTATCTAAAAAAAATTTAAATATGTTTGAATATTACCATTAAAATTGTTTAGATCAGCTCTACACAATGTTTTTTTGGAAATGGCACACAGGTTGATATATCACCTGCAAAACAAGATAAGAAACTTTGGTTTAAATAAATATTATGTCCACTTTCTTACTCTACATTCTTCATATGTGGACATCATTAAATTCTGTTGTGCTTAGCCCAAGAGAAATGGGGTAGAAAAACAATGCTAAATTTGATTAAGGTAAGTAATTTATTTCTCCTTTGGGAAGCAGGCGGTGCAGTGTTGCTGAATAGCCAATGTATTCTTAAAAAGTATTTTGAATAAAGTGCTGCAAATTAATTTCTCTTGGAAGCTTATTTGTAAAACTTTGCTCTAAACATCAGCTCACCGAAATGTACTGCCATTGCCACCTTCTAATTAAACTCATCACTGCCCCATTATTTTTTTGTATCTGTTAGAGGAAAAAAGGTTTATAATTCTGAAATTTTAATATTTTACAAAAGAAGAAAGAAAGAAAAAAAAAGTTAACCCCCCCCCCCCCCCCCCCCAAAAAAAAAAAAAAAAAAAAAAAAAAAAAGCAAAACATTCAAATGTTTTATGAGTTTAAACATTTTAATATTTTTAGAACTTAATTATAAATTAATTTGAAGGCATTTTTCTGTTAGTCGGTCACAGGTGATACATCGCCAAATATTCATTATGGTTACTATTGTATATGAGTTACAACCATGACTGAGTTCATTATGCACCAAACTATGCTCGCTACAATAGGCCAACTAACTGAGAAACTGCAACAATGAAATTTTTTAAACACTGAAAAGTAGAAAATAAAATATAAATTAAAAATAAAGATTGTAATATATTAAAAGAAATTACACTTTTATGTAGGTTGCATTGAGAAGTTAATTTATGTTTTCAAAACTAAAAAGTTATTTAAAGTAACAATCACTTTTTCAAAAATAAGTCTTAAATATTTCTGTAAAATAGGGTTGAGATATGATATTAATTAGTAAGCATACCTATTTAAAATAAAAATAAATATCTGGCAATAATATTGTCTTTTTCAAAATTTAGTTTTATATAAATAAATAAATAAATATATATCTATATATATATATCAAGTTTCTTACTATCAGATGCATGTCATGTGACATAACTTGCTAGCTGTAGCCTAATAAAGGGATGTCTGTTCCAGCCACAGTGTTCATCTCTGAGGTAGACTGATGAATGGCAGACATAGGGCAAATAGGCAGACGCACACTTTTTGAGCATTCTAGTATTGTCTTCTGAATCCTCTAAAAATGTAATGACTTTGAGAGATTCAAAATCTATTTTTACATAATTATAGTGAAAGTCTTCTTCAGTACTTAAAACGGAGAAGGAAAATTATATCAATTTGTACAAGAATTTTACTTTAGAAAACTTCCGTGATGTCTGTATTATGTTAGTTTTAATAGAGCTTATAAAGTATATAGGAATCTGAAATATGTGTGTATATGTACTATCAGTGTTTTTGAAGCAGCCCATAAATGGGTTAAGATTTTTGCAGATATAGATCTTATCATTTTTACTTGCTAGTTGTATGTTATTGACAACCTCAAAGTTACAAGTTAATAGCTATTTCTTGAATAATAATAATAATAATAAAGTTTTATAACAAACGTAATGACGTGTAAGAAATGATTTGCATTTTTATGGTATTGAAATTTTTGATTAAATAAACATTTCTATTGTGCATTTAAAAAATATATATAGCAAAATGAACTACCATATAAATGTAAATAATTTCCTTGTCTATTTTTATTATCATAATTAAAATATTTCTTTTTGTTTTTATATATTAGTTTATTGGAAAAAAAGAAAAAATAATGCAGTACTAAGTGATTTTTAATTGTACTTAAAAATAGTTATGGTGTTTTAAACAGCATTTTTGTAAAAATGCTTAAAATGTTCCTCTTGTTTTCTTTTTAATATTTTTGACATATTTTTGAATATCTTATTCATATATTCAGTAAAAATAAAGATCAAAATCTCACTTAAATGGAATATTTCAAGTTTATTTTGATAAACTGAAATAAATAAATATTTTTATGTAAAGTTAATGTGAAAACCATAATTAGTACATTGTATGAACTGGATCCTTTCATTGTAATAAAATTTTTTCTTACATTTTTTTTATATTTATTGCGATTTTACATTTTGTAATGAATTCTACATTTCTCTTTCCTATCCTATATTTTTCTGTTTTTCTTAAATACGGTATAACTTAGATAATTTGAAATCAATGGGAAATATGTAAACTATTGTTAATTGTCAATATTGTTGAGTTTTTATTTGTTGCGTGAATCAAGCCTCCCTTTAACAAAATCATTTATTAAGTGTAATACTTACAGTTCGTTTACAAGGGTGCTCAAAAGAATTCCGTTATATTATGGTCTATGAGGAAAAATCGTTTGTGGCCTATTTAATTGACGTTACACTATTACAAACATAACGAAATTGATATAAATTTCTGAAGTGCACTAAAACATGCATTCTGCATAAATGATTCTATACTGTATTTAGCTTAAAACTAAGTTAGCAGTTTTAAGGCTGATCTCAAATCCAAAAGAGCAACTTTTAGACACATTTTTTAATTCATTTTTGTTCAATGGGCAGGTGTTGTTATTGAGAAACTTTGTAATCAAAACACATGTTCCATGTTTTGCAAAGGTAGAAGATTTTTTGGAAAACACTTTCGAGTCGGCGTTTTGAACCGAATTCCTGATGCTTCATTGCTAGAAAGGAGAAAAACGTGTTTTCACGTGACACGACTAGCTTATAACTCAATAAGTGATGTATTTATCAAAAAATGGTAAACTCATTTTGATTCCAAATCGCTTCCACAGTCAGGTCTGCCAATTTTATGGCTTTGCATTTAAAAATGAGTCAGAAATTGTGTCACAAAGTTTTGTGTTGTTCAGCAGATCATTTAAGAAACACCTTAAGCTGTTTTACTATTTTTAACACTTTCCAACATAGTTGAAAGTGTTTATGAATTCAGTTTGTCTATCTGTTTGTCTGAGCTCTAACTCATTTAAATATAAATGGTTTCAGTCATAGTTCATTTATAATGACACTCAAAAGTATTCCATTACATTCTGGTCTATGAGGAAAAATTGTTTGCAGTGTATTTTAGTGAAGTATTTGCAGTGAAGTGCATTTTCAGTTCTGGTATGCGTTTTTATATTTAACAAATTTTTTGCATATTACTTGGTGTGTATAAATTATGTAGATCATATATAGGGCTGTACAAAAGAGTTTGAATAAATTTTCATTTATTAACGGAAATTGCTGAAAAAGAATTTTGAGCTGTGTTAAGTCAAGTGTTTGTTTCCTAACTAAACTAAATATTAGCTTAATATGTGGTATATATACAAATCAATAGATCATATACAAAGATTTACAAAATAATTTCAATTCTTTTCTGACTATAGATAATTGCCAAAATTGAGTTTTCGAATGTTTTATGCATTTTTAAAAATATTTACTTAGATATCATCTTTCATCTTATAAAATGAGGAAGCTTTGTTCCAGAACTTGGAAAGTGTTACATAATCTATGCTTGATGCGTGATTTTTCTTTCTTGTTAATTATAAACTTTCACCTCAAGAAGTAGTGACAAACATCTGAAAAGAAGTTTAATTTTTTTTTTTTTTAATGTTTAATTTAAAAAAATGTATAGTGTGTTTTGCTTGCTTTGTTTTTTCTTTTTTAACCTCAGCTAGTTCCCTGTTGGCTTTATGTTTTCATATTGATAAGAATGCCAATTAGGAAAAGAATACATATATATTTTAAATCTTCAGTTGCTCCTCAGTAGACGAAGCCATATGGTGAATAGAAGTGCTTGTTTGGAATTTGTCCAAATTCCTGGAAATACTTTTTTATATTGCAATTTTTAGAATTTTTAAAATTATTTCAAGTGACTGTTAAAATACTCTTTTCAAAATAGAAACACATTTTTAACACTTAACTGATTTTAATGCTTAAAGCTATATGTAATTGGCTATAAACATACAATAATAAATTATAATAAAATAATAATAATACTTTAAGTATATGGCATTGTTTTTCTTCTGTATAATTTTATAATTTTTAAAGATTGGTTCAGGCAATGAAATGATGTTGACTTAAAGGTTTTTGAATTAGCTAAGTTATACCGTATTCTATGATATATTTGTTTTTAAATAAAATTATTAACCACCAATTAAATTTGTGCTAATTTTTCCAGTGCTAAATAAAAGTGTTCTCAAATCTTATCCTTTTTATATATTGTTAAAAATGAAGATTTTTCAGATATATGTTTTAATATTAAGAGCTGGTTCAGTAAATTGAATTTTTGTCTGAAGCATTTTGTCGAATTTTAAATTTTTGTCATTCTATTTTTTATTTATTTTGTCTGGATATATGTGGTGTGTATCATTTCTTACCAATTCCTGTGTTAAGAGCAATGATTAATCAGAGAACAGCTTTCAAGTGAGATGGCTGTGCAAAAAGTTATTTATATTACTAAAAACACTTGATTTTATAATCGAATTATGTGTACTAAAAATAATGTTAAGTTACTGTATTTGATTAATGGCATGGCAAAAAAAAAAAGAGAGAAAGTTGTTTTAAATTATCAAATACTCTTAAATATTGTTAATATTGAACCTACAGTATTAATGAACGATATTTAAACCTTCCAGCAGGCAGGCTGTTGCAAATTTTACGACAAACCTGATTTTTGAGAAACTGTTATCACAAATGGCGCTGAAATTAAAAATTCGATTTTTACTATGGATATGTATAATGGATTTTAGGCATGTGACATCACATTCCAGAGCTGGCAGTATCATGATCTGCCAGAATGCACAGCCGCAAATACTGCCAGCGCCAGCAGACAAATTTTAGCCTTAATCCAGGTTGTGCGCATAAAGTTAAACAAAATTTTTGCAAATTTAGCGAATGTTCTCAGATATAGAGTGACATTTTGAATTTATATTATTTTTATTAAGTACTTATTGCTACAACAATCAATTTCTTTGTGTATTGTTAACAAATGAACATTAATAACACAAACTCCATACATCTCTGTGCTAATATTCAAAAGTAAATATTGCCAGCAGATGAATGGACTTTATGGCCTTTATGGATAAATGGACTTTATGGCCTTTACTCCAGGTCACGTCCATAAAGTCCATTGCTCTTCTAACATGTTTCTTATCAGTATATAGTATCTTGCTTTTGCAATAGCATAACTATTGTTTTAAAAAAATACGTCATGCGCCTACTTGTGTTAAAAATTTAAGTGCACCTGCTGAAAGATTAAATTTATCGAAGGCTCTTATTTATTGATATTGAATCTACATTTTAATTTTGAAAACAAGATCCAATATATCTGTATTATTATGTCATTTAACAGTGTACAAGCTTCATAAATGCACCCTAATGGTACAGAAAAGCAACCTGTTTCGTAGAAATAAGTCCTTTTTCAGGCTAAAATGCATGCAACAATTATGAAACAAGTGTTCCTGCTCTTGAAAGAGTGATTCGTTCCTTCGAAACCTATTTTTGATATTTTTATGGTGCATTTTACTAAAGGCATTACACATGTGTTCATCAAAACCCTTCCTGTATAATGCAATAACTTAGCAAGTTTTATTTGTTCTCTTGTTTATTTATTACTACACAATATTTTATATTTTTGGACACTTTTTATAGAACTTTTACATTTTGTTCTCTTCCCTCCCCTTCAGTTACTGGTAAGCCATAGCATGAATTTTTTTTCTCCCCTTCAGTTGACTGATATTGTTTCTTTCTTGCGTGTAAATGAACTGTTTTTTTTTTTTTTTTTTTCCCAAAATTTATGTGATACAAAATAAATATAACTTAAGTGAAAAAAAAAAAAAATTGTTGAAATGTAATAAATTTTATTCCGATAAATAAGAGTACAATAATTGAAAAGATCTATGCACCGTCCTTAAGAAGAATTAAATAATAATAAAAAAAAGAGATAAAATTTAATAATTGCTCTTCTTCCTACTGTTATTTTAAAATTTAGCTATCTGACACAGTGCCAAAGTTTTCTCTACATGGTCATTTTAGTGTGATTTTTTTTGTTTGTCTGATTTGTATGTTTGATATCTTTGGAGAAAAAAAAAATACTTACTAGATCCTGTATATTACTATGTTTTGCTTTGGCTGTTTATAGTTCGCTTTTGCATATTTATATGTGTATATACATTTTTATTCTAATAAATGTTTTGATGAAATGGTTTGTTTTTTTATTTTGTTACATTCTTTATGCTATTTAATTGTTAAGTTAAGTACGATTTCATTGCATTATATCAGTGTTTCTCCGTTGGTAGCTTGCGATTCATCAGCCGAAATATTGTATACTTCTGATTATACAACACTCGTACTAGGTGTATGCAAGGTTTGGCGATATATATCTTTGATATTTATTTCTAAAATATCATGCATTTTGATATTTTCATGTATTTAATATTTATTTTCAAAGCATCGTTGTTTATGATATTTATAGTCAAATACAAGGGTAAATGAATTTTTCAACTGTTATTGATCGTGTCGTTCTGCAGATAAAGTACTTTTGCCTCTGGCAATGACTTTCTTTAGCCAAAAGAAAAAGAAATTATTAACTCAACTTATTAACTGTTTAACTGAAATTATCTGTTAAGCTATAGAAAGTTATCAAAAAGGAATTTAATTCAAATGTGATATTTGCATTTGTTGTATTACATATAACTTCTTTGTTTGGAGATCAACACTCAATTACTATCTGTTGTATTTGTAAGATACAGTGACTTTTTATTTTTTTCTGACAGCAAAAGCATCATTGGAGATGCAAATTTGATATATATTTTTTTGGTGTTTTTCATTAAAGGCAAAAGAACTTTCCCTGAAATATCGCTGTACAAATATGGAAATTGCATCACTTGATCTTACAGATACAACAGCAGTAACTGTCAAAGATTTCGAGGATAATTATGGAGTGTACATAAAATATAAAGGAACTCTCGGTTTTTGTTCTACAGAAAATAATCTTACATTTTTAACATTTTCCAACATAGTTGAAGAGTGTTTATGCATTCTGTTTGTCTGTCCGTACTCTAGCTCCTTTAAATATACTCGGATGGCCATGAAATTTTTATATGTTATTGAGGTTTATAATAGAATGTTCAGTATTGAAAATGTAGTGTGTAGAATTATTTACAGGGAGACACAAAAGAATTCCGTTATATTATGGTCTATGGAGAAAAATCCCATGCGGTGCATTTTATTGATGTAACAATATTTCAAACATAATGAGATTGATATACATCATTGAGATGGACTTCAACAATGCTTTCCCAGGAGTATGGAATAAGTGGCGTTTACATACAGTTCCTTTAGCGGTTTCCATTACATTATGATCCGAGGAAAAATCGTTTGCAGTGCATTTTAATGATATCATAATACTCCAAAAATAACAAAATCACTGAAATGCAATGCGTGTTTTCTATAGATTATAGAGTGTATAGTATTTATTGTTCATTTACAGAGACACACAAAAGAATTTGGTTAAATGATTGACTAAGATTGATAGTTACTGGAAGTGCATTTGCTCTCTAGTAAGTATGCATCTTTCAACTGATCTAATTTTGAGTGTATGAGGTGGTGTGTAGTATACAGGGTAGGGTGTATCTGAAATAGAACTCATATAATAGAGTTGACGCATCCTCACAGATTTGGCACCCGAATTGGAGCCCAGTCGAAAAACCAAGCTAATCAGAACCTGTTCTATTATAGAAGTCTTAGGTAACACCAGCTACGGCTGGGGTAGATTGATGCTGAACTGGGTACCAATAATCCAAAACAAAATGGATATGCGTCAGCTCCTATTATAGGAATCTTAATCTGAAAAAGTGGGAAAACTTTATGGCCTGATAGAACACAGCTATACGAGCATATTTTGTCATAGAATATGTGGCCACGTGAGCCACTAGGTGGCGTTGTAAATAGTATAACACATTCCTACGAGAGCTGTTGCCAGAGCTGCTGCATCCGATTCCAATCCCCATCAGGTCGAGAATGTGGTTTCAACCCAATGGTGTGTCTGCACACTTTGCCTTGGATGTGCAACGTTCCCACATTGTGACAAAATACTTTCTGAGACAAAATGGATGACAATTGAATATATGCATCATGGGGATGATTGGGACATTTCAAATGGGGATGAATGGGACTGCTTCATTCATCCCTAGAGGATACTGAATTTTTTTATTAACTAAATAATATTATATAAGTTGATAAATTAATAATTTATGTTAGTTATTCTTTTAACATTTGCTCCTCATTGTAGCCACCGACGTCTTCAGCCATTGGATGTTTCTGTTTATGGGCCTTTAAAGGCAAAGCTGAGATCAGTCCAAGATGATTGGCTGACAAATAATCTTGGAGAGCATATTACAATTTATAACCTCTCAGCTTTTGCCAAGGTGGCATTTTTATCCGCTTTTAGTACTAGCAACATAAACATAATCAGTGGTTTTAGGAAAACTGCCATATTTCTTTTTAACAGCAATACATTCACTGAAACTGATTTTATACCAGCTTATGCGACTGACAGATCACATTTAGAACATTTTAGACAGACCAAATTTATAGTCTTACTGATATTTACACATCCGTGCAATTTTAACTTTGTAATTCATTAAAATTTCAGTTAAAATATATAATATAAATTAGTTTTTTATTGCATAATTAACTGTGTATTCACTTCTTAGAGTACTAACACTGATATATAACAGCCATATAAGATCATATATTACAAATATAATTAGATATAAGTTTATAATTATAAATTTTAATTTGGTTTCATTGAATATAGAGAGGAAAATATTTGTGTCCCATCCATCCATGCTATGGGGATGATTGGGACAGAGAGGAAGTTTTTTTTTTTTCCATAATATATTTCTGTATAATAATAATCTTGAATAAATATTGTGCATAAGATGTAGACAAACACCTAATGTATGAAATGCGATATATAATATTAATAATAACTTAAATAAAATATTTAAAATAAATATTTTTGTGAAAATGTCCCATTTATCCCCTGTCTCCCCTACTCCATATGCCAATGCCTTTTAAAATCTAAATATCAACTTCAATTGTTGACGATATTCTTTAATACAATGTCTAGTAATAGTATAAAATCAATAAACATCAAATTAAAAAAAAACAAAAACAAACAATTTAATTAAGGAAAAGAATGGAAGAATAAATTACACAAATACATGGGTGGCGTGTTATGTAAGCCAGTGGTACCTTGCCAATAAAAACAATTAGAGGGGACAGAAAAAATTGCAGACATATATATCAAAACACTGGTTGAAAACGGAAGAGTTTTTGGGAAGAGTGTAAATGGGACACAAGTGTTAATAATCACATAATTATTTTGTGATGCGCAGCTGTTTTTTTAGAGTGGCGCAATCTGTATGACGCCGTCTGTGTTTTTAAAAGGTTAAACATTTCACATCTTTCTAAGTAGACCTGCTATTCTTACGAAACTGCATACAAATGTTGCACAAAGCAAATAAAATAGTTGTAAAAATTTACAGATAATTGTAGTTTTCTTTTATACCAGGGTGATTTCAAAATGTTCTTTTTAGGGTTTCGTCCATCTCACGAAACCCTATTAGTCGGGCTTCGTTGTCTGTCCGTCACAAAGCCGGTTCTCAGAAACTGTATAACTTACAGACTTGGAATTTTGTGTACTTATAGCTGAATACCTACTATGAAGCTGAAAATCTTAAAATTTTAAAAAATTGCATTGTTTTAATATAGAGATGAAAAACCAAAAATCTAACAGCCTTTTCCTATTAAATTTAAACATTTTTCATTATGGCAGTTGCCAACCATTAAAAATCCACAATAAAATTCTTTCTACAGTAATTAATTTTCTATTGAACGATTTCCATGTGAAAAATGAAAATGAAATCAAAAGTTTCACCAATTGGGGAAAAAAAAAAAAGATTAATAGGACGTCCTGTGGGTAATAAAACGGAAATTTTCAAACATTTCTCAATAATACAAGGAGTATGAGTATGTGTAAGTACAGAAAAGTTAATATGATGTCATTAGAGAATTGAAAATAAAATTAATCTGACGTCCTATTGGAAATTTAACGGACTTTTTCAAATGTTTGAGAATAATACAAAGAGATCATCAATATGAGTAATAGAGAAAGCAAGTAGATGGGACGTCAGCAAATGGATTATAACGTCATATGAGTTTGAGGAAGGTATTGAATCATGATAAAAACCCGATATATGTAAATATTGGCATATTTTAATATTTTGAAGTTCTCTATACAACATGCTTAATTTTGAAATTGATTTTTTTTTTTTAAATATCGGATTTAGCCCACATGACAGATATTATTATGACAGAGTATAATAGCGGGCATCGCCCGCTATTGAACCTGTTCAGATTTTAAAAAAACGAGAAAAAATAGACAGGTAAATTTTTACTTTATAAAAAACATGACTTTTCTTTTATTTCTTAAAATGAAATTTATTTGGATTTATTAAATATTAAGCGAAACCCTTTGTGCGATCTTCGATCACACTTACCCACGTTGAATTTGTTGGTGGTTCTTTAAATGCTCTCGATCATGAATTTTCAGTGTGAACTCAAGCATCCGCTTTACATAGCCAGAGCGGTTCTTCTAAACTTGGGTTTAAGATGACAGATATGGTGTACAAAATCACTTATACATCGGGAAAATAATCCGTAAAAATCCGGAAATTGTACTGCCAATCAACGGAATTATTTTTTTTACAGTGTAGTCTAATATGAAAGTACCATAAAGGCTTTTTAGTGTAGTTAATTGGAAACTCTAACACACTTTTTACATTGGATTTGCGAATAACTTTGACCAAGATATAACCAGACCAGAGCTAAACTTTCGTTTCTCTAAAGCGGTGAAATTCATATTTATTATTACACTGTAAATGTAAAAGAAATGAATTCGTAAAAATACGGAAATTTTTTTAGAGTGTAAAAATATACAAAAAATCCCGAAACCTTAGCGAAAACGACAAATTAACTATACTTTTAAGCACTGTCAAGAATGTCCTTAAATGCATATTCGCTAATTTCTGATACATTCACGAAATCATTTCTTCAGAGGAAAAAGAAATTTGTAAAAATATAAAAAATTGTATTGGCAACTTTTCAACATATATAGTTGAAAAGTGTTTATGAATTGGGTTTGTCTGTCCGTGCTCTAACTCGCGTAAATATACTCGGATTGTCATGCAATTGGCATATATTATTAAAGTTTAACATGGCATGTTCGGTATTGAAAATGAAGTATGAAGCATTTTTATTTCGTTTACAGGGACACACAAAAGAATTCCTTTACATTACGGTATACGGGGGAGAATCGTTTGCAATGTATTTTAATGATGTTACACTATTTCAAATATGTGGAAATTCATATAAATCACTGAGGTTCACTACAAGATGTTTACTATAGAATAGGGTGTGCATAGCATTTACATTTACAGGGACACACCCAAAAGTATTCGGTATAACAGTACTGTGAATGAGCAATAAAATTGCTGGAAGTGTATTTTCAATTATTGTAGGATTTAGCTGCACAAAATATCTCTTTCCGTTTATTGACGGAAATTGCTGAGGGGTAATTTTTGAACATAGCATACTTTAGTATACAAATCTATAAATCATTTACAGGGCTGTAGAAAAGAATTCTGATATTTTCCCGACTACTGATGCTAATTTCTCAAAATGTGTTTTCCAAATTCTTCACTTAGATATCATTTTTCACCTTGTTTAGAAGTGAAGTTTTGTTACAGTATTCTTAATATGTTGGAAAGTGTTCATAATCTATGTTGGAAGCATGATTTATGATTCTTGTTTGTTGTTTCTTATTTATTTATTAGCTTACAAGCTATCAAAGCCTGAGAGCTAATGTGCCCGTCGGTTCTGTATGTATGTACGTAACGCGATAATTCTTCATAGGAAGATCCGTTTTGCTTAAAATTTTGTTTATAGGTTCATTGTGATAAGGCGATTCCCTGATTAGTTTTGAGGGTTCATTGGCTAAGATAAAGGAGGGGGGACGGGGGGCTAATCCCCTCCTTAATTTACATAAAATGGGTTTTTCATGCAGAATTATCCGATTTGCTTCAAATTTTGTATATAGGTTTATTGTGATAAGGTGCTGCCCTGATTAGTTTTGGGGGTTCATTGGTTAATATAAAATGGGGGATGAGGGGCTAATCCCCTCCTTAATTTAGATAAATGGGTTTTTCATGTAGAATTATCCGATTTGCTTCAAATTTTGTTTATAGGTTCATTGTGATAAGGCACTTCCCTGATTAGTTTTAGGTGTTCATTGGTTAAGTATGAAAGGGGAGGGGTGGGAGCTAATCCCTCCCCCTTAATTTATTGTTGATTTCTTTATTTTTCGAGCGGGATTATTCTTTGAAATAAGAGTATAATATACAAATAGTGTGAATAGCCTGTGAGCTCAATGTCATCAGTTTAAGTGGGCACTTTTCTTTTTATTAATTTATTAATTAATTTATTTATTTGTGAAGTTTCAATTTTGTGATGGAATTATTCTATTACACGGAAAGAAACAACGCCGAATTTTCTAAATTGTTTTAAAACCCTTTATGCACCAGCGGTACTTTAAAAGTACCATGAAAATAAAGTTGTTATAAAATTCATTTAACACATCAACTGTCAGTAATGCAAGTTAGCATGAGTTCTAAATGCTTTACTTTATCATCTTCCAAAAACTTTATACGCTGTACAAAGCAAAAATATTTTTAAATGGATATTTTCTTTTTGTAACCTTTTTTAATGTTGAAAAGAATTAAGTTAAAAGTTTCAGTTCTGAAAAATTTCTATGTTTTTATATAAGGCCATTGCATTTGTACATTTCCTAATTCTATAAAATGCTAAAAGCAATATTCTGAAGAAATGATTTGGTTAGAGTTGTAAATAGTTTACAAAATCTCCTGTAAATACTGGTTTAGTTAATTACAGTTTAATAAATGAAAAATTTCTAAAATTTATTTAATGACTGTAGAAATCTACTAACAAATTTTCCAATATTCAGAAAAAATACTTTGGAAGGTGAAATTTTCATTAATTCATTATTTAGTACATAAAGAGTTAAGTGCAAACGAGTTAATCTTCCGTAATTAAGTTGCACGTAGATTAAAAATTAAAACCATGCTAAAACATTTTAAAAACCATTAAAAAAATTAATTAAAAAATTAAATTAGTAACAGAGATTGATGGAATGCTACAGAGTGATCAATTAAATTATTTAATTTAAGTCTGACTGCATAGGATTTACCACTATATTGCTGTTTATTTATTATTATTAGTATTTTAAATTATCCGAGACGTATAGTATTTATTTCGCACCTATGACTCTAAGGATCTGATATAATAATTTGTACTTAGAAAATTTTATTAGACAAATTATCAATTAAATATAGAAAAGAAAAAGTTGCGTTGTGAATTATTTTTGAAGTTCGGATCCTCTTTGAGCCAATTACAATCATCTAAGGTTACCGGTAGAGAGTTGTATAACATTAAATAAATAATGGCTTATTTTAAAACCTAGATTGTAATATTAAAGAAAACATTTCCTAAAATAAAAGAATTAACATTAATGCAATAAATTAAGTAAACAAAAGAAAACTGACCAAAATTAATTGAATATAATATTGAGTTTATTTACAAGAAAATTATAAGCATTTAATTAGAAACAAACATAAATGTTTGTAAAATAAACAAAGATCCTAGTTGAAAACTGTATTCTCAACATTCATTTTTCTGAGCATTTCAGTTTAGCTTTCTGAATTAACAAATTCAATTTTGAAAGGCAGAATCCCATATCATAGAAGTACATATTTAACTAGCCTATTTGTGTTTAGATTGGGGAATGTTCTTCATATACACGTAAGTTCATATTATTAAAAGAATATAGCATAGCTAAATAAAATGGAACAATGGTGAAAAAAGTTGAATTGTTACCTTATATTATTAGATAACGTTGACAGCATGAGTCTGGCTGACAGGTATTCGCTTTTTTTTAGCGCACATATTTCCTTCTGTTGGCACACACGATAAAAATCGGTTTAGTTAGAGAGCAGGCAACCTTCTGCTTCCTCACATCTTTCAAATCTGAACTCCCAAATAAAAAAATTTCGTTCTTCTTTTTCATGGAGAAAAAAGGGATGGACTCATTTCCCCCTTTTCACATAAAATTAAGGCCTTATACATTTTAACTTCTTGAAAATTTGCATGTTTCGGCCATACCTCTACTTTTAGAGAGATGACCATTGGCAGGAGGGATAAATTTGGTACTCCCCTTGAGCGTTTCATAGGCCACTCGGTACAATAGCGATTCCTCTTGACGCCTGTGCTGTGTCTGGGAGGTAAAGATGCTCTGACTTGGGAGGTCTCCGTGCCTATTTAAGATCTCATAAATAAATGTGTCATATTATTGTTCTGACAATTTTCTCCATTATATTTTTATTAGGTGTAGTTAAATCATTCGTGGGAAAAGAAAAAACAAATATTTTCTTGACTGCAGTTATTCACTTTGTTCCACAATTAGCTACCTGTATGTACTGATCCTAAAATGAATCTTTAATTGGTATTGTTAGCTGTTCACTGATTAGAATGATACCAAATACTCTGCTAATATGCAGAAAAAAGCACAAATTCTTTTTTTTTTTTTTTTGTAGTGTGTGCTAGTTTAAATACAGATGGTGGTATTTCTCGCCATCAGAGATACAGCTTTGAAACAAATTGTATTTGAAAGTAATTATTTTTTTTTTGTTTTTATTCGACAGTGTAAATTCGGAATTGTGCGATGTTTTAAAAGTTCAATTTTGGCCAGGTCTGCCATCGTTACTCACGGGCACGTTTAGCTATAGAAGGTATTAAATGTTTTGCAAAATACATTTGAATACCAAGAATCAAGCTCTCTACCAAAGTTTTTTTTTAGTCTTTATTTTTTTTTATTTACTTCATTTTGCTGTAAATTTAAGAAATATGTTATAAAAAATATCACTTGGCGGAGAATACACTACTTTATCCTCAATTAACGCATACATTAAAACTTTAAAATTACTGACAGAAAAAGCATTTGAAATTTTTAAAGTAATTTAACAACTTGTAGAATATTTGTGTCATAAATTAAACATGTAAATTGCACTATTGGGATTTGATTAAAAAAAAAAAAGCATTTTCCGCATAACAAAGTATAGTTATTTTTGTTACTTTATATTTCAAGCAATGTTAATCGAGGATTTAACATTTAAATTCAAAACAAATATTTTCATTTTATTTGATCGTAATAATAGAAATACCAAAATCTGCTGAAAATTTTTAAATGAACATAAAATAATGCATTAAAATTAATTCCCGTTTATTCATACAAGAAATACATTACAGTTTTTGGTTTGCCATGTATGAACATTCATTAGAATTAGCTCATACAAAGGCTATTACGGAAAGTCGAACTAAATTTAATTACATTTCGGCAAATTTATCTCATGAAGCCTCATCTGTTGTACGGTATTTAATTATAAAACCGCCTGATACTACAGCTTATGCGGATTTAAAAACTGAATTAATAAAAAGAACAAGTGATTCATCGCAATCTGAAATCAGGAAATTGCTGTCTGGTGAGCAGTTCGGAGATCGTAAACCCAGTGATATTTTGAGAGCTATGCAAAGAAGAGCTGAATCCCATAAAGTATCCAACGAATTGATGTTGGAAATATTTCTTTCGCATTTACTATCATACGTACAAAGTATTTTAGCGCCTATTTCGCTTGATAAAGCTGCCGAAATTGCTGACCGAATTTTGGAATACAATTCAGTCACAGTAAATACTATTTCAGTGCCAATAAATACTAATTCAGAAATGTTATGTGAAATAAGAAAAAAACTGAATGGTCGAATTAAACAACCAGAGTTACGCTGGTCACGTAGCCCTTTCCGTCGGCATTTATTTGAGAGAAATCGTAGAGTTTCATAAGGATTCCAAACAACTTTGTTGGTACTATAAAAAAATTAACAAAAATACTAAGAAATGCTCTGAATCTTTTTCATTTTCAAAAAACACAGATAGAAAGATAAAAAAACACAGGTGTAGCGGCGACAACGACATTGCACAAAATATCTCGTCGCTTCTTTTTAAAGGACAGGAAGACAAATATAACATATTTATGTGACTCAGGTTCCGACATATGTATCATTCCTGCGTCGTTTTCTCAAAGAAAAAAACTCCTTTTACAACTCTTTCTGCTGCGAATACTTCAAACATCAATGTATATGGAGAAAAGCTTCTGACACTTGATTTCAATCTCTGAAAAACTTTTCGCTAGCCCTTTTTAATAAGTGACGTAAGCACTCGCATTATTGGTACAGATCTTCTATATTATTTCAATCTTATGCCAGATCTGCGTAATAAAAAATTGGTGGATAGTGTTACGAACTTGGTTGCTCCTAGCTCCTATTCTATCAAAACTTTTTCGGGAAACAGTATTTGTCGCAAATTACTACGTACTTAAATTTCCCGATATCGCCAAACCTCCTCGGTGATGAACAAACAATAAAACATTATGTATTCCACCATATAGAAACAACCGGACATCCTGTCCACGTCAAACCAAGGAGATTAGCTCCGGACAGATTAAAAATAGCCAAAGCTGAATTTCAGCAAATGCTTTATCTTGGTCACATAAGGCCATCCAAAAGTAATTATGCGCCACCTCTTCATATGGTTCCGAAAAAGGATTCAACAGATTGGAGACCTGTCGGTGATTACCGATCACGATGGAGTAACTCGCTTTATATTGTTCAAGTGAGCTAAGATCGTTACAGCCTATAGCTATCTTTCCTTATAAAATAGTGGTGGAAACATGCTTATTACAACTCTTAAGAAAAAACAAGAACGAAAAATCATGTTTCAAGCATCGATTATATGAAACACTTTCCAACACATCCAGAAAACTGTAACGGAACTTCGTCGTTAAATAAGGGGAAAGAAAGTATGTAAGTAAATAAACTGAGAAAACATATAACACATTTAAAAATCCATTTTTACAAATTACTTTCCCTAGTCAAAAAAGTTGTCGAACTATTTTGTGCAGTCCGGTATATGAGCTATAGATTTCTTTATATACTACACAGCAGGATAAAATTTAATTCTGTTAGAAAATTCATATTTAGTAATTTTCGCCAATCGATGGAAATGCACTCAGAATCTTTTGTACAGCCCTGTATATTGTCTAAAGACTTTTGTACACACCAGGTATTAAGCTAAAATTTAATTAAGGAAAAAAACGCATAAGGCAACTTCAAATTCACTTTCAGCAATTACTAACCGTAAACGGCAATGCATCTTGTGCTTTGCGTATCCCTGTATATGAATTTATTTATATTCCACGAACTTATATTAGTCTACTAACTATAGTTCAGCAGAGGAAAATGCATAACACAGTTAAAAACAACTCTTAAGCAATTCGCTCTCATGGTCAGTTATACTTATGAATTCCTTTGTATAGCAGTGTGATCAACAGATGTTATATACATCACGCATTATGCAAAAATTTAAGTTAAATTTAAAAACGGAAACCAAAGCTGAAAACGCACTTATCACACATAGACTGTAATTATCGCACGTAGACTGTAAACAAATTATTTTGTGTGGCCATTGTAAATGAATTATAAACGCCATGCATTTCAGTGAGCAATTTGTAGTGCTCTTCAGTAATGCATATAAATTTTCTTATGTTTGAATTACTGAAACAACATTAAATTATACTGCAAACGATTTTTCCCCGTAGAACATTGTGTAACAGATTTATTTGTGTGATCCTGTAAATGAATTATGCTTTGCAACCCATATTCTACATAAAGCATGTTTTAGTGCGCTTTATAATTGTATATCAATTTCATCATGTTTCGAAAGGTATGACATAATCAAACTGCAATGGAAACGATTTTTTCCCATTGACTGTAATGTAACGTACGTAATATTTTTGGCTGTCCCTGTAAATGAACTATAAACGCAATGCACACCATACTTTTCAGTGAACAATTCATAGTGCACCTCAGTAATGCATATAAATTTCATTATGTTTAAAATAGTGAAACATCATTAAATTTATCTGTACAAATGTTTTTTCCCCGTTGAACATTGTGTAACAGAATTTTCTTGTGTGACCCTGTAAATAAATAATAAATGTTTTGCAGCCCATAGTCTATAAAAAGCATGTTGTAGTGAACTTCATGGTAAAATATCAATTTTACCATGTTCAAATGTTATAACATCATCACAATGCAGTTGAAACTTTTTTCCCATTGACTGTAATGTAACGGAATACTTTTGATCGTCCCTGTAAACAGACTTTAAATGCTATACACATCATTTTAAATAGGGATGCTATGGTAAACGTCAATAGCATATCATAATTTCAGGTCAATCGGAGCATATTTACGAGAGTTTGAGCACGGACGGACGGCCAGACAAACCGAAGTCATAAACACTTTTCAACTATGTTTGGAAGTGTTAAAAAGAGCAATTTTAATTGAAGAGATTTGTTGTTGCTTCTACATATAGTGTCGAAATAGAGAGATAAAAGTTTTATTCTGTTGTCACTGTTTATGATACTTCTTTGAAATTCTTGCCGTTCTTTCTCTTAAAATTTTCTATAACTCCTCAGAGTATAGTGACATTAGTATACACATCAGTATTTCTCAACGTTTTGTACTTCACGGCACACTCAAACATATGGTTAAACTTCCAACGGCCCACTAAAATTATGGTGATGGCAAATAAACGTACGCATCATTTAAATTTTATTTACTAACACCAACAAAAGGCTTCATTAGGACTTACAAAATGAAAGTAAAATAAATATATATATATATTATATATATATATTATAAGCATTTAATGCTTGTCTTAAAAGTTACGCCTAATTTCATGACTGTTGCAATTCATATAGCACCTCCCCCCCCCCCCCATTAAAAATCCATTACAATACGTTAATTTGGCGTGGACCCCGATTAATTGAAAATTCTTCGTTTTGATTTACTACGTTTGATAGAAAGAACAAATAAATTAGTGAATTTATAAAAAAAATATATATAATTTCTGCTCTGTTTCTTTTTTAAGATATGGCAACATGAAAAAAAAAGCATTATTTAAATTATGGCTTTCTAAGTTATTTTCTCAACGTATAATGATAATTTAATTAATATTAAACTATTAAATGATAAGAGTATTATAATATATATTACATTCTTCATTTTTTATTTTCTACTTTTTAGTTTTTAAAATGTTTGGTTGTTGCAGTTTCACAGCCAATTGATATATTACGATTGATATATTGCGAGAGTGGTTTCGCACATAATTAACTCCATGTTTTTGTAACTTGTTAACAGTTATAACTATAAAGATTATTTGGCGATTGATCACATGGGGCCTGTTTACAGACAAATGACTTAAAATTAAGTTATTATTTCATAATTAAGTTCTAAAAATATTAAAATGTTGTACTGCCATCGAAAACACACTTGTGGTCATAATTTTAGGTACAAGAAGTGCAGCCGTTCGTAGGAAAGCAATTCCAGAAAATTTTGGTATATTTTCAACCCCCAGACCCCAAAACCACCCTCCTATATATATATTTAAAAATGAAAACACGTGAAAAACGAAGGATAAGGCATAATAAAAAGCAACTGAATGAACATCACTGAAGGAATTATACTTAAAAGGATGAAAAAGAAAAAATTTAAAAACTATGAATATATCTATCTATCTCTCTATATATATGCGTAAGAGTGCAACAACTATTGCAACAAGATCTGAATATTTATAAAACTAGTTTTAGTACGAAAGCACCTCATTTGTCACGTTTGACGTACAATTTCCAACTTGTTAAATATAAGTTCAGAAGATATTATTCTTTTACATTCACGTTTTTTTCCCTAAAAAATGGGTTACATTTTGTGGTTCGTTTTATGTGCACTGAAAGATACGATATTTAATTAAATTTTAAAATCCAGGAAAGGGCAATTATTCTCCCCAGTCAATTCTTGTCGGCGCCGATGAATTAAATCTAATTTTTACATTTTTCTATGTGCATGCTACGTTCAATAACTCCATCCTATGCTTGGGCATTTTCTCAGACCGGGCTGAATTTTTGAATGGTGGAAGGATTTACGCTTCGTCTGTCTTACCCGGCCATCGCAAAATCTGGTTTTGCTTGGCTGCTTTGACATGGCGGTCATATTTCTATCACACACATATATGACTCTGCAATAACTGCGATTTTTTTCTGCTGTTTTGATAGAAAACTGCTACCTTTTCTGCTGTTTTGATATGAAACTGCTGCTTTTTCTGAGTGCAATGGATTTATGTTAAACCTGTAGCTCTTTTTGTTAACTCTACAACGGTTACAAAAGACATCTTTGTGATAGAATAAAGGCGGTTATTATTAAGGCGGAGTCGCCGTCTTCTTAAAGCGGTTCTCAACAATAAATAAATAAATAAAATAAACAAATAAAAAATTATAATTTAACAAATTACAATAACTATTGGGAAAATGTTCCAAAAGCTTAAAAAATAAATAAATAAATAAATAAAAAATAAATCCGTACTTTTGTGTTATAGCGGCCCTCACAATTATGATTATGTTAAGGTTGCAGTTATGATTTCGCCAAGATCATCGCAAAGCTTATATATGCATCCTATATACTCATATATATATATTCCAAACATTCCATATGTGCCATATACGTCATTATACACATATTATTTAGGTCTTATATGTCATATATAATATATACATCATATATGACTAATAACTTGGCTACATACGTCAAGAAATGTTATATATATTTAGCATATATTATTATAATGTCATACATGCTTCATAATTTGGCGATAAAACTTGGCGATTCATCCGTGGGGGCCGCTAATAACACGAAAGTACCAAAGTTACAATATATTAATGAAAACAGAAACAATTAAAGTTGAAGACCACGTTTTTTTGCTTTATAAGACGATTTCTCATCCGACGTCCATTTTTAAATTTTTTTTTTTTTTCATATCTGTTAATTTGCATCTATCCTTTTTGTAACTTTAACATTTTTGTAACGATTTTATGCATTCCTATTGCCTATTCAAAGAAAAATTCTTCTAAAGTTACAAAATTTCGTTAAAAATTCTTCTAAAGTTACAGAATTTCGTTAAAAATTCTTCTAAAGTTACATAATTTCTTTAAAAACGCTTAAAAAGAATAAAGTGACGACGTCAAGAGGTCCATTCTCAACCGAAAACAACAACCATTCTCCCAATGGTTAATAAAATAAACAAATAAATACAAATTATATAATACCTTTGAAATATATATGTAATCTCTATTTTTATTTTCGATTGTAATCTTTTCATTACAATCTATTTGCAATGAAACGCAATTTAAACGCAATCACGCAATTTAAGCTTCCATTTGCTTCCTGTACTATTTTCACATCTGTTCGTGGGAGTTTCCTCCACATTCTTTATTTATTTTTCAATTTGTAAATTTTACATCATTAGATATATCTTTTAGGTAGATTTCGTAAGAAATAATACCTATTACATTCTCCCCTATGTTGGAATTTCTGGAAAATTTTTGCAGATCTACGCCGATCATGACTCCCAGAACCCAAAACCACCCCCAGTTCAAAACTTTATCTATCTATCTATCTATCTATATCACTTGTTTATGGACCACGATAACTTTCATAATTCTGCACAAATCTCTTCTAAACTGATACATAAAATCAAGGGGAATAAAATCTCGGTCAAGTTCGTTCATGGGCAAAATCGAACCAAGGGTGGGTGAAATGGGCGGGGGGGGGGGGGGGGGGTGAAAACAGAAAAAACCCATAACGTCTTAATTCTTAATTATGATAAGTATTGAATCCGTTTGAAGTTATGATTACTTCTAGGAAAAGGGCCGAAAATTTATGCATGACGGATTTTTGAAATCATTAAAAATAGCTACAAGGGGGATGGGGGGAGGGGGGGGATTTAAGAAGAAAAAAAAATCATAACTTTGTCAATTCACAAGATATCAAATCTGCTTAAATTTATTATAAATCCTCTTAATATTATCTACAACTTTTATAATGACAAGTTTTTTATAAAACCAACCCTTACAAAAAAAAAAAAAAAAAAAAAAAAAACTTTGTTGGCTCCGCTTACAGACACAGGTAGATTTCAAAGTCGGCAGTCCCAACTGTCGCATCATGGCAAAAAGGTAATTTCTTCTACAATTCCCAATAAACAGGCTCCGCATGGTCTGCGTCTTTGAAATCTACTTGTTCCTGTAGGCCGAGCCATCAGGGATTTTTTATATTGTATTTGGTTCCTATATATTGTCGATTTTCCTGAGATTTAATAGTTATTGTGATTATTTTTATGTTTCCTTGTAATTGATTTTGCACCTCTCATGTTTTGATTTTCAGTATTTATCCATTCCTACTTCAAATTCTTTAATCTGTGGTATCGTGGTTTATCGGAAAATTTGACTAAAGTAAATTATGCTTCGCGGTTTATTTTTACTGAAATAGAAATCCATTCCGATTTACTTATGTTGTGGAATATCGCCCTTGATAACGTGTTTCGCAATTTAAGTTTCTATTTGCTTCCTGTAATATTTTTACATTCTGCTCGGGGGATTTTCCTCTACATTCCTCTATTTTTCAATTTGTGAATTTTACATTTTTGGATGTACCTTTTTATATTGTATTTGGTTCCTATATATTGTCGATTTTCCTGAGATTTAATAGTTATTGTGATTATTTTTATGTTTCCTTGTAATTGATTTTGCACCTCTCATGTTTTGATTTTCAGTATTTATCCATTCCTACTTCAAATTCTTTAATCTGTGGTATCGTGGTTTATCGGAAAATTTGACTAAAGTAAATTATGCTTCGCGGTTTATTTTTACTGAAATAGAAATCCATTCCGATTTACTTATGTTGTGGAATATCGCCCTTGATAACGTGTTTCGCAATTTAAGTTTCTATTTGCTTCCTGTAATATTTTTACATTCTGCTCGGGGGATTTTCCTCTACATTCCTCTATTTTTCAATTTGTGAATTTTACATTTTTGGATGTACCTTTTTATATTGTATTTGGTTCCTATATATTGTCGATTTTCCTGAGATTTAATAGTTACCAGTAGATCCGTGCGAAGATTTCCCACTGTAGATTAATTATATTTTTTAGATGCAAGTTTAAACTTTTATATAAAAAAATAAGGGCTAAAAGTATCTGCAAACAACATTAGTCAAATCAGAATATCATCTCTCCATCAAAGTTACAGTAAAAACTGATCGCAGATAGCTACGGCGAAAAATAAATAAATAAATAAATAAAATAAATAAATAAATAAATCAAAAATAAAATTATATATATATATATATATATATAATTATAATATCTATGAATTTCAAAAAACATATCAAGTTCTTGTATCATTCTACTTAAATCTCCAAAGAGATAATTAATGATAATGTGTAGACAGAATACCACATAGCTAATAGATTAACACGTGCAATCATAATATTACCATAGCTTGTGCTTCAATGGTAATTGGCCAAAAATACTGAAAACATGAAGAAAATTTAAAAAAAGAGAGAGAAAAAAAAAAATAATAATTTGGAGTTGCTATCAAGTGAATACAAATGGATTAAGAAATGAAATATGAACCATATACAATGGAAAATTGGACAACAAGAGAATTAAATCAGAATTGGATATGAAAAAACACATGTAGATATAATCATCAGCCTGGATGTACCCACATGTGTTTTAAAAAATAATTCAGTATTTCATAATTCTACTGGCATATATGCTAAGATCAGTAGAATCACCCAGGTATACTGAATTATTAACAGAAAACAATTGGAAATATTAAAATTTGAAATAATAAAATTTGAAATAAAAACCCCGTAAAGAATAGATAAAATATTTTACTCTCAATAATTATCCAGAATCCTTAAACATCAAAAGTTCTCCATGATACCACACGTCCACATGGCACACTTTTCAAAATATCTCATACTTGTTGACATAGTCGAGTTGAGAGAAATTATTTGAAAGACAAGTTGAGAGCACATCTTTTGAAATATTACCCTAACTATGACACCCCAACACAAATTGATTCAAAAACACACAAATTTATTCTTGTGATAATACACTAATAACAAAATTATATCCGTGAATATACAAATACTCCATTCAATTTTAATCCCTAAAAGTAAAATAAATATACAAGCGATAGCGCCCTCTATAGGTAAATTAAATATAATATTAACAATATTATCAACATCTACCTGACAAGTAAGGTGCCTCCAACTATTGGTATGATAATTATTCAAAATTAAGATTGAGTTACATATCCACTATATTAGATTTTATTATATATATAAACATTAAAAAACAATACTCCTTGTAGTTTTACATTAAAATCGTACAAAATCCCACTATATGAATAAATTTATCCAGAATTAAATCCATCCTACGCAGCATTTCAAATATTCTTAACAAGAGTATGCATTATGTAAAAGAGATATTTTTAATACAAAGTGCTGGTGCTGCCATCTGTGTTAATCCACTTATATATATATATATTATAGAATTTATATAAAATAATTAATGTTTTATTTTTTAATGTTTTATTTTACTTCTACATAAATACATTAATGTTTTATTTTTTATTTTATTTCTACTTAAATATATTATAGAATTTAGAGATTGATTTAAATATCAAATTAAATATATCATAAACAATTTAAAATATCTCAAAATTTATTTAAAAAAAATTAAATTAATAGTATTACTACTGTGTTTCAATCTTTATAATGCAATGCAGTATTTAAAAGACTTATTAAAATTAAACTTTCAAAAAAACAAACAAAAAAAACACTATATATATATATATATATTGCATATAGATATGTTTGTGATTTATAATCATCAATGTTATCCATGTATAATTTTATGTGTTTTTTTGTATAAGTTAATTTATATATGTTTTAAAACTGAACATCAGTAACACTTAAAACAGAGGTGATCGGCTAAACGCACTATCACAGACTATATAAAGTGTATATAATGTTCAATCAATTAATAAATGTCCTTATATGTTTTAATTGTATTTATGTATGTTATAATTGTAATTTGCTATATCTTTTGTTATATGTTATCGCACACTAAAACAATAATTTTTTGTTATATGTTATCGCACACTAAAACAATAAATGTTATTTAAAAGAGTTGATGATTGAATTTATCATAAAAATTGGATAACCATATATTTTTGCTTGATCTCGAATAAATCTAATATTTTTGTTTTTATTTATATCTGAGCATAGATATTTTATACGATGAAGGTAATTGATAATTATATTTTTATAAACTGATTTATGTAAACATGAAGCAAAATTGGTAAAAATATTTACTTTAAATGGAAAATCAAATCTCTTATCATAAATATCAAAAATTAATTTATAATTATCATTAATATTAATTTTTAAGTCAAGAAAATTTATATTATTATTAATTAAATCATTTTAGCTTAATTTAAGCTGATTAGGATAAAAATTGAGTGGTGATGTGCAATTTTTATCATTGAAATAAAATATGATAATGTCATCAATATAGCGATAAAATACATAATCATTGTTCGGACTAATATTTCTTTCATAATAATATAAGTAAAGGTCAGAGAGAATACTAGAAGCGGTCCCGCCCTACGGAATTCCCTGGCATTGTTTATAAATAATATTGTCATATATGATGTAATTATTATGCAATGTAAAATTTAGTAAAGTTTTAAAAAAATTTACGGAAATATGGTCTTTTAATTTTAATTGAGATTTAAATTCTTTAAATAATATATACATTGTTTTATGTAAGTCTTTTATATCAATGTTATTAAATAAATCATTAAAATCCAATGTTTTTATGAATTTTACCGGATTGATATTATGTATTTTATTAATAAGTTGAAAACTGTTTTTTAGGCAATGTTGGTTATTATGTTTTAACGTTATATCATATATCTGCTTTAAAATATTAAGTAGTAAATTGCTTGCATTATTATTATATGTGTTACACCCGATTGTAACTGTGCGAAATTTAATTGGATTTTTATGAAATTTTGGAATTATAACAAGATAAGGATAATTTAAATTATTACATTTGATTTTTAGTAATTTGTGATAATTTAATAATTTTCTATTATTAATTTCAATATTTAATTTAGTTTTATTAAAAATATTACTTGTGTTAATTGCATTGTGAATTAACACTTTATAGTACTCTTTACAAATGATAGCATAATTATTTGGAGATTTATCTACATAAGTAATTATAAATTTGTTTTGTAATTCTGATATATGTTTATTTATGTTTTTAAAAGCTGCATGTGTAATATGTTGATAATTTTTTATAATTTCATTTTTTAATTTATCTATTACAGAAAATCTCCATTCACTAAAATACTCGATTGGTTTATTGTAATCAATAGCAATTTTATATATAAATAAATCAATATCTTGAATAAACTGCAATATTATGGATTTGATATTACACCTATATGGAAGGCGAAATTTTGTTCCATTATGCATTAAGTTTTGTAAAATAGGTTGTTCTACAATATTAAGATCACCAGTAATGATATGACCATGTGTTGTATTTATGTACTTTTGAAATTTTGGGTCATTACAATAACAAGGGTAATTATTTGAAGAGACCAATTGTTTTGCAAAAGAATTGTAATTAAAAATTTTACGTCCAAGTGTGCGATTATATTTATATGTCTTGTGAATGGTAAAATTTTTTATTGGAAAATTATTAGTAGTGTTGTTTATGATATTGTGTAAATTGATATTATTAAATACATGATTGGAAAAATTTATAATTAGTTGTGTATTATTAGTTTTATATTTAGATTTATTAGAAAGACTTGTATTTAATATATTTGCTCTATAATGAAGAATATCATAAAAGATATCACAAAAATGTAGAGAATATTGATTCTTTTTAAATACCTTGAAATATTGGTTTAAATATTTCTGTTTAATACTAAAAACATGTTTTCTGATAGCAAGCCAACAATAATCATTACAAAATTGTGCCTCAAGATCATAAAGCTCCTGTTGTATCACAATATCATCAGTGTATTTTTTGTTATTATGTTTACCTCTACCAGATCTTGAAGTTTTTTTTATGTTTGAAAAATTTAATCTTGAATAAAGATTTTTATAATTTTCATATTTAGTTAAATCTGAAAATACAGGATGTGATTTTTTGTATACTAATTGATTTAATCCATAAGGATAGGTAGTATTAAAATGTCTTATATATTTAGATTCTAGAAAAAGTCGTTCAGTAAAATTTTTTTGTATTTTAAGTATTTTAATAGTAATATTTTTAAAATCATGATTTTTGAAATGAGTATATTCAATATTATGAGTAGTTTGAAATTTAGATTTTTTAAATTTATCAATATGAGAACGATGTAAATTTAGCCGCTTATGTAATTTTTGACAAGACTGTCCAATATATTCCATATTACACGAATTGCATTTCAATGAATAGATTACATTGTATGCTTTGCAAAATTTTACCAAATTAAGATTGTGATTATTTGAAATCTGGGACTTATCAGCTAAAGGACATGTAAGGCAACGCTTAGATTCACACTCTCGAAAACATAGTACAGGCTTGGGACAATAGAATATAGGTTATCTGATAACGATCCAGGAAGATCCCTAATAATCTTCCTGTACCGAGCATTAGTCCTGGATCCACCAAGGCCTACATTGCCGGTATCTAACATTTTACTTATAACTGCCATATTGTTTTAAAGCAATAAAAATTGCAAGAGATACATATAAAAAATATAATTAGAACATATATTAATAAATTTTGTTTGAAACAACCTTATTTTTATAAAGTACTTGAATAACAATAAAAGAAAAAATAATAATAAGATTAATGATTGTTTAATACTTGATTAAATATAATAAAACTATATACATATATACATAAAGTCCCATTAAGCAAACTAACATCAAAAGACAACAATATAAAATCCCCTAGCAGTCATAAGTCAATACAAAATTAATGTTGGCAAAAAAAAAAAAAAAAAACCAAAAGAACCTGAATAAGATGTTATAAAGATGCATTTGAAAATTCAATAGATGAACAAATGATACCAAGAAATAATAGTAATATTATATAATTATTATTATTAAATTATTATTAAGTACACCATTAAAAGCGCAATGCAGCTATAATAACAGAAGTTAATCAAAGTTATTTATGAGCCAAATAGGCTAAATTATGGTATCATATGAAATTCAATAATTTCATCTAGACAATTATTGAAAAGAATATGTAAAAACCATTCCATACCAATTTGCGCAATGCAGCATAATTTTATAGAATGTTAAATAATTATAATATCTATGAATTTCAAAAAACATATCAAGTTCTTGTACCATTCTACTTAAATCTCCAAAGAGATAATTAATGATAATGTGTAGACAGAATACCACATAGCTAATAGATTAACACGTGCAATCATAATATTACCATAGCTTGTGCTTCAATGGTAATTGGCCAAAAATACTGAAAACAAGAAGAAAATTTAAAAAGAGAGAGAGAGAGAAAAAAATAATAATAATTTGGAGTTGCTATCAAGTGAATACAAATGGATTAAGAAATGAAATATGAACCATATACAATGGAAAATTGGACAACAAGAGAATTAAATCAGAATTGGATATGAAAAAACACATGTAGATATAATCATCAGCTTGGATGTACCCACATGTGTTTTAAAAAATAATTCAGTATTTCATAATTCTACTGATATATATATATCAATCGTATTTAAATTGCATTAGAGAATAACATAATCTGTTTCGAAAAAAAAAAAAAACATTGGATAAAGAAAAATAAATTGAGCATTTGAATTAAAATTTTGCTTTTTAATCATAAATATAAAATAAACCCATGCAGCAACTTGATCTTTATTTTACATTTTTTTTTTCAATAATCATTGTTCAGCACGATATAATGCGGTGTTTTATTTTTGTGGCAACATTGATTTGAGAAAAAACTGTCATTTCATTTATGAAAACAACGATGATTTAATTTTTCATAAACTGCAATTTTTAATTTAAAAAAAAACATGTCTGAATGAAATGTAAGTGTACTATGTCAGAAGCCGGTTCAAAATCCTTTCATATGGTATCTCATTTATCGTTCTGCGTTTTGTATTTGCTTAGACAAAAAAAAAAAAATGTTGACAGCAGAAATAATATATATGATGATATTGCTGCAAATGCGCATTTATTATTGGATGGTTATCATTTTGTTTCATATCTGCAGTTGTTACACTGTTTTAGCATCTACATCTTGCCCATATTTTAGCAAATTAATTTAAGTTAATCAAATTTAAAATATATAATTTCATTGCTGTATATGTGCATTTAGTTGTGTATTTATATATTTCTTTCATTCTTTTTTTTTTAATAAATTTAATTATTTTTAGTATACAGTTGGTGATTTTTCACTCGTACTTTTTGTAATGTTTATTACTCTTGAAGCCAACATTCAGATTTTGTAATTTTGGCCACTGCTTTACAATGTTACGTTTTTTTTTTTTTTTTTTTTTTTTTTAATGAATCTGAGTATTTTGATATAATATTGATATTTTCATTCGCTCGGGCACTTTCTATTAGTATTACTAGTATCATGATTATTTCAATGAAGTATATATATTTGATTATGATTTAGAGATATGAATATTTAATTAGTTAAAAAACATATTATGGGACTACATTTTAAAATGCATATATTGTACTCTGTAAAAGAAAATTTCTCAAATTGACAGAAAAAAACTGTCAATTTTGACGGCAGTGGAAAACCGTTTAATTTATAGAAAATGTATGTTTTTTTTTCTTTAAAAAAAATTTGTCTGTAAAAAATGTTATTTATTTATTTATTTATTTATTTATTTATTGTAAAAATTACAAAGTCCACATTTTTTTTACAGAAAAAAACTGCTTTTTTTAATAAACAGTTTTTTCTAAAAATGTAATAAATTATAACACCTTGTAATAAAATATTTCTTTTAAATGACAAAGATTTTAAATCAGTTTTTTTCTGTAAAAAATGCAATATTTTTCTCTCAAAATTACAGATTTTTTTGTACAGTGTATATAACCATCTCACAAAATTTTCAACTAACCTAGATTCAACATGTACTTCAATATTCAATATATCTTATATTTTTTGGTAGCTTTTACGGAATTTTTAATTGTTCAATTATTAATTTATTTACATATTTTTTATTTAGTGTACAGATTTCAATATATCTCAATATATTAACATCCTTTATTATAATTTAATCAAGTTTAAAAATTATTTCTATTACTTTTTATTAATTTTTTCTTATAAGTTATATAGATGTAATTTTATTAAATTATGTGCAATTACAACTCGAAAATATGGTAGTCTTCAGTAAATTTTTAACTACTGGCAACGTAGGTCCTAATACCAAATATAGGTCTCATGCTCGGTACATGGAAATTGGTAGGGATTTCTTTGGATCGTCAAACAGTTACCTATCTCATTGTTCCAATTCTGAACTCAAGTTCCAAAAATGTTCATCCTCTAGGTGTTTAACTTGTCCAAAAGCAAGGCACACAACAAATTGATCCGAACTGCAAGTCAAAAAATACTGTCCATTTCTTTAAGGTGTTTATCACCATACAGTCCATTAAATGTAATTTATGTAATATGGAACACGTTGGTCAAACTTGTAATCTTTTGCACATTAGAATTAATCAACATAGATCGGATATTCATAACAGTTTTGTTCTAATACACTTTCAACTTCACGATTTTCAAAACATTACTATTAAGATATTAAGTATGAATAAAAATTTAAATGATAGATTGCTTTAAATAAAGATGAATCAATATTTATAGTAAATTTACACTCTCTTTAGGACTTAATTCAAATGTTTCAATATACCACATCATGTATACACTAATTCTACTAAATTTGACCAATATAGACATATTTATTCTAGCGCTAAATCATTCTGTTAACAAAAAAAAAAAAAGTAGGCCGCAAAGAGGTAAGAAAAAAAAAATCATTCTCGATACAACACATTAGAAAACACATTAGAAGCGAATTAGCAAATATGGAAGTAATAACCTTTAATACATTTAAGAAATTTTAATACATTTTTTTCATTTAAGAAAACGTGATTTCTTTTCTAAGTTTTCATCATATTTTAATGATGTTTTCTTTTATTTACTCCATTACAGGACTACACTTCTTAATGTAAAACTTAAAAAAAAAAAAAACATACTATAAAGATAACAATACTCAATTAATAATTAATTTTTCCAATCCTATACTTAATAAAATTAGTCTTCAGAATATTAACAATGACTGACTTATTTCCAATTAAAAACCTGACAATACACAAAACTTACAAATACAATGTGTTACAATAGGGCGTCGTATATTTAATTATAATAATTTTGCCAAATCTTTATCTTCTAATGATAATTCACATTGTTTTTGTAATGATCCATTGTATAGAAAATATGTTAACACTTTCCATGATCATGTTATTACTGGTGATTTAACTATAGCTGAAAGTGATAATTTATGTAATTGCTCATGTCTTATGATACAAAGTTTCGTACTCCCTCTAAATATAATGTTAATTCAATATTAACAAATTTAATCCAAATTTAGATATTTTTATTTTCAAAAATTCAATTGATTCTAACAAACCTCTTGAATATGTTAGTGAATGGAAATATAATGTCTTAAGCAAATTAAACTCAAAAATTTACAAAAATTTTCAAAATAATCATCACTTAAATGTAAAACAGTTAAAAAGTAATATTTAAAAAAAAAAAAAAAAGATTCTCACTTATGTTGATAAATCACTTAATGATTATACCTTTATTTGTAAAAAAAATTACAAAAAACTGATTTCTACTGCAATAAATACTACTACTACTACTAATAATAATAATCTCTAAATACGGTAATCAATAATTAGACACATCCTTAATTTTTATAAATTATTAAAAAATATTAAAAATAAAAATCTACAACTATATGCCGTAATTATACCAAAATTTCATAAAATCAAATGAAATTTTGCCTTGTCACCATTGGGTGTAATACTTATAATAACAAAACAAGTAATTTGTTATTGACAGTACTTACTAAATTGTACGACATATTATTATATAACATGACAACAAATATTGCATAAAAAACAGTTTTCAACTTGTAAATAATATTAAAAATTTAAATAATATAAATTAAGTTAAAACTTTTGATTTTAATGATTTGTTTAATAATATTGATATCAAAGATTAATAATTTGTTATTCAAAGAAAATAAGAATATTTTAAAATTAAAATCTCCTATTTCTATTTCGTATTTCAGAACACAAAGTCACTTCATACTACATCATAATTACATAGCCTCTGATGATTACAGGTCTCTATTTGATTTGATCGGGTCCTGTGCCGTTCTTTAGATATGTTAACAAATATTTTAAAAAATACATCACAAATACATCTAAATAAAACAATAGTAAAGATAATAAAGATAAGATAAAACTAGAAATGTAGTTTAAAATCTTATAAAGAAATACGATTCAAAGAAAGCAATTCACAAAACATTTTCTCTTAGAATCCACTATATAACTAAGCACTTCTAATATAAGTCAACAAATTAAAAAAAAAAAAATGTTGCAACTTCAAAGCTTTCAAAACTCAATTTTATAACTTTTCAAGTATCACCTTTTTTTAAATTTTTTTTTATTATTGTTTTTTTTTAAAATTATTATTATTTTTAATTATTTACTAAAAAAAAAGTATATTAAAAAGTTAAGATTGTTTTCTAAACGTGAGCTGTTTCCGCGAAATGTATATTTTTTCCCTTTTTTCTAACTATTACATTTTGTAATTAGTACATGATTCACTGAATGATTTTTATATTTTTTATTTTGGAACATAAAAAAAAAAATGGTTGATTGGTATTGAATGAAATGATACAGGAAGTAAATAAATAAAAATAATCATCATTCCATTTTCTATAAATATTTCTTGAAACAACGATATATAAAAAAAAAAAAAAAAGAAAAAAAAGAAAAAGAAAGAAAGAAAGAAAAGAAAAAAAATCGTCTGATTCAATTTTCAAAACTCAACTGCCTGATATTGTAACAAAATAGAAGATCAAATGCAAATATGTTTATTTATTTATTTTTTTACAAAGACTAGGGATATCTGCTCCCTACGAGCTACGTTCGCCAACCCTCATCCAGACCTTTCAAGCTCTAAAAACACGCTAATTTGCTCTGTTTTAAAAATATTATTGGATTACAGAAGATTGGATGATGATACTATCACGACCACTGACGATCTTCTGTAATCGGGTTGTCATTAATTTCCATTTGACTGGTGGATTTTTAGGTTCCCATCCACCGTTGCCGTGACAGCTGACGGCTGTTTTCATGATTGTTTAAGTAAGATCAACCACACATTTAAAAATCAGCTTGTATAAAATGGTTAAGTAAAAGATGGCGGTGAGTAGAGGAAAAAGGAGAGTTCGATTGTGAAGGTGGAAATGTGGAGGGAGCAAGGGAGCAGGGAGCGTGGTTAGAGAAGGATAGATGACAGGTGAGTGATGGATAGGTGACAGGTAGGTGAGTGTTAGATCAGATAAGAAGTTTGTTAAGATTAATGAGGTTAATGAGGATGAAAGCGGTAAGATCGTAGGAAAAAGAACGGTGCGTCGCAGACATGACCTTCTCTCATAAAATCCCAGCCCAGACGAAATGAGTTGAACAGTGTCACGAGGTTATATGACATCACCACCCTAGAGGGCGCTGCGATCGGCGTTCTGATTGGTCGAGAGCTTTTCCCCTGAGGGGTGGGGGATGACAGTACGATGTTGCTGTGAGTAGGATGCAGAGATTTAGCACGTGACATCGAGACTTATTGCTGCTCATGAAGATTATGAAGAAATTTTAATTAAGTAATTTTTTAATTAAGTACTTTTTTTAATTAACTAATTTTTTTTCTTTGACAACTATTTTGAAAATGATTTTCAAATATTGTGAAATTAAGAAATAGATTGCTGTAATGATAATAATTTAAGTGAAATAAAGTAACGAAAGTGTTGAACAAGTTTTATAGAATCAAAAGTTTTGAAAATTAAGAAAACAATTCGTTTTTGAATGTACAAGTTTTTAATGAATTAAGTGAAGGTTTATTTTTTTTAAATGAAATGTTTTGCTGAAAGGAAACAATTAGTTAAAACATTTTTTTAATTATCAGTTATAAATAAATTTACAAAATAGGTTTTGTACCAATGTGTAAAATAATTATATTTTTTGAAATAACTTAATTTTTTTTATGAAAGTAATACAAATAAGTATGTAAGTTATATATGTGTTAATACATTTTGTCTAAATGTATGTGAACGTGTCGGGATTTCTGTAACAAAGACATCACCAACCCTATATATATATATGATGAAAGTGTGTTCTCATTGTAACCGCTACCTTATGCATTAGCCCTTATTTCACTTCCATTGAATACTAGTGTTAGAAAAAACTAAACTAGTGAATTTAGTTTCCATCTTTAAAAGAAAATAATATTATATGAATGAATTTTGTGAACGAGTACTTTGAGCAATAACTTCATATTTTTTAATGACACTTTTTTAAAAATCATTATAGAATCACTTTAACTTGTTACTTTAAAATGTTTAGACACATTTGTGTAACGATTCATAAAAAAGTTTTTAGGACAACAGTTTAAAACAAAATTTTTCTATTAATGTTTTGAGCAGTCAATTTGTTGTTATAGACTAAACATATGTATTTTAATAGATCATAGCATATGTTTATAAAGACAAACCAACCGCTTAAATAGTTATAATGACCGCTCAAATACTTATAACGACCGCTCAAATACTTATAACAACCGCTCAAATACTTATAACGACCGCACAAATCATGTTTTGAGCAGTCGATTTGTCGTTATAGAGTAAACATATGTATTTCAATAGATCACAGCATATGTTTATAACATGAAAGCAACCGCTCAAACAAGAAAGCAACCGCTCAAACACGAAAGCAACCGCTCAAATGCTTCTAACAACCGCTCAAATACTTATAACGACCGCTCAAATACTTATAACGACCGCTCAAATACATATAACAACCTCTCAAATACTTATAACGACCGCACAAAACATGTTTTGAGCAGTCGATTTGTCGTTATAGACTAAACATATGTATTGCAATAGATCACAGCATATGTTTATAACAAGAAAGCAACCGCTCAAACAAGAAAGCAACCGCTCAAACACGAAAGCAACCGCTCAAATGCTTATAACAACCGCTCAAATACTTATAACGACCGCTCAAATACTTATAACGACCGCTCAAATACTTATAACGACCGCTCAAAATATGTTTTGAGCAGTCAATTTGTCGTTATAGACTAAACATATGTATTCTAATAGATCACAGCATATAATTATAAAGACAAACCAACCGCTCAAATACTTATAACGACCGCTCAATACTCATAACGACCGCTCAAATACTTATAACGACCGCTCAAATGGTTATAACGACCGCTCAATACTTATAACGACCGCTCAAATACTTATAACGACCGCTCAAATGGTTATAACGACCGCTCAAAACATGTTTTGAGCAGTCGATTTGTCGTTATAGACTGTATATACATTTGTATATAAAAAAAATTAACAGCATTCAACTTTTAAGTATTTTTATGAAGCTATTTACAGTGAAAAATCGTCAATATATCAAGAATATCATTACAAACCTTTCTTTAAGCAAAAGAATAAAAGTATTGTATATTCAACTTGTAAAAATCTTCTGTAAAATTCTTCGAATTTTGTATATACACTGCTCAAAACAATTAAAGGATATTGCAGTTTTAGGTGGATTTTGTATCTGGGAAACTTTTTAGCTGATTGATACATGGTCGACAGACATAGTAGGTTATATGAGAATATATTACACATGTTTGGCAGAAAAAAATTCATTTTATTGCGCATTTGTGTACAAAAGGAAAAAAAAACACAATTTGTGCATATGAGAAAAAAATAATAAGAAAAGGTGTTTTCTTCAAAGAAAATCATTTTCAGTAGGAGGTATGGTTTCCACGGGCGGCCAGCAACGTTGAACACCTTTGAGGCATGGACTTAATGAGGCTATTAATGACGAGTTGGGGTATTCTGCCCCACTCTTCCAGAAGAGCTCTTTCGAGTTCTTGGAGAGTTTGTGGGGGTTGTTGGCGGCCAGAAACTCGTCTTCTTAGAGCGTCCCAAACGTGCTCGATTGGATTCATGTCTGGAGAACACGCTGGCCATTCCATTCGAACAATTCCTTCCTCGAAAAGGAAATCCTCCACCAGGTTTGCACGATGTGGCCTGCAGTTATCGTCCATTAAAATGAAGTTATCTCCGATTGCTGCAGCGTAAGGGACTACAATAGGTCTGAGGATCTCATCCCTATATCGGCGACCAGTCAGAGCTCCATCTCGAATGATGTAGAGGTCAGTGCGCCCGTCAATGGAGATGCCACCATACACCAACACTCCTCCACCGCCAAATCTGACACTTTCGTGCACGAACGCAGGATTATTCCTACTGCCACGGTCCCTCCAGATGAAAATACGCCTATTATCCGGATGCACAGAAAAACGGGCCTCGTCAGAAAACAGAATATTGCTCCATTTATTTCTCCTCCAGTTGACATGCTCGGTTGCCCACTCCCTGCGGTCGCGACGATGCCTTGATGTTAATCTAACACATACCATCGGTCGGCGAGCATACAGACCTACAGCATGGAGCCGGTTTCGGACAGTCTGAGTTGAAATCGTGGTGCCTGTAGCCGAGCGAAGGTGTTGTTGGAGAAGAGTAGTGTTCATGTTTCGGTGTCTCCGAGCTGTTAACGCTAAATACCGATCTTCATTGAGCGTTGTTGCCCGTCTACGACCTTGCCCTGGTCTTCGGCCTGCACATCCACTCTCCAAAAAACGGTTCCAGATCCTGGAAATGACACTTTGTGACACTCCAATGGCTTGCGCTACTTCGGCTTGAGTTTGGCCCCCTTCTAACCTACCAACAATTCTCCAAGCTTCTGAATCTGTCAAATGACTTCGCTGAGACATCGTACTCATCGAAACAAAGCAATCACTGAATGCCGATCATCCTTGTCTTCATTCTCTTTTATCCAGTTGAAAGTCAAATTTCATTCGCTGCCGCTGAAGCGACGTTTTTGACGTCGAACTCAAAATTTGCATACTCCACAGTTTGAAAACCAGAAAAATTTGCATTTGTGATTCTCTTCTTCTATTTTCGGCAAAAAAAATTTCGTTTATATCTTTATTTTATATAAAACTTCAAATATCCTTTAATTGTTTTGAGCAGTGTATGTTAGAGCGCGTGGGATACGACGGGCAGCGACTTCCGCGCAGTGTGTCCCGTAAACAAAACATAAGCTCAGTTGTAACAAATATCCGTTTTCAGAATCGAGTTTATGTTTTGGCTAGCAGCTACCCATTGACAATGTTTAAACAAAAACAACATTGTCATAAACCTTTTTCGCGTTTTTTAGATTAAAAATTATATTATTCTTTTAATTTTTATTATTTAAAATTTATCTATGGTTAATTTAGTAATAAAAAAAATTACTTAATTTAAAAAAATTACTTAATTAAAAAATTACTTAATTAAAAAATTACTTAATTAAAAAATTAAAAAATCAATAAAAATTTCTTCATGATCTTCATGAACAGCACTGAGTTTGGATGTCACGTGCGAAATCTTTGCATCCTACTCACAGCAACATCGTACTGTCATCCCCCACCCCTCAGGGGAAAAGCTCTCGACCAATCAGAACGCCGATCGCAGCGCCCTCTAGGATGATGATGTCATATAACCTCGTGACACTGTTCAACTCATTTCGCCTGTGCTGGGATTTTATGAGAGAAGGTCATGTCTGCGACGCTCCGTTCTTTTTCCTACGATCTTACCGCTTTCATCCTCATTAACCGCATTAATCTTAACAAACTTCTTATTTGATCTAACACTCACCTACCTGTCTGTCACCTATCCATCACTCACCTGTCATCTATCCTTCTCTAACCACGCCCCCTGCTCCCTTGCTCCCTCCACATTTCCACCTTCACAATCGAACTCTCCTTTTTCCTCTACTGCGGTGCCTCCCGAACTTTTATAACGCCTTGGTGAAAAGTTTTCTTTTAGACGCTATAAGAAAATCGTTTTAAATATGACGTAAGTTTCAGCATTGAATAGTTTTCGCACGGAATGATTTAATTATTTTAAAGTTTTCTTTCTTTTTTAATATTCGCATATAAATATATTTTTCAATTGAAAAGTGTTTGGATATATTATTATTTGGGCTTTTTAAAATCTGGCAACAGTAAATAAAAACGGTTTTTTCATATTATGAATTAAATCTCAATTTAGATAATGAAATTTTGAATAAAAATTGAAAAAAAAATAAAACTTAAAAATTAGACAAATTTAAAAAGGATCGGATACTGCACACCACAATCTAGTCAAGTATATGCCTTCAAAAGATGGTTAAATTGCTATGCATAGTTTTTGATCTTATAAAACTAATCTAACGAAACTATCTTGACCAATTTCAGCATTAAATAGCGTTTAAAATAATTTTTCGATTTAAAAACTGTCTGCTTCAACGAATTTATCCTATATTTCTCAATAAAACTACCAGTTTTCATGTTTTGAATTTGCAATAGTTTTTGCAGGATAAGCCGAGAAAGTGTAAAGGTCACAGTAAATTCAATTACGCGGCAGCAGTAGCGCAGCGTTACTTTTTTTTTAAGAATAGAGAGAGACAAACGAATAAAAATGCCATAAAGTAAAAAATTCACATGTGTCAATGTGTCATCAGTTGTGATTATATGCAGAATTTGGAAAATTATCCCATATGTCCGTGCTTCCTTTCTTGCGATGTATCACAATTTCTAATTGAATATATGGTTTCCGTTCGCTATGGTCAATTATGAATAAGTATTTAGTGATTATTTTTTCAAGTAAACATAATTCATACAATTTTAAAAATACAGGTATGCAGTTTTTATAGTAATCTTGTTGCAAGTAAGAAAGGAAAATTTTCTAAGATCCTTTTTATGTAGGTAGCGGAATCTTATAAAATAATTAAAAACTGTAAGTTTCTTGCAAATGAATGGTAGCTATTTCATTAGCATAATCTTGTTTCTACTTTATTTTGAACACTTTAGCAATCTACATTGCAGACTTATCTCTAAAAGTAAAAAAAAAAAAAAAAAAAAAAAAGCTCTTTAACCCTTTTGAGACACATGTAGGTGTTAAGGTTCGTGAACCAATTTTTTTAACTTTTCAAATGAACTTTATTAAATCATTTATTTGTGAAAGGAAATATATCCCTGTATACCCGAATCTTTGATCAACAAAACTATTTCACAACGTAGCATGTTAGCATGATAATAAAATTGAAGGTATAATAAGTACAGTACATTTTGTTTCGTAATTACAAATCTTGTATCAACCCCCCCCCCCCAACCCCCCCCGACTGTGTTCTCGCTTCGTACTTTGTGAAACTTTTAATTCTACGTTCTGCAACATCAGAATTCAGATAAGAATTTAAAAAAATAATAAATGAATAATTTTTCTTTCGTTGGACATAGTATATTCAGATATTCTGTCCACTTTAAATGAATTATTTTTTTGTATACGTTTCTGATACATAATTTGAAAGGAATAGTAATTTTTTTTCCTCCGTGATTTTTGAATTTTTAGAGATTTTCAATGCGAATTTTAGAGTTTTTTCGCGGCGATTTTTTAAAATTTTCTTAAATGAATTCCGGTTACAATGTTTTAGCCCACTATAGTTAATTTTATCGTCTGAGATTTTTGGAAGTTTAGCAATTTTTTATGCGATATTTAGCGGGTTTTTTTTTTTTTCTGTTTTTAGGCGTATTTTCCACATTAATAAAAGGAATAAAGTTTTAATATTTTACCCCAATATAGTAAATATTGTAATATTTTCAATGAACTTTATTCGGAATTCATACAGCGATTTTTGAAAATTTCGCGAATTTTTTTTGCGATAAGAAGATTTTTTCGCGTTTCGCGATGGTTTTTCGACATTCGGAAAATAAATCCTGTTTTAATATTTTAGTTCGATATAGTAAATTTTGTCCTATGTGATTTTTCCACATTAGTAAAAGGAATCCGGCCTCAATTTTCTATCCCATTATAGCAAATTTTGTCCTCTTTTCAATAAAGTTTATTCGGAATTCGTGTAGCGATTTTTGAATTTTTCGCTGTTTTTTTAATGCGATTTTTAGAGGGCTTTTTTAAAAATTATTCTCATGAGACAGGGCAACGCCGGGCGGATCAGATAGTTTATTAATATATTTGTAAAAACAAATGGAAGCATTTAACTAATAATAAGAAAGTACAGATAATGAAAGTAAGTCTGAAACTCAGAGGGAGGGATACTGCCCCATTTTGCCCCCCCCCCTCCCCCCTATAAATGACGCTTCTGTCGAATTGAGTTAGTTTATTCTTTAAAAAAAAAAAGAAAAAGAGAAGTTGTCAAGAAAAATTTATCAAGAAAAGTTATTAATAAATCGCAAAAGATAAAGGATTGCAAGGAGCCAATAACATGTTGAATTTTATTTGTTCAAAATGTTTCGGACTAAAATCGAAGACCTTATTCTAAAAAAAAAAAAAAAAAAAAAAAAAAAAAAAAAACCTTTCAAAATAATTTATTGTATTAGAAGGAAGAAAAAAAAAAGAAAGAAAATAAAACTAAACCCGCATTTCACTCTTCGATTATTAAAAGCACTTTCTATGAATGAATTCATTATTTTTCATCTCTTGAAGAGACCGAAAAACGAGAATTTCACGAAAGCGCCATCTGCTTTTACGCAGACGAATCTATCTTTACAACCAATGGAAACACGTGTGTCTGATGTGTGTAGAGGTTGTTCCCTGTCCGAAAACTGTCAAATCCTCAAAAGTGAATTATCGCTCGTGCGGTTAACGTGGGCTGTGCGCTATAGGAAAAAAAGTGTTGTTTATATACTCGATGCTGGGCCGATCATCGTCTGGCTTGTTGATAAATAATTGTGGTGGCATCTTGGTTGAATAACCGATGGATTACACAGATTTGGAATACGTGTTTTTCGTCGCTAAATATTAAAGTGCATGGATTAAAATTTTGCGATCTCTTGGCCTTTTAAAGGTAAGATCCCACTTGTTGATTCTAGGATATTTAGATATACAGTAAAACCTCCATAACGGACACTCCCGAATAGCGGACACCTCTATTTAGCGACCACTATTTCAATCCCCAACACCTACATATTTGTATGTTTTTTACCTCTGAATAGCGGGCAAATTACGTGTTCCCGAGATGTCCGCTATTCAGAGGTTTTACTGTACATACATATATAGGTTTTTTTTTTTATGTATTATTCTTAATATCAGTGACGTAACAATTTAAAATTCACGGGAGGGCTTTTCAAATAAATTGAATATTTAAGATTATGAATAAAATAGTAACTAATTTATGGTAATCATTAATAGCTCAAACTAATTATTAATAATTCTGGAGAATAATTAATTGCTCAAACTAATTATTTCATATTTTGACGAAATCAATATATAAATTATATTAGATGGAAGATTTAAGATGCTGTGTTCTAGAGAATTACGATTATAAATCAGTCGGACAACGGAGGGTTGAGGGGGGGGGGGGAGGGGGCAGAAGCCCGCTCATATAGTAAAAAGTTTTCACAGAAAATAAACATTATCTGAATATTCTTCCATGTAACCGTACTTCTAGTTAAAATTTTAATCCACTCTGAAGTTTACTTAAAATCTTACTTGCTATAATACTAATAAACGGCTAATTCTAATAGCAATACTAATATAAGTTATACTGGTTTCCTGCCCGAAAACTGTCAAATCTTGAAAAGTGAATTATCGCTCGCATTAACGCTTTATATTATGAAAGTGTTTATTCCATGCTGGCGATCATTAGAATTGTAAATAACTAATTGTGGTGGCTCAAGGCTATTGGTTGAATAACCGATGGATTACGCAGATTTGGAATGCGTACTTTTCGTCGGTAAACATTAAAGTAGTATATGGATTAAATTTTTTCTTTCTCTTGGCCTGCTAAAGGTAAAAGTCCTACTTGTTGATTCTGGAAACATACGGTTTTTTTTTGTTAATTTATTTTAGGGTATGTACATACAGTTCTTCCGAAATTTTTGAACTGAATTTTTCACTTTATTTAATCGCAGAAAAATATTACAAATTCTGCAATTATTTGACCAAAGATTTTTAGTTTGAAGACAAATTATTAGGCAAAGATTTCAAAATCTGAAATAGTGGTGTCATATTCCGTGGAAATTTTAAGTGTCTGCTCCTTGGTATTTACTCTTTAACACCAGTCGTGTAGTAATTTAAAAATTACGTAAGGGGATTACGTAGTTATTTTCAAATAATTAAAAAAGTTAGGATTATAAATAATTAACAGATATTTTAATTTATGAGAATAATTAATCATTTAAAGTAATTATTAATACACCAATGTCACGAAATCAATATTTAAGTTACATTAGATAGATAGAAGATACTGAATTCTAAAGTGTTGCGATCAATGGGACAGCATGGATTAAGGGTTGGAGGGGGGGGGGGGGGGAGAGTCCCCCTCATAATAAAAACTTTTCACAGAAAATAAATAGTTAGAATATTCCTGCATGTAACGGTACTTCCGGTTAAAATTTAAGAATTGAATCCATTTAAGCGTACTTGAAATCTTGCGTGCAGCATTTAGTAGACGCCTAATTACCTCATTGGTGGACTAGGCTGGCTGTGGCCTTGTGCCCGCCGCAGATGGGGGCCCCAAAATGAGTAAAATGATTTAGATAAAAATTCTTAAATCTCTTTAAAAAATTAATTTCAAGCGGTGATATCTAAGTGACTGATATACTTCTACAGAGTTAGCCAAGATAAAAGAGGCCCGGTATGCAGAAGTACAAATACTTACTAATTTTTATTTAAAAGTAGTAAATACAGAATATTAAGAATAACAAGATACTGAACATTCACTAGTCACAGCAGGTGTTATTCATAATATTCTGTATTTACTACTTTGAAATAAAAATTAGTAAGAATTTGTACTTCTGTATATACCGGGCCTCTTTTATCTTGGCTAACTCTGTTATAAGCACCTTGCCTGTACTTTTAATTCACTGAAAACAGCTTAAATTAGGTATACTGTATACAAAATATTTTCATTAGAATTATTTTTAAAGAAATATTTAATATGAAGAGACATTTAAGGTATTATAACATCAAAATTTTTTTAAAGTTAAACTGAGTTTCATGAGCCTTTTTATAAAATGCAAGACAGTTTCCGAATACCACCCGAAAAAAAATTGTAGCTGCTATTTTTGTTTGAGAGGCCCCCTGAAAAGTTGTCGGGCCTTGGGGCCCAGATAATCTTAATCGGGCTCTGCTAATACAAATACCAATACTAATGTAAGCTATACAAGTTCCATGTACGAAAACTGTCAAATCTTCAAAAGTGAATTATCGCTCTTTTAACGTTGCATTGCTTTATATATTAAGAACGCTTATTCCATGCTGGCGATCATTAGAATTGTTGATAACTAATTGTGGTGGTTCAAGGCTCTTGGTTGAATAACCGATGTATTACGTTGATTTGGATTGCGTGTTTTTCGTCGGTAAATGTTCAAGTGTATCGATAAAAAAAATTCACGATCTCTTAGCCTGTTAAATGTAAAATTTCCACTTGTTGAATCTGGTAGGAGATGCGTGTATATTTTTTATGTATTTATTCTTAATTGTTATTGTAGACTAATGAGACAGCAAATGAAAATAAGATATTCATTAACTTTTTATTTTATTATTAATTTATTAACTTTATTGGTTTCCTTATCACAAACTGGTCCTATATAAAGGAGATATTGCAATAAACTACAGCAGCAGTGATTCCCAAATATAGTATACCGCGCCACTGTGGTGCGCCGTGAAAAGACCTCAGATGTGCCGCCAAAATTATAAATTTAAATTTTAAGGATCAACAGTAAATACCAATGCTTTAATAGGACTTGTTACCCTTCCTTCCAATCGTCAAACATGACGAAAATATAGATTTTTTAAATTTTTTGTTAAATATAAACTTTGACACTTCTAGTATACTTGAGCGAAGTTTTAAAACATTCTGACAAATATAAGTGATAGTAAAAGCCCTTTTTTAGCTCACAGGCTATCAAAGCCTTAGAGCTAATGTGACCGCCGCCGGCTCTGTATACGTAACGCGATAGCTCTATATAAAAATAACCGTTTTGCTTCAAATTTTGTTTATAGGTTCATTGTGATAAGGCATTTCCCCGATTAGTTTTGGGGGTTCATTGGTTAAGTATACAGGGGGGGGGGGGTCGGGGATTAATTCCCCCTCTTAATTTAGATAAATGGGTTTTTCATGCAGAATTATCCGATTTGATTCAAATTTTGTTTATAGCTTCATTGTTGTAAGGCGCTTCCCTGATTAGTTTTGGTGGTTTATTGGTTAAGTATAAAGGGGGGTGACGGGGGGCTAATCCCCCCTTAATTTATTGTCGATTTTTTTATTTTTCGAGGGGCATTATTCTTTGAAATAAGAGTATAATATGCAATTAGTGTGAAGAGCTCAATGCCATCAGTTTAACTGGGCACTTTTCTTTTTATTAGCTCACAGGCTAGAGGTCTGCACGGGCCGAAATTTCCAGGCCCGAGCCCGGCCCGACCCATACAAAAAAAATTTGGCCCGGCCCGGCCCGATACAAAAATTAAAAGTTCGGCCCGGCCCGATTTAGTTAAAAGTTCGGCCCGAGCCCGGCCCGGCCCGAAAAAAAGTTAAAATCTCGGCCCGAACCCGGCCCGAGTAAATTTCTACAAAACATAATTTTTAAGTCGATTTGGTTAAAAATTTGCCTCGTAGGAGGAGATCTAACCAAAAATATCTATCTTAGCCTTTTTTTTTTTCATGTTTATAATCTTCATTTTTATCGAGGTGCCGCAAGCTGGAATGTTTATTTTTTTTAATAAATCTCTATTTGTTGTTGTGTTTAAGTTATCATCAATATTGTTAATCCATATTCCATTTATTGAAGTGTTAAAAATCAGAAAAATGCTATGCAGTAAAATCTTCTAAAATGAATTGCATAGGAGAGAAAAAAATGAGTTATAGACAATTTGCCTTCTTATCAGGTGTAAATGTATTATATATTCTTTTCTTACGTATTAGTATATTCATTTTTAATGGATCAACACATTTTTCAATTTAAGACAGGATTCCGTCATAAGCAGGTTCTTTTTCACACGTTTTACTATATTTTAATTTAGCCATATTTTAATAAGTGTATAAATCTACTATTCTTTAAAAAGAATAAATTTTAATGTTTAATTATAAAATAATGGCGATTTAAAAATGTATGCATGTTTTGCAATGATTTTTATGCCAGATCTTATTTTACTGACCTTCGAAAGGACCAGGCACGTCGAGATAATGACTTTCATACGGATCAAAACCAGGACTAAAAATTTTGAGGCGTGAAGACTAGGAAAAATGAAACCAGTCCCGGCTCTGTACGGAAAAAATAATTTAAGGCAAGGCCTTATACTTCAAGAAAATAGTAAGGCCCGGCCCGAGTATTCAGAAAAAAAATATGGCCCGGGCCCGGCCGGCCCGAGTGCCGTGAACAAAAATAGGCCCGAGCCCGGCCCGCGGGCCGGGCCGAGTACGGGCTTCGGGACTTGGCCCGGCCCGTGCAGATCTCTATCACAGGCTATCAAAGCCTGAGAACTTATGTGCCCGCCGGTTCTGTATGTACGTACGTATGTATGTATGTATGTATGTATGTACGTAACGCGATAACTCTTGATAGAACTAACCGTTTTACTTTAAATTTTGTTTATAGGTTCCTTGTGATAAGGCGCTTCCCTGATTAGTTTTGGAGGTTCATTGGTTAAGCATAAAGGGGGGAAACGGGGGGCTGACCCCCCATAATTTAGATAAATGGGTTTTTCATGCAGAATTATCCCATTTTCTTCCAACTTTATATATAGGTTCATTTTGATAATGCGCTTCTGTCAATAGTTTTGGGGGTTCATTGGTTAAGTATAAATGGGGAAAGGGGGTATACCCCCCAATTTAGATAAATGAGTTTTTCATGCAGAATTATCCGATTTTCTTCAAATTTTGTATATAGGTTCATTGTGATGATGCGCTTCTCTGAATAGTTTTGGGGGTTTATTGGTTAAGTATAAAAGGGGAAAGGGGGGGGCAATCCCCCCTTAATTTAGATAAATGAGTTTTTCATGCAGAATTATCCCATTTTCTTTCAATTTTGTATATAGGTTCATTTTGATAATGAGCTTCTGTCAATAGTTTTGGCGGTTCATTGGTTAAGTATAAAGGGGGAAAGGGGGGGATAACCCTCCCCCTACTTTAGATAAATGAGTTTTTCATGCAGAATTATCCGATTTTCTTCAAATTTTGTATATAGGTTCATTGTGATGATGCGCTTCTCTGAATAGTTTTGGGGGTTTATTGGTTAAGTATAAAGGGAGAAAGGGGGACTAATCCCCCCTTAATTTAGATAAATGAGTTTTTCATGCAGAATTATCCGATTTTCTTCAAATTTTGTATATAGGTTCATTGTGATAATGCGCTTCTCTGAATAGTTTGGGGGTTCATTGGTTAAGTATAAAGGGGGAAAGGGGGGGGCTAATCCCCCCTTAATTTAGATAAATGGGTTTTTCATGCAGAATTATCCGATTTTCTTCAAATTTTGTATATATATATTCATTGTAATTAGAGACTTTCCTGATTAGTTTAAGGGGTTCATTAGTTAACTAAGAGGGGGGTAACGGTGGGATGACACCGCCCCTTAATATACTGTTGATTTCTTTATTTTTCGAGGGGCATATTTCAAATTCTTTGAAATAAGAGTATAATATACAATTAGTGTGAATAGCCTGTGAGCTCAATGCCCTCAGTTTAACTGGGCAGTTTTCCTTTTTATTATTATTTTGCCAGCCCTTTAAATGCCACGCCCACTACAATGTTCCCCAATACAATTGTAATATCTGTAACTTAGAGGTATATAAACAGCAAATAGGGTACATGTGCCAGAAATAGACACCCTTAAGGAATTGCTTTAAAAAATATTTTTAATTAATAGTTATAATTATTATATTCCTGTTTTTTTTAATATTAATCTATCAACAATTCCCATAATCACATTTTACAATGTGAATCAAAATTTAATTGTAAATAACAGAAATAAATCAAGACACCCAAAATTCCAGTAATGGACACCCAAAATTCCAGTAATGGACACTCTCTGTTCCAGTAATGGACACCCTATAAAAAGTAATAGATAATATTGTTTTTATGATTGTATTTCGAACCAAAATTTAACGAAAGCATACTAATGAAACAAAATTGTCATTTTCAAATGAATTTAACAATTAGGATATCCATAATATAATTAATAAAATATTCATGAGAATAATTCATTGCTTAAATTGTTGTCATTATCACACATCAATATTTTAATTATTTTAGGTAGAATATTTAAAATATTAAATTTCAAAATAGTACATTTATCAAATTATTGAGACAATGGGAGGTTTAGAAGTGTTAGTAGAAAAAAATGTTTTGGAGTACTAGTGCATTAGCATCGTATTTCCCATTATTCTTTACAGTTAAACTTTTTGAAACTACTTGATATATTACTTGTAGTAATTAGTAAATTACAAATATGAAATAAATGATACTGCGCGTTGAATGTCTTGAATCTATACTAATATTATAAAGGAGTAAATCTTGTTTGTTTGTTTGTAGGGGGTAATCTCTGGAACTACCGAACCGATTTCAAAAGTGATGGTGGCAAATTGATGGTGACAACCCCTGCTCCAACATAGGCTATATTTTATGTCGGTGTCACTAACCCCAGGGGGTGCAGAAGCAAAAAACGTTCTAAAATTGCGATTTTTCAGTTATCACACTGGCTGTCAAGCCCTGAGAGCTTGGCAGCCGGTTCTGTATGTATGTATGTATGTACGTACGTAATGCGATAACTCTTCATAGAAATATCCGTTTTCCTTCAAATTTTGTTTATAGGTTCACTGTGTTAAGGCGCTTCCCTGATTAGTTTTCGGGATTGATTGGTTAAGTATAAAAGAGGGGGAACAAGGGGCTAATTCCCCACCCCCCTTAATTTATATAAATGGGTTTTTCATGCAGAATTATTCCGTTTACCTTCAAATTTTGTTTATAGGTTCACTGAGTTAAGGCGCTTTCCTGATAAGTTTTCGGGATTGATTGGTCAAGTATAAAGGGGGGAACAAGGGTCTAATTCCCCCCCCCCCCCCTTAATTTATATAAATGGGTTTTTCATGCAGAATTATTCCGTTTCCCTTCAAATTTTGTTTATAGGTTCACTGAGTTAAGGCGCTTCCCTGATTAGTTTACGGGTTTGATTAGTTAAGTATAAAGGGGGGGGGATCGGGGGGGCTAATCCCCCCTTAATTTATATAAATGGGTTTTTCATGCAGAATTATTCCGTTTTCCTTCAAATTTTGTTTATAGGTTCATTGGGTTAGGACGCTTCCCTGATTACTTTTCGGGATTGATTGGTTAAGTATAAAGGGGGGGGAACAAGGGGCTAATTCCCCCCCCCCCTTAATTTATATAAATGGGTGTTTCATGCAGAATTATTCCGTTTTCCTTCAAATTTTGTTTATAGGTTCACTGTGTTAAGGCGCTTCCCTGATTAGTTTTCGGGATTGATTGATTAAGTATAAAGGGGGGGGATCGGGGGGCTAATCCCCCCTTAATTTATATAAATGGGTTTTTCATGCAGAATTATTCCGTTTTCCTTCAAATTTTGTTTATAGGTTCACTGTGTTAAGGCGCTTCCCTGATTAGTTTTCGGGATTGATTGGTTAAGTATAAAGGGGGGGGGGGACGGGGGTATAATCCCCCCCTTAATTTGTATAAATGGGTTTTTCATGCAGAATTATTCTATTTGCTTCAAAATTTGTTTATAGATTCATTGGGTTAAGACGCTTCCCTGATTAGTTTTCGGGATTGATTGATTAAGTATAAAGGGGGGGGATCGGGGGGCTAATCCCCCCTTAATTTATATAAATGGGTTTTTCATGCAGAATTATTCCGTTTTCCTTCAAATTTTGTTTATAGGTTCACTGTGTTAAGGCGCTTCCCTGATTAGTTTTCGGGATTGATTGGTTAAGTATAAAGGGGGGGAACGGGGGTATAATCCCCCCCTTAATTTATATAAATGGGTTTTTCATGCAGAATTATCCCATTTCCTTCAAATTTTATTTATAGGTTCACTGTGTTAAGGCGCATCTCTGATTAGTTTTCGGGATTGATTGGTTAAGTATAAAGGGGGGGGGGACAAGGGGCTAATTCCCCCTTATCTATACTAATATATAAAGTAGTAAAGATTGTTTGTTTGCTTGTTTGTTTGTAGGGGGTAATCTCTGGAACCACTGAAGCGATTTTAAAAGTGATGGTGGAAAATTAATGGTGACAATCCCTGCTCCAACATAGGCTATATTTTATGTCGGTGCCACCACCCACAGGGGGGTGCAGGAGCGAAAAACGTTCTAAAATTTCGATTTTTTGTGTACTGAAGGAGATAGAAGTATCAAATTTGGTATGGTAGTTACTTATAAGATGTAAATGCTCTCTAAGAACAAATTATAAAAACATTCGCAATTTAAAAGGGTGAGATGAGGAAGAAGCGTTCTAAAAACATTCTAAATTACAATTTCTATGGAATCTCTGAAGCTACAGAACCGATTTCAAAAGTGATGGTGGCAAATGGATGGTGACAGTCCCTGCTCCAACATATGCTAAATTTTTTGTCGGTGCCACTGCCCGCAGAGGGTGCAGGAGCGAAAAACGTTCCAAAATTATGATATTTTCAATAATGAAGGAGTTAGGAACTTGACATATTGTATGGTCGTTACTTACAAGATTTAAATGCTCTATAAGAACAAAATCTAAAAAAATTCGAAATTTAAAAGGCTGAAATAAGCAAAAAATTTTATAAAAACATTCTAAATTACAATTTGTATGGAATGTCTGGAACTACTAAAGCGATTTCAAAAGTGATGGTGGCAAATGGATGGTGACAATCCCTGCTCCAACATAGGCTATATTTTATGTCGGTGCCACTACCCCGAGGGGGGTGCAGAAGCGAAAAACGTTCTAAAATTGCGATTTTTGCGATGCTGAAGGAGCTAGAAACTTCAAGTTCGGCATGATTGTTATTTATAAGATCTAAATGCGCTCTAAGAACAATTTCTAAAGAAAAATGATCTAATGATTCTGCGATTTTTCAACTATTGAATTTCTAAAATTACCAAATTTCACAATAGAGTACCATAGCGAAACCTTCACGCGTAAAAAGATAATGATAAGGGCGATGTGTCCTGACGTGTATATTGACTATAGCACGAGTCACAAATTATAGTATCCTTATTATTCTGTTAAAATATAAAAGTGAATTATGAAATGTCAGTATTTTGTTTGATTAAAGGTTCGTTAAGAGAAATTGACCAGCGTAGCGGGCGTAGCTTGCTAGTACTAAATAAAATGGTTTCAAAATAAAGCTGCACAGTTGACATTTGGGGCACCTGATCTGCCGATTTACTAATTTCATTACTACTCTAAATTTAATCAATATTATACTTTTGTAATGTACAGATTTGTTTTGTCAGAGATGAATAATCAAAAATTTAAGACAGAAAATGATAGAATTTTAAAACGTGAGTAATTTAAAACATTGTCTTTTATTTAAATGGAGATGGCTTGAGCCCCATGAGCTCCTCCTTTCCTTATGCTCTTAAACATTGTTTGCTTCCTGACTGGTTTGATTGATTGCCAGATTATAAAATCTGCAAGTTGCAGTTTTTAAATTCATTGCAAGGTTAAACTTTATATTAATTACGTGAAATTAATTAAAAACAGCTATTTATATGTAAAAAAAAAAAAAAAAAAAAGTTTTGGTAAGTACAATTTAAAAATTAAATTAGAGTACTACTTAGTTGTTCAGTGAAATTACAAGATTTTAAGCACTATGAACATTATTGAAATTGCACTTTTAGAAATGTCCACATTGGGATGTCCATTACTAGAAATCGACTAATTTAAGCATTCCAGTAATGGACACGGGTCATAAAACCTTAAAACTAAATAAAATTTTGTAAATGATCCCTAGCATATAAAATTCAAAGTTTTCTATTACTATAAAAAAAAAAAAAACATACAATTTTTGCAAGAAAATAAAAAAGATATAAATAAATTAATTGAAGTCATTTAATTAATAAAACGTCATTTAAAAAATAATTATCAGAATTAGTTCAGTAGAAAGCTCAGGGTATATTGACTAAAAAAAACCAGCCTTCTGTTTTAAATATATAGATTTTAGCAGCGCAGAAGAAATCGAAAAATGCGATGTCGTTTGGGAAAATTCGATAAATCTGAGCTGTCTTATATACAGGATAATGCAACTCTGTATGAGCCTTCCTGTCTATCAATGTACAATTTTTTGTAATTTCCATATTAATACTAAGAATTATAAAGGTTATTTTTGTAATCAAACAGCAGAAGTACTTTTTCTGAAGCTAACCAACTTATTCGTTAACGTTCTTATCCAACAAAAAATCCAAAATATGTCTTTGCATTAACATCAAGAAAATAAATTAAAAACTAGACAAAACAGACAGGCATGTGTAGTTCTATTAGAGATCTGCACGGACCGAAATTTCCAGGTCCGGGCCTGGCCCAACACGTAGAAAATTTCTTTTGGCTTGGCCGAAGGTTAAAGTTAAAAGTTCGGCCCGGGCCCTGCCTGTACAAAATAATTTATTACCCCAGTCCGGTATTAAAGCTAAAATCACGGCCCGAGCCCAGCCCGACCCGTACAAAAACTTAATTCGTCCGACCCGACTGGATTTCTACAAAACATTGATTTTTACGTCGTTGTAGTTAAAAATTGTCTTGTATGAGGAGTTCTGACAAAAAAAGAATTTATTTTCATTAAAAAAAAGTGCCCTGGGCTGCGAACTTTATATTTTTAATGAATCTCTATTTGTATGTTATTGTTTCAGTTATCATTGATATCGTTAATCCCTATTCCATGACCTGGAAACTTAAAAATGTGAAAAATGCTATACAGTAAAATCTTCTAAGACGGAATCCCATAGAAAAGAAAAAAATACTTTACACACACATCCCTTTTTACATACACATCCCGTTTTAGCAGGTTACATTGTCTGTTGTGAATGTATTGTATTCTTTTCTCACGTATTTTTATTATATTCATTTTCCATGGATCACCTTTTCCGTTTCAGACAAAATTCTGTCATAGACTGATTCTTTTTACATAGGTTTTAGTGTAATTTAATTTTATTGCCTAGAATTATATGTACTATTCTTTAAAACGAATGAATTTTAAATTTTAACTGTAGAATAATGGCGATTTAAAGAATATATATATATATTTTGCAAAAATTTTTGCGCCGGGCCAGGCCAATGACTTTCATACCATTTGGGTTCAGACCGGGCCTGCAAATTTCGGTCTGTGCAGATCTCTAGAAAGAATGAAGTCCAGTTCCGGCTCGAGCCTTCAGAAAAAAGTAAGGTCCGGACCCGTGCAGGCTTCTAATTTTCATATTGCGAATAGTTGATCTGCGGTTTAAACTTTAAACATAACAGCTTTGAAATCTAGAAATATGTATTTTCAGTATTTTGAAAAAACAAATTACTTGGTAAAAGCATTAGAAATTACATTACAAAAATACTTTGATTTTATCGGTTTAAAATGTATTTCAAATACGTGTATTTTCGATACTGCCCAACCCCAATCAGGATGCGACAAACTACTGATTGTATTTAAAAACATTTTCTGTCTGTTTATGGTAAGTTTAGTGTTGGTTATGCAACCGTTTCTGAGCATATTTCGACAGACAGACAGACAAAAAAAAAGATTAATTAAATGTTATTGTCTATACGTCGTCTAAATAAGTCGAATGAACTTATAACAGAGCGCGCAGCTTGACGGGGCAGTGTGCCCCCCCCCCCCCCCCCAACTTCTTGAGACACTTCTAGACTTCATATTTTTTCAATACTAATATTAGCAATATTGCATTCAAAAAATTTAAAACTTTGTAATCAAAAGTTTTATTACAGGGGAGGGGGGGGGGACTTGTTCTACTTCTGGTTTATATTTATGTATCATTAAAGTAGAAGGAAAAAGACAAGCTTTGAATGAACCCCAACAAAAAATTTCGAAGCCTTTTCCCTTGATTTTGCTGACCAGTTACGACTCTGCTTATAAATAGTTGGTGTTTTTTAAATCGTAGACAGACACGAAAATTTTATATATTAGTATAGCTATAAATAATTCATTTTGAATCTGTTTTAAGTGTAAAATATGTTTTTCTTGCCACTAAAAGTAGTTTCCGCATGAGAGGGTTAATAAAACAGAGTAAATGGAACTGCCTTTTACACGATCTTCCAAAGCTAAATCGTACAGAAAGATTTTCCTTTTTGATCTTTCTAAAACAAAGGCTATGTAAAATAAAGCGATTTTTGGGGTAAAAAAAAAAAGTAACTTTTATTAATGCAGCTATTATTCTCTTTTCGTAGTCACGAGTTCGCGGAATAGGAAGCCGGAAACGGTTTTACTTCCCATTTTTATTCTATTATCATCATTTCTACGACTGTCATCATTTTAGAGACGTCTGCCATTTTACCGAGTTCCAGAATATTCCGAAGTAAGTGTTGAAAACACTTTCTAATATGGTTGACCCAGTAGCAGTGTGATGGCGTAGTTATCCAATCATCACACATCCTTAATTATCCTCGATTAAAATTAAAATTCCCCTTTTTACAGATATAATTAATTAAAACATCTTTTCCTTAAAAGAAAATTTAATTTCCTCATTTCTTTTGCGGTTAATTATATGCCATTCCCTTTAAAACTTACCAGCCCTTTACAGCCGTTAATAAAGAAAAACCAAATAAACCTTCATATCTTGAAACTTTAAAACAGTGTAGATCCACATTTTTTCTGACCGTTAAAAGGGATAAATAAAAAGTCTTTTACAGTATGCATTTCGCATTAATCTAAACGCTTATCAATGCTCCCAAACTATGGTCAATACAACTGATCGTTTCATTCATAACTATTTAAAAGTCGATCTTTCTGCTCCTTAATCCTGCTTGGTATTCCAATGTGTGCGTTGTAATTCCAGTTACGCCAATTAATAAATTGGTTGGCTTGATTCGAATTCAAAATTTTTATGAAATGCGTTATCTCTTATGTTTATCACGGGTCAGGGTTTCCAAATTGGGATTGATACACTGCAATCGGCTTTTCACCACTCTTCTTATGATTGTCGTGTAGATCAGACATTATTTCTCTCTGGTCTCGGGGTCACATCCGCGGCAATAATGTTTTGCCCTCTTATCTTTAACAAAAGCCACATATATCCTATTACATTAATGGATTTTATTGAGTCCTTTTTTTTTTTTTGGGCCTGAGTTATTTCGTTAGCGCAATCTACTTAATCGCTTGTCCGACCACATTTGTATGACTGAAATCTAATAATTAATTTAACGTATACAGTTTTACATGACGATCCTTAAAGCACTGTTCTTCTTCATGGAAACTACACATTCTCTCATTACAGAAACTCTGCATATCTCTGTTACAAGCCAGAAACCATGCAGAGCACAATAGCAGGCGTTGCAGATTATTTTAGATTTTTCACATTGACTTCAGATTATTTCTCTTTTGCTTCTTTAACATATTGAGTTTAACAGCAAATTCAATTTTGAACACTGCAGTAAATTTTTCTGTGTACTGATTCTATCCGGCAGACATTTGTAAATGTATATTTTACGTTATAGGTTTAGTGTAAATTTTGCAATAGCAATGCACGGTTCGATGTCATTGAGCAGATAAATTTTGGTATTGCAGACTAATACAGAAAATTCTGCAACTGGGATTAGATGATAAGTACAGATGGCATCGGTTTGTCTGTCTACCGTCTCTCCGTGCTCTAACTCATGTAAATATACTCGGATTGCCTTGTAGTTTTTTTTTTCGTAATTTATTATTTTAGGTTTCCTGTAGCATGCTCTCTTTTGAAAATGAAGTGTACAGCATTTATAGTTCATTTTCAGGGCACTCAAAAGAATTTGAATATATTGCGGTCTATAGGAGATAATTGCGTGAAATACATTTTTATGATGTTGCACAACTTAAAACATATTGAAATTGGATATGTTATTATAGCATGCTCGCTATTGGAAATAAAGTACATAGCATTTATAGTTCTTTTAGAAGAATGCACAAAATAAAGGTACGTTATGGTCCATGGGAGGAAAATGGTTGCTGTTTTAAGCTATTTCAGTCATGTTATAAACTACAAATATAACTAAGTTGATATGCTTTACTGAGCTGAACTATACCAGGCTTCTAAAGAATATGGAGTGCGTTAGCACTTATTGCGCTGTCCTGTAAAAAACCCAATTTTTGAAATTTTCTCTATATAAAGTTTAATAAAGAATTAAAAAAAAAATAAACATGGCTAAATTTTCACAGATTGTTCTGTCTAAGATTTTAATGTTGAGAATTTTTCATTTTATCACTTTATTACAAAATGGCAGCCAATTAAGCGAAAAAAAAAAAAAAAAAAAAAAAAAAAAAAAAAACCACACCTGACATAATCAGTTGAAAATGAAGCATTTTATTAGATATTAATGGTTTTACATATAAAAAAAATAATAAAAATTTATGTAGATCATTCTAAAATTCTATTAACAAGAAAATCTGTGAAAATGAAGCTCATGTTTTGCCAGAATTCTGCAATTGTTAGTTTAAATTATTTTAAAACTAAATCAGCACTCCTTAGGTATTTTAAACTATTTTAATTATTCTAAATGGTGCATAAAAACAGACCAAAACAAAAAAAAATTACTTTAGTGAAATATTTGATGTAGTACTAGGGTGTTTTTTTAAGGAAACATTTCACAGTGGGTTTTTTTTAGAGGATAGCACAATACCGTTCTTGTAGAGGGATACACAAAATAATTTGGTTATACAATACTACCTATGGGCGATAATTGCTAGAAGTGCATTTTCAATTGTGATATGTGTTTTTAAGCTAACTAAATTCTAGTATATTACGCGATGAGTTTCAATTGTATAGATTAGTGGTTCTCAAATGGTGTGCCACGAAATTCTCAACCAGGTTGTATATAAAAAAATAAGATTAACAAAAGTATCAATACTTTAACTTCCAAATTATACGATATACTTTGAAGTGAAGGTTGATGTCATGCAATTGTATTATTTAAAAGTTTATTTCGCTGTTTGTTTACGAGAAAAATCATGATAAATGGTTTCGCATCTTCAAATAAATTAAATTAAAAAAAAAAAAAAAAAAAAAAATATGCCACCTGAAGAAAAAGCCGGTCAGAATATAAAATATACAGTATAAATTATCGTTTGAAAATGATTTAAGACTATGTCTAATTAGAAAATTCTATGTTATAAAGAAAATATTATAATTTAAAAATGTCAAGCTCAGCTATATCTTTACATATTAATGTATATTAAAGAGAAATTTGAAAAAAAAAAAAAAAAAAAAAAAAAAAAATGGAACATCCTTTTTTTGTTACAAATTTTCACAAATTATCCCCCTCCCCCCTTTTTTTTTTGTACTAATGAAGTATTTTTGTTAAGCAATAAAATTAAAATGATATACATTCCTTTTTGATATTTATTTTCGCCACCATAATTTTAGTGTGCTGCGGAAGTTTAACCATGGGCTTAAGTGTGCCGTGATGTAAAAAGGCTTGAGAAACACTGCTATATATGCTCGTATACAGGGTTACACAGAAAGAATTTATAAGCATTATCGTCTATAGGTGAAATTTGCTTAAAGTGTGTTTTTAACTACTGTGTTATGCGATTTTCTCCTAAATTATGTTTCAGTATACAAAGAGCTGTTTATAGAATATAAACAAACTGATTTACAGAGCTGCACGAAACAAACTGATGTATTACCGTCTATGAATGGTAATTTAACGAAGTGCGTTTTGTTATGCGTTTTCCGCAGTTTAATTAAGTCAAGCATAACATGTAGTGTAGATTTAAAAAAAATGATAAACTTTATTTTTCTCAAATGATTTTAAATAATTAAACAATAACGACAAAGGAACTGGTGAAGCGCAATCCTCATCTGAACCTTTCCCGGTTTTCCCCTTGGAAGACAAATTTTTGTGCTGATTTTCTTTTTACGCCCATGTGTTAAAAATTATCCTAAACGGAGTGCGCAAGGGGGGGGGGGGGCTCCGTCCCCTAATGAAAACAGTTTCAATTCTTCATTTTGATAAAAAGAAAAAAAAAAAAAAACGGTAGAAGCTATTTTTGGATATTTAATATGTGTTACATTTCTATATATATATACTATTGTCTTACATGAAAGGTTTTGGACAAAAATTCTTAGTTTATTTTATGTTTATATTCTCTATTATATAAAACAAAATAACGTGGTCTTGGCCACGGACTACAGGCACATCTGTTTCAAAATCTTGCGTTTTCTGGATTTTGTTCTGCGGGCACCCATAGGAAGCCGGAAACGATTTTCTTCCCATTTTTATTTTAATATTTCTGTGGTTGTCATCATTTTAGACGTCTGCAATTTTATGACGTTTCAGAATATTCCGAAATAGCGATTTTCTTTAAAAAAAATTATAATCTTGTTTCGCATCACATGATTTTCTTTGTTCTCTTACGTTTACTGCGGCATAAAGATGTATACTTTTATGATAATCAGCGTTCTGATCTGCGGGATACAAGCAATTTGTCAGCAAGCTTAGAAAAAACCCTTTGTTAATATGTTATCTAACTGGTTCTTCCACAGTATTTTGAAGTATTTCAATTGCTCGTGGTGTTAAAAAAAAAAGTAGTTTCCAAAATTTGCATTTTTTTAGCAATTTCTAATAAAATACTCTTATAATGTTTTCTTACGTTTGTATTTTTTTCACAATTAATGGTTTATTAAATTATATTATTTACTAGAGCAAACATTTTATGAATATGGAACAAGGATGCAGAATTTTTAAAAATCAGTCCAATTTGAGCCTAAAATTTAAATTTTCTAACATAAAAAAAAAAAAAAAAAACCGAGCGTACTACAATCTAAACTAGTATACAAAACTTTTTTCTAGCTAAATCAAATCGTCTGCAAGTGAAATTAAATGACAATCTATTCGTTCTTGAGATGTAGCTATCGCGAAAAATAGCATAGCAGCGAAATCTCTTGGGCGGTATACTCCCAAACCTAATCAGGATATATTATGTCAAGGTCTAACAGAATATGAAGTTTGGTGAAATTCCGTGCATTAGTTCTTGAGATGTAGCTATCGCGAACATCGTGAAAAATTCAGCATATGAGCGACACCTGTTGGGCGATTTACACCAAACCCTAATCAACACCAATTTATGTTAAGGTCTAACTGAATCTTGAAGTTTGGTTAAATTCCGCGCATTAGTTCTTGCGCTAGAGTGCCCACAAATTTTGTATCACAGACTTACAGGCAGGCATTTTCTAAAAACAGTCAAATCGCGCTGAGGTCCCTAAATCCGTCGAAAAGGGTGCGACTCAAACGTGAAAGGTTCCATTCTCCCATTGGTTGACGAAAAACTGGCATGCATTTTAGCTAACGTAACATCGTTTTGTGCTGCTGCCCTCTGTGGGCAGGATAATAAAACACAATTATGCCTTAATACTTCGTACTAAAAAATTAAACTGTGTAAATTAACTTGTAAATTAAACTGTCTTTTACAAAATAAATTTTGGGATAATATAAATTTCTTATACAAATAACTAAGTACATTTAATGTATAAATAAAATATATTTAATTTCCATTAAATACATTTTATGTAAATTAAAATGTATTTAATGGGATCTTTTTAATTAATTGATATTTGATTATTAGAAATACTAATTAATTATGTACGAGAATTGTTTTAACAAATTGTATAATATTAATTTGTAAAATTTAATACATATTTCTTTGCATTTCTTATATTATAATTTTTGTAAATAATTTAAATTAAATATTTATAAAAATAATATTTCCCATAGTGATATTTTTATTCTTGGTCATGAAATCATGACATGGTAAATTATAATAATAATAATAAAATTAATTAAAAAAGAAGAAGAATTAAAGAGAGATGTTATTGTATTCGATTAGTTTATAAAGTGACACCTAAAAATAAATTATATTTTGTTTAATACATTTTTACTTATTAAATATCAATTAAAATTTTTATTAAGAAAATATAGATTTTATACAGGGCCCCTAGATCAAACTTTTGTTGTTTCTTTCCAGTATGACAGCATAGTAATATACAAAGATTAATCAATTAATGTATTTTACAATCAGTATAATATTGGTGTATTATTGCTGTAGTTTTAACATTTTCTTACTCTTACACTGCAATCCAATAAATCTGACATAATTTTTTCTCGTAAAAGTGAAAACATATACAATACACATATGTATGATATACGTATGAATATATATATATGTATATAATTATACGAATATATATATTTATATACGTATGTATATTTATATTTATATTTTCATATATTTATATATATGTATATAAATATATGTAATATATAATTATATGAATATATACATGCATACATGTCTGCATAATTTTTATATATGTAAGTCTGTGTTTCTAACATAGTCGAAGATTTTATATGATTTAGATATTATTTGCTACTCCAGTTTTCAAAAATTTATTGAGATCACAATGATATTTTATTATATTATTGATGTAGGCATATACAATAAATGAAAAAAAAAAAGTCAATACTTCTGGATTCTAATAAGAACCAAGAAGCATACGTTTCTATTATGTATTTTTAATAACAGATAATATTTATAAAAAAAAAGTTTAGTTTAATCCTAAACATACGTACATGTAATGTTTGGACTTCTACAAAGTGTATCATCCATAACTAAAATTCATTGTTTGAGTTACATTAAAAAAAATCCCAAGTTTTTCTTTAAGATATATTGACCTATTTTCTTAAATGTCTTATTAATTATTTGCTGAAAATGGAAGAGAATGTATTACAAACCACTGAGTGAAAATATTAATTATATGCATTTAAATAATAATATTTATTAATATTAATTATATATTTAAGTAATAATAATAAATATTATTTGTATATGTATATACCCACACACACATATTTAAATAAACTATTAAATATTATTAATTATATATATTTAAATATAATATTAATTAAGATTTATTATATATTTACATAATAATTTTAAAAAATTTATAATGATCTTTAAGTCAAGTAAATAATCTCTATTAATTAATTCCGTAAAGATCAAAACAAAACTCTAAAAAAGGATTTTTTTTTTCTAAATCAGAGGACAAAACTTAAAACTTCAGTTTACAAGTCCGGTGCTTTAACTACCGCGCTATATTGTTCACAGACAGATTGTGCTTTAAGCAAACTTGTACGAAAATATAAAAATCAAGTGACTTCCGGTTTTTTTGTCAACCAATGGGAGAATGGAACCTTTCACGTTTGAGTTGCACCGGTCGAAAACCGGAAGACGAAAAATTTCACGAATCCAATACTTTCTCCTTGTAAAGATAGAAGGAAGTACACTAGAAACAAAATAATAATCTTTGCTAAAAGTTTATTTTAAATACGATTTCATTTTAAATTGTTGGCTAGACTGGCGAAGCCCGATTAGTCTTCCAAAATTTAAAAATCAATCTTGTATAATCAGTACACAATATATTCTTTATTTCCTGTTTCATAAGCTTAGGGCAGTTAAAACTCTATTCAACGAAAATTCCCACAAACATAAGAATTTTTTTAAAATGAATAATCAAAAATAGAGTTATAATTTTTCCTAAGTTGTAAAAAATACTTTCCTCCAAAATTTTAGAAGCAATCTCACAATAATCTATATATTTTTTTAACCTGATTCATAAGCTTAGGGTAGTTAAAATTCTATTCAACGAAAGTTCTCGTAAATATAAAAAGCATATATATTTCATTAAAAATAAATAATAATAATAATAGTAGTCTTCCCTGAGTTCAAATTTATTTTTGAATATTAAATGTTTAATAGTCATTATCAATAGACAAAAAAGTAATAATAATAATAATATTAATATAAAGAAATTTATAAAAAGGACCAACGTTAATTCTGTATGCCGGAATATATATATATATATATATATTTTAAATCTGATTTATGTGGATGACTAATGACTAGAATTTGCGTGGGATCGCTTAATGACAGAAAAACTTAATTAGTTAGAGTGGAAAAACATAGTTTAAATAAAATTTAAACTAAATTAATCAATCAGTTATAAAAATGGATATTCCATAAAGGAAAAGATGGATAATTTAAAAACCGTATGTGATTTCACATCACACTTATATAGCAATATATTTATTTTTTTAAATTGATAATAGAAAACAAAAATTCGTATTTTCCATGTTTTTCTTTTAATTTCTAAAAGGCGTAAAATAAAAACTTTATAAACAGTAAAGTAAGTTTTATTTGACTGTTGACATGTTTCGACTCCATCGGAGACATTATCAAAACAAATAAGAATATTCGACAATTGCACTGTCTTATGAAGTTATTATTTGAAACGCCATGTCAACAGTATAATAAAACTTTTTTTACTGTTTATAAAGTTTTTATTTTATGCTTTTTAGAAATTAATAATTACAAGTATTATAATTACAAGATGTTATTATTTGTTATATTTGTCATATTTTCCGTTAAATTTTGCTCATTTTAAATTCCGCTGTCCCCTTAAATATATTTTTTTCTCTCGTGATATCGATCCGGATATTCAGCGGATACGGATGACTGGAATTCGGACAATTGGAGTTCTACTGAGCGTATAAATACTTAAATACTCTTGCTGTATATTTATCATGATGACTATCTTACTCAATAAATCGTTGTAACTATTACATAACAAGAATTACTATGACTCATCTGATTTTTCGTGCTGTACAAATACATATTGGGAAAGAATATGTTGAAAATACCTTAGCAACCGACCAGAAACATTTGGTGCAAAATACGAAAGAAATAATTTCGAGGCAAAAAATGTAAAAATAGTTTTTTTTTTTTTTTCAATTCTGAAGATCACGAACGAATTAAAATAGAAATAATAACCCTGAAAAAGTAAGGAAATTGGTTTCATAAAGTGATTGTTGTACTAGGAAAAATTAAAGATAATTTTTGTTAGTTTTACGGAAATAGGATTTAGGAAAGTTATACAGTGGCTCACATTTATATTGGGACATTTGTGGTTTTGGAACTTCTTTGTTGTAAATATCTACTAATTGTTAAATGATTAATTTAAAATTTTTTACACATGTATTTTTATTTATGTATTTCAAGGTTTGTTAGTTATTTAAAATTATATATTCGAAACACTTTTTTTTTAATAAAATTGTTTGTTTGGAAAGTACGAAAAAGAAACTCTCATATGAATTGGGACATTTGAAAATTTTTAATATTAAAAGAAAATATATATATATAAATGACAGTAATATTAGTATTTTATTACCGTAATAAAATACTAACTTAAAAACTACATATCCCATTCCAGAGTTAGAAAAACATACCTAAATCATTACACTTTTACTTCTATGGTTTAACAGCAAGTTGTAAGTGCTGGGAATTCAAATTTTTATGGGTTTTCTCCATTTTTATTTTTTTAACCTGGGGCAAACTTTTATTCCTTCTCTCGGGGCAAACTTTGATTCCAAACTTTTCTTGTAATTCAGTAGAAGGTTTTACTGTTCAAAAATTCTGGAATTTGCTTGATTTTTCTCAGAATAAATGTTCAATGTCTTTGGCAATAGCTTAAAACGTAGTCCAGAGTTTGAAGAACTATCAAATAATTCATGCGATTTCTACCGCCTTAATTCATTAAACAAAGTTGAAAGTTACACAAAAATAATTACCCCCCACCTCCCCCAGCATTATAATGATTTATTTTAAAATTTCTAATGGAATTCGTAATCGTGTTGTATGAACTCGCCATACTTACTTCGAACGGTAAACTAAAAATAATATTTCGTCAAAGAACAGTTGACTACAAACTTTAAATCATATAATCATATTTCTATATGCCGTATTTTTACACAAAATTAAAATTTATACCGAACTATCTAAATTTTGTATAAGTAATATATAAATATAATTTTGTATAATATATTTGAATAATAATGAGTGTAATGTGTTCATCTATATACAAAATAGGTAAAATTGATATTAGAGATATAATTGTATAGTCTCTTTTTCCATAATTGTATTAAAATAGGTATTTTTTTTTTTCGCTTCGGGTTCGGGTTTAAATATTTTGCATCCGGGTTGACTTTAAGCAGAAATTTTGGGTTCGGGTCGGATACAACCCGGCCCGTGCAGGACTCTAACCCGAACTTGACCCGCAAGTATCAAAACTGCACACGAAACCGACTCGAACCCGAGAGGATGAGAGAATCAACCCTTGCCGACCCGAACCGGGTGTTGTGTTGGCATCGGGTAAAATCGGGTTACCCGACTGTGATGCAGGACTCTACCCCGAATCTTTATTTAACAAAACATAAAAATTCATCCAAAAAAGTTCATTAGAATACTTAGAAAAATCAATAAAGGAATGTGAAAAGAAATTTGGTGAATATACCAATGAAAGATTCATTAAATAAATAAAATCATATAAGAATGACATTTTATTATGTAGAGATTCGCCTGTATTTCTGAAAGTGATTTATTACTTCGAACAACCATCAAAACCTTCGTTCAAACCTCCTTCGTGAACAACTTCGTTAAAACCATCAAAGTAGTATATTCTGTTGAAGATTAAACTATTTTTACTGGAGATAGTATGGTAGTTTTATTCAATTTATTAATAAAATATTAAGGTCCAATAAAAAAACATTAATGTAGTCGCAATAGTTCTTCATTTGAACTTCGGGCTGCAAGGAACAGCACATATTTAACTGAGGCTTGTGATTTGAGATCTATGTTCTATGATTCCCGCACAATAGAAATTGGATGAGATATGCATTTTCATCGTGAGAAGATAGGAGATGAGTGAGAGTCCCGGTTAGACGGATCGAGAGATTGCCTCTATTCGTAATTTTTATGCCGGTCGGTGGACAGCGCAATTAACTGATTTTTAAACCTGACAGGCGGCCGGACAATGTGCAATGTTATGCCAGTGTAAAGAATTGAGCTATTTTTGCCTTGAAGACTAGCAGACGCCGAATTCTATTGTACTGTGAGCGGAAAGTTCGGACAGTGATGTAGTGGTAAGGCGTTACCCAAAGAGGGGTCTTATGCTTTGATCCTTGCCGAGTTCGTGGGAAAGAGTTCATCTGCGAGAGAAGCGATCTCTGCACACGATTTTTAGGTTTGCGCCCGAAACTTTGCCCTTTGTCTTAGAACGTCCAATGACGGACTTAGTGAAAACGAAACAGAGGGATCTCAAGGCTGCTAAGAGGCTGGAGAGTTTCGAGGGGCCCGCCACGACAAGACCCCGCCCTTAGAAGAAGGTCCCCTGCGAGAATGAAGAAGAGAGAGGACAGTTTTTGGAGAGATCGAAAAGGAGAGTGTTGACTCTCTGGAGAAGGGAAAAGGAAACGTCAGTTTCGAACTCAGCGTGGTGTAAGCGCTAGTGAGGTGCGACCTCTAGAATTGATCCAGCAGGTAACCGGTGAAAATCCCAGCGAAGTAGAAAAGCACACCAAGTGCGAGAGTGAGAGTTCTTAGACTCAGAATTAACGAGTATTAGTAGATCTTCCGAAGAGAAGGAACGGACGAGCCTTGGTCCGAATGAACTTTATTTTGTAGTCACGACTGACTGTAATGTTTAGAGACTTTTGTTTGTTTCAGTTACACTTGGAGTCAAGAGGTCATTAATTTATAAGCGATTGACTCACGAAAAATAATTAAATGCTGTAATTAACTTTCTTGTACATATTTTTATTAGAATTAATATTGGTATGCAATAAATTCTATTTTTTAATTTATGCAAGATAATTCTCTTTACCAATGATCTGATCTCGCTACCGCTCACCATCTTTAATCGGGTCGGTATAGAGGAGTTACTACACCAGTTTAAATTATTATTGTAAATATTTTATGAAGTTATATTCTAACCAAGACATTATATCTCAACGTAATTAACTTTGAAAACAGTCTGGACTATTAATTGGTTGAACTTAGACACCGACCAATTTATTTCATCTTAATACGCTGTTATACTTTCCCATTCACACGAAGGAAAGACAACAAATTTTCCTACATTAACATTTATATTATTAAATCCATTTACGAATTAAACATGAAATGTGGTATACATTTTTCATTTCAATATAAAAGGTAGCACGAAAAATGTTAATTTTTTTTAAATTTATTTTATATATTTTATTTTTTTTATTTTTTTTTTTAATTTATTATTTTTTTTTTTTTGGGGGGGGGGGGGTAAAATATTAATAGAACTCATGTAGAACTCATGTACTTAGTATGCCCGGTGATTCGAGTTAGAATTAGGAGATTTTTTAAATAATTAACATGCTAAAATAAAATTTTGCAACTTTTTTCGTGAAATATACTAAGGGATCCAACCCAGGCTTCCCGGATTATAGAATGTATGTGAAAACCATTTTTTTTTAAAACTCTGATACATTTTTTACATTTAATATATTTTTTTAGATTGCTCAATAACACTACCAAAAAACATTCTTATATGAAATATATCAATAATGCATTCAAATCAAGTTTTGAAATTTATTAAAAGCGGTACTTTCATATTAGCCGCATCCCAGGACTTAATAGCCGATGAAATCGCCAAAGATTTCGCTACTTGCAGCAGAGCCTTTTTGATTCTGATAAGTTCAGTGGTTTAAGCACGTAGTTCGATTACATGTCTTAAATCGGTGTTTCATTTATATTATTTTATTTATTTATTGATGAAGTTTTGATTTCGTTACGGAATAGATAATTAAAAAAAAATCATGCTTGAAAATTATTTTAAAAACCATAAAAAATTATTAAATTGAGATACAATTTTCAAAGAAATTACATTTGAAAAATATTTTTTCCCTATTCAATGGCGTAAAAATTGAAATTGTGAGATGTTTAGAAGTTATAAACAATTACATATCCATCACAGTGTGCTCGATTGAGAGTGATATGCAATTGTCTTCATTTAAGTTTAAAAAAGAACTTTATTAAGAATAAAATGTCTTGATTATATAAATGAAATTATAACAAAAATAAAATATTTCGTGAGTTCTTAGACTATTATTGATAGTTCGTTAAAGAATCAAAAAATTCGTGGATGTAGGACCCAGTCTTCGGGCTTTATAACAATACTCTTCAGTTATTTAAAATAGGTGGATTGAACTTTGTGCCGTTATATTAAAATACACTATATGGCCAATGATGACCGGTCACTTGCGATTTTAGACGTTTGGTTAAATATCTATACGCGAGGAATTATACTGAAACTTCAGGCGTGTAAACAGCATAGTCGACGTCATATATTTCGGCGAAGATTTTTTCCCGAAACCCTATAGAGGGCTATCAATAAGTTGAAGAAAAACGAATATCTTTTGGATAACACTGTAAAAACTAATATCGCAAAAGTGTTGAAACGGTAGCACGTGCTTAGGAGGCTTCTTTTAATAAACTGTGTTCATTTTTATGAGAATAGCACGTATACTCGTGGAGAAATTAAGGTTTTTATAAAAACAATCCGAAATTTCACGAAGTGTTTTGCTTATAATTTTCAGTGTTCTTAATATTAAGGAATGTTCTTTTCAGGAACGACGACAAACAATATTATATACAATACCTTGTAATCAGAATTAAAAAATAATAAATATTGGATGAAAAATGAGCAGGTTCACTAAATATTGTTTCACTGCGCATGCGTGAATGCAATCAAAATATACTGTGCATAATATATTAGCTAAATGTATAGAGCAACTTTTGTGTGGAAAGTTTCAAAAATATAGCGTGAAAATTCTGATAGTGATAGTCGATAGAATAAGCTTGAAATTTGCTGTTCCCAAAAGGAAGCAAAAAGATCAGGGGCGGTATCCAAATATACAATGAGAGACACTTCATTCTTATTATGTCAACTTTCATAAGCTAGTATATTTGGATACAACCCTTCATCTTTTTGCTTCCTTTTGGGAGCAGCGAATTTTGAACTTATTCTATCTACGATTACTATCAGAATTTTCAAGCTATGTTTTCACAAAAGTTGGTCTATTACCTTTAGCTAATATATTAAGCACAATATACTTGGATTGAATTCGCGCATGCGCAGTGAAACAATATTTAGTGTACCTGCACATTTTTCATCCAATATTTATTATTTTTTAATTCTGATTGTAGGGTATTGTATATAATGTTGTGTGTCATCGTTTCTAAAAAGAATATCATTTTATATTAAGAACTCTGAAAATTATAAGCAAAACACTGGGTGAAATTTGGGATTATTTTTATAAAAATATTAATTTCTCCACGAGTATACGTGCTATCCTCATAAAAATTAACATAGTTTATTAAAAGAAGCCTCCTAAGCATGTGCTACCGTTTCAACGTTTTTGCGATATTAGCTTTTACAGGGTTATCCAAAAGATATTCGTTTTTCTTCAACTTATTGACGGCCCCCTATGGGGTTTCGGGAAAAAAATCTTCCCCGAAATATATGACGTCGACTATGCTGTTTACACGCCTGAAGTTTCAATATAGTTCCTCACGTATTTTTCTAGATATTTAACAAAACGTCTAAAATCGCAAGTGACCGGTCATCATTGGCCATATAGTGTAAATGATCAACGTAATAAATGATCAAACTCTTCAGTTACTGTGTTCGAATACAAATTCGTTGACATAGAGGTATACAGTTGTCTTGACAATCACTTAAGTTCAGTATAGACTTTCACTAAGTTCAGATATTGTTAATATCTCGTTGTTTTTCCTCAACTCACGTATCCAGTGACTTTGTTGAGTGAGAATGACTGAGAGCCCCTTTTAACCACGTAAGGTTTAAATATACCTACAAGAGTTCACCGTCCAGAGCCCTCCCTTAGCTCTTTACCGAGCCAGAATTTCTCCGGAAAAATAAACCCAGCTCCTCAGCGAGCTGTTACTGTTCTTCAGGTTTCTCTCTGTCTGAAACTTCTCGATGTCCTAATTCACTTTTCGGCTTAGGAGGTCCTAAACCCGACCTATCTGAAGGTGAGAAAATGATATCATTCGCAAACTCTTATCGTCATTGGTTGAAAAAAAAAAAGGCGGGGAATTAAACGCCATCATTTGAGAGAGTTCAACCTTCTCGAACGCCCGAAACCAGGCATCTAGAACAATCAATCTCACACGTGGAATTCGGTGACTTTAATATGTTAGAAACCTTTTAAATGCAAGATTGGTTAAAATAGATTATGATCATAAAAGGTTCCCCTCCATGGGAACACATCACTCTGACCACCTGCACAGAATATTTTCTCACGCTGTGTCATAGTCAGATGTTTCTACAGCTTCTGTAAAGATTGTTTCTTTACAAAGTTAGAAAAAATGGCTGTAAAGGCGAAATTTATTAGTCAGGTGATGCCACCCTCAATATGAAGTGAGTGTTAATTACAGAAATACTTTTGTTTTATAATAAAAGAATTAAAAGCACATTATTATTTATTATCCTGAATTTATCTGACCACAGGCATTTGGTCAAACCGAATATTCGGCAAAAGGCCCGAATACCGAACATTCGTTACATTCCTAATTGTAATGACGAAAAGTGCAACTACTAAATGTGATTTTCAGAATAATCTTTAAATTTATCAATCCTTACAGCTTGTGCGAAAAAACAACAAACAACAACGAAAAAGAAACATATTTTCATGTTTGATTGCAAAGTGCTCTGTGCATTCCCTTTTATAGATTCGAAATTGCAACTTATTTTATTCTACAGGTCTTATGGAGGTTTATACTAGAATTTACTGGAAAATCTATAACTTCCTGTAAACTATCGGTAATGATGTGATGAAAACTTAATGACATTCACCCTAAAAATATCGTTTTATGTTTCTGAAATACCATTATAACGCCGACGCCATTAAAAATAAATAAAAATAAATTGAAAAATAACCACCAGGCAATCAATAACGCATTTAAAAGTTATGTATGAGCTCCTCTCAAAATTGCATGAAACATCGATACTTAAAACACGTAGAATCTATCTTATTAACGTTAAAATTTCTTCGAATTTAAAGCATAACATTATAAATAATAAAATAATGCAAAGTTCTTAATGATAATGTATTTGAATTTTTATTGCGTACTGCTGGAAAAATGTTTTTCTTTGCCATATTTGTGATTGGAAGCGTTTACACAGTCGTTTAAATTATGGTGAAATTTCATTTTATTTAACTGCTTTTTCAGTATTTTTTTTTTTTAATATGTGATAATTTTTTTTAAAGATTATTCTTGTTATTCTTAATATTAGGGAATCTGGGTTATACAGAATATAGGTAAAAACCTTTTAGTTTTCTATAGAAAACTTTAATAGATTTTTTTGCATATAATAAATTTTTTTCAACTGTCCACCAACAAAACAAAAAAGCATTTTTATATGAAATATATCAATAATGTATAAAGTTTCAAATAAAGTTATAAACTTTATTATAAGCGATAGTTTCACATTAGCCGCATTTCTAGAAGTTGATAGCCGAGAAATTCGCAAAAGATTTCGCTACTTATAGCAGCTTTTTTTTATTCTGATAATTTCATTGATTTAAGCGCGTAGTTCGATTATATGTTTGTTAACTTTGAGTTTAACTTATATTTTATTTATTTATTTATTATTTATTGTTGAAATGTAAATTTCGTTATGGAGTATTAGCCGGAAACAAATGCTGCATTGTTTTAAGTGCAAACGGATTAATCTATCATAATCGGGCTCTGCATGTGATAGAGATAGATTAAAAAAAAAAAAAAAAAATGTGCTTGAAAATAACTTTAAAAACCATAAAAAATCACTAAATCGAGTTACAGTTTTCAAACAAATTACATTTGAAAAAACATTTTTTTCCCCTATTCGACGATGTAAAAATTGAAACTGTGCGCGATGTTTATAAGTTACGAAAATTGCAATAAAAGCGAAACTTATTGGTTAGGTAGTGCCACCCTCGATATGACGTCAGCGTTACTTACGGACATGTTTTTGCTTTATGATATAGATTTAAAAGCACATTATTATTATTTATTATCCTGAATTTATTTAACCACAGGCAGGGGTTGGAAAAACTACTTTTTTATTGTAGCCAACTACAACTACTTCATCTAAAATGTAGTTAACTACAACTACTTGTTTTAAAAAGTAGCGACTACAAACTACTTTTCAAAAGTAGTCACTACTTCGCTACTTTCAGATTTTGTTACTGGGTTCAATTTATAACTAGAAATTGAAAGTGCGAATTAAATAATAAAACGACCCCTCGTTATATCGCGTCTGATACAATTAAATACATTTGACATAACATAGGACATTAAAAAATTAAGAAAAATAGGATACAAGAAAATGTTTTGTGTTTGCCTCTAAAATGTTAGTTTTATAAGTTAGTTTACAAATTTCGTAGCAAAATTAGGAGAGCTAAACCATCTAAATATTATCTTTTAGATTATACTATCTAGAAAAGATAGTACAATCTAGAAAATTACTGAAAAACAACTCTGAATGCAAACAATAAATAAATCTGCAAATAAAGCAATTTGTTATAATAAGAATCGCGGCATTTAAACATGAAGACCTAATAAGGAGTAAATAGATAAATGTTGCCAGCAAGAAAATTAATTCCTTTGGTGGGTTAGTATTCGATTTTAGCAGCAAGTGTCGATGGGAAAAATCTATGACTTCATACGGTGCACTGATATTAGGCTGCTATTGAGATTTGACGCTGAGATTCGCAAATTATTGACCAGAACAAATTTTGCACAAAAGAAGCAGATTTCGGCCACGTGATTTGCAGAATGGCACATTTTTTTTTTTAAATTCCTGAAGTAGCGTTAAAAGTAGCGACTGTTCTCGCTACAAACTACTGATTTTTTGTATCGTTCTACTCGCTACACTATATTGTTCAAAATGTAGCGCACTACACTACAAAAAATTATCGACTGTAAAAATTAGCGACTACTGTAGTTTCGCTACTTGTAGCGCGCTACTTCCGACCCCTGACCACAGGCATTTGTCCAGACCGAATATTCAGCAAAAGAATCGAATACTGAACATTCGTTACATTTCTAATTGTGATGACAAAAAACGCAAGTTTCAGAAGCATCTTTAAATTTGTTGATCACCATAGCTGGTGCAACCCTATTTTCTTATTTGATTACAAAGTGCTCTGTGCTTCCTTTTATCTATTCGAAATTGTAACTTATTTTAATATACAGGTTCTATGTAGGTTTATACCAGATTTTACAACAGTAATTTTCCTGTAATATTGGTGGTGATGCGATGATTACTTAATGACATCCCCCCCTCCCCCCACCCTAAGACTACACCGTTTTATTTTACTGAAATACCATTATAACGGCGACGTCATTAAAAGTAAATAAAAAAAAAAAGTAAAGTGAAAAATAACCATCAAACAATCAATAACGCATTTAAAATTTATGTATGTGCTCGTCTCAAAATTCATAAAACATGTAGATGTAGAATCCATCTTATTAACGTTAAAATTTCTTCGAACTTAAAGCACAACATTATAAATAATAAAATGGTGAAACGTTCTTAATGATAATGTATTTGAAGTTTTATTGCGTTATGGATGCAGAAATGTTTTCCTTTACCATAATTATTTTTGTTTAGAAGCTTTTGCACAACCTCTTAAATTATTGTGAAATTTCATTTTAGCTAACTGCTTTTTCAGTATATTTTAATTTGCGATAAATCTTTTTCATAAAAGATTATTTTAGTTATTGTTAATGTTTTTCATTCAAAGAAAATTTAAAATACTTTACGAAAATTTTCTCTACAATGCTTGTACATAGGCTATATTAAGAAAAAAAAAAATTACAGTAAAACTTGTTGAAACGACTGTTTTTAACAAAATCTTGTCTTAAATGAAAAAATGTTATAGTTCTAGCAAAAATAATGCAATAAATCTACAAGAGACGATGTAATTGCTAAGACAGAAACCTGTATAAAACGGAAAATTTTCCGGATCCTTGCAATTTCGTCTTCGCAGGTTTTATTTTAGTACAGTAAAATCTGTGAAAACCGAATATGTCTATAGAAAAATTCAACCTAAAACTAAAATAATTTATGGTCGTCACCCACGAAAGGGTCTAAAACTAAAAGAACCTATATCTAAAACGGTGTACGAATCTGTCTTTTTATAGTTCTAGTGATTCCGTTTTCATAGGTGTTAATGTATTGTAGTGGTAATTTATTGTAGTGCTTAGTAGTAGTTTTACTGTAAATATAGTTTTACTTTAGAGCAATTTCATAAAATAATTTACTTGCAAGCATTTGGCATTTCAAATTCTTTGTGACATTACGAGACATCACCAAAGCAATTTTGATAAAAAACAAAAAGTTGAGCATTTTCTTTTCTTTTTTTTTTTATTTAAACCGAAAACAAATCTTTTCCAACAATCAAAATTTTGACAGAAACTTGCCGAAAACGAACTTTTGTCGGACAGTAATTAGAATTAAAATATTCAGTAACAAAATATCTCAAAGCATTCAGCCGATAAATCTTAATAAATGGAGTAGTTTGAAAAATTATTTAGCGTATAATACCCCAATTTCAGCAAATAAGTAGAAATAGAAATACTAACATACGTTGATTTTTAGACCGTAACGCTGCAATGTTTAAAATATAAGTACTAGTCAAAGATGTCTATATTCTTTTTCTTTTATTAGTGTTTCCTTAAAAAAAATAACTAACCTCTCCATTGCTATTATTGCTAGTCGATATTATTTTAGAACGTTATTAAATGATCATATGGAGTAAAAGGATTTTGTCTATAAAAAAAAGACTATTATTCGTTGTTACAGTTCAAAAGATTTCAAATTATATTTTCTTTTCTTTTATTTTATTTCAACACATTTTCATATTGTTTTTAAAGATGTTCTCTACAACTTTACGCAGCTGACTTTCGAAAATTAATTAGTCTGTGATAAGAAAAAGGTAAATACTTACCTACCAAGATGTATGTAAAATTTTACTGAAAATTATTTTGCAATTTTTTAATATCACGTTTCTCTGAGAAAAAACAAACAAAACAACAACAACATTTTTATTCTTTAAAAGACACAATAGATTTTATTTTAAAGGAATGCTTTATTATATATTTTTCTCAAACAATAATTTTCATTCATTTACTTAAAAAGTGTATACGTTTATTCATGCATTCATATAACAGAATCTACATTTCTTCATGCATTTGCTTAAAATAATCTACATTTATTCATGCATTTGCTTAAAATAATGTACATTTATTCATGCATTTGCATAAAAGTACCTACATTTATTCATGTATTTTCATGGATGCAAATGTGCTGTCCGTGCCGCCAAAACAAACAACAAAAACAAAAAAACTTCGCAGTCGCAGATCATTTATACAGTAAAAACAAATCAAAAGTATCTAATTATTGTCTGTTTTCAAAGTATGAATGCAATTTTTGAAATAGTGAGCGTCTACACATTAAAAAATGTACTAGCTTTATTTATTCAAATAGTAACACCTACTTTTGACACCACATTTGAGTGCCTTCGATCAAAGCTGCTCCGAAAAAGACATAGTTAATATAGCTTTGATTAAGGGTTGGTTGGTTGGGGTTTTATGGCACAAAGTCCCTTTAGGGACATGCTGCGCCAAAAAAAAGATTAAAATATGAACGTCAAGTTGAAATATAAAAATGATTTAAACTTTGTCATAAAAACAAGATGAATGAAAATAACATTTAAATGAAGAGAGTGATATGGTGATAAATGTATAATTAAAATCATTCAATGAAAATATAACACAATGTCTAAAAGAAAATTAACAGAAGTTTTCACAATTAAAATATAAACAATGTCTAAACTAACAATGGGTAAAATGTTAAAATTTTCGAGCAAAAATATATTTAAAATCACGTAGGCTCGAATACCTCAAAAACAGTATTGTCATCCTCATTTGTATCAGAACTGTACGACTCTGAATCCATAGCTTCCTCTGCATAGTGCAGCAACTGTTTTGAATCTTTTTTATTAAAGAGCGATGTACCAAAACAGGCTTTCTTGTTTCTTCCCTTCACAGTTTTCCACTGTGAAAGAGGCTTGGGTTGAGGTTTTCTTTCTCTCTTTCTGTGCACATGATTTTTGGTTTGCTTTTTGAGTAGGGGAAACAGGTTTTTCTAATTTGTTTGCAGATGGAACAGAAGTTTTTCCTGACTCATGTTTGGTTGACTGTTTCAATTGACGATTATTAGGGTATTCTATTTTCACAGGTTCTGATGATGGTGCCCAAAGTTCTAGATCAGGTATGGCTTTTTTAAAAGTCGGACAATACACATGACGGGTTTTCTTCTTTTTAGTGCTGGTTAGTGTCATAGAGGGATCATTTGGTGGTAAAGAGAATTCAGTTTGTGTGCTTATATGTCTTACGGATTTTGATTGTTGCTTGAATAGACTAGAATAAGAGACTCCTACAGATGGTGTTCTAGATTCAACCAGTTTTCGAGCTTCAGGATAAGAAAGTTTCTGAGTGATTTTGATGGTAAGAATTTCTTTTTCACGTATCCAGTTTGGACAAGAGCGAGAATATGCTGCATGGTCATCCTTGCAGTTTATACAGCGTTCGGATTTTTCACATGAGTTACTCTCATGGCCGGCTTTGATTAAGGGTGTTCTCAAATCCGAACTGGCTACTTCATGACATATTTTTTAATCCATTTTAGTTCGGAAACGCAGGAAATTGGCAGGTGTTCTTATACAAAAACTTTGTCATTGAAATACGTTTTCCATATTTTGGTAATCGTAAACGATCTTTCAGAAAATGCTGTCAAAGTCGGCTTTTTGAGCAAAATTTCAGAGGCCGCAGCACGAGAGAGGAGAAAAACGTGTCGTAACGTGACACGAATCGCTTATAACTCGATAAGTAATTTATTTATTAAACAAGTTGGAAATACATTCTCTTTTTAACAAGTCAGACCGAGGGGTCTTGAGAGCCAAGATTACGGACTCATCATAGACTAATCAGCCTAGCCCGTGGAGATGTCAGTTTTGGACCGGTATTGACAGCGCTTCGACCGCAACTCTTCTTATCAGGTGGATACGGCAAAAAAGGCCCCGAGAACGGCGTTTTCAAGATACGGTTGGGCGAGGCTACTTCATAGCAGTCGAGACCGGGCGAAAAGCCACGGAAAATGAGTGTTCCCGCTTTTTGCTGGAGCCTAACTCCAATAATTTTTGCTAGAGTGCGCTACTAAGAGTGGGAGGTGACAGACAGTTAGTTGGTTACTTAGCTCTCGCATGTTGCCCGGGCTTTTGACCAAGCCAATTGCTGCAGAATCTGGTCGCCCAGAGAAACCGCAAGCAATTGCAAAAAGCGTAATAGTCAGCACTTTTAAACGTAAGGAGAGATAAAAATTGATGCCTGAAAGTAATAATTGTGAGGCAGGAAAACCAAGATACTAGGGGCAAATTAGATTTAATACGCATTTATGAAGTTAGAAAAAATGTTTTGGGGATTTTGAATTTTAAATTTTGCATTTTAAAAGCGTTTAACTTTTTATCCTTTCACACACACACATACATATTACTGTCCAAACTCTGAAATTTTTATGAGTTATTAATAATGTGTCTTAAACATGTGGAAAAAAAATCGTTTAAAAAACGTGGTAAAAGGTTAGGGCTTGTAAAAGGGCTTTAGTGGTAAAAGATTTTGTAAGAAGTGTCATATCTCACTTTTTTTTTTCACACCGGGCCACTTAATATTAAAAACGAAGTTCTTATTGTTCGAACTCTGAAATTTTTATGAGTTATAAATATAATTTTTCTGAAGCATATGCATAATTTTTTGTGCAAAAATATTGATATTTTGTTATAAAAAACATGAGCAAAAGCCATCCGCGTATTCATGTTCTGAGCGAATATGGAGCAGATTTTATTTTTTAAATGCTTCTTTCTAATCGTCCGAATGTTTCGAGATTTTTATATTATGTGATATAAATTTAAGTGTCTGAAGAATGTGTAAAAAAAAAGTGTTAAAATACGGACATTTAGTTACTTTTAGCCTAGAAAAAAAAAAGTGTCTCGAGGAGTCACGAATTACTTTCAAAGGGTCAATATTCGTATTACTCTAAACGGATTGCACCGTTGTAGAACAGAAGATAACCAGATTAAGTGGGTATTTTTTCATTTTTTCGTATAAAAAAATATTTAGTATATTCGCAATTTTTTATCTTTACAAAATTTTGCCGATAATGTACTAAAATGTCTAAAAAACTAAATTTTAAGAAAGAATTATTTTTAAAAATGATATTTTGGGCATTTTTTTTTCAGATGAAGTGCAATTAAGGGCTTTATTCAAGGACCAAAAGTGCATTGTATCTGTATGGATTTTACCGTAGGTAAACCAGATGCACTATGCATACATCATTACACTGTACCTCCAAGAAAGCATCTTATTTACTTTTTTGAGAATTTTCTACTACCTCAAAATTATACTTAGTTGGAATTTTTAGGACATCTTAATTATAAATAATTAATGAAAAAGAAGTTATTTCCAGGTTAATTCATATAAAGTAGAAAAAACCTACTCATAAATTTGGTTCATGCATTACGAAACGAAACTGACAGGATTCAGTTAAGTAATTTTTTAGTAAAAAAAAAAAAAGTTTTAAATAAAAGAATAGAGAAGGTGTTCGCACATTTTTTAGATTATCTTCATGGTACTTACAGAACTGTTTTACTTACAATGTTTGTGTTTTAAATGTTTCATTTGGTAAACTTTATTTTGAACTACCTTTCTACACCGTAATTTCCATGACAATAATGCTTTTTGCAGTTCTATTTTTTTTTCACCCAAACAAACTCGTCTAAAAAAAATGTGCGAACAACCTCTGTATAAATCAGAAAGTAATCAATCACTTAGGATTTCAGAAAAGCCTTTAGCAACTTGTACTTTCTCGGAAAATATGTGATTATGCGAATTCCTGAATTTTTGTTCCTTCGCGTGAAACATTTGCGTTCTCTTCTAATAATACATATACGTCATTGATAGCATCATTTATGTTGTAAACTAAGACAGTGTGACTGGTTTGTTCAACACGGCTTTGATCCTTTCATTTCGGAAAGCGTTATGAGAGAGATGTCCCGATTCGTTCACGCTTTGCTGGAGCCACTGAAGGTGATTGATTCTTTTAACACTTTCCGAAAATAAAATAACTATTCATATGCCGCGAATTATTACATGAGAGAATGAACTGCATTTATCGAAAGAAAAAATCCTTCTTCTCTGTATTATTTATTCTTTTTAACAGACTTCAAACGAAGGAGGCTGTACAATTTGCATGGTTTTCCTTTTTTAACACTTTCCAACATAGTTGAAAAATGTTTTATCAATTCGGTTTGTTAGTCTGTCTGTCTGTGCTCTAACTCGCGTAAATATACTCTGATTGTCATACAATTTATATATGTTATTGAGGTTTACTATATGGCATGATTGGTATTAAAAATGAAGTATGTAGAACGTATAGTTCCTTTACAAGGACACTCAAAAGAATGCCGTTACATTTACGGTCTATGGGAATAAGTCATTCGCGGTTTATTTTAATGATGTTGCACTATTTCAAACATATTGAAATTGATATAGGGGAGACCGGTACAAACTGGACCTATGGGCACAGTGGACCACTCCCTGATATTTTATTTATTTAAAAAAAATTTTAAGCTTCTCTTCTATCCTAATAGACAACAACACTGCAATGATTATTTATAGCCTTCAGAAAATATGTTTAGCTCAGATTGAACTATTTTATCCTGATGGGTTGTTTTGAGCTTCTAAAAGTAAAATTTTTCATCATCCTATTTTTATTTTTTTAGTAATTAAAGGTTGTAGATAAATAAAATAAAAAAGCTGTTTTGCAAAGCTAAGATACTTGTTTTTATTTTACTTTAAAGTTAATATGTTTAAAAGAAAGCTATAAACAATATTAATATGGTTATTTATTGAACTTCAACATGGGGTACAGTGGACCATCCACTCTGCTCCTGTGATGCAGAATGTTCAAAATATTTAATAATTGCTTATTTTCTATAAAGAAAGATTGTTTTTAAAGTAGATTTAACTGTAAAATAAAGTAAACAAATAAAAATAACAATTTATTTAACATAGTAAGAAATATTTCGTTTTGTATTTACTGCAAGTAATCAAGTAAGATTCATGAGACTCAAATTGAATGGAAATCAGTTTATTTCTCCCGAGACTGTAGATGAATCTGCTGTTGATGTCAATGATTTCATAATGTTGCTCTCAGACCCAAAATTATTTCTTGAAAATTCCAGGCTCAATCTTACTCAGTACTTTGGAGTAAGTACTTTGGAATTTCATTTGCAAATTTGAATGTGCGCTGATTTTTTTGTACTAAAGTAATAACTTCAAATAAATTGCAATTGTTCCTGTATTAATCTGTTATTATTTTCAAAATATAATTAATTTTTTGTTTTTGTTTCAAAATTTATATTACTATGTTATTTTGCGGGTGAAGGGGCAACAAAAAAGAATTAGATTAATGAAAAATAGATTTATATTGTATTTTAGATAATACCTAATAGTGGTCCACTGTACCCCGATGGGTGGACCATCCACTTTACAAGTGTATATAATTTTTTTTTTCTTTTGAAAAATGTATTGAAAACTATGTTGTGAGAAAATTATGATGGATGTAAGAATGTTTAAGGAATATTCAAAAATATTTTCATACAGATCGGTCAGTCTGTTAAAGAGAAAAAAATTTTAACTGAAAAAGTGGGCCACTGTGTTACCGGTCTCCCCTATATATCACTGAGGTGCAGTTTAAAAGGCTTACCATAGAATATGGTGTGCGTAGCACTTAAAGCTAGCTCCTTTATGGGGACACTCAAAATAATTCCGTTACATTACGATCTAATGGGAAAAATCATTTGCGGTTTATTTTAATAATGTTTCACTATTTTAAACATATTGAAATTGATATATATCACTGAGGTGCATTACAAGAAGCTATCTATAGCATATTGTGTGCATAGCATTCATCGTTCATTTACAGGAAAGTGTTTCATAATTTATGCCGGAAGCATGATTTTTCATTAATTTTTAAGATTCAAGTATGCTGTTTATTTTTTTAATCATCTCATTGGATTAAAAATAAATCCTTTCTAACTGATCAATTTTAGGCAGAGGTTTCATATGCATACTTAAAAAGTAACTTTTTGAAAATTAATGGGGGTACTATTTCGTTAACGTAAACACCTTTCCTACTTTATTTCGAATACTTTTTCATTTTATATTGCCTATAAATCTCCATCAGGGACAGGGTTAAGGATTAAAGCGTGTTTCAATCTTTTTGGGATACCTTGTATTTGAAAGATCTTGAAACCAAATATCTCAAATGCTGCCAATTTTTCACTACAAGATTAATTAGTCAAATTATTATCAACGTGGTTTTCTTTTTCTTTCTTTTTTTTTTTTTAACACAAATTAGATTGGTTATGAAAATTCACTATCAGATATTAATAAATAAATAAAGAAAGAAACGCATGTCATGCACTGATTGTTTTACACTCTCCTATCCCATTCAATCACTGCGCTTTCATTTAACAAGGTTCGTTCAACCTTAAAAGCATTGTTTGTTCCATCTGCAAAGAAACAACAGCCAATAAATAAATAATAAATAAAATGAAGTACAGCGCCTACACGATATATATATATATTTTTTTTTTTTCAAATAAGCAGTTCACTTAACGCAAAAAGAGAAAAAAAAAAATTCCCCAAACAGATTCGAATAAATTAGATCAATTGCTGCTCAAAGTTACTCACAATGACTCAAATGGAAAATAAGAAAAAGAACTCCTTTTACAGAAGGCAGGTAAAGAAAGAAGAAACGTTCAGACGACCGAGGATTATAAAAGTAGCAAAAAAAAAAGTGAACACTTCCATTTCTTCGATCCATTACGAGTTCAGTGTAGCATGACCTGAAGTTACATATCTCTGGGCTGAATTTTTCTTGGTCTGCAGAAACCCGAAAAAACAATGGCAGGATGTTTGTGCAAAGGGTAATAAGGAGGGGGGTGGGGGAAGAGGAAGCCATAATGTAACTAATTACATTCACCTTTGGTCCGTGAGTCAGGAATTGAAGGTCTGGGTTGCTTGTAATTTGCGATTTAGAATATACGGAAAAAAAAAATGAGTCTGGAGAAAAGGAAAGAATGATTCACTTCGTGTGTTCACTTCATTAGAGGTATGTTATGTTAATTCAAAACAAAACAAAACCACTAAAGTAAAGATAGACTTCATGCTGAATTGCATCACTTTGTTTCTCAATTAATTTGTACTTTATTTATTTCTGGCCGAAAGAGGCCTTTTTGTTATTTACTTTTCTTTTTGGCTCTTCTTCGACCCGTTTAATTTCCCCAGTGTAATTGTTGTTCTGGACTTCGGCTACGGTTATAAATCTAATATCCACATTGCACCATGGCTCCAGGGACTCTGATTAAGAAACTCGTTCCAAGTTCGAGTCTGTGATGAATTAGGGAGCGGGGGATGTTCCGAGAGTAACTGTGATGAAGTTTTTCAAATATTATTAAAACATAGTTAGTGTTTTCTTTTATCAAAATTAATCGTAAATTGGAATACTTAATCACAGTGTTAAATTTTTTAGATTTTAAAAGTTAATTTTTTTCCGATTTTTAAAGTTTAATCCCCTCCTCCCCTTTCTTTAAGCTAAAATTAATTCTTTATCGCAAGTCTTGTATAATTCCATGTTCATTTTCTCAGGCATTTTAATCTTTGCATTCTGAAGTAAAATTATTCCCGAGTCATGAAAGTGCCATAAATAAATAAATAAAAATATATAAAAGGAATCATTTTCCTCTTTCTATATTACTAAGGGTAGCTGCAAAAATAAATCACATATGGCAGTTATCGCGGTTATCTTAACAGACTATTTTGACTAATTCCATTTCCCACACTCTGAAATGTGTTCCAGGTTCCAGCTCACAAAGGCTTTTTTTACGCTTCACATTCTCACGCATGGCGAGTGTAGAGGTTCAACAGTTCCAGGGCGCTTGATGAGAATCGGGTGAGAATCGGGGCACACAGGGCATTGTTGGGACCCCCCTTATCAAGAAAATTGAATTATGAAAATGACAAACCACTTTATGAAAAAATAATATATTACAGACATAAAATATACATAAAAATTCATTAAAAAATGATGGGAAAGTAAAATCGTCTGCACTATATCCTATTTAGATTGAGTAAAATTTTAAACCTAAGGGATTGATTTTTGAAGTTTGCATTTCATTTCATTGTCGTCAGAACACTGATATATTTAGTTTACATGAATGGAAAAAAAATCATTTTTTTTTCTATGAACTATAAATGGAAATTTGCATTAATGTGTGTTTTCAGAGAATGGAGATAATGCACTTTAGGGGTCCCCTAAAAATGTGGAACCGGGGCACATGCCCAATGTGCCCCTGTGATAACCAGGCCCTGAACGGTTCTACATTCTTTCTCTTTAAACCAAGTGCACTAAAATAATATAACTATTAATTTTTATATCTAACCATCTCTGATAATCCTTGCTCCGTCCAAATTCCATTTCAGCAAACTTATATGCTTGGCCTATTTTCATGTGTCTGGGCCTAAACTGGGTATCACTCAGCGCTAAAACCTTCTCCTGTTTACTTGTGGCACACTCCGTAAAAAATTTAACAATAGTGTATCTACTCAACATATAATAATCAATAATGAAAAATCATGCACTAAGCATAGATTTTAAAACACTTTCCAACACATTCAGATTATTTTAACAAAACTTCATAGATTAATAAGGTTTAAGATGATATCTAAGTACACAAGTTGGAAAACACATAACATATTTGAAAACACTGTTTCAGTAATAATCGGAAAAATATCAGAGTTTTTGTGTGCAGCCCTGTATAGGATCAATAGATTTGTATATATTGGAACCGCATCTAGTATTCTCTCTGATCTTTACTTATATCATTATGAAAGAAATATAAGTCCGAACAATGATTATGTATTTTATCGTTATATTGATGACATTATCATATTTTATTTCAATGAAAAAAATTGCACATCACCACTCAATTTTTATCCTACTCAGCTTAAATTAAGCGAAAATGATTTAATTAATAATAATATAAACTTTCTTGACTTAAAAATTAATATTACTAATAATTATAAATTAATTTTTGATATTTATGATAAGAGATTTGATTTCCCATTTAAAGTAAATATTTTTACCAATTTTGCTTCATGTTTACATAAATCTGCTTATAAAAATATAATTATCAATTATCTACATCGTATAAAATACTTATGCTCAGATATAAATAAAAACAAAAACATTAGATATATTCGAGATCAAGCAAAAATATATGGATATCCAATTTTTATGATAAATTCAATCATCAACTCTTTTAAATAACATTTATTATATAATTTAAATATAAACATGGTATGTAACAAATTATTGTTTTAGTGTGCGATAACATATAACAAAAGATATAGAAAATAATAATTATAACATACATTATTACAATTATAACATATTAGGAAATTTAATATTTAATATTTGTTTGAACATTATACACTTTATATAGAAAATTACAATTATAACATACATAATTACATAACATATTAGGAAATTTAATATTTGATTGAACATTATATACACTTTGTATAGTTGTGATTGTGCGTTGCCGATCACCTCTGTTTAAGGTGTTATTGATGTGCAGTTTTCATACATTTATAAATTAACTTATACAATAACAAATTAAATTATACATGGATAACATTGGTGATTATAACTCATAAACATATCTATTTGCAATATATATAAATATAAATATATATAGTTTTTATTTTTGTCTATGAATAATTAAATTTAACAAGTATTTTAATTACTGCATTGCATTAATTTGATTGAAAAACAGTAGTAATACTATTAATTATCAATTTTATAAATTTTGAGATATTTTGAATTGTTTATGAATTATTTAATTAGATATTTAAATTAATCTATGAAATATAAAATATATTTACAATGTAGTATAAATTAAACATTAATTATTTAATAACAAGTTTAATATATATTTAAGTAGTAGTAAAAATAAAACATTAATTATTTAATAATATGTCTATAATATCAGTGGATTAACACAGCTGGCAGCAAAAACAATTTGAATTAAAATAATATCTCTTTTACATAATATATTCTTGTTAAGAATATCTGAAATGCTGTGCAAGTTGAATTAATTCTGTGTAGATTTATTCATATAGTAGTATTATATTTTATTTGAATTTAAAGTAAAACTACAAGTTAGTATTGTTTTTTACAGATTATTTATATAATTAAATCTAATGAAGTGAGTATGTAACTAATAAAGTGGATATCTAACTAAATATTAATTATGAATTATTATAATACCAATAGATGGCGACACTTTACCTTTCAGGTAGTTGTTGATAATATTGTTAATATTATATTTAATTTAACTATAGAGGGAGCTATTGATTGTATATTAATTTTACTTTCAGGAATTAATATTGGATGGAGTAATATATATTCACGGATATAATTTTGTTATAAGTGTATTAAAACCAGAATTATTTTGTGTGTTTTTGAATCATTTTGTGTTTGGGTGTCATCGATGGGGATGTGTTTTGAAAAAAGTGTGCTCTCAACTTGTCTTTCAAATCATTTCTCTCAACTCGACTTAGTCAACATGTATGATGCATTGCCATGTGGATGTGAATATTATGCAGAAGTTGTGACATTTTAAGGATTCTGTATAATTATTGTGAGTAAAATATTTTATCTACACTTTACGCGTTCATATTTCCAATTTTATTATTTCAGAACTGTTATCTCGTGGTAATTTCGTAGGGTGTTAAATACAGTTTTTGGGATAATCGATGTGAGTGAAATATATTGTATATTCTTAATGGTTTTTTATTTCCTATTTAAATATTTCCAAATTTTAATATTTCCAATTGTTGTCTGGTAATAGTTCAGTGTACCTGGATGATTCTACTGATCTTAGCATTATGCCAGTAGAATTATGAAACACTGAATTATTATTTAAAACACATGTGGGTGCATCCAGGCTGATGAGTACATGTGCATGTGTTTATTCATATCCAATTCATATTTAATTCTCATGTGATCCAATTTTCCATTGTATATGGTTCATATTTGATTTATTAATCCATTTGTGTTTACTTAATTGCAACTCCAATTTATAATTTTTTTTTCCTTTCTCTCTATTTCTTTTTTCTTTTTTCAATATTCTTTAGGTATGAGTAAAATTTGGCCAATTACCATTGAAGCACAAGCTATGGTAATATTATGTTTGCATATGTTAATTATTAGCTATGTGGATACTTACATAGTACGTTAAAATTTAGTTCAGTTCGGAAACGCATAACACAGTTAAAAATTATCATTCGTCAGTATGATATGAGAATCATATATTAAGTTTTAACAAACCCTATCCTTTATTTAAATTATATTTTTCCCTTTCCTTTTTCAAAATTTAATTGAGTTATCTTTAACTACAAACAATAATCCCGCTGTAATTTATACCCTTTCCCTTTTTCATTTTCACTTGTGCTCGATCACTAATATCTCATGGCTTTTCGATTAAAAAAAAAGAAAAGAATTAAATCAGCACAGATGCCTTTTCGTAATTTTACTTTCCGTAACCAAGCTTATGACACAATATGTGCATAGCGCATTTTTGTGGCCACAAAAGTTATGCGAATCTTCCATTTGGCCCAAATGCATGCCCTTATATGGTAGTGGTAAGAACTCAATCACTCACACCCATGTCTAAAAATATATTCTCATTGTTAAAAGCACATACTGTTTTGTCTGTCGAAAAATCCGTTCTCATGAGAAAGATATTTGTCGGTTATAATCGCCGTGGCGATATTAATTTTTGAAACAAAATTCGTCCTTTTGAAAAAATATAGCAACCCGGCTTGCTAAATACCATTAGTTATGCGGCAGCTTCATCTGAAAGTATTTACGCCTAGACACTCTGTAACAACCCTATTTTGGCGAGATTCTTGTCAGTGCAATTCCAACTTGTATCGTGGAAACAACACTCACTTCGCTTTCTGTCTTCGCATAATAATGACCGTTTAAAGAACGGTTGTCTTGTTTCCCCCTCTTCTGTCCGCGACCATCTTGGCATCCTCATGGTGATCTTACAATAAAATGACTTGACATCTATTCTGGAGTTTTTTTATTATACCACGAACCTGACTCCCTTGGATTTATTCGATCACGAACAACTATAACAAACTATGATCTGATCAGCTAACAACTATACAAATTTATGGTGCGTAACCAGCTTTTTTCTCTAGTTAAAAAAAAAAAAAAAAGAGGTATATAGTTGGCAGAAGAGGGGACGCTTTTTCTTCACCTGCACCCGCCTGTCTCTTTGGATTATCAGCATGCATCTAAGAAAATTCCCGCCTGCATATTACCATCCCACCGGACCAAATGGACTAATTTACGAACTTTGCCTGTGTTTCTAGGAACATTTCAAAAGTCGGTGTAATTCATCTAGACTCTCCCACGCTGAATTTCCTTTGGATTATTCTGTGCCAAACCAGGTCTACACCCAACGTTTCATACCGAGGAGGGGGTCCCTGTATAATTGGAAAGTATCTTGCGAACTGCCTCTTTTATCCTGATTCTCCAGCGCCTTTCCTACAACTCTCATCTTTGGATTTCCAGGTCATGCCCGGCCTGTCAACGCTCTATATACACCTGCATTTCAACATCTCTTAAAAAAAACCTCTCATCTATATGCCTTATCCTGTCTACGCCATATCCAGCTCATCTTGCTGTGTTACCCAGCAACGCCCCGTGCCTGCCAACCCCATGCTCAGTGTTCTATGCCCAACGTGCTCCATCTGCATCACGCCCAGTGCCACGAACTATAATACCAGTGTCCATGTTTTACTGCAAATGTGCCTATTACAAAAAATCTTGCTACTAAATTGTGCTAAATAGAAGTTCATCAGTTTTAGAACCTGCATTCTTCCGTGTTAATCTGTGTGCCTGTGCAAAGCTCTATTACATCCACTGTGTTTCATCCCGCGCCGTGTTCCATATGCTACAAAAAAAAAATTCTCCAATTCGTGACAACTGAATATATTTATCCAATAATTTTTTGAACTTCAACCCAAGGATTATTACTGCGTATATTTTTTTTCTCGTTCTTCTCTCTCTTCGCTCATATAATATATCGAGAAACCTTATCGTAAGAATTAAATATTGTCTGCATCTATTTATTAACGCAGTGCTCCGAACAAGTGTTATTTCAGGTACATTTCGCCAGCCCGGACCTATGGAGTTGAGGAAATTCAGTAATGCCATTCGTTAGTACTCCGTTAGTACCGGTAAGTACCGAGAGATTTTCGTTTGTACCGCTTCCGTTACGGAGTAACGGACGATTCTTATGTGCGAGCTCCGGGCTGCAGAAACATGGGGTTTCCCATAGGAAAAAAAATAAAGTTCCCCGATCGCGCTCAAATTATAGGTGTCGTTAGTACTCCGTTAGTACCAGTACGTACCGAGAGATTTTCGTTTGTACCACTTCCGTTACGGAATTATGGCCGATTCTTACTCCGGGCTGGAAAAAAGTGGCATTTCCCACAGCAAGCGTAAAAAATTCTCCGACATCGCACAAATTGACCGTGTCGTTAGTACTCCGTTAGTACCGGTAAGTACCGAGAGATTTTCGTTTGCACCGCTTCCGTTACGGAGTAACGGACGATTCTTATGTGCGAGCTCCGGGCTGGAGAAACATGGGGTTTCCCATAGGAAAAAAAATAAAGTTTCCCGATCGCGCTCAAATTATAGGTGTCGTTAGTACTCCGTTAGTACCGGTAAGTACCGAGAGATTTTCGTTTGTACCACTTCCGTTACGGAGTTATGGCCGATTCTTACTCCGGGCTGGAAAAAAGTGGCATTTCCCACAGCAAGGGTAAAAAATTCTCCGACATCGCACAAATTGCCCGTGTCGTTAGTACTCCGTTAGTACCGGTAAGTACCGAGAGATTTTCGTTTGTACCGCTTCCGTTACGGTGTAACGGACGATTCTTATGTGCGAGCTCCGGGCTGGAGAAACATGGGGTTTCCCATAGGAAAAAAATTAAAGTTTCCCGATCACGCTCAAATTATAGGTGTCGTTAGTACTCCGTTAGTAACGGTAAGTACCGAGAGATTTTCGTTTGTACCGCTTCCGTTACGGAGTAACGGACGATTCTTATGTGCGAGCTCCGGACTGCAGAAACATGGGGTTTCCCATAGGAAAAAAAATAAAGTTTTCCGATCGCGCTCAAATTATAGGTGTCGTTAGTACTCCGTTAGTACCGGTATGTACCGAGAGATTTTCGTTTGTACCACTTCCGTTACGGAGTTATGGCCGATTCTTTCTCCGGGCTGGAAAAAAGTGGCATTTCCCACAGCAAGGGTAAAAAATTCTGCGACATCGCACAAATTGCCCGTGTCGTTAGTACTCCGTTAGTACCGGTAAGTACCGAGAGATTTTCGTTTGTACCACTTCCGTTACGGAGTAACGGACGATTCTTATGTGCGAGCTCCGGGCTGGTGAAACATGGGGTTTCCAATAAGAAAAAAATTAAAGTTTCCCGATCGCGCTCAAATTATAGGTGTCGTTAGTACTCCGTTAGTACCGGTAAGTACCGAGAGATTTTCGTTTGTACCACTTCCGTTACGGAGTTAGGGCCGATTCTTACTCCGGGCTGGAAAAAAGTGGCATTTCTCACAGCAAGGGTAAAAAATTCTCCGACATCGCACAAATTGCCCGTGTCGTTAGTACTCCGTTAGTACCGGTAAGTACCGAGAGATTTTCGTTTGTACCGCTTCCGTTACGGAGTAACGGGCGATTCTTATGTGCGAGCTCCGGGCTGGAGAAACATGGGGTTTCCCATAGGAAAAAAAATAAAGTGTCCCGATCGCGCTCAAATTATAGGTGTCGTTAGTACTCCGTTAGTACCGGTAAGTACCGAGAGATTTTCGTTTGTACCACTTCCGTTACAGAGTAACGGACGATTCTTATGTGGGAGCTCCGGGCTGGAGAAACATGGTGTTTCCCATAGGAAAAAAATTAAAGTTTCCCGATCGCGCTCAAATTATATGTGTCGTTAGTACTCCGTTAGTACCGGTAAGTACCAAGAGATTTTCGTTTGTACCACTTCCGTTACGGAGTTATGGCCGATTCTTACTTTCGGGCTGGAAAAAAGCGGCATTTCTCACAGCAAGGGTAAAAAATTGCAAACAATATGCGAATTATTCAAGTTGTGTTAGCAAATTCCGTACATTAAAACTAAAAAGCATACATTGCGATATAAATTTCTAAAGCTTTAGAAATATTATTTATTATACAAATTATTGTAAGTAGTGATTAATAATGCATTTAAAAATGTTTCACCACTCTGTTATAAAAATTACATAAATGTTTATTGTTGTGGAAAAAAAAGTTATGTTTTTTTTCTTTCTATCGTTTCTTTTACAGAACTGATTTTGTATTTACTATATAAAATGAAATACAAATGAGCAATTTGAAAGCCTGAATTGTGAAATTTTACGTTTAGGTATATTAACACACGGCCGAGTCAACTAAAGTTACCCGGAATCGAAATAATGTATAGTTAATTTTAAATTAATTAAAATCCAAATATCTAACAGACTTTCCTATCAAATTTAAATATTTTTCGTTATAACAATTGCCAACAATTAAAAGTCCACCATAAAATTCTTTCTAAATTTATCTAATTAATTTTCTAGTAATTTTCTAGTTAATTTTCTATTGAAAGATTTCCACGTGAAAAATTTAAACTGAAATAAAAAGTTTCAACAAATAATATGACGGATATAACGGAAATTTTCAAACATTTCTCAATAATACAAGGAGTATGAGTATGTGTAAGAACAGAAAGTGCGTTAATATAACGTCATTAGAGAGTTAAAATGAAAATTAATATGACGTCATATAGGAAGTTTAACGGACTTTTTCAAATGTTTGAGAATCTTTATCATTATGTGTAATAGAGAAAGCAAGTAGATATGACGTTAGCAGGTGAATATAACTCCATATGAGTTTCAGGAGCGTATTGAATCATGATAAAAACCGATTATGGAAATATTGGCATGTTTTAACATTTTGAAGTTCTCTATATGACATGTGTAATATTTAAATTGATTTTTCACCACAAACATTCTTAAAATCCCTGATAAAGCCAGGTACTTCAGCTAGTTTAATATATATTTCTTATATTGACAGATGTAATGAAATAGACATGTTGGAAAATACCAAACAGTTAATAACAATTTAATAATATTCCAATTGAAATTTTTATTGCAATAAAATATTTATACAATATTCCAATAATAAAAAAAACAGAGGAAATTTCCGAAATGCAAATAATGTCGAGTAAATATTGTTAATATTTTCAATAATATGCTAAGTATGTGCAAAAATAAATAAATGATAAAGTAATAATATATTGATTTGGTTATTATAAATATTGTAATGACAAGTATAAAATATAATAATGAAAAAGGAATTGAACAAAAACTGACTTAAAATCAAAGAATGTAATGCATACTAAGGAAAGTAGTATTTCTAATAAAATCACAAGCATCTTTCATTAACACTTATGCAATGTAAATGAAACACACACACAGACGTAGACATATATATATATATATATATGTGTGTGTGTGTGTGTGTGTGTATGTAGCTCAAATAGCATGCTTATCTAATAAGTCAAGAAAAAAAAGTGGGATTTTTCCAAATAATTATTTCTTGCAACTTAACGTATCTGACTGAACTTTTTTTTTTTTTTTTTTTTTTTTTTTTACCAAATACACTTATTAACGTTTTTCATATTAAAATACAGACGAGCGCCGATTTACCTAATTCTAATTAATCAAACATCCAAGTATTCAAAGTTCTATCAACTTCTCTTTTTAAAAATCTTACAATCTAAACATTATATGTTTTCTTTGTTAAAGAAAAAAGTGGGAGTAAAATTAAAAATTCTAAATTATGTATGTTATGACACATACAATCTTCAAAATTTCACAAAAATATATTAATTTTTGGAAAAGTATAAAAAGTTGTAAATGATAAATATAATTATTTATCCAAAGATCTGTAATGTTAAAATAGAGAAAAATATGCAAATATCTAAAAATGTATAGATTTATTTCAAAAGGCTAAATAATATTCTTCTAATAAATAATGGAAACAAAAAATATTCTCCACGAAATTATCCCTTCCAACATATCATTGTCATATGCATATCACTGTCATATTTGTTTGCTTACAATGTGATAAAAATATATTTATATTCTTTATATCAAAAATATATTTATATTCTTTATATCAAACTTATATCATAATATATTATGAGGCATATAATAAATTATGGCAAGTATAGTTACTATTCTTTACACCTTTATACGAGTATATAGCCTAATTTTTATCAGTACCATGAACATGAATATGTATTTACATTTTAAGTATGACTACTCAAACCCTATTATGGCGAATGAAATTTTTCCGAAAAAAGGTTGCTACATTAAATGTGCTACATAAAATTATACAAAATGGTATATATAAAAAAATCCCTGACGGCTTGGCCTACAGGCACAGGTAGATTTCGAAGACGCAGACCGTGGGGCGCCTGTTGTCAGGAATTGCGGAAGAAATGACCTTTTTGCGATGATGCGGCAGTTGGAACTACTTCGAAACCTAACTTGCTTGCAGGCAGAGCCAGCAGGAATTTTTTTTTTTTTTTTTTTTTTTTTTTTTTTGCTATAAGCGTTGGTCCTATAACAAACTTGTCAGTATAAAAGTTTTAGATAATATTAAGAGGATTTATAATAAATTTAAGCGGATTGGATATCTTGTGAATGGACGAAGTTATGAATTTTTTTCTTCTAAACCCCCCTTCCCCTCCCCTTAAGGCAATTTTTAATTATATCAAAAATCTGTCCTACATAAATTTTCGGCCCTTCTCCTAAAAGTAATAATAACTTCAAACGTGTAATAATTAAGAAATTATGGGCTTTTTTCTGTTTTCACAAAAAGTAGGAATTATGTCATATATGTTAGTAGTGGGAAAAGGAGAGTTCGATTGTGGAGGCGGCGGCGGTGGCGGAGGTGGAAGGGGGCTTATTTTTTAGGGGGGCTTATTTTTGAGGGGGGCTTATTTTTGAGGGGGGCTTATTTTTAAGGGGGGCTTAATTTTTTTTTTTTTAATTTTAGAATGGACTTTCAGTTTGAAGGCGAAACGGAGATCATTTTTTTTGGTGGCGCCCTCTATCGGAAGGAAATGCAATAACAGATATTTAAAATAGGTTTCCTTGAAAAGATTTCACTGGGGTTTGAACCTGCAAAATAGCTTCTTGACTTGATCTTACAAACATATGACATCTTGACTTACAAACATATGAACTTCTGATACACAACTGTGGTAGGTTTAACTGATCAAGCCAAGAAGCTATATATGAATGTCGAGATTTTAAGTGTTTAAAGAGAGATATCGTGAGAGTGACGTATCATTTGTTAAATAGTGGAAGCAATGCTAAAAAGAAGACGTGTTCAGGGGTAAGTACTGTTTTTTTTGTGTTTGATGTAGAAAACATAGGAAAGAGGCGTAGTTTAAAAAAACAAATTCAATTTTATTAATAATTTTCCCAATGCAATACATGTGGACCCACTTTTCGTTTTTTAGCGGGTTTTGACAAATCTAATACAGAATCTTGTTTAATGTTTGTTAACAAATTTTTATTTTTAATAAAATTTCACGGGACATTAATTTCGTTTAATGTTTCTAATAATTCGTTCTGTGCCCTGATCGGTTTTCTTTTATTCACAGAAAACAAAAGATTAAATAAATCTGCCAAGTTCGATTCGGGGATAGGTTTTCCTTCGAAACTTACAGTCAAATTTTTATCCTATCGAAATTTTCTTGGACGTGCCATGACAAACTGAACTAATGCTTTGATAATTTAGGATAGTTTTATCTGTTCAAGTTATGATATCATGGTGGATACAGATCATCAGATTACGGATATTTGTGTTTGGAATAACGTGATTTTTAATTTTGCCTGTTCAGTTTCAATTATATTGTGAAATGAGGATTTATTTTTGGAAGATAATGTTAACTTTTTGTGATTATCTTGTAACAGACTGCTTTCATTAAAAGTGTATTTTAGAATTGTAAACTACAATTTTGAAATTTTCGCCTGTTTGGAAAAAAAGCACAGGGAAAAAAATAAAAGTATTAAAAAAATAATAACAACAACTGTTCAAAAATATAATAACAACTAAACAAATGATCAAAAATAATAAAAAATGTTCAAATAATAATAACAACTGTTCAAAAATAATAAAAACTATTTAAAAAATAATAACAACTAAACAAATGATCAAAAATAATAAAAAATGTTCAAATAATAATAACAACTGTTCAAAAATAATAAAAACTATTTAAAAAATAATAACAACTGTTCAAAAATAATAAACGATTGACTTTATACAACCAACATTTAAAAAAACAGATAATCGAATCTAGTTTTCTTTCTAACATGACTTATTTGAAATATTCAATTTTTCTAGTTAGATTTATAACACGTAAGTGATTCGATCAGTAAAATATTATTTATAAAAGCACTAAATACGAGATTAATAAGAATTTTTAACTTACAAACATATGAACTTCTGATACACAAGTGATTCGACCAGTAAAATATTATTTAGAAAAGCATTTTTGACTTACAATTGTACGAACTTCTGATATGTAACCCTTTCTGAATCAATGTGTAAGAATTAACTGACTATTGAACTTATAACAGAGTATGATAAAATAATCACGTGACTTTTTTAAACCAATAAAATGTTATTATTTTTAAACAAGCGCCCTCTAATCTTCTTTTGCTTTATTAACTTTATTCTGTTAAATTTTATTTTATTTTATTTTATTATATATATATATTGTTTACTTTTATTTTCAAACTATATTTTTGTTAACCTTTATTTATTTATTTTTTGTTAACATTTAATTTTGATAAGTTTTAATTTCATTAACTTCTTTTTTTTTTTTCGAACGTAAATATTTTCATTTCAATTAATTTTTTGTAATAGATGAATTTTTTTTAAATTGGATTACATGACTTCGCTTAAAAGTTCTACTAAATTATAAACTAATAAATTCACTCATAGACACTTTGCAAAAATAAACATACAGAACTTAATCAAAAACATTTTATTTTCAGGTCTTAAACAATTCATTACAAATAGTCTGTTCATTAATCTTACACAAAAAGTGCTCACTAACATTATAAACTCCGTTTAGAAACGTTGAAGTTACATAATCGAAATCAACGAGCATTAACAAAGCTTCCCCTAATTGATTAAATTTTTCCCTATTATTAAATGCGAAACAGGAGTGAAGGCCTTTGCTTGAATGCCGTAATGCACATGCCTGACATTCATATAATCGGTTAAGTATTGATAACATATTATTCTCGATACACGTGTTAAGTTTATACTTTAACACCTGTTCATTTTCTGTAGATATATTACTCCCCATACATTTCTTTTTAATAAGAGATGGTAAAAGTTTTGTATACATATGTTGTAAAAGTGCACTATTTAAATGAGAGGTACTTTCTTTTAATTTTTCCAGTTGATGTTCGTTTAAGTCAATATAAGAATGATTCTTTAAATTTTTAATTCGCATCGTAGAATTGTGATTTAACACTAAAATCATGTTATTAGAAACAAAGGACGTACTTTTGTATCTTAAATTAAATGCGATGAGTTTATATTGAAACTCAAACCAGCTAGGAATATCCATATTAACCACGCGGTTTGTCGGGATTTCTTCATTAGTAGATACATTGCGTTTAAATTCTCGTATAAGTATACAATATTGTTTAGTTCTTAACTTCAAAGTTAAATAGAAACTGTCACTTAGTTCTTTATGAAACACATATGAATTGCATAATTTATCACTTTTAATGTTATTTGTAGGTGAGATGGTGGTTTGTAATTCACCACTTGTTTGCGAAAGGTTGCTTGCTTGTAGCTCGTTGACCTCGCGTTTAACAGTAGTCTGTAAAATATTATTTGTAGGTTCTTGAAACGTTAAGGTAGTAGAACAATCTAAATTTTCAAAACTTATGTCTTCGAAAAATGTATTCAAATAGTCCGTGGCAGAATTTGGCATTCGACCGGGATTCTCGAAAGATGTTGTATCATTCCCATAGGCAAAGTTTGAAAAATTCATAGCGATCTCGGGTTTCACATCTTGTAAGTCCTCAGTAGTTACACAGTTATTACCCATTTTAGAAAGTTTTAATCTTGGGTCTTTTAACTCCTTCTCATAGGTATTTGAATTTTCCATAGGTTTTTCTAAACGTAGACGTTTCGAAGGTGAAAGTACTTCTTCGTGAGATCTTTTCTGCATATTAATATCATAAAATATTTTTCATCAGCATTCCACTAACTGGTGTAATCTCGATAAAAGTCAACAGTAAACTGATTGTGTTTCATAAAAACATTTACTTATCTAGGTTAAAGCAGTCACAGTTATAGTTAATCATTTGAATTACATATAGGTTAAAGATAAAATGTTTACTTATCTATAATAAATACAGTGACGGTTTAAGTTAAACATTTTCTTAACAAGGTTAAATACTGTAATGTTAACTGTGGGGTGGAAATTATCAAAACATGCAGTGTCACTGTTTAAACGGAGCGAAAAATTAAACTTTCTTATCAAGAAATAAGTTTAATACGTATTCAAATAAAAATAATCAATTTTTCTTAAAAAGAGATTTCATTTGACCAAAAAGGGTTAACTTTAAAGACTACAATTAAAAAAATTGCCTACTCATAAATATATGTTTACTTTTTTTCTAGAAAATAAAACTTCAAAGATTGATTTCATAAATAAAAAAAAAATAAATAGACATGTGAAATAAAAACAGATATGTGATATAAAAACAAATATTTATTAAATAAATACATTTCTATGTTAATTTACAAATACATTGTCTAAATGGTTATTATAAAAGTCCATATTCATAGTTTCAAAAAATAAATGAGTATAATTACATGAACATTTCTTGAATATGTTTTTTACAAATTCAGCCACGTTGAAATTTAGCAGTGCACTGTCGCTACACCAATTATACTTTCTACGCAAATTTTAACTATCACACTCGTGTTTCACATTAATTGGTTCTCCGATTGAACATCGATAGCAATCAAACACGCGAGAAACGGATGACTTTAACTCGTCATCGAAACATTTTAAGAAATAGTTCTAAGTCTCTTCTATTTTGAGGTGGGTACATTTACATTTGTTTAAGTTTTCTAAAATCGAAACAGGAATAAGCTTAGTTAAAAGCGTCTCAATGAGACATTTGGTAATTTTAAAGCCATTTTTCACTAGTTTCAAATATTGATCTTTTGTAAGCGGTAAAAAATCCACGCTTTTTGTGAAAACAGAAAAAACCCCATAATTTCTTAATTATTATACGTTTGAAGTTATTATTACTTTTAGGAGAAGGGCCGAAAATTTATGTAGGACAGATTTTTGATATAATTAAAAATTGCCTTAAGGGGGGGGGAAGGGGGGTTTAGAAGAAAAAAATTCATAACTTCGTCCATTCACAAGATATCCAATCCGCTTAAATTTATTATAAATCCTCTTAATATTATCTAAAACTTTTATACTGACAAGTTTGTTATAGGACCAACGCTTATAGCAAAAAAAAAAAAAAATCCTGCTGGCTCTGCCTGCAAGCAAGTTAGGTTTCGAAGTAGTTCCAACTGCCGCATCATCGCAAAAAGGTCATTTCTTCCGCAATTCCTGACAACAGGCGCCCCACGGTCTGCGTCTTCGAAATCTACCTGTGCCTGTAGGCCAAGCCGTCAGGGATTTTTTTATATATACCATTTTGTATAATTTTATGTAGCACATTTAATGTAGCAACCTTTTTTCGGAAAAATTTCATTCGCCATAATAGGGTTTGAGTAGTCATACTTAAAATGTAAATACATATTGATGTTCATGGTACTGATAAAAATTAGGCTATATACTCGTATAAAGGTGTAAAGAATAGTAACTATACTTGCCATAATTTATTATATGCCTCATAATATATTTTGATATAAGTTTGATATAAAGAATATAAATATATTTTTGATATAAAGAATATAAATATATTTTTATCACATTGTAAGCAAAGAAATATGACAGTGATATGCATATGACAATGATATGTTGGAAGGGATAATTTCGTGGAGAATATTTTTTGTTTCCATTATTTATTAGAAGAATATTATTTAGCCTTTTGAAATAAATCTATACATTTTTAGATATTTGCATATTTTTCTCTATTTTAACATTACAGATCTTTGGATAAATAATTATATTTATCATTTACAACTTTTTATACTTTTCCAAAAATTAATATATTTTTGTGAAATTTTGAAGATTGTATGTGTCATAACATACATAATTTAGAATTTTTAATTTTACTCCCACTTTTTTCTTTAACAAAGAAAACATATAATGTTTAGATTGTAAGATTTTTAAAAAGAGAAGTTGATAGAACTTTGAATACTTGGATGTTTGATTAATTAGAATTAGGTAAATCGGCGCTCGTCTGTATTTTAATATGAAAAACGTTAATAAGTGTATTTGGTAAAAAAAAAAAAAAAAAAAAAAAAAAAAGTTCAGTCAGATACGTTAAGTTGCAAGAAATAATTATTTGGAAAAATCCCACTTTTTTTTCTTGACTTATTAGATAAGCATGCTATTTGAGCTACATACACACACACACACACACACACACATATATATATATATATATGTCTACGTCTGTGTGTGTGTTTCATTTACATTGCATAAGTGTTAATGAAAGATGCTTGTGATTTTATTAGAAATACTACTTTCCTTAGTATGCATTACATTCTTTGATTTTAAGTCAGTTTTTGTTCAATTCCTTTTTCATTATTATATTTTATACTTGTCATTACAATATTTATAATAACCAAATCAATATATTATTACTTTATCATTTATTTATTTTTGCACATACTTAGCATATTATTGAAAATATTAACAATATTTACTCGACATTATTTGCATTTCGGAAATTTCCTCTGTTTTTTTTATTATTGGAATATTGTATAAATATTTTATTGCAATAAAAATTTCAATTGGAATATTATTAAATTGTTATTAACTGTTTGGTATTTTCCAACATGTCTATTTCATTACATCTGACAATATAAGAAATATATATTAAACTAGCTGAAGTACCTGGCTTTATCAGGGATTTTAAGAATGTTTGTGGTGAAAAATCAATTTAAATATTACACATGTCATATAGAGAACTTCAAAATGTTAAAACATGCCAATATTTCCATAATCGGTTTTTATCATGATTCAATACGCTCCTGAAACTCATATGGAGTTATATTCACCTGCTAACGTCATATCTACTTGCTTTCTCTATTACACATAATGATAAAGATTCTCAAACATTTGAAAAAGTCCGTTAAACTTCCTATATGACGTCATATTAATTTTCATTTTAACTCTCTAATGACGTTATATTAACGCACTTTCTGTTCTTACACATACTCATACTCCTTGTGTTATTGAGAAATGTTTGAAAATTTCCGTTATATCCGTCATATTAATATTTCTTTCATTTGTTGAAACTTTTTATTTCAGTTTAAATTTTTCACGTGGAAATCTTTCAATAGAAAGAATCTTTCAAATAGAAAATTACTAGAAAATTAATTAGATAAATTTAGAAAGAATTTTATGGTGGACTTTTAATTGTTGGCAATTGCTATAACGAAAAATGTTTAAATTTGATAGGAAAGTCTGTTAGATGTTTGGCTTTTAATTAATTTAAAATTAACTATACATTATTTCGATTCCGGGTAACTTTAGTTGACTCGGCCGTGTGTTAATATACCTAAACGTAAAATTTCACAATTCAGGCTTTCAAACTGCTCATTTGTACTTCATTTTATATATTAAATACAAAATCAGTTCTGTAAAAGAAACGATAGAAAGAAAAAAAACATTACTTTTTTTTCCACAACAATAAACATTTATGTAATTTTTATAACAGAGTGGTGAAACATTTTTAAATGCATTATTAATCACTACTTACAATAATTTGTATAATAAATAATATTTCTAAAGCTTTAGAAATTTATATCGCAATGTATGCTTTTTAGTTTTAATATACGGAATTTGCTAACACAACTTGAATAATTCGCATATTGTTTGCAATTTTTTACCCTTGCTGTGGGAAATGCCGCTTTTTTCCAGCCCGAAAGTAAGAATCGGCCATAACTCCGTAACGGAAGTGGTACAAACGAAAATCTCTCGGTACTTACCGGTACTAACGGAGTACTAACGACACGGGCAATTTGTGCGATGTCGGAGAATTTTTTACCCTTGCTGTGGGAAATGCCACTTTTTTCCAGCCCGGAGTAAGAATCGGCCATAACTCCGTAACGGAAGTGGTACAAACGAAAATCTCTCGGTACTTACCGGTACTAACGGAGTACTAACGACACCTATAATTTGAGCGCGATCGGGAAACTTTAATTTTTTTCCTATGGGAAACCCCATATTTCTCCAGCCCGGAGCTCGCACATAAGAATCATCCGTTACTCCGTAACGGAAGTGGTACAAACGGAAATCTCTCGGTACTTACCGGTACTAACGGAGTACTAACGACACGGGCAATTTGTGTGATGTCGGAGAATTTTTTACCCTTCCTGTGGGAAATGCCACTTTTTACCAGCCCGGAGAAAGAATCGGCCATAATTCCGTAACGGTAGTGGTACAAACGAAAATCTCTCGGTACTTACCGGTACTAACGGAGTACTAACGACACGGGCAATTTGAGAGATGTCGGAGAATTTTTTATCCTTGCTGTGGGAAATGCCACTTTTTTCCAGCCCGGAGTAAGATTCGGCCATAACTCCGTAACGGAAGTGGTACAAACGAAAATCTCTCGGTACTTACCGGTACTAACGGAGTACTAACGACACCTATAATTTGAGCGCGATCGGGAAACTTTAATTTTTTTCCTATGGGAAACCCCATGTTTCTCCAGCCCGGAGCTCGCACATAAGAATCATCCGTTACTCCGTAACGGAAGTGGTACAAACGGAAATCTCTCGGTACTTACCGGTACTAATGGAGTACTAACGACACGGACAATTTGTGCGATGTCGGAGAATTTTTTACCCTTGCTGTGGGAAATGCCACTTTTTTCCAGCCCGGAGTAAGAATCGGCCATAACTAACGGAAGTGGTACAAACGAAAATCTCTCGGTACTTACCGGTATTAACGGAGTACTAACGACACCTATAATTTGAGCGCGATCGGGAAACTTTAATTTTTTTCCTCTGGGAAACCCCATATTTCTCCAGCCCGGAGCTCGCACATAAGAATCATCCGTTACTCCGTAACGGAAGTGGTACAAACGGAAATCTCTCGGTACTTACCGGTACTAACGGAGTACTAACGACACGGGCAATTTGTGTGATGTCGGAGAATTTTTTACCCTTCCTGTGGGAAATGCCACTTTTTACCAGCCCGGAGAAATAATCGGCCATAACTCCGTAACGGTAGTGGTACAAACGAAAATCTCTCGGTACTTACCGGTACTAACGGAGTACTAACGACACGGGAAATTTGAGAGATGTCGGAGAATTTTTTATCCTTGCTGTGGGAAATGCCATTTTTTTCCAGCCCGGAGTAAGATTCGGCCATAACTCCGTAACGGAAGTGGTACAAACGAAAATCTCTCGGTACTTACCGGTACTAACGGAGTACTAACGACACCTATAATTTGAGCGCGATCGGGAAACTTTAATTTTTTTTCTATGGAAAACCCCATGTTTCTCCAGCCCGGAGCTCGCACATAAGAATCATCCGTTACTCCGTAACGGAAGTGGTACTAACGGAAATCTCTCGGTACTTACCGGTACTAACGGAGTACTAACGACACGGGCAATTTGTGCGATGTCGGAGAATTTTTTACCCTTGCTGTGGGAAATGCCACTTTTTACCGGCCCGGAGAAAGAATCGGCCATAACTCCGTAACGGAAGTGGTACAAACGAAAATCTCTCAGTACTTACCGGTACTAACGGAGTACTAACGACACCTATAATTTGAGCGCGATCGGGAATCTTTAAGTTTTTTCCTATTGGAAACCCCATGTTTCTCCAGCCCGGATCTCGCACATAAGAATCGTCCGTTACTCCGTAACGGAAGCGGTACAAACGAAAATCTCTCGGTACTTACCGGTACTAACTGAGTACTAACGACACGGCCAATTTGTGCGATGTCGGAGAATTTTTTACCCTTGATGTGGGAAATGCCACTTTTTTCCAGCCCGGAGTAAGAATCGGCCATAACTCCGTAACGGAAGTGGTACAAACGAAAATCTCTCGGTACTTACCGGTACTAACGGAGTACTAACGACACCTATAATTTGAGCGCGATCGGGAAACTTTAATTTTTTTCCTATGGGAAACCCCATATTTCTCCAGCCCGGAGCTCGCACATAAGAATCATCCGTTACTCCGTAACGGAAGTGGTACAAACGGAAATCTCTCGGTACTTACCGGTACTAACGGAGTACTAACGACACGGGCAATTTGTGTGATGTCGGAGAATTATTTACCCTTCCTGTGGGAAATGCCACTTTTTACCAGCCCGGAGAAAGAATCGGCCATAATTCCGTAACGGTAGTGGTACAAACGAAAATCTCTCGGTACTTACCGGTACTAACGGAGTACTAACGACACGGGCAATTTGAGAGATGTCGGAGAATTTTTTATCCTTGCTGTGGGAAATGCCACTTTTTTCCAGCCCGGAGTAAGATTCGGCCATAACTCCGTAACGGAAGTGGTACAAACGAAAATCTCTCGGTACTTACCGGTACTAACGGAGTACTAACGACACCTATAATTTGAGCGCGATCGGGAAACTTTAATTTTTTTCCTATGGGAAACCCCATGTTTCTCCAGCCCGGAGCTCGCACATAAGAATCATCCGTTACTCCGTAACGGAAGTGGTACAAACGGAAATCTCTCGGTACTTACCGGTACTAATGGAGTACTAACGACACGGACAATTTGTGCGATGTCGGAGAATTTTTTACCCTTGATGTGGGAAATGCCACTTTTTTCCAGCCCGGAGTAAGAATCGGCCATAACTCCGTAAAGGAAGTGGTACAAACGAAAATCTCTCGGTACTTACCGTTACTAACGGAGTACTAACGACACCTATAATTTGAGCGCGATCGGGAAACTTTAATTTTTTTCTTATGGGAAAACCCATGTTTCTCCAGCCCGGAGCTCGCACATAAGAATCGTCCGTTACTCCGTAACGGAAGCGGTACAAACGAAAATCTTTCGGTACTTACCGGTACTAACGGAGTACTAACGACACGGGCAATTTGTGCGATGTCGGAGAATTTTTTACCCTCGCTGTGGGAAATGCCACTTTTTTCCAGCCCGGAGTAAGAATCGGCCATAACTCCGTAACGGAAGTGGTACAAACGAAAATCTCTCGGTACTTACCGGTACTAACGGAGTACTAACGACACCTATAATTTGAGCGCGATCGGGAAACTTTAATTTTTTTCCTATGGGAAACCCCATGTTTCTCCAGCCCGGAGCTCGCACATAAGAATCGTCCGTTACTCCGTAACGGAAGCGGTACAAACGAAAGTCTCTCGGTACTTACCGGTACTAACGGAGTGCTAACGACACGGGCAATTTGTGCGATGTCGGAGAATTTTTTAACCTTGCTGTGGGAAATGCCACTTTTTTCCAGCCCGGAGTAAGAATCGGCCATAACTCCGTAAAGGAATTGGTACAAACGAAAATCTCTCGGTACTTACCGGTACTAACGGAGTACTAACGACACCTATAATTTGAGCGCGATCGGGAAACTTTAATTTTTTTCCTATGGGAAACCCCATGTTTCTCCAGCCCGGAGCTCGCACATAAGAATCGTCCGTTACTCCGTAACGGAAGCGGTACAAACGAAAATCTCTCGGTACTTACCGGTACTAACGGAGTACTAACGAATGGCATTACTGAATTTCCTCAACTCCATAGGTCCGGGCTGGCGAAATGTACCTTGTTATTTCTCTGTGTCATCAAACTTCATTGAAACTCGCATGAACCTTGTACCTCAGAGTGAAATAATTTCATTCATCCAATTGTGAAAGTGCTTTATCAAAGAAACTTTACTCGTAATTTTCATGGCCACAACAAACTTATTAATTGTTCCAGTGATTCACATTAAATAATACTTGTCTTTTCTAGACCAAAGGTGACTTCGATGCAATAATATTATTTCATCATTTTATTTTAAAAAGGACTTCAGCGTAATTTTTTTCCATGAATAAATTTGTCTTTTAAGTGATAAATTAATAATAAAATGGGCATTTTCTTATGTTACAGGTAAGAGTTTTATTCCTGTTTTTTTCGGATTGTCACTAATAGATGCATCAATAATGATTTATTTTAATAATTATTAAACAATTTCAATTTTTCTATTTTCAATATCAATTTTCTTGCCAGCAGTAATAGGTAAATTTGTTAAAATACTTTTATGTATGCAGAAATTAAATATTCATAGGATATATTTTAAGAAAATAAATGAATAAATCAAAGAATTTTTACAAAGTTGGTTTTATTTCTAAAATTTTTGTTCCTTTTTTCTATTATGCAATAACACTTTTTTTCAAATATTGAACGTATTATTATTATTTTGAAAGGAGAAATAGTAATTTACTATCTACAGTTCTTTTAATATTTTTATGAAGGCTTATTTTCTTTAAAAGAAACAATATTCATATGACATAATATTTATTTATTTATTCATTTTTCTCTCAAAGGTCTGCTTAGACATCACATTTTTTATGACTGAAACTTTATTTAATATATTGCATAAAAATTTTGATTTTATAATAAGGCAGACATACTTTTTCTATATAAAGTTCATATTACTTTTTATTTATCTGCCACAATGAGTATTGCAGTCTGCAGAATGAGCGATTAATTTATTTATGTATTTACAGATATTTTTCCAAATTGTCCTTCTTTTGAAAATTAAGATATCTCTTGGTTAAGAATTAAAAAAATATATATATATGGATGGATAATAATGAAAGAAAGAAGATAATATATTTGTGGTGTGAATAATTGTTCATTCTGGAGATATAGGTATTTTGTTCTTGTGTTTTTTTTTTCTTTTTCATAAAAAAAAAGAGATTGCATTCATTTATTTATTCATTTATTATATATTTTGCTTATAAGTAATTTTTTGCGGTAAAATATTTTCTGGTAAGTTACTGTGAATATTTTAGGTAAACAAAATTTTCCCCACCTGAATTTTTAATTTTTTAAAGTAAAGATTTATTTAGCTAATAATTTATTGCAAACAAAATATTTATATTTGCTCACTCGTTAGCCAAACATGGCCAGCAAACTAACTTTTAAAGTGACCAATTTTGATGGTGAACCCACCTTGTTAGAGTTCTTTTTTAATCAGTTAAGAACAATGGCCCGTATACAAAAATGGAAGCACGAAGAAGCAATTCAATTTCTGGGTGGGAAACTCACAGGCCCAGCATTAACCTTTTTTACGCAAAACCCTGAAATATATAAATCTAATGATTTGGATTTCGTCGAGAAAGAATTCAGAGCATTTTTCGCTCCCCCGAGTAAAACTGCAGCACTGGTTGAATTCAATAATCTATTATTATTGCCAGAAGAATCAATTAGAAATTTAGCCCATCGCATTAACACTCTCACTGCTCGCGTACATGACACTGTAACAGATAGAACAGCCCTTGATAATATAAAATTTACTAAGTTTATTTCAGCAATTCCTTCAAATTTAAGGGTTAAAATACAAGAGGAAGGAATATCAAGTTATAAACAAGCGGTAGATAGGGCACAAGCTTTACAAGAAATCATGCAGAATGAGAAAATATTGCAGCCCTGCGCATCATCTAGCTCCACAGACTCGATCGCCCTGCAGTTGAAATCACTAAATGAAAAAATTAACGCTTTGTCGTTAACAGGTAGCGAGGACAAAAATAACTCTCATAATCAACCCTCTCGCCCACAAAACTCGCATGATCAGTATAAAAAATACTTCAAAAAAATACACACTGGTCATAGCTATTACCGCACTAATAAACAAAAAAATTCGAATTCTCCACCCACTTGTCAGTTGTGTTTGAAACGTGGCCACACTGCAAAATTTTGTTTTAAATGGAGAAGATCTAATGCGAATAGAGGTGGATATCAAAATTACAAATTCAATCCAAATTTTCGTAAAAAAAGTAATCAGAAAGGGGAATCTTTAAACTATTAAGGAGATGTAATTTAGCTGATAGCTTTGCATCTCAGGAAAACATTTTAACATCAGCAACTTGCCCTACATTCCCATGGTCGTTTGATGAAACTCTTCCAAAAATTTCTAAGGAAAGACTAGTCAATTCGGTCGCTTCACAGACCACAACAAACATAATAAAAAAAGAAAACTGCCCAGTTAAACTGAGGGCATTGAGCTCACAGGCTATTCACACTAATTGTATATTATGCTATTTTTTCAAAGAATAATGCCACTCGAAAAATAAAGAAATCGACACTATATTAAGGGGGGGGGGGGATAAGCACCCGTTCCCACCCTGTATACTTAACCAATAAACCCCCAAAATTCTAATCAGGCAAGCGCCTTAGTACAATGAATTTATACACAAAATTTGAAAAAAATCGGATAATTTTGCTTGAAAAACCCATTTATCTAAATTAAGGGAGGTGAGCACCCCCGTTCCCCCCCTTTATACTTAACAAATGAAAACCCAAAACTAATCAGGCAAGCGCCTTACCACAATGAATCTATATACAAAATTTGAAGAAAATCGGATAATTCTGCATGAAAAACCCATTTATCTAAATTAAGGGGGATTAGCCCCCCGTTTACCCCCCTTTATACTTATCCAATGAACCCCCAAAACTAATCAAAGAAGTGCCTTATCACAATGAGCCTATATACAAAATTTGAAGAAAATCTGATAATTCTGCATGAAAACCCATTTATCTAAATTAAGGGGGAGTAGCCCCCCGTTTACCCCCCTTTATACTTACCCAATGAACACCCAAAACTAATTAGGGAAGTGCCTTACCACAATGAGCCTATATACAAAGTTTAAAGAAAATCGCATAATTCTGCATGAAAAACCCATTTATCTAAATTAAGGGGGGGGGGTTAGCCCCCCATTTCCCCCCTTTATACTTAACTAATGAACTCCCAAAAATAATCAGGGATGCACCTTATAACAATGAACCTATATACGAAATTTGAAGAAAAACGGATACTTCTGCATGAAAAACCCATTTATCTAAATTAAGGGGGAGTTAACCCCCCCCCCTTTTCCCCCTTTATACTTAACCAATGAACTCCCAAAACTAATCAGGGAAGCACCTTATTAGAATGAACCTGTAAGCAAAATTTGAAGCAAAACGGATAATTCTATCACGAGTTATCGCGTTACGTACGTACATACGTACATACATACATACATACAGAACGGGCGGGCACATTAGCTCTCAGGCTTTGATAGCCTGTGAGCTAAAAATGACCAGGAATGGGTCGTCACAAACAGTGCACAGATCAACTGAAAGTTCATCGCAAACTGTATCGCCAAGTGACGAAAAGAAAGTTGAGGTTATTTCAAATGTGAATAATAGTTCCCCAACACTCCCCCTTATAAAGGCCTCTATAGCAAGAACAGACACAATTTTACTTCTGGATACAGGGTCGACAATTTCTCTTTTATCACAGTCCCTTTTTGATTCTATTAAGGACAATCTTAAATATAAAAGGTTAGGCACAACAGTTACTCTTAAAACAGTAAATTCCGATGTTGATTTCACCGCATGTATAAAAGCATCAATCAGAATTCACCACAAATCTTTTAGCCACAACTTTTATATTGTTGACATTCTCGATACCTCTAGTTTTCAAGGAATATTAGGATTTGATTTTATTCATAAACACAGGATCATAATTGATGTTCACAAAAATAGAATGTCAACAAATGAATTTCATGTGCCATTACTTAGCGCGTCAGCTGATGGCAAAGACATAAATCTTCTAAGTGAACATGTAAACTCTCCGTCAAATTCAGTCAAAACGATTCGCCTTGCACATAAATTAAAACTAGAACCACATGAGAAAACATGGATTTCCATCGACACTGATTCTTTAAACCCTTCAATGCAGTACTGTTTTGAAAGTACTATTTCTAATAAACAAATTATTTGTTATGACAGTCTGCTAGGTAACAATAAAGATATTGAATCGGTCGATCAGGAAAATCATAACAAGCACCTACAAAAATCACATCTATACGTATTCTTACAAAATTCTTCTAACAAACCAGTACACATAAACAAAAATGCACGAATAGGAATTTTATATGAAGTTTCAGAAATTATGGAACCATCTAAAAGTGACAATTTTTCACAGACCATGAAGTCATGCGACAACATCAACAGCTTCAATATTCAACCTCATGATAATTTACAACAGTTTATTTGCAATTATATTCAAGCTTCAGATGAGGTCTTAAAAAAAAGAAAGGAAGATTTAACAATACAAGACTTCAAATTGGAACATCTAGACACTCAACAAGCAAAAACCTTAGGCTCATTATTGTTAAAATACTACAGTTCTTTTTCTAAATCAATGAAAACATTAGGTCACACAGACAAGGTTGTTCCAAATCTCAAATTCATTAATGACTACCCAATCAAAACATTACCTTTTCCTGTACCACAATCATTACACCAAGAAATGAAAGAGCAAATAAATCAACTTCTTGAAGCAAATATTATTGAACGTAACTGTTCAGAATGGGCATGTCCTATTTTGCTGGTTAGAAAGAAGTCTGATGGGTCTGCAAAACAAAAATACAGACTTGCTCTTGATTTAAGAATGCTAAATTCCGTCTTACAAGGATCTTCATATCCACTTCCCAAAATACAGACCATTATTTCAAATTTATCTGCATATAAATATTTCACTTCGTTAGATTTTCAACAAGCCTATCATCAGATAAATTTACCGGAAAAATATCAGGATCCACTTACATTCACATGCATTTATGGTACTTTTCGTTTCAAAAGATTGGTTTTCGGATTAAAGAATAGTAGTAGTTTCTTTCAAAATTTAATGGACACTATTATTGATGAATTAGAAATAGAAGGTATTTTTGCATATCAAGACGATTTGATCTTTGGTTCTAATTCTTTTGAGGAAACATGTGCAAAATTACAGAAAGCACTTGAAATTTTATCGAAATATAATTTAACGCTCTCGCCCAATAAATGTTCATTTCACAAAACCGCTGTTGACTACTTAGGTTTTCACATTGAAAATCATTCCATTTCTCCCGTCCAATCAAATATTGTCAAAATAAATTCTTTTCCTACACCGACAACAAAAAGACAATTAAAAAGGTTTATTGGTCTGGTCACATTTTACAAATCTCTAGTGCCTTCCTTTTCAAAAATTATCCAACCACTTATAGATCTCACTACACCAAAAACAACATTTAAATGGACTCAAAAACATCAAAAATTATTTGATCAAATGCAACAGGTGTTCTTTAATTCTCCCATGGTTCGTTTACCCGATTGGTCTAAAACTTTTTATGTAAACACGGATGCGTCAATTATAGCCATAGGAGGTGCTCTGTTACAGGAACATGAAGGACAATTACTTCCCATTGCATTTTTTTCAAAATCTCTTAAACAGTCTGAAAAACGTTATCCAGCACTAAAACTTGAATTAATGGCCATTTACAAATCTGTAATCGCTTTTAAATACTATCTATATAACCGAAAGTTTGTAATTTTATCCGATAGTGCTCCTTTAAAAAAATACAAGAAAACAACTAATCCCGCTGATATAACAACTAGATGGTTAACAGAATTATCAGAATATACATACACTTTTGATCACATTCCCGGTTCTTCAAATGTACTTGCAGATTATTTGTCCAGATGTTCTTTCGAGAAAACACAGTTGATTTAAATTCCAACCCTGAGCTTATCAACGAACCATATGCATTGCCAATTGTAGATAATGATCTTCCAGACACTAATAATGATCATTTATCATACAAAACACATTCTCTAAATTACTTAGTTATTGGTAACAAGGATCAAAAAGACCCTTTATTGGAAATTTCAAATGAAACATTTGTAAACGAACAAAAGAAAGACACAAAATTATCCGAAATTTACAACGAAATTATGCAAAATGGCTCATCGAAACAATTCCCTATGTACTTCATTCATCCCGATTCAAAGGTTTTAATGTTAAAAAAAGAAAATATTTGTAATGACACCTTTTCTTACCACATTATTGTCCCAAATTCATTAAAAGCCAAAGTTCTAACAATATGTCAATTTTCACATTTTGGATTAACAAAAACTTATGCATTTGTCACAAAAAAATATTTTTGGAAAGGAATGTATGCTGACACTTTAAATTTTGTAGCGTCTTGCACAAAATGTTTACAGGCAAAACATCACAAAACTCCACTTGCTCCACTACAACCTACATACACACCTACGCATCCAGGAGACACAGTCAGTGTTGATTTGGTCGGTCCCTTTACTAATGGACAGTCAGTATTGACAGTAATTGACCATTTCTCTCGACACCTAGAACTCTTCCCTTTGCGTACCATCACTTCTGAAAAGATAATTAAGTGTTTATTCAGTTACATAACTATCTTTGGAAGACCTTCCGTAATTTTGTCAGATTTGGGAAAACAATTCACTTCACACATATACGACAAATTTAACGACACATTAGGCATAAAGGTGCGTCATTCCAGTGTAGCGAGGCCACAAAGCAATGCCGTGTCAGAGCGAGTTAATAAATCAATTAAATACTCTGTTTCTACTTTACTTCAAGAAGGTCACACTTTTGAAAATGCTTTATCAATTCATAAATCTCTTTATAATGGATCTCTACATTCCTCCACAAAATATTCTCCCAACTTGCTTCAATTTGGAAGAGAACTATCCTTAATATTTGATACTTATGACCATAATGTCAATCAGGTTCTAGACAAAGATTTTGAAGCTTACAAATTGTTACAAGATTTAAATTCTATTTACAGGAAAGCATATAATAACATCAAAGACTCTCAAAACAAAAGAAATGATCATTTTCAAAAACGTGCTAAACTAAGAAAAATTATGAATAAAGATATTGTGTATTTAAAATCTGTAGATAAGTTCAAACCAAAATATTCTGGACCTTACATTGTTATACACAAATATTCACCTGTCTCTGTTTCAATCAAACGCTTACATGCACCTGATGACTCTGCTTTTAGAGTACACATTGATAGGTTAATCATCGCTCCACCAAGAAGCGACCACTTACTTACAAGTCATGATGGTTACAATAACATTAACTCTCCAACTTATTCAACACGTTATAATTTAAGAACTAGAAAATAGCGTATAATTTTATAATTGTTGTATTTTGTGCGAATTTTTGGTTTTGTTCACACTTGTGTATATTGATGTACACAATATACTGATGTTATATTTGATGTTTCCTTGTGAAAGTTCTCGGCTGGTCCAAGTTTGTTTCATCAAGGGAATGGCAGATATGGCAATCTTGTTGTGAACATTATCTTTTATTTTTATGGGGTGTTTGCGCATATACACTTTATAAAAAATCTTAACTTTTGTCGTCATATTTTTTTAAATCTCATAAATAGTTATAAACATAATTATAGTAACATTAATTGCAATAAAATTTTTTCTCTTAAGGTCAGTTTTTTTTTAAATTTTAATATTGCTAATTAAGTAAATATGTACCTCATGACTTAACATTTTTACCGAACTTGACAAAACTCTCTCTCATTACTCTAGGATTGACTTTTATTCGACATACACTAGGTGTATATATATATTTTTTATTTTTCTAATTATTCCCTTTCGGAGTGGTGATCTGTTCAAAATTATTGCCCTTAGGATCTTCCACCCCATTATAATGAGAGACACATTCGAATTGGTATTCCAATTCACCTTAAATCCCCTGTCAAAATGAGTATACGAGACTGCTCCTCAGTTTGTTGCATTACTGCTGCGGGAGCAACGGGGTCTATGTTGTGACAGCAATGTGGACCTCGCCCTAAATATTCCCTCCACAAATAAGGCAATAGTCCTAAACTTGCGCCATCACACTTGTCCTTAGACAAGATTTAAGGCAGGAATTTTTTTTGGATCGTGCGTCACTTTCCCTATCCTGTCCTGTGCGAATGCACAAATTTTTACTATTTTTAAACCCAAATTTTATTCATTTTTATCTTCATCATTTTTATATTTCATTTTTACACATGTGTAACTGTTAATGTAACTGTTACTGTATCTTATCTTATATATCCTGTATTTGCATTTATATATTTCATGTTTATTTTATGCAAGATTACATATATCATTATTTTGCATTATGTTCGAACAAAGAAAATTTTATTGTATTGTAGTTGCAACTTAAAGCTTATATGTGTTCAGAAATATGAACATTTTAAATTCATTTAGCATGCTTACGACCAGTTATCAGTAAAATAAACATTAGTTGATGATAATGCAACTTTTCTGGTCATATTTTGGTCATCACTATATATATGTAGAGTAATTAAACTGCTATATGTTCCGGAACAGCAAAAATAACAACATCTACTTCTACAAAACAAAACTCTTATGAAGCCATGGACTCAAGGAATAAAATAGTGTGTACACTATGATGACCAGTAGCAAAAATTTTGGTATTCCATTTTCATTTCCATTTTCATTTTCATTTTTTATATTTGTATGTGTTTATATTTTTCTTATATTGTGCATTGATTATATGTAAACTTTCAGACGGAGCATGCCTGCAATTTAAACCCTAACAAATTATTCTTTTATCTGAGCAAACGGGGGAAATATATGATATGAGAATCATATATTAAGTTTTAACAAACCTTATCCTTTATTTAAATTATATTTTTCCCTTTCCTTTTTCAAAATTTAATTGAGTTATCTTTAACTACAAACAATAATCCCGCTGTAATTTATACCCTTTCCCTTTTTCATTTTCACTTGTGCTCGATCACTAATATCTCATGGCTTTTCGATTAAAAAAAAAAGAAAAGAATTAAATCAGCACAGATGCCTTTTCGTAATTTTACTTTCCGTACTTCACACATATACGACAAATTTAACGACACATTAGGCATAAAGGTGCGTCATTCCAGTGTAGCGAGGCCACAAAGCAATGCCGTGTCAGAGCGAGTTAATAAATCAATTAAATACTCTGTTTCTACTTTACTTCAAGAAGGTCACACTTTTGAAAATGCTTTATCAATTCATAAATCTCTTTATAATGGATCTCTACATTCCTCCACAAAATATTCTCCCAACTTGCTTCAATTTGGAAGAGAACTATCCTTAATATTTGATACTTATGACCATAATGTCAATCAGGTTCTAGACAAAGATTTTGAAGCTTACAAATTGTTACAAGATTTAAATTCTATTTACAGGAAAGCATATAATAACATCAAAGACTCTCAAAACAAAAGAAATGATCATTTTCAAAAACGTGCTAAACTAAGAAAAATTATGAATAAAGATATTGTGTATTTAAAATCTGTAGATAAGTTCAAACCAAAATATTCTGGACCTTACATTGTTATACACAAATATTCACCTGTCTCTGTTTCAATCAAACGCTTACATGCACCTGATGACTCTGCTTTTAGAGTACACATTGATAGGTTAATCATCGCTCCACCAAGAAGCGACCACTTACTTACAAGTCATGATGGTTACAATAACATTAACTCTCCAACTTATTCAACACGTTATAATTTAAGAACTAGAAAATAGCGTATAATTTTATAATTGTTGTATTTTGTGCGAATTTTTGGTTTTGTTCACACTTGTGTATATTGATGTACACAATATACTGATGTTATATTTGATGTTTCCTTGTGAAAGTTCTCGGCTGGTCCAAGTTTGCCATATCTGCCATTCCCTTGATGAAACAATCTTGTTGTGAACATTATCTTTTATTTTTATGGGGTGTTTGCGCATATACACTTTATAAAAAATCTTAACTTTTGTCGTCATATTTTTTTAAATCTCATAAATAGTTATAAACATAATTATAGTAACATTAATTGCAATAAAATTTTTTCTCTTAAGGTCAGTTTTTTTTTTAAATTTTAATATTGCTAATTAAGTAAATATGTACCTCATGACTTAACATTTTTACCGAACTTGACAAAACTCTCTCTCATTACTCTAGGATTGACTTTTATTCGACATACACTAGGTGTATATATATATTTTTTATTTTTCTAATTATTCCCTTTCGGAGTGGTGATCTGTTCAAAATTATTGCCCTTAGGATCTTCCACCCCATTGTAATGAGAGACACATTCGAATTGGTATTCCAATTCACCTTAAATCCCCTGTCAAAATGAGTATACGAGACTGCTCCTCAGTTTGTTGCATTACTGCTGCGGGAGCAACGGGGTCTATGTTGTGACAGCAATGTGGACCTCGCCCTAAATATTCCCTCCACAAATAAGGCAATAGTCCTAAACTTGCGCCATCACACTTGTCCTTAGACAAGATTTAAGGCAGGAATTTTTTTTGGATCGTGCGTCACTTTCCCTATCCTGTCCTGTGCGAATGCACAAATTTTTACTATTTTTAAACCCAAATTTTATTCATTTTTATCTTCATCATTTTTATATTTCATTTTTACACATGTGTAACTGTTAATGTAACTGTTACTGTATCTTATCTTATATATCCTGTATTTGCATTTATATATTTCATGTTTATTTTATGCAAGATTACATATATCATTATTTTGCATTATGTTCGAACAAAGAAAATTTTATTGTATTGTAGTTGCAACTTAAAGCTTATATGTGTTCAGAAATATGAACATTTTAAATTCATTTAGCATGCTTACGACCAGTTATCAGTAAAATAAACATTAGTTGATGATAATGCAACTTTTCTGGTCATATTTTGGTCATCACTATATATATGTAGAGTAATTAAACTGCTATATGTTCCGGAACAGCAAAAATAACAACAACATCTACTTCTACAAAACAAAACTCTTATGAAGCCATGGACTCAAGGAATAAACTAGTGTGTACACTATGATGACCAGTAGCAAAAATTTTGGTATACCATTTCCATTTTCATTTTCATTTTCATTTTCATTTTTTATATTTGTATGTGTTTATATTTTTCTTATATTGTGCATTGATTATATGTAAACTTTCAGACGGAGCATGCCTGCAATTTAAACCCTAACAAATTATTCTTTTATCTGAGCAAACGGGGGAAATATATGATATGAGAATCATATATTAAGTTTTAACAAACCTTATCCTTTATTTAAATTATATTTTTCCCTTTCCTTTTTCAAAATTTAATTGAGTTATCTTTAACTACAAACAATAATCCCGCTGTAATTTATACCCTTTCCCTTTTTCATTTTCACTTGTGCTCGATCACTAATATCTCATGGCTTTTCGATTAAAAAAAAAAGAAAAGAATTAGCACAGATGCCTTTTCGTAATTTTACTTTCCGTAACCAAGCTTATAACACAATATGTGCATAGCGCATTTTTGTGGCCACAAAAGTTATGCGAATCTTCCATTTGGCCCAAATGCATGCCCTTATATGGTAGTGGTAAGAACTCAATCACTCACACCCATGTCTAAAAATATATTCTCATTGTTAAAAGCACATACTGTTTTGTCTGTCGAAAAATCCGTTCTCATGAGAAAGATATTTGTCGGTTATAATCGCCGTGGCGATATTAATTTTTGAAACAAAATTTGTCCTTTTGAAAAAATATAGCAACCCGGCTTGCTAAATACCATTAGTTATGCGGCAGCTTCATCTGAAAGTATTTACGCCTAGACACTCTGTAACAACCCTATTTTGGCGAGATTCTTGTCAGTGCAATTCCAACTTGTATCGTGGAAACAACACTCACTTCGCTTTCTGTCTTCGCATAATAATGGCTGTTTAAGAGCGGCCTTTCTTGTTTACCCTCTTCTGCCTTCGATCATCTTATGTTTACGGAATAAAATCCTGAAATTATACCGGATACTGGAGTTTTTCTTTTCCCATCAATCAAAAACCTGGATATTTCGTTAATCTCACAACCAATGAAAACATAAACTATCTTCAACAAACAACATCATTATAGTCAGTTTCTGTCAATGAGCGGCAATGTGCTCTATCTTTTGTGTAGCCCTGCATATGATCTACAGAATTTATACACGTCAAGCAATATGTAAAACTAGTCGTTGGGGGACGCCGTAATACTTACCCATCATGGATATGCATGATATAAAATGTGAAAATAAAACATGTGTAATAAACTTTAAATGCTCTATTTACTGAATTGCGTAAAAGAAACATCCTTATAACTCCAAAAAGGATAATTATATTAAGTAATGGTTTATTGCGTCTGATTAAGTGTCTCATTTCCAATTAAAATATATCTTTGAATTTAAATTTGTATGAAATACAGGGTCATGAAAAATCGAAGCGTGTGGAAAATAGAATTATAAATATCTCGGCAACTCATTATCTGATCGCCTTCATTCTTTATGCAAAATTTATGTTTTTTTATTGTATTTTATATTCACTCCTTAAAATAAACAATTTCGAAAATTTTTATATCCTTTTATCAGAACGAATATTTCGAGAGTCCGAAAAAAATAGTTCCGGATAATCGAGGTTACTGAAATTCAACAAGCTTCTTCCCATTATTACATACTATGTACATACCAAATTTCAAGTCTCTATCTCAATTTGTTCGGGAGATAGAGCGGACAGGGAAATACAGACACACAGACGGACGGCAAAAAATTTTTTTTCTAAAAATGTTTTTCGGAATCTCCAGTGTCTGAAACGTGTAAATCCGTCAAAATTTTTTTTTCGATTTTTAAAACGATTACAAGACTTACCCTATACTACGTATGATGGGTAAATAAAATTAGTTAAATTTAAAAACTCGTGCCACAACGAAAAACGCAATTCCAGCAATTACTGTTTATAGTCCGTACGGTATTCGAATTCTTCTGTGTGTCCCTGTAAATAAACGATGAATGCTATGCACTCCATAATCTATAGTAAGCATCTTGTAATGCACTTTATTGATATACAGGGTGTCTGGAAACGGTCGAATAACTCTAAAAATATACATCGGATTGGAAAAAGGAAAAATGCATGTTCAATAGTTTTGAAAAATCTATTTAGGGATATCAAAGTTGCCCCCTCCCAACTCTACCCCCTGTGGAGAAAGGGGGGCAAATTTGAATTCTCAAATGATAATCCCCCTTTTTTCATTGAAGATTCGGATTCTACGGGAAAAAATATTTAACTTTGTATTTAACATTTTCTTCGAAAAATCGTAGATAGTGCTGTAATTGAGTAAAATGCAGTGAGAATCGTTTCTAGACTTTTCGGACACCCTCTATATCAAATTCAACTTGTTTGAAATACATTAACACCATTAAAATACATCGCAAACTAATTTTCTCCATAGGCCTTAATGTAACGGAATTCTTTTCAGTCTTCCTGTAAATGAACTATAAATGCTACATACTTGATTATCAACACCGAACATACGATAGTAAACCTGAATAACATATATCAATTGCATGGCAATCCGAGTCTATTTACGTGAGTTAGAGCACGGACAGGCAGACAGGCAAACCGAATTTATAAACACTTTTCTACATTGTTGGAGAGTGTTAAAAAACTACGTACGCTTGCTAGAAGTTTGAATTAATCGTTTCCGTGTAACTGATTACTAAAGAACCTGGACTGCCTATAAGACGAATGGAACTAAAATCTTTTTAGGTGCGTTCGTAATTACGTAAATAAGTAGCACCTATTGCCGTCGTCTGGTCCGTCCGTCTGTCTGTTCGTCCGTCCGCATATAACAAAGCAAAATCTACCCAACCAAATGGTTTGAAATTTAAGATATATTATCTTTGCAGAATTTTGTAGAGACATTTCAAATTTTATGAAAATCGAATCAAAACTTTAGAAAATATTAATAAAAACATTTATTAAGAAATTTGATTTTTTTTTTAAAATTTGTTCTTTCTTGTTAGAGGAGCTTCGGAGGTTTAACCGTCAAGCGACCGAGATACTTATTTTATGACAAATTAATCTGCAGACCATATAATTCATTTCACAGAATTAAAAATCATCAAGATCTGAATATCTATATAACTAACTATAGTACGAACGCACCTCATTTGTCACGCTTGACGTACAATTTCCAACTTGTTAAAAATATTCATGACTCTAATCTATTCTTGACTACAGTAACATCTCCCCTCAATCGGGGCATCAAAATATCCCCTTGGAAGGTTTCTAATTTAATTCTTATTAATGGTCTAAAAGGTATAAAATCCATATTTCACATAAACATCAGACTTCATTTTTTTTTTCTTTTTCGAAGATATATATATATTTAAATTGATTTTCTAAAAAAGTACGTATATAAATTCACTGCAAATCTTTATACACTTTTCAAAACACTTATTTTGTCACCTTTTTTAGAACACTTTCTAGCGCACTTTTTAAAAGCAATGATTTCACAAGTGTGCCCAAATGTGCTCCCAATTCGTTTTCAAATGTGTTACCAAGTTTAGATTTAATAGATACCATGAGCAGAACACTTTCTTTATAGCAGAGCATATTTGGAACACATTAAAGTAACTGGAACACTTTTTTACTTACCCATCATACGTAGTATAGGGTAAGTCTTGTAATCGTTTTGAAAATCGAAATTTTTTTTTTTGACGGATTTACACGTTTCAGACACTGGAGATTCCGAAAAACATATTTTTAGTAAAATTTTTTTGCCGTCCGTCTGTGTGTGTGTCTGTGAACGCTCTATCTCCCGAACAAATTGAGATAGAGACTTGCAATTTGGTATGTACTTAGTATGTAATAATGGGAAGAAGCCTATTTCATTTCAATAACCTCGATTAACCGGAACTATTTTTTTCGGAGTCTCGAAATATTCGTTCTGATAAAAATAAAAATTTTCGAAATTGTTTAGTTTAAGAAATGAATATAAAAGACAATAAAAAAACATAAATTTTACATAAAGCATGAAGTCGATCGGATAATTAGTTGCCGAGATATTTATAATTCTATTTTCCACACGCTTCGATTTTTCATGACCCTGTATTTCATCCAAATTTAAATTCAAAGATATATTTTAATTGGAAATGAGACACTTAATCAGACGCAATAAACCATTACTTAATATAATTATCATTTTTGGAGTTATAAGGATGTTTCTTTTACGCAATTCAGTATATAGAGCATTTAAAGTTTATGACGTCATCAAGCCACGATTTTATTTGAATTGCAATGCATTTTATAAGTAGTTTACACATTTTTATTTTAATATTTTACATTATGCATATCCATGATGGGTAAGTATTACGGTGGCCCCCAACGACTATAGTTTGAATCAAAGTGTTCCAAATGTGTTCCCAATAAGCTGAGAATTTGCACTGCTGTAAACCCGTAAGTTTTTTAGCATAAATCGATTTCCAGAAGCTTGAAATATGCGAATCCAAACTTGCATTTCATTCCGCCAAGTAGTTTTTGAATTATGCTTTATAAACTACCAGCATTGAATTCAATTTTGCTACGATCAAAAAGGAATTTATCATTTAAAACCAATTTCCAAACTTTGAACCTTTATAATTCCTAACTATTTGACCGAATTAATTCCCGTTTGGTATCCTAAGGAAAATTTTACCGAACAAAACAACAAATATGCTGTGAAAATTGGGTGTTTGGTGCAATTTTTGTATGAATAAGAACCCCCAAGTTTGTCATTATTATTATTATTATTATTATTATTTTAAAACATAAATTGAAATAAGATATAATTTCCAGTCGAATATCTATTTCCATTTTTTTCGGGGGGGGGGGGGGAGCAACTGTACCATCCTGCAAATTATTGTACAGTTATTCTGAACCACACTGTGTATTTTTAAATGTTTATCCTATTTTTTAATTATTTCTAGTTTTGTTTATATATTTTATTACATTTTTCTATTTCTTCTTCTCTATCTTAATTTTTTAGAAGTAGTCATGTGTATTTAATCATTTTAACATTTTCGTTTACTCTCCATATTTTCTTTTTTTTTTTCTCCTTTAAGTCTTCATTAATCCAGATTTTGGCGAATTCCCGAAGAAGACTTAGGAACATTTTGCTCATTTATTTTTCCTCTGTAATCGCCATGAACGATTAACGCATTGTTTGTTAGTGGCTCGCACAAAATCTTGAACTGGGGATAGCTTTAATTATTGTTAGTCTTAAACACTTACAAAATACAATCATGTTACAATCATTTATATTTGCTTAATAAGGTTTTATTTTACGAAATATAAAACCACAATAGTGTCCTGTTAAAGCGAAAACTATTAAAATTGGGTAGATAAACAATTACATTAAAACTCCAATTAACCGAACTCCAGATATATGAATCACCAACTATTCGTATCGATGTTAAGTGGGAAAAATAAAATTTGTTCGAAAATATATCATTTTCTTGAAATTTATATTTAAATCAATGGAAAAAAAATATGTTTGGAACTACATGTGTTGTAACAACCTGCGGTGTTGCATTTGTATTTTTATTTTTGTTTTTTTGAGAACGACTTTTTTCCGAATAGTAATTAAACTGCAATGAGATTGAATGATTGTGAATCAGAGAAATTCTATGAAATAAAGTGCAAAATACTATTCGTAAGTATAGTACTAGTCAAAATTAAAGATTGTACGTGTCTTATGCAGAACTTATACGGGACTCTTGCCGCGAAGCAATTAAATTTACTTATCCATCTTCCTACTACGAACTAACTTATTAGAAGTGCCATGAATTAAAAGTTGCCAATATTGATTTTTTTTTATTTATTAACTAGCTGACCCACCCGGCGTTGCTCGGGTCAGTGATAATAGTCTTAAATATACCTAAAGTATGTATTAAATGATTTTATATTTTTAAATGTAGAATTTTAAAGTATATTGCAGGAAAAAAACGGAATTCGCGAAAGTGACTTACGGAAATGCAAGTTTTTGAAAGGGTTAATATTGATTTTTTTTAAACCGAAGGCGTCATTCGAAAGGAAAATGCACGTAGATGTGGTCTGGTATCTTTGGATTTTTCGTATTTTGATTTCCAAAGCCGATACTGATTTATAAACATTGCAGAAAAAAAAAATCGCGTTAGTGACTTTTCAAATTGAATTCGCGAAAGTGACTTACCGAAATGAATGTTTTTGAAAGGGTTAATATTCATATATTTTTTAATGAATTGCGTCATTCGAAAGGAAAGTGAACATAGATGTGGTCTGCTATTTTTCGACTTTTCGTACTTTGATTTCCGAAGCTGATACAGAATTTTAAACATTGCAGAAAAAAACGGAATTAGCCATTAGCGAAAGTGACTTTCGGGTTAATATTAATATTTTTTTAAACCGAAGGCGTCGTTTTAAAGGAAATTTAACTTATATGTTGTTTGGTATCTTTCGTTTTTTCGTAGTTTGATTTACAAAGCCAATGCAGAATTTTAAACATAGCAGAAAAAGCGAAATTTGCGAAGAATTTTTTTTCATAGGGTTAATATTCATATTTTTCGAAACGGATTGCGGTATTCGAAAGGAAAATGAACGTTGATATGTTCTGGCATGTTTAGTGATTTCGTATTTTGCTCAGAAGCCCGGATGCATATTTTTAAAGATTCCAGAAATCGCTAAAAACACCGAAACGGCTCTAGAGATTTTTAAAAAAATGCGGCGTTTTTATATTTAATTTGATGTAACCGGTTTTCCGTATTTTAAAAAGTTCCGCCGATCAAAAAAAAAAAAAAAAGTTCGATTTTTTAAATTAATTATTTAAAGGGTTAAGTTTCGTGTTTTTCGAAACGGACTGCTCAGTTACAAAGCTGAAAGAACGTAGATGTGGTTTGGTGTGTTTCATTTTTCCGTATTTCGAACGGTTTAGCCGATGCGTGTTTCGAAAAATGGTAGTGGAGGGGGCGCTTTCGCACTTTCAGATCTTCTGTGCTTCCACGTTTCGGAACGGGATTTCTGGCACTTAAGTTTTTTCGGCCGACCGTTTTAATTGCGGTGTTTAATTAATATCCAGGATAATTATCAAAAAATGAAAAATCTGAGCCTCATGTGCATTAGGAATTGCCTTGGCCTATCCTCATCCAAATTTTCAGACCTCTATGCGCCGATGATTTTTCTAGCTATTGTAAACACAGACACACACACAGACAAAATCTTTCTTTTATTAGTATAGATTTATCAATCTATAATGGAATATTAATTAATCTTTTGGAAATTTTGAGGTGTGCCAGCTCACGAGCTTTAGTCTCATTGCTTTCATATATGCAACACTGATTCCCGAACAAAACTGTGTCTTTCTTTTTGACTTGCTACATTTTCTTAGTATTTTTCTTTTTAAATTCGTCATGCGACAAATGATGATTAAAAGGAGTTATTAACAACAACGTTTTCATGGCCATCTACACAATACGGACCGTAATAAGATTCCACCCGCATCTTGACCCCATTTGACCTCTTTTTTTTTTTCTCTCTCTCGAATCGGATCCGGACTTCCTGTTAGCATCACTTTCAACTTATATTATATTTGATTGCGTACATTTTCCACCTGGCGATACAGACGCAGTGGTTTATTTATTTTTCTTTCTTCAAATTTAAAAACTAGAATAAAGGTCTTTGAGTACGTTTCTCTCTCTTTTTTCTTTTTTAATTCTAATTTTTTGTATTGTTTCAGTGTGTGTATATATATATCGATATCTATTGTATTCATATTGTTTCATCTATAAAAGCATTATGTGATTGATACATTTTTTATCATTCAAATAGCCCATTTCTTATCAATATAAATTTAATTAGGTAATTAAGTTTAAAATACGTAATTTCACTGCTGCAACATGCGTATTTAGTTGTATATATATTTTTTTCGCTATAATGACTACTTCAATCGTATTTTTTATTGTACAATTGCTGCTTTTCTTTCTCAATTACTTTTTGTTATGTTTACTATTTATTGAATCAACACATTTAAACTTTTTTTCATTCTGGCCACTGCCTTACATTGTTATATATTTTAATATCATCTGTTTTTGATTTTCTGTACCCCATTCTTAAAATCAGTTCATTCAACAATATAGGGTATTTTTTTCTTTCAAATTCTTAATATTGGTTAATCTATTTTGTGTCGATTATCCTCAAATTTAATAGTTATATTATTTAAAATACGTTTTATTTTATGTATATACATATTACAAAAATCAAAATTCCGTACTTTATTAAATTTATTTCATAAATATTTTCCTTTCTAAATTCATCCTACAACGCTAGTTTATTAAAATTTCCCATCTTAAACAATATTCTTTTTATCTCATTTATCTAAATCTCTTTTTATTTTAAAATGCGTAATTTAAAATTTTATTTCCTCTCAAAATATTTTAAAAACATGTTCCGTAACTATTTTTCTTCAAAAACCTTTTTTATTTCACAACTCAAATTCGTTCTATTTAAAATTGTCACCTATACTATTTTCTTTTTCCTATTTGTTTTTCTTATTCCAAGCGCTCAAAATTGCACGCCTTCTTGCAAGGCCTCAGCGCGTCAGTTTTCTACCGCCATAGCTATAGATATATAGCCATAGCGATATATATGTTTCAACGCTAGTTCCTTCTTCAGCACTGTTAAACTATATGATTGCTTACCGTTAGCTGTATCGATGGAAGGCGCCCTATATCTTGTTTACTGCCGTTTATATGTATTACCTTTATAAAAAGATTATACGTATTGGAGTAAAAGTCTTATGTGGGTAAGATGTACAATTTTTGTTCTTGCATTCGCTGTGGGTTGAATTCTGTATTAGTTTTGTAATAAGCAGACATGGAAACATAGTACTTGATGACTTCGTTGTGGAAAACCGAAAGCATCATCTTAAATTTTCAATATATTAATACCAAAATCGTAATTTGTTAAAAAATATGTAACAGATCTACACAATTCTGAATGTAAAGTGTAAAAATTACTTAGCTTGTAAGATAAAGTTATTTTTAAATTCACTAAACACAGTATAAAATTTAACACTCGCGATCACTGCCAAAATTTTGTATTAATCTGTGGGTTCGTATATTTTGTACTATGTTAGTGATAGTAGTGGCTACAGTTGCAGTTAAAGATTTCTTTAGAATAAACTGGAGAATTTTATAATTTGAAGTGTGTTAGTGGTAATAACGGTTATGGCAGCAGTTAAAATAATCTTTATACTAGAGATGTGTCCTTTGTCGAGGAACGATTCCAAAGGAACGATTCCGGCAGTGAAACAGAAGGAATGATTCCAGTCTTTAAAGATGAATCTGTCTTTTTCGAATGATTCCAGTCTTTTAAAATGAATCAGTTCTTTTCGGAATGATTCCAATCTTTAAAAATCAATCTGTCTTTTTCGGAACGAGTCCTCGGAATCGGTCCGAAATGCACCCTGCAAAAAGGACCAGTTCCGCGAAATTAGCCCGAAATATACCGATTTCGAAAAGGACCGAAGGAATGGTTCAAGAAATGAAATTATTCCGAAAAGGACAGATGTTGAGCAAGATTCCAAAAAGGGGATGATTGCTTGGAATCTGTCCTTGTTCTTTTAGAACTCTGTAGAATATTCTTTTTCTCTCGGAAATGTACCTTTTTATAGGAACGACTTCAAATAACTCGTTCCTTTCGGTGAATGATTCCGGCTAGAACGATTCTTTAAAAGGAACGGTATTGACCATCTCTACTATTAACTACAGGTAAAGTTTTAGTTTTGACTGCTTATAATTAATGCAAAGTATTTTAAGATGCGATTTCAATAAAACTGTCTAATTTTTAAAATAAAAGTTACTTAATTTTATGTATGTATGATCGGATTAATTTATTAGTTTAAAAAATATATGCAGATGTATTCTTTGTCGAGTATCAAATTGAGATGATAGGAAGTGTGACTTAAAATGGCTTGTCGAGGCATGTTAAATGATAAAATAACACAGTTTGCTTCCTTAAAAACAATCATCATGTTATGCATTCCGTAATAGGTACTGCCTAAGGGGAAACATCTGTTAAAGAAATCTTGTGTGGGTGTTGTTACAAAATATCTCATTTGTAAACTAACAGACGAATATATGTCATTAGTTTGTTTAGTGCATAAGTTTTGTAAAGTTCAAGGTTTTTTCCTAGTTACGGATTTTGTTTGTTTGCCTTGATTGTTTTAAGGTAGAACATCTCACTTTAAAAAATAAATGAATGTTTTTTGTTTAAAGATAATTTTTAGTTAATGATTTTTATTTATTTATTTATTTATTTATTTTTACTAAATTGTAATTTTTATTTTTTTTTTTTTATTTTTTTTTATTTGCTAACTTGTATTATGTTTTTGTTTAATAGTTAAATCTTTTTCGAAAACTTTGACTTATTTTACTAATTTGTATATGTTAAAAATGTGTATATATGAATTTTAAATACTAGTTTGTATATTTTTTTGAAAACATTGAAACTTTTTTGACTAATTTGTACATAGTTATTTAATTTTTAATATAGTATATTTAATTTTCTTGATGATAAAAGAATCTTTCTTTAAATATGTTAATTATCTGTGTAATACATAACTGATAGTTGTGGTAAGTACGAGTATGTTTAAGTACTAACTTTGATAATGGGGAGGGAGTACAAATCGTTCATTGGGTGAATATTTTTCTGTTAAATAGTAAAGTTAAAATAGTAAAGTCTGTAAAAGCATATGTTAAAATTATGTAAAGCCAAAGTATAAAATGAGAGAATAAAAGTTTGGTGGGTATGAGTATCATGGTAAAGACCAATCACTTTTTAAATTTTTAAGTTCAAGAAATCATGTATAAACAGAAGTTTATATAAGGAGCTCACTTAATTTCAATTAAAAGCAGGTAAATCAATAAAATTAATTTTAAAGTGCTGTGTAAATATCTATTCTTTAATATTATTCTTTAATTCTATAAATGTCTATTCTTTTTTCTGTGTCTGAAACTTAATTATTTCAATTGATGTTTAGTATTTTCATTCAGTGTTAAGTATCGAAAAAGGATTAAATATCAAACGTAAACTTAACAGATAAATAAAAAAATAATACAAAATAGTAATAATAATAATAGTAATAATAAAATAATACAAAATAGTAAAAAATAAATAAATAAATCAATCAAAGTTTTCTAAAATCATGTACAAATAAGTAAGAAAAAATAAAGTATCACATAAAAATGTCATCTATTACATAAAGATTTAACTATTAAAAAAAAAAACTTTATACAAGTTAGTTAAAGAATTTAAACCATCACATAAAATATTTATATGTTTTCTAAAAATATATTTACATGTAAACAAAAATGAATGAAAAATTGCAAGTTAATAAAAAAATGTCAAAGTTTTCTAAAAAAAAATAATGTGTTTAAAACAGATGTATGGGCTATCTAATGTCGAAATGTTGACTAATATTTGCTACTAAGTATTGTAAAATTCATATAGTCGCGTTACATGAACTATGTTTTTTTTTTTTTTTTAGATATGAAATGATTACTTAAAATCAAAGATTACATATCGTAACATGTTGTGTAAACTATTAAAATTATATTTGTAATAATATAAAAATTAGAAAAATACATATTTGTATTTTTTTAAAAGTAACGGATAGAATGCATAAGATGCTGTTGTGTAAGCAAGGGAATCTTAAAACAGTGTCAGAAAGGGCTAAAATAAATATCAGGTAACCAAAAAAGTTCTGTCGTTTTTAGGTGAAAGAAAACAAACAGCAAAATATATCGGAAGGAATACAATTTATTCATCAAAATAACCACCCTCACATGCAAGAACCTTTCCCCAATGGGAAACAAGCTTATACATTTCATTTTTATAAAAGTGACGATCTTTAGAGTTGAAAGAGTTCTGTAAATTCGTTTCCATAGCCTCTCGACTTCTGAACTGTCGATTGCGCAGATTATTACTGAGGCTTAAAAATAAGTGATAATCAGAAGGGCTAATGTCAGGGGAATAAGGAGAGTGCAAAAGCGCTTCCCATCCAAGGGTCTGAATTGTGTCAGATGTCACACGCGCGGCATGCGGCCTAGCATTAGGAAAAGAACGCCTTTACGGTTCACCAAAGCTGGCTTTTTTAAAAAAGTGATTGGTGAACTCGACGGAATTGGCCACTATAGACATTCGCAGTAATCGTCTGACCAGATGATAACAGTTCATTTTGAACAATTCCATTTGCTGTCCACCATACGCACAATAACACCTTCTGCTGATAGATCTTGGATTTGGTGGTCTGTGGCGCTGCATCAGTGGCTAACAATCAATGATGCGATCTTTTGAGATTGCTGTACAACAGCCACTTTTCATCACTGGCAAGAAATGGTTGCGTTTGATGGTGATGCAGCAACCTCAAACAAAAACTCAGGCGCTCGAGCTTCTGGGCAGGTGTCAATTGATGAGGTAACCATTTTCTCAGCTTGTACACTTTCCCCAGACGATGCAAATGTAAACGAATAGTTTCACCACTGACCGCGAACCTTTCTGATAACATCTGACAGATTTGAGTTGAATCTTCTTCCAATGCAGCCTGTAATTCCTCATCATTAATGCCATATGGCCGCCCTGCTCTTGGGACATCTTTCAGCGACTCATCGCCAGCGGCAAATTTTCTAAACCACCTTTGGGTGGTGCGAATGCTGAAACAATCTTCTCCGAAAGCTTGGCATATTTTTTTGGGCTGTGTGAACAGCATTTGTTCTAAGTTTAAACTCATACAACATACAAGCACGGATTATACAGTTTGGAGTACTCCTGTTCACCTTCATTTTTCTACTGTTACGAGATAACCTTTCCAATTTTCTTTATATAGGATGGCTCTGCAATACATCTTGATTAACATATTTTAGCGATTGTAGCGCCATCGATTATCCGCTGCGTGTAACATTCTTTAACGTTTGTCATTTCATAAAAACGACAGAACTGTTTTGGTTACCTGATATGATACATAAACTAGGGATTTTAGATGAAAAGTGTTAACCTGTTAACCCAAATGAAATATTATATTTGTGCATACTCTGTAAAAATTATGAAGCTTAAAAATTGTATTCATATGAGTAAACAACGGGGTCCACTCAGTCCAATAGTTAACACATTGGTTACAAAATGAGGAGCTTGGCTTTGTGTTCGTGGGTTCCAAGCCACGCGCTCTGAGCGAGATGACTGTACAAGGTTCTTTGAGGATTGTATTTGTATAAAATTGATAATCCGGGTCAATTTCTCTTCAAATGTTCTCCCTGAAAGTAATCCTCCTATAGCAATACGGTAAAACATTGGTTGATATACTTAAACAAATCCCTCTCTCATGTGAGTAAAACTTAAAATTAATCTTAAGTCTTAAGTATAGAAAAATATCTACTCTTTCCGAAAAACATTGGTTATAATATACAAAATTTTCTCTTGTGAACTAACCTATGCTCCTCCCCCTCCCCCCCCCCCAAAAAAAAAAAAAAAGATTCATTAAATGTTATGTTAGCTAATTGGGAAACTAGAAAATAAGTCGAGAAAGATGTATGAAAATCAAACCAAAACACACTAAAAATCAACCTGAACATAGTAAAAATTAATCTATGCATGCTAAAAATCAACTATTCATCTTGTGAATTCCTGTTTCAACACCTAAGTTCGTAAAAACGTATTTCCATAGAATAACGGATAAAAGCAACGAAAACTACCATGCCGATGAGTTTTAACTTAGGTTCGAATCTCCGTACAAAAAACGTAATAAATCATTATTCAAATATTGAGCTATCCCATTTCTTATGTGAAGGGTATAAAAAAGTAAAAGGAAGTCGGGATCAACCTGACCTAGCTAAAAAGAATACGAGTATAGGACCCGTCGTACCTATATTTAAAAAATGCGTATGGTCCTCGTAGAAAAACCAATTTTTATTCAATTTAATTCTCTAATTTCTTGATATAGGACGATATCAGCACAAAAAAAACTGAGTAAAATTTAACCTAGCTATTTTTAACAAAGAAAAATATACAGAAAAATTACCGAAATATATAAATTAAACTTAATTAATTCTCTAATATTCCGCTAGGTGAGTGCACTGGCGTAAAAAAAAAAATTGAGTTGAATTTACAACTTAGTTGAATTTTTACCCTCTTTAATTTTAACATATTTTGTAGTTGCCATCTAAGAAAATTAATTTTTTTATACATGGTTAACGCTTTTCACATTAGAGGGCGCTATACTTGAAAAATAGTGAAGGACGAAAATGGCTGCGTTTTGGGGGAAAATTATGGCTGCATGGTGGGAGGGTCTGCTGGCTGCTGGTCCGTGGAAGGAAGGAGGAGTGACAGAGGCTGCAAAGTGCAACCGTACAGCCTGTTGAGCCCGTTCTCTCATTTCCTCACTACTTCTGCTTTTACAATTTCAGCTTGATTGAGTTTATAAGATATTTAAGACAATGTCATGATAAATGTGTCTACTTTAAATATTTCACATTTTAGTCTGTTTTCTTCACTCACAATTTTCTCAATTTTATTCTTTATATTAAAAAAAAAAATGCATATAAATCAATCGAGTAGCGTTACTTCAATCTTGCCTAAACAAAAATCGGCAATCAATTCTAATCTGTTCTTCGCATAATTTTCAAATGAATGCGACGGTAGATTGCTCTGTCATCTATCTCTCACTACTTATAAGTGATACTGTTTATTTGCCCTATAAATTCTGAAACATAAGATATCCTAATTTGGGGCATATCCAAGATGCTCTATTCTCCTCGATAGTTTTTCATTTAAACAACATTCTAGACTTGCTTTTGACAAACTGAGTATATCCTAACTCGATCTGCAAGAACGAAATAAAAGAAAGAAAGAAAAAAAAAACTACTATGTTGTGATCAATCACAAAACTTTCTTCTATATCACTAAAATCGTCTGAAACCAAAAATAAATGACAGTTTATTCGTTCTTGAGATATAGCTATCGCGTAAATCTCGAAAACGGCAACATATCAGTGCCACCTGTTGGGAGATTTACACAAAAACCTGATTAGCATCTATTTATGTCAAGGTTTAACAGAATATGAAGTTTAATGAAATTTAATGAAGTAATCCTTGAGATATAGCTATCGTGGAAATACTGAAAAATGCAGCATAGCAGTGCCACCTGTTGGGAGATTTACACCAAAATCTAATAAGCACTCATTTATGTCAAGGTCTAACTGAATCTGAACTGTGATTAAATTCCGTGCATTAGTTCTTGAGAAAGAACACCCGCAAAATTCGTCACATGCAGACACGCATAGACAGACAGACTCACAGACAGACATTTTCTAAAAACAGTCAAATCGTGTTCAAGGCCTTCTAAAACATATAAATCTGTCTTAAACCAACGAAATTTATCATGAATACTATCTTCTTGTAAAGATAGAATAAATTTTGAAAAAACTGAAAATAATTACCAAGAAAGGTCAAATGGACCTCCAGGAGAAGAAAACATCTGATTGAATTGGATTTTGTTTGGGTGAAATCGGGTTACGCGATCTGGGCATACCAAGTAACTTTGCATTTAATAAGTATCCATTGAAATAATTTATGAAGACAATTGAATAGATGGCAGTTACTCATCATGCTGAAGTTTAATCTCAAAGAAACCCGTACAGGCCATACGTCACCTCCCAAAGGATTAATAAAAGTCTAAAAATACACTCTAACAAAAATAAATCTCGAAATCTACAAACCAAGCTTTGTTTTTATTTTTCTAATCTCGAAAGTGTTATCTTGGAAGACCTTTTTCTGTGTGTTTGCGTGCTTCGATTTTTTTTTCTTTCTTTTTGTGCTGCATAATGTCAGAATTGGAACTCTAGTTCTGGATCGTAAAGTTTTTGAAACTTGCAAACGACTGAAGATTATCTAGGCATTAAATCTAGAATATTGTTATTTAAAAATGCTTCCGTGTTTTCGACATATTTCGCGTTATTATACTCGCGGTCGAAAGCCCGTGCTACGAAAATAAGTAATATAAGTGAAATTTTAACAGTTTAGGTTTTGATTTATATTTGCTTAAAATTAGTTTTGTAGAAATATTACTTGATAATATTAATAGGTACATATACACACGTGAGATCTTGTAAATTGTTTTTGACAAATACAATAAAATATCGTTATAACGAATTTCTGGAGACCACCGATTAAATTAGTTTTACTGAAAAGTTCGTTAATATGAAATTCCAATATGGCGTTTTTTTTTAAAAGGAAATTTGTATACACATTGAATAATAAAAATATATATTATTACTATAAATTTCGTTTAACTCATTCGGCGCCGCTATATATATATTAAACTGTGTTTTTATGGAAGAGTTTTTTTCTTTATAAATAGAAACTCTTTAATGTATTTCTGAAGAAATTTTTTTTTAAATTTCGAATATTTAGGAAAAACAGAATGTTCCCAAAATGGGAGCAATGACGCGTAATGAGGGTAAATTTTTTCAAAATTTTTACCTATGCCTCCGTGCATTTATGGTTGTTATTTCTCAGTTCTACAGCTATAAAAGGGATAATATCATTCTGAAACTGATATTTTACGAAGAATTGATATACATTAGTCCAACATCTACATTTATAATAAAAATAAAAAATAAAATTACCGATTCCATAAGCATTTTCATTATCCACCTCTTTAGTTTTCCTCATTACATCATTTTTGTCCTACTATTTTACATGAAAATGATTGAACATTTTTTATTCAGCATTATATTACATTTTTTTTTCGTTTTCTAAAATTGGTTTTTAAACATTTTTTTTCCCCATATTCCAATTTGAAGATTCGTCTGAACTTTCATCTAAAATATCAAGTCTGCGTTTAATACTTAGTCTTTTTTAAACACTAGATGAGATATTTCTTGATGGTCTATTGATTTAAAATTTAAGGAAAGTTCTACTCTGCCAAATATAACATGGAATAAATCGTCGCATAAATTATTTTCTATTACATACGTAATAGAAAATAATTTATGCGACATACATATGAGAAAGCTATCGTCCTCATATGTAACAATACTGCAATCAGGTGGCAAACAAACGATTTCCGGAACATCCGAAAAATCCTCCAATTCTAAAAAATTGTTCAATCATCTTCCATGTAAAATAGTAAAAAAAAATGCAATGATGAAAAATAAAGAGATGGATAATGAAAATGCTTATGGAACTGGTAATTTCATTTCTTTTTTTTTTTTTTCTTTTTTTTTCTTTTTTTTTTTTTTAATTATAAATGTAAAAGTTGGACTAATTTATATGAAATCTTCTTAAAATATTAGTTTCAGAATGATATTATCCCTTTTACAGCTAATAAACCAAAAAATAAATACTATAAATGCACGGAGGCATATGTACAAGTTTTCAAAAACATTACCCCCATTAGGCGCCATTGCTGCCAATTTTGGGAACAACTTATGCTTTCGGTAATTGTGATTGACGTATTATACATATTAATTCCGGATTGAAGTTGTTTAATATAATACACTGTTATAAACATATTTTAACTAAAATATATAATTTTTATTACAAAGTTATTTATTTTTTAAATATTTCTTTCGAATACGGCCAAAATGCTATTTTTTGCCTTTTTTATTTAACAGGTTTTAAAAAATAGGAAACAAATATACAGTATATTACTACTGTGAACTTATTAGTTAGAAATAATATAGTTATTAAGTTTCAAGATTTTAATCGTAACTATTATAAAGGGATTGTAATGGATCTGACATATATCTGACGGATTAAAAAAAACCTCACTGACATATGTCGTTAATATAACTTTTATTTATTTACAAAAAAATCAAAAGTTTTTTTTCCCGCACTAAAGTTGACAATGCATTTTTTCAAACAAATTTTGCGAAATAATTTCGGAACATTATTTTCTTGGGATAATTACTTTTTAAGAGTTTCAATGTTTTATAGAGCCCTTTTTGATCATACAACACAATCTTCGGTACTTGGACAATTATCATTAGCTTCATTTTCATTGTCTTCTACCTCCCCTTTATTGAATTTCCGATGAAAGTTTTTTTTTTTTTTTCTCCCAAATTCCAGTTTTTCGATAGATGATTTTTCTTGCTAACTCAACTTTCGAAAAACTGAAATGACTAATCTTTTTAAGCCTTCAATAAATTCATTTACTTGTACTTGAAAAATTCGTTAATGGGTAATTCCATATGTGACGGAATGACATTTTGAATTGTAGAGTGTAGGTTAAAGCAATTACCCAATATACGATTTTTCAGTTTGCATATGACTGTTACTGATTGAAATATTAAAACATATATATGAAACGTTTTTTATTCTTTTTTTTATTTGGATTTTTAGTTTTTAATTTTATTTTGCTGTAAGAGTTGATCCTATAAAAAACTTGTCAATATAAAAGTTGTAGATAATATTAAAGAGATTTATAATAAATTTAATATCGACGAAATTATGAAATTTTTTTTCTTCTTAAACCCCTATTTCCCCCCCCCCCCCTCTGGAAGTCATTTTTAAAAATTTAAAAAATCTGTCATACATAAATTTTTGGCCCTTTTCCTAGAAGTAATAACTTTAAACGGATTCGATATGTATCATAATTAAAAAGTTATATGTTTTTTCTGTTTTCACAAAAAGTCCCCCCCCCCTCCCCCAACTTGGCCCGATTTTGTCCATTAACGAAGACCGAGATTGTATATCCCTTGATTCTATGTATGAGTTTGGAAGAGATTTGTGCAAAATTATGGAGGTTATCGTGTCCACAACAAAGTAATATAGATTATAGATAGTAGACAAAGTTTTGATCTGGGGGTGGTTTTGGGTTCTAGGAGTCATGATCGGCGTAGATCTGCAAAAAATTTTCAGAAATTCCAACATATGGGAGAATGTAATAGGTATAGTATTTCTTACGAAATCTACCTAAAAGTAGGATCAGGTTAGGTTTGGGTAAAATCGCTTTACCCAGTAACTTTCTTTGCAAAGTTTCCTTAAAATAATTTATGCCGACAATCTTATAAATGATAGGCACTTATCAATCATGCTCAAGTTTATCTTCCAAAGAAACCCATACAGGCAATACGTCACCTCTCAAAGGATTAATAAGTCTAAAAATACACTCTAATTAAGAATAAACATCAAAATATACACACAGCAGCTTATTTTTATTTTTCCCTTTCTCGAAAGTCCTTATCTTGCGAGACATTTTGCTCTGTCTTTGCGTGCTTCGATTTTTTTTTTCCTTTCTTTTTGTGCTGCATAACGTCGGAATTAAAATCCAGCAGTTCTTATTAGAATCGTGATCGTAAAGTTTTCGAAACTGCAAACGACGGAAGATTATCTCTGCGTTTAAGCAGGCTAGGGCATTGTTATTTAAAAATGCTTCCCTCCTTTTTTTTTTCATATATATATTTCGCGTCGGTCACTAGGTCATTTATACAAAAGACTGTTGGCATAATTAGCTCAGCTTTTCAAATGTAGTGTCGGCAACATCCGTATATGGAAACCACTCTAACATTAAAATGGTTGGTCAATTTTAGTTTGTTTACTTTTTTTTCGGTTTTCAATCGTGATGAAACTGTCAGCGAGCGTTTTTTTCTTTTTATTACTTACTCATCATACGTAATATAGGGTAAGTCTAGTGATAGTTTTAAAAATCGATTTTTTTTCTTTTTTGACGGATTTACATGTTTCAGACACTAGATTCAGAAAAACATTTTTTGGAAAAAAAAAAAAAATGCCGTCCGTCTGTGTGTGTGTCTGTAAATGCTCTATCTCCCGAACAAATTGAGATAGAGACTTCAAATTTGATATGTGTTTAGTAGGTAATAATGGGAAGAAGCTTATTAAATTTCAGTAACCTCGATTATCCGGAACTATTTTTTCGGACTCTCGAAATATTCGTTCTGATAAAAGGTATATAAAATTTTTTGAAATTGTTTATTTTAAGGAGTGAATATAAAAGACAATAAAAAAACATAAATTTTGCATGAAGAATGAAGTCAATCGGATAATGAGCTACCGAGATATTTGTAATCCTATTTGCCACACGCTTCGATTTTTCATGACCCTGTATTTCATTCAAAATTCAATTCATAGCTATATTTTAATTGGAAATGAGACGCTTCATCCGACGCAGTAAAGTGTTAGTTAATAGGATTATCATTTTTGGAGTTATAAGCATGTTTCTTTTACGCAATTTAGTAATAGAGCATTCAAAGTTTAGGACGTCATCAAGCCACAATTTTATTCGAATTGCAATGCATTTTATAAGTAGTTTTACACATGTTTTATTTTCATATTTTATATTATGCATATCCATGATGGGTAAGTATTACGGTGGCCCCCAACGACTAGTTCGAATTGAAATGCCTTTTATAAATAGTTTACACATGTTTTATTTTCATATTTTATATTACGCATATCCATGATCGGTAAGTATTACGGTGGCCCCCTACGACTAGTTTTCTTTATTAAAGCTGTTCTCAAATTCAAAAGAGCTACTTTCTGACACAGCTCTGAATTCATATTTGTTCGGAAACTCATGAAATTGGCAAGATGTTCTTATTCAGAAACTTTGTAATCGAAATATGTTTTCGATTTTTTGAGACCTTTCAGAAAATACTGTTAAAGTCGGCGTTTTAAACTTAATTCCCGATGCGACACACAGTGTGATATTTAGTCCCAAAACCTGGCCAAAATTATTGCATACCTCTAACAGCTACAGATCTACGTTTTTATTTGAATTGTAGAGTAAAAATGGTAAAACAAAGTCTTGTTTATAAATCAAAGCATTATTCATGCGTTTCCTCACTATTACTGCCTTCAAGAGTATTAACATTTGTAATATCACTTTCTGATAACAAATTTTAAACTTCTGAAGATAAGGGCTCTCTTTTCTTGTTTATGTTGCATCTCATGCCCGTTATTAGGGGGTCAGAAGTTAAAAGAAGCCTATTCAGGACATCAATGTGCAGGCCACTCGAGAAAACTTTCTTCTGTAGTTTAATTTAAATGACCTAATATATTTATTGCGAGCTTCTGCAGCCTCGTCAAATAGTTGTCCAGGCAGAATAGCTTCTTTTATGACGTCTGCTCCATGACGATGTACCTTGTGCATTGCAGGGGACATGGGGTTGTGTTTCACGTGCCTGCAATAGGTAGCAATGTAGTGCCGTTTAACCATTCAGCATTGTTTTCTTTGAATCTTACCCTTGTTTTATGAGCAGCTAACCATTTTTGTTTGAACTACTTTTTAATAACGGAGAGCTTTTGCTTCATCTCAGCTATCTTTTAGATCCTATTCAGAATAATTTCTTAATAATTCTTGCTCCATAAATTGAAACTTTTCATGAAATGTTCACTCATTTGAGCATTGCATGATGGCATACAACTCATTTCGAGTCATAGACCTCAATACAGAAGGCCCTGTTAACAAAATAAATAGAAAACTAAATAGCAGTAATTTACATCAAAAATTGTAGGAACCAACAAAAAAATTCGTTAAAAATAGGGGGGTGGTTTCGGGCGGCTGATTTTGTTATAACCGTTTTGTATGCTAAGTGCTGCTTATTACACAATAGTTTTCATTGCTTAGATATGTTTAGAAATATAACAAAAACCTTTTTATAGATTATAAATAATTATTTACACCACTGTTAATCACACCTAAGTTGTCGACCACATAGACAAAAATCGGCTGGATATTCCTTAGGTAAATGTAGTGTGTATAAAGTGTAATATCTGGTTCAGAATAATCCATCACAACAACAACCACTAACATTGTTTAGACACAAAACTACAAGAGATTTTAAAGCACTAAAATCTGAGCGAACAGGGCTATGGCATGCGTGTCATAAGCGGCACGTGGCAGATTTAATTTCGGTACGTCTATATTCAGCTTATAAATCAAAATATAGTAAAATTTACCAAAATGCTTTAATTGAGAGTTGATGAATTTGTCTGAATTCGATTAGTTTGATTGGTTGTCATTGTCATATAGATTGAAGAAACTGAACTACAGTTTAATGAGTCCCAATCTATATTGGTTCAACATTTTTTTCAGTTTAAGAGAGGATTGCAGTAGAAACCTCTTGTCAGATGACTACAATTCATCTTGCATTCTCTTGAAAATAAAGTACGAAGCTGATGTAAATTACTTGGCATCTAAAGATGCGACAAAAGAAATAATATTTTTAAAATTAATTTTTAATGTATATAACACTAAATATTAGCTACATATTTTTTAAATCCTAACAACAAAATTTTAAGTAATTTTGGTTCATTATTATTTGATCCAATAAACTTTTTTTTGTTGTTGGCACGTCGCAAGAACACGTAAAATATATTTTTGGAAAAAATTGGCACGTGGATGTAAAAAGGTTCGTTCTCCCTGTCCTAGAAATTAACAAAAATATGAAAATAGGATTCATATTATTTTATTTTATTTGCTAATTTATTTCTTCCTTTTTCTTTGGGGGTTCATGTGCTCCGATAGAGGATGCTATAAATAAACGCTATCTAAAGAATATACATAGAACTTAAAAATTAAAAAAGCAAAAAAAACTGTTTAATGAAATATATGTGAACTCGGCTAAGTCACTCCCGTGAATATTATTTGTTGAATTGATGAGTTTCCTTGTATATGTAGAATTGAAAAAAAAATTCCCGGATGAAAGAGGACCCAAAAATGATACTGTTCTTTCCCAAGTTTCAGACCTTATAATCGGACACTGCAACTACATCTTAAAGGTTAGAAAAAAGTTTACTTCTCGGTAAATTTTCGATATCCCAGACAGCATCATCCTTTTTTAATACCCCAATAACAGTAGCATATTGTGCGGCAAAATAGGGATTAGTACAAGGCTCGCAGATTACATCATGTAAGACGCCTGTAACGTTGTCACGTGGACACATTAACTTGGCTTAAATTTCCCATTTTATCCTTTAATCCATATGAACAATAAGTAAAGGTGAAACAGCCATTGTTCTGCAGCTTGCTTGCCTTGCGTCAATGGGCAAATCGCTTCAGTGATTTTCTGTAGATTTCAATTAAAAGATGCTGAATGCCTCTCAAGTTGAGTTTTGATGCATCAATCGATATCGACGAGACAGCAATGGATTTCAAATTTCTATATATGAAAGAAGTGAAGTTTGAAATCAATTCAGAAACAGTAGTTAAACCTTTTATAATAGATAATTTATTTTCCCATGTTACGAAAACATTATTTACTGTACAAAGCAAAAATATTTTTAAATGTTTAATTTCTTTTGGAATTCAGCTTTCTTGATGTTGAAAGACATGGAGTGAAAGGTTTCAGGCCTGAAAAATTTGCATATTTATATGTAAGCTCATTGTATAGAGGCGGTTCGCATATTTCTTAGACGAGTTTATTTTGGTGTAGAAAAAAAAATCGTCTGCTTAGAGAAATTATTTTTCACAGCTAATATGTTTTTGGAGGTACAAATTCTAGTCTGGAAACAATGAAATTTTTGTTTACATGCAAAATGGAGCTTTAAAAGAACCGATGGATGGAAGGCTATATTTCTGAACTTTGCGAAGAGAATTATTCGTATTCGTATTCAGTAATTAAAAAACTTTATGAAAGGCATTTTTCTATATCTAAAGCCACAGTAGGTAATATTGCCAATAAGACAGGTAAATACGTGAATGTCTGGCTCAGGGCTGTAGCTAGAAGTGAATAATAGGGGGGGGGGGGGCTCATATTTTTTTCTAACTTAGACACATGCACGCACAAACACACACACTGATATATGTGATCAAAGTATTATATAGAAAGATAAATCGGTACATATTCATATTGTAGGCACTATGTTTCATAGTAAACTGTTTATAATAACTTCTTTTATACCAAGAAAAGAAAAGGCTGCAGAATAAAAATTTCCAGTTATAGTGTATAATTATACTGGTGAAATAAGAAGTGATGATGTCAACAAATAAATAAAAAGCTTACAGCTCACTTGTTTCATAAAGAGTTGCAACCTTTAATTTTTTTCTGAATATTCCCTGCCGTTAAGGAATCCAAAGTTGTATTTCTATATGATAAAAACTATTCACAAAATCAAGGATGTATTTTTCATTTTAAAATTATTATTGTTTTTAAAACACATATTTAAACTAATTTAAAACACTTATTTGCAGTTTTTATACAAATACTGAAATTTTTATTATTTTATTATTATTATATTATTTAAATTTTGTTATTGTATTTGTGCAAAACTGTAAAAAAGCCCCAAAACTAAGTTCAATTTTTGAAAAAAGTTTCATTTGGTGACCTTAGAATTTTTCCCAGGGGGGGCTCGGCTCAAAAATTTTTGGGGGACTGAGCCCTCTCTGGCATTTTTCTCCTTGTCTGAGCACCCCTCTAGCTACGACCCTTGTCTGGCTTCAAGTGTAAAAATTGTTCCAAATATGTACCCAAGAACAAAAAGGATTTCTTCGAATATTGCAAAGATGAATATCTTTTATGACAAAAGAAAATCCTTCAAGTCAAAGGACTGATGACTGTTACTAAATGATAAATCGTTAAAATACTCATGGTCAATTGTTAACAAAATCATTAACACTGATTTAAATTTTAAATACTCATGATCAATTGTTAACAAAATCATTAACACTGATTTAAATTTTAAATACTCATGGTCAATTGTTAACAAAATCATTAACACTGATTTGAATTTTAAAAAGGGGAAAAAAAACAATATTCATCGTCTTTCTCCACGACATATCGGCGAATGTAGAACACAAAGCAGAATTCTTTATGAGAAGCATTTATCTGGACAAAAATGGAAAAATGTTGTTACAGTAGATAAAGCTTTGGTCTATTTAAATGGTTGTAATAAAAAGATTCATTTATTATCATCAAAGAGAGGAAAAAAAAATCTTAAAACACGGTTCAATGTATCTAAAGAAAGTTTTAGCAAAGGATTTGTGATTGTTGCTGGCTTTGCCTATATATAGCAGCAAATTACAGATAAAGTGAGCGGAGAAAAATGTTAAGATCAACTCCACATACTGCCAGAAACATATTTTACTCCCAATCTTCAAACACGAAATACTATCTGTAATGACGTTTCTCATTACATATCCTCTTATTCTTTAAAATTAATCCTCCCCATTTGTTGTTTCAAAATTAGTTAATTTATTTAACTTTTCCTATTTTTTTATTAACAGTAAAATAACTTTATTCTACCCTTCTCCATTTGTACTTTTTAATTTATAGCTCTTCAATATTATTGATCATTGTTTATCTTTTTAACGCAAATATGCCTAGGAAAAATAAAAATAAACAGAAATCTATTCAAGATATTCAAACGTTAAATGAACAGGCTCCTTTAATTGAGAACAACGAACCCATTTCTATCTTGGATAAATCCCTTTTCAAAATTTCTTGGCCCCATTTGTTTGAAGAAACACTAAGTCGTAATGCTGAAATTATTTCCACTGACTTTGAAGCTTTGGACAAACTTGTCACTTCGATTAATAACCCTACTTTGTCTAAAGAATTCTTGACCTTAAGAAATCAAATAAATGTACAGTTTAAATTTCTCATAGAAAATTATAAATTTGTTTTACAGGAACATAACGAAATAATGAAAGAGAAAGATAATTTATTAACAGTAAACAGAAAAATCTTAGAATGACTTCACACACTATCATTGAAAAGCAAACATGAACTCAAGTCTGAAGAAACACAAATTGGTAATATAAGGCTTCCTAAAAATGAAAAACGTCAATTTATGCATGAAGTATGCACACAAACTGAAATTTTTGTTGACGAACATTTACACAATGTAGCATCTCAGGAAATATGTCACGAAGATTCACAACTTACCACGACTAATAATAGTATTACAAAGTGTCAGTCAAAATGTGCAGAAGCTGTCAAATGTTCACAAAATATGTCTATCGACCCTCCTAATGTGCAGGAACTTAAGCCCACTCGTATTATAATTTGTAAGTTACCCGAAAAATACAATATCCCTGATATTTTGTTAGGAATTTCTGTCATTTTACATTCACCGGTCCCTTTTATCCAAGTTATAAAAAAATACAAACTCAAATACATAAATGCTTTTAATTGGATTTTGGAGATTTCTCCGGAAAGTGCTAAACAATTATTCTATCGTAAAGAGATTCCCATACAATCAAAATTTTACCCAGTGAAACCATTTATAGACATTAAACGTTGTTTTAGATGTCAGACGTATCAACATCTTGCAAAAGGGTGTTGTAATGATATCATATGTGCTGTCTGCTCAGCTCCACACTATGATCCTCAATGTGCAAACACTCCGAAATGCATTAATTGTATTACAAATAATAATAATAACAACACTCAATTTGATATTTGTCACCCTGCATTTGCTCATGATTGTCCTTCACTAAAGCGACACATTGTTGAAGAACGGAAACATATTTACAAGTACACTTAGGTTAATTAAAAAAAAAAAGTTAATAACATGATTTATTTTGCCCTCTCACTTAAAAACACATTCCATACGATTTTTTTTTTCTTGTAAATCAGCTACTACATGCATATCAGTTTGTATACACTTATTTTCATACGCCTATACACAACATTACATTTTACATTTCTTTGTATTCATTTATAGATAATTTTTTTTTAGAGTTTATTTTTTTTTTGTAAGCATCTCTGTGTACAGTTTGGTTCATCTTTTCATTTACCTATTTTAACGATCGGAAATGGTTAAATGATATGATGTATTATTTTGTATGGTAATTTTCTTGATGCGAGTAGTCATTTTTTTTTTCATACAAGATAATTTTAACTGGTTATGTAGACACATATGCATTTTTTCCCCTCGCTTATTTACTATTTACACTCAAACATACAAACTTTTATATTATTTTAACTTTAATGTTTTTTTCATTTTTACACCTACTTGCATTGAAACATAAACAAACTCTCACTTTACTCCACGTTGCTATTTTAATTTATTCTTTAATAATTCCACTTGGAATTTCTATTTCTCAAAAGTTTTTATTGTCAACGATATTTTTATATGTTTTTTTTTTAAGACATATAGTTCATTGCAACATTAACACATATAGTTCATTGTTTTTTTTAGGGTTATTATATACACTGAAAACTGCTGCTCATAGTTACTCATTGTGTACTCATTGAATAGATCATTGTTTCGTTTTTTTTGTGTATTATGCAAAAAAAAACGCTCATTGCGTATAGTTCATTGTACTTTCAGTTTTTTTTAGTGTATACGGAAACCTTTACTCATTGTTTACTCATAGGTTAGTTCATAGTTTTCTCAATGACACAATTACACGACACATCCTTGGATCATGTCATAGCGTTTGCCATATGGTACTTGGTTCATTGGTGACTAAGATATCTTTTCATAAAGATTCTGAGTCTTGTACACACATACCGTTGAGTTTTCCTTTCCTTTACCTTCCTATATGTCTAATTTTATTAGGTATACACATTTTTTTTTCTTTTTTCATCTTTGTAAAATAATTTCACACTCAATTTTTTGTGTAATTTCAAGGCATTCTAAGGCCACCCTCACTTTGTTGGTAAACAAAGATTCCTGTCAGCACCTTTCTACACATTAATACTCAGATGATATGTTGGGTCATACACTGTTCTTCTTACATGTTAGAGTTATGACATTAGTCTTGATACAAAAACGACTAAAAAAAACTCTTTTGTTTTGTTTTTCTTTACATATAAAATAAGCTTTTCCATATAATTACTCTTTACTTTTTCTCATTTGCTTATGTTGTTTTATAGTAAAATATACACATCACACAAATCATAAGATATATCATTCTACAAATAATATTAGATTAACAATCCCTTTTTAATCTTACTTCAACTTAACTTTTAATTTTATATGCTTACACATAAGAATACATGTCTTAAACATTTCTACTCAATATTGAACATTTTAACTGTGTTTATTTAAAAAAAAAGGCTCGTTTTTATTTCTTTCACAGACTGATATGTCACTCTGAAAATCACAAAAAGTTTTTTTTTAATGCAAAATTTCACACACATTAACATTAATCCCAACTTCAATTACCTAATTCAATTTTATTCTGTCTTTTCAATATTATAAATAAATTCATTTTTTTTACACTAACTAAATTTAGGACATACTTGCACTTGCATTTTCACGATAATGACAAACTGTCTCTCTTCACTCTCGGATAGTATTTTCAGTTTGATAAATAAGATACATATATATCTAATTTTATTTTTTTTACTAATTATTACCATTCGAAATTCGGGTCGGCTCAAAATTTTGTGCCCTATGCTTCCAAAACTTCTTAAAGCGGAGAGACATTCATCAATTGGTGTAGCAATTTTCCAAGAAAAGGACTCATACAAGGCATTGACTAGTACTCCTTGTTGGAGATCACTTCTGGTCTTCAAGGTGGAGCAGAAAATTAATATCGTAGTCAAGAACAACCATAATATGGACTCTCATCACGTCAATATTTTCCATAAGACGTAATGCACTTAAGCTTGTGTGTTTACTTGTCACATGACAAGATTTGGGGCAGATTTTTTTATTAGTTTGCCACATGCAGTCTTTTTCTGTCCCGTGCTATGCACGAAATATTTTCTTTTATAATATTTTTTTGCTCATTTAATTATGCTTATTCATTATTACATTTTATACTTGAATATATATATAACCTTTTCTTCTATATTTTTATACATTTGTAGTGTGTTTTATTATTGTATGTGTTTGTTTATTTTGTGAACTTAAATTTTTGGGCATCAGTTTAGATTCAAATGAATCATTTTTTTTAGAAGAATAATGATAATTTGTCTGCTTTAATCTTCTCTATTTTATGACCATATTGAAGTCCTTAAAGAAAATAAAAAAAGGACTGTTATAAATTTCCCGGTACCGGATGATTAAAGAAAGGATATCCATGTTAAAAAGAAAACCTCGTTAAATAAAAAGTTGCAACTATAAAAAAAAAAAGATTATTATACAGAGGTTAAAATTTTAATGGTCAAAATAATTATGATGCTTATGATGCCAGTATTGCATGTTGATTCATTACAGGTTTGTTTTGCATTTTCACATTTTTATTATTGTATTATTGTATTTTTTTATATTTTCATGCAAAGAGACACGGTATTTTCTCGCGCTATTAGGTAAGGATTGAATTTCATTCTCGTTCGCGGGGTGAGATATGTAATGACGTTTCTCATTACATATCCTCTTATTCTTTAAAATTAATCCTCCCCATTTGTTGTTTCAAAATTAGTTAATTTATTTAACTTTTCCTATTTTTTTATTAACAGTAAAATAACTTTATTCTACCCTTCTCCATTTGTGCTTATTAATTTTTAATATCCGTTTTATTCAGTGCGGTTTTACTTAATTTATATTACGCATTTTTCTTGTCATGTCAGTTTCATTTCTCAGCCTGCAGAATTAAAAGAAATATGTATTCACACCCATACTGCATTTTTTCTCTTCCTTTTCACACCAGCCAGCATTTGCGAATAAATAAAGAAAAAGAAAGATAAAGTAACTGCTTTCTTTGTACTTCCTCCTACGCCGTCATTTTCCTAACGAATTTTCAGTTCTCATATGCAACCAACATCTAAATTTAGCACTTAGTATTGTCTAAATTCTAACGTTCATGAATTCCATTTTAATCATACAGGCCCGGTCAGCATCTCAGTAATTACAAAAATTTGTACAACCCTCTCTTCCCACGAATGCTGCACCGGTCTGTAATTTTCAAATTTACTCCCTTAACTCTCCAAAATACTTTGTTCCTTTGCATGAATATCGCCAAATTCATTGTATATGTTGGCGACAGATAGCAAAAACCGCACGCCAAAATAAAAAGTGCAAATTATGTTTGAAACAATTTGTATCACTCTTACCTCGACTGTCTCAGTATTAACTTAATTTGTACGCCTCCTCTTCAGTGATTATTGCCTGTAACACGAACCTGGATACCAAATCAACTGCAAAATAAAATTGTGCTTTGGACAATTTTGTAATGAAACTATTCTCCAGTATTTCCACATATATATATTTTATTCCTGTGACGCCGCAGCTATGCATCCGTTTACCCAAAGTCTGGATTCAACAGTATACTATCTCTTTATTCCCAGTGCCAACAATCTGTTGAATTACATCAAGATAAAGCAAGCACAATCACACATCACAATCCACTTTTAATTTCCTAGAATAAATGGAACGAGAAACAGGTATCAGGTCACTGATATATCTGCTAAATCTCTTGGTGTATCACCCATGGATTTTTGCGCTTTTGGACTTTTGAAAAGCGCATTATTCAAACGTGGACCTAAAACTCTATGGACTTTGGAAAGCTGCTCAAGAGGAATGGACCAAAATACCTCTTCCTTCTTCTACAAAAGACATTATTATCATGAAAATTACGATGTAGAAAGGTAGTTTAGAATAAGAGTTACCACATTAAACATTTAAAACACAAATATTTTATGTTAAAATAGTTCTGTAGGTACCATGAAAATAGTCTAAAAATTGTGCGAATCACCCTCTGTATTTGTACATTTTCTAATTCTATAAAATACTAGAAACAACATCTTAAAAATAAAAATAAAATTCCTGACGGCTCGGCCTACAGGCACAGGTGGATTTCGAAGACGCAGACCGTGGGGCGCCTGTTTGTTGGGAATTGCGGAAAAAATTACCTTTTTGCCATGATGCGGTATTTGGAAACACCCATTTCGAAACATAACTTGTTTGTAGGCGGAGCCGGCAGGGATATTTTTTGTTTTATTTTATTTATTTATTTATTTATTTTTTTGCTATAAGGGTTGGTCTTTTAATAAACTTGTCAGTATAAAAGTTTTAGATAATATTAAGGGGATTTATAATAAATTGAAGCGGATTTGATATCTTCTGAATGGACGAAGTTATGAATTTTTTTCTTCTAAAACACCCCCTTTCCCCCTCCCCCCTTAGGGCCATTTTTAATTATATCAAAAATCTGTCATACATACATTTTCGGCCCTTCTCCTAGAAGTAATAATAACTTTAAACGGATTCAATACGTATCATAATTAAGAAATTATGGGTTTTTTTCTGTTTTCACAAAAAGCCCCCCCCCCATTTCCCCCCTTGGTTCGATTTTGCCCATTAACGAACTTGACCGAGATTTTATGCCCCTTGATTTTATGAATGCGTTTGGAAGAGATTTGTGCAGAATTATGGTAGTTATCGTGTCCATAAAAAAGTGACGTAGATAGATCGATAAAGTTTTGAACTGGGGGTGGTTTTGGGTTCTGGGAGTCATGATCGGCGTAGATCTGCAAACATTTTTCAGAAATTCTAACTTAGGTGAGAATGTAATAGGTAGTATTTTTTACGAAATCTAGTTATAAATATTACACAAAACGCCTATAAATATTAATTTAGTTTATTAATTTTAATAGACGAAGTTTTTGGAAGGTGAAATTTTCAGTAATTCCAAATTTGGGACATAAAATATCTCCTTACACATCTATTAGGGCCTATTTAGCCGAAATTTTCAGGCCCGCGTACTGCCCGTTTATTTTTTCGTAGTTCATGGCTCCGCATGGTCCGGAAAAATAATCAATGAAATTGACCCGTCCCGGCATGATTCAATTTCTAATAAAAGGTCTTGTATTTCATAACTAGCATTACGCTCCGAATAAGTCTTTAAAAATTTTTTTTCGTACATATTTATGCAAAAAGTACATGTCTCGACTTATATCGCTTACCCTCAAGAAAAGCAACACAACTCAAAAATAATATATTTCACAAGAGGGTAGGCAAAATAAGCTGTGCCCTTTTTTATTGTAACGTAAAATTATAACGCTTAGTTCTGCACGCAGCTGTAAAAGCGTACTTAAAAGCTTAGAATCGAAACGTTGAAGAGACAGAGAGGATTGGGTAAATTACCTCCCCCCCGCCCCGAAATAATTTGCCTTCTTCTGTGGGGGCAAAGTGACACATAGCGTAATCCAGATAACTACACGTATGATACTTTTCCCGTAACAAGATGCTCTTAAATCAGACCTATTTGTATAATAATACGGAAAATGAATTTTTTGTATTGTGTCTCTTTACTTGCGAGTGAGCGATATGTTCGCAAGCCATGCAATACGGAATAACAATGTTGTTGATCACTTAGCCAAATACATTTAAATGAAGACTCATTAAAGAAAAAAAAAACCAATGATACAGTTTAAAATAAAATGAACGCATGGCCACCATAACATCAGATAAATGCATAAGTTAAATTGCATGAGATAAATGAACATGCAAGCTATAAAAATACTAGTCTACTACTGATACTTTGCATATAGATTTTTTATAAAGCCTTAAAGATATATGTAACAATACTGTCTAACGCTCAAAGAGTTAAAAAATTTATAAATATCACTATTATTTTCACACACACAAAAATGCCGATCAACATGGCCTGGGAAGAATGAGTTCCAGGCTTCGCCGGAGCCTGCAGAAAAAAAATATTAAGCCCGGGACAGGCCAAAGTCTAGGCAAAGAAAATCGGCTCGATCTCAGCCCGCCGGTCGGGCCCGGCTCAGATTAGGTCCGCGCCCGTGAAGACCTCTGCTCTGTATTTGTCTGCAATTAAAAGTTGATCTTTTGTTACAATGTAAATATTTCATTAATCATAAAAAATGAACAGTGAAATAAAATTACCTGGCTAGGCTATAGCCTAAATTTAAATAAGCAAACAACTAACCGATCATCAAAGTCTTTAAAATAATACTTGAAACAAAATTTACCGGGTGATTGCAAAAGAAGAGGAGAGAGGTCACTGAACACGCGAGGTTAAACAAAGATAAAGAAGGAAGTAATAGCTTAGGTTAAAGTGTAATGAAACAATGGATTTTGGAAGTTGTGAACCAGTTTTAATAATTGTAGCTAAAGTTATTCCGATATTAAAAGGAAAGAAATAACCTTGTTTCGAAATAATTGTGGGGTTTTTTTTTAACCTTCATTGTTCTTCTTTATCTTTATTATTATTTTTTTTTTTCAGTTTTTTTGTTAACTAACCGTACGTCTATTTTGTGTAAAGTTATTTTTAAAGAACAAAACACGCAATCTTAGTTGTTAATCAAGATTTTGATAATGAAAATGGGGCAAATTATAATCCTACACAAAATTGTGATTTTTGTTATTTTAGTTATGTAGTAATTTTTTTTTTTAAATTGTAAATTTCCATAGTTAATTTGGTAGTTCATATTTCTTCGTATTTAACTCAGTTTTAGTTATTAAAATTTTATTGGTTCTTCTCTTATTCCTCCGGGAAGAACGTTTTGGTCGATCTATTGTCGATTAAATTTATTTTGCAGGGAAAAATATTTCAAAGTTGTATTACAATCCCGGTTCTTGCTGCCGATCGCCATTGTGCTAAATCATGGCAAAATATTTCATACTAAATAAAACTAAAATCGCCAAATTGCAAACATTTTTTTTTCGGTGACCCTCAATGATGTTATTAAACAATTTTAAAGATTTTGTGTAACTTTTTATTCGCATTTTGATTTTTTCAGATCTCATTCACATTTTTATAAAGTTTATTTATTAGGGTTTCGTTCATCTCACGAAACCCTATTACTCCCGCTCCGTTGTCTGTCCGTTACAAAGCCATTCTCAGAAACTATGTAACTTACAGAGTTGAAACTTTGTGTATATATAGCTGAATACCAGCTGTGAAGCTCAAAATATTAAAATTTGAAAAAAAAAATCGTATTATTTTAATAAATACTGATAAAAAACCAAAATTCTGACAGCCTTTTCCTATTAAATTTAACATTTTTCGTTAAAGGAGTCGCCAAAAATTAAAAATCCACAATGAAATTCTTTCTACAATAATTAATTTTCTATTGAACGATTTCCACGTGAAAAATGAAAATGAAATAAAAAGTTTCACCAATTTAAAAAAAATATATATATTAATATGAAATAAAAATGATTGACGTCATAATGGTAATAAAACGGAAATTTTCAATGATTTTTCAATAATACAAGGAGAAAGAGTATGTGTATGTACACATACACAAAGCAGATTAATATCACGTCATTAGAGAATTAAAAAGAAAATCTGACGTCATATTAGAAGTTTAACGAATTTTTCAAATGTTTGAGAATAACACAGTGCGTATAAATATGAGTAATAGAGAATAGTAAATATATGAGTTTGAGAAACATATTGAATCATGATAAAAATCAGATTATGGAACTATTCGCATATTTTAACATTTTGAAGGTGTACAACATGTTTAATTTTGAAATTATTATTTTTTAATATCTCATTTAGTCCGCATGACAGATATTATTATGACACAATATAATAGCGGGCTTAGCCCGCTATCGGGCTGGTTTAGATATTCGAAAAAAAAGAAAAATAGACCGGTAATTTTTTTACTTTGTAAAAGAACGTGATTCTTTTTTTTCTAATTGAAATTTATTTGGATTTATTAAAGAAAGGATAAAGTGTTTTGAAAGGAATATTAAACGAAACCCTTTGAGCGATCTTCGATCACACCTACCCATTTTTTTAATTTTTTATTTAGCCCACTAAACTGCTATCCCGAATTATCTCGGATTTTGTTTAAACTCTATTTAGAAATAAATCAGTTTAAATTTACTTTCTTGACTTAGCAAAGCACACTTGCTTGATAGTTTAAGCACACTTGCTTGATAGTTTAAGCACACTTGCTTGATAGTTTATATAGTCAGTAGTTAATTTCACATGAGTTACTGCTCTAAAACGATTACAAAAATCAGAACACATATTTAAAAGTGAAAAGGGAGTACATTAGGAAGTTTAAAGAACAATTTTCGAATCAATGCTACGTGACGAATCTGTTGCTATCATTATTTTCATTTGGGTATAGTTTTTCTTTGATTATTTGCCAAATTAGTAAGGTTAGTCCAACACCAGTGAGAACGTTGATAAATAAAAAATAAATAAATAATACAAATTTTTCAATAGCCTCATTTGGTTTTTATAAAAGCTTTTAAATAAGTCTTCTTTAGAAGATTTTGAAATCCAAACTCGCTGATTCCCGGCAAAATTACGAAATCGATTTCATCAACATCAGCAGATGCATATGATTTTCAGGTATTCTTATTCAGGTTTTTCAAAAAGCAGAAACGTTTCTCATTTTCCTGCAAAAGAAAAACATCTTTCAGAAATTTCTGTAAAAGTTGGTGTCATCAAAATTTTATTTATTTTTTTATTTATAGCTATATTTTAATGATTTTTTTTTCTTCCAGTATGTATCTTTCTACAAAGATTATTTTTCAGATAAAAAGTTTTAGAAAACTTAATTTTTTTTTCCCCGAATTCATTACTTTTTTCACTATCGTGTGTAAAAAATGTTTCTTGTTAATTTGTCTTCAGCATTTATAAAAATTTTACTTACAAAAATTATAATAAGTTTAAAAGTAAAAAGAAAGAGGATTTTTGAGAGCGTATTTTATTTTGAAGGGTATACTGTGAAAATTTTCACATGAAATTAAAAATCTTGACGACAATTTATTAAAAGTATAACATTTTAATTCTAAAAACTCTGTACAAAAATTCATTTACATATCCTGCAAGAAAGTTGAAATATATCCTTTTTAAACATGACAAAAATGGTCCAGGGGTCGGGAAAAACTACTTGTTTATTGCAGCGAACTACAACTACTTTATCGAAAATGTAGTTAACTGCAACTACTTGTTTTAAAAAGTAGCGACTACAAACTAGTTTTCAAAAGTAGTCACTATTTCGCTACTTTCAGATTTTGTCAAAGGGTTCCATTTACACTAGACATTGAAGACACGAATTAAATAATAAAACGACCCCTCATTATATCGCGTCTGCCGGGATATACTTAAATAAATGCAACATAATCGGGGGCATTAAAAAAGATAACATACAAGAAAATATTTTATGTTTGTCTCCAAAATGTTAATTTATATACACATTAAATTTCGTAGCAAAATTATGAAAGAGATTATAATAGAATATTACAGAAAAACAAAACAACTCTAGATGCAAATAATAAATAAATCTGTAAATCAAGAAATTCCGAATATTAAGAAACCGGCGTTAAAACATGAAGACATAATAATGATTAAATAGACAAGTGTTGCCAGAAATAAAATTAATTCATTTGGTGGATTAGTACTTGTTTTTAGCAGCAAGTGTCAATGGGGATAATCTAACACTTCATGCGATACGTTGTTATACGCTGCAGCTGAGATTCCCAAATTGTTGAGCAGAACAAATTTTGAACAAAACAAGCAAGTTACGGCCACGTGATTTGTATAATGTCACATATTTTCCTCCTTGAAGTAGCGTTAAAAGTAGCGTCGATTTTAGCTACAAACTACTGATTTTTTGTATCGCACTACTCGCTGCACTACATTATTCAAAATGTAGCGCTCTACACTACAAACTACTGTAAAAAGTAGCAGCTACAGTAGTTTCGCTATTTGTAGCGCGCTACTTCCGACCCCTGAAAAGGTTTATGGAAATCCATTCTGAGATAAATGGACTTACAGTTATGGACAGAGCAGAAGCAGAACTGTTAGTACAACAGAAAAATTGTCATATCTGCTGATGTTCGTAGAAATACGCGATTTGCTTTACTTAATCTATTTAACTTTGTAATATTTTATTAGCAAGTAAAATAAAAAAATGCATTTTTTCCCCTCTAAGAATTTGGACCCTCAGACCCCCTACGCGCGGTGTCGCGTCAATTCGTCGTAGTGTCAATTCGTCGCGACGTCAATTCGTCGCAACGAAAATGCTTTTGAAGGCTATGATGGTAAATTAAAGAGAATTTAGTAAAATTATTTAATGATAATTTGTTTTTTAGACATAATCGCATGTAAATTGTTAGTTATAATTCTCTATATCTAAAAAAACTAATTATCATTAAACATGTTTATTAAGTTGTCTTTATTTTATCATCATAGCCTTCAAAAACGTTTTCGTTGCGACGAATTGACACCACGATGAATTGACTATGCGATGAGTGGTCGGCGCGATGAATTGTTCTGCGATGAATTGTTCTGCGATGAATTGTGCGCGATGAATTGTTCTGCGATGAATTGTGCGCAACGATTTGTGCGCAACGATTTGTGCGCAACGAATTGACGCAGAACCCTTTAAACGAATTGGGGAGGGGGTAGAGAGAATTAAAAGCTATATTATAACATTTCATTTATTTATAAAATGTGCATGAATTTTTAACACATCATCTCCGGCTTGTTATTGTTCGCACCTCCGCTAAACCCTCGAGCAACATTAATATCACCCAATTTAATTACCATGCGTTAACCGTAATAATAATAAAAATATATATTTCTTCTGTTTTCCTATGAAATTGAATTATTCCACTATTAAGTTTTGTTCTGGCAATGGCAATCCTCTATCAACAGTCTCCCAATTGAATATTACGGTGCGTTGCGAAAGGTCGATGATACATGCACCGTCCTTCGTAATCACCTACAACGAACTATCAATTAAAGGCATATTTTTAGAGACCAGAAGCTCGACTTTAATTGAGGTAATTAAGCTATCATACCAAGCACGCCGTAAAATTAAGCGCCATTTAATATTTGAATTTCCGAACCAGTAGTTTCATTTCTTCCACAAGGCTGTTCTCAAATCGAAAATAACTACTTTCTGACACAATTTTGAAATCATTTTTATTCGAAAACGGATGAAAGTGGCAGGTATTGTTATTCAGAAACTATGTCATCGAAATAAGTTTTCCATTCTTTGTTAAAGACAGAAGATCTTTCAGAAAGTACCGTTTCAGTCGGCGTATTGAACTGAATTCCCGCAGCAGCACTGCCTGAAAGGGGAAAATATTGTCACGTAACACGATTCGCTCATAACTCGATAAGTAATTTACTTATCAAAAAATATAAAACTCATTTCGATTCCAAATCGGTTCACTAGGCTTGCCAATTTGATGCATTTGAATTTCAAAATGAGTTAGAAAATGTGTCAGAAAGCTTCGCGTTGTTGAACAGGTTATTTGAGAACCACCTTAATTACTAAATAATTTCAGATTTAACTGTTGCGAATTGTAATTCGAAATACGATTTACACAGACACTGTAATAAATAATTGCAAAATTTGACATTTACATTCATGAAAAATATATATATTATAATATTTCATTAATTTTTTAAATGTAAACAGTGTTGCCAACCTAGTGGATTTTTTATTCCGAACATCTACTAGAATTTCCAAATAATAAGATTCCCTTTATTTAATGACGGACATTCCGTGATTAAATAAAGCGAATAATAACTACTATAACGAAATTATGGTAGATATTTTGAATACGAAAGGAAAAAAAAAAAAACCGTTAAATTAGCAACGTTGGACTTCATTTTACTGAAAACGTTTTATTATATTACCCCCCCCCCCCTCGTTGTCTCATTAATATTTTTCCTGAACTGTTATATGAAATATTTAATATAATAATACTGATAATCTTAATTGTTGTAATCTTAATAATTGATAATAATAATTTTTAATTTTTTTAAAGGATTATTTGAGTTACCTCCCGTAATTTTAGGTAGATTTCGTAAGAAATACTACCTATTACATTCTTCAATATGTTGGAATTTCTGGAAAATTTTTGTAGATCTACGCCGATTAGGACTCCCAGAATCCAAAACCATCCCCAGTTCAGAGCACTATCTATCTATCAATATCACTTTTTTAAAGACACGATAACTTCAATAATTCTGCACAAATCTCTTCCAAACTCATACATAAAATAAAGGGGCATAAAATCTCGGTCAAGTTCGTTAATGGGCAAAATCAAACCGGGGGGGGGGGGGGGATGGGGCGGCTTTTTGTGAAAATATAAAAAAAACCCCATAACTTCTTAATTATGATACGTATCGAATCCTAAAAATCTAATCCGTTTAAAGTTATTAGTACTTCTAGGAAAAGGGCCGAAAATTTATGTATGACAGATTTTTGACATCATTAAAAATGCCCTCGAGGGGGGGGGGGTGAATAGGGTTTTAAGAAGAAAAAAATTCATAATTTTGTCAATTCACAAGGTGTCAAATCCGCTTAAATTTATTATAAATCCTTTAGATATTATCTACAACTTTTATAATGACAAGTTTTTTTAGGACCAACCCTTAAAAAAAAAAAAAAAATAAATAATTTAATAAATTAATAAAAACAGAAAAGTCACGCTCAGAAGTGTGAAAAAAATAAAAATATATCTACCCAAAACTTTTGTTTATATATATTTTTCCATATTTTCATATTGAATTTTACATATTGAAAACCTCATATGTATATATTATTTATGTATAAATATTTGTTACTTTCCTAGACATGGCTAAATAAAGAATAAACCATTAAAAAAAGCAAACAACAACAAAATTAACAACTAAAAACAAACAAATCAAAAACCATAAAAAACACGTTATAAAACAAATATTAAAAATATGTAGAAAAAAAATGAGTAAAAAGGTACTTTTTTTCTTTCTTTTTTGCTTTTACTGAAAAGTAATTTTTTTTAATCTGAATTTGTACCTTTCCTTCAAAACCATTAATGGCGGTCTTGGTAACTTTTTTCCTATTAATTTGTTTCATTGGGCATCATTTGAATTGAGAAAATTTCATACAAACATTTAAAAAATTTATTTTTACTCAAAAACAGTAAAAAAAGTTTTTTTTTTTTGAGAACCTCTATAAAATATTAACTACTTATTGTTTAAAAAAAATCCTTAATTCATTTGATAAATATAGATTCAATAAAGTTTACAAAACATTTTGTGGTGACCGGATAAGTGGTTTAGGAGAAAAAGATAATTTAGTTAACATGTAAAACTCTTCAACAGGTTACCCCCTTAATATGACCCAATTACCTTTCATCAACCGTAATAGAAAAACTTATAAAAGAGACACATTTCTTCTATTTTCCACCGAAATCGAATTATTCCTTTATTTAATTTTGTTGTGACAATGACTAATTTACTATAGCACTCTATGTTCTCCTAATTGGATATATTACGGTGCTGCGAGAAAGGCGAATGGCCGATGAGACTTGCACGATCCGCCGTAATCACCTACAGTGCACTTGTCAGTTAAAAGGCAAGCCTTTTTATAACCAGAACCTCGTCTTTAATTGAAGTAATTGAATTATTGTTACCAAACGCCATTTATGGGATAAGTTAATATTCCTATTTTTGGCTTTCTTTCTGTCGTTTTTCTCCCATAGTTATTGTTCTCTGTTTGAGATTGTGTTTTCTACGTTTTCTATTAATGAAAAACTAGTTTACCCGCCTTGCGTTGCCCGGGCCCGTGATAAAAATCTTAGATGAACCCCAAATAAAAAAATATTGATAAATAAAAAAGTGATCATAAAAAAACATTAAAAAAAAAAAAGCTTTTGCTGTCCAAATCCTTTAAAATTTTTAATGGTTATAAATATAAAGGTTTTACAGCCTGTGTAAAAGTTACGTCAAAAATATCGTTATATCGTTGTAAAATAAATATGTTTTCTTCTTGGGAAAAGAACCTTTTTTCAAATTCTATAGAAGGGGAACCCCCCCCCCCTCCCATTTCACTTTCCATTCCTGTCTTCAAAAAAAGTGAAATCACCTCCCTCCCTTTTCAGTCCCTCCCTTCCCGTTGCAATCCACAATTCCCTTTTATTCACACCTCTCTCAAACAAAGCAGGTGGAAGAATGGATGCTCCCTCCAAAAAGGAGAAATAAGAATAGAATTAAGACGAATTTAGAAGGAGTAGTTCCTAGTAGTAGGGTTGCGAGCAGTGGAGGCCAATAGGCGAGCTATTCCTTCCCCAGCACTCTTGATTCTTCTTAATTCTATTTCCTGCTTTATTCACCCTTCAAAAAAACTTGAGGCATGCGCAGTAAAGTAGAATTTGCACTGAAAAATTAAGACTTCTGCTTCTCACTTTAATGTATAAGATAATCCGCCTAACTCGGTTAGTAGGATAACCATTAATTCTGTGTGTATGCTTGATATTTAACACTTTCCAACATAGTTGAAACGTGTTTAGGACCCTGGTCTGTACGTGCTTTAACTCTCGTTTAAATATACTCAGATTGCCATGCAATGTTTGTAAATTACTGAGGTTTACTATAGTGTGTTCGCTGTTGAAATTAGGCTCACCAATCTCCATACTGAAACACAGAGATGCATGTTGAGTCTAAATCATCCAATGTTTCGAAAGTATTAATGAATAGTAACTTAAGGGGCCGCTTCACTGAAACTCCCCGATCGCGAAATCCCATGTAAACCTATGGGAAAACTTCGAAGCGCGATAACTCATTACCTAATATAATTATTAAAATACGCTTTTCAACATCAGAAAGTAGACGCCAGTTGCCGACGTTGTGCGTTTTTAAAAATTGTCTCTTTAAATTTTAACTATTTAAAAATTCCATATAAACTTTGAAATTTCCACTTGATGAAACTTTATCATCTTCTCAGAGATACTTAAAATTAACGGAGACAATTTTTAAAAACGCACAACGTTGGCATCTGGCGTCTACTTTCTGATGGTGAAAACTGTATTTTAATAATTATATTAGGTAATGAGTTATCGCGCTTCGGAGTTTTCCCATTGGTTAACATGGGATTTCGCGATCGGGGAGTTTCAGTGAAGCGGCCCCTTAACAAAACAAAACAAAACAAACAAACAAACGAACAAATATATATATATCTTACTTTATTTTTTTTCTTTCTAGTTTAGTTAAAATGATGGAAGTGGAGCTGGTTCGTCAGAGGTACACCAGAACCACTACAACAACTCGACAAGTTCAGCCGCGGGAAAAGAGGGTTACCTGGCAAAAGGAAAAACCTAAAATGGTAAATATCCCTATATCTACTAGTTTTGAACATTCAAGGAGGCTTGATTCCATTTAAGAACTGTTAAGCATTATAATACGAATTGACGGTACAGTCTGCATAATATATATATATATACATCCCTGATATACAAATCTGTTACAAATAATCGTATAAAAAATGTGACTGGTAACAATCGATTAGTAAATAACGTCTATTAATGAATGCTATATTTAAATTTTACTTACAGGATCGTCTACCTCTATATATCAGGGCTGCCACTGGCGACTATTTTTTAATTCTATCTCGTACCACTTTCTCAAAACAAAATTTTTTCACATACACTTTGTCAACATGTGCAAGAGAAATATACTAGAATTTTTTTTTTTTTTAAATAGTGATTTGAACAGAGTATAAAAATAGTCGCCAGTGGCGTCCCTGATATATAGATGTTGCAACAAACGTTAACAAATTAAGCTCCAACAACTAATTTTGACATCATATTTCGATTCTTGGGTACATTTTACCTTCGGAGACTGAAGGGGAAGTCAATCGGTCAAGTAGTTTTAGGAATTAGGCATGTTCAAAGTTTGTAATTTCTAATGTTAAATTCATTTTTAATCGTTGTAAAACAGATTGCAATGCGGATAGTTTTTTAATCAGAACTCAAGAGCAAATTGGTGGAATGATCTGCAATTTTGGATTCGCATATTTGAATCTTCTAGAATTTCGAAAAAATATGAATTGTAACCTATGCATTTTGTAACAGAATTTGATTTCTTGAAACTTCAAATATGCGAATTACAGGTCACGTATTGAATGTGTGATATGGAATTTAACATATTTAAGCTTCATTAAATATAAATTAAATAAAGAAAATAACGGTATTAAACTTTTTTAGATTATAAGTTATTACATGCTGTCATTTAGTATGTGAATTGGGCTGGAACAAATTTCTTTTATTAACCTTTCAGTTCTCGCATAGGATCTGGAAAAGCAATTTTTATTATTTTTTAGATTGTTTTTGGGTTATTTAGTTTCTAAATAAGATATGTATTCAATTTTAAGTGCACCAGAAAGATTTAAAACAAGAAAAATATCGGGTTCACGCTAATTTTTTTTCGTTACGGATGGGGACTTTGTTTCGGTTTCGGGTTGGATTTGGATAGACTCGATTTTCCAAAAGAATGTACTGTATATTTTTTAAATGAAAAAGAAACACACTTAATATTTGAACATTAATTAGTATATAACTGATTATTTTTATACAAAAAGAGATAAAATTGGTATTAGCCCATACAACTTATTCATAATTATATTAAAATATGGAATAACTAATTTTCACTTCGGGTTCTGGTCGGGTTCGGATTGAAGCTTCGGGTTGACTTTAAGCAAAATTTTCGGGTTCGCTTAGGATGTAAACCGACTCTGAACTTTATCACCAGGGACTGATGATTTTTTTTTTTCCGCTCTAGGTTTCTCGAGAAGTAGTTCGCGAGAGAACTCGAGCTACAGTCCAGCGAACACAAAGAATGAAAGTTAACAACAGTCCTTCGAGAGCCAGAATCGTGGAGAAGAAATCAAGATACACCAAAGAATCCTCTATAATGGTGAGTGTGAAAAAGCTATAAGCTTTCCTTCCATTCTGGAAATCAGTGAAGATATACGCAGGTAGATCCAAAAGTTCTCAAATCATTCAATTTTTTAATCTTTCCTAAAGAAATAGAGATAAACTGGATGCTTTATTTTACAACAGATCTTTCCTCGACATGTTCCTCTATACATTTTGTTACATATTTTCGAAATTTTGTTTGAAAATATTTCATTTGCTATATTAAATTCTTCATCATAAAGCATTATTCTACGATATTCAGATTTGAGTTTCAGGAGCTAAATCTAGACAATAAGGGGGATGGCTAAGCTCTATAAAACCCAGATTTCTATATACTTAGTTCTTCGGCAGTGACAACTTTAATTTTTCAATCGTAGAAAGAAGTCGAGGTACCTACCCATCGTAAGGGTTGATCACACGTACTATTCTATCTTATAGGCAGTGTCAGATACTTGCTCATTGATAGGTTTTTCGAGAGGGAATTGGTCGAAAGTACACCGTCTGATTTGTTTACCTCCAGTAACGTCGGCACTGTAAAGGACGAACTTATCGCTGTTTATATCTACTACGATAGATATCAGCTTGAATTCCACCAATCAGAACGCTGTAAAGGTAGTTGTTTTCAGTTCTCCGTCTTTACACTACTTTTTGAACCACTTAGCAGCGACCACTCGCCAAATGTTCCGCGTGTTTCTTACTTTTGCGGATTCCGTTCAATCTTCAAAATAACCCTACTTGCAAACGCGAAAGAGAGGCTGGAACCAAGCCAGAGATTATAGAATATGTTTTAGATCCTACGATAGTATCTGTGATAGAAACTTAAGGCGGTTCTCAAAAATAAATTCCCCGCTAATTGACGCGAAACTTTCTGACACATTTATGGAGTCATTTTTAAACGCAAAATCATGGTACTTGCAGGCCTGAATATTACAGCGATTTGGAATCGAATGGTGTTTTTCATTTTATGATAAATGAATTACCTATCGAGTTATAAACTATCATTGTCTCACGACGGCAGTTTTTTTCCTTTACTGTCGTGTCCGGAAATTCGGTTCAAAGCCCAACTTTGTCAGTATTTTATGAAAGATCTTCTGCCTTTACCAAAAAAATAGAAAACACCATTCGATTATATAGTTTCTGAAAAAGAACACCTGCCAATTTCACGAGTTTCCGAACAAAAACTAATTCGGTAATGTGTCAGAAAGTAGCTCCTTTGGATTTACTAACTAATTAATTAGTTTATTTATTAACTGCCTTAACAGGGGCTTTCCTCATGTGAAGGTATATTTATGAATAAATTATAAAAAATATTTTAAAGACTAGCTTTTATTATAACGTACTAAAAAAGGAAAACAAAATGGTGAAGGGCAATTGAATTTAAATTAATACCTTTTTTTAAAAGAAGTAAATTAAATTGCGAGTGATATTTTTTTATCATATTGTTTAAAAGAAAAATAATAAAATGGATATACAAATTTAAATCCTGCTTTATCTAAAAGAAATTGGTCAAAGTTCTGCCGAGGCTATCCATTCACTGTATGCGTGGAACTGAAAGATGACGCATTTACCAACTATCATGCTACGGCTCAATCGAAGAACATCAGCTTATTTCTGAAGCAATCAATGACATTTACGTGATCACATACGTAATGACATTTATGTACCCTTATTGGAGAAATGTTTTTGTGACCTAAGAGGTGACGAGGAAAATTTCAATATATATATATATATATATATATATATATATATATATATATATATATAAACACATGTAAAGAGCGAAGGATAAGACATTGTAAGAAGCAATGGAATGGACACTGAAGGAATTATACCCAAAAGGACGAAAAAGAAAAATTAGAAAAGCAAAATTGGAAAACTATTATAAATATCTTATGTAATCTTCAGAAGGCTTTATAAGAATATATTCCTGCTAAGTACATGTTATTTCATCAAATATTGTCAGCATTATGCCTAAAATCGACACTATTAAGCCCCCAATAACATACACAAATGAAACAAGAATATCAAAAACCTACTTGAGGTCCAAATAACGAAACAAATAAATAAAAATGGAACTGAAATAGAAATTAGATAAATAAACCATTTAAATAGTAATATGAACATAAAATAATGTTCAAGACTCTTAAAAAAAAAAAGACAAATTTGACTGTAGATGTAAATGGATTATAAGTACTTGATAATCAACCAGACACCACTTTAAAAATGGCTGCATATCGATGGCTATATATATATTTACGAAATACTGTATTGTTGTCTCCGGAAATACGTCACGTTACCAAAAATTATTTTAATTGTAGTACAGGAAGGGCATTAAAATTGGATTGCAATACTTGAGCCGAACGGACATCAGACAAAGCAAGTAAAATAAAAAGCTTGTAAAAATCGAGTTGAATAATAAACTTGTTTTTTCCCCCTTTTTTATGTTTCATAATACGAATGATCCCCCCCCCCCCACCTCTTTGTATAGATAAGTGTTTTAGATTATGCTTTGATAGATGTCTGAGATGTGTGTTGCCTGTATTTCCAGAAAGGTAACCTGTACCGCAACGTGACGGAGCTGCAGAACATCATCCGACAGTCATCCAAAGAGCGACTGCAACTCGAGCGACACTTGGCGAGAGCTACGCAAGTAAGGAATTTTTTCAACCCTTTAACTTTTTTTATGGGCGGGGGGGGGGGGATTATAATTTCTCACCACAGGCTAATTCTCCCAACATTTCCCTCTAAAAGGTTAATGAGTCTCATTGGTTCTTTTGTGGATGTCTGTGTATTCCAGTATTCTATTCGCTCTTCCATTCCGCTGGGAACTAGGGATGTAACGAATAGCGATTTGACCGAATTCGGCCAAATTTTTAGGCCAAATAGCATTATTTTTAATAATACAGTCGAACTCGTTTAAGAAGAACACGGCTAAAACGAGGACACGGTTAAAACGCACAAATTGCACGTTGAAGGGTTTATCATTTGAGCTATTTTAAGATTTCCACGCTTTTTACGAGTTACGAAATCCCGGTTAATACGAGCAAAACATTTGTTCATTTCATTGTGATTTTCAACGAAAAGTAGAGTAGAATTAGGAGAGAAATTCCTTTCTTATCGAACACTCAGCGATAATATTTTTACATTATAACTGTATATGTCCAAATGTAGTAATTTATCAGTTTTACTTTATATCTTTTCAACTTTTAAGATGACCCAACCACCCAAGAAAAAGCAAAGAAATGGCCTGAGGTCTTGAAAGAATGAAAGAAAGAATGGAGGGATAAGAACATTTTAAATACAGCTCTTTTGTAATATCTACAATTGAGCCATGAAAAGGAAGGAATATAGAAGAAAAATCTTTATTTGTTTCTATCTAATTAAATTTTTCAGCACAGCTGAAATTACGCTGGAAATTAATGAATATAACAAAATGATGTGAATTATCACGTATTACACAGCCTACAATCAACAGAGTGGAAAATGTCCAGACCGGAGATCGAACCCGGAAACATTTGTATATAATCCCGGCTTCCCGGTATTCTCTATCTCGGGAAGTTCTCTATGTTCGGTTCTCTATCCCGGAAGCGTTCGATCCTCGGTCTGGACATTTTTTTTTTCAATCTGTTGGTTGTACGCTCTGTAGTAGGTGATAATTCACGTCCTTTGTTATATTATTTATTTATTTATTTATCTATTTAGGAATCTGGGCTATATTAACCAGTCTTTTCAAATCAATAGCTAGAAAATTAAAGTGTCTATTGCAATATTGGCCGAGTTTTTCCGGGAAAACTTTGTGATAATTAGTTAATTATAGTATTGAGATAATTAGAGCAATTAACAGTAGTGATTGGTTTATTTATGTGTGTGTGTGTGTGTGTGTGTGTGTTTTTAAAAATATTTTTATCATCTTCACGGGTATTACGAACAACGGTTAATACAAGGATTTTTATAATTCCTTTTCTTCTCGTATTAACATAGTTCAACTGTATATGCATTTTGATTATATAATTAAATATCCATATCTTGTTATCGTATCAAAATTTCATAAAAATCCTATTAAATTTCATACTTTTAACTATTGGTTGCAATGCACATAATAAAACTGCAAGTAATTTATTGCTAAATATTCTCACTCAAATATACAATGTAACGATTAAAAATGACAATCAACACTGCTTAAAAAGTAGTTTTCAGCTTATTAAGTAAATTTCAAAATATAAATGCTGACAACATATAAAAACATTTGATGTTAATGATCCGTTTAACAATATAGATATCAAAGGTTTACATAAAACTATATGTTTTTTTTTTTTTTTTTTTTTTTTTTTTTTTAAGAATACAAATCTTAGAGAAATTAAAAAAAAAAAAAAATACTTTTCTATTAGATTTTTAAAAACATTATTGAACTTTAAGTTGCATCATAATTACATTATTTATAATAATACCATTTATAAACATTGTGAAGGCATTCCTCAAGGAGGTACAGCTGCTTCAAGTGTACTTTCTGAACTTCATATTTATTTTTATATAAGGAATTCATTAGGTCATAACACCGATTTTGTTTACTATCGTTATACAGATGATATAATTATTTTTTATTTCAATAACTAATATTAATATAGCTAATATTAATAAATTCCAATAACTAATATTACGTCGTTACCTAACGTTTCACACAATTAATACAGTCAAAATGATATGATTAATAATGTAATAAACTTTGACTTAAAAATAAAAGCATAATAATAAAAATTAATTAATATTTGACATTTATGATAAAAGAACTGATTTCCCTTTTACAGAAAGTACTTTTACGCATTATAATTCATGCTTACATAAATATTTTACTTAATTACATACATAGAATAAAATGTCTCCGTGTTACTAGGATAGGCTTTTAATGCTGCAATCACTATATACTAGTAACCACTATATCACCATAAATAAGGCCCGGAATTCTTTTGAGTGCCCCTGTAAGCTAACTATAAATGCTACACACTTTATTTTCAATACCGAATATGCCATACTAAATCTTAATAACATTTACAAATTACATGGTAATCCGAGTACATTTATCTGAGCACGGACAGACAGATGGTCAGACAAACCGAAATCATAAACACTTTTCAACTGTGTTGGAAAGCGTTAAAAATGAAATTTTAAACCTAAAAACATCAAAATTTACACCAAACACACTTTTATATGATGGATAGTAAGAAAATGGCAAACAATTTCAGAAAAGGACGCCATTTTGGATTACGGCCGCCAACTTGAATTCCTGCAACTTTGTAGATTGTATGACCCCTCATATATACATTGCATAAATATAAAGTAGATACTAACCAATCGGGATATTCTTATCACGATTTGCAGTTTTCACCTGATTCTAGTCGTGTGTGTGTGTGTGTGTGGGGTTAGCCCTTCCACTATAAAACTTTTTTCTGTTTTTAAATTTGAAACAGTAAATGCTGATAATTCCCACTGAGTTATAATATCTTTAATATTTTGAGGTTTTCAGATATAACTGGCCATTTTTAGCACTTTCCAACCTAGTTGAAAAGTGCTTATGACTTCGGTTTGTCTGGCCGTCTGGCCGTCTGGCCGTCTGCCGTCTGCCGTCTGCCGTCTGTCCGTGCTCTAACTCCCGTAAATATGCTCGGATTGCTCTGCAATTTTTATATGTTATTGTCGCCATCTATAGCATGTTCCCTATTTCAACGGAAGTGTGTAGCACTTATAGTTATTTTACAGGGACACTCAAAAGAATTCCGTTATATTGCGTTCTATGGGGAAAAATCATTTGCGGTTTATTTAAATAATGTTTCACTAATTTAAGCGCATTGAAATTTATATATGTCACTAAGGTGCATTAGAAGAAGCTTAATATGGAATAGGGTGTGCATAGCACTTACAGTTACTTTACAGGGACAGTCAAAAGAAGTCCGTTACATTACGTCTATGGAGAAAAATCGTCTGCGGTTTATTTAAGTAATGTTTCACTATTTTAAACGCACTGAAATTTATATATATCCCTAATGTGCATTACAAGAGGCTTACTATAGAATATTGTGTACATAGCAGTCATCGTTCATTTACAGGGACACACAAAAGAATTCTCTACTGCCTGTTAACAATAATTCCTGGAAGTGCATTTTAAGTTACTGAACGCGATTTTAAATTTAACTCACTTTTTGTTTATTACGTGGTGTGTATAAATTTTGTAGATCATATACAGGGAAGCACAAAAGTTCGCGAACACATTTCCATTTATTGAGAAACTCCAGATGGAGAATTTTAAACTGTGCTACGCGTTTCCTAACTGAACTAAAATTTAGCATTCTATGTAGTATATATACAAACCTATAGATCCTATACAGGGCTGAATAAAAGTATTCGGATATTTTTCCGAATATTGTATATGTTGGAAATTCCTGAAATTATAATTTTAAATATGTTATGCGTTTTCCAAATTGTTTACTTAGATGTTATCTTTTAGCTTATTAAACGGTATGATTTGTAAAAATATTTTGGAAGCGTTGGAAAGAGCTACATAATCTATGCTTGACGCATGATTTTGTCGGCGGCGCAGTTAATTGAATGTGTAAAATAGTTTCTTTAATTGTATAAAAACATTTCTTCAAAAATAGAGTTAAGTAAGCATGCATTCGCTTACCTGATTGGGCGATGAAAGCATTTAGTATATCCAATAAATAGATTGGTGACGTGTTGCAACTTCCTCACGTATATTATTATCCGTTAGAGTATTCCGGATTATCTATAAGATCACTTCTGCAAAATAATAAAATTAGTTTCGTTGAATAATCACTGTAGAATTAATAGAGTATTTCCTTTCGATTAAATTTAGGTTTAATATACGTTTTTTGATTACATAATTACACAGAGCATTTACATCGCTCTGACATTTTCACACACTACATTTTATAAAGAAATTCACACAACAACTGACTAAAGTCTAAAGAGTTTTTTCATGTCCTTGGTAGCCTTGGATGACGTCACTGGGAAAAAGCACATGATAGCACGTGATAATCATTCTTTCACGTGGGCGTTTATTCCATGTACTTAGCTGAGTTGAAAACAGTTTATGAGTTGGTATATCCGACGAGATAATTAAAGTTGTTTACTGCAAATTTAAAGTACTTTATTATTATCTGACGATTGAAGAGTAGTTGATTCCGAATAGAAGATTACCCTTTAATTGGAATTTCCGTCACTCCCCCTTAATCTTCTATGTAGGATAAGGAAGTAAGTTCAGATTGTTTCGGTGTTTAATGAATTCAGGTTTGGGGTTGGGCTTGGTGAGTGAATCTGCGGTCATAAATTCTGTGGGACAATACTTTAAATCTATTATTCCATCTTCCTTGAGTTGTCTTATCGCGTGGAATCTGATATCTATATGTTTACTTTTTCGAGTATGTTTTTCACTTTCAACCATTTTTATACATGGCTGATTGTCCTCGTATATTGTTATGGGTTTCTGTTGTGGTAATTTTAAATCTTCCAGGAGTTTTATCATCCATAGTATTTCCTGTGCTGCGTTACTTACAGAAATGTATTCAGCTTCTGCTGATGACAGAGCAACGCATGTCTGTCTTTTCGTTGTCCAATGTATGGGACATTTTCCTAACATAAATATATTTCCGCTGGTGGATCGTCTAGTTTCTGGATCACCTCCCCAATCTGCATCTGCGTAAACTTCGAGAATAGGCTTATTTTTCGAACTTAGCGTCAGGTTGAGGTGTTTTGTGTTGTTTAAGTATGTTACGATTCTTTTGACTGCTTTCCAGTCTTTTTCTCGAGGGGTTTCATTTCTACGGCTGAGTATGTTGACCGCTGCTGAAATATCGGGCCTGGTTAATGTTGAGATGTAGAGTAATGTTCCCGTTGCTTGTCTGAATTTAATATTGTTAGGTAATAGATTTTCATCATCGTTGAGTCGATTGTAACCTGCTTCCATAGGTGTGCTGTAAGGTTTTGCGTTTTGAAGATTGAGTTTATCTACCAATTCTTCAATTTTTGAATTTTGGTTTAAGTAGAAATTTTTATCGTCTCTTTTTATATTTATTCCGAGATAGTTATTGACTTCTCCCAAATCTTTCAATTCATATTCCCTTTTGAGATTGTTTATTAATTCAATTATATCTTCGTTTTTTCCGGCAATTAACAAATCATCCACATATACTATAATGTATGTCCAGTTTTCACCATTTTCGCGTATAAAAAGACATGAGTCAGATGTACTTTGTACAAAATTTAATGCTTTAAGACTCTCGGAGATTTTCGTGTGCCATGCTCTGGCGGCTTGTTTGAGCCCGTATATTGCTTTTTGTAATTTACATACTTTGTTTTGTTGATTTGGAGCTATATAGCCTTCCGGCTGTTTCATGTATACCTCTTCTTGTAGGTTTCCGTGTAAAAACGCTGTATTCACGTCGATATGATTAACTTTAAGGTTATGATTTAATGCTGCTATGAGAAATGCACGGATTGTGGTATGAGAGACAACTGGAGCAAAGGTCTCGTCATAATCTACTCCGAATTTCTGACTGTATCCCTGTGCCACGAGTCGTGCTTTATAGGTTTGCACTTGGTTTAGGTTGTCGCGTTTTAATTTAAAAGTCCATTTTGAACCTATCACTTTCTTGCCTGGTGGCGGATCGACTAATGTCCAAGTTTTATTTTTAGCTAGGCACTTGATTTCATTTTCGGTGGCTTTGAGCCAATTTTCTCTATCGTGTGGATTTTTCATTTCCATGATATCGTTCCAATTCTTTGGTTCATTTGATTGTGTGTCTTTAACTAAACAGACAAATCTATCTGGTGGTACTCCTCTGTTAGATCTATTTGACCTTCTTGGTTCTATTTGTGTTTGTTTGGACTCGCATGGTTGTTTTTCATTATCATTAATGTCAATTTCAATGTAATTTTTATTCTTCTCTTCTTGATTTCTATCATCAGTGGAGATTTCTTCGAGATTTGAATCTTCCTCAATGTTGTTTGAGTGTTTTATTTCATGTTCTATGAATTTTACAGTCCTGGCAATTATTATTTGTTTGTCTTTTGTGTGTATGCGATATCCTTTGGAACGTGTGTCGTAACCTAGAAAAATACCTTCTTGCGCTCTATTATCTAGTTTTCCTCGATGTATTTTATTAATGTAAACAAATGCTTTACATCCAAAGGTTCTTAAGTGTTTGAGATCGGGTTTGATACCTTTCCATAGTTCGTATGGAGTTTTGTCGTTCGCTCTTGTTGGCAATCTGTTTTGTAAATATGTCGCTGTGTGTATTGTCTCTCCCCAAAATTGTTTATTTAAATTTGCTTCTAAAAGCATGCTACGTGTCATATCGAGTAGGCTTTTATTCTTCCTTTCTGCCACGCCGTTCTGGCTCGGGTTGTGTGGAATTGTGAATTGGTGTAATATCCCGTTTTCCTTTAGATAATTGTCTATTTCGTTGCTATTATATTCTCCTCCATTATCGGATCTTATTTCTTTTGGTTTTCTACCGAATTGATTATTTACCATTGCAATGTATTCTTTTAATTTATCAATTACTTCGCTTTTCTTAGATAGTAAGTATATAGTTGTATATCTCGAGTAATCGTCGATGAATGTGAGAAAGTATTGTTTTTCTCCTAGTGTTGGTGTACTTATAGGTCCACAGACGTCGCTGTGTATTAAATCGAGAACTTTGTTTGCTCTATTTGTAGCCGATTTTGGATATGGCGCGTCGTTTAATTTAGATTTAATGCAGGTTTCGCATAATTTATTATTGTGTCTGCAGTTTTTAATTTTTATTCCGGTAGCTAGCTGTTTGTTAACAATTGTTTTGATTGCTTCATAATCACGGTGTCCTAGTCTTCGATGCCATACTTCTAAACATTCTTTATTATTATTACAGCTTAGTGTGACGTTTGCATAGTTTTCTGCATTTCCTGAATGGTTTGTTTGTTCGATTATGTATAAATTATTTTTGTTCTTCGCTCTTATATAAATTTCACCGTCGAACGTTAAGTCGCACTTGTCATTTTCAAAGATTAATTTGCATCCATTTTTAGTTGCTTTGCTTACGGATATTAAATTGGATTCTAGTTCTGGGACGTATAGGACTTCCTGTAGTCTTGTGAGTTTTATTTCTCCATTTGGGGATTTCGTTTTTATTAAAACGTCGCCTGAACCGAATGCTTCGAGTTTGTTGCCGTTTGCGATGGTGACTGATGATTTTTCAAAATTGTTAAATTTATCAAATAACCTCTTATCATTTGCAATGTGTGAGGTACTGCCACTGTCGAGTATCCAGTTTTGTTTTCCTAATTTTTCTGTTATTAGTACGCGATCTTCTGATTGATTAGTTTTTGAGCTTATTTTCTGATCATTCGCGTTATCGTGACAGTCAGTATTCTCTTTATAATTCTCTGTGTTTTCATAGCATAGTGATGATGAAAAAGGTTTAGATTTATTTTTATTATTAAAGTTATTCACATTTTGATATGTGTGTTTGTTTTTGTTGTGCTGTGTGTATCTGCTCTTGAGGTGATAGCACTCGCTATTATTATGATTTGTCATCTTACAGTGACTGCAATATTTTGAATTTCTTTTGTAGTCGTTATAAGTGTGTTTTCTTTGTGTTTTAAATGCCTTTTCAGAGCTGTTGTTTTGTTCAGACATTTCTTGTCTGCGATTATACTCATCTATGAGTTTACTTCTGATAAAATCTGGGGATAATTCGGCTTCGGGCCTTGCCTCTAATGCTGTGATAAGCGTGTTGTAGCTGGGCGGTAATGAGCATAGAAATAGTGCGGATATGTGTGAGTCATTTATATTCTCGCCTATGGCGGATAATTTATCTACTATTTGTAGAATATTTGTTATATGATTTATCATATTACCGTTTTCGGGCAGTTTAGTACTGTACAGTTTTCTCAATAAATACTGTTTGCTACTCAGATTTGCTCTTTCATGCGTACGTTTGAGAACTTCCCAGGTTTGCCTGGCTGTGGTAGAATTTTTTACATGCACAATTTGTGCGTCATCTATGCTTAGATTAATTAAAGCTCTTGCTTTTCTATCTTTTTTGTTCCAATCCTCATTTAAAGGAGTTGGTGGTTGATCACTTATTACTTCAAATAAGTCTTCTTTAATGAGAAGCATTTCGAGCTTAAATTTCCAGTTGGAATAATTGCTCGAATTTAGTTTCTCGATGAATTGGCTTTCTTTGAATGTAGCCATTTTTATTTTCTATCTTTAATTATTTTTAAAGATATTTAATTTAATTTTATACGAATCGCTTTTCTTTGCGTTCGTTTTTATTTTCTATAAAGCGAGTTTTTCCAGCATATAGCTAATGTGCTTAAAATTTTTATTTAATACATACTATCAGTCTTTCATAATCTGTCGGCGGCGCAGTTAATTGAATGTGTAAAATAGTTTCTTTAATTGTATAAAAACATTTCTTCAAAAATAGAGTTAAGTAAGCATGCATTCGCTTACCTGATTGGGCGATGAAAGCATTTAGTATATCCAATAAATAGATTGGTGACGTGTTGCAACTTCCTCACGTATATTATTATCCGTTAGAGTATTCCGGATTATCTATAAGATCACTTCTGCAAAATAATAAAATTAGTTTCGTTGAATAATCACTGTAGAATTAATAGAGTATTTCCTTTCGATTAAATTTAGGTTTAATATACGTTTTTTGATTACATAATTACACAGAGCATTTACATCGCTCTGACATTTTCACACACTACATTTTATAAAGAAATTCACACAACAACTGACTAAAGTCTAAAGAGTTTTTTCATGTCCTTGGTAGCCTTGGATGACGTCACTGGGAAAAAGCACATGATAGCACGTGATAATCATTCTTTCACGTGGGCGTTTATTCCATGTACTTAGCTGAGTTGAAAACAGTTTATGAGTTGGTATATCCGACGAGATAATTAAAGTTGTTTACTGCAAATTTAAAGTACTTTATTATTATCTGACGATTGAAGAGTAGTTGATTCCGAATAGAAGATTACCCTTTAATTGGAATTTCCGTCAGATTTTTCGTTCTTGTTATATTTGCTCTGTGTCTATGAATTAACCCCTTCGGGACCGGCGGCTTTAACACAAATTTTATTCGGTTGGCTTCGGTTGGCACCACTTAAAAAAAAAAAAAAAAAGCTACCTTTACGTAAACTATCACAAAAATGCTCCAATTAGAAAAAGCAAATATTACTTTTATTTTTTACTGGTGCCTAAAACAAATTCTGAATGCTCTTTGAGGGTGCATATATGCATCCATGGTCCCGAATGGTGCAACCCCTTTTATTATTATTTTATTATTTAGTTAGCATGCGCATATATGTGTGTAAGTTTAGGTTGATGTGATTAACAGTGATTTTTCCAAGTACAAACGCAAAAATAGCTTCAAAAGATGTTTGTTTGTTTTGTTATTTGTGCAACTAAATAATGGAATTACTTATTTTCAGTTTTTATTATTTCTGTAATTATTCATTGTTCCCTCTAGGTTATTTTTTAAGGGAACACCCTGACTTTTTTTAAAATGGGAAAAATGCCTCCTTCCCTTTTTAAAAATAGCGAAATTCACCTTTAGTTGTACCCAGAGATTTTTTGTAAAAAACTTCTCCATACCACAGTATTTCTGAATCCGTGCACCTAAAAGCTTGCAAAAATTATAAAACTTATTTATTTAGCAAAGAAAAAATTAAATAATGTTGTAATTTAATTGTATTTTTCGATTTTGTAATTCATTAAAATCATTAAAAATTATTGTCCCTTTATTTATCTTACTTAAAAATTACATATTTTTTTCTTATATTGTTACTAAACGCATTACTAATGTATTTCCTGCCCCTTTTCTCTCTAAATCGAATACTAAATTATTGATTATAATTTTATGAATTAAAACATAAAAATGTAGATTATGCTCCGAATTATAGAGTTAATTGTTTAATAGTTATTAATTTTAATCAATGGTAATAATTTAATATTAAAAGTAATTATTTATAATTTTAATAAATATGGATATCAGCAGTATTTAATATAGGTTTACATAATTGTTACCAAATAATATTGCACATAATGTTATTGTTCTACTAACTAGTGAAATTACTAATTTGCAGTTTTTATAATTTCTGTAATTATTAATTGTAATTTTAATAATTAAAGCATACAAATATAAAAATAGATTATGTTAGTAATAAGAGGACAATTGTTTCGGGAACCTACAATTATTGATAGCTATTCAGTATTTTAACACAGGAAAACAAAATCATAAAAATCCGGTTTAAAAAAAAAAGAGAAAAAATCGGATTAAAAAGAAAAATCTTTACGTTTTTTTAATTTAGAAAAAACAGGAAAGTTGACAGCTATGCAAATTGAATGTAGTTTTCCACACCAACTTAGACAGAGGTATTGCATATGGCACATTACATCACTTGTACATAGAATATTTCTTTGAAATGCTTATATGAACGATGCATCTTGAAATAGACTGTTTTAAATTAGAATAAAGTTTGTAGTTTTCATCATTGCATTTTTTACATTCATATTCTACATATTAAACATAGAAAGTTCCTAAAAATAATTATTCTTATAAAATTGTATAAAACTTATAGTAGCGTAGGCCCCTTTTTCTTTTGGGCCCTTGGGATTTTTCCACATCTGTTCCCCTCCCCTACTCTCTGTCCCACTCTCATTGTCTAAAAGAATTTTATTCTAAATCAAGAAAATCGTTGAAAATTATGTAGTGCTGCCATCTGTGTAAAATTTTTGGAGGCGATCTTCTACCCGCGCTGGAAAATTTTTCATTTGTTGGTTGATTTCTAAGTTTCAAGGTTATATCTCACTGTCACTCTCTTTTACATTTTCGCACCCGAGATAGATTGATTGAAATCGGGACAGATTGATTTTTGATGTACATTCCGTGTCATAAGAAAGAAAGAAAAAAAGATACGTCAACTTTTATTCGCAGATCGTTTATAATAAAATTCCCTTTGTTTTCTTTATCTGCAGGGGTGTGCCGAAGGCTGATTTAGTGGGGGGGTGTAAACTGATTTTTGCCGAGTACGAGATCGGGGTGAGAAAGGCTTTGTGATAGCCCCCCCCCCCCCCCCCCCCCTTAGCGACGGAGTCAACTGTTCTACAATACTGTTAATTTAAAAAATCACTAAAAGTCCGAAGTGCTCACCTGCATTCGGTCAAACCACACTCTGTTGACACAGTAAAAATTAAATGCTGTTATTCAGTATGTTAAAATTTTTTTTATTCTTTTACTGTATAAGTAGTGTTGAGAATCCTGTTTTTAATTAGGATTCTGCTTACGATTTAAAAGAAAATGTGTACGGATGTACCGTACATTAACTAGTTCTCAAAAGTAACAATTTAAGAACATTGAAGTACTTCGGAATTTATGTTTCTATAAATAAAATCGCATGCTGTTATCTAATGTAAGTGTATACATTTTAAAATAGTACATAAAAAATAAAAATTTTGCTTATTAAAAATAGAGACTAAAAATTATCCTAATTTCATCCTGTAAAATTGCTTTACTGCCATATGCCATGGTGTCGGAAGGGAGGAGGAGAGAGGGGCAATCGGAGGGAATGCGTTTTACCATTGCGAGATTTTCTCTGACACGACGGGGACAGTTAAGCTGACGAATCGCCACCTCAGCGTGGTGATCGGGTGGTAAAGTGGTGTCTAGCCGACGGCACCGAATGTGGGGTGCTACTACCACGGGGGTCTGGGCTGCCCCCTCCTTTGGGCCGGTTCTCGGCTGCAAGAGGCTTGCGACTTCAGGTTGTCCTTTGAGGTCTCACGTGCAGAGCTCTAGTTCCTTGCCGGTAACGCCCACCGATGTGGGACTTTGGCTCCGCGGGATCTTGGGACAGTCGGGTGGTAAAAGGACACTGCATAGGCCAATCCCTCTCGCCTGGTGGTCGTGCTTTGGTGGACGGCATACCCGGAAAAGTGACGTGAGGGCAACGGCTAGCTAACGGGTATAGGACAGCTTCCACATTTATCTAAGGCGAGGGCCGAATTTGTATGACAAGGACTGCTCGGGTTCTATTGTGACGCTTGTCAGTGAGTGAGGCGGCGGCGTGCAGCAACCCTCGGCACCGTGCAGGCGGTAGAACGTATATGTGACGGAAGGTGTGGGTGAAGGGCAACGCACCCAATGATGACCTCCTTCGCGATCGTCCCTTGCGACTCCCTCTGCAGCTGGAGTAGTTGTGAGTTGTCTTCAAATTTCGGTTGGAAAGGAAAGATGCCCGTTTGTACCAAGATCAGTTCATGTCACGGAGGGCCACTCAGGTCTGAGATCTGTGGCTCGTATTACCTTCTCTGGAGGGGGGGGGGGTCCAAACCTCTTCCCCGACCGGCTGATTACGAGAAAAACGGGCAGGAGGCTCGTCAGTCAAGTGTCCAGACCTAAGTCGGACCTTGGGCCGAAATCAGTCCAGCACATCTATGCGTAGCTAGAGTTTTCTGTGCCTGGCGATAGGGGCTAGCCGGCAAACTTCACCAAATTTTCACGCTACTAATCTCGGTTGAGAACGCCTCTTTGGCGCTTTTGAAGGGAGTTTTCACGTCCGATAGTGGTTCTAAAACTCCGTGTTATCTAACAATTTTGTGATATGTTTTGTTTTTTGTTTGTTTGTGTTGTTTTATATGTGAATGGTCCTCTTAATGGAGTCAATCGGGGACCTCCTGTATTTCGCTGCGGGCTCACCGAAAGCAAAGCCATTGGGAGGCGACAACCCTAGCCAAGCCGTGTCTATGTGTCAGGGACTGGTTTTCTTCGAAGTCCCGGTTTGTCGAGAAGCTCCCGTTGCAACTCATGAACTAATCGTTTTCTCCCTCCTTAGGACTAAATAATAGGAAGTTTCAATTACAGTAATGGGTTGTGGGTGTGGGTTCGGCATTGACCTAGGACCCGGTTCCTTTTATGGGGTTCCGGCAATAAAGCCGTCGGATCACTTCTACGTCCGCCCAAGTGTTGTGTGGTGGTCTGAGTTGAGGCTCCACCGCATGTCGAGAGACGCAGGAGGCTTTCGTCCCTGTCTCTTCCCCAGCCGAAGAGCGCCACCTGTGAATTCACGAGAATCTGGATTCGTCGGTGGAGTACAACTGCCTTCTGCCGCCGTAGCTTGTCATTACAAATACAGCCTATGGAGCTTTCCGTTCTTCTTCAGTATTTATCTTATTTGGCTGCACTGAAAAATTTACTTACCAGGTTGTCAGGTTCCCAAATTCTAAGAATCAGTCCATAGCAGAAGGGAGCAATTAAAGATGCTAGGTGGGGAAACTCACAATAGACATTAAAACCCATCCCCTCTTCCTTTCACCAAAATCTCAAATTCTCACAAAAGCGATTCTCTCTCTCTATCTTAGCTCTGGAAATCCCCCCCGCTCATTGACACCCCCTCTCTCCCACACAGAATCATATACAATCTTCCGTTCTGTGTGAGAAGCTCTTTCTTTTTCCCTTAAAGATGGACAACAGAGAATTGAAATGAAACTGAGGACGGCACGCGGAGGGGACATTCTTGCAGGAAGTATTCTGAACTTTCTGACTTACCGACTATTCTAAATTTTACCAACTCTTGCAAATAAGTGTGGGGGGGGGGGGGTGTTACACCCCCAACACCCCCCCGCTAGGCACGCCCCTGTTTATCTGTCCTTTTATTTATATCGTTCAAACGTTCTTCTAATACTTGTTAATTTTCTGATCGGTTGCTTTTCTTTTATCTATCTCCTGGTGTTCTCTAATTTGTCTTTCTTTCCCTCTGCTTGTTCTATTTTTTATAAGTCTTGCTCCTACTCTCATAATAATAGTCATGGTTGAACGTTTGTCACGGAATAAAATAGGCCGAAATTCATGGAAAATTCTCTGAAAACTTTTAAAATTTCGCGAAATCTTCGCGCGCGAAAGAAAATTTATAATATTCAATTTTTCTTACAGTAGACTTTCTCTCTCTCTCTCTCTCTCTCTTTCTTTTTTTTTTTCCAATTTCAGAAAATTACGTTACTATGGCCCCAAACATGTCTTACATACTGGTCCTTTTATAGAAAATGGCCGTTCTTTACTTGGGGTACGTGGAAATTGACAGTACAGAATATACAGTAGACTCTATTATCTTATACAGTAGAATACGGAATATACAGTAGACTTTCCGCATAGCTTAAAACCAGAAGTTAAGTTGTGCGGATTTTAGACTTTTGCGGATTTCTGGTCCTGTTTTTGTTTACATTTTTAAACAGTAATTTGAATTTAATAATGCATTCGAAATTATAATGCTTACAATAAAGAAAAATAAGAAAAAAAAAATTAAAATTAAAGGTTAAGTAAATAATTAATAATGCGTAACTAAATATAATGATGAGATATTTTTTCTTGAATTACTCAGTGAAGCTCGGCTTATAAATGTACGCCCCACCAGTGGCTGAGAGGTTCTGCTCTCAAAGCTGGTAGACGGGAGGTGCTGGGTTCAAACCCCTGTCGCGCTCGTCGACCTAACCGTTCGGAATTTTCCGTGGTTTTCTTCGAACTTTGCCGTAAATACAGGTTAGGATCCCTTAGAAACACTCCCACGGAGGGCACCCCCCCCTCTAGGGCCTATATCCCTCGAGTAGATAATCGGCCGTCATAAATTAAGCAAGCAACCAACCAACCTTATAAATGTACACTAATAATTCACATCAAACTCTTAAAATAACAAAGTTTTATTTCATGTTTATACATACTTAATAACCAAAAAAGATTGATTAATACATAAATGTATTTGGTAAAAAGATCGCCATTGCCACTGATATCAGCGCTATCTTGAAATTTTTCAGAAATAAATGATATACTTCCATCATGAGAAAACATGAGTTCAACCCAATTAACCAGAATTCCAAATTAAAATGTGTACAGAATGATATAAAAATAAAAATAACTTGAATTTTTCACCTACATCTTAACTGCAAGTTTCATTGTTTGCATCTGAAACGATGCACAGTGGGGCGAAATATGAAATAATGAAATGTGAAATAATAAAATGCAAATGGGGCAAAATATGAAAATGTTATTGAAATTGCACGAAACTTCGTACACAGGTGTTTTTCAGGATGCTGATTACGATTCCGTAGTTAAAATTCCTAAAAACAAAATGGGACATCCAATATGGCGGACTAAAAATTTAAATGTTTTGAAAGTTATTCAATTTGTATGAAATTTTGTATGCAGTTGCTTTGAAGGATGCTAATTACGATTCAAAAGTAAGAAGAAAAAAAGGCGAATTAGTATAGATACCGAAAGAATGCAGCAGAAAATTGTTAATAACATTTTTAAATTGCTTCAAGAATAATTTTCTCATTTAAATATCTCTTCTTATGCAGAAATAGTATTAATCGTAAACATTCCCTCATTACAACGTTTCGTGATTTTCATGTCCCTGAAAATCGGTTTAAATTTGCAACTTTTTTAATTATACCCAACCACTGGCAGAAAGACAAAACTCACAATTCTTATTCTTTTAAAATATCATATTGTACAACTGTGGCAGAAAGACATGAGTACTTTTTCCCGGTAACTATGGAAAAGAACGTCAAATAAAAAGCGAGGATAGAAAAGGGATAGCCCACGGCTTCTTTATATTAATAATATCGACCATGCAAAGGTTTAAGAATCACACAGAATATTTATCTTTATATTCTTATCAATAACAACTCATTTCCGTTTGAAACTGATTTTCAAAGGGTTGTAAAACAATTTAAGAAACTTAGACTACAATCTTGTTTTTCAAGTAACGTTTTGTTTTTTAATTTTTCGATTTGTGAATAAATAAAATTTTTACTTTTAGCACGATCACAACAAAAAGAAAAAAGAGAACTGTATCACACTTTAATTAAATCCTCTTTTTTTACAAAACTGTTTTTTAGAATATAATAATACCCGCCAATAAAACGAAAACGCTGTCATTTTCGGAAAAATAACTTTGCACAAAGAAACGCTGGCACTCAGCTTTGGCAGAAGACCACAGCAACTCAGACAATAAAATTATCTTCTAACAATCTAACACATGCACTACTCTTTTTCAATTTCTGAAATTTTGAAGCGACTAAAAAAGTGACATTTCTACTTGTTGTTGAAAAAACCTGCACGAAATGTAAAATGGCAGTTTTCGGCAGCTGTTTTTTTTTTTATTATTATTCATTAGATATTAGTTCAGGACATTATCTCCTTAAATTTCGTCGCGGAAAACTGTGGAACTTATAAACTTTCTGATGTTTGAAAACAAAAAAGTAATCTTTTAAAAAAAATATTTTTATCAAAAATAATCATGACATTACTAATTTTTATGCGCTTAATATATTTTTTCTAACAGATGCTAATAATTTACACACCATCATCGTGTGAATCCATTTTACAGAATTAAAATTGGATGATATGGAAAAATGTAGCACGTGTTTAGCGGAACCGCTGTTTTGCTCTTTTTGTTCACCTGAGATGATACTCCCCCAAGCTTCACTTTTGAAATGATGCATGTTGTCAGGGAAATGCGAAAACCATTTTCTAAATACAGATTCTGATCCTCCAAACATTATTCTAGCCAACTGTATAATCAAAATTCCCGAAATAGTAACTTTATTTTTCGACTTTTGGCCAGCTTTTTCGGGATTTTGCCCCACTGTGCGATGTGCGGATTTTAGGTGTTTCTGGATTTTAGGGTCGCAGATTTGAGTGAGTCTACTGTAATAGGAACATTAAATGAATAGTGCAGATGCAAAAGTCACATTATCCACTTTTTTTAAGGTATTGAGTTATTCATATCACCGTCTTCGTCTTTTTAAGGCGAATCGGACTGTAATAGTGATTTAGACCATAAAAAAACATATTAAGGTTGGAAAAAAACTGCGGAAAATCTCGTTTTGTTGCATAACTCACATTATCCAACAACTGTTTTGCAGCAGAACTCACACTCTCCAATTCAACAAATCAGGGAGGTAAGGAAGTAAGAAGTAGTGTAAAATGTTGCACTAGTTTAATGACAGTGAAGAAGTTGAGCCATGTCTAATAGTAAAATTTTTGCACAGATTATTTTTAATAAATGTTTTTCGATTTTTGTTGTTTATTACCCTCCAAATTACATAATAAAAACTAATGTTCAGATTTTTTTGTTTTGTTTTGTTTTAAATTTATAACTATTTCGGTTTATAACTAACATTACCCATAAAAGTTTGCTGCAAAACTCACATTTTCCATATTTAAATTTAAATTCTAGCTTTACCACAATTATTACAGGTTTAGGACTATGTGCAACTTAGTTGTTATGGCATCAAATGTATCCCCCCCCCCCCCCCACAAAGAAAAAAAATTGTGCCAATATCTCATGTTTATTGATAATAATCAGTTTTTTGCATTTTTTAAAAAACTAGGTTATGTGGAGAGTGTGAATTTTGCATCCACACCCTACATGTATAGTATATATTCGTGACAAGGAGTGCGCTGCCTATTTTAATAAAATCTCTCTGGAGATTTTTTTTTTTCAATTTTTAAATGAAAAAACGATTGACTGATTAAATGAAACTGATTTAAGTTAAAATGTGCCCTTGTTGTGATAGATAAATATTAATTTTATATAAAGATATAGGTATTCGCTTAAAAATTTTTTGGAGAAATTTTGGCAACAGTAAAGATGTGTTGCACAGAAACTGCAACCATATATTGATGATAACGTTTACCGTTACTTCTGCTGAGTTAAAGATAATTATTCTAAGATTGCAGTTTTTAATCTGCAAATTGAATCTGTTGAAAAGGAATTGGTCATATTCAAAAGTGAAGTATCAGGAAGAGTACTTATCCTCTTTATTAGAATTTATTTGAACAATAAGATATTTAATGTAAGCATGTAATTTTATGTACTATGTAATAGCATAATTATTATAATAGCATGTTCAAGCATAATTAGTTTTCTTGTAACTAAGAAAAAATCATTTTGCATTATAATTGAATTAAAATAACTGATAAATAAAATGTACCCGAGAAAGATACACAGACGGCCGAAGAAAAAAGAGAACACCCCACACATTTTAATTTCCAAATTGTCCTAGAACAAACGTAAATAACCATTCGATTGGAAATTATGCCTTTTTGTCACTTTCCGTTTAAAAAAAAAAAAAGCTTAGGAGGTCTTCTTCATACTGATATTGTATCAAACTCTTAAATTTTCAATACGAACTCCTATTTTTTACATCATACTTGGCTTTTTTGCTAAATTTTACTTTAGGTTACAAAACGGGAAATTATTCGGTCAAGCAATTTAGGAATCATAAAAGTTTAAAATTTTAAGCTTCTAATGTTAAATTCCTTTTTAATCGTTGCCAAACAGTTTGCAGTGCGGGTAGGTTTTTAATAATAACTCAAGAACTACTTGGAGGAATAAGCTGTAATTTTAGATTCGCATATTTTGAAGATTCTAAAAATCGTGTTCCGTTAAAAAAAAAATTCATAGGTTTCAATTCATACTTTTTTCGAAAATTTATTAAATATATATATGTTTGAAGACAGACGGATTTTTCATGTACATTTCGTGACATTACCTAAGCTTATTTAATTTTTTTCGTTTTCTCTGGGATTAATTTGGTGTTTAAAGTGTATGAGATATTCTTTTTTTGTTTTGTTTTGTTTTTCTTTTTGACCGACTGTACTACTTTGTATCTTTATTTATTTTTAATTTTTTAAAACTTTTTAAATTGTATTGGAATCATTTTGTTGCATATCTTAATTAAAGAACTATTGACTTTCGTTCGCTAAACTTCAGTCGCCATAAAAATATTAAAAACTCTATTTACCGATAAAAATAATAAAATATATATATATATATATATATATATATATATATATTGAAATACTGAACAATTTTCGTCAATATTTTGACAAATTTGCAGAATTTGATAAAAAACTGAAAAATTTGCAGAAATCAGCGCCGTGGCAAACGTTCAACCATAGTAATACTAGCCCCTTTTTCCTGAAGAAAGATTAATAAATCATCTGAAACTCGTTGAAATTTTAGGTAGATTTCGTAAGAAATACTACCTATTACATTCTCCCCTAAGTTGGAATTTTTGAAAAAAAAAAAAAAAAAAAAATTGCAGATCTACGCCGATCATGACTCCTAGAACCCAAAAAAACAATCCAGTTCAAAACTTTATCTATCTATCTATCTATCTATCTATCTATGTCATTTTTTTATGGACGCGATATCATCAATAATTCTGCACAAATCTCTTCCAAACTGATACATAAAATCAAGGGGCATAAAATGTCGGTCAAGCTCGTTAATGAGAAAAATTGAACCAAGGCGGGGAAATGGGGGGGGGGGGTCTTTTTGTGAAAACAGAAAAAACCCATAATTTCTTAATTATGATACGTATCGAATTCGTTTAAAGTTATTATTACTTCTAGGAAAAGGGCCGAAAATTTATGTATGGCAGTTTTTTGATGATATTAAAAATGGCGATAAAGGCGCCAAAGCGAATGGCGATAAAGAATTTGATAAAAAACTGAAAAATTTGCAGAAATCAGCGCCGTGGCAAACGTTCAACCATAGTAATACTAGCCCCTTTTTCCTGAAGAAAGATTAATAAATCATCTGAAACTCGTTGAAATTTTAGGTAGATTTCGTAAGAAATACTACCTATTACATTCTCCCCTAAGTTGGAATTTTTGAAAAAAAAAAAAAAAAAAAAAAAAAAAAAAATGCAGATCTACGCCGATCATGACTCCTAGAACCCAAAAAACAATCCAGTTCAAAACTTTATCTATCTATCTATCTATCTATCTATGTCACTTTTTTATGGACGCGATAAAATCAATAATTCTGCACAAATCTCTTCCAAACTGATACATAAAATCAAGGGGCATAAAATGTCGGTCAAGCTCGTTAATGAGAAAAATTGAACCAAGGCGGGGAAATGGGGGGGGGGGGGGACTTTTTGTGAAAACAGAAAAAAACCCATAATTTCTTAATTATGATACGTATCGAATTCGTTTAAAGTTATTATTACTTCTAGGAAAAGGGCCGAAAATTTATGTATGGCAGTTTTTTGATGATATTAAAAATGGCCCCAAGGGGGGGGGGGTAGAAGAAGGTGGTTCGAATTTTTCTTTTACGTTTTTCATTGAAATCACATATCTAACGAACCGATTTTTAAAAAAAATTTTTGCATACAATTGTAAGTATATTCTAGATGACAATGCATATTCAATACAAGACATTAAATTTTGGATGAAAAGGATGTTTTCAACTTGATATTTCTTGTTAATATTTGATTTGTTATTTTATAAACAATGGCAAACTCATTTTCCTCTTAATGTACCAGAAACAACTATTGGATTTTTATTTATATTTTTTTTCACATTTTTATCTTCTTTCATATATCTTTTCTTCTTACAAATCCTTTTTCTAATATAAAAAAAAATGTTTTCCCACGAATTCTCGAAGAAAAATTATCCACGTCTAGAATGCTAAACAACAACATTGCCAGAAGATTGATTAGTCTCACGTTTTAACGAAGTAATATTTTTTTTATGCTGTAGAAAATTGATTACATGATAATGCAACATCCTCGAGGAAGAATTTGGAACCCAAATATAATAGAGTAAAATTATCATTTTGCTCGAATTAAATTTTAAAGTTTAAAGAATGTGATTATTGAGATTAATTAAAAGGAAGTGGATAGATAAGTTAAGTATAAGTATTAAGTATTTTTCTCCTTGATAGTGTAATTCTCCGCTCCTATTTTTTAAGATTTTCTTTTCTTATTACAACTAGGCTATCTAATCCGGGCTACCCGGGTTAAAAATACCTGATACACTGCCCGGTGTACAGAATGTATATGATTTACCCTTTTTTAATTGAAAACTCCAATAGAATTTTTTTACATCTAGTATATTTTCTTAGATTGCCCAACAACTGGACCAAAGAAAGCATTTTTGGAACTTTGGTATTAAGCGCATACTAACGGTTAATCGCAAAAATTTTAATATTTATAACAATATTTTCGATTTTGATTGTTTCGCAGTGTTTAAGCGCGTATAGTTCGATTACAAATACACCCTGGTCCTTTCTGAGCTGTTTCCCCAGGGTCACTCTCAATATTTATTTTGCATAATCTTCACATTTCTCGGTCACTACGTGTCTCTACTAAAATATAAATTACGTTAAATATGGTATAGTTATGTAATGTCTTTTACATTGCCCACAAAATTCTATCTGGTAAAAGCCTCTTGTGCTCTGTTGTAGTGACCGTGTTATGTCATCGTAGTATTTCTCTCCATTGTAATAACTGTAAAAATGTTCTCAGTATTTCAATGAAAGTGTATATACGAGGTAGGATCAATAAGTAATGTCCCCTGTGTCTTAAAAATTTTATTAATGAACATATAACAACAAAAGTTATTATAGATCATAGCCTGAACTGTACTCTGCACAAAACTACTGCTCAACATAGTCACCATACATTTGATCATATTTGTGCCATCGATTAATCCAGGCATCAAAACCATTTTGGAAAAATTCAGGGTTTTGCTTCTTGACCCAGGATTTTAAATCTGTTTTAACGTCATCCAAAGTCATTGAATCTGAAACCACGTAGGCTGTCTTTCATTGGTCCAAACAGGTAAAAGTCAGAAGTTACCAAATTAAGGCTGTAGGGTGTTTCAAATGTGTCCAGGAGCTCTTGACAAACTGCCACTCTCTTCCTTCGATTATCAACAGTCAATTGTTTGGGAATCCAATTAGCACAAACTTTGTGATATCCTAAGTCAGCAATCGTTCCTTGGGCGGAGCCATATGAGACGTTCAATGCATCAGCAACATCCTGAACTGTAACACGTCTGTCTCCTCGTAACAGTTCATCAACGCGTTCTCGATTTGCATCTGTGACTGATGTTGTCTGTCGGCCGCTTCCCGTTTTATCTGCAATTTCTGTTTCTCCGTTTCCAAACTTCTTCACACAACTTCGCACATTGTTTAATGTCCATTACAACGTCTTCATAAACATTCTTCAAGCGTCTATGAATTTCCTTAGGTTACCTTCTATTGCCAAAAATTCGATGACGACTCTTTCTTTTAGCTGCAGATCCATGGTTCTAATCTGCCACTCTGAAAAGATAAATACTCTATAAGTATAAGGTTACCTATATAATATCAAGCATAGATAGTCCAGTAGCTGTGAAAGAAATAAAATTTAGAGCAATGGAAGCATTATTTATTGATTCATCCTCGTACAATGTTTTTTTGCCAAACCTGTAAATATGTAAATAGAAAATTGAAAAAGCATTGCAAAAGCATAATTCATCCAATGACCTATTACAAAATACTATGTAGTTTAAGTTGTAAAAAATATCTGTTCTATATCCGTTGTGGTGTTGTCATTGTATTGTAACATGTTATGTAAGTGTATAGTATCGTAATTTGATGTTGTCTTTATAGTATTGTGTTTTCTGTGATTATATATTGCTGGCAACCTCTTTAATAAAAAGCTATGCGTTGCTGACGACTGGCTTTTTCGCTAATCGTTGCAACACATTAATCTTGGAAAATGAAACATTTGAATTTACTGAAAAAATTAATAGCAGGAAAAGTATTTGTCAGAAAATTGTTAGACAAACTGCGTTAGAAAGGTAAAAAATTGTATTTTTCTTGATATAAATTTCAAATCTAATGATTATGCCATTTTTCAAAAATTGAATTTCTAAAATTACCAAATTTCACAATGGAGTACCATAGCGAAACCTTCACGTGTAAAAAGATAATGATAACGGCAATGTGTCCTGACGTGTATACTGGCTATACCCATGAGTCACAAATTATAGTAGCCTTGTTATTCTGTTAAAATATAAAAATGAATTATGATGTCACGAGTGCATGATTTTATTTAATTCTCAACAAATACTAGGTGCACCATTTCTTTTCAGTTGGTATTAATATAGGTTAATTCACGTCTTCTATAAAATGTGATTGGTTAATTATATATGTTTTTAATTATCAGGGGTGAAATGTTTTCCTTAATTAATGCATTTATTTTTCTTTTGATGTTAAGTGAACCACGTTACGGGTAACAGCTAATACGCAAATAATTGTCAATTCAGTATAAACTTCACAAATATGGTTTAATGGAGTACTGATCTAATAATAAGTCAATTGTAACCTGAATTGACTATAAACCTGCTTAATTCTTCAACAAATCGTAGATATTTATGTTGTAATGTGAAATTGTAAAATTGTAGTATAGCCCTCTAAGCGTGTGGAACGTAATATTCCGTTCACTAAGCTCCAGGTTTCACTGCAATATATGCAATTTTTAAGATAATATAATTCTATAGATTTAATGAATTTTCAAAACATTGAAGAATGATTAATACTCTCAAGGGTTACATTCATATTTGTAATTAAGTTTTATTTATAATACTGAAAGAATCATACTTTTTTAGCATTTAAAACAAAATGCAGTGAAAACAACATCACAATTTTACCCTTTTTCAAAACGCTCAGAGGGATAGGCATTGAAAAAATTATTTGTGACGCAAGCTGCTTGTGGATTTGGTCTGCTCCTCCGGATGGCACTAAAATTCCAAAGCGTAAGCTAAGTTCTCGAAGTGGTCATCCCTGTTCCTCCCTCTTAAATTCGTGTTTTATTTATTTATTTGTGAAGTTGTAATTTCGTTAAACAAGCAAATGAGGGGGTTAGAATGCCAGTGGAGTAAGTCAAAAACTTGAAAAATCTGGATAGCCATATTTTCTCTGAATGTATATTAATTTCTATACAATGTGACAGTTAAATAAGTCATAGTTCACTTAAGGTGACGCCAGAGAGAAAAACAAGTTGGACCACTTAATGCAACGGAAATACGACAAGTTTCACAAAACCCTTCTTTTCTCAAATTAGTAAAATATTGACTTACTATACTGTCATTCTAACCCCCTCAAATACTGAATTATTTATATTGTTTTAAGTGCAAACGGATTCATCTTCTGTAATCGAGTTGCACGTTCATTTTTGAGGTATATTTAAAAAAAAATCTTTATTGAACATTTTTATAAAAACATAAAACATCAGAAAAAAAATTGAGATACAATTAAAAAAAAAATTACATTTGAAAGTTTTTTTTTCATCCGACATAGTGTAAAAATTGAAATTTTCTCCCCGATCGCGAAATCCTATGGTAACCTATAGGAAAATTTAAATACGTGATGACTCATTATCTAATATATTTACCGAAATACGGTAACGAAGTTCATTTTTTTAAACTGTCGTGTAAATTTCAAAGCTTATAGGATTTTTTTTTTGAATGCTTAAAATTTAAAGAAAATTTCTTAAAAACGCACTACCTTGGCATTTGGTGGCTATTTTCTGATGGTAAAAACGTATTTCGGTAATTATATTAGGGACTACTTTATGGTGATAGAATAAATGATTCTATGCAAGTAAAAAAAAAAAAAATAAAATAAAGCATAATAAGTATCATGTTCTAATTTTAACACAAAATTTTATTTTTTTTTAATAGTGCATTTTTCAAATCGTTGACTACAATTAATAAAAAACTACTGAATTGATTTATTCCTAATTTTGTCAGCTCAGATAATTATTCGGTTTTTGAACGAAGAATTGTTTTTTTTTTCGTTTTTCGTTTTTTATCATAAAAAACAATTGTTTTTTTAAAATAAAATTTGATTTTTTTTTCTTCAGACAGCCACCGTCTAAAATAAAAATCAGTTTTTCATAAATTCCTTCGTCCAGCTACTAGAATAAACTTTAATGAATTAAAAATCGCTAATTATTTTAATTTCAGATAAGTCAAATGTAACTTACAATAGAGATGTCAGGACACTCGGCTGGCCTTTTATTATTAGCAGGTCTGAAGTAAGAGTCCATAATTTCGTCTCTTGTCGACAGTATATATACCTAGCGCTTTTTGAGTGATTTTCAAGTAGTCTGAAAGTTATTGGATTCTGGTGTCTGATTTAACGTCAAAGTCTGAAGTGCATAGAAACTGACGATTATCTATAGTGTCAATTCAAAAGACTTTTAAATACTAGAAATGAAAATTATAAGTTCGAGAATAAAATGTTATATACCAGACGAACTCTCTTATGGAGGGAAAATGTAGGAGTTCTTTGAGAGCTCTGAGACCTTACTTTTAATGAGTAAAAAGAAAGTAAGACTAATTCAATTCTTCACAATGTGTGTTAGTAAATTCGGTGTGCAAGATCCTCCCAATAATCAGATTTACAAATGCAATCGCCCAACTTTCGTCAGTTGATCATATCTAACTCTTAATTAATATATATTTTAAAAAAATCTCTCTCACTGTGTTCGATTCTCCCTTACTATTACATTTTTTACGAAAAAATAAAAATAAATAATCTCACACACTTATTTTAACTTTATTCCGAATTCGAAAGCCCCTGCTTTATGCCTTAAGAGTAGAAAGTAATTAGAGTCCTCTCCTATTCCACATAGTAATAATAATAATGATGATAATGAAAAGAGAAATGAAAACACTCTTAATGTTTATTGCTTAATGGACTTCGTTCTAATTCATTATTTCGATGAAAGCTTCATAAGTGGTAGGATATTTTGCCGGCTGCTAACAAACGTAGAAACAAAATAAGCAAATAAAATAAATAAGAAAGCTTAACCAAAATAGAAAAAGAATAAGATTTGCATTAGTATTTTTTTTTAATGAAAAAAATATCTTGATATTTTTTTAAAGTAACTAAAAGATACTTAGTATGCAATTAGTTTATTTTTTCACTTTGTTTAAATAAAGTCTCAAAAGGTTAATGTTTTTCAGATTCTCTTTATATGCTTCCTATTCAAACTTCAAACTAAGTTTCAATGACCGATTCAATGTTGCTTTGAAAATTTGAATTTAAATTTTGTAAAGTCAAATTTGAGCCATAAAAAGTAATGACAAAGATACTATACTATACGACACGACACGACACGAAGAAATTTCATCTAAATTAAATGTCAGAGACGCTTTCTTTTAAAGCGGATGGCTACATAAATTTAAATTACGACATGGAATTTCATGTCAGGTCGTGAGTGGAGAATCGAAAGACTGTTGAAGAATTATTAAAAATTTTACCCAGCAAAATGGAAAGATATCAGTTGAAGGCATTATAGCGTTGACGGAGCTGGTCTCTTTTTCCACATCATTCCACCCTCAACTCTATCTTTCAAAGGCGATCATTGTTATGGTGGCAAGAAAAGTAAAGATCGCCTTAGTATTTTAATTTGTGTAAATGCTGATGGATCAGAAAAGATGACTCCTTTTGTCATAGGGATATCACAAAAAACAAGATGTTTAAAAAATGTAAAATAGCTGCCATTAGGATATTACGCAGATGCAAAAGCTTGGATGACCGCTGATATTTTAACTGAGTAACTGAAGAAGATAGATAAAGTATGAAACGACACAATTGCTTTCCATGGATCAATGCACCGCCCATCATCAACAGACTTAACTTTTTGGAAATTTGAATGATTTTTTTTTTCATCAAACTTCACCTGTCAACTGCAACCTTTTAGACAGGCCATAATCAAGAATTTAAAGGTGCACTATATAGAAAGCAATTAATTCAACTTGCCCTACAAAATATTTCAAAGTAAAGATACACCTCAGACAGCAGGGAAGAAAAAGTTTTAATGAGCGCATTAGCAACATATGTTGTAATCTTGACCATTTGACTTTTCCCTTGTAGTCATTCGTTATTTATACGGTGAGTCTGTTTCGTGTAACACGTGTTTATAATGGCTGCGTCCATTCAGAATCCCGCCAAATGTGAAGTACGTTCCGGCATACGTTTTCTTCATGCAAAAGGTGAGCATCCGGCAGATATTCACAAAGAAATTGTTTCCGTCTATGGGAATATTATGAATCGACAAAATGTAACGAAATGGTGTTGTTCTTTCTTTAGAGGTAGGATCAGCGTTCATGAAGAACCCAGAACAGGTATAGGCCATCTGTGATCTCTGATGCCCCCAGCAACTAGCACTTATTCCTTTACCCGAAGATATATCTAGCAGGGCAAAACTTCCGCGACTATAATGAGATCAAACTTAAAGTTGAAATGTGGTTTCGACAACAGGCAGTAAACTTCTATGACTGTGCACTGAGAAAAATGACACTTTCAAATCTGAGTAAATCGATGTTTTCATTTTGTTATGAAACTTTTTCTTTCGAATAGGACGATCCAATGCTTTCAATCCTGAAATACCAGAAATACTCAGAATATTGAAACATGGACATCCTCAAAACTGTTCTCATAGGTGTCGGTTATTACTCATTTTTGAAACATGAACATACTCAAAACTGAGACCATAGAGGCCAGTTCATACTCATTTTTGAAACATGGACATACTCAAACAGGAGCACTTAGAAGTCCGTTCATACTCACCTTTGAAACATGGACATACTCAAATAGGAAATTCAGAAATGTCCATACATGTTGCAAACTTGAGTCATATTGATTCGGAGCCATTTTGACTATGCGACATACTCAGATTGGAGTATTTTTTTGCTCAGTTTGGAAAATGTTGTTTTTAGAGTGTGGGATACAAAAACTTGTACCCAGATTTAACAAATGCTTAGACAATGACGGCAATTATGTCGAAAAATAAGACATATACCAGTAAGTAATTTGTAATGGACATTTTATCAATTAAAAGTTTTTTTAATGAGTATGCGGCATTGTAACTTTACTTTTCGAAAATCCCTCGAATTTTTAAATTAAGCATGCAACCATTTTGTCTACTATTTATATACAAATTTTAAATTCTAATTATCATTGTAAGCTACTAAAGAAACTATTTTTAATGATATTAAGCAGTGTCAGCCGTGTACAAATTACACATTATTCGTGCATTTTCCTTCGATCCGTATATTATTAGTTTTGTATTCTTTCTAAAATTTTGATAAAGTTCCACGTTTAAATTTTCATTACTTGCTCATATTTTCCATATTTTTTTTTAATCGACTGTAGCATAAATTGCACTATTAAAATAAGATTACGTTAAAAAAAGAAAAAAAAAAGTGAAAAATTACCTTTTTTCACTCGACAAAATTTCTTCATAGACGAGAAAAATATCCTACACGAAAAGATAAATTTGTAGTGTTTGAACTTCAACAATATTTTTTTTCTTGTGAAGTTCATCAATTTCTCCTTTTTTTGTGACAGAACCCATTATAAAAACAAAGTAACAAATTGGTACGCATTTCTTTTTTGACAGTTGTGCTTTTGAAATCTGTTGTTCAATATTTACTAGATATTTTCGCTATTTCTGTCATTTCAACTTCAGTTTTCTTCGAACACTCAATCTATTTCAAGAGCTTTCTTTTTTGTAAAAATGAATATACAGGGTGTTGTACCATGTCGTTCACATTAAAAAAATTCATATGAATTGAACAAAGTGTCATAGAGGAACACGGCTTACATCACAAAACTTGCCAAAGTGTCGTATTTAAAAAATAAAAATAATTATAAAAAATAATAATAATTTAATTTTTTAAGGTAGTTCTCAATGTCCCTTCTCAATAACGCGAAAAGTATAACACATTTTGCTGACTCATTTTTAAACGTTTTAAGGCATAAAATTGGTAGGCCTGACTATTGGAAACGAAACACGTTTTCCATTTTTTTAGTAAATAAATTACTTATCCGTTGTGAGCAATTCTTGTCACACAACAAGAAGTTTCTCTCCCTTTCTCGCGTTCCTGCGTGGGGAATTTGGTCGAAACGCCGACTTTGACAGTATTTTCTAAGAGATCTCCTGCCTTTGCTAAAAAATGGAAATCTACATTCGATAACATAGTTTCTGAATAAGAACGCCTGCCAACTTCAGACGTTTCTGAACAAAAATGAATTCATAAATGTGTCAGAAAGTAGCTTCTTTAGATTTGAGAACAGCCTCAACTCTTTTTCCCCTGAAAAATTTACGACAATTTGCCAAGGTGAAAATCCCTCTCCGATGCGGCAATTTATTGTTGTTATTATTTTTAATGAATTTGTGATTGTGAACATACTTATGAGGCATCCTGTATTTTTATTTAAAAAAAATATGTAAAATGAACGCACATATGCGCACGGCTTTGAGCACATACACGCAGACAAACAGTATTAAAGACATCGAATACACTGATAAAGTTATTAGGTTGATTTCTTTAGGAATCGACCTACTTCGTTTATATATCTATGTATCTATCTACATATACAAGGTGCGTAAGGTATTTTGGGCCAGATATTTTTTTTTTTTTACAAAGAGTATACTATGGCAGATAAAAATTCACCGGGTGCGCCATAAGTTCGACAAAACTTTAAAAATCATTTCAAAAATTACCGATTAGTGGCGCTGGCCATGCATAATATGAAGCCGATTTATGCAAGTTAGTCTTATAGTAAAAGGCCCGTTTCTTCGAAGCGTCTTATAAGCTTCAGAGCCCAGCACATGACACGGGCCCTTTTTCTGTCTTGAGTTCTTTTGCCATGCGAAATTTTCGTGATGCGCCGATTGCTTATTTCCCGTTCTTGTAAAAGAGCGTAACAAAGGAAAACTGTTAAGTACCTGGTTTTATCCTACTTACATGGCTTACTACCCTACTTATACATGGATTAACCCTTTCTATCACTGCGTTGCATATCTGCAAAGTACCCAAAAGTCAGTATACAGTGGGCTTTAAAAGACTATTTCATTTGTTGTTGCTATCATCCAACACATCAGCTAATATAAATTGTTCATAGAATTCTCAACAGACGGCGATATATATATACTAGGTTAATTTTTTATGCCAAAGTTTTATTTATCATTTCAGCAGTTTTGCATCTGTATTGCTAAACTGAACTTTGTAAATTTTGTCAAATTAAAAATGCTGGAGATGTCCAAAAATAGATTTTTTACAAAGGTAAATTCGTATATTGTACAATTTTGTATTAGAAAACTGGCAATATTTAAGAGAAGTACGTAATTTTCTGTTTATTGCAGATGTGTTAAAAAAGTAACTTTTAGTCAATAATTTATTATTTCTATGTTGTTATTTTTTAAAATTATTTTTTACATGCTCAAATTTATTTATTCTGATACCTGAGTAAATATATTTTTTTCAAATCGGAGTTGTTAAATCACAAAGGGTTAAAAAAAAAAGGATGCATAAATTTTTCGCTAGTAACAACATATGAGTCCAAATTATAAGGGCTATAAAAATAAGTACCTAATTCTAAATATAATGAAGATATTCATGAACTAAACAATAGTCACGTGTCGCTTTGTTTTTCATTTTCCAATCATCATATGGTATCTACATTCCATTTCTGTTCCAATTTATTTTTGAAATTTTATTTTGCTGTATTTGATTGAGATTAAACCCTTTATATTGCATTTATTGTTTGGCAAATTATAACAATTAGTTATTAAAAAATATTTTTACTTTTAAATTTATTATAAATTTTGTAAGTAATATTTTTTATAAATCTTGAAGACAAATTAACAAGAAACCTTTTCTGCCTACAATACTAAAAAAATTAATGAAAACAGGCAAGATGTTCAGACAGTGGTTCATATCTAAAATTAAATAACTTTAAAATTTTAAAATTAAAAAAAAAATTAAAACCAAATTTCAATGTTTTACAAAACTTTTTACATGAAAAGTAATTTTTATAAAAGAATACATTTCAAGGAAAAAAAAATCATTTAAAAATACCTGTAAATAATAAAATAAATAAATGAAATTTGGACCCTCTTACAAAAAAAAAACTACATTTGAAAACAACAAGGGAGGGAAATTGAAGACCCCTGCCCTCTTCACCTCGTGGGTGCCTAGAACGCCAGCCTCTAAATGTTTAAAATACATCTAGTAAAACTATGCAACAAAAAGCACTCAACAGCAGACAATGATAGAGCAGTTTCCTGGATGCTGGCTAGATTTATTTCTCCGCTCACAGAGTGAGGTTGTCATAAAACTGGTTTTACAGGGGAAATAAAATCTCGGGATGGTTTCAAATTGTGTTACGCTAGGGTTTACAGATTCGTTTTTTTCTTTTTTTGCTTTGAAAGATTTGTTTTTTGCTTTTCTCAAATTAAGTAATATTAAATGTTCAAAAATAAATTTCTACCGGCATTTTACAAAAGGGAAACTGAAACCGTTCATTCTTTTTTTCTTTTTTAAATTAATTAATTACTTTTTTGTCAAGCGGGACCTGTCCTCTGAATCCCCCCTACCCCTCTGTTTAATCCCTTCAAGGACAAGTAATTGTGTTTCTATAATGTTGAATTCACACCAGAATTTTCGAAAAAAAAAATGTATTTGAAAATATATGAATGCAATCTTAGAACTCTTTTTTCCATCAAAGTTATAAAAGTAAAATTTTATTCAAAATTCCGGTACAATTAATAAATTTATTGTGTGGAACCCTCTGTGCTCGAGTAAAACTCGAACCTGACCAATTATTTAAATGAGAGAATTGAAACTGTTCATCCTTTTTTCTTTTTTTTTTTTTCGCGTTAGGGAGGCCTTGCCCTCTTGAATACCCCTTTAAAATAAATTTGAAACACGTGAACGTAAACAAGTTGGAAATTGTACGTCAAACGTTACAAACGAGGTGCGTTCGTACGCACGTTTTAGAATTAAATTCATGATATCCCGTGCGTAGAACGGGTTAAACAGCTAGTTAAGTATATATTTTATGACACTGTTCATACAAATATCTTAACTAGTTATATAAATATTCAGATATATATGTATCAGCTAGTTATATAAATATTCAGATATATATGTATCAGCTAGTTATATAAATATTCAGATATATATGTATCAGCTAGTTATATAAATATTCAGATCTTGATGATTTTTAATTCTGTGAAATGAATTATATCGTCTGCAGATTAATTTCTGTCATAAAATAAGTATCTCGGTCGCTTGACGATTTAACATCCATCGGAAGCTCCTATAACAAAAAAGCACCGATTTAAAAAAAAAAAATCAAATTTCTTAATAAATATTTTTATTAATATCTCCTAAAGTTTTGATTCGATTTTAATAAAATTTGAAATGTCTCGACAAAATTCTGCAAAGATAATATATTTTAAATTGCAAACCATTTGGTTGGGTAGTTTTTGCGTTGTTATATGCGGACAGACAGACAGACGGACGGACAGACAGACGGACAGACAGACAGACAGACGGACGGACAGACGGACGGACCAAACGACGACTATAGGTGCTACGTATTTATACCAAACGACGACTATAGGTGCTACGTATTTATATAATTACGAACGCACCTAATAAAAAGGATAACGTAATTTAAAATTGTCTTCTACGGGGAATTCAGGGGATGCAAGGACCTCTGACGAAAAAGTCTCAATTCTTCTTTCTCTCAGCGTTTAATCATTTTCTGTCACTTGAGCAAAGAATCCAACCTTTTTTTCCCCGGCTACTTTCAGGCACATTTTTAAATTCATTTTTGTTCAGAGACGCAGGAAATGGGCAGGTGTTGTTATTCAGAAACTTTGTAATCGAAACACGTTTTCCATTTTTGGGTAAAGGCAGAAGATCTCTCAGAAAACACTGTCAAATTGGGCGTTTTGAACCGAATTCCTTATGTTTCAGCACATGAGAGAGGAGAAAAACGTATTGTCACGTGACATGAATCGCTTATATCTCGATAAGAAATTTATTGATAAAAAAAAATGGAAAACTCATTTCGCTTCCAAATCGCTTCCATAATCAGGCCTGCCATTTTTATGTCTTTGCGTTTTAAAATGTATCAGAAATTGTGTCAGAAAGTTTCGCGTTGTTCAGTAGATCATTTGATAATCACTTTAACTAAATTTCTAAATAAAGCATGCGAAAGCATGTAATTGCATCAACGACCTAACCCGTTTTCTGGATACCTGTTATATTTATTTCTCGGTTAATAGAGTAAGGTTGTCATAAAACTTGTTTTACAGGGGGAAAATAAACTGAAATTGTGTGAAGTTTAAAGATTTATATTTTGCTTTGAGATATTGATTAGGAGCGATTCTACTAATCGATTAATTTCAGTTATATTTTGTTGAATGATATCTTACTTTCACAAATTGTATGTGCTAATTATAATATATTTTCCTATTTGAATTTTGAAACATAAAATTAGTTTATAGACCCCCTACATTCGATTGAGTAATTCGGTACTTACAACCGTGAAGTAGGAATAATTCTACAGATTAGGCATATTTGCGATTTTTAATGCAAGAAGCACTTAAAAAGTTAACGTTGCTCTCAAATTCAAAGGAGATACTTTATGACACATTTCTGAATTCATGTTTGTTCGGAAACGCACGGAATTAGCAGATACTGAGAAACCATGTAATCGAATGATGTTTTCCATTTTCAGGTAAAGACAGAAAATCTTTCAAAAAATACTGTCAATGTTGGCATTTTGAATTGAATTTCCGTAGCATGGAAATCAAAAAAACCTGTCGTCATGTGACATCAATGCTTTATAACTCAATAAGTAATTCATTTATAAAAAAAAAAAAAGAAAGAAAGAAAAAGAAAAGAAAAAGAAAAAAAAGTAAAAGAAAAAAAAAAAAACCCAGAAAACACCATTTGATTCAAAATCACTTCAATACTCAAACCAATAGCAAGTACTATTCTTTTGCGTTTGAAAATTAGTCCATAAATATGTCAAAGTTTCGTGTTATTGAGCGGGGAAAATTAGTTTTTTAAGAACTTCTTTAACCCCTTGGGGACGAGTGACACGTATACATACATATTATCTAAGATCATAAGATGTTCAGAATCCTCGTTTATTCCCACCAGTTATTTTTCATTGTAAGCTTTGCCTTATTTAAAGATAGCATTTCTGCGATTCAATTAGGAGAAAATTTCTGTTTTAAAAAATCGGTGGTAAAAGATTAAAAAAAATCTGTAAAGGACGCTCGTCGCGAAGGGGTTAAGAGGCGTTAAAGATATCTTTGATCTGGTCTGTATTTCCCGTGCAATATTTTGCTTGCTGTTCAATTGTGATGTTTTAAAATGTTACCTTAATTTTCGGCTTTATTACACACATTTCTATATTATTTTGCTCTGATTATCTTTATTTGTTTTCCCTCTATAATATAAGGGACTTCTATCACAGAAAAGGGGAGAGTGAACTTAATTTATACGTACATCTAGCAAAACTAGCGCAACAAAAATATAACGTCCGAAGGCATGCAACTGAAGCAGTTTCTTGGATACGGTTAGATTGAGTTCTACGCTCATAGAGTGAGGTTGTCACAAAATTGGTTTTATTACGAAGGTGGGGGGGGGGGGGACTGAAATTGCGTTACACTAAGTTTAAAGGTTTATATTTTGCTTTGAGTTACTGATTAGGAACGATTCGATTAATCGATTAATCTTAGAAATATTTTATTTAAGGATATTTTATATTCACAAGTTGTATTTTTAATTTTTAATACATTATTTTATTTGAATTTTGACGATATGGTTTATAGAAGTAATTCGGTGTATACAACTGTGAAGCAGGAATAATTATACAGATTAGACATATTTTTTATTTTTAATGCGAGAAAATACACTTAAAGACTTACGGGAGTTTGGTCAGCCAGATCTCAAATTCCCCTCGCTAATGTTAAACCTATGGGAGTGGAATGTATTCTTATTTTTAAAATATCTCATAAGAAAATTAATATTTTTTGGCATCTTTTTTCTGTGTTCTCTTCTTAAAGGATGTCTTTCTCTTTCCTTTTTTAGTTGTCAAAATATTTCTAAAATATATGCTTAATTTTATGTGTAATTTTAGTAGTATGATTTTAACAGATAAAATATTCAATTAAGCATATATTTTAGAAATGTTTTGACAACTAAGAAAAAAGGGCCATCCTTTAAGAAGAATACACAGAAAAAAGGTTAAAAATATTATTTTTTTCGAGTTTATATTTTAAAAATAAAAATGCATTCCACTCCCATAGGTTTAGCATTAGTGAGGGAAATTCAAGATCTGACTGATTAACTCCCTTAAGAGACGTTAAAGGTATGTCTGATCGGGGGTCTGTGATTCCCGTGCAATATTTAGCTTGCTTTTTAATTTTTTTGTTGTAAAATGTTACCTTAATGTTGGCTGTATTACACACATTTTTATAATATTAGCTCTGATTATTTTTATTTGTTTTCCCTTTATAAAATAAAGGACTTCTATCACAGAAAATAGGAGAGTAAATTTAATTTATACATCTAGCGGAAGTAGCGCAATAAAAAGCATAACATCCGGAAGCATACGACTGAAGCAGTTTCCTGGATGCTGTTATATTTAGTTCTCCGCTCACACAGTGAGGTTGTCATGAAACTGGTTTTACAGGGGAAAAAATAAACTGAAATTGCGTTACGCTAAGTTTGAAGGTGTATATTTTGCTTTGAGTTACTGGTTAGGAACGATTAGAATAATCCATTAATTTTAGAAATATTTTGTTGAATGATATCTTACATTCACAAGTTGTATTTGTTAACCTTAAAATGACACACACATGTTTTTCGAATAAATCTGACACAAAGGGTCTAAAAAACCCCAAAAGGTTTTTTGGCCTTTTTTTATGGTAAAAACATAATTGTGCTCAGTTTTATGTAGTATAAACGATAGAAAAAAAATAGAATAAAGGGCCAAAAAAAGTATATTTGACAAAAAAATGTGTATTAACCCTGGAATGGCATACATTTATTTTTCGAACAAATCTCACAGACTAAGGTCTACACACCCAAAAGATCTTTAGGCCAAAAACATTTGCTTTTAATGATAAAAACATAATTGTGTTAGTTTTATATAGACTAAACGACAGGAAAACAAGAAGTAAAGGAATTGCATTAATTATCAAGTTCTTGCATCTCTCCAACTCTCCGCATCCATCTATCCGAAAATTCACAGCGATTCCAAACGATATCAATGTTGGTGTCGAATATCTGTCAATCCTCTGGAACAATAAGGGTGCCTTTATACTCAGTGAATTGTGGGGTTTGTAAGATCCCAATGTGTCATTCTAAGAATTGACAAAATAAAAACTCTTTGGGGTTTGTGAGATCCCAGTGTGTCATTCTAGGAATTGACAAAATAAAAACTTGTGAGGTTTTTGAGACGCCAGTGTGTGTCATTCTAGGAATTGACAAAATAAAAACTCGTGGTGTCTGTGAGACCTCAGTGTGTCATTCTAGGAATTGACAAAATAAAAATAAGTGGGGTTTGTGAGACCCCAGTGTATCATTCTAGACAGACAAATTAAAAACACGTTGGGTTTGTGAGACGTCAGTGCGTCATTCTAGGGTTAATTATAAAAAATATTTCTCCATTTAGAGTTTGGACGAATTAGTTTATAACTCGCTTTGGATGAACTAAATCAGAGTATTTGTCGTATAGGCTAATTGAGAAATCCAGCTCTTTGCAAAGAGCTTTGTTAGGGATTAAGTAATTACTGTTTTTAACGAGCAGAAAAATAGCATGATATTTGTATTAACATTATAAAGTGCTAAATTCTTATACGTGTATACCCGAAACTTTCTGACACATTTACGGAGCTATTTTTATATGTAAAAGCATGAAACTTGAAGACATCACTATTGAAGTGATTTGGAATTGAATAGCGTTTTTATTTTTTTGATTAATTTAATTTAATTATAATTGATTGCTTCCCGAACATGAACTTTCGTGTCTTGAAAAATGGTTTACCCCACCAACCTTTGGAACCATTTTCTAAAACATTCTTTGCATTTATAGAAAAAAAAAGATAAACTTTATTCAATTTCTTAGTATTTGAATGAAAAATTTTGGACAATTATTTGGTAATAGAATTGCAGTTCAGAGCAAATTTGCAAAATTTTATTGGAATTACATAAAGTTAATCATTTTTTCCAAGTTTTGTTTTCTGCAAGCACAATTAGTACACATTGATAAATAAAAATAAACATTTGCAACAATTAAAACATATGAAGATATTATTTGGAAATTTTTGAATGCTCGGTAACGGAATTACATGAAATCCATTGCTTGTAATTCCGTTTCCAAGCATTTAAAAATTTCTAAATAATATTTTTCTCTATCTTTTAATTGTTGTGTTTATTTTGATTTTTCCGCGTGCACTAATTGTGCTTGCAGTAAACAAAACTTGTAAAAAATAATTAACTTTATGCAATTCCAATAATTCTTTGCAAATTTGTTCTGAACCGTAATTCCGTTACCAAATAATTGTCTTTTTACATTTTTATCAATAAAAATTAACTTCATGAATGTGTCAAAATTGAGCTAGTTTAGATTTGAGAATAGTCTTAAAAAGTGAGTTTTATCTAAAACAATACTTAGGTTCTATGAGTTTGACACACACACACACACACACACACACACACAAAAAAAAAAAAAAAAAAAAAAAATCGCCATTTTAGTGATATGTCTTGGAGTGATTTCCAGGTAAAAATTCGGAACCCAGTCCCTCTAGACCAGCCATACTCAACCTTTTTTTCTCGCGGGCCGCAAACACATGTTTGCGACGTTAGGCGGGCCGCAACACTCTTAACAAAGGGTAAAATAGGGGTAATTAAAATAATATCTAACAAAAGTAGTATAACAAAGCAATAAAACATCAGTAGGGTTAACAGTTTGTCGCGGAAGAAATGTTACCAAAAAAAAAATTTTAACACCACCATTTCCAAACAATAAACTTCGTGGTAGATTTCTATTACACATTTTATAGAAATGGGCCGTAAAATTCGTTGTTTGGAAATAGTAGTGTAAAAAATGTTTGGGGCCATATTTTGATGAGACAAACGTTCAACACTAAAAAGCAGTAATAGCTGTATAATAAGTATAAAACGTTATAATATAACAATGCAAAATTAACAAAAAAATCGTGAGATTTTTTCTAATAAACCAATCTTTTGCTCAATTCAAAAACTATTTTCTTTTTATTGTAGAAATATATTGTGCAAATCTAATTAATTTGGAACAATGTTGGATCAGTGTTGAATATTTAAGAAATGTATACAACACTATAGCACAAATAAGACTGCATGTAAAAAGAACTTTTGACTAAAAATATAGCATTTAAGATGTTTTAACATAGTTTTAAATCAATTATAAATAATAGGACAGATTTTGTCTTCCCAGGAAAATATATTAAACAACAGTCTTAAATACCTTTTATGCACATCTGAATTCATTTTATACATGTATTAATGATTATGTGTCTCGGGCCGCACATAAAAGGTCTCAGGGCGACATGCGGCCCGCGGGCCGCAGGTTGAGTATGGCTGCTCTAGACTTATTACTTTCCGAACACATAGTGTAAGGAAAGTAATAAGACTAGACACTTAGGTATTAGACGGTGTGTGTGTGTGTTTGTGTGTAGGGAGGAAGGTCTACTTCTTTGGGTCTAAATTTTCTATTGTTTTTTGCAAATTTTTTTTTTATTATTATGCATTTTTTTATTATGTGATTATGAGTGTTTAACATTAGCTCGCGAATGTCTTTTCATTATAGCGTAGGCTCAAAAGCACTTTTTTATAATGCGTTTTAAAATGAGTTGAAGCGTATTTTAAGAAAAGTTTTACTTAAATTAAAATATTAGGAAATCAATTAAAAGATATACTATTTTTTCCAAACTAATTATTTAAATTTTCATGCTTTCTTGTTTTATTTTACTTGGGCACGAACGAACTGAGCTACCAAGTAGTCACACATAACAAATATTATAGCATAGTTTTTTTTTTTTCAGTTCTATAGAAGTAAATATTTCATTTGAGTATTTACGATGTGTAAATATAACATAGTTACAAAGTAAATTAAAATGAATAAATAAACAAGATCTGTAGTAAAAGAAAAACCACTATTGTATAAAAGTAGTTCAGATTATTAATGGTCAAAGACAAAAATAACGTTTTATATAATTAAAACTTTTCTTTTTGTCTACAAGAAAAGAGAAAAGTGGAAACATTATGCATGGACGAAAACCATAAATACAGAATAAAGTGGTATTTAGACTGTCCTATTTGTTTGCGAATGTTCTACCTTTTCTTTTTTTTTAAATTAGCCGAGTTAGAAATATGAAAAAATAAAAATAAAATATGAAGTTATTTGCTTAGTTATAAAATTTTGATTTTCATTTCGTTAATCATGGGTTTCCAAACAATTTATCCGCGAACCACAGAGAAACCAGAAATTTTCTAGAATTATCTTCATATTATTTAATTGCAGTATTTGAATTAACTTTATGTGGTTAAATAAGGTGAAGATACACTAAAGAATTACTGGCATCTCTGCGGTCCGCGGTTGAGTTGTAGGAAAACCCTTGCTCTAAATGAAAATATTACCAGTCACCAAGTAATTACTGGATATTCACTATTAAAGTAAGTTTTAATCATAATTTGTATATATTATTATAAATAGTTAAATTGAAAAAAAAAGTAATAAAGTAATAAATAAAAATGCATATTTTACATTTTGCTAGAATAGTCATTGTAATATGGTTTCGTCGCAATTTGAAAAATGCTTCAGCAATTTTTAAACCTCCGCCTTCGAAAATTGCCTGATTTTTAACAGATAATTTTATTTGTTATCGCTTTTCTTTGTGTTAGGAGAAGAATAAAGTCTGTAAAAAGCTATAAAAATATTCATATACAGTCGAACTCGGCTAAACGAGGACACGCTTAAAGCGAGCAATTTCACGTCAAGAATTGTTCATAATTTAAAATGTATTATGATTTTTACACTTTTTACGAGCTACAAAAGCGTAATCACGGCTAACATGAATAAAAAAAAAAAAAAAAAAAAAATCTATTCAATTTATCAGCAAAAAGTAAAATAGAATTAGGAAAGAAATATCTTTCTTTTAGAATACTGTTCTGTCTCAGCTGTAATATTTCTACATTACAACCGTCTGTCAAAATTCAGTAATTTACCAGTTTTACCAGACGGAATTTCAATCTTCAAAGAGACCCCACACAATTACTCAAGAAAGTGAAAATGATTATCCCGAGATCTTGAAAGAATGAAAGGAAGAAGGGTGTGATAAGGACCTTTCAAATAGTAACCTTTGTAAGATTTATGACTGAGCCATCGAAAGGAAGGAGCACAGAAGAAAACCTTTATTTGTTTCTCTCTTTAGATCCGGACTCTAGGCTATATTAAACTGTCTTTTCCATGTCTCTTATTGCACTGTTAAAATGAAAAGGATATGTGAAATGAATAGCTCGAATATTGCAGTGACTATTGGAATGTTAGCCGAGATATTGTGTTGATTTATAAGATATTGTTAAGATATTGTGTATTTTATGATATTGTGTTAATTTTAGCAAGGGGATAATTAGAGCAATAATTAGTTTAAATATGTGTGTGTGTGTGTGTGTGTGTGTGTGTGTGTGTGTGTTTAAGATTTTTATTATCTTCTCGGGTATTGCGAGTAACGGTTAATACGAGAACTTATTATAATTACATTGCTTCTTCTATTAACAGAGTTCAACTGTACATAATTATGAACAATTAAATTGAAAAAAAAAAATAACGAAGTAGGATATGAAAATATAAATGAAATAAAATATATACAACAAAGCCGAATATTTTGTTGTAAAATTTAAACATTTTGCTCCACCTTTTGCATTTTATTAGAATATGCTTTTTAATATCCTTTTATAGCAGTTTAAAATGTACTTCTTCCCAAATTTTTATGATGTGCACTTGGAAAGTTTGCCTAGTTTTTAAAAGTTAATTTTATTTGCTTGCTTTCTACCGTGTGTAAAATGTATGCTTATTATTAATAACAATTTATATCTATTATTACAAACAATTTTATAAAAAAAAAAAAAAAAAAAAAAAAAAAAAGTAAATAAAATATATAACTAAACCAAATAGTTTGTTGGAAAATGTAGACATGTAGACTTTTTTTCTACAATTTTACATTACTTTGCAAAATCCCATAATAAATATTTGCATAATAAATATAATTTTATCGCACTTTAAAAAATCGCTTCACTAATTTTTATATTTATTTCCTAAAAAATTGCTTAGTTTTTAGAAAGTAATTTTATATTATCGCGACTTTTAAAAAACGTTCAGGTTTTTAACGGATAATTATTTTTGCTCGTGGCGGAGGAAGAAGAAAAAGTCAGTAAAAAGGCTGAAACAACTACAATAACACCTCCCTGAATTCTTCCGATAACTTACACAATTTCTTCCATAACCAAATAACCCCCTTTACGCGTGTTCTCCACACACAGATGTGTATCCAAATCCATTCTTCTACAAGGGCAAACACGAAAAGATTCTTTACTTTGTAACCCTCTCTTCTCTTTAAATGTGCCCATCCTCGTCTTCTCTTCATTCCTCCCTCTGCTGCGAAATTGGCACGACCCGACACTACGCCACTCCTCACCTCTCTCTCTCTCTCCCGCTACCATTGATCAGTACACACCAACCGAACCGGAATATAATAGGCAAACTCTGGATAACCCTGTATATATAAACACATATTTATATGTAGAGAAAATAGATCAAGCACAAATAAAGTGTTGATTGACTGGAACCTCCGCAGAGTGATATGCTTTACGCTGGGTGAGTACGTGTTCTAATTTTTGCTTTGTTGTTTTGTTGGGTTTTGCAGGAGAACATATAAGCACCCTGACTGGCCGGCTTCACTGCTAGCGGACTGAGCTATGCGGGAAAAGCGATAGTAGCAGGCTGCTCCAAAGGCACAGTGGGTTGCCGTTCGCTTAGCTGAGCAGGTCCGGCATGGTCGTAGTCAAAAACTGCACTTGAACAGAATTAGGCCTCATTTAGGCCTTCCAGGCTCGGACCTATTTATTCTCTAAATTTTCCCCAAATTTTTTCGATAAATATTATTTTAACATCATATCAGTTGAAGCGCATTTACTTTGTTAGAGATTTTGAAACTGAATTTTGTTCCTATACCGTTTAAATGCATTTTTAAAAATAAATGCAGTGAAATTTCTCCAGTTATCCGAACTAATGTGTTTCGGACTCACCGGATAATTGGAGAAATCATTTTTTTTTTAAATGTTGTGAAATAAGGAGCTTCTATAAAATCCCTTTTTGTTTAGTAAAATGATAAGCCTAATGGATGATGAAAATCACATAACTTTTTCTTCGAATAACTTAAAAAAAATAATAATAAATCAGATTACATTTCTAAGAGTAAAAGTAGTAGAAAATCCATATTATTTATCTTATTTACTCATAACACAATACAGCATTACCTGATTGTTACTTAAAGGTCGAGTTACATTTTATATAATATAAGAGAATTTTTCAGATTTTCTTAGAATAAGTGGCTCGATAAACATTATTTTGCATCATATCGTTGAAGAGTTTGTTTGAGATTTTGAAACTGATTTTTTTTCATATACTTAAAGCCGTTTAAATGCATTATTTAAAATAAATAAATAAATAAATACACTGAAAACTCAAGCTAATGAGTTTGGACTTAATCCGGATTGTTAGGGAATTCATTTAAAAAAGGTTTTGAAATACAAGCTTCTCTAAAATAACTTTTGTTTATTAAAAAGGTAAGCCTAATGCGTGTTGAAAATCAGATTCCTTTTTCTACAAATAATCAAAGAAAAAAAAACATCGGATCAGATTTCTAAGAGTAAAAGCAGTAGAAAATTATTTCTCTTATTTACTCATAACACATTTATGAACAATATATACAACATTACCTGTTTGTCACTTAAAGGTCGAAATACATTTTCTGAAATATAAGAGAATTCTTCCGATTTTTCTTGGAATTAGAGACTAGAAAAATACAGTATCTCTGATATGGATGAAATACAAAATTTCAATTATTCAAATGTAAATTTCGAAAATTCCAATCAGACATAAATTTGAATGTTGGTATAAATAGGTATTTCAAGGAAACTTTTACGAAACGCATACATACAGTTCGTGTTTTAATAAGCTTTTATTTATATATTATTATTATTATTATTATTATTATTATTTTCTAACATCGATTAGGATATATGGTGATCTAGATTAATGGATTTCGGATAGTTCGAATTTTACTATATATAGAACGAATGAATGATTTGAAAGCAATAATAATAACTTATAGTTGAAAATATGCATTATCATAAAGAAAAAAATAAATATTTGTTTTCTTTTGGATAAAAAAAATATATAGTATACATGATACTTTATATGATAGAAAATATTCTAACAAAAATCTAACTTAATCGAATAAAATAAAAAAATTAAATCAAAGAAAAATTATTGCAATACATTGAGTTGTAATAATTACGCTGAAATAGCGAAGAGATATAAAAACCGAAAGAGAATCAGGAATATGAATACACTATTAATGTATTTGTTTTCTTACTAAATCATTATGAATATATGAATATAATTTTTGGGGGCTTTTCTTAGGCGTATGAAACGTTTCATTTATAGAGAATCATTTGGCATAATAGGGTAGATGTGCCAGTAATGGACCCCCTTCCAGTAATGGGCCACTTTCAAAGTTTTTGATTTATAAAAAAATAACCAATAAAAATTTAGCCTTTTATATATTTTTTAATAATTCCCCCTTGCTTGTTTTATAATATAGGTTATTGTTGACACTCTTAATCAAACCAATCAGGAAGCAGAAAATAATGTTTCACAGTTCCACAGATTTTCTGTGAAAATCTTAATGAACATGCTAAGAGCTGGCTTCACTTAAACAATTGATATATTTTTTATTTTCTTAAAAAAAATTGCCTGTTTTTGTTTAGACAATAATAGAAAACTTTGAATTTTACATACAAATGGCAATTTACAAAATTTCATTTATTTTTCAGGTTTTATGACCATGGTCCATTACTGGAATGCTTAATTAGTCGATTTCCAGTAATGGACACCCCATGTGGACATACTGAAAAAGCAATTTCAGTAATGTTCATAGTGCATATATATTTTTTTATTTAACTGAAAAGCTAAGTGATCAATTTTAATTTCACTTACCAGAATGTAATAATATATTTTTTTTATATAAATAGCTGTTTTTATTAATTTCATGTAATTAATAATTTTTTTTAAGATTGTTATAAAATTATTTTTTGTAAACCATACCTTGCATATTTTATAATGCGGCAATCAACACCCATCAGGAAGCAGAGAATAATCCTTAAGGGCATGGGAAAATAAGGGGCTCATGGGGTTCAAACTCTCTCCATTTAAAAAAAGACAATTTTTTAAGTCGCACAAGTTCTTAAAAATCTATTATTTTTTGTCTTAAATGTTTCATTATTCATCTCTGACAAAAGAACTACGTACATAAAAAATCCCTATACTATTAAATTTATAGTAGCAATAGTAAATCTGCAGATTAGGGAGCTCAAATGTCAGTTCTGATATTTTATTTTGAAATAATTTTTTCTAGTATTTAAAAAACATTCAAACTACACTTTCATTTATTTGATATATTTTATACAATAAAAGTTAAAATTTCAGTGCAAATTCACCTTGTTTAATAGCTAAAATTCATTAAGATGCAACTAAATGTAAATATATTGCTTGAAGGTGCGTAAAAACATACATAAAACATTTAAAAGCACATTAAAGTCCTTTTAAAAATTCCAAAACGTTTTCAACCGAAACTCGGTCATCATCAGTGGAAAAGAACATAAAATGAATCAGTGAAAAAGATAACAACTCAACTCAACAATTTAGTTTTTCCACTGATGATGACCGAGTTTCGGTTGAAAACGTTTTGGAATTTTTAAAAGGACTTTAATGTGCTTTTAAATGTTTTTATGCATGTTTTTACGCACCTTCAAGCAATATATTTACATTTAGTTGTATCTCAATGAATTTTAGCTATATTTTATACAAATTGCTAAAAGTAATATATAAAGCAGTTTTAGGAAGTTTAACTGTTAAGAATAAAAAGAAATATGATTCCATGCACTGATACGCCAAGACACTTTTTAAAAAAATCTTTTTTTTTTTTTTTTTAAACTAACCCTTCTAAACCCCCTCCCCCCCCCCCTAAATGACTTAATTTGGTAAATATAATTCTTTGAAATTTAGTATTTTAAACCTTTCATCTAAATTAATTAAAATATTGATCTTGTGATAATGACAATAATTAATTTAAACAGTGAATTAGTCTCATAAATATTTTATTAATTATTGATATCCTCATTGTTAAATTTATTTGAAAATGACTAGTTTATTTCATTAATATGCTTTCATTAAATTTTGGTTTTAAATACAATCATAAAATCAATTACCTATTATTTTTTGTGGGGTGTCCATTACTGGAACAGAGAGTGTCCCATTACTGGAAGAGAGGGTGTCCATTACTGGAATTTTGGGTGTTTTGATACATTTCTGTTATTTACAATTAAATTTTGATTCACATTGGGAAATGAGACTATGTGATTGATTAAATAATGTTGATAGATTAATATAATATTAAAAAAAGTGGACTGTAATAATTATAACTATTAATTAAAAAATAATTTTTAAAGAAATTCCTTAAGGGTGTCCATTACTGGCACATCTACCCTATACCGGGTTTGGTGATATGGTATCAATGGATATATACTTTGATATGTATCAAGATATATATCCGATATTTATTTCCAAAATATCATGATATTTGTTATTTTCGATATTTTTATATATTTGATATTTATTTTCCAAAATATCGCTGTGTATATTTTTAATATTTTCGTCAAAATAAGTGTAAATGAATTTTTCAACGGTTTTTAACTGTGTCGTTTTTTAGACAAAAATCTTTTGATGAATTTTTTAGTCTCAAAAATATAATAATATTTTCCGAGTTTTACGCTTGAAGTTGAAGTTTTAAATGTAGAACCAATATTTATGTGGGACAATATTTACTTAAAACAGCCATTGAAATATGAAGTAGTAACTGTCTTATTTAGATAAGTTATTTACAGATTCATTAGAAGGAATCTTTTCTGGTTTTGGTTTATTTCACTTTAAACTGCACAACAGGTTAGGGAATGAAAAAGCAGAAAAGCTTACATTTATGTTCAAATTTTTCAATAAATTCAAATTATTTGGTATTTAAAAAATCCTTGATACTTGATACTAAATCCTGTAGTTTGTTTATTTGAGTGTAAAAAGGAAATTGTGTCTGTTTTTAATTAGTTGGTCTTCGATTTTGTTATGTAGATGAACAGAAAAAGACATATAGAATGTTGTTTTATTAAGTTTTTCTTCTAAATGCAATATGCTATTTATAGCTTCTAATTTATATTGAATCTGAAAATATTTATATATTAATTATCAATAATTTGACTATTTTGAAAATATCTCATATCATGATATTTTCGAAAATAGCTAAAATATTTATGAATCCTGATAATATATATGTATTTTTTGTTTTTTCAATTTTATTTTTCAATTCATTCGATGTTTCTTAGCTGTTATTTTCTTTTTGTTACTTCTTTTTATTTTATTTTATTTCTCTATCGATTTTGTATTCTTGGTTTGAGCATGTTTTCTGCAAATTGTCTATCAAAATACGATTTGATATTGGTATTAAATATAATCAAATTGATTTCTGATATTTTTTCAAATTTTATATGATATGTGATTGTATTTTAATTATATAGGGTAGATGTGCCAGTAATGGACACCCTTAAGGAATTTCTTTAAAAATTATTTTTTAATTAATAATTATATTTGTTATATTCCACATTTTTTAATATTATATTAATCTACCAACAATATTTAACCATGCTCATAGTCACATTTCCCAATGGGAATCGAAATTTAATTGTAAATAACAGAAATAAATCAAAACACCCCTAAATTCCAATAATGGACACCCACAAAAAGTAATAGATAATTGATATTATGATTGTATTTAAAACTAGAATTTAAAGAAAGCATATTAATGAAATAAAAAAAACTGAATTTTTATTGGTTATTTTTTTATAAACCAAAAACGTTGAAGGTGGCCCATTACTGGAAGGCGGTCCATTACTGGCACATCTACCCTATGTGTGTGTGAAAAGACCGCAAAATAATATACTATGAATGAGACATGACTCTTCAGAGGCGCTACATATGCACAATTCCCATATGTTTATTTATATATATATATACACATATGCACAATTCCTATATGTATATATATATATATATATATTATTTTGAAATATAAATCACAAAACTTCCATTATGACCGCACAGCTGTTGACGACTTTTTGAGTGGTAAATAATTTTGCATGCACAAATATTCTGAACTAGCCAAATTTGAAAACTTATTCATTAGTGTATTTTCGACTACATTAATTACATTATATTTTTAAATTTCTTTTGGAAAATCGATAATTTAGAAGACAGGAGACATTCTCATTATTATTGTTAATATTATTATTATTTGAAACATACTAAAATATACCGTGGTTATAAAAATAAATATTATATGGAGGAAACTTATTTTTAAGTAAGACATGCCAGTTTCATGGTCGAAAAAAAAAGTTTTTTGTTTTTGTTTTTTTACTAGAAGTGTGTATAATAAAGTTATATTTTAAAATATTACTTGCACATTTTAAATAGTTCATGATTTGCTTTTTGTACAGCTTAATGTAAGTTACACATTCGTGAACTCTGGTTTGTATGTATAGTTGTCAAAATTAAGTGAATAACAAATTTGAACTTCGTCGTGCAACTGCTTTTGGTTACCTGACAATTCTGGTAATTTTTTTTTCTTTCATTGAATGCTTCAAAATATTTTATGAAAAAATTCAAGGTATTGGGTAAGAAAGAAAAAAAATGTTCAATGAGTTATTTTAATAGTTTCTAACAGCCCATAGATGGAGATTCTTTTTTTGAGCATTTTACTGTAGTTTTTGCGCCAGTCCGGTAAAATCTTACATCAATTAATAATTAATCTTATGTTGCCATTTATTCAACACATTTTGGATGAATTATTGAGTGACTGGTTGACTATAAAACGAGCAAAAATCGACCAAAATTACGATTTTTTTTTTTTTTTTGTGCTCGTGTTCAAATACTTCTAATTTTGGGAAAAAGTGTGTTTACATACTTTTTAAAGGCAAGTAATGTAAAAGACCTTTCATAATGTATTTCAAATGTATTTTTCAAAAAATAAAAAAAAATTGTATTCTCTATAAACCTTTAAAATGCTCCTTGCGTTTTAATATTTCTTCATAATTCTTAATGTCTGTGTGGGACAATTTTAATACATACTATTATAACAATCTGTGCAACCGTTTTGAAATTTAGGTTTAATAAAGTTCTCAAATTAGTAAGATTGTCTATTAACATGTAAACTTTGGTTTAATTAAGTCTCCATATTAATAAGATTATTTTAACATGCAAACTTTAGTTTAATTAAGTCCTGTCTTCAAATTAATAAGATTATTTATTAACATGTAAATTTTGGTTTAATTAAGTTCTCAAATTAGTAAAATTGTCTGTTAAAATGTAAATTTTGGTTTATTAAAGTCCTTAAATTAGAGTAAGATTGTCTACTAATATGTAAACTTTTGTTTAATTAAGTCCTCAAATTAGCAAGATTGTCTACAAACATGTAAATTTTGGTTCATCAAAGTCTTGAAATTAGTAAGATTGTCTATTAACATGTAAATTTTAATTTATTAAAGTCCTAAAATTAGACAAATTGTCTATTTATATAAATTTTTAATGAAACATCAGTTTCGTGCCAGTTTACATTTATTTGTTTTTCTTAATAAATATCTGTCGGATTAAAAAATGGATGGATAACTTTTTTTTAGATATTATTTTTAAGTAATAAAATAAAAAGAACTATACAAAATTTAAAGACTGGAAAACATGGGACTTTTTATTACAAAAAACTAATTAATGGCTTTAAAAGTTTTAAATTTTTCTGTAAATTCAATATTTTTCGAATCTGTGGTACAGAATTCTTTGAAGGATTTCTTAATGGAACATTATTAATACTAAAAAATATACATTAAAGTCCACCGTCATTTTAAATGAATATTTATTTATATTTCTTTCTCTCTCTTTCTTTATAAATTTATCTATTTTTTGCTTACACGACTTATATTAATTGACATCATTAATACACGATTTTTTATTTTGACTGTAGTCACTACATGTCATCATACTTAACTAATTAACTAACCATAATTGGTCGATTTTTACAATGACTGCCTGTGTTTAATGTCTTAATCTTTGAATCCATATTTTATATTAATAAAGTAATATTTGGATACCGTTGCAACTAGAACATATGTTAGTGCATTACTTTACGATTAATAAAATATATTCTTTAAAATATTTTATTATTATTAGATTATTTTAACGCAAAGATGTATTAACTTAGAGTGATAAAAAGTACACATAAAGGCTTATAAATATCTTTTATTATAATTATGTAGATTAATTTAGTTATCAAATTACAGTCATATACGTGTCTCAAACTACAATATCTAATTTAATAAAGTCCGTTTCAAAACATTTTAACTAGACTAGTTTTTGTATATGCATTAAAAGTATAACAATGCAATATAATATATAGGAATATAAGTATTTCTTCTAATACATTTATATAATAGTTTAGAATTTCTTTGTAATATTTGTTCCCTGTACATCTCATGTCTGTTACTCCAAGAGTTAACTATATAGTTATTTTATACAGGTTTTAATATTTGTAAGTTGATAGCAAATAAGAAGGAAGCTGTATTGTATTGTTCCTTATTATTTAGTATAAATAAATAGCTGTAAAACGCTACTTTATTTTCCATTTATTGAAAAGTATTATTTTTATTACCTATCATGAATAATATTTATATATTTTATTACTTCTTACTTATTCAATGATAAATATATTTTGCTTAAGTATTATGTATTTTGTGTTTAAGAATCATTACGACTTACTAAGAATAACTTTTTACATGCAGTAAAAAAAAAAAAAAAAAAAAAAAGAAAGAAAGAAAAAAGAAAGAAAGAAAGAAAGAAAATATACTATAACCTCTTCAGAGTAACCCATGATTCTGAAAATCTTCTTTATCTGTTGAAACCCCAGAAACTAATATAATTTCGATATTTAGAAAAGCATTTATAAAAACAAAATTTCTTTTGCTGCTATTGATTTTCGGAAATGTTTCTGAGTATTTTTTATAGCGTATTAATACGTTTTCTCAAACCAGCAGATAGGTTTTTTTTTTTGGATGCCTTTTACATTAAACATTTCCGGCTGCGTAATTGAATTTATTCATGCAAGAATAACAAAGTAATATTAATTTTAATGTGAGTGTTAATTCTGTTAATTTACCATGTTTGCCTGTAAAACTAGTTTGATGTTACAGTCGTTGAGAAAAAAGTAAACACCCCCTAACTAACTCTACAACAAATTATCGTAGAAAAAAATTACTGGTTACCAAACGATTGGAAAGAACGTCTACTTTTAAATGATGGATACAAAATATTGCTTAAGGGATCATCTATATATGAAAATAAAACCTAACTTTTTTTCAGTAGCAATACTCAATTTTGACACCATTTATATAAATTCTACACCATTCAATTAGACTAAGTTCAATTTTTTATGAAATTCCTAAGATTAGTTTGACAGAAAAATATTTTTTTTAAAATGAGTATATTTTAGGGGCTGTATCCAAATTGATGTTCGGTTCTCAATTGTTGAGATGCTACCGAATGACTAAGTCGCTTCTTTTAATGTATTATTTCTAACCAATATGACCATTTTACTCACTTAATATGTTTCGGCTATTGTTATATACGGTAAAATCCTCTTCAATATTCATTTTATAATATTTACAAGTATTAAATTATCCGATTTATAAAAAATATATAAGGTTATTTGTAATTAAAATAGTTTTCGAATATGTGAATGTGATTGGAATTTTATAGGTGTTTTTATAATCCTTTTTCTCAGATTTTGAATTTATTTAATTCGCTCTTTTCTAAATTTATTGACAGAAATGTGAAGAACATCGGCGAATACAAAATTTAGAATAAAAAATAGTATGAAGAGGTATAAGGAAGTAATGTAGAAAAAACCCAGACAAATTGCTTTCTAGTCTGAAAATAAATCCATACTCGATTGCTAATGGCATATTTTTAAAAGTTTTTCAGCAAATACACAATACATATGCATTTATGAGAAACTTTACTTCAAACATATATACTGCAGAAAAATAAAATAGGTTTATTAGACTGGAGAAGAAGCTATAAATTCAATTAAAGGTAATAAAAAATAATTTTTTTTTCTAAGGTAGGATTGCTCACTTTTAAAAAATGAGCTTTGTTAATTAAAAAATAAAAGTGAAACTAATTTACAGAAATTACGTAAAATTACATCTCATGCAAATACGATTTATGTAATTTTAATAAATATTTAAAAAAAGGTACAGGAAAAAAAATCATATTCTAATCAAAAATAAAATTATTAAAATATTTTTTTTTCAAATTATGCTTTTCTGCACATCATAGTCGGCCCCTTAAACCAGCATCTTGCTGTTTTTAAGCATAAATCGAATACTACTTGGCAGAAATTTTTTTAATTTTGAATACGCATAAAGCAGTACATAATAAATATAAATCCATCAAAAAAATTGTAGGTTGCAATTCAATATTTTTTCGAATATTAATTTCATAATTCATATTATAAAATTATAAAAATTACAAATTCAATGTACTTATGCTTGGGTGTTTTAGTATTATAACCATACACAAAAATGAGCACATTAGCATTATAATTTCAGGAGATATTAATAAAAATATGAAAATGTAATTTAACATTAGACGTTCTAATTTTGAATTTTTATAATTCAAAAACTTATCATCCAAATGATTTGAAATTTGGAATCTAGTTTGAACCGAAGATTTAAATTATCCTGTCAAAATTGGGTGTTGCTATTGTTAAAAAAAAAAAAAAAAAAAAAAAAAAAGTTTGGGTTTGTTTTTATATGTAGATGTCTTCCTAAGCAAATTTTATGTACATCATTTAAAAGTAAACTTTATTTTAAATCGTTTGCTACCAGTAACTTTCTTCTACGATAATTTTTTGAAGAGTTAGTAGGAAGGGCTTACTCCCCCCCCCCCCCCCCACGATTGTACATGGAAAACCAAAACCAATATTCCGAGTTGAAAAAACTGATTAATACACTATGAAACTACCGAAAATCAGCTGTGGCAAAATAAACATTGTTTTTATAAAAGCCAATCTAATCTCGCAAATGCATTGTGGTTTCTGAAGTTTCAAAAGATAAAGAACGTTTTTCGGTATCATGGGGAAATCTCGGAAGAGGTTATCGTATATTTTCGTTCGTGGTTGTAGTTTCTTAAATTAAGAAAGACGTGTCTTTTTTTCACAGTTTAGATATCAGATGATGAGGTTGATATATGGGTGATTCTCCAATAAGTGGGTAATTTGGGTCCCTCGGTGTTATATGCTGTATTTTATCATTTATAAGTGTTTTTTTTTTAGCATGAAATTTATTTCTTGCAATGTCTTTCTACAATTTCAAAAAGTATTTTTAAGAAAATAACTGTATAAATTTTACTCCAATAGTATTTTAAATATTCAAATTGTCACTTCTGTCCCTTGTACCTCACCTCCATGCAATTCCTCTTCTGGAACAATTTTAAATATAATGACAAACTATTTTTTAGAAATTTTTCTATCCAAAATTAAAAAAATATATATTCTAAAGTGCAAAATAAAGGATTCTTATTCAAAATTAAAAATAATTTATGTTTATTCTGTACCAGAGAAGAGTAGTTAGTTTTTATGTCACTACTGTCCTTTTGTGTAAAACTGCTCATGTAACCACTAGGAGGGCAGATAAAATTTGAAAGATAGCTGGATTTAATAGAAGCAGCCATCTTTATTGTTGAGAAAATAACAAGTTTAATTTTCTGGACTTTAAAAGACGCTATAAGCTGTAAAATGGATAGAAAGATTAGGAATATGTTTATTATTACTTGTTACTACTGTCCCCTAATTAAATTTTCCTTATTATTATTACTTACCCATCATACGTAAGCATTATAGAAGTCTTGTGGTCGTTTTAAAAATAGAGATTTTGTCGGATTTACACGTTTTAGACACTGGAGATTCTGAAAAACATAATTTTAGAAGAAATAAAATTGCCGTCAGTATTGTCTATGCATCTGTAAACGCTCTATCTCCCGAACAAATTGAGATAAAGACTTCAAGTTTGGTATGTTCTTTGTATTTGTATGTAATAATGAGAAGAAGCCTATTGAATTTAAGTAACCTCGATTATCCGGAACTATTTTTTTTTCGGATTCTCGAAAAATCGTTCTGGTAAAAGGTGTACAAAAATTTCCGAAATTGTTTATTTTAAGGAGCGAATATAAAAACATAAATTTTGCATAAAGCATGAAGTCGATCGGATAATGAGTTGCCGAGATATTTGGAATCATATTTTCCACACGCTTCGATTTGTCATGACCCTGTATTTCATTCAAATTTCAATTCAAAGATCTATTTTAATTGGAAATGAGACGCTTCATCTGACGCAGTAAACCGCTAGTTAAAATGATTATCATTTTTAGAGTTATAAGGATGCTTCTTTGACGCAATTCAGTAATAGAACATTTAAAGTTTAGGACGTCATCAAGCCATGATTTTATTCGAATTGCAATGCATTTTATGAATAGTTTACACATGTTTTTTTTCATACTTTATATTATGCATATCCATGATGGGTAAGTATTACGGCGGCCCCCAACGACTAGTTTTTTATTTATTTATGATTTTGTCATAATATAACATACTTTTGCTTAGTTCAAAATGTCATATTACAGTCTTACTGAGATTAACTTGCCTTGAGCACAGAAACAAATTTCCTAATTTTGTCTCTACCGTCCCCTTTCAATGAAATTAGTACCTCAGCTCACTTGAAATAAATTTGAAAATGGTGAACTTCAACTGCGTTACTTAAGCTATTTCACATGTGACGCACATGAAAAATGCCACATTATAGTTCAGAACAATGCCAAATGATTGTAAAGATTATCAAGTATCAACTTCTGTTTTAGAAAGGTAACCTATTAGTGTAAGAATTTGAGTTGCAGTTGTGTAGGATGGAAATGGGTTTCCTGGTGAGTTTTTAAACTTAATTTTTATTTAACCACCTTCAAAATATTTTACAGTAATGACATTGGCTACCAAATTAATTTATAACAAAGTGACGACAGGTCAAGGAAAAACACAAAGAAAAAAAAATCGTGGAAAACACCAGTTATTTTCTTTTGGAAAAATCCGTATTGTTTATTTGAGCGCTAAATAAGTTGAAAATTTTCTATAAAAAAATTCTGGTATATTCCCTTTTTTCCGACTGTGTTTTTCCTGATCTGTAGCCACCTCGTATATATAAAAAAATGTTTATAAATATACTGTTTAAAGTTTATGCCTACTTATAATGAAAAATTGTTTAACCCTTTATATCCTGAATTAATTTTCCAGCTACTTTTAATTGTATTTTTGCATCATTGGATAAGTTTTGGTGCAGAATAAACATAGCAAAGAGAAAATAATTTTTATAGTGTTTTAGTGGTTAATTATGCAACTGTAACTACCATAAATTTTTTACCCTATAATATAAAATAAAATAGTAAATTTCAAATAGTAAACTTCAAATAAAATATAGGAAATGTTCACCTGTAGAGTATAGAAGACAATAGAAAATAATAGCACTAAATAACCGGTAATAAACCACTAAAATTACTCAAATGAAGGACAACATGCATGTCAATTCCATTGCAAAATGGATTTCGAATGTAGCGTGGCAAATGTAAAATCCCTACAATGCAAAGAAAGGGGATATTTGCTTGAATTTGCCATCTCCTGCCTGCTGTCAGAAATACACTCTTTGTGCCATTGTGAATACCGTTAGGAAAAACGTTCATGTTACGAATATATAGGTGTTTTATTAAAGTGGTACTTATAAGTACCGTCAGGATAAAAAGGGTTAAAATTTAACTTTTATTTTTCACTAAACCAGAGTGAAATTACCCACTTATAGGAGAATCGCCTATATATATATATATATATATATATATAATAGGATGTAGAATGGATTATTTAAAACAGATAGGTTTAAAACTCTAAACCTATTACAAAATTACAAAATAAACTTCATATGGGTTTACATGCACTAGCAAAAGTATTAGTTATTTAATAGCTTTTTGCGATCAGTTAAACATGAAACATAATAAAGTAAAAAAATGAAAAAAAAATATTTTTGCTTAGTTTACTTTTTACTTACATTTTGCTTATTTGAAATTCTTTGAGTCAATCGTCTCTCAGGCAGAACAGGAAGAAAGAAGAAAAAAAAATTAACCTGTGAAAGGCGAATTTCTCAACCGAATATTCGAAGAGAAAATGGTTCTTCTGTCTATTGCTGTATTTCAGGAGCATTATTGAATTTCATATCAGATTTATATGTGATACAGGAGTAAAAATAAAGCATACGCAGAATACTTTGAGGGTTTTTACAATACAGTCTCATATAAGGTTACCATAGATGGTGAAACAATAACTTTTAAGTTTTTCTTTTTATTATAAGAGTTAGGGGAGAAATTTTCTCCATTCCCACTTGTACTGAGAAAGTATGCAGCAAATTTAGTGACTTACTATTAGATATACAGAGTGTCCTAAAAAAGACTGAAACATGCTTTAATGTTTTACCTGTTGGAGATGCGTAGGCTATGCCAATTGCAAAAGCGTTCAAAATAAGGTAGCTATTAAGATTATGTTGATGAAATAGTCCTGCCATCCATTTTGAAAAAGGTTGTTACACTTTTTAAATTCTTATACGGTCCCTGGATCCTAAAAGTTACATAAGCCGTTGATTTTGAAAGCGGGACAGGTCTCTTTTGTGAGAAACACAAGTTAAAGCTAAATCTAATTTTAACAAATTAACATAAAATTTATGATTAAAATATAGATAAAATGCTTACGTGCTACAAATAGAAACACAAAAGACGTATAAAAACCTTTTAATGATCGACATATGTTTCAGCGCTCATACGGCGCCATTTTCAAGACATATAACGATAAATAAAAATTTCTCGCAAATTTTTGAAAATAAACTTGAAAACATAAATCACGAGATCATATCTGTAAAAAAAAAAGCAGGTGCTTGAAATAGTTAACTGTAAACGTGAAAATTAATATTTCCTTATTGCTTTTTTAAAACTGAAAAATATCTCGTGTCAAATTTTAGGTAATTCAAATGAAGCGGATTCATTGCAAATGTTCACGTTACGCACATAGATTTCTATTGATTCACGTGATTTATGTTTTCAAGTTTATTTTCAAAAATTTGCGAGAATATATTTGTTTATCGTTATATATCTTGAAAATGGCGCCGTATGAACGCTGAAACATATGTCGATCATTACAAGGTTTTTATAAGCCTTTTTGTGTTTCTCTTTGTATCACTTATGCATTTTACCTATATTTTAATTATAATTAGTGATCTTATTATGTGATTATATAAAATTTATTTTTTTAATTAATTCGCAATAAATATTGTTTAGTATCAGTATAAATTTGTTGCTAGTGATTTTATTAGGTCAACGGCATTTCAAATGTGTTGACTTTGAAAGGTAGACAAGTCTCTTTTGAATAGAATATTTTTTTTAGGTTGCATGATATTAACAAGCACAATCAAAATTTAGCAGTTGTACCAGAACTGGGGTGAATTGACAAAATTGATAAAACATTGTTTTATGATAGTTCGGGTATTCATTTGATTTAATTGCTCACGTATACAAGTTGCAAGGCCAAGTAATTTCGGTAAAATGGTATTGTCATTTTTATATGAGAAAATTAGACCAATTACTAAAGGTAAATATAAAGATATGATGAATTTATTACCCTAGGGCAGGGCCTTACAAATTTGATAAAATCTGGTAGCCAGCAAAAAATATGTACCCACCCCTCTTCCTCCGTCGTCGATTTTCAAAAATAAAAAAAAAAATGTTTTTTATGAATTAAGTGAGAAAAAATAATAAGCACAATTTAGAATTATCAGTTACATAGTTGAGAAAGATAATAAAAACTAAGTTTTCTAATAAAATTTATCAGACATATTTTTGAAAAAAAAAAAAAGGAAAGAAAAGAAATAATGTAAAGGCTAAATTAACCGCATGTTCGGAAAATACTGGTTGCTGAATGCCTAAAAAAAAAAAAAAAAAAAAAAAGCGGATTTTGTAACTTTTACAGAAAAAAAACTGTTTTAATCAAAATATACATATATTTTCTGTAAATTTAACGGTTTTCCACTAGCTCCAAATTGACAGTTTACAGATTTTACAATTTTTAAACCCATTCGAATGCAAATCATTCAATATCTAGCAATACATAAATGTACTTGCCCCCCCCCCCCCCTTTCAAATTCAATGGATCATGTATAGAAAAATATTCTCCATGTTCTAGCAAGTAAAACAGTAAAAATTCCATTCTTCCACAATCAAAACTTACGGCATTATGATACTTTGAATTTTATGAAATTTCGGAGCTTTTCCGCGATAAAAACATAGTCTATGCATTTTTAGTGCCGGATAGCTCCAAAATTTCATAATTTCAAAAGTATCATAACTCCTTGAATTTTGATAGTACAACAATGGAATTTTTGCTACTTTACTGGTCAAAGACTCATAGGACCCGTATAAAGATTTTAAAAAGTGTAACCTTTTAAAAATTGATAGCAAAATTATTTCAATATCTTAAAACTACTTTATTTTGAACAGTTTTGCAATTTACAATGCTCATGCCCACATATGTCCAACAGAAAAAATAAATAAATAATAAAGACCGTTTCAATTTTTTGGGGACACACTATATATAGTAGATATCGGATCTCTCCTGACATTAATTTTTTTTAAATTTAGCATTCCGATTTTTTTTTTCTATCTTTTACATACATAAAATATTCTATGCGCATTAAAAATAAATCAGTTTTAAAATCCCTCTAAATTTTGGTATTTGTAAATTGAGTGTGAATTTATAAGCAACTAAGTAATTTATAACTTATAAGCAAACGATTTTTACTCCCACATACTAATGTAATGAAACTCTTTAGTGCAAGATTTTATGTAAGACTTTATTTATTAATAAATATTAATTAATAAATTTAATGTACGGAACTATTTGAGCGCGAGTTTATACTCGCAGTTACCGTGTTTTATTTAGTAATATTAATGTTTGATTTGATAAAATTGGTTACAAACAGTTTTTATGTTAAATAGAATATTTTAAGCTTACTGCATTGAAACTTGTACACAACATTCAACTATCTCTAATAATATATTGTTTTATATTTTAAGAAACAAAATGCATATTCTTTTTATTTTTTTAAAAAGTAATATTTATGTTTGCTTTGATAATTGGTTACAAATCCTCATAATATATAGTTTTTATCTTAAATTGGGGGGGGGGATGAAATATCACCCAGATTCTTTTAAGTTTACTGTATGAAATATTTTGCACAATCTACACTTTTCTCTTTTAACAGATTTATTCCAAAAAACGAATCTCGTATCCTTTCCTGTATCTTTTTTGTTATATTTCGTTTAAAATAGCAAAAAAAGTCTGTTCTGATCTTAAAAAAAAAAAAAAAAAAAAAAAACATCGAATAACCTTTTTTATTTAATTTTATTGTGATACAGAAAAACTTGATAAAACGAAATTGCAATAACTGTAGAAAAATTCCACCTTGTAGCAGTTCTGTTGCAATTCAAGTGTTTTTTTTTTTCCGTGACCCTGAGAATTTTCAGTTTAAAGCGAAATTCCAAATAGGCAAAATTTGACATGCTTTACTGTATAGGGGGGTCAAGTAGATAGAAATGTATTTTTTTCATATTTTTGGAAAGAAAAAAAATCTCTAACAGAATATATTAAATTTGAACAATGTACTATCGTTTTTTTTTTTTTATTTCAAGAGACGAAACTAATATTTCTTTTTATTCACCTTTTTCTTTTTTTAAAATAATGTTTGCTGCTTTCATATTTGGTTAAAATGGTGTCTATTTTTATATTTCAAAAAAAAAAAAAAAAAAAAAAAAAGAAAAAAAGAAAGAAAAAGAAAAAAGGAAAAAAAAAACAAACAACTCAAACAGAACATTTTAAGTTAACTGTAGTTTATTTCGTACAGCATTCAATTATCTCTTTTAACCATCATTTACTTCAAGAAATGATTTTACTTTATATTTTATTTATTTATATTTTATTTATATTTAATTTAATTTATTAATTTATATTTTATTTTAATTGTATTTTATTTATTTATTTATATTTATTTTAATTGTATTTTATTTATTTATTTACATTACATTACATTATATTATATTATATTTATTTTTGGAAAGGGGTGTAATAATATTTGCTTTTATATTTTGTTTTGAACTGCTAGAATTCTAGAAACCTCTCTTGAAGTATTTATTTATTCTCTTTCTTTTTTTCTTTATTTTTGAGAGGGGTGGGGTTAATAATGTTTACTTTTGTATTTGGTTACAGATTGAAAAAATTCTCTGTTTTTATCTGTCAGAAAAAAATTTGCAATCAGAACATTTCAAGTTTACTGTATGGAATTTCTTACAATATTCAAATTTATTCTTAATTTCTTTTTTTCAAGAGACGGTACTATCTTTATTTTCATTTTATTTCATTTTATTTTTTATTTATGTATTTATTTATATTTATTTTTATTTTATTTATTATTATTTCATTTTTTGGGGGGGAGGCGGGGGGGGGGGGGGGGGGGGGGGGAGAGGTGATAATATTTGCTTTTATATTCGGTTCCAAACTGCTAAAATTGTCTGATTTTATCTGACAAAAAAAAAAAAAAAAAAAAAAAAAAGCTCAAACAGAACATTTTAAGTTTACTGTATGAAATTTCGTACAATATTCAAATATCTCGTTTAATCATCATTTACTTCAAGAGACGTACCATCTTATTTATTTATTTGTTTATTTATATTTCTTTTTTTGAGGTGGGCGGGTACTTATTACTATTTCCTGTGTGAATATGTGCGTGAACGGGGGGGGGGGGGGGGGGTTATAATGTTTTCTTTTATATATGATTTCAAACTGCTAGAATGGTCTGTTTTTATCTGCCAGAAAACACACTCACAAAATATTTTAAGTTCGCCGTATCAAGTTTTGCATAGTCTACAGCGAATTCTTTTAACTGTCATTTGTTTCAAGAAACACAACGAATATCCTTTCTTATTTATTACTTTTTGTAATATTAATATTTGCTTTCCTATTTGGTTTCAAATAGCTGGCGTTTTATTAATGAAACTGTCTTTTCTTGTTTCCTAAACCTTGGTTTCATCATAATTAAGATTACACGCTCAGATGCTCTTCAGATACTTGTTCCATTTGAATTCCACGTTTCTTCTCTCTTCTTCTTCTTTTTTTAATAAATTTTTCCGTTATTCTCGCCAGTGTTTCCATGGATACCTTCTCCTCCTATTTATGAGGTGTTATCCTTTTGTTATTTATTTTTATCCCTCCGCTCCATTAATATAGTTCGTCTGACATTTTTGCTTGCTGGAATCATTTCGACTATTACTTGTACGTGTGCATCATAAGCGCGTTCCGCCGTTATCAAAATAAAACAAATATATATATTTTTTCTTATTATTATGGAATTATTTTGTTGTCTTTGAGAACTGTTAAAAAGTAAAACAGTGGTGTAGTAATTAAAAAAAATATATGGGAAGACCGCAAGAATTCATTTTCAAATAAACTGATTAATCGGGAATGTCAATAATTTATAAAATGTTTGGGAGAATAATTAGTCGTTTAAATTATTTATGAATGTCATTATGGGGCTGTACATATATAACGTTATCAACTTTATGGTAATTTCGAACCCCCTCTCCCCTTTACGATATCATACGTTAATGCGCACATACCCCCTCCCCCTAATGGTGATATAGTTAACAGTATCTATTTTTTTTCTTCTTTTTTTTCTTTCGTTTGCAGTTACATACCATACTTTACTGATTCAAACGCAGAGAAGAAGTCAATAAAATATCACTATTATACATATGGAATAACTTTATAACAAATAACACTTAAAAGAAATTGTTACTATTTAAAAGCGTTAAATAATAGGTTTTTGTTACATAATGCATTCAACAGTAAAAATGTCTTATGCACTTTCCCCCTGCACGGGAGGGGGAAAGCAGAACTTCTTATCAACAAAACAGATGGACAAACCCTCTTTCTCTTTTCTTTGCTAGTAAACACAACAAGTATCATTTCAAACATATTTTGCATTTGGTTTTTCCAACAATGAATTATATATGCAGACACATATGACAGAAGAATAGGGATGTCAAAAAACAAAATTTTGGTTGGATCAAAAACGATAACAATATCAAAGACAATAAACCCCTTTCTCCCTAGAGATAACTTATGATGTCATGTGCCAGATCGCCCTCCCCCCTAAAGTTATAAGGTTATATATGTACAGCCCCTATCACAAAATTTATATTTTGGTTATTTTATATAGGATATTAAGGTTATGAAATGCTTGCGATTTAAGATTATCGAATTAATAAGACAACGAAAGGGAGGTGGGGGCGGGAGGTTCAGGTGGGTTTTGTCACGCCACCCCTTCTAAAATATTCGGCCGATGATCATCAAATTTAGCTGCCATGGACGATATGTTTCACGTAAAAAAATATAAATAAATAAAATTCTATAACACACATAGTGTCTTTAAGCAATAATTATAGATCGTAATTGTCAGAACCAAACTGGCTACTTTAGACACATTTTTTAATTCATTTTTGTTTGGAAACGCATGCAATTGGCAGATGCTCTTATTAAGAAACTTTATAATCGATACACGTTTACCATTTTTTGGTAAAGGCAGAAGGTCTTTCAGAAAGACCGTCAAAATCGGCATTTTGAACTGAATTCCTGACGCTGCAGCACGAAAAAAAAAGAGAAAAATGTGTCGTCTCAAGACACTAATCGCTTGTTAACTCGATAGGTAATTTATTTATCAAAAAATGAAAAAAATATTTTGATTTCCAAATCGCTTCAATAGTTTTAGGCCTGCCGATTTTCATGCATTTTCTTTTAAAAATGAATCATAAAATGTGTCAGAAAGTTTCGATTAGTTCAGCAGCTCATTTCCTCACCTTAATTTTAAAAGCTTAAATTGATATCCACACCCGGGCGCGACTGTTTACATGATTTAGGACGTGTGAGGATTCGACTAAGGGGATCCCTGCTTCGTGTGCCCCAATACTTTGTGAATCGTTGATTGAGCTTTTAACATGCAAAAACGTAAACTTTATACCGACAATAATCTTAATATTACTTTCAAAATTATAAATTATCAGTGTCCGCTTTGCGACATCAAATGAATGTTTGAAAAACAACTACCTAAACTCAGTTTTGTAACAGGCCTCACGTGGTATTCTCTATAACCCGAGATCTAGCAGGTAATTTCGAGCAGGTACTTTATAAAAGTTGGTAGTATAGTATTTCTACTTTACCTCATTATGAAAACATTGATTTACCAGGTAGTTGGTGGTGGATTAGCAACTCAATCAATTAGCAACTTGCAGTTTATTGATGCAAAAAAAAAAAAAAAAAAAAAAAATCATAAGAGCCACAATTTATATGTATGAAAATGCCGTGTTTCCAATTCCATGCATCTTTCACCATTGTATTTATAATAATTATAATAATTTCCTTCACCATTTTATTTTCGTTCCACATTTCTCCGTTAGGTGCGCTCTTCCTTTTCCCTTTTATTATTTCACTGGTATCTGGTTTCTTTTTGCAACTTGCATCTCATGAAATTGATTAAGCATATTTTCCCTCTTTTTTAGTCCGCATCTTCTCCACTAGACAGCGCTCTCATTTTCTTTCTTCACTTTTTTTTTTTTTTTTTTATAAAATAAAAATTTTTAATAATAATAAATTTCTTTATTTTTTTTTACCAAAAACGCTTTTTTTCATTTTTTTAGCAACTTTGAAGACATCTGCCATGTATTTAGTACTGGCAGATTAGTCTGCCAGTTATTTTTTACATTAAAAAAAAAAAAAACATATTTTCATACATATAAATTGTAGCTTTTATGAAGCCTTTTTTTTCATCAATAAATTGCAAGTTGCTAATTGCTTAAGTCACTAATCCACCACCCACTACCTGGCAGATCAATGATTTCATAATGAGGTAAGGTAAAATTACTATACAACGGCTAACTTTCGGTTTTTATCAAGTTCCTGCTCCAAATTACCTGCTAGCTCTCGAGCTACTAGTTTAATTAAAGCCTCACTAGTATAAATAAGTTCGCAATATATTCAACAAATTCTTTAATTTTATTTCATCCAGTGAAGACTTTGCAAATTGTTTACTTAACTATCCTCATTATAAAGATTCTTTTAAAAACCTCTGGTGTACAATGCTTTGTTATTGTAGAGGGATTGAAAGATCTAAACCAAACGAAATATTTTTACCCCAATGACTTTTTCTAATTAATTGAAAAAAAAAATGATAAAGTTGCGGATTTTTTCTGTTTATTTTTTCAGTACTAAAAATTTTGGAATTACTTAATTCTACATTGGGTGAATGAAGCAGTAATTGACCACGCACCAGTAATTAAACAGTGAAATACAAAACTGTAAGGAAAAATGAACCCGAAATTTCTGCTTACAGTCAATCCAAAACACTACTCAAAATAATTTCGTTAACTCGAAACTCGACACACTTCAACTCAACCCAAAATATTGAAACCCGAACCCGATCCGAAAAATCAAAACCTGACTTGAACCCGGTAACCCGACCCGAACCGTGGGTAATGTTGGATTCAAGCAAAACCGGGTTAACGAACCGATGCAAGACTCCATAGTATACATATTATTGGTTGTCATATCAACCAAAATTAGTATATCAGTGCATTAATTTTTGTTTTATACATTTTTTTTTAATCTCACTGGTATTTATTGATGCACTCATCCTGTATTGGGTTAATCAGCTGCAAAAGTTTAGAATTTTCGAAATATCCTAAATATTAAGAATTAACTAATAATTCTTATAAGAATGATTAGTTGAATCTAATTTTAGTATTAATTCCAATTGTACTTTCAAGGAGAATGAGCTCTATTCGAATTATCCAATAATTTGAATTAAAGGCAGTCTACTATATTTTAAAATAAGACATTTAAATAAGACATTTATGAATTGTTTACTTCTTTTTTAATCATTTCACACATTTATGATGTGTTTATAATACATAGTAAAAATTTTAACAACCGATTTAGATTTTCAAGGGAATAGGGTTGGTTCTTTTTTGCCAACTAATCATTTTTGTGGTTAGATTATACATCGTGGGAAGCTTGAATTTTTATAAGATCCCGATAAACATGCAAAGAAGGATAATGCTGAAGTTCTTTAGTTGTTGCACATAAAAAGTATTGGCATACAATTTGGTCATATGCCATTTTGGCTATGAGGCAGCTTAAGAAATTTTCGGCTGCCAACTGGCTAGTGGACTGTCGAGTCGGGGGAATTTTGATGACGCTTTTTAAAATCATAGTGAACGCTATATGACGTATTTAAAGTTTTAGTTTACAAACGTACAGAGGGACGACGGATAGACACTATTCATGTGAAGTTACAGTGTGAATTACGTGGCGTGAAAGTATAGCAGCGAGTCCTTTGTTTACATATTGCATAAATTGATGCAGCATAGAAACAGGTAAATACTTTAGATTTATTTTGTCAGAATTACTTTTCGATAAATACGTATTAGAATATGCATATGTACTTATTATTTAAAATTAATAATAAAAAAAAATTCGCATATTATGAGTCATAAAATAGCATGAGGAAAAATATACACAAGAAAATAACTGAATTAATGTCTCTAAACATTTTTTAATTACTACAAACTTGATTGATCTTCAAACAATAAATTTAAACACTAACATAGCTACATTTTTTTGGCATATTAGCCATTGATCAAATACTTTTTCAACGTTATTTTTATAAATAAAATGAAAAATATGCATGAAAAGAATTCATGTACTACCTATTCCTATTCCGCATGAGGTCTAAAACTTGACGTAAAGGTAGAATATAAGCGTAAATTCTCTAAACAGCACTGCAAAAAAAAAAAAAAAAAAAAAAAAAATATATATATATATATATATATATTTTACAGTATAATACTGGCACCCCAGCTGCCAGTATTATAACGTAAAATTAACAGTAATAAACAGTAAAATAATACGCCACCGCGCTTGCGCGGTAGGGCCTATATTCGGATTACAAGTTATAGAGTGCATTTGAAAATTCAATAAGATGAGAAAAAATTTAATATCTAAGATGAAATGGAATTCTTTTCCAATTTTTTTTTAAATAAATTATTTTAAAGAGAATAAATTTAATAACTCATATACATTTAATAACGGATTTGATCACATTTTTCATTATAATTGTATGGGCTTTTGGAGATTCGAGGATATTTGATGTTTTTTATAAAGTATAATCCGTACAAAATACGTGTAAGAAAAAACAATGACTCGAAGGTTAAAAACAACGAACGTTTCGGATAAAATATTACCGGCTTTTTTTTTCCAAGCAGAAGAACATGCCGAGAAGACCGCTTGTTCTGTGATCTTTTTAACACTTTCCAACATAGTTGAAAAATGTTTATGAATTCGGTTTGTCTGGCCGTCTGTCTACCTGTCCGAGCCCTAAATGGCGTGGATATAGTCGGATTGACATATGTTATTGAGGTTTACTATTGCATGTTAGGTATTGAAAAATGAAGTGTGTAACATTCACTGTTCCTTTGCAGGGAAACTCAAAATATTACGTTACATTATGGTCTATGAGGAAAAAATCGTTTGCAATGTATTTTAATAATGTTGCACTATTTCAAACATATTGAAATGGGTATATATCACTACTCTAAATGGTCTATGGGGAAAAATCGTTTGCAATGTATTTTAATAATGTTGCACTATTTCAAACATATTGAAATGGGTATATATCACTACTCTAAATGGTCTATGGGGAAAAATCGTTTGCAATGTATTTTAATAATGTTGCACTATTTCAAACATATTGAAATGGGTATATATCACTACTCTAAATGGTCTATGGGGAAAAATCGTTTGCAATGTATTTTAATAATGTTGCACTATTTCAAACATATTGAAATGGGTATATATCACTACTCTAAATGGTCTATGGGGAAAAATCGTTTGCAATGTATTTTAATAATGTTGCACTATTTCAAACATATTGAAATGGGTATATATCACTACTAAATGGTCTATGGGGAAAAATCGTTTGCAACGTATTTTAATAATGTTGCACTATTTCAAACATATTGAAATTGTTATATATCACTCAGGTGGACAACAAGATGTTTACTGTTGAATAGGGTGTTCCAAGCAGGTGCCATTCATATACAGGGACACAGGAAAGTGTTTGGTTAGAGTACTGTTTATAAGCGACAATTGCTGGAAGTGAATTTTCAGCTGTGGTGTGTGTTTTTAAATATAACAAATTTTTTGCATATTTCTTGGTGTGTATAAATTACATATTATATACACGGCTGTCCAAAATAATTCGTATGCATGTTCCGGTTTTTGATGGAAATTGTTGAAAGGGAATTTTTAACTGTGTTAAGCATTCCTTAACTGAATTTTAGCATAATACGTTCTATGAAAGAATTTGAAACACGATTACAAAAGAATTTAAATTATTTTCGGACTTTAGATGGTAATTGCTGAAATTGAGTTTTCAAATGTTTTATGCGTTTTCCAAATTGTTTACTTAACTATCATCATTCATCTTATTAAACGGTTTAAGTTCTATTACAGTATATTCTGAATGTGTGAGAAAGTGTTTTATAATCTATGCTTGACTCATGATTTTTCTTTCTTGTTTATTTTTGCTCGTTGAACATGAAAGCAAGCGTATACCGTGTACTGAAAATTAGAAAGTGTGACATAATCTTTGCTTTGTTTTCCTTATTTTTTTGTACGCAAGGAATTTTTTTTTTTTTTCTTAAACTAAAAATTATTTTTTCGTATTTTTCAATATTTTCTTTTTGAATTATATATAAATATATAAAGTTTGAAAGAATCGTTTCATTTAAAGCATTCATATATATATATATTTTAATAGACTGTAAAACAGTATTAAATAATGTAACACTGTAGCATTATATCTGTAAAGGCGTTTCTTCATATCATTGTTTACAAACATAGTTATTGTCATTTGTAATCAGTTAAATCATTTTGATTAACCCTGTATATAAAAAAAAATAAGTAATGAATAAAAATCTATCATTTCAAAGTGAATTAACTTCTTCACAATTTTATTTAAGAGTTTATTTTAAACAAAGTGAAATTTATTACACTGTGATTTTATCCTTTATTTATTTTATTTATTTATTTCTTTGTATGAATAATAATAGTTTTTTGTTAACTCAACTCAATTCATATAATGTATAAATAAATTTATCAAGTCTATCACAGATGATACAATGTGGACGATTTCTTCATTTTGTTTTTTCTTTTGGAATAGACGCCCGATTAATTTTGCGATCCATAACATTGAACATAATTACTTTTCTAATAAAATGTATATTAAAGTACTAAAAAGAATAGAAGATGTTATCAAGCGTACTGAAAGAAGTAATATCGGATAACTTTAATTATTTATCCTTTCGTCTCCCCCACTTTTTAAACATGTTTTGTAATATTTTGTCAAAAGAAGGAATTGACAATAAACCAACTGTAAAGGAAATTCATTTCTTTTAAGCAAGCTTACAGAAAAATTAAAACTGTATAAAGAAAAACCCAAAGTTTATTCACTCTTATATGGACTAACCTTGGCCTTGTCTTGGCTTAGCCCCAAAATGGCGAAGAGAGTGTCTCCCCTCTATTGATGAAATATTAGAAGGTTATTAGCTCCACATTCAAAGAGCTATGATACTTAACAGTAGTGGCTATTGAAAACGAGAGACAAATGTTTTTTTTTGTTGTTGTTGTTGTTTTGCAGGGTTAAGAGGGATTTTTTTTTTTTTTTTTTTTTTTGTGGCAGACGATCTTTTATTTCTTCTGATTGTTTCCATATTGTTCCCTATCCTCTGCCAATATATTATCACCAAAGTCCTTCAATATTTTCTTATGGAATAAAGTTTTACTGATTAAGTTTTAACTTCTGTGTATGCTCGACAAAATAACAATGATAATAATAACAAGTTGGAAATTGTACGTCAAACGTTACAAACGAGGTGCGTTCGTACGCACGTTTTAGAATTAAATTCATGATATCCCGTGCGTAGAACGGGTTAAACAGCTAGTTAAGTATATATTTTATGACACTGTTCATACAAATATCTTAACTAGTTATATAAATATTCAGATATATATGTATCAGCTAGTTATATAAATATTCAGATCTTGATGATTTTTAATTCTGTGAAATGAATTATATCGTCTGCAGATTAATTTCCGTCATAAAATAAGTATCTCGGTCGCTTGACGATTAAACTTCGGAAGCTCCTATAACAAACAAGTTGGAAATTGTACGTCAAACGTTACAAACGAGGTGCGTTCGTACGCACGTTTTAGAATTAAATTCATGATATCCCGTGCGTAGAACGGGTTAAACAGCTAGTTAAGTATATATTTTATGACACTGTTCATACAAATATCTTAACTAGTTATATAAATATTCAGATCTTGATGATTTTTAATTCTGTGAAATGAATTCTATCGTCTGCAGATTAATTTCTGTCATAAAATAAGTATCTCGGTCGCTTGACGATTTAACATCCATCGGAAGCTCCTATAACAAAAAAGCACCGATTTAAAAAAAAAAAATTCAAATTTCTTAATAAATATTTTTATTAATATCTCCTAAAGTTTTGATTCGATTTTAATAAAATTTGAAATGTCTCGACAAAATTCTGCAAAGATAATATATTTTAAATTGCAAACCATTTGGTTGGGTAGTTTTTGCGTTGTTATATGCGGACAGACAGACAGACGGACGGACAGACAGACGGACAGACAGACAGACGGACGGACCAAACGACGACTATAGGTGCTACGTATTTATATAATTACGAACGCACCTAATAAATGTTATTATTTTGTTGAAAAAGTATTGCCAAAAGTTATAGGATCTTTGACTATTAATGATAAATTGAGTTTTTTTTTTTTTTTTTTTTTTTTTTTTTTAAATACAAACTAATCACAAGCAATGAATAAAAATGTTGAATATATATATATATGACCGACGTAAAACGACGTATAAATGAAACGTTGTGAAACAACTTTGATTATTAGTGGTTTAACGCTACTAATGCAAATTTTAGTAAATACAATAATTTTGAAGTTTTTCTAAGGTAATAAATTACTTCATACTAATTTTTAAACTGCAAACAATAATTTAATTTTAAAATATGTATTAAAACATTAAACATAAAAGTGAAACAAATCATACCTTTATTGTTTATCTTGAATACTTATTTTATAGTCCATATCGAGGGAATATTGAATATCTTTAATATTAATGTATAATGTACATTGAATATCAATTCTGTGATTTATGTTCATGCAGACATTGATTTAAAAAAAATCTTTCGCAGTAGTCTGATGTGTTGATTGTCTTTGAGTATTAATTACAGCACTATAAATCTAATTAAGTTCATGATATTTTTTTCACTGGTGTTCTAACAAAGAAAATAAGCTCTAAGATTTTCATTACAGTCAATTGCGTCTGTAGAGAAAGGTGGAGTAACTTCTTCACAATTCTTCTTAATCATCGCTCAAAAAAGCACCAGATAATTTTTCGTCTATTAAATCATCAATTGTGCATAATCCCGAAGTCATGATATCGGTGTCGCAGTTTACATGTTCCTCAAAATGGATATCTGCTCACAAATGATTCCATTCTTCTTCGTCCATGATCACAGTTGCATTATCTCTTTCGTCGAAATCTTTTTCATCATTAATTTCACAATCATCTAACTTTGGATCTGGAAACTCTGCTTTAATAAAACAATTCTTGATTGTTTCAGATTTGACTTGGTTCCATGCTAGAGAAATCATATTTATTGCCTGAAGTACGTTTATATTTCCGTGCCCTGTATTGATGTTTTGAAGTGTGCATATTCAATTAACCTCTTCCTGTAGAGCACTTTTAAGTTTCGTATAATTTCGAGGTCTAGGGGTTGTAACTTACTCGTACATTTCGGTGGAAAGAAAACCAATTTCACATTTTGTAAAAAGTCAGTCTCTTGCGGATGGGGCAGTACACTGATCCATAAAGAGCAAAAATTTACGTTTTTGCTTTTTCATTCCTTTATCAATTTTTTCTGAGTCACTCAGTAAAAATTTCTGTAGCCATCCAAGCTTTGGTATTGGCTTCCATAGTGGCAATGTTTTAACGTTTTTAAAACATCTTGGTTTCAGTGACTTTCCTATGACTAAAGGAATCCACCATGGCAGCTGTTACCTTTAAATGCGAGTGTTCTTGCAGCCATGAGATTATAAAAGAGGCCACTTTCATCAACAGTGTAAATGTCTCTTTGCTTGTATCCATCAATTTCGCTCGGCAATTTTTTGAGCCAATCATCAATTTTTTCAGCTGGCACATCTTTAAACTCTCCACTTATCACGTGGCTTGAAATTCCATGTCGCATTTTGAACTTTATGAAGCCATCCAGTTGAATATCTTTATTATTTTGCAGATGACACGTACACTTAAATGCATATGCAAGATGTCCACTATTAATGTTATTTCCAATTGCAAGAAAATGTTTCAAAAGTTGTTCTTTATAATTTCAAAAACAATTTACGTCAAAGTAATGTTTTAAGAATTGTGAAATTTAACTTTTTAAACGTTTAATAGGCCCCGATAAGTTATATTTAGAAAAACGTTTAATAATTATTACATAAAATACTGCAGTAATCCGTATATATTTGAGACAGAGTACTTATTACAATGATATTTGTTAGAATACATAATGTAAATCTTAATATGATAGCATTATACATGATTAGGATATACTATTGTACTTTATATTCGAATATAAAGCAATATTTTATATATTTTAAATTATAATACGGAATTTCTGTTTTAGATTATTTACCAAATTATAATAATTGTACTCAATTTTCAAACAGAAAGAAGAAATTAAGTGAAATGAATAATTACATGGGATATGCAAAAAACACAGTAATGATCAGTTTTTATGACAAACTACTAATTTAAAGACAGTCGCGAAATGACTAATGGAACTAAAGTGGGGGAGGGGGCAGAAAATAATGAAAATGAAGATGCCAGAATATACCTGGAGATAAAAGAAAAAAGAACCTTGATAAACTAAATAAAATAAATCTCTGTGGCATTTAAGGGTACTGGGGTGCATTTAAGGGTACTGTGGTGGCATTTAAGGGTAAAACTGATGAACACCCTTAAATTAATCTAAGGATTTTGCTTCTAGTTTTTGTTTTCCAGTGTTTAAAATGTTTTGTTTGAACTATCACGACTTTTATAAAACATGCTCCGTGTAATTAATCCATAAGTTAGAATTTTCGAGACCAATCAATATTCAATTCACCGCTTCTGCCAGATGACCTCACCGATTGCGCGGAAGCCTTCCTTTTCTGGCACACACAACTTAATGCCACGTTTCCCCACAACGCAGGATTTTCCGCAATTCCCTCCTTGAGAGTGCACCTTCGATTCAGTTTCTCCTGTTTTATAGATTTTTCATTCATCGTATTACGCATGCTAATTATCCACCCGTTACGGTTTTCTCGTTCTTTTTACGAGAGTGAAATGAGATAATACTTTTTAAGTCGGATTCGATACATTGAATAGATTTTCTACTTCATTATTATCTCGCCGGTGACAGATCTCTTTTACACGCAACGGCGCCTTTTTCCTGAGAACTTATAAAATACGCTCAAATGTACATACATGGCTGTCCGATTAGATTGTGTCATAAATTGCGTCCAATTAAAAGAATTGGATCTTGGAAATTGGCCAGGATCTTATCGACGTCTTTTTAATATAGTAATTTTCGTGTTTGCCATTGTGCATGCGTTAGCGGTTAAGGGGATGATACATGTTCAAATAAATAATTGTTCACTTTTCATTTTAAGGGTTTTAAAATATATTTTTTAAAAAAAAGCTTCTACCAGAATTAATAAAAAGGGTAGGGGGGAATTGAAACAGAAATCTGTTTTTTTCGTCAGAGGGGGAGGGGGGGGGGGCTCGTTCCCCTGAAAATAAGTTATTTTTTAAGTTAATTTTTAAATGCACGACCCGTAATCGAAAAACAATTAAAATTCACAAAAAAATAATAAAATTAATATTTGATTAATGAATATAATATTCAAAACAATAAAAAATAAAAAAATAAAATTAAAATTTGACTTTTGCGGAAAATTTAGAGGAGTAGACACATTGCCATCACAATATTCGAAAGGTAATCTTCGACTTATTTAATAGAAAGTTTCTGTCATTAAATAGGGCAAATTATTCTGTATAAAAAAAGCAGTATCTTGGTAAATAGCAGTATCGCGCATGCGCGGTAGCGTATTACTACTTATTTTACTGCTTATTAATGTTAATTTTATGGTATAACAATGGCGGCTGGGATGGCAGTATTATACTGTAAAGTCAACAGGTTTTTTTTTTTTTTTTTTTTTTGTAGTGTATGATCAATAATTGATGGAAGCGCATTTTCAGCTATAGTATGAATTCTAAAACTGAACTAATATATAGTGCATTCCGTGGCGTGCATAAATTCTATAGATCGTATACAGGGCTATACGAAAAACTTCGCACACGTTACTGGATATGGACGGCAATTGCTGAAAATATAATTTTTACTGAGTTATGTGTTTTTTAAATTGCTTATTTAGATATCTCACTTTATTCTAGGGGGGGGGGGGGAAGTAATATCATAATAATATCTTGTAATGTTGGTAAGTATTTCATAATCTACGCCGTGTTGCATGATTTTTAGTTCTTGTTTATTTCTTGGAGAGTCTCCAGCCTCTTTCATCGCATCTCTGTATACTACAAAGAGAAATTCTCTTTTTAGGGTGCGAAAAACTTTCGTTCCTGAATGCTAGTTTTCAGAAAAATTAACGAAGCTGAACCCCAGCTAGTTCTTTCCAAGCTTAAAAAGTCTATTTAAGGCGTTTTGTCTCGTCCCCAAGAATAATCTGCTTATGTTTCTGGGTTATGTAATATGATTCTTTCTTTCGTGCCATTTTCTAATATAATGTCAGAATTATAACCATTTCCCAAGCCACCTAGTAAATATCTATGCGTTGTGTAGCCCCCCCCCCCCCTTTCCCACCATACATACATACATACGCGCACAATAAATATGCGTGATTGCGATGCGCCCTCGAAGATGTTTAAACAATTTAAATGCACCCGCGTGATTGCACAAAGGTTGCTGATCCCTGCCACAAATTCTGCCCCAATTAAGCTTAACTCTTTACTACATGATGTAATACACCTTCTATTATATATTACCAATAAATGTGGTAACCCACATGAGGCACGGATTTTAGAAAACGAGCTTTATCCCTGATCAGAAGCATTTAGAGATGAATCAAATTACACCCATTATGTCTACTCGAAAGCACTGCTACGCTAATTACTGTCGTTTGTTTTACAAAAACATAATTAATGAGAATCAAGCGTTAGAGTCAATATATTTATTCTATTTTTTTTAAAATAAATAATAAAATAATATAAAATTAAACAAGATATGTGTCTTAACATATTATTCTTGTTAACTTGAGTGGGAATTGTGTTATATCTGTCAAACTTTCTTGAATAGATACAGGGACTGACTAATGCGGGGCAGCTTCCCCGGGCCCCGCCATTTGAGGGGCCTCCAAGGGCCTCTTCCTCTCAAAGATCCTCTTCCTTCCCGCTTTGATAATATTTTTTCAAAATAGAGAAGTATAATAAAAGTATTACTGTAATTTCATATAACTGTTAACTGCTGCTTTCTGTTTGAAAGAATTAAACTATTTGTCATAATATGTATTTTTATACAAAAGTACTTCAGTGCATGAAGAATGGAGTAATAACATAACAACTGCTGCAATTTGTTGCTATTAGTATAAATGCAAATACATGCCTGCACTTGCATTTCCATATGATGTAATCACTCAAATACTTGTTGATGCAATGCAAATCCGATATTTATTTTCAAAATATCATGATGTTTGATATTTTCATGTATTTGACATTTATTTTCAAACTATCAATGTGTATGATATTTGCGATATTTTCGTTCAAAACAAGTGTAAATGATTTTTTCAACTGTTATTGACTATGAACTGCTATTGAACTGTTACTGTTCTGTAGATAAAGAATTTTTGCTCCAGTCGTGAATTTTTAACCAACAATGACAACAAAAATAATTAAATAAATAAATAAATTCCAAGCTTTACGTTTGAAACCGATACTTTAAATGTAGAACCAATAAATATGTGGAACAATATTACTTACCCATCATACGTAGTATAGGGTAAGTCTTGTAATCGTTTTGAAAATCGAAAAATTTTTTTTGACGGATTTACACGTTTCAGACACTGGAGATTCCGAAAAACATATTTTTAGAAAAAAAATTTTGCCGTCCGTCTGTGTGTCTGTGTGTCTGTGTGTGTGTGTGTCTGTAAACGCTCTATCTCCCGAAAAAATTGAGATAGAGACTTGCAATTTGGTATGTACTTAGTATGTAATAATGGGAAGAAGCCTATTTCATTTCAATAACCTCGATTAACCGGAACAATTTTTTTCGGACTCTCGAAATATTCATTCTGATGAAAGGTATATAAAAATTTTTGAAATTGTTTATTTTAAGAAATGAATATAAAAGACAATAAAAAAACATAAATTTTGAATAAAGCATGAAGTCGATCGGATAATTAGTTGCCGAGATATTTGGAATCCTATTTTCCACACTCTTCGATTTTTCATGACCCTGTATTTCATCCAAATTTCACTTCAAAGATATATTTTAATTGGAAATTTGACGCTTAATCAGATTCAATAAACTGCTAGTTAATAGGATTATTATTTTTGGAGTTATAAGGAAAAACCTCTTTCCAGCAATTCAGTAATCGAGCCTTTTTATGACGTCATCAAGCCACGATTTTATTTGAATTGCAATGCATTTTATAAGTAGTTTACACATTTTTATTTTAATATTTTACATTATGCATATCCATGATGGGTAAGTATTACGGTGGCCCCCAACGACTAGTTTAATTAGAAACAGGTATTGAAAGATAAACTGTCTAATTTAGATAAGTTATTTACAGCTACATTAGAAAGAATATTTTCCGGTTTAGTTTAATTTAGTTTGAACTGCCACAACACGTTAGTGAATGAAAAAGCAGACAAGCTTACATTTATGTTGAAAATTTTCAATAAAAATAAATTACGTTGTATTAAAAATTTTGTTGAATAAGATAAAAAAAATTCTTGATACTTGATAATATATCCTATAATTTGTTTCTTGTGAGTGTAAAAAGCAAATGTTGTTCTGTTTTCGATTAGTTGATCTTCCATTTTGTTACATAAAGAAAAATATATTTAGAATATTGTTTATTAAGTTTTCATGCTAAGTCTGATATGAATTAATTTTTTCTGAAAATATTTATAATCATCAGTAAGGTGACTATTTTTAAAACATCGGATATATATATAAATTATCTGATGCATATAAAAATATCGGAATTTTTTTATATTTTTGAAAATATTATATTTACGAACTCTGATAAGACCTAAAATTGACAATATTAAGCTCCTTATAACACATCAAAAATCCAGGATGATTAAAATAAATTAAGATAACCAAGAAATAAATGAAAATACAACAAAAGAGACAAAACACTTAAAAAAATAAATAAAAAATATCTCGCCATACAAAAAAACTCAAAGATGCAAGCGGATTATATATATGGTGATAATAAAAGAAACATCAAGCAGTAAAGATTAAATTAAATGAAATCCTAATGAGTTGTTACTTCATATCCTTGATCTAAAACTGTACAAGACTAGATAAATTAATTTTATTTTTCATCTTTTAATCTCTCAAAACCATTTATATTTCACGTCAACGATCTTTCTTTTTGTTTTTCATTATATATGATATCTATATATTTTTTTCACAGAAACGGACAGTTTATTTTACAAATTGACAATTACATTTCTCCTTTTAAATATTAACATAAATTGAGAAGCCAGTTACAACTGGTTATAATGCAATTCTTGTCCCTTTAATCGCCTTCCTCCATAAGTATCGAAATGGAATGAGCTTTTCATTTATTTTTTTGGAGAATGTCCAGCTCCTTTCATCTTTATCTCTTTCTGCAATGAGAAACGCTCTTTTAGTTTTAATGGAGCAAAAACTCTCGTTCCCGAAAAGAACGAAGCTGAAACACAAGTTAGCTCTTTTTCCAAGCTCGAAAATCATATTTCAGATGTTTTGTCTTTTCTTCCAAGAATAATCTACTTCCGTTTCTTGGTTATGTATTACGATTATTGTTCCTTGTTGTTTTCCATTCGTCATATCTATTAGGCTGTATCAAAAGTATTTTCGTTTTTTGAATGTTGTTATACCAAAGCATGCTCTTTCTCACCCCTATTGTTGAACATAAATTGTTATTTAAAATAGGTGGATTGAACTTTATGCCGTTATATTACTAAATGCAGAATTAGATCACATTAAATCAATTGTCATTGACCGGGGTTATCCTGTTGGAATCGTTGATTCAATTCATAATAAACTAATTAAACGTACATATTCCATTGTTAACAATGTTCGCAATGAAAATTTATTTATACTTCCATATTTCCCGAAAATAAGCCATCAAATTTCCAGAATTTTGAAAAGATTCGATTTTAAAGTAATTTATACAACATTTAACAAAATTAAATTTACAGATCTCAAACATCCAATTGACAGATTTTCACATTGGGGAATTTATAAGATATCTTGCGAATGTGATAGAATATACTAAGCGACCTCTTAAGGTCCGCTTGGGGGAACATAAAAACTATGTTAAAAATTGTGACACTAAACGCTCTGTGATTGCTAATCATTGCTGTCTAGCAATCACAGTTTTAATTTTTCAGAAGGTTGAATAATTCATAAGTGCTCATCGATTTACGATCTTGATTTTTGGGAAGCATATCATATATGGAAGAATTCAGGCAACTTAGTTAATGATATGTCCCGTACACCAAACTTTTCAAATGTCTGGCTACTTTTCATTTAATTCATACTCTTCAATTACCACTTCCCTCCCTTTTTTTTTCTCCTCCATACTTAATCTCGTCCAGTCTGTCTGAGCACTTCTATTGGTCTCCTATACGTCACATGTGACTCTCGACTCCGCTTTTGTTTTGATAAAACTCACCACCATTCTATCTTGGTCGCGTGCGGAGACGCAAGCATATTTACATGGCTTAATCAGTTTTTAATTTTTTTAAATTTGGCACTGATGATGGAGCTTTAGAGGCTCCGAAGCAGCTGTTAGCACAAATAAAATATATAAAATGGCAATCTTTGCGTTGTTCATTTATTTTAATAAAATGTAATTTAAGAGGACACATCTCCCTTTATCTTCCATAATCATACAGGCTTCTTTCATTCATTTTTAGGTCACATACAGAGTGATACAAATGTTGAGATTTTATGCATCTTAAGGCATGATTTTAAACTAGGCCTTTAAAACTAATAAAGCTGTCTTCAAAACTCGTGCAGTTAGAGGCAAAGACAAGAGTAGTGTCCAGACAGCTCAAAACAAATCCAAACGTTTTAACCCCTTGGGGACGAGCGACACGTATACGTGACGCATAAGATGCTCAGAATCCTCGATTATTCCCACCAGTTATTTTTTAGTGTAAGATTTGCCTTATTAAATCTTAGCATTTCTGAGATTCAATTGGGCGAAAATTTCTGTTCTGAAAAACCGGTGGCAAAAGTTTCAAAATTCTGTAAAGGACGCTCGTCGCGAAGGGGTTAAGGAAGGGAACCTCCAGCCTTGAAATCAAACGCAGAAGTGACAGGTGAATTTTGACCAGTTGAAGAGAAAAAAAGAGGAGAATCCATTCTTCACAAAAAATTTGGAGGCTAAAAATTAACAAAACTACACATTCAAACATTAATAATTGAGGGGGTCGGGGCAAGAAAATGCCATGCCACATTTTTGGTGAAATAAATCTAACACCGTAATCTGTTGCTTAATATTGTAAATTATAATATCCTACATATAATTTGTTTCTAATGTCACTTCGTAGCAGCCTATGTACCAGGTTTCGTTTTTGCTCCAGACGTTTATGGCCACAATGAAGACAGCTAATTTACAAAGAACTTAATAGTAATATCATTAAAGTAATGTCTTATTGTTACTCAGAATATCTCAAATGTTACTAAGACATTGGCGAAAAAACTTTGTTATATATCTTGATTTCAGAATTTGATCAAATTTTCAAATTGAAATATCTCAGGAGTTCAAAAATGTGGCCTAGCACTCTCTTGCCCCGACCCCTTCAATTGTTGAATGTGTAGTTTTGTTAATTTTTAGCATCAAAAGTTATTGTGAAGAATGGATTCTCCTTTTTTTTTTCTCTTCAACTGGTCAAAATTCATTTGTCAAGTGTGAGTTTGATTTCAAATCTGGAGGTCCTCTTCCTTAAAACTTTTCCATTTGTTTTGAACTGTCCGGTCACTATACTCTTGTCCTGAACTCCAACTGCACGAGTTTTGAGGACAGCTTTATTGGTTTTAAGGCCTAGTTTAAAATCATACCTTAAGATGCATAAAATCTCAACATTTGTATCGCTCTTTACGTGACCTAAAAATGAAAGAAAGAAGCCTGTATGATTATATAATATAGAGGGACATGTATCTTCTTAAATAACATTTTATGCTCAAAATAGGGGTGAAAAAGGGCCAGCCACATGCTTTGGTATAAAAGTATTCATAAAACGAAAGTACTTTTGATCCAGCCTATAATATATTGTAAAGCAAAAATATGATGTGAGTACCGCTCACGTCATATTGACGGTGGCAGCGACCTGATGCTTTTACTGCATTTATTTTTTTTTATCAATTCTAAACATCGTACAACATCAACTTTTACACTGTCGAATAGATAAAAAACAAGAGCAAGAAATCATGCTTGGAAAACACTAGTGGAAGTGTCTTGTATTGGAAAACAAAATAAAAGGTTGTTTGGAGGTGTTTTGTGTTGGAAAACGCAAGTGGAAGAGTTTTGTGTTGGAAAACACAAAATAAAAGGAGATTTGGAAATGTTTCGTGTCGGAAAACACAAAACATTTTAAAACTAACTAGTTTTAAAAATACTCAGATCTTGGTGCAATAGCTGTTGCACTCTTATGCAAAAATTCGTGAATACGAAATTTATTTTATGCGTGCAGATTTTCATATTATAGATACTATTAATTTTTATTTTATGAGATTAACTTTCAACACCCTTTTACAAAAACTTAATTACAATTCCGTTACATATTAAAATTATACTATGCGCAAACATCCAACACAACTAAAAAAACCCATCGTTATTATTTCACTGAAACAATGAATTATATCGTCTGTTATTATGATAGGTTTCATTTCCATAATAAAATAAGTACATTTTAAGTTGGCAACATTTTATCTGTTGTCGACATTGACTGAAAATTCCAATGGGAAACTTAAGCCTAGCTTTGAAAATTTCAGAACTTGAAATCCATATTTATACACTTTTTCCATTTAAAATCTATTTCTCCGGAAACATCTATCCATAAAAACTGTCGGTAGATTATAAGATTGCTATAATTAAACAATTTTAGTATACAAATTCGGTTTTTAAATTCAGTAATACGGAAATGATAGGACTCATATGAAATAGGACGAATCACCCTGGCAATCTAGGATCATTACCTATCATGGGCTATCATTGAATTAATTGCGTATGGTAGGATTTAATAGAATGAAGATTGTGACTAACTTGGTCACAGAGGTTATAAAATGTCATATACGTCATATATGACTATAACGTCATACATGTCAGATAAGTTGGCGATACTCCTCTGGTTCTTGGCGATGAATCCTAGGAAGCTACTGTAACAAGGAAGTACCGATTTTTAAACGATTCAAATTACTTAATAAATATTTTTATTAATATCTTTAAGTTTTCATTAGAATTTAAAAAAAAATTGAAATGACTCGACAGAATTCTGCAACGATTATATATATCAATTTTCAAACCATTCGGTTGGGTAGTTTTTGCGCGGTTATATGCGGACAGACGGGCGGACCAGACGACGACTATAGGTGCTAAGCATTTATATAATTACGAACGCACCTAAAAATTCATTTTTTGATTTCTAAAAATTCCAATGCTTCCTCAACTGAACTTCACAGTACTTGGCAAGGCCGTGTGAACACTTTCCATAAATTAAAATCTACAGCACCAAAAAAAAAAAAAAAAAAAAAAAAAAAAAAAAAAAAAAAAATGTTGGTGGGGAAGGGTGGGGGATTTTCTCAATCATCTTAATGGATTTATTTCATCTGCCAATTCAATTTTTTTTTATTTGAATATGATGGGAATTGAGAAGTCATCTTATTCTTGGAGAATGTCCAATTGTGATTTTTTTCCCCCTTATATATCACATCTTTTTCTTAAGCGACGGATTTCTTATTGTAACGGGAACTCTTATTTCTAATAAACATAATTTCCAGAGGGGGGAAACAAAAGCAAATCCAAACTGCTGTTTTACATATTCTAAATAGATTGTTTTAGATATCTTTTTCTTGTTTAGATATCCTTTCCTTAAATTCTCTGACAGCCACGTACTCGTATTTGATTTTAATTAGGTTTATATACTCTTTTAAATATATCCAGGGGTCGATCCAGGCAAAAAATTGGGTCCTCTTTGGGGATCCTTCATAAAAATTAATTCAATAAAATAGGGGCCCCTTTACAAAATCCAATTAATAATAATAATAATAAAATCCTTCGCAGAATTTTTCTTAATAAAAGGGGGCACTTCACAAAATTATATTCCATAAAAAGCGAAGCCTTCATTATATATATGTGTGTGTGTGTGTGTGTTTTATTTATTTATTTTGTGAGGATTTTGACAGGTGTAATTTTCAAACAAAACAAGCTGGTTAGAACCATTAATTAAAAAAAAAAAAACTCCTTTTTACTTTTTGATGTTGTTTACAGGTTTATTTTATTGAGGAAACTTTCTCTTTCGGAACCGGTTTCGAAAATAAAAGTATACCCTATATATATATATATAAGTGACTTATTCATACTGATATGTAAAAGATATTCATTGTGAATGGATTCAAAACATAAATTTTGTGTTAATGTGTAATGAGATTCAGATTCAACTATTTTTTTTTTTTTTTCACAAAATGGACTTTGATCCACTTTAAAAATCGACTCATTTGAAATAAGTGTTGCCCCAATCAATGATTAAGTGACATATTCATACTGATATCAAAAGATATTCATCGTAAATGGATTCAAAACATAAATTTTATGTTAATGTGTAATGAGATTCAGATTCAACTATTTTTTTTTCTTCACAAAATGGACTTTGATCCACTTTAAAAATCGACTCATTTGAAACAAGTGTTGCCCCAATCAATGCCTAAGTGACATATTCATACTGATATCAAAAGATATTCATTGTGAATGGTTTAAAAGCATAAATTTTATGTTAATTTGTAATAAGATTTATCTATAACTATTTTTTTTTCGCATAATAAACTTCCTTCACCTTCAAAATCAACGGCTAATATATAATCTTTTTTAAATATAAATTTTCTCTTTTAAAATTAAATTTATTTTTTAAAAATGCACTTCCATACCAAGTTTTTTTTTTTTTTTTTTTTTTTTGGGGGGGGGGGGGGTTGAAATGGGCCTCCTTAATACTCTTTTTCCCCTGCTTCACATTTGACTGCACGCATACTTATCTAAAGGTAAAACAACATTTACAGGCATCAGAAGACAGATCAAGCTTTTAAACGGCAGTTCTCAAATTCAAACTGGCTACTTTATGATATATTTTTGAATTCCTTTTTGTTAATCGAAATTAAAGCTTCAAAATCGAATAAATAAATAAAACACGAATCTTACAGATATGAAATCGAACTAAGTGCATAAATACCGAAATAATTAGAATAAAAAAAATTACTATAAATGGTGAAATTTTTCGTCAATAACAGCTGGCATGTGGTTCATACGAAAGTATTTAAAAATGCTTTCAATCTAAGAAAATATACTAAATGTAAAAACATGTATTAGAGTTTTGAACTAAAAACGATTCTCATTGATGTTGTACACCTTGCAGTATATCTGTTATATTTGACCCGGTTAGTACAGGTTCAACAGTCGGGTATTTCTCACAAGGAAACCACTTTTTGGTGCAACTCACACCCAGTACTGAGACCTGGTGCATTTTAAAGGCTTATATTATTAAGTTTGAGAATCGATAAAATGTTTCTGTTAAAATCATACTTTTTTTTATTTACAGCAGCATAACTTTCTGTAAATGCAATTTTTGAGACCACTTATCGGACTATTAACATATATTATTATTATTATTATTTTAAAGAAAGCAGTTTAAAATACTAATTAGTTAATAATAAGTATAAAATATTGAGAAAAAGTTTAAAAATTCCTTCAAGGACCTACGAATTTGATTTTGAAAAATGTCAACATTATATTTACATTTTTGGCGTGGAAAAAGTTAGCTTAATTCGTTGCCGTAGAACTTTTTCCGGTAACCTTGGCCAAATGCCATGGCGACTTAACTCACTTTTGGTGTGAAATTAACAATTAAAAATCCAATAAAAAATTAAAAGTATAAAAAAAATATATAATATGATTTTAGCAGAGAAATTTTATCGGTTCTCTAACTTTTATGTATCCAAAATGCACCAGGTCTCGATGATAGATGCGAGCTGCACCAAAACTGGTTCCCTTGTTAGTATTAAACATTTCTCGTGTTAGAATACACGGGTGCGGAATTTTCAGAAAATCTTACCAGCCAACGATTGATTTTACCAGCGAACAAGATACAATGACATTTGAAAATTGTTGTGACAAAATTTACGCGTCTGCAAAAACAATTCATTACTACAATGAATTTCTGTACTAACATTTTGTTATTTCTCTCCATATTTCTTAATGTGTTTTTAAAATATAAACTTAAGAAATATATACAACAGAGTAAAGTTTAATGTAGAATGGTATTTGGTGCCATATTAACATTGTAGCAATTGGGAAAGTTTCAAAATACGGCTAACAAATAAAATTATAAAGTTCTGGTATATTTTCTATATTCTGTAAGTTTTAAGACTGTCAAAAAATTCACTAGCCCTGTCTGAAAATCCGCTCACCCAGCGGCGAGTAAAATGATGCAATTCCTCACCGGCTAAGTAAATAGTTTAAGAGGATTGTGTCTTTATTTATTTTTTGGAAAATGTAGAAAATATCAATTTTCCAAATCTTTGCTTGAAAGGAATTTAGACAACCGTAGTATATTCTCACGAAGTGCCGTGTAGATCAGATAATTAAAAATACACGAAAAAGGTCCACACCCCTTTAAATGATTCAGATATTCAGAATCTTTAAATTCATTTTTATCAGTTTCTTCAGTATATCGGTATGATAAAAATGATAAAAGTTCAACATATACTTTTCGACTGATTCGCTATTTTTTTTATGGAAGACCTTACGATGCATTTCATAAAATTAAGTGTCGGGTTTTCAGTAATATGAATAGTGTATCTTTTTAAAATAAAAAAAATGGTAAGTAAATAGTCTGTTTTTTACTGTATTTTTACGTATGTTATGGCATTTAATTTTTTTCTCCTCAAACTGATTAACTTTTCTCAAAATCGGGTTCTCAGAACTCACTTGTAAGAAAAATTTGGAAAAAAAAATTGCAAAAAGTTAAAAACTGTAGGAGAAAATAGTTTCATTTTTTTTTAAATAATTTTTATTTATAAAAGCATTTAATAATATGTCAAAAAATATTATAAAATGCTCAAATAATAAAATAATTCAAAGTGTATCGATTTCTCTTTTATTATTACTCTATGAAATGGCGAGGGCTGCTTCTGAACATTTTCGATGCTACAGCTTGGATAATATTCTAAATAAAACTCATACCACCCCAGAACGTATGGAAATTGAAATTTTGTATATTTTGCAAAAATAATCAACGATAAGAAAGAACATTCCGTATATCTCAATCCTACCATATGTGGGAATATTCATGTATGATTTCCTCAATAACTTATACTGATTTATTTGTGAGTGTCAATAATATTCATGGAGCTCATGAAAACATTAATGGAGATAGCTATCTTTTAAGAGATCTCGTATGGTTTTGCAAACAAAAGTCTTAAAACAATTTCATATTTTCATCTTTGCATTTAATTCGGACTTCCTCTTTCGATCTATTCAGATTCCAAACAATTGTATATTTGTCTTCATTTTCAAAAGCATGGAATCCTTTTGTAACACAATCTTTGTCCTTTACAGTTATAGAAATTTGCCTCTAATACTTCAGCTGACCATAATGTAAACTGTATTTTCTATTCATTTTCTCCCCATTAAGCACTCGAGTTGAAAGGGCGGCGTTCATAACTCTTGGAGAGTGTCCAGCCGCTTTTATCGCATTTCAATGCTGAGGGAAACGTCCATCTAATGGGGCGAAAATTTTTCCGCCTCTGCATGCACAGTTTTCAAACGAACTAACGAAATTTATTCGTGTCTCCTCCCTCCCTGTTCTTATATTTTAAAAGTGACTATTTTGATCTTAACTTGTTTTTAGGTCAGGATTAACGAGAGGAAAAGAAGTTCTTTGCTCTCGAACTTGGAATTCGTTATTATTTGAATAATTGTCTGTAATTTTCTGCTAGTTATCAGTGATATTTAACGAAGTGCAAGTGTTTTATTCCTTTACTGCTCGATTTATTTATTTATTTATTTTTTTTTAAAGAGAGAAAAAAAAATTGATACCGCCTGAATAGCGTAAAAAGGAAAAATTAAAAATTATAACTAGTAATGTTGTTGCCATCACAAAGCTTTCTTCTATATAAATCAAAATGTCTGCTGAAATCCTGAAAAACTAATCATAGTAGCGACACCTGTTGGACGGTACACGTCCAAACCTAATCAGCATCCATTTATGTCAAGGTCTAACAGAATATGAAGTTTGGTGAAATTCCGTGCATTAGTTCTTGAGATATGGCTTTCGCGGAAATCGCGAAAAATACAACATAGTAGCGACATCTGTTGGGTGATTTACACCAAAACCCAATAAGCACCAATTTATGTAAAGCGCTATCAAAATATTAAGTTTTATCAAATTATGCGTATTAGTTATTGAGATGGAGCGCCCTCAAAGTTTGTGTTTACATACAGACAGACATATAGATTCACGTACACGCATTTTTAAAAACGGCCAAACCGTGTTCATGACCTACTAAATCGTATAAATCCGTCGAAAACTGGAAGTTGAAAAATTTTCATGAACCAAATACTTTCGTGTTGTAAAGATAAAATAAAGTAAAAATATATTACAATAGTACCTCAATGCTAGTACAGAATTCATTTGAAAAAACAGTTCAATAAGTGTTGTGCTCAAGAACCGAGTCAAAAATTCTAATGAGATAAAATGAACGCTCCCCTCACCCTTGTTACTCCCTGTATTTACCTGTTTCAATCAATTCACTGTACAGTACTGTAAAATCATAGAAATCTTTACTAAAATAATCTTTGTCTTTAACAGTTAGAGAAGTCCGCATTTAACGATGATAAAGGCCTGAGGTCCGTCTCAAAAGTTTAAGCACAAGCATAAAATGTCGATTTTCAAAGAATTATAAAAAGTTAGAATGAATAACATTTTTTTTTTATTTGCAGATTTCGCAACATTATTTAAATAAATGATATCAAAAGTAGAAAAAAAATAAATTACATAATTGTAAAAAATGTAATAAAAAAAAAAACCCTGTCTCTAAAGTTTATGCACAATGTGAAAAACAACCAGATTTATAATTTTTACAGAACTTTTACTTACAAATTATTTTTCCGTGATTTCGGATTAGTTCAAATAAACGTGCGTCCATCGAAATTATTAGTTTTTGTAGGGTTTCTGGTGGCAAAGAGTACCATGCTAACTCAATAGCCTCTTGGAGTTCTTCAATAGAGTCATACTGCTTTCCATTGCCGTAAACCTGTGTAGAATGTAAATTTTGTAGAATGTGATACGTGGATTGAGGCACTGTCTTGTTGAAAAGTCCATTCAGGACCCCCCCCCCCCCCCCCAAAATGTCACCGAATGGAAGCCAATGTTGGTTTAACGTCTCTTGATACTTTTTTTAATCTTGTCTTCCTTTTAGAAAAGCCAGAGAGGTCTGGCCATTGAATCCAAATGCCCCCCAAACCATAACAGATTTACCGTCTTGGTGCCTGTCGAAAAGTGCCCTTGGTTCCTTTCGTAAATCATGCCAATATGTGTTCCAACCATCAGAGACATCTAAGTTTCACTTTTTCTCATCGCTGAATAAAACAGTAAGTCCCCGTAGGACATATGTTTTTTAGTCCAGTTCATTCTTGCCTGTTTGTGATGTAATTTGAAAGACGGTTTGCGAGCCATTTTCTTTAGTATGATGTAATCACACTCTTTAACACTAGAACGACCAAGATCGGTCATTTTGACTGCTACCAAATGAATATAGTGCGATTCAAACCAGAAATTTATTTTTAAAATAAATATAAATCTCTCAGAAATATGTTAAATGAATAAGTTAAATGGTTTTAAAAAAATATTCTGGTGTAAATTAGTTTTATAAAACTTGAGTAAAATTTCCGGTCGTTCTAGTGTTAATGCGTCTATGTACAGTGTCTTTGGACACCTGTACACTGAGATTATTTTTAATTTGCCGTAGGGACATATTTTGTCTAGATACCAATCTCCGTATTCTCCGATCAGTCTGAACAGTCGTCATACGTGGTCGTCCACATCTTGGTTTCCGCTTAAAATTATCATTTCTAGAGAGTACTTGATATATACCTCGCTTTGATCGATTTAAAACTTTTGCAATTTCAGAAACAGTTTTGTTTTGCGATTTCAATTTAAAAACTTTCAAAATATGACATTTTGTGAATTCTTTACCCTTCGGCATTTTTAAAACGAGAGGAAATAATTTCTTCACCTTTTATACTTTTATAAAAGTGCAATATGATATCATACAACGTCATTACACAAGGGCGGCCAATCCCGTCTTTCTAAAAAAAATTTGCATAAAGTGCTTAAACTTTTGAGGCAGCGTTTCTTCAAGAAAAAAGAAAAATTAAATAAAAATAAATATATTTTTTTATTTTAACCACCCAAAATGGCTTATTTTATTTTGATTAAATGTCGAGTATTTATTGTAAATTAGCATAAAATATTTTCTTCTTCAATTATTTTAAACCAGATTTGCAGAGTGCTTAAACTTTTGAGACAGACTATAATACCAACTGACCCTAATGAAAGGTGTGTATTTCTATTCATTTCTCCCTATTAAGTACTCGAGTTAAAAAGACACCCTATATGTTTGTATTCCTCCTTCTGCAGGAATGAGCACCTATCACACTCCACTGATAAAAAAAAAATATATATATGCGTTTTCGAGGGTTACGTCGACGAAGATGATGTTAAAAATTTCAAATGAAACCCATCATAGTACAAATGTCGACGACCCTTTAAGGATTAATTATGATTTCATAAATAATTTATACTAATTTATTTGTCAGTGTAAATAATTCTTGGAGCTCATGGAAACTATTAATGGAGCTATTCTTCAAGAGTTCTCGCATGGTTTTGCGAACAAAAGTTTAAAAACAATTTCACATTTTTATCTTTGCATTTAATTCTGACTTCTCTCGATCTATTCAGATTCCAAACAATTGTATATTTGTTTTCATTTTTAAAAGCAAGGAATCCTTTTGTAACACAATCTTTGTCCTTTACAGTTATAGAAATTTGCCTCTAAAATACTTCAGCTGACCATAATGTAGACTGTATTTTCTATACACTCGAGTTGAAAGGGCGGCGTTCAGAACTCTTGGAGAGTGTCCAGCCGCTTTTATCGCATTTCAATGATGAGGGAAACGTCCATCTAATGGGGCGAAAACTTTTCCGCCTCTGCATGCACAGTTTTCAAACGAACTAACGAAATTTATTCGTGTCTCCTCCCTCCCTGTTCTTATAATTTAAGAGCGACTATTTTGATCTTATTTGTTTTTAGGTCATGAATAACGAGAGAAAAAAGAAGTTCTTTGCTCTCGAACTTGGACTTTGTTATTATTTGATAAATTGCTTTTTATTTCTTGCTAGTTATCAGTGATACTTAAGGCTGTTTTCAAATCCAAAAGAGATACTTTCGGATACATTTCTGAATTCATTTCTGTTCGAAAACGCATGAAATTGGCAGGTGTTCTTATTTCGAAACTATGTAATCGAATGATGCGTTTCCTTTTTTGTTAAAGGCAGGTGATCTTTCAGTAAATGCTGTCAAACTCGGCGGTTTGAACTGAATTTCCGAAGTAGCAGAGCGAGAATGGGATAAAAAACGTGACGTCATGTGATGCGAATCTCTTATAACTCGATATGTAATTTATTTATCCAAAAATGGAAAACTCATTTCGATTCAAAATATCCAAATTACTACAATTAAATAATCAGCCTGCTAATTATATTCATTTACGTTTAAAAATGAGTCAGAAAATGTGTCAAAGTTTCGTGTTGTTGGGCAGGGGATTTTAGAACCACGTTAACGATGTCTTAACCTAACATGTCCTAACCCTTTACTGTGCAATTTTTTTTTTTTTTAAATCTCTAGAAAGAAAAAAAAACTTTTTAATACCTCCTAAGTAACGTAAAAACGTAAAAATATTTTTAACAAATATTACTGTAGTACCTCGATTCTCGAATACCTTTCAGTCGGGGGAAAAAAAAAGTTCAATAAGTCAATTTTCCGGAGCTGAATCAAAATTCCCGATAAGAATGAATGAAAACCATTGAATGTTTTCACCACCCTAGTATACTCCCTGTATTTACCTGTTTCAAACAATCCACTGTATAATACTGTAAAATAATAGAAATCTTTACTAAAATAATGTTGTGTCTCTTCTAAACAGTTCTGGAAGTCCTCGTCTAACGATAAGGGCCTTAATACCAACTAGTCATGATGTAAACAGTGTATTTCTCTCTATTTCACTGCATTAAACACTGGAGTGAAATAATCTACGATCATCCTAAAGCATATCCGCATTCTCTATCTACAAGATTCTTTAAACACAATACAACAAACGGGTGTTATTAATTTTTTGGCTACTAAGTGTATATATATATCTATCTATTTTTAATTTATGCTGATGCATAGCTTTTATAATGGACGCTTCTTTTTTTGGGGGGTGGGGGTGGGGGCAGGTCTTATTCTGCTGGTACATAGCACTACAATACTTTTTAATAATAGTTGTTGTATCTTTTAAAATCGAGATACATTAAACATTTTAATAAAGGAGCGTTAATTACTTGTCAAAATGAGCGATGTTGTCAACAATGTGGTTAAAAATCAATGTAGAAAACAATAAAGGACTACAAGCACCCTCTTCTGCCAAGCCAATTCTCGCTAAATTATACGGGCTGGCGTGTAGTGTAGGTATCAATGTAATAATTTAACCGTAGATGACTAGACGTATGTACGAGATAGGGAAAAAGACCGAAACGCTCGTAAAACGTTCAAATTCTGTAAATTTTGCACTTTTATAAGGGGAAATAAGTTTAAAAAAATAGTTATAAAGTGCTTCTCAACATCTTATTATAAAATTACCTAGAAAACAAATATTCTTATTCTTCTAATTATCCCCCTCCTCGCCAATCAGCTGTCGCCAAACAAACATAGTCGTAATTATTATGACTATCTAGTCTTCTAGGGTTAAGGAAAAATTACTTGAAGTGGTTTTATTTTGTTTTCTTAAAAAATAATACTTGTTATCATTGCATATAATTCTGCGTCCTCTTCGATTTATTTAGATTTTAAGCAATAGTACATTTGTTTCAAAAGCATGGAACTCCCCCCCCCCCCCCCCCCCCTTTACCAAAACAATCTTAGTCGGTTACAGTTATGGTAGTCCGCATAGAGGCCCAATACTACTGCTGATAATGTAAACTGTATTTTCTATTCATTTCTCTCCATAAGGCTATCGAGTTGAAAGAACGTTTCCGATTCTTGGAGACTGTCCAGCCGCTTTTATCGCATTTTAATGCTGAGGGAAACGTCCATCTAATGGGGCGAAAACTTTTCCTCCTCTGCATGCGCTGTTTTCAAACGAACTAACGAAATGAATTCGTGTCTCCTCTCCCCCCTATTTTCATGGTTTAAACAAAGTGACTATTTTGATCTTTCTTATTTTTTGGTCATGAATGAATAATGAGAGAAAAAGAAGTTCTTTGCATCCGAACTTTGAATTCGTTATTATTTGAATATATATACATATTTTCATTTCTTACAGAATTCGATGTTATTTGTATCACTCTATTTTATATTTTTTTAACAAAGTGTTTATTTAAGTAGAAATATCTCTAATAGAGTAGTTCCCCATTAAATATTGCCTTGTTATATAGCATAGATGAGAACTTCTAAGGAAATAGCGTTAATATCGAGTCACGACTATGGAACTAAAGGACAGCCGGCGTACAACTGTGCTAAGGTAGCGCCACCTACAAACAACAAACCTAAACTGTCACCAAGAATGTCCTGGCATCCAGAAATGCAACAATAATGCTTTCCATCCATTGCTAGCCCAAAAATATATATGCATATTAATATCTAATTAAAATAAATAACAATATGACAATAAAATTCGTATATCGGATACTTACCAGACAACGGCTGTCAAGCAGACGATTTGAAGAAGCAGACGAACTGATACAACTGTCCCAAACAAGCGCCAGCTATTTGAAATATTTTTTGAGGAACTATTTTCATCTTCGAAAGGCTATTTCGTAATTGCTGGAAGTGTATTTGTGGTAGGCGTTTTTATATTTAACAAATATTTTACATGTTACTTGGTGTGTATAAATGCTATAGATCATATACAAGGCGCAACATAAAAGATATCGAATACATTTCGGTTTATTGACGGAAATTGCTGAATAAGAATTTAACTGTGCTATGCATTTCCTAACTGAACTAAATTTTAACATAATTTTGTAGTATATATACAAATTTATAGATCCTATACAGGGGATACACAAATAAAATCGGTTATTTTTCGGAATATTGTTCGTAATTCCTGAAATTGGGTTTTCAAATACGTTATTGCGTTTTTCCAAATTGTTTACTTATACATTAACTTTCACCATATTAATCGGTAAAGTTTTGTTAAAGTATTCTGGAAGTGTTGGAAAGTGTTTCATAATCTATGCTTAATGCATGATTTTTCGTCCTTGTTTTATATACAATATTTCTGATTGATTTATAACAGGGTATTTTTCACTTTTTTGATTTCGTTTACAGTTTTTTCTTCTTTTTATGGGGATACTTCCACTTTCGAAACCGGTTCCGAATTAGAAAATAACCTCATGAAAAAATAAAATAATAATAAATAAATAAATTGTAATCTAAATCAAAAAAGTAAAATAGTACCCAGTTAGAGATCGGTGAAAGCTATCGTATTCAAGTAAAAAAATAAAAAAATAAATAAAATAATGAAATGCGAACGAAAAATTTGAAAAGACCGCCGCCATTGGTTTAACATTAGATTGTGAGCGACTTCGCGTGACTAGTGTAGGCTCTCGTAATACATTAAGTGGTCAGAAGTAACTTTAATCGTAACATGTAATCATGCAGCCAGAAATCTTGGTTTTTTTTTTTTTTTTTTTGGGGGGGGGGGGGGGGCAGGTCTATTAAAATTGAAGTAATACAGATATAAATTATCAAAATCGGTATTATTTTTTTTTTAACATTATCAGATTTTGTATTTATTTTTTTTTCTTTTCAGAACATTTAATATCTCTTAAGCAACTCTGATGCTTTATAAACTATAAATTTAATAACGTTTTCCCTTCACTAAATATTACAAAACTATAAAAAAAATATAAAATCTATACATTGTTTTGATAACTAACTTTCAGACAATCTATATAAACTACATATTTACGATCCACAAACTTCTAGCTGAAAAGTATAACTAAAAATATACCTAATTTCAATCTGAAGTCTCTTCGAAAATGATGTTTTTTAGTTTGTGATAAAACTTCTATTTTGATCGAAGTTAAAAATAATTCAATTTCTATTCATTTCCTGTTGACGCTAGTGTAAAATACTGAAGCGAAAAAATAACTTTAATAAACTATGTCTTAACTTTTAACAAGCTTTTGGTAATTGGATATTTATATATATATTTATATATATATGTAAGCTTATGAAAATATATTGGGATACTTTAGAAAAAACTTCTGAAATTACCAAATAAAGTATAATTATTTTAAATATTAAAGTATTGTTGTAAACATAACTAAATGCGTATCTATCAAGGGACCGTAATTACAAATAAAATAAAAGTTAAGAATATAAATAACAAGAAAGAAAAATAATTACGCGTCAAGCATATATTATGAAACCCTTTCCGACATATTCGGAACATTGTAACAAAAGTCTCTATTTAATAAGGTGAAAGATGATATGTAAGTAAACTAGTCGTTGGGGGCCACCGTAATACTTACCCATCATGGGTATGCAGAATATAAAATACGAAAATAAAACATGTGTAAACTATTTATAAAATGCATTGCCATTCGAATAAAATCGTGGCTTGATGACGTCATAAACTTTAAATGCTCTATTACTGAATTATGTAAAAGAAACATCCTTATAACTCCAAAATTGATAATTATATTAACTAACTGCGTCGGATGAAACGTCTCATTACCAATTAAAACATATCTTTGAATTGAAATTTGAAGGAAATAGTGTCATGAAAAATCGAAGAGTGTGGCAAATAGGATTAAAAATATCTCGGTATTTTATTATCCGATCAACTTCATTCGTTATGCAATTTTTTTTTTCTTTTTTGTATTTTATATTCACTCCGAACATGCCATGCTGAATCTCAATAACATCTATCAATTAAATTTTAGCTTAGTATGGGGTGTGTACAAAAGTCGTTAGATAATATACAGGACTGTACAAAATAATTCAAATGCATTTCCATCTATTGTCGAAAATTGCTAAAAAGGACTTTGTGGCATGCCGGTTCATGCTGAACCCTAACTACTGCAGTAAAGAAGTTTTTATTTAAAATCTTAAGGGTTAGACGTATTCACGAAGTCTCACGCGCTGAATTTTAACTCTGATTGACGACTGTTATCTAAATAATCTCACTCGAACAATGTACGTCACTACTACACTATAAGAAAGAAAACCTTTTGAATAAGACGAGGAAATGAGATTTTAACTTACACACACATGAGATCTTAACTTTGGAACTCCAGAACTATTTTTAGTGGGATGCGCAGACTTCCATAGCTTTATTACAAGATGGCGAAATATCTAAATTAAAGCAGCCCGTGGCCGACAAAACAATATTTATTTAATTCAACAATCTAATTTATCTTACCAAATCAAGATTCAGCTCTAGGCAAACTTTATACAACCGGAACGCAACTTCTTTCTGGTGATAGAAGCAGTCTTGACTTCCTCTGGAGCAAGATGCGATCAAATCCAACGACACACACATTTACACTTGCTTAAATACCTTGCTAATCGATCATAAAAAGCCAAAACTTGCATAAAACTGCTGCGAAACGTAGAAAACCCGCAATTTCCGTAGGACACATGTATACGTCGAAAGTTAAAGTAAAATAGTCTATAGATGTTGCTGCACGCACGCAGATGTTATTTTAAGAATACGATCTCAATCAAAACAAACGACTGCCTTTATGAGGAGTTGCCAATCCACTACAGCTTTCCTAACTGAATAATATTTCAGCAAGCTAAGTAGTATATATGCTAATCTATAGATCATATACATGACTGCCCAGAATAATTCGACTACTTTTTTTACTATGGAAGGCAATTGATAAAACTGGATTTTTAAATGTGTTATGCGTTTTCTAAACTGTTTACATACATATCTTCTTTCACCTAATTTAACGGTGAAGTCTCGTTACAGTTTTCTGGATGTGTTGGAAAGTTGTTTCATAATCTATGCTTGACGCATGATTTTTCGTTCTTGTTTCACATAGAGCAGAATCAAGAATTCTCCAATCTCAAATTTCTAACGAAGAACGATAGACGAGAAAAAGAATTTCCCAACTGAAACACCTAATAATTTCACAAGAAAAATATATGTTATTTTTTTTAACAGCAAGATTAGTTTCAAGTGAGTTCTCAAAGAGCACACACCAATCTCACACACACAAAAAAAAGTTAAGGCGAGAAAATTTCTCTAACGTTTCCCCAACTCCCGAATTCAATTCTCGAAGGGATCGTAAGGGATGATGAGAAATACCAACAGAAAACAATTTGGCCTAAATGACCTTTGCAGTATTCTGTGTATTCCTCTTCTCGTACTTTATTAAGAAAGAACTCAGAAGAGACAAAAAAAAAAAAAGTAATTGAAAACAGTAAATCGCCTAGCAATGTAACACAATTCCATAAAATAATAATAATAATAATAATAATAATAATAATATGGTTGATTACATCAGGTAGCATGACAGTTCTAAGTTGGTTGACAACAATATTTGTAAGGTGGAATTTTCGTATAACACATTAAAGAATAAACAGGAAGCGAACGTAAATTCACACTTTACTTTTCCATTTCATGATTTGTACAGGGTGTCTAGCCACCTGGATAACCTGGAAAAGTCAGGGAAATTTATATGGACGAGGAAAGTCAGGAAAATTTACCATTTCTGAGGAAAAGTCAGGAAAATTTGAAAATTCTGAGAAAAAGTTAGAAAATTTTGAAACTTCCAAGAAAAAATAGGAAAATGTGTCTTATAAAACTAAGGATTTGAAATTGCAGCGCCATTAAAATCAAACTTTGCTCTTCTTAAATACTATGAAGAGTTTTTCAACCTCTCGTGCAAATCATTTTGTCTACCCCCTTTCAGTTCTTCTTTGTAACTCAGAGATTTTCAGTTCCAACTTCACTGAAACTTTCTGCTGAATGTTGTAGGATTGGGGAACTAAACATTTGTTAGCTTAATTTATTGAATATTTATTATTTGTATTAAAATATGTCAAAGCAATCTGTATTTAACTGTGACTGCTGTGACAAAGAATTTCATCCTGATTACTGATTAGACAAAATGAATAGAACTTGATGCTAAAAGTGTATATCTACAAAATGTTTAGTATGTAAAATGTTCAACAAGTTGTTGTAAATTTTGCAAAGGGAAAAATACTTAAAAGATAGGTAGAGAAAAAATCCAATATGCATAAAGTGAAAATGATTACAAGAGCAATTGGAAACTTATAGAGTGGAAAACTTTTTCAAGGGCAATATTCCACTAATATAAGTAAAAGGTAATTGACTTTTGTTTGAGTTAATAGCCATGAGCGTAATTTATTAACTCAATATATATATATATATATATATATATATATATATACATATATATAACCATTAATGAAACATTACGATACCACCAACTGAAACTTGAAATTATGATTTAGGAAGTAATAATTTATTGACAACGAAATTGTAACCCCAGCACAATGAATATAGATATTAGATACTAATATAAAAGAAGTAGAAATTAAATTAAAAATTGAATAAAATAGAATGAATGAAATTTGTGGAATTTATACAGAATTATCAAGTCCCAAATGCATAAATTCCACAAATAAAATGAGTGGTTTCATCTTCATATTAGCATTAAAATTGCTAAAGAATATGAATTTGGGACGACCACTCTATGACCATAATCATCTAATTAAAAAAAGACTGAAAATTCATAAAACAAATACAATACTTAAAAAGAGAGAAACCTTACCCAGAATTATAAGAGAAGAACTGGATAATAGATCGACAAAAGCCATAATCTACACGATGAAGATGGATTCCTACTACCAACACTTACCAAATACATGAAAACAAATAAAGGCAATGAATTGCAAAAAATAATATATATATATATATATATATATAATAGTTGAGATATGTGATTGATATATTGTATAATCATATATATGGTATAATATATATTGATTATATATATTATACAATATATATGATTTATACACATATATATTGTGGAATATTACGTTTAATAAAGTGTATAATCATATATATTGATCATATATATTATACAATATTATGATTTATACACATATATTGTGGAATATTGCATTTAATAAAGTGCTTCACAATATAAATTTTTAATTTTGTTATGTTCCTTCTGTTTTTTGGAATTTTTTCTCCTTTTAATATATATTTTTAAATCAGTGCATTTAGCAATATTGGGTGTAAATTTCTTATCTTATTCTTATTATTGGTTAGTTTATATTGCGCCGATTATCTTGTGATTTAAAAGTTATATTAATTGCAAAAAGTTTATATATATCAAATACCTTTAAAATCAAAAGACAACGAACAAACTCTTTTACTAAATCTGACCAAATTTTTAATTTAAAGATGGCATGTAATTAATTAATATATGGAATACTTAACTTGAAATATCAAAAGCTAACATCTTTGAACATGAAATGACCGAAACTTCAATTTAGAGACGCCATATAATAAAATTTCATAAATTTGGCACAGAAAAAATTGCAAAACATCATAACGAATAAAATCTATAATTAAATCACAATGTAATAGGAAACAAAAACATATTTAATAACATTTGAAGCAATTTAAATTGAAATAAATATTATCGAAGTACAAAATGTAATAACAAATGGAATATAGATATCAAATAACGATTGAAATCTAAACAAATTGGAAATTGTACGTCAAACGTGACAAATGAGGTGCGTTCGTACTATAGCTAGTTATATAAATATTCAGATTTTGAGGATTTTTAATTCCGTGAAATGAATTCAATCGTCTGCAGATTAATTTCTGTCATAAAATAAGTATGACGGTTAAACCTTGGAAGCTCCTATAACAAGAAAGCACCGATTTCTTTTTAAAAAATTCAAATTTCTTAATAAATTTGTTTATTAATATCTTCTAAAGTTTTGATTCGATTTTCATAAAATTTGAAATGTCTCGACAAAATTCTGCAAAGAGAATATATCTTAAATTTCATACCATTCGGTTGGGTAGTTTTTGCGTTATTATATGAGGACGGACGGACGGACAGACAGACAGACAGACAGGCAGGCAGACGGACGGACCAGACGACGACAATAGGTGCTACGTATTTATATAATTACGAACGCACCTAAAAAACAAAGCAACATGTGGATGTCTAATCGTCAGTCGGGCAAAACACCACATACCGAAAAAAAAAAGCATTATTTTATATAATAGACAAGCAAATTAGCCAATAATTGACTATCACTGCCGGTATAGTGCAGTGAAAGAATAAAACAAAAGAAAGCTCAAGAAATCAGAGAAAATAGAAAATTGTACTCACATTTTACAAAACCGTTGTTGTAAAAATAAAATCCATCCTTATGCTTTGCCAGAAAAAAAGAGAAGTGTTCCGTACGCGAATCGACTTTGATAACCAACTTATTCTAAACAAATAATAAATTTAAAAAATGAAGTCCATCATTAAAAAAAGAAAACAGAAATCAGATTAGAATTAAGTTAACACTTAAATATTTATTTATTTATATTATATAATCAAATTGCTACACTATACTGTCGGATCTCTGCACCAGTGTTTAAAAAATCACCCAAGATTTTTTTTTTCTTACTTTTTCGGAATCGAATTATCTTGTATGAGTATTGTGCACTTTAAAAAATCAATATACTGTCTGGTCTCTACACCAGTGTTTGAAAAATCACGCCAGATTTTTTTTTTACTTTTTCGGAGAAGAATTATCTTGTATGGACATGGTGCACTTTAAAAAAGGGAGAGAGAAAAAAGCATATTGTGTTAAAATTTATTGCTAAATTAAAAAAAATATATATATCAATATATTACCATATACTAATGTATTTTTATAGTTCTTATAAAGGTAAGTAATGGAAAAAAAACTCATAATGTATGACAAATGCATTTCTTTTTTCAAAAAAAAAAAAAAAAAAAAAAAAAAATCTCCCGCCAATTAATTTTTAAAATGCTTCATTCGTTATAAATTATGTTCAAAATTCTCAATCTATCACTGTGAATCTTGAAAGATATTACTTGAAACATGTTACAAGGGATTTGTACATCCATTTTTTAATTCGACAAACATTTAAAAATAAGGAAAAAACTGGCAGGAAATTTAATTTAAAACAAAACATTTTATTGTGTTTCACAAATTTTCCACTTCACACACGATGACACTTTGCATAAAATTAAAATTTTTATTCGGCCCCCGGACAAAAAATTTCCAAATGAGTAAAATATGCCCCATACACTAATAAGATCATGTACAAAATTTCAGCATTTTATCATAAAAAGTCGCAGACATATGAAAATACATAAATGCTGACTTAAACCACTTTTCGATGAATGTATATGTGTTTGCAAAGGGGAAAAATCATCTCGGATGATCGTGTTTCAGGGCCATACACAAATTAAGAAAGGAAACAATGATTGCATAAATAAATAATTGTGCTATTTATTGTACAAAAGTATGTAAACTGTGTAGAAATAACAACTTTACGCAAAGATTACAAAGTTTTTTCAAAATGTCCTCCATCCATGCCAATACAGAGCTGCATTCATCAGATAATACGTACTCAAACAAGTTTACATTTTAATTTATGATTAACCACTCATCAACTTTGTTTAAACCTATCTTTGCGAATTTTTATCATAAAATGCTGAAATTTTGTGCATGATCTTATTAGTGTATGGGGCCCATTTTACTCATCGAGGAAGTTTTGTTATGGGGTCCGTATAAAAATTTAGATTTTGTATATTTCCTTAAATTCAAACTCCTGAAAATTTTTATCGATTTCATAAAATTCTGTACCTTTATATATGTTATTAGGTGCTTAATAGTGTCGATTTTAGGCATAATGCCGACAATATTGGATGAAATAACATATACTTACTATGAATATTCTTATAAAGCCCTTCTGAAGATTCTATAAGATATTCATAGTTTTCCAATTTTGCTTTTTCAATTTTTGCTTTTTCATCCTTTTAAGTATAATTCCTTCAGTGTCCATTCAATTGCTGGGTCATTCCATGGTAACTTACGTTACATTTAGAAGAATTGACTTCAGTAATTTTAGTAATATAACACTAAAAAGTATTCAAAATGTAATGTTTATATGATTTGTTAATTAAACCTATACAAAGCTAAATTTGGGTAAAAATTATGTAAATTTAGTACTATTTCTTGAACGCTAAAAATTATATTTACTATGGTAACTTACGTTTCTGACTTAAAAAACGTAAGTTGCCTTAATAAATATAATGGCCAGTGTTCAAAAAATAGCACTAAAGGTAGGTAATTTTCATCCAAATTTCGTTTGGATAGGTTTAATTAACAAATCATATCAACATTACATTTTCAATATGTTTTGGTGTTATATTATGAAAATTACTAAAGAAAATTATTCGAAATGTAACGTAAGTTACCATGGAATGACTCTGCTTTTTATAGTGTTTTATCCTTCGTTCTTCACATGTGTATTCATTTTTAAATATATTATATATATATAAAATCTGTAGCAATTTTACTGCAATGGTTGTATACAGAAATTGAAAAAAACAAAAAAAAACAGACATCAGACTAATTAAATTCATTTAGTAAATAGTTTGAATGCATTAAGAAATTATTACTTAAATAAAACCGTCTAAATATTTTCAAAAAAGATTTCCCCTCTATAATCAAATTATTAATTAAATTCAACTTTTTTTATAAGGAGTTATAAGGAGTTATTAATGTTAAAAATTCAGCCCAATGATCTCTTAACATTTACAAAGCAATTATCCAAAAATGAATAATATTTTTTTTCAGAGTCGTCTGGAATTTAATGCGATCCAGTCCCGTAATTTGATAAATAACAAAGATAATTGTTTTACTCCAAAAGTTATTTTCTTGGAACAATGTTGCTAAAAGCACTCTTTAGTAAGGGTTTTTTTTTTCTGTTACTTCTTTATCGAGTTTAATTGGTAGGTTTGACAAAATTAACAAATATATTTCTTTCCATTAGGCGAGCATTCTGGTATTTTCGGAAAATAGAGTGTTTCGGCATTACATAGAATTCAGTATATTCTTGGAGAAAAGTGAAACGTTTACACTAGATGTTTTCAGACTTTCTACTCGTTTTTAACACTTCCCAACTTAGTTCAAAAGTGTTTCTGAATTCAGTTTGTCAGCCGTCTATCTGTCTGTCTGTCCATGCTCTAACTCCCGTAAATATACTTATATTACCATGTAATTAATATTTGTTATTGAGGTTTACTATCACATGTTTGCTATTGAAAATGAAATACAGTTGAACTTCCCTTTAACGAAGTCCCTATTTAACGAAGATTTCTACTTAACGAAATTTTGTGCTGAACTTTGACTTTGAACACAATTAGCATGTAAATTAATCTCCATATTACGAAAAATATATTTTATATAATGAAGTTTATTCCACTTTTGTACGTGTAATTCAAACTAAGAGGTTGCTGTTGCGATGGATATGCGAATTTATTTAAGCGGATTGTACGAAACTGAACATATTTAAATAATTTCCATTCTGCTTGGTGATAAGTACATTTTTTTTTCATACTAAGAAAAACACTTGTTATCATTACTCTCTCAAACCGAGACTCCAGCGCTAACAGTTGGAGAAAGTCAAAATCCCTTTTATACATTCAATGATATAGAAGATGCAGTGACGTAATGGTGTCAGATGCATTGAAGCAAAAAATATCAATTAGAGTCGGACAGTTACCATTCTGACCTGCCATTGCTCATAAACAATTGCTTTGTGCATCCACAAGAATGTGCTTCAAAATGCAAATCGAAGAACATCAAAGTTATTTGTGTTCCTGCCAATACAACTTCTAAACTTCAGCCATTAGTCTAAAAAATAATAATAAATCTTGAAATACATTATCGACAAAGACAGCAAAAAAGACAATGTAGTGAAAACATTAGATTGAGAACCTGTATATCAGAGCTGATGAAAGCTTGGGAATGTGACGTGATTTCATCGACCGTACACAACTGTTTTGTTAAAGACGGTTTCATAATTGAAACTGAATCAATTGCTTCTGAATCCAATACCTGTTTGTCATATCTGAAGGGAAAATTTCATGAATTTAAGTTTATTTCTGTTTAACGATTTTTCCTCATAACGAAGTTTTTAAGTGTAACAACTAGACTTCGTTAAATGGAAGTTTCACTGTATGTAGCATTTTTAATTCGTTTACAGGAAGGATCGAATTAATTCAGTTACATTATAGTCTAAGCGGAAAAGTCATTAGTGGTGCATTTTAATAATGTTGCACTATTTCGAACATAATGAAATTTATATACGTCACTGAGGTGCAGTACAAGAGTATTACTATAGAAATACGGTGTACATAGCATTCATTTATAGGGACATACAAAAGAATTCTTGGAGTTGTAAGTTCGGTCGCGCATTTTAGATTAAATTTTGTTAAGCTACAAAAGATATTTATATTTTAGAAATTACAAGAGCTATTTGCTTCTTTTAAGTGTGTTGACAGGATGTGTTTTTTGGGCAGACTAACTTAAAAGTTTTTCAGTCAAAAGTAAAGAGAATGTTTTTGTCCTTGAACAGTTTTAGAGTATTGAGATTCTCTTTAATTGGAGTTTTCTGGCATATTTCACTAGTAAACGAGCACATTTCACAAACATACAGAATACACCACATTTAGCTGGGAATTTCTACTTGTTGCAGCAATTATATAAGTTATTTAATTGGTGTTTGCACTTTGTTCATTATTTTATGATACAAAATAAAATAGTTATTAAATGATTTCACTATCGCTTTTAATGATAAGCTGGGTACTGTATTTGAAAATAATAGGATGTAACAGTCAACAAGATATTTATGTCGGTGAATCTGTTCATGAGATATTTCATTAAGTGGAGGAAAAATTCCCGCTGCATTTTCTTTTTTGAACATCTGTGTTTTCGAGTGGTTGCAGAGATCCTAATTTAATCAAATATGAGGAATTATTTCTAACAAGAATTAGATCACATTATTGTCTGTGAGTCATAATTGCTGGAGATGCGTTTTCAGTTGTAATATGCGTTTTTAAATTTAAGTAATTTTTTGCATGTTACTTGGTTTGTATAAATTCTGCAGTTATTACGTCATATACAGGGCTGCACAAATAAATTTTGAGTACTCCCTTGATTGACGAAATTTGCTAAATAGTAATTTCAACTGTGTTATGCGTTTCCTAATTGAACTAAATTTTTACATATTATGTAGTTTTTATACAAAGCGATAGATCATATGTCATTAATCTTATCACAGTAGGCACAGGACTGATTTAAACCAATTCTGGTTGTGGGTTCAAGTTATCCCCTAGGTTCCAAGTAAACCCAAGTTACGGTATTATGTGTAAATTTGGAATTAAAGATAAGAAAAATCTAATTTTTTGATAACCACGATGAGGGGAAAAAATTCAGGAAGTGTACCACAGAAATGCATACATAATTATGCAAATCCCTTTTGAAAGTGTTGATAAAAATCATTTTCGCGACAAACGTACAAATCCTTTCTTTTTCAAATTTAGTAACAAAGCGATAAACAGACACGAAGCAAACCGATTTTCATTCTTTGTTTGTTTTTTATGCACAGTCATTTGGAAGGAGAAAAGGATATTTAAGAAAGAAAAATTCCTTCTGAAACATTGATTTCCCAGGCAAGTAACGTAAAGTAAATATTGGGGTCGCTTGGCATTTCTGAAATGTGGAAACTAAGTTTTTAGTTTCATCTGTTTTGAGAGGGTCGATAAGGCTGTTTGAAAGTTGCCCCCTTTCAATGGGGAATATATGAACTGTTGATTTTGAAAGTGAAATAAGTCAATTTTGTGAAAAAAAGAGATTTTATAGAGTTATAAGCGATTGATGTCACTTGGCGACAAGTTTGTCTCCTTTCCCGCACTGTCGCGCCCGTAACTCCGGTTCAATAATAAGGTAGAATATGATGTATAATTGAACAATTTTGAAAACTTATAGCACATTAAAAATCCAATGCCATCAACCGCCAGTAGATGGATAAGTACCCAATTCTTTTGTGCGTCCCTGTATATGATATATAGATTTGTATATTACCACAGAGTAAGCTACGATTTAGTTCAGTTACGAAATGCATAGCGCAGTTGTAAATTTTCCTTTCAACAGTTTCCGCCAATAAACAGACAGAAATGTGTTCGACATATTTTGAGCTGCCCTGTATATTATCTACAGAATTTGTGCACAAAGTAATAGGCAAAAACTTAGTTTAATTTAAAAACACTCATCACAACTTAAAACGCAATTCCAGTAATCATTCTTCTTAAACCGTACTATAACAAAAATCTTTTGTGTATCCCTCGAAATGAACGATGAATGCTATACACACCACATTCTATAGTAAAACTCTTTTAGTGCACCTGAGTGATGTATATCAATTTAAATATGTTTGAAATAGTATAACATCATTAAAATATCCCGCAAATGATTTTTCCTCGTAGACCGTCACGTAACTGAATTCTTTTGATTGTCCCTGTAAATGAAATATAAACGCTACATACTTAATTTTCAATACCGAACATGCCGTAGTAAACATCATTAACATGAATCAATTGCATGGTGATCCGACTATATTTACGCGAGTCAGAGCACGGGGAGCAGACAAACCGAATTCATGAACACTTTTCAACTATGTTGGAAAGTGTTAAAAATGGAAAGAGCAGTTCGATTGTGTAGCTTCTGAGTTAGAACCCATGCCCATTCCATGAGTTTCCTAACAAAAATGAATTCGGAAATACGTCAAAGTGGTGGATGTGCCTTAAAAGCTTGATCTGTATTGCCGATGCCTGTAAATGTTGTTTTACCTTTCGATGAGTATATGTGCAGTCAAAAGCGAAAAAAGGGAAAGAAGTATAGAAAAGGAGGTTTATTTCAACCCAAATAAACTTAGTACGGGGGCACATTTAAAAAAATATATATTTAAATGCAATTTACTTAAAGAATTTATATTTTAAAAGGAATATATTCGATTCGTTGATTTTGAAAGACGGACAAATCTATTTTGTGGAGAAAAAAAAATTAGTTAAAGCTAAATCTTATTACAAATTAACGTAAAATTTATATTTTTAAGCACTTCACGATAAATATCATTCAATATAAGAATAAATTTGTTACTAGTCATTTATTGGGTCAGCGCTATTTCAAATGCGTTGATTTTGAAAGGAAGGGTAAGTCCACTTTTGAATAGAATTGATTTTTTAGGTTGCATAACACTAAAAAGCATAATCAAAATTTCATCATGAATACTTCAAAAAACTTCACTATCTAAGAATTATAAATATATGCATATTAATAATTTTTTTTTCTTTTTTTTCCCCTATAAAATTAAATTTATTGTTTGTTTCATTGTAATTAATCCATCTAAAGAAGAATGAAACATTTAAATAAAATAAATAAGTAAATACAATTTCCAATTTTTTTTGTTACTATAATTGTATTTTATTCAAAGAAAATCAACGTTTTCAACAAATCATTGCTTTTGAAACTGAGGCAATTCAACGGGAGCATACCAAAACCATGATTTTTGTTTTTTTAGCTGATACGAATAACCATTATTGCATATATTAAATTTACAAGAAATAAAACCCCAACAAATATAAAATAAGTCTATTTCTGCTAACGGCTGGTGTCAGAAGCTAAATTACTTTACATTAATGTCAATATATGCTGTCATTTTTAAAACTTTCCAACATAGTTGAAAAGTGTTTATGAATTCGGTTTGTCTGCCGTCTGTCTGTCTGTGCTCTAACTCGCGTAAGTAGATTCGACTTGTCATGCAATTGATACATGTTACTAAAGTTTACTATAGCATGTTTGGTATTGAATTGAAGTGTGTAGCATTTACAGGTTTTTTACAGGAACACTCAAAAGAATTCCGTTACATTACCGTGTATGGGGGAAAATCCTTTACGGTATATTTTAATGATGTTACGAAATTTCAAACGTATTGAAATTGATATATATCACTGAAGTGCACTACAAGATGCTTAATATAGAATATGATGTGTATAACACTTATAGTTCCTTTACAGGGACACTCAAAACAATTCCGTTACATTATGGTCGATGGAGAAAAATTGTTTGCGGTTTATTTTAATATTGTTTCACTATTTCAAACATACTGAAATTGATATAAAGTGCATTACAAGAGGCTTTCTATAGAATATTGTGTGCATAACATTGTTCGTTCATTTACAGAGACACACCAAAGAATTTCTTTACTGTCTGTTAACAATAATTGCTGGAAGTTCTTTTTCAGTTACTGAACGCGTTTTTAAATTTAACTAATTTTTTGCTTATTACTTGGTGTGTATAAAGTCTATAGATTATATACAGGGCAGCACAAAAGTTCTCGAGTATATTTCCGTTTATTGACGGAAATTCCAGAAAGGGTATTTTTAAACTGTGCCACGCGTTTCCTAACTGAACTAAAACTTAGTTTTCTATGTAGTATATATATACAAATTTATAGATCCTATACGGGGCTGCACAAAAGAATTCGGATATTTTTCCAAGTATTGTTGATAATTCCTGAAATTGGATTTTTAAATATGTTATGCATTTTCCAAATTATTTACTTAGATATCATCTTTCACCTTATTAAACGGTAAAGATTTGTAAAAATATTTTGTAAACGTTGGAAAGTGTTACATAATCTATGCTTGACGCATGATTTTTCGTTCTTGTTAGTACCTGTTACATATTATTTATTTGGCGTTTTTGATATAATTTTTGATTGCGTATTGTTATTTAATAATTCTTCTGTGATATATTTTTTAATTTATGAGAACTATGAGATCCAACCAGAGCTTCACGGGTTACAGATTTTTTTTTTCTTTTGAAAACTATATATGTATATATATATTTTTTACATTTAACACATTTCGTTTTAGATTGCCCACTAATAACACTAAAAAGCATTTTTATATAAAAAATATCAATTATGTATTATAAATAAAATTTTGAAATTTATAAAAAGTGATACTTTTATATTAGCCACATGTCAAAGTTTAATGACCGAAGCAATTGCCAAATATTTCCCTACTTGCAGCAGCCTGTTTGATTCTGATAATTCCAGTGGTTTAAGTGCGATTACACGTCTGTTGAATTTGCGTTTTATTTATGTTATTTTATTTATTTATTGATGAACCTTTAATTTTGTTATGGAAGAATAGACGGAAACCAATTCTGAACACTTTATATTGTTTAAAATGCAAACGGGTTAAACTTTCGTTATTGGGCTGCACGCCGTAGACAGATTTTAATTATGATTGAAAACTATTTTAAAAACCATATAAAATCAGTAAATTGGGATACAGTTTTCAAACAAATTGCTTTTGAAAGAACATTTTTTTCCCTGTTCTACGGTGTAGGTATTATAATTATGCGATATTTAGAATTTTTAAAAAATGCAGTAAAAAAAATTATGGATCATGTGTTGCCATCCTCAGTATGGCATCAATTACTCGCGGACATCTTTTTGCTGTATAATATATGAAATATAATATATGCAATATCTAGTTGATATTGCATTTGCCACTTTTAAAGAATTATCGGTTCTAATTCTTTCAACAAATATTTTTCAATGCATTCGATGGAAATAATTTTCATATCATTGATTTTTCTTGGGTTATTCTTGTTGTATGAGATATAATAACCAGATAAAGCGGAATTTCTAAATTTTATTAAAGTAATAGTAACAGTAGAAGAAAAGACCTGACCTATCAATACATTATGTACATTTTTCACATTGCGTTGAAAATATTATTCCGATGTATGTCTGTCGATAAGAAAGACTGCAAGTTTCAGAAAATTTTCAGTAACCGACGACAGACTTTGTTAACGGATTATTTTTTGTTAAAGCGAGTATGTTGTAATTAAAATAAATGGATGGAATTTTCGGCTAGTGTACTGCATCGGTTCGGGCAACCTGATTTTACCGAGACCCGACCAACCCCTGTCGGGTTGGCTTTAAAAGTTCTGAATATTTTTCAAATTAAAAAAAAACTGTACATTTGATTACTGAACAGACTTATGAACTGTACATCAGTGTGTATATCTTCATTTTTACACAAAAAAATAAAATTGATATTGGAGATGTACTTGTAAACTATTTTTCCCTAATCATAATAAATTATAGTAATTTTCTGTCATGTCTGATTCGGGTTGAAGTACATCAAGTTCGGGTTTTGGGTTGATTTTAAGCAAAATTTTCTTGTTCGGGTCGTCGCACAACTGACCCATGCAAGACTCTACTTTGTACCAATATACTAAAATGCAAATAAACAACGTGATAAATTTGTGTGTTTTATGGTTTTATCCCGTTCTCTATTTGTTATTTTAGTATTTTCATTCATTTCCAGTATGAATTTTCTTTTATTTTGCTGAATAATAAAGCTTAAACCCTGATGAAATGTCTGTTATATTGAGTTGTCCAGAAAGTCAATTAAATGTAGATGAAACATTTAGCTGCTTAATTGGGTCATTCCATTGTTTAACTATAAACATTTTTGAGCAGAAATATAAAGTAACATATCTACAGAAATATTCGGCCTGACAATTTATCCCGCTCAATGCTGCTAGACTGTTTCGTTTCTCTTTTCAAAAGCGATATTCATTATAAAACAATAAACGGCAGTGAAATGAAATACACATAAGAAGAAAATTTTTTGTGGCAATTTTTTTCTGCTTTGTTTCAAATCAAAACTTGTTCAAAAACAGATAATCAGCAGCTTATGATGTTCTCTCTTATCTCCTCCCTTGCCAAAGATACACACATCCTTTAGTATTGTGTACGAGGAAGATGATGTCATATGTGATGTATTGATTATAAAGATTATTTTGGGAAGAAATTCAAAGCCCAAGCATGAAACACCTGGCCAGATTGGAAGCACTTGTCATCTGTATTGACTACGGGATTTATGAAGTATCTCGATCGTGAAGGAAACACCGGGGAAATAAATCTGGAATACGGTAAAATGGGCTATTTTAAAGCTTTGTAACACTTTCCAACATAGTTTAAAGGTATTTAGGAATTCGGTTTACCTGTCTATTTGTCTACCGTCTGTCTGTCCTTACTCTAACTCGCGTAAATATACTCGGATTGTCATGCAACTAATATATGTTAATAAAGTTTACTATGGCATGTTCGGTATTGAAAATGAACTGTGTAGCATTTATATAGTTTATTTGGAGTAGACATTAAAAAGAAATCCGTTACATGACGGTCTATGGGGAAAAGTAGTTTGCGACGTATTGTAATGATGTTACACTATTTCAAACTATATCACTCAGGTGCACTAGAAGAGGCTTGCTACTACGATGGGCAAAGCATTCATTTACAGGGACACACAAAAGGATTTGTTACAGTACTGTGTCTGTTAACAGTAATTACTGGAAGTACATTTAAGTTGTGGCAGGCGTTTTTAAATTAAACTAATTTTTTGCCTATTACCTGGTGTGTATAAATTCTATGGATGATATACAAGGCTGCACAAAAGAATTCAGATACTTTTTTTTACTATAGATGGTAATTGCTGAAACTGGATTTTAAAATGTAGCATGCGTGTTCCAAATTGTTCACTTAGATATTTAAATGGGTGCGTGGTCATTTTGACATAGCTGGAAACGAACATGCTGATAAACTGGCCCGCGATGCAACGAAACCGTCACAGGACATCTTACAAAAAAATCTACCCATTTACACCATCACATTTAAAGAAGATTACAGCATCAGAATTAATAAGATCATGGCAAATGGATTGGAATCTGAGAACAACGGGTCGCTTTACTCACGCCTTAATCCCAACAGTATCAACAGATCTTCAACTACAAACCATGGCCCGTTTCCTCAATATCTCAACAAATTCGGCAAGGCATCGTCACCTAGATGCACCTGTGGGAAAAGAGGTACCTCCTTATATTATATCCTAGATTGTACCCTGACTGCCCACCATCACATTAGAAAGCCATCACAAATGAATCTGTCGGCCTGGTTTGCCTTACGTGCTGAAACAGCCAAAATTGTTTAAAAAAATAACTGATTGTATGTTTCTGCTAGAACGCAATCCATACTTATTCATGTTGCCTCCATTGGACTTAGTGGAGGTTGAGAATGAAGTGGACTTCTAATATGCATAAGGACCTTTACACACTCCATAAACTCTAACCTTGACAATTTGGTTATTCTTAATGGCATCATACAGTGTTATTTAGTATTTTTAGCATAATTTATCATTGTTTACTCTAGTATTATTATTCATTCATTATTGTTCATTAAGTACTTACTTGTATCCATTATTATTATTTACTTTAGCATCTTACAGTATTATTACATGGTAGTATTATTGCTCGGTATCACATAGTTTAGTAGTATTTAGTACTGCTCAGTAGGATTGGTAAATTGTATTTTCGGAATTTGTATTTTTGGAATCTTGTATTTTCAGAATTTGTATTTTTGGAATCTTTTATTTTTAGAATTTGTATTTTTGGAATCTTGTATTTTCATAATTTGTATCTCAGAATTGCATAGTATAATTATTGCGCAATATCACAAAGTATAATTTAATAATGTTCAGTATAATTAGGTAAACAAACCTGCTGAGCGGGGCTAGTTGAGCTTAAGCCGAAAGGTAGGCCACCCCGCTTGGTTTGACCTTGACCTTGTTTTCTTAGCTATCCTATTTCCCCATATTAAACGGTGAAGTTTTGTTAAAACATTCTGGAATTGTTGGAAAGCGTTTCAAAATCTATGCTTGACACATGATTTATTTATTTATTTATTTATTTTGTTATTGATTTTTTCAAAACGCAGCATTTATTTCAGTAATGTTTACTTTTCTTAGTGTAAGGGAAGTATTGCAATCATGCTTTGTGTGTGAATGACCATTTTGCGACTTATTCTGTGGGAATAATCACCAGGGAAAGGTGATAGAGTATAAGTGATTAATAGTGCGTCGATGTCATCAAGCATTAGTAGCGCAGAGGCAACGTCTCCAGTCTCAAAACGGGAGGTCCACCATTCAAATACAGACGATTCCAAATATATTTTGTTTTTAAATATTATAGTTCACTTACTGATCCCATTTTTGTACTCATACTGTTCCTATTTAAGTTTACTGTTTGAACCATGCAAAATGACTAGTCTGTGCTATGATTAAGTATTCTTTTCATAATTTTTATAATTAATGTTTTTTTACTTATATCAATTTTTAAATATTAAGAAATATTATGAATCTGAACCAGTATTGTAAAAACTAACTTTGTACTCATTTTATTTAAATCTCTAATGTAATATTCAACATCTGTGTTCTAAAATATGAATTTTCAATAAACAATTCTCCTCGTGGAGAATAGTTCCTATGCTTAACGGCTGGATCCCCACGAGAGAATGATTTCATTTTATTTCTTTCTGGAGTGGAGTTACTTAAGGGTTTTTTTTTTTTTTTTTTTTTTTTTGGGGGGGGGGGGGGAAATAAATGTTTGGATCAACAAAAATATTTTTCTTGAAAACTATTACGTTTAAATTATTATTATTAACACTTTCCAACCTAGTTGAAAAGTGTTTATGACTTCGGTTTGTCTAACCGTATGGCCGTATGGCCGTCTGCCGTCTGGCCGTGCTCTAACTCCGGTAAATATCCTCGGATTGCCCTGCAATTTTTATATGTCATTGTCGTTATCTATAGCATGTTCCCTATTTCAACTGAAGTGTGTAGCACTTATAGTTTTTTTACAGGGACATTCAAAAGAATTCCGTTACATTACGGTCTATGGGGAAAAATCATTTGCGGTTTATTTTAATGATGTTACACAATTTCAAACGCATTGTAATTGATATATATCACTAAGGTGCATTACAAGAAGCTTAATATGGAATAGGTGTGCATAGTACTTATAGTTACTTTACAGGGACAGTCAAAAGAATTCCGTTACATTACGTCTATGGAGAAAAATCGTTTGCGGTTTAATTAAATAATGCTTCACTATTTTAAACGCATTGAAATTTATATATATCAATAAGGTGCATTACAAGAGGCTTACTACAGAATAGTGTGTGTATAGCAGTCATCGTTCATTTACGGGGACACACAAAAGAATTCTCTAATGTCTGTTAACTATAATTCCTGGAAGTGCGTTTTAAGTTGCTGAACGCGATTTTAAATTTAACTCACTTTTTTTCTATTACTTAGTGTGTATAAATTTTGTAGATCATATATAGGGCAGCACAAAAGTTCGCGAACACATTTCCGTTTATTGACAAACTTCAGAAGGAGAATTTTAAACTGTGCCACGCGTTTCCTAACTAAACTAAAATTTAGCGTCCTATGTAGTATATATACAAATCTATAGATCATATACAGGGCTGAATAAAAGTATTCGGATATTTTTCCGAATATTGTATAGGTTGGAAATTCCTGAAATTACGTTTTTAAATATGTTATGCGTTTTCCAAATTGTTTACTTAGACGTTATCTTTCAGCTTATTAAACGGTAATGATTTGTAAAATTATTTTGGAAGCGTTGGAAAGTGTTACATAATCTATGCTTGACGCATGATTTTTCGTTCTTGTTATTATTATTTTGGTTACCAGTCGCAATTTTTTCATATTAAAAAAAATGTAAAATTATATTGCTTGACTTTTTTTACAAAAGATATAACGTGTTGTACATGCTAAGTGTTTTGAAACATTTTATAAATAATTGAAATTTAAATGCCCCTGAATTTTTAACCATCTTAGAAAGATTGCAAATCAGCGCAAGCCATACTTTTATTTTACTGTCTATGGGAGAAAAATAGTTTGTGATGCATTTTAATGATGTTAGGATATACTTGAAACGTAAAGTAAATTAAAATGGATCACTGAGATGCACTACAAAATGTTTTGTATAAATTATGAGTACGTAGCATTTATCTATTATCAATTACAAAATGATAATGGGGCGCAAAAAAGATTTCGGTTACAGGGCGGAATAGGATCAATTTCATTGTATGAAAAAATAATTTCTTAGCAATATTCTGTTAGTGCTGGAAAGTGTTTCATTATCTATGCCTGATGCATGATTTTTCGTTCTTGTCACATCTTACGTTAATTAAAACATAACTTAAAGTCCGCATCCCGATTTTCATTAAGCTCGTGAAAATCTACCTTGTTAAAATCTATGTAACCTCGGAAACCACAGAGCGCAGGGCTACGAAATTTGGCACATGGGTTGCTGGTAGGGGGCCCCATGAACGATTGGGGCAAAAAAATCGAAAATTTTAAATAGATTTTTTTTTTAATGTTATGCTTTTGACGAATTTTTGCCTTTTTTTTGTGTTCAAACCGTAATCGCACAAGTTCTAACCAGTTATAAATGTTTACTGCAATGTGAGATATCCATATTTCGTACGTCACGCTGCAATACCAAGAAGCTGTAGCGGGTATTACGATAATTCCTTTACCTAGCATGAGAATAATTAGAGATTATTTAATTGCGCTAAATTATTACCTTTTAAAAAAATAAAGAAGAACATTTTCTCACAAACATCAACAAAACTTTTTATTCCCTTATTCCAAAAATATCGTTTTATCGTCTGCTACCATAGCAACATAATAAATTAAACTTCATTAAAAAAAATGCACAGTAGTAGAAAAATATTTTCTACATATTTCTACATTTGGTTGTACTGATTTTTAATTTTGGTTTTATAATTACATTCATGAACTCCCGTGCCTAGAACGGGTTAAACAGCTAGTAAATAAATACAGCCTTATTCCCTATTAACGGTCTGAGAGAGAAATGTCAATGACTTTGTTCCAACCCCGTTTCTCTACGTCCATAAAAAAGGCTAAAAAATTCGATACATTTTATTGAATTTAAAATGGACTTCATGAAATGGGGCCGGTTGTTCGTTATTGAATAAAGAACTCTAGAATGGAAACAATATAGGAAACAGTTGTTTGGGAAATTGTTTTAAATATTTTTACTGCGTAAGAGTTTGTCCATCGTTCCAGACATTGGTGTTTACTCGCCTATCTATGCTTTGTTTAGCCGCTTGGGTAGATGTTTTTTATTTAAACGCGTTAACTTTTAAAATGTCTCTTAATGATTTTATTAATAAAATTGAATCAGTTCAGTAAAAATGCGTGCCAGAAAAAATTAATAAAATTAATAATATTAAAAGTATTATAACTCGGCAAGTTTCGATCTTAGAAGCATTGAACTTTTACTATTTTGTTAGAGCATGGAAAACGTGTTTCTAAATAAAACTTATAAGCCATAAGAATCGTATAAAAATTTTAATTTCGTAACTATTTTAACGTAAATCGATTTTCATCTGACGAAACAACGTTTGAAACATTTTCGCAATTAAAACTATACTTCTAAAACTAATATTTGAAACATTTTTGAAATTGGAACTATACTTCTAAAACAAATATTTGAAACATTTTTGCAATTGGAAGTATACCTTTGAAACTAACATGTGAAACATATTTGCAATTTGAAGTACACCTCTGAAATTAATGTTTGAAATATGTTTTGCAGTTGGAAGTATACCTCTAAAATTAACATTTGATACATTTTTGCAATTGGAAGTATACATCTGAGACTAACATGTGAAACATTTTTGCAATTGGAAGTATACCTCTAAATTTTACATTTGAAATATTTTTTCAATTGGAAGTATACCTTAAAAATTAACATTTATCTTTGTAATTTGAAAGTATACCTTAAAAATTAACATTTATCTTTGTAATTTGAAAGTATACCTTAAAAATTAACATTTATCTTTGTAATTGAAAGTATACCTTAAAAATTAACATTTATCTTTATAATTTGAAAGTATACCTTAAAAATTAACATTTATCTTTGTAATTTGAAAGTATACCTTAAAAATTAACATTTATCTTTGTAATTTGAAAGTATACCTTAAAAATTAACATTTATCTTTGTAATTGAAAGTGTACCTTAAAAATTAACATTTATCTTTGTAATTGAAAGTATACCTTAAAAATTAACATTTATCTTTGCAATTGAAAGTATACCTTAAAAATTAACATTTATCTTTGCAATTGAAAGTATACCGCAAAAATTAACATTTGAAACATTTTTGCAAATGGAAGTATACCGCTAAAATTAACATTTGAAATATGTTTGCAAATGGGAGTATAACTCAAAAACTAACATTTGAAACATTTTGTAAATAGAATTACAATTAAAACTAACAGTTAAGGAATTAGCTATTGGTCAACTATATGAATGTTATTTTGTTTGTTTCATTTTACTTTTTAAACCAAATTTAAGAAGAAAATATTTCTGATATATATTTTTAATAAAAGAGATGTGATACTGTGTGATACTTTAAAATTTGAGCATAAAAGAACTTGTATTTTTAAAAAAAAATCTTCTTTAACAATCGAACTGTATTACAAATACAAAAAAATGGCATCAAAACCGATTGAAAAATCTCAATGATCTTCTGAAAGATTATATTTTAAAAAAAATTGCACTCGTTCAACCAAAACTGATAATCAGCAGCTGTTGATGTTCCTACTTCTTTCTCGGAGGACGTATTTTGTATCGATTTATAATTTTATTTTTTCCCTTTAAAGAAGTAAAATCGCTCGATACGAAACAAAGTTGAAATCTTTGTAAAATTTTAATTATGTGGTATATTGGTTCGGGAAAATGAAGCAAAATAAAATATTGATTTTCAATAAAGTGAGATAAAGGGTGAATTTGCATTTCCTGTAATATTAAATAATATATATTGTAGCGAGAATTCTGTTTCTTTCAAAAACTGTTTTTAAAATGAAGCTAGGGGATCCAAGCCGGGTTGGTTTACAGAACATAGATAACCATTTTTAATTGTAAATTCCAATTGGATACCTGAGGTCAATCTCTATGCACGCTCCTTTGTACTTATTCGATTTTGATTACAAGTTTTTTTACTAAGATACTTTCCCTTTCGGAATCGGTTTTGAAAGTGAAAGTATTCGCAATAAAAAAAAACTGCAACAGCAATCGAATAAGTACAAAGGAGCGTGTACAGAGATTGACCTCAGCTATCCAATGCAAAAAAAAAAAATCATTTAAAAATATTGAAATGCGAACGAGATATCTTAAAAAATTTCCTCCATAGGATTAACATTAGCAAGCGGGTGTTTTCGTCTGAGTGAAGTAGCCTCTTAATTATCTACGTTAGTCATATGATGTCTGAAAGAAAAATGCCCCCAGTGGGTCATCATGAACGTTTTTAGGAAAATACCAATAGTGAATTTCTTTTGAAAATAATGCACTACTAAGTTGTTATAATAAAACTTTAATCATTAGTATTCTAATAATATAATTCGTTCTTTTTTGCAGGGAGGGGGTATGGGAAACAAAAAGGGGAAAAGGAAGACCGCACTACCTTACTAAATCTTTGAAAAAGTAAGAACATTGGTCACTTTTGACCAATTTTTAACCCTTTGGGAACCTCTTAATAAAATCCTGATTACTCCCATGCCCCCCCCCCCTCCCCTCAAACGGGGAAATCAATTGCATGGCAATCCGAGTATATTTACGACAGTTAGAGTCGGGACAGACAGACAGACAAACTGAATTCATAAACACTTTTCAACTATTTTGGAAAGTGTTAAGAAGAAACTGTCCCATAAAACATCAAGTTCATTTGAAGGAAAATGGAGTTCCTCTTCACCGTTCCTCCTTCTTCGCATTTGACTGCATACGTACTCATCGAAAGGTAAAACAACATTTACAGGCATCGGCTTGCAAGCACTACTCAGCTCATTTGTTACATGCCTGTAAAAATTGTTTTACCTTTTGATGAGTATAACAAGGTGTCCCAAAAAAGACGCGCTTTAATCTTTTACCTGTTGGAGATACGGGGGCAATGTAAATTACAAAAGTGCTTTCAAATAACGTGGTAATTACGATTTCTAGATGAATTTCATAATTTTCAAAGTATCATAACTTCGTGCGTTTCAACGCGCAAGAATGCAATTTTTAAGCTCTTTTATTTAATTTCACTTAGTTTTTAGGGTTCCGTACTTGAAAAGTAACACGAACGAAAAATCATGCGTCAAGCATAGATTATGTAACACTTTCGAACGCTTCCAAAATAATTATACAAATCATGACCGTTTAATAAGCTGAAAGATAACATCTAACTAAACAATTTGGAAAACGCATAACATATTTTAAAACGTCATTTCAGGAATTTCCAACCTATACAATATTCGGAAAAATATCCGAATACTTTTATTCAGCCATGTATAGGATCTATAGATTTGTATATATACATTGGATGCTAAATTTTAGTTTAGTTAGAAAACGCGTAGCACAGTTTAAAATTCTCCTTATGGAGTTTCTGTCAATAAACGGAAATGTGTTCGCGAACTTTAGTGCTGCCCTGTATACGATCTACAGAATTTATACACAACAAGAAATAGATAAAATTAAGTTAAATTGAAAATCGCGTTCAGCAACTTAAAACGCACTTCCAGGAATTATTGTTAACAGACAGTAGAGAATTCTTTTGTGTGTCCCTGTCAATGAACGAAGACTGCTATACACACAATATTCTGTAGTAAGCCTCTTGTAATGCACCTTAGTGATATATATAAATTTCAATGCGCTTAAAATAGTGAAACATTATTTAATTAAGCCGCAAACGATTTTTCTCCATAGACGTAATGTAACGGAATTCTTTTAACTGTCCCTGTAAAGTAACTACAAGTGCTACGCACACCTTATTCCATATTAAGCTTCTTGGAATGCACCTTAGTGATATATATGAATTACATTGTGTTTGAAATTGTGTAACATTATTAAAATAAACCACAAACGATTTCTCCCAACAGACCGTAATGTAATGGAATTCTTTTGAGTGTCCCTGTAAAAAAGCTAAAAGTGCTACACACTTCTGTTGAAATAGGGAACATGCTATAGATAACGACAAAAACATATAGAAATTGCAGGGCAATCCGACCATATTTACGGGAGTTAGAGCACGGACAGACGGCAGACAAACCGAAGTCATAAACACTTTTCAACTAGGTTGGAAAGTGTTAAAAACGGAGCCATTATAAGATCACTCTTCTGTCTGTCTGTATGTCCGTCTGTCAGAGCTCTTTTTCTCGTAAAATATCGGACGGGGAAAGTTCAAACTCGAGAAAGTTATTTTACCCACATATTTTCAAATTATCGGCCATTCACAAACATGCTTAGGAAAAATTTAAGAGGCTAATTAAGTTACTTTAAAAAAAAAAAAATGTATATCGTGTGTGAAAGATCTCGTAATACGAAACTCAAAAATATATTCGTTTTAATTTTAGATATTATATTTTCAGGGATGTCGTCGAAAATACACTGCAAAAATATGAATCTACTGAAACTAAAATTATGAAAAAATGAGGGTAATAGAAATTTATTTAAACTTTTCAGAAAAACTATAGCGATTTTCCTAGGTCACATAGTTTTTGAGAAAAACGCATTTTTCCGTTACACACAAACTTTACTTTTCGGGCGGTCAACGAAAGAGTTGACAATCGCTCGCGGTATCTATCAACACAGAATCATCCAAGGATATTCGATAGTGATTTTCGAAAAAAATTGTCTGTAATTAGCCGAGATATTAATTAAGTTACTTGAAAAAAGAAATTATTTTTATGTATCGTGTAGGGTATCGTTCGAAAGATCTGGTAACATCGAACTTGAAAATAAATTTGTTTTATTTTTAGGTATTATATTTTTCAGAGATATCGTTGAAAGTGTACAGCAAAAATATGTTTCCCCTTTCCTATTTCCAGCTCAAAACGTCGACTTTGACAGTATTTTCTGAAATATCTCTTATCTTTACCAAAAAAAGGAAAACGTGTATCGATTATATAATTTCTGAATAAGAACACCTAACAATTTCATGCGTTTCCGAACAAAGATGAATTAAATAATGTGTTAGAAAGTAGACTGTTTGGATTTGAGAACAGCCTTAAGTGAGTTTCAGAAACTTGCTCAAGTCAAAAACTTTGATTCTAGGTCGTCAGCTTTAAAAAATTTCAAGTTTAGTGACTTAACTATTATAATGTGAACACGATATTATCCAAGTTTGATAAATATTCTTTTTAGGTGCGTTCAATTTTATATAAATACTTAGAACCTATAGTCGTCGTCTAGTCCGTCCGTCCGTCCGCATATAAAAGCGCAAAAATTACCCAACCAACTGGTTTGAAATTTAATATATACATATAATCGTTTCAGAATTTTGTCGAGTCATTACAAATTTTATGAAAATCGAATCAAAACTTAAAAAGATATTAATAAAAGTTTTCTTTATTCTATTAAATCTTATCATACGTAATCTATATGATAAAAGTGCAAGTCATGTGACTGAGGAAAACAAATACAGGCTAACGACATCTTTTTCCATATGCGAAGCGGCCATTTTTTTTTTTCAAAATTAATTTTTCGAATAAAATTGCGTAAAAGTTACAGTTTTAGAAAGATCGTTCAAAAAAATTGTTTGCTTGAGAGATGAGTTACATTAAAAAAATGTATAGATTCTGAGATAACTTCAGTGAAAATTAGGTTAACAGCCGAATATCTCAATCTATTAAAGTAAATAAACAAAAGATTCATTCATCATCATGAGTCATAGAAATATTAAACCCTGGAGGTAATCATTAGCAAAGCAAGATCTCCATGGTAAATTTTACATCCGCTTTCTGGTGTCGAAAAAAAAATTTGCATCTGTAAACATCGCATACGTAATAATAATAATAAAGAAAAAAAGCTTCCTCATTTCGCTCATAGCAGACGATATAATTTATTTCACTGAAATAATAACGATGATTTTTTAAATTGTATAACTAGTTATAGCACGAAACGAACGCACCTCATTTGTCACGTTCAATGTGCAAATCCCAACTTGCTTATTTTGAAGTATTTTTTCTCAAACCCGCGCTGTGAAAATCCTTTATTGAAACTTCAGACTGTTGTGTTCAGACACAGATGTTATTTTCAGACACAGTTGAAGCCAGGGTGATGATCTCTCTCTTCTTGGCTTCGTTTTTCTCTCTCCGTGACGAGTCACGCGATTTCGAAAACTGCATTCGATTCTGCGGCTTTCTTTCTTCTGTGTCAATATTTATCCGCACAGCTTGTTTTTCTTTTCTTTTTTTATTTCTTCTCTCTTAATTGCGATATAGGTCATTCGGTCAGGAGAACTCCTAGGAATTAGTCTCTTTCCTTAATGGAATGGCGGGTGTTTTTTCTTTCTCCTCCATTGGATTTATTATTATTTATTTTGTTTGCATGTGCTTGGATATGACTGTGAGGGTATGTAAGTGTGTACACTTGGGTCAATCAACTATGCTTCGTTTTTGTTTTTGTCCCCGATTTTATTTAAAAATTTAATAAAAACGTTCTAAAACTACTAAGTATATTTTTTATTTAGCCAAAAAATAGCTGGAATATTAATTTATTAAATGATACACAGTAGTTTTTACACTAGTGTGCAAAACTTAAGCAAGAAACACAAAATGTTAATTTCTGAACACGCGAGTACTCAAAAGGAAATTCTATAAAGAACAAGTGTAAATAATAGGTTACTAATAATGGTTACAAGTGTCTCAGTCACTACGGTGAATCAAAATATGGGATCTTTCACTCGTCTCATTATTACTCTCAAATTATTGTTATTACTGAAAAGTCACTGTGACTGTGGCTTTGTGATGGGTCACCAAGTGACACTGCAATGACGTCACTTTGTGATTCTCACGTGACTGTTATTTGAAGACTCAACTTTGAAGTCACTGTGATAATTGCATTGTGATGCGTCATAAATAATGTCACAATGAAGTCGCATGGTGACTTTCAGGTGTCTGACATTCTACTGTGAAGTCACCATTGCACTCCTTTGTGAAAAGTCACCAGATGATTTCATTTTCTGTCACTTGGGAACTCATCGCAGAACAGCTATCACGATGACTTTACAGCGGAGTGTCAAAATGACAGTCACATGAGAGTCACAAGGTAACTTCATTGTAAAGTCACCTGGTGACTCGTCAAAAAGCAGCAGTCATGGTGACGTATCAGTGGAGTGACCAAATGGAGACGAATGAAAGATATCATATTTCAGTTCATTGTGGTGACTGTGACACTTGTGAACATTTGTGATGTCAAGAAGACTTCACATCGACTGGCTGTGCTGTTAGGGTAGTACCTGTTTCCTACACTTTCTGTTTATAAAATTTCCTTTTGAGCACTCACGCGTTCAGAAATTAGCATTTTGTGTTTGTTGCTTAAGATTTGCACACTAGTGTATCTATCCGAAGAATAGCTGCAATAATAATTTATGTTTAGCAGTGAAAAATATTGAAATAATTTTTAATATATATTTTTTGTTGTTGTTTTAAAACTATAAATTATAGTTTTTATTTATCGGAGGGATAGCTGGAATAATAACACTGGTTTACAAATTTAAACATTTTTTATATACTTTTGATGAAACACCTATTTTCTTATTATACTACCTCTTACTAATAAAAGGCGCTATTTGAAAAAAATCTATCGCGTCATATTTTTAAAATTTTTACATTTTTCAATATTCATATTTTTAATTCTATAATATATCTATCACGTCGCATTCAACTTATCGGCATTGTCAACTTAGATTCTATATTCTATTTTCTTGTGTTTTTGTGAACTAAAGTGGTTTTGTTTTTGATAAAATGTCTTATAGAGTGTGTAAATTAAATTCTGGTCGTTTTTGTTACGTTTGTGGACAATTTATATTCGCAAAAAAAGGAAGACCGATATCGGAATGTTCTAAAACAGCATATGTGCATTATTTTGGATTCTCAGTGATTAATCAAGATAAAAAGTGGGTCCCAGATGTTTTTTGTGAAAGCTGTAGGCTTACTCTTATATGCTGGGCTTCGGGAGAAAAAAAGTATCCTCAATTTGGATCACCAATGCTGTGGAGAGAACCTTCAAATCACGAAAATGACTGTTATTTTTGTTTGACCAAAAACTGCAGGCTTTAATTAAAAAAATAAACATAAAATTCCCATATTCTGACATTCCATCAGTCTCAAAACCGATATCACATTCGGAAACTGTCACATCTTGTATGTGCAGGTATGTCAAGTGCGAGTTGCCAAGATAGTGACGATCTGTTTATGGAGAATGAAAATTATGACGAATTCGTAATCGAAGATGATAAAACGCCACATTTAATAAACCAAAATGAGTTGAACAACCTTGTGCGAGACTTGCAACTATCTAAAACAGTGGAACTTATTGACACCAAATGTCAAATTAACGTATTACCGAAATCGAAGTCAAATTTTCAGCAGTTATTTCACAAAAAAAAAAAAAAAAAAAAAAAAAAAAGGTCATCCATAGATTCTTAGGAAATTATAAAGATGAAAATTATGAAAAAAATATTGCTGTTTTATTAAAAAACTTATCATGCAATGGGTGTGAACATGTCTCTGAAGGTACATTTTCTCCATTTACACCCGGATTTTTCCCCTTAAAACTTGGGCGCCGTGAGTGACGAGCAGGGCGAGCGTTTTCACCAAAACCTTAAACTTTTTGAAGACAGACACAAAGGTTTTTGGGACGAAAGTATGTTAGGGGACTACTGCTGGTCTATTTTAAGAGAAACAGATCAAGACAATTATAAAAAAAAAAAGAGTAAAATTAATCATTTCTAATTTTTTCTTTTTATATTTCATGTTATTATTATTTTTTTAAGTATTTAATAAATATTTTTTTAACTAGACGTGACAGATTTTTTTCAATAATTTTCCCGTACTCGGTGCACTAGAATCTATTCAAAAATACACATTTCGGTGAAAGTATATAAACCGTGTAAACCAGTGTAATTTATGTTTCAGCAGTGAAAAATTTCGAAATAATTGTTAATATATTTTTGTTGTTGTTTTTAAAACTATTAATTGCAGTGGGAAATTTCTAAATAAATATTAATATATATTCGTTTTAAAACTAATTTATTGTAGTTTTCATTTATCCGAAGAAAGCTGGAAAATTAATTTATGTTTCAGCAGTGTAAATTTTCTAAATAAATATTAATATATATATTTTTTCGTTTTAAAACTAATTTATTTTAGTTTTCATTTATCCGAAGAAAGCTGGATCATTAATCTGTGTTTTAGCAGTGAAAATTTTTGAAATAATTTAACATTTGTTTATTTTAAAACTATTAGCAGTACTTTTTATTTATCCGAAGAATAGATGGAATATTAATTTATGTTTCAGCAGTGAAAAAATTCGAAATAATTGTTAATATCTTTCATTTTAAAGCAATTGTAATTTTTTTTATCCAAAGAATATTTGAGATATTAATTTATGTTTTAGCAGTGAAAATTTTCGAAATAAATATTAATATCTTTTTTATTGTTGTTGTTTTAAAACTATTAATTGTAGTTTTTACTTATTCGAAGAATAGCTAGAATAATAATTGATGTTTTAGCAGTGAAAAATCTCGAAATAATTAATATATATTTTTTATTTTGTTGTTTTAAAGCTATTAATTGCAGTTTGTATTTATCCGAAGAATAGCTGGAATAAAATTTGTTTTAGCAGTGAAAATTTTCGAAATAATTGTTGATATCTTTTGTTGTTTTTGTTTTAAAACTATTGTAGTTTTTATTTATCCGAAAAATAGCTGAAATAATAATTTATCATTGGCAGTGAAAAATATTTAAATAATATTTAATATTTTTTTTTGTTGTTTTAAAACTATTAATTGCAGTTTTAATTTATCCGAAGAATAGCTGAAATAACAATTTATGTTTTAGCAGTGAAAAATTTCGAAATAATTGTTAATATCTTTTTTGTTGTTATTGTTGTTTTAAAACTATTAATTGTAGTTTTTATTTATCCGTAGAATAGCTGGAATAATAATTTATGTTTTAGTTGTGAAAAATATTGAAATAACTTAAAATATATTTTTGTTGTTGTTTAAAAAGTATTAATTGTAGTTTTTATTTATCCGAAGAATAGCTGGAATATTAATTTAGCTTTTAGCAATGGAATATTTCGAAATAATTGTAAATATATTTTTGTTTGTTTGTTTTTTGTCGTTTTAAAACTATTAATTGTAGTTTTTAATTATCAGAAAAACAGCTGGAATAATAATTTATGTTTTAGTAGTGGAAAACATTGAAATAAATTTTTATATGTTTGTTGTTGTTTTAAAACTATTAATTGTAGTTTTTATTTATCTGAAGAATAGCTGGAATAATAATTTATGTTTTAGCAGTGAAAAATATTGAATAATTTTCAATATATATATATATTTTGTAGTTGTCATTGTAAAAATATTAAGTGTAGTTTTCATTCATCCGAAGATTAGCTGGAATATTAATATATATTTTAGCAGTGATAATTTTCGAAATAATTGTTAATATATTTTTTCTTCGTAATAACATAGGTAACAAAATTGCCGCAACATACACATTTCTGAAAAATGATCTTGTGGGAGGGGGGGGGGGGATGCACTGCTAGTAAGCGTATCTAAAACTTTATTTAATCATATAAGTGAACATGCTAAATAAAATTTTGAATTAATTATTTATATTTTTTCAAAATTAAATTAACTGGCTCGTCTTTGGTGCAAAAAATAATTCACTCAACCACTTGTCAGAGTTTTCCCCTGGTTTTAAAAAAAGGACAAGTTGTTTCTAGTAGAAAAAAGGCACTTAAATGATGGAAACGTAGTTAAATTTTATTATTTTAACCCTTTATATCCTGAATTAATTTTCCAGCTATTTTCTAATTGTATTTTTGCATCATTGGATAAGTTTTGGTGCAGAATAAACATAGGAAAGAGGAAAATAATTTTTATAGTGTTTTAGTGGTTAATTATATGCAACTGTAACCACCATAAATTTTTTACCCTATGATATAAAATAAAATAGTAAATTTCAAATAGTAAACTTCAAATAAAATATAGGAAATGTTCACCTGTAGAGTATAGAAAACAATAGAAAATAATAGTACAAAATAACTGGTAATAAACCACTAAAATTACTCAAAAGAAGAACAACATGCATGTCAATTCTATTGCAAAATGGATTTCGAATGTAGCGTGGCAAATGTAAAATCCCTACAATGCAAAGAAAGAGGATATGTGCTTGAATTTGCCATCTCCTGCCTGCTGTCAGAAATACACTCTTTGTGCCATTGTGATTACCGTTAGGAAAAACGGTCATATTACGAATATATAGGTTTTTTATTAAAGTGGTACTTATAAGTACCGTCAGGATAAAAAGGGTTAACACATTCATACACATTGGTAAAGATATAATAGAAAAATTTTCAACTGTTTTTCACTCAGTTGTGAAAATTTCAAATTGTATTATATATTTACTAACTAGTATGATCGTGTAAAAATAATTTATTGCATTGTAATATTACACATGTTACTCAATGAAATTTTCTAGTTATTATACAGTATAAAAGACCACTAATCCGCGCAGCTTTCTTCCAAGCGTTTTGCGGATTTGAGGCTTTTAAAAGATTACACGCCACATGTATTTAATCTTTGTTTAATCTTTTTTTTTATTCATATTTTGGGGAAAATTAGATTGTTAAAACTTAAAAATAAATAAATTACACACTTAAACATATGAATTAAGTAAGAATTATTTAAAAAATAAATCATTGATTTTTATATTTTATAAATATATCATCAAAAGTTGTTTGTTTTAAACCATGTGGTTTGCGTTTCAGTATTGTATCGCGCAGTTTTCTATAAATAACCATAATTGACTGCTAAATTATAAAATTTTGTTTTTAGAAATTTAAGTATATTTTATCATATATTCTAAATGCATGTGCATTAAATATAAATTTATTGATATTTATATTTTTAAAGATATCATCAAAAGTTGTTTGTTTTAAACCATGTGGTTTACGTTTCAGTATTGTATCGCGCAGTTTTCTATAAATAGCCATAATTAACTGCTAAATCATAACATTTTGTTTTTAGAAATGCAAATATCTTTTATCAAATATTCTAAATATACGTATAAGCATTAAATAGGAATTTATTGATATTTATATTTATCAATATTGATTTAAGGAATTAATTGCTGTATTTTATAAATTGTTTCATCTTCAATTCTATAAATTGTAACTATTTCTAGAAAATAAATATGTTGTCCAAGTAACCATCTTTCATTAATAAAAATGCTAAGAGTTATTTTTTAAAAAGGAATATATACATTTTTTTATTTACCATACAAATGATTAAATAATTAAAATATTTTTATGATACTATAATTTTAAATAAGTTTAATTGATGTAGGATACATATATATCATATATAAGATTAAAGCTGGGAGGAAAACTAAAAAATGGTTGTTATTGAAAAATTATGTTTTAAGAAATAAAATTCTTTGTTTACATTCATTTACAGGTTCGCGAATAAATGGTATTCTACTGTATTATTTTCATTACTACATATTATCTTTTCAGTTCAAAAACATCTTTAAAGATAATATTTAATAAATTATAATATTTAATAACGATAATATTAAATTAAATAAAATTTATTTAAAAAAAATAATTCCATGTAATAATCGAAGTCGGGAAATTTTATATTCTTTCGTTGTTGAAATAAACCGTTTTTTTTTTTCCGACAGTTTTAATTAATTTCACTACTTTTATTCCATTCGTTAATTTAATAAAATAAAAAATCTAACTGTCTTATAATTTTATATCTTTCAACGATTTCATGTAAGTACTTATATTTAACAATGCAAATTGCTGAGCGAAAAGAAGGAAGAAGAAAACGAATGTGATAAGTGCCAAGCTTTATACATTTAAATTGTTGGTATCCAATAATTGGTACTTTATAATGTGTTAAAATAAATTTCTTATAGAAATATTTATTTCGAAATTAAAAACTTCCTTTTAAAAGCTTTTTAAAAAATGTGAAGGTTAGAAGTTTGCGTAAGCTTCAAAGTTTAGAAATTCTCTGTTTGTTTTGCATTAAAATAATTAAAATAGAGACATAGATTCGACAGTTGTTTAAAAATGCTGTCCCGTTCTAAATTAAATATTTTTATTTCATCCATTCTGCTAATAAAATTTTCTTTGTATATATAAAATATATAATATACGTAAAATATTCATTTTTAACAATGCATTTGTTGAGCGAGAAGAAAGAGAAAATATGTGTATGAGGCATTTAATTAGTCGGTGCCCAACAATTAACGCTTTATAATTACGTAAAATCAATTTACCGACTGAAACATTAATTGGTTCTCTATCCTGTCAGACACAGTTTTTTTCTCTTCTTTTTTTTCCCCATTCTTTTTTTAAACAAAAGATTTTAAGACCTAATTAAAAAAATAATTTTAAAGCATTCGTTTATTTCAAATAAAGACTTATTTTAAAAATGTATTATTAAAAGAAAAATGTCGTTTGTTTACAATAGTTAGAGTTTTATAATGCGGTAAAGAAAATTAGTGACTGCAATATTTATTTTTGATATAATTAAAGATTTTTCAAAATCGACCGTAGTGTAACGGAATTATTTTGAGTGTCCCTGTAAATGAACGATGAATGCTATGACCACCATGTTCTATTCTATAGTCAGGATCTATCTGTCCTTGCTCTAACTCGCGTGTAAATATAGTCGGATTGCCATACAATTGATATATGTTAATGAGGTTTACTATGGCATGTTCGGTATTGAAAATGAAGTGTGTAGCGTTTATACTTCATTTACAGAGACACTCGAAAGAATTCCGTTACACGGTTTATGGGAAAAAATTCTTTTGCGGTGTATTTTAATGATGGTACACTATTTCAAACATATATATATATATATATATATATGTGTGTGTGTGTGTGTGTGTGTGTGTGTGTGTGTAACTGAGGTGCATTACAAAAGGATTACTATAGAATAGGGTTAAATTTAACTAATATTTTACCTGTTACTTGGTGTGTATAAGTTCTATAGATGATATACAGGGCAATTTAACTAATATTTTACTTGTTACTTGGTGTGTATAAGTTCTATAGATGATATACAGGGCAATTTAACTAATATTTTACCTACTACTTGGTATGTATAAGTTCTATAGATGATACTGGGCGGCACAAAAGTACTCCAGTAAATTTCCTTTTATTGACGCAAATTGCTGAAGGGGAACTTGCAACCGTGCTATGCACTTCCTAACTGAACTAGATTTTAGCATACTATATGTAAAGTTTTATGCATTTAATTTGTCGGTATCCAAAAATTGTTTCTTTTTAATGCGTTAAAGTACATTGTAGAAATATTTCTTTCGAAATTAAAAACTTTCTTTTAAAAGCTTTTTTTTTTTATGTGAAAGTTGAGTTTGCGCAAGCTTCAAAGTTAAGAAATTCTCTGTTTGTTTTCCATTACAATAATTAAAATGAAGACAGTTCTTTAAAAATGTTGTCCCGTTCTAAATTAAATATTTTTATTTCATCCATTCTGCTAACAAAATTTGAAATTGGATTATCTTTTCTTTGATTATTCAATATAAGTTAAATATATTCCTTTTTAACAATGCACTTGTTGAGCGAGAAGAAAGAGAAAATATGTGTACAGTGTAGTGTACGATGCATTTAATGAGTCGGTGCCCAACAATTAACGCTTTATAATTACGTAAAATCAATTTACCGACTAAAATATTAATTTTTAATTGGTTCTCTATCCTGTCAGACACAATTTTTTCTCTTCTTTTTTTTTTTATTCCCATTCTTTTTTCTTCTTTCTGTTTTTCATTTTTAAACAAAAGAATTTAAGACTTAAACGAATGATTTAAAATTATTTTCTTTTTATTATTATTTCAAATAAAGACTTATTTTAAAGATGCATTATTAAAAGGAAAATGTCGTTTGTTTACATTAGTTAGAGCTTTATAATGCGGTAAAGAAAGCTAGTGACTGCAATATTTATTTTTAATATAATTAACGATTTTTAAAAATTCACCGTAATATAACGGAATTATTTTGAGTGTCCCTGTAAATTAACGATGAATGATATGACACCCATGAACTATAGTAAGGATCTGTCCTGCGTGCTCTAACTCGCGTAAATATAGTCGGATTGCCATGCAATTGATATATCTTAATGAGGTTTACTATGACATGTTCGCTATTGAAAATGAAGTGTGTAGCGTTTATACTTCATTCATAGAGGCACTCAAAATAATTCCGTTACATTACGGTCTGTGAAAGAAAAATCATTTGCGGTGTATTTTAATGCTTGTACGCTATTTCAAACATATTAAAATTCATATATATAACTGAGGTGCACTACAAGAGGCTTGCTATAGATTAGGGTATGAAAACGCATTCATCGTTCATTTACAGAACACACAAAAATTTCGGTTACGGTCTAAGAACAATAATTGCTGCAAGCCCGTTTTAAGTTGTGGTACGCCTTTTAAAATTTAACTAATATTTTGCCTATTACTTGGTGTGTATAAGTGCTATAGATGATATACAGGGCAACACAAAAGTACTCGAGTACATTTCCGTTTATTGACGTAAATTGCTGAAGGGCAACTTGCAACCGTGCTACGCACTTCCCAACTGAACTAAATTTTAGTTTACTATGCCAAGCTTTATACATTTAATTTGTCGGTATCCAAAAATTGTTGCTTTATAATGCTTTAAAGTAGATTATAGAAATATTTCTTTCAAAATTAAACACTTTCTTTTAAAAGCTTTTTTTTTTTTAATGTGAAAGTATTTAATTAGTCAGAGCCCAACAATTTATAATACATAAAATCAATTTACCGACTAAAATATTAATTTTTAATTGGTTCTCTATCCTGTCAGACACATTTTTTTTATCTTGTTTTTCTTTTATGTCCATTCCTTTTTCTTTCTTTCTTTTTTTTTTAAACAAAAGAATTTAAATAATGATTTTAAAGCATTCTTTTCTTTTCAAATAAAGACTTATTTTGAAATGTATTATTAAAAGAAAAATGTCGTCAGTTTAAATAAGGTGAAAGATGATGCCTATGTATTTTTTTTTTTTTTTCAAATTCAACCAAGCAGGGAGGCCTACCCTATGGTTTAAGCTCTACAAGCCCTGCTTGGCAGGTTTATTTAAAAAATATAGATATACAATTTAGGCCATTAGGCTACAGTAAAATACCATAATTACAGTAAAATATAATATTCTTCAGCAATCCAAAGTTCTACTAATCTTCTAATTGGCCTACAACTGCCACGTTTTGAAAAATGAGTTGTTTTTTTTTTTTTACAAAATCTTAATACATTCTGTTATGTTCTGTTGTAAATTTGCTCTTTTTAGAACATAGCTAGAATTATTGCATAGCAATTGTATAGAAGCATGGATGCAGGTTTCTTTATGTGGCAGAGCTGACAAGTCTCCGGCTTTTTTGATACCAGTCCTTTAGTACAGAAAATGTTGTTTTATTTTATTGCAGCATTTTGGGATTTGAAAGAACAACATTATTCTCTAAAAATTTACTGGCGTGCAAATAGCCGGAGACTTGGCAACTCTGATATGGTATGTTGATGTGAGAGTGCACTCTAATATATAGTGAAGGGATAGGTCACATACGCAGAGACTTGAAGCCGGTTTTCCAAACCTATGCAAGTAGGATGTAAAAGCACCGTAATTTGTTGCGAATATGTATAAATTTCTGTGATGCAGAATTATGTCGTCTTTTATTTTTGGAAATAGTTAATACATATACCGACCAGTTTCTGCATTTATCCCATTCACTTTGGCGTTTTGTGAGGATTTCTTGTTTAATTAATCTCTAAGTGAGAATGAGGAAATGGATGGAATTTTTTGTCGCTTAAGAGCCTGCCTAAACTAGTCACGGGAAGAAACGCTCAAGCTAATGTTAAGTCTATGGGAAGGTTCTAGCGCGATTTCTCGCTCTCATTTTAATATTTTTAAATGCTTTTTTTGCATAGGATAGCTGAGGTCAATCTCCAACGTTGTTAGTTTTTACTTTTTCGATTTTGGTTCCAGTTATTTTATATATGGGTACTTTCACTTTCAGAACCGGTTCCAACCGGCTCCAAAATTGAAAATGCCCGCTTATAAAAAAACTGAAACAAAAATCGAAAAAGTAAAAACTAACAACGTTGGAGATTGACCTCAGCTATCCTATGCAAAAAAAGCATTTAAAAATATTAAAATGCGAGCGAGAAATCGCGCTAGAACCTTCCCATAGACTTAACATTAGCTTGAGCGTTTTTTCGCATGACTGATGTAGGCTCTTAAAGCAGTTGTTTCTTTCGCTAAATTATCGGCTAATTCGTTGCCTCTTATTCTTGCATGACTTTTCACACATTGGAAGTAAATATTTCTTTGGGGTTTGTTGTATAGTTCCTGAATAATTTCAATTATGGTTTGGTTCTTTGAATTTATGTCTTCAAGCGCATTTTAACTAAAAAGACTATCTGTGTAAATTGTAAAACTATTAGACATTATTACTAATCGAATGTTCACAGTCACATTTTTGAAGTGAAAACTTCTTTAGGCGCGTTGGGCATTTTTTGAGATGGGAAAAAATCATTGAAATCGCGACAATGTTACTGTAATCGACACCTCTGTATATTTGAAGTGAAAACTTCTTTAGGAGCGTTGGACATTTTTTGAGATGGGAAAAACCATTGAACTCGCGACATTGTTACTGTAACCGACACTGTTACCGACACCTCTGTATATTTGAAGTGAAAACTTCTTTAGGCGCGTTAGGCATTTTTTGAGATGGGAAAAAACCATTGAACTCGCGACACTGTTACTGTAACAGACACCTCTGTATATAAGTATGTACATGTATTGTGTATACTTCAGTATCAGGTAGGACGGGGCGGGCGCGTCACGCGCCCCATGCTTGCCTGTGCGCTATTGTTTTTTATGAAAATTATTTATATATTATATTTAATATATATTTATATATTATTTTTATGTAAATTAAACAGTAGTATTATATTATATTATATTATATTATATTATATAATTAAATATATAATATATTAAATATTTATATAATTATATATTAACTAGGGGGCCTACCCCCTGCGAGTTACGCTCGCCAACCCCCGCTCAGACTTCGAGGCTTCTAAAAACATGACAGCGTGCTTTATTTTAAAAATATTGGTAAATCTGTAATTGGGTTGCCATGCTTTTAACATTTTAATGGGACATTTTTCGATTATCATGGCCTCATACACAGCTGTTGCGACAACTGACGACTGTTTTCGGGATTGATAAGTAAAATTACTACTTGAAAACCAGCTTGTATAAAATGGTTAGGTTTAAATTGTGACTACCTCTCGGACTTTTATAACAACAATCTCTATTCTATTCTTCCTTTGCGTTTAAGGATGAGAAAAATTCCATCTGCTTGTGAATAACATTAAGAACCACGGTATTGAAAAGTACTATGTTATAGACATTTTCAGTGACAGGTTTTAATTTTCTCTCTATTTTAGTGCACCATCATGCATATTTTCATGTTATTTTAAATATGTAAATTATTTATTTTAATTAATATGTATATACGAATTTTCTAATAATTATTTATCATACAAAATTAATTAAATATTTTGTGCATGCATGCCTGCATTTATTCGGCATCAATTGATGAGATATTTAAACAAATTTGCTATCCGCGGTAATTTTACACCATGTTCTGTCACTTGAATATTGTCCATAAGAAAATAGGGTACTTTTCCATTATAGGATCCTTTGCTTTTAGGTTTGGCGTAATTCGAGCTTCAAAAAGGGATAGATTCGTTAATATACATAGATTTTTTGCCAAAAGTTATGAAAATAAACCCAATGAACTTTTGGTGCTTTTCTATTATAGGGGTCTTGACGCTTTTTTAAAAAGCTTGGCGGAAAAAACCAAGCAGGATAGAAAACCAAGCAGGATATTTTATTCTTCCGTTCAGTTGGGCAATTATTATTTTATATATTAGTTTCAAATATCCGAATTAATGATTTTATAAATTCGTTTAGTTAAATTTTACAAAAAAATAACAAAATGATATCAATAAATAATTACTATTAATTCCTTTTCCTCCCTTTCTTTTGCGTTTACCTAAATGACGTCATTTGGACGAATTTATTCAAAATATTTTCAGTTTATAAATTAAATTAAATGCTGACAGACGATTGAATCCTGACGATAGAAATGTGATTTTTTTTTTCAAATTTTCCTGAAAACATAATTTAATCACAATCTTGTCTTCATTATCGATTGAAATAAAAGATAAATTCAATTTGAAAATGACGAATAAAAAGAAATCAATAATACCTATCGGGATCCTTTTCAATTTTTTTCCCTTTTTTGTCACAAAAAAACTGAGTAATTAGTTGCCATCATTACAGAAATGTCATTAAAATTAGAAAAAAATTAATATCTCGAAAACTAATTCCAATTTCAAAATTCTATTACCAGTTTTGACATCCGCGGATTTTTATGAACAATTGGTATTAATTTCACCATGAAGCGTTTAATATTTTATTAAAAATAGCCTTGAAACATAATCAGTCGTTTAATCAGTCGTTTCATAAAATCGTTTCATAAATTCGTTTCATAAAATCGTTTCACAAATTCGTTTCATTAGGATTTTATATATATAGGGTAGATATATAATTATATATATTATATATTATATAATATATATATATATATATATATATATGTGTGTGTGTGTGTGTGTGTGTGTGTGTGTGTTAGAGATTGTGACGGTGTCTCAAGAGGATTATACTAGGTTAACTAAATCTATTAAAGAGCTTCAGAGTAAATTTATAATTACATATGTCGATAGAGCTAACACAAGTTATGCATTAATCTGTAAAAAAATTTATGGTGAAATATTAAATGAAAGTTATAATAACAGAGATAACTATGAGCTATTGAAATTGACAGTTTCAGTGTTGGAAAACAGGGTTAAGGCACTATATAAAAAAGTTAAGTTGAAGCAGAAAAGTCAACGTTTCCCACATCTTGTTATAGTACCAAAGTTTCACAAAAAAACAGTGAAATTTAGAAATGTAACTTGTGGGTATGGTTCATACCTAGAGTCTGCTAATAAGAAATTGTTGGGAGTTTTGAGTAGTGTGTTTGATAGAGTGGTGAGTAACGGAGTCCACATTTATTATAGAGAACAGTTACATTTTATTAGATAAATTGAAAAAACATCAAAACATAAAGAGTTTCTTTGTATATGATTTTGCAGACCTATACAGTACCATTAACTTACTGGATTTAAAGGACAAGGTTATAGATTTTTATAACAAAAACAGCAATATAGATAGCGATAAAGATTGGTTTATTAACTTGTTTCATTTGGTAGTGCAAGAGAATTACTGGCATGAGGGTAGTAGAGTATTTAAACCGATTCGCGGAATCCCAATGGGGGGGGGGGGGGAGTTGCAGTTCAATTTTAGCTGACATGTACTTACATATATATGAGAATAACAATATTTTAAATAGCGGAATATTGAGTTATAGGTATATTGATGATGTTTTAATAGTTGGATTAAGTAAGCAAAAATGTAAACCTAGATTTTAAATGCTATCCAAATACTTTAAAACTAGAACTCTCCTCCCAGAATATTAAAAACATCAATTATCTGTATGTGAATTTAGAGTTGGAGAATGACAATTTGATAACAAGGGTTTATGACAAGAGAAATGATTTCGATTTTAAAACTTTAAAGATCTTAAATTTTGAATCGAACGTGCATATTTCAGCATTTAGAAATGTGTTTACAAACGGTTTAGTTCGTATTGAGAGATTATGTTCAAGATTCGGCGATGCAGTTGGCGAATTCATGGAGTGGATTAACATGGCATTGATGCAGGGTTACCCTGTGAACTTTGTACGGAGAAATATGATTCATTTTATAGGTAGAAGTAAATATAGAAGTAAACTGAATTCAATTTTGAATGCTAAGTGTGATCTAGATCAGTTGTTCGAAGAGTTCAGATAGGGTTGGTTACTGCTGTGTGTAGCTTAGTGTTTTGGTTGATAGTTTGAATTAATTTGGTCTTAGTTTGAATTAATTTTGGCAGGAGAAGGGGGACGTTGCTTGCGTGGAAACCAGTTTTAACCCTGCAGTGCATGTCATTAGCCATGCCCTCCTGCCTTCAGGTTTAATTTTCCTGGTATTGGTTTTTCGTTAGTATTTGTTTTGTTATAATTGTATTATAGTTTTAATTGGTTATATTTTAGTGTTCAGTTGATATAATGTTATTTGTTTTTGGCTATATAGTGTGATTAGTGTAAATTTATAATTGTATTTTAGTATATATATATATATATATATATATATATATATTGCAAGAAGAATGTCCTACAGAATTTTAGAAGTAGGAATCTGAATAAATAAAGATGATGACAAAATCTATTTATGACAAAATAAAACATGATATAAGGAAAGAGCTTATCAGTAGTGATATTAGACATAATATCAATTTGAATACTTCGAAAAATCTAAATACTTGTAAAGAAATAGAAAAATCAATATTTAATTGTGATGGTAATCGAAGGGAAAATGACATTAAGGGAATTATATTTAATATAAAAAAGAAATTGATACCGGAGACTTTAACAACTTTACAATCTAGCACAAGAAATGTTAATAACGATTTGGGCTTGGATTTATTGCGGTATAGAATCAAAAAACAGGATCTACAGAAATATTGTAATTTAAAGAACTGTCAGAAAAGTACGGAAGAAAAGATCTATTTTATATTGTATTATGTGGGGAATTGCTATAAAGCAGTTAATTTTGGTAAATATTTAAACAAGTACAATGATCTACTACCAGTGAGTAAAGTAAAAATAGTTAAGGCATTTAAATATGATAAGCCTTTAGGCCGTGTTATGTTTAATTATAATGGATATGCAAAAGACCTAAAGAGGGGTATTGATGAATGTACATGCAGTTGCAATGATGAAGAATTTATTGAAGTGAAAACTTCTTTAGGCGCATTGGGCATTTTTTGAGATGGGAAAAAAACCATTGAACTCGCGACACTGTTACTGACACCTCTGTATATTTAAAGGTAAAATTTCTTTAGGCGCGTTGGACATTTTTTGACATGGGAAAAAACCAGTGAACTCCCGACATTGTTACTGTAACCAACACCTCTGTATATAAGTATGTACATATATTGTGTATAGTTCGGTATGAGGTAGGGTGGAGCGGGCGCGCCGCATGCTTGCCCGTGGGCTATTGTTTTTTAAGAAAATTATTTATATATTATTTTTATGTAAATTAAACAGTGGTATTTTATTATATATATATATATATAATATATTGAAATTCATGTTTTCACTTCTGTCGGCACTCTCGGAGTGCTTGTGTGTTTTTTACGATGATGTGAGGCAAAATTAGTAGGGGGTGGTGTTTTTTTTTTAAACATTTTTCAACATATTTGAAAAGTGTTTATGAATTAGGTCTCTCTGTCCGTTATCTAACTTCCGTAAATATAGTCGGATTGCCATGCAATTGATATATGTTAATGAGTCTTACTATGACATGTTCGGTATTGAAAATGAAATATGTAGCGTTTATACTTCCTTTACAGGGACACTCATAAGAATTCCATTACATTACGGTCTGTTGGGAGAAATCGTTTGCGGCGTATTTTAATGCTGGTACACTATTTTAAACATATTGAAATTGATATGTATATATATAACTGAGGTGCACTACAGAGGGTTATTATATAGAATATGGTGTGCAAAGCATTCATCGTTCATTTACATAGACACACAAAAGATTTCGTTAACAGTACTGTCTAACAACAATAACTGCTGTAAGCGCGCGTTTTATGATGTGGTACGTGTTTTTAAATTTAATTAATATTTTGCCTATTACTTAGTATGTATAAATTCTATAGATCATATACAGGGCAGCACAAAAAAACTCCAATACATTTCCGTTTATTGACGTATATTGCTGAAGGGAAATTTACAATCGTGCTATATGCTCTTCCTAACTGAACTAAATTTTAACATACTGTGTAGTATATATAAAAATCATGTACAGCGCTGCACAAAAGAATTAAGATAGTTTATCAACTATTGATAGTAGTAATTCCTGAAATTGGGTTTTCTCAAATGTGTTATGCGTTTTCCAAATTGTTTATTTAGCTGACCTTAAGCCGAAAGGTAGACCTTTCCGCCCGGTTTGACCTTGACCTTATTTATTGAGATTGTTTATCACCATGTCAAACGGCGAAGCTTTGTTAAAGTATTCCGAATGCGTTGGAAAGTGTTTCATAATCTATGCTTGACCTCAAGATTTGTTGTTCTTGTTAATTTTCAGGACTGTAGATGACAGATACCTTAATTGCTATCAACCTGCTCTCCTTTTATTCAAAGATGAAAAGTATAGAATAAGATCAAGTACGAAAAGATGTTTGTGGATGACTACGGATTATCAGACAAATGACTCCTGTCGCACGAAACCAGTAATTGATTTCGTCTGGCACTCTTTCATTTACTTAAAAACTAACATTAAATGCTTCGGTAAAGTTGTTTATAAATTCTTATGAAACTTCAATTAGCGTATTCTCTTCTCTAAGTGCTTTTGTACATGACAGAGAGCATAATAGCTGTCGTTCTTTTGCCGAAAGATGAAAAGTTATGAAATGAGATATAATATTAAAAGATGTTTGCCGATGTTCACGAAATTCAAATCAAGCTCTTTCAGTCGCATGGAAGCCTTAATTGATTCTGTTTGGTAACTCGCTTATTCATTTAAAATTTTATAGTAAATTATTCAGTGTAAAGTTGATTAAAAATTCTTATGAAATGATTAAGAATTCTTTGGAATTAGCGCTGTGTCTTCATGAGCTTATTTGTACTGAAAGATAAAAAAAATATGAAATGAGATCCAGTAGAGAAGGTGTTTTTCGGTCGACCGCAGAATTTCAGACAACAGATTTGAGTGGCACTAAAGCCGTAAATGATTCCGTTTATTACTTGCTTATTCGTTTAAAAAATAACATTAAATGTTTCACTGTAAAGTTGATTTTTTTTTTTCATGAAACCTCCAATTAATTTAGTGCTTTTATACAAAAAAAAAAAAAAAAAAAGGCCATGATCCTTTAATTTAAAAATTTGCAGAGAAAAATGAAAATAGCCATTCGATTGAAAATTGTGTCTTTCTTTCAATTTTTTTTTTAAAGCTTAGGGGGCGGTTTTCATACAGACCGTGTCCACCATATTTTACACGATGTTTTGGGTATGATAAAGCTTTCCGCTCGATGCGTGCCGCGTTTATTGAACGTCGACCAATCACGCCAAAGAATGAACATTTCTCAAGAGTCTTCTGAAATGTATTGTGTTACAAGTTGAAAAATAAAATGAAATACTGTCAAAAATCTTGTATTTTCTTTGTCAGGCCAAGAACTTTTCGAACCACCCTCGTACAGGGCTGCACTAAAGAATTCGCACACAAGAGTGTGTCTTAAATGTATTAAGTTGTAAGGGGACTACATTGAAAAATAATATGAAATTACGTCAAAAATCTTGTGCTGTCACTGTCAGGCCGAGAACTTATCAAACTACCCTCGTACATATTAAAACCTTCCCTTAAAAATTATCTAATTGACAGTGCAAGTCACATCAAAATCTATTTAGCAGAACTCAAGTTATAAGCAGCCGGAGCGAAATTTGCATTAATATAAATAAAAGAGGATCGAGTATGAAAAGATATTTGCGGATGACTATGGAATATCAGGCAAATGACTCCCGTCGGACGAAACCAGTAATTAATTTCGTCTGGTACTCGCTTATTTATTTAAAAACTAACATTAATTGCTTCGGTGTAAAGTTGTTTAAAAATTCTAATGAAACGTATTCTCTTATATAAGTGCTTTTGTACATGATAGAGAGCTTAATAGTTATCGATTTGCTTCTTGATGTTGAAAGATGAAAAGTATGAAATGAGCTATATAGTATTAAAAGATGTTTGGGGAGGATCGCAGAATTCCAGTCAAATTCTTTCAGTCGCATGGAAGCCTTAATTGGTTTTGTTTGGTACTCGCTTATACATTTAAAACCTAAAAGTAAATTATTCTGTGTAAAATTTTTATGATAAACTTTTTTTATGAAATTTGGAATTAGCTCAGTGTTTTCACGAGCTTTTGTAATGAAAGCGAGAAATTATGAAAGGAAATCCGGTAGAGAAGATGTTTTTCGGTCGACCACAGAATTTCAGACAATATATTTGAGTCAAACGAAAGCCGTAATGGATTCCGTATATTACATGCTTATTCATTTAGAAACTACATTAAATTCACTGTAAAGTTGATCATTTTTTTTTATATAAAAAAAAACTAATATTTAATGTTTCGGTGTAAAGTTGTTTAAAAATTCTTATGAAACTTCAATTAGCGTGCTCTCCTTTAACTGCTTTTGTAGATGACAGAGAGCTTAAATAGTTATCGATCTGCTTCTTTTGCTGAAAGATGAAAAGTATGAAATGAGATATAATATTAAAAGATGTTTGCGAATGATCACGGAATTCCAGTCAAGCTCTTTCAGTCACACGAAGCCTTAATTGATTCCGTTTGTTACCAACTATTCATTTAACAAGAACGAAAATTCCTGCGTCAAGCATAGATTATGAAACACTTTCCACCACTTCCACAATACTTTGGCAAAACTTTACCGTTTGAAAAGACGAAAGAAGATGTCTAAGCTAGCAAGTAAGGTGAAGGTGAAACCGGGCGGGGAGGCCTATCTTTCGGCTTAATCTCAACTAGCCCCGCCCAGCAGTTTTGTTTACCTAATTATACTGAGCATTACTAAATTATGCTTTGTGATATTGAGCAATAATTATACTATGTAATGCTGAAATACAAATTCTGAAAATACAAAATTCTGAAAATACAAATTCTGAAAATACAAAATTCTGAAAATACAAATTCTGAAAATAAAAGATTCCAAAAATACAAATTCTGAAAATACAAGATTCCGAAAATACAAATTCTGAAAATACAATTTACCAATCCTACTGAGCAGTACTACTATGTGATACTGAGCAATAATACTACCATGTAATAATACTGTAAGATGCTGAAGTAGATAATAATAATGTACAGAAGTAAATACTAAATGAACAACAATGAATGAATGAATAATAATACTAGAGTAAAAAATTTGGAAAATTCATAACACATTTTAAAACTAAATTTAAGCAATTACCATCTGTAGCCAAAAAATTATCCGAATTCTATTTGTGCCGCCCTGTATATCATCTAAAAAATTTATGCACAGCAAGTAATAGGCATAAAATTAGTTTAATTTAAAAACTCGCACCAAAATTTAAAATTCACTTCCAACAATTATTTTTAATAGACAGTACTGTAACAGAATTATTTTGTGTGTCCCTGTAAATGAATGTTATGTACACCGTATTCTATAGTAAGCCTCTTGTACCACACCTCAGTGATAGATATATCAATTTCAATATGTTTGAAATATCATAACATCAATAAAATGCACTCTAAAGCAGGGGTTCCCAAACTTTTTGACCGACGTACCACTAAATCGAAGTTCATACTTCTGCGTACCACCAAGTATCAAACGTAATGCAAAAACTCTTGGAAAATCTGTGAAAGTGGAGTTTCCCATATTTTGTTCGATTTCAAATCACCATTTTAAATAATTTTACTGTATTAAAAACATATTTCCATGAAATAGAAAAAAACTTACACATTTGGTACAAAAGAAGAGAAAATTTTCAATCGACAGACTTAAATAATGAATTATGTTTTAAATAAAACTTCGACACTGAAATAAGCAGTGCAAAAAAAAAAAAATATATATATATATATATATACTTTAATTTCTCTTATTCGTACAAGCTTCTCGTACTTTCACGGAGTCGGACTTTACTTTCAGATAATACAATTTAAAAACCATGTTTAAAACAATTTTTCGTTAATTAAAACTGTTTCATTGATAACTTTTTAAATTAGGTAATTTTTTTACATATTTTAATATTTTTCTCTTATAAATTTAAAAATTACGTGTGTTTACTTTTGGAAAGCTGGTTGTATCATAAGCAACGTGTGCGGATTTCAGAGAGTTTGCTATAATTTCAGACATTTCTAGTAACAACAACAATAACAACAACAAACTTTTTACAGTCTCTCATTTTTATTCGAGAATTTACAAAGTGATAAATTTATGCCGTTTTTGATTTTGTAATACTATGCTGGTGTTTCATTTTACGTACCAGCATTGGACTTGTGCGTACCAGTAGCCAGAGCTTTGCGTACCAGCACTGGTACGCGTACCACAGTTTGAGAACCCCTGCTCTAAAGGATTTCCCCCCGTAGACCGTAATGGAACGGTTTTCTTTTGAGTGTCCCCGTGAACGAACTATAAATGCTTCACGCTTCATTTTTATTGCCCAACATTCCATACTAAACCTCAATAAGGGTTTAAGAAGAAAAAAAATCATAACTTTGCCAATTGACAAGATATCAAATCCACTTAAATTTATTATAAATCCTCTTAATATTATCTACAACTTTTATACTGACAATTTTTTTTATAGGACCAACCCTTACAGAAATATATATATATATATATATGTATATATATATATATTCTGCCGACTTCGCTTACTTGACACAGGTGGATTTCGAAGTGGGCGGTTCCACCCCAACTGCAACATCATGGCAAAAAGGTCATTTCTCCTGCAATTCTTAATAAACAGGGTCCCCACGGTCCGCATCTTCAAAATCTAACTGTGCCTGTAGGCCGAGCCGTCAGGGATTTTTTTTTTAATATATACATTAAAAAATAATGCATGCATAGGAAGGTTGGTGATATGCCTTTTAAAATTTGTTATGAATTATTAAGTGAATCCAGGTCTATCTCAGAGAAAGGTAAAGGTTGAAAAGAATGTGAATAGAGAGTGATTTAAAAATAGGATGTCCCCGGCGATTACTTTCCGCGGAGGAAAAAAATCTGAAACACATCTGTCAAAACTACCTGTATTTCAAATGTTCATTTTTAGTTTTATTAAAATAATACTTTTGCTTTATTTTATTGCGTTAAAAGAGAATTGAATGCATATATTTTTAAACTTTTGTTCATTATTTAATGATTTTTTTTTTCTCTCTTCCAGGTGAGTATTATTTCAAGATGTTTGTTTTAAATGGAAATGTGATCGGATATTCAGGTATTATTTCTGATAATTTACTAATATCATGTAAGGTTTTTTTTTTTTTTCTATAATAGAGTGATTCAGAAAGTAGTTTCACATATCTGTACCCTCTTTCCAAACCATACATCGTATATGAATAACATACTGATAATTTTAAATAGGATGTCCTACGTTTTCAAATACTGCCACTAGAATGCTCTTAACAGACGGTTACGGGTTAAAGCCTGTTTAATTAAGATAATTTTTGTAGTTTTTATTTTTGGGATGGAGGGGGGAGGGGAGAGTAACGTTAGGTAGCTTCCATTACAGAAAGTAAGAAGATACCCGTTGCAACTGATTGTAGGAAAACAATTCCGGAAAATTTGGGTATATATTTTCCCCGATCATGACCCCCAAATTCCAAAACCAACTTCAGTCCAAATGTTGATTTGAGGACGTGAGTTTTAAAACTCGCCTTAGCCAGCAAATCAAATTTTTGTAAATCGCGAAAAGCCTCTAACTGCATGTCGGATTCCACTTCTCCGTCCACACAACTTCGAAATATAATCCGGTCTTTTGATATGCTGCCACCACCGATATGAATACGTGATATCGGACACGATACGTGATGTATATTCAAGAAAAACCTAACTCTTTCTATTACACTTAAACCAACACTTTATTAACAATATTTACACTTAAACTCGGAGGTAAAGTATCCGGTTTAATATTAAATCAAAATAATTATAGAAACGCTTTACGTGTACCGTTATACTATGTTCATTTATTCCACACTGAGATTTCTATTCATCTCACACCCGCTCTCAGCGCTCATTCCCCGAGCAACCTTCACACTTCGCTGCTCCGTCCGAACTCAACACCGGTCTCAGAGCTCCAACTCTGAACGACCTTACACCTTCGCTTCCTACGTTAGAACTCACTTTCTCTCTCTCGTAAACTGCCGAGCACCCTCCTTTCTACGGGGTTTCTCCTCTCTTTCCAAGGGTCCTTGACAACCCTTCCTCCCTCTTGACGGATCTGTCTTCCTAAATAAAAGGGTGCACTCTCTTTCTTATCTCTGAAAGACCACATTGCAATGGAAATACTTCTTTCATTCTGTCCAAGTCGCCACCCTTCGGATTAAGATTTTCTAAAGGACGCCTTTAACGGTACACAATAGATACAGATACAATACATACAATATGCTAATCCCTTAAGAATAGCTTTCAACTCTTGCAGCTGATTCTAAGAAACCTGACACCCCCCACCTTAGCGGAAAATATGCCTTTTAGGGGCTAATTTTCCTCAAACTATGTAATGTCTGAGAAGAGTTCAACAGTTCCTTGATAGGTTTCTTCATTACTACAATTACATAAATATTTCAAGGTGTCTGAAAATTTAACTACTGACATCTCTAATGAACCATATACTAATGTGATAACTACAAAAAAAATACACAATATGCTAATACACTTTTATAAACACAGGATGCACATACAATTATAAATTCACAAAAAAAATAAAGTTACACTAGTATTATGTCATTTCAATGTCAGTCCTTAGGCTGAGATTGATAGAGGCGGTACTACCTTTCCCTCCAGTCCTTCCTCGTTAACTTAATTGGTACATCCCTTTTCGTGATGCACCCACTTGAATGGCTAACTTCTGCCTCTGATGTCCCAATTAAATCTTTCTCTAACCAATCAGGCACTTGCCTTTCCAGGTCCTCTTTGTACGTGATGATAACATTGTAAAATTTCTGCCTTATCTTACCCCTTTCCGGTTTACGACCAATCCGATTTTTCTCCATTTCAACCAGTTCGATAGGACCCATAAGTAATTCCTTATTTTTCCTTAAGATTGATTTTATGTCCCCAACTTGAATATTTGTTAACCCTTTTATCTCAAATCTCTTCCTGTCTTTATTTTCCGGTTGTTCTCTGTCTAACAACAGATTTTTCCTATAGTCTTCAAACTCCCCGTCACTATCCAAGACAATATCGACTACTTTATTTTTAGCCATAAATGCTCTCATTTCATCTTGATACACCCGTTTCTTACTCCCGTCCCCTAACTCAACTATAACTGCAGGTCGACATATTTCCTCTTTCTCCTTATTACTCACATTCATTTCCCTCGTTAATCGACATTCTACACATGATTCGCAATATATTTTAGCTTCCTTCGCCATATTTTCCCAATAAAATGAATGCTTGATTCTTTCTAACATTTTCTTAACCGTCTGATGTTCTCCATATAAGGAGGTATGCGCTAGTTTTAGAATTTCCTCCCTTCTAACTTTAGGTAATACTAATTGAGATACAGTTTCATCTACTAATTTCTCTTTATGATATAACATCCCATTCACAGTATAATAAGACCCTCTCTCATTTTCAGCCAATTCCCAAGCTTTCTCTAAATCTTTATAACTCATTTGGGATTCCTGAAATACATTTAAACTACTTTCCGTAACTTGATTAATCTTACTTTTCTCTACCTCGGCTTTTTCCTTCTCCTGACTTTGTAAATTTACCGATCTCGTTTTTACGGCATAACGATTATTATTACCATTTCTAATCCTTTCCCCTTCTTTCACTTTATTCCTACTATCTTCCTTACATTCCCTTTCTACCGATTCTCTTAATGATTTCTCGTTGTTTAACCCTGACAATTCATTAGCCACGTCAGGATGTAAAATTACCTGTTCCTTACTATTATCAATTATCGCGCAAAGTACATCCTGATGAATTACATTAGTTTCTCCGCGTTTTGGAATAGCTAAAGGTAATTGAATTAACGGCGATTTAACTGCCTTACCAAATATCCCTTGTAAATAGATACTACCAGCCCCTCTTAGTTTCTCTGCTGGTACTAAATCTTTATGAACGACGCTAATTTCGCAACCAGAATCCACTAATCCTTTTGTTATCTTCCCATTTACACTAACTTCCACTTTCTCAAGTTTATTTAACTTCTCTCCAATAACTTTAGTTCTCCAATTCCCTTTTGCTCCGATTCTTGCCATACTCGCTCCCCTTGGTAATTCTTTAATTCCTCGCACTGAGACATTGTTGATACTAGCTCTTGATTCTTGTCCCTTATTAATCTGATTACTTGCCTCATTATTTCCTTTTGTACAAAATCGCTGAACATGTCCTCGTTGAGAACACTTGAAACAGATAGGCGTCGTATCATTAGGTTTCTTATATTCCGGTTTTCTACCCAAAAATGGACTAACTTCATTATTCCCATTTTGTCTCCAATTACTAGTAAATCCCCCATCTTTTGCCCTTCTAGAATCTTCATTATTAACATACCTTTCTTTACCTTTATAACCCTTATAAGTTACCGCATAAGATTTTTATTTAGCATCAAAGAAATTATCACATTCCTTAGCAATTTTAGAAGCTTCTAACCAATTGCTGTGCTGAGTTAATCCAACATGCGTCGCGGTTTCCTCATCTAACGTAGTTAACAACTTATCCGTGACAATTAACTGATTAACCTTCTCGTACGTATCTGCACCTCTAATCTTACAATAATTTTCCCACGTTGCTATTAAACGTGACACAAATAACACATGCGTTTCATTTTGATTCCTTCTAGCCTTCTTGAAATTTTCCAAACACGCCTTCGGTGTCGGCTCATGTTCCCTTAGAACTAATTCCTTTAATTTCTCATAACTCTCAATTTGTTCCCTAGTAGTGTATATTAGCAAATTATCGGCCTTATCTCCTAACATATTTAGTAAAATTTCGGCTTGCTGGGTTTCCGGTACATTTTTTGTTTGGAATGCTCGTTCTAAACTGCTAAAAAACAGATTCCATCCCTCAGTCCCTTCTGGAACTTTGATAGACAAAGTTTTAACACTTTTAATCAATTTCTCTAGGCTACTCTCATTATTATATTCTCTAGACCCATTAGAATTATTCGCCGAACTTTGAATTTTTATCCTTTCCAAGTCTAACTCATGTTCCAATCTCAATTTTTCAGACCTTTCTTCTCTATCTGACTTTTCCCGTTGTAACTTTAAATTTTCCTCCCTTTCTAACGTTTCTCGTTGTAACTTTTCCTCCCTTTCTACCTTTTCTAACCGCTCCGTAACAATAGTGTTAGATAATTCCATAACGGCCCCCTCTTCATATTCGTCGCTCTCCACTATCTTTTTCTTAAGCTTAAACCTGGTATCATCTTCCGATACTTCAATTCCTAACTCTTCACATATCGCCTGAAGATCCACCCTTTTTATTTTTAGTAAGAAAGCCATACCTTCTACCGATAATTATTACCACCCTACAATAATACTTAAGCACAATATCAAATTACTACTTCCTCCAATCCTACCTTCATAAATTACCTCCACATATTATACTATTTAACATATTTCAAATAAGTAATAATACAATAATAAATTTCCTTAGACAATGATACCCCACAATTTGCTTCCAATAACAAAGTAACAATAATCTCAATTTGACTATTATGCAATACAGATTTTAAATTTATACCATTAAATAATAAAATACAATTTACACAATAATACTGATACGTTGCGATTTGAATAAAACACTGATGCTAATCACTACATAAAAATATCCACCTAACAAAAATTTGCATGAAATACGCATAAATTCCTAAATTTAATCTCAATAAAATATTTCAATTTCAAAATTAGTTCTCACATTAAAAAGTAAATCACAGCACTTTTTTTTTTCTCTTTACTTGCCTCATTATTTCCTTTTGTACAAAATCGCTGAACATGTCCTCGTTGAGAACACTTGAAACAGATAGGCGTCGTATCATTAGGTTTCTTATATTCCGGTTTTCTACCCAAAAATGGACTAACTTCATTATTCCCATTTTGTCTCCAATTACTACTAAATCCCCCATCTTTTGCCCTTCTAGAATCTTCATTATTAACATACCTTTCTTTACCTTTATAACCCTTATAAGTTACCGCATAAGATTTTTATTTAGCATCAAAGAAATTATCACATTCCTTAGCAATTTTAGAAGCTTCTAACCAATTGCTGTGCTGAGTTAATCCAACATGCGTCGCGGTTTCCTCATCTAACGTAGTTAACAACTTATCCGTGACAATTAACTGATTAACCTTCTCGTACGTATCTGCACCTCTAATCTTACAATAATTTTCCCACGTTGCTATTAAACGTGACACAAATAACACATGCGTTTCATTTTGATTCCTTCTAGCCTTCTTGAAATTTTCCAAACACGCCTTCGGTGTCGGCTCATGTTCCCTTAGAACTAATTCCTTTAATTTCTCATAACTCTCAATTTGTTCCCTAGTAGTGTATATTAGCAAATTATCGGCCTTATCTCCTAACATATTTAGTAAAATTTCGGCTTGCTGGGTTTCCGGTACATTTTTTGTTTGGAATGCTCGTTCTAAACTGCTAAAAAACAGATTCCATCCCTCAGTCCCTTCTGGAACTTTGATAGACAAAGTTTTAACACTTTTAATCAATTTCTCTAGGCTACTCTCATTATTATATTCTCTAGACCCATTAGAATTATTCGCCGAACTTTGAATTTTTATCCTTTCCAAGTCTAACTCATGTTCCAATCTCAATTTTTCAGACCTTTCTTCTCTATCTGACTTTTCCCGTTGTAACTTTAAATTTTCCTCCCTTTCTAACGTTTCTCGTTGTAACTTTTCCTCCCTTTCTACCTTTTCTAACCGCTCCGTAACAATAGTGTTAGATAATTCCATAACGGCCCCCTCTTCATATTCGTCGCTCTCCACTATCTTTTTCTTAAGCTTAAACCTGGTATCATCTTCCGATACTTCAATTCCTAACTCTTCACATATCGCCTGAAGATCCACCCTTTTTATTTTTAGTAAGAAAGCCATACCTTCTACCGATAATTATTACCACCCTACAATAATACTTAAGCACAATATCAAATTACTACTTCCTCCAATCCTACCTTCATAAATTACCTCCACATATTATACTATTTAACATATTTCAAATAAGTAATAATACAATAATAAATTTCCTTAGACAATGATACCCCACAATTTGCTTCCAATAACAAAGTAACAATAATCTCAATTTGACTATTATGCAATACAGATTTTAAATTTATACCATTAAATAATAAAATACAATTTACACAATAATACTGATACGTTGCGATTTGAATAAAACACTGATGCTAATCACTACATAAAAATATCCACCTAACAAAAATTTGCATGAAATACGCATAAATTCCTAAATTTAATCTCAATAAAATATTTCAATTTCAAAATTAGTTCTCACATTAAAAAGTAAATCACAGCACTTTTTTTTTTCTCTGGGCCTTCAGTTCTTCCTTGAAGGTTATTTCAATTTAATTTAAATTCTACACAAATTTCCTTTCCTCATTTACTATCAATATTTCAAACTTAAAGCAAACAATATCACTTAATTTAAATATTACTTTAATAATAATTTAAATTTAAGAAATTTCAATTATTCCTTCCAACTATAAACACAATGCATTAATTTTAATCATTAATCTTATCCGTTTAAAAAATTTGAAAATCAATTCTAGTAATTAATATAAGATCCTTTTCTTAAAACAATAGTGTAAAATGGTTGTTAATATCTCATTTGATTTAGACCAATTATTATATTGCACATAAATTATCATCAATTATACACAATAAAAAAAATAGGTTCGAGAATGTCAGTAGAGTAAAATGATCAAACCACCTTACCTCATACTTCATTCGCTGGGGCAATTCTCTGCTCACTTTTCCACAGGGTAAATCTTGCACTCTCGGGCAACAATCACTGTAATTTGAAACACTGTGTCCACAAACACTACACACAAACACTGGAACTAACACTACACACCGCACGAACACTTCCACTGGACGATCCGGCAAGGCACTCTGTAGCAAGGCTAGCTGGCACTGGTCTACGATGATAGGGCACACACACTTCCGCTGGGCGATCCGGCACAAACTCTCTGTAACACAGCTATCTGGCACTAGTCTACGACGATAGGGCATGAACACTTCCGCTGGGCGATCCGGCACAAACTCTCTGTAACACGGTTAACTGGCACTGGTCTTCGGTGATTCAGATCCCGTCGCTGCCAACATTGTCGGATTCCACTTCTCCGTCCACACAACTTCGAAATATAATCCGGTCTTTTGATATGCTGCCACCACCGATATGAATACGTGATATCGGACACGATACGTGATGTATATTCAAGAAAAACCTAACTCTTTCTATTACACTTAAACCAACACTTTATTAACAATATTTACACTTAAACTCGGAGGAAAGTATCCGGTTTAATATTAAATCAAAATAATTATAGAAACGCTTTACGTGTACCGTTATACTACGTTCATTTATTCCACACTGAGATTTCTATTCATCTCACACCCGCTCTCAGCGCTCATTCCCCGAGCAACCTTCACACTTCGCTGCTCCGTCCGAACTCAACACCGGTCTCAGAGCTCCAACTCTGAACGACCTTACACCTTCGCTTCCTACGTTAGAACTCACTTTCTCTCTCTCGTAAACTGCCGAGCACCCTCCTTTCTACGGGGTTTCTCCTCTCTTTCCAAGGGTCCTTGACAACCCTTCCTCCCTCTTGACGGATCTGTCTTCCTAAATAAAAGGGTGCACTCTCTTTCTTATCTCTGAAAGACCGCATTGCAATGGAAATACTTCTTTCATTCTGTCCAAGTCGCCACCCTTCGGATTAAGATTTTCTAAAGGACGCCTTTAACGGTACACAATAGATACAGATACAATACATACAATATGCTAATCCCTTAAGAATAGCTTTCAACTCTTGCAGCTGATTCTAAGAAACCTGACACTGCATCCATTGATTTTCATTGTAAACCAAGATTTTATAATGCCAGAAATACATGCTAAAACTAATTTTTTTGCAGATTGTAGTGTTTTTTCGGTGCAGATTTACAAATAGAATATAATAGATTGATAGAGAAAACACGATTTTTTGTATTTTGGATAAATCGAGTTTTGAAACTCATGTCCTCATTTATTTATGTATCTTGATTTTTGTCATGCGATATCACTCGTGTTTATGAACCGATTTGGATTTGACTGTGCACTTTCCAAGGTATGGCCTTCCGTTGGCCAGCTTCATCCATCATCTGGTTTCAAAATGACGGACATTTAAAGTATTCATATTAAAAAAGAGGCACAAACAAATTAAAAATCCAAAAATTGTTTTCTCTTAAGTGTTTGACCTTGATACAAGGATTTCGGTGCATTTTTTTGTTCCGCCTCTATCTTAAAAAATGGTCGAAATATAGTAGTTAAAAAATGGCTAAAATATAGTAGTTTGAAATTCTAGGGTGGCTGACATTTTGTAACAAAATAACAGATTAAAAATAAGGAATTCTCCAGAAACGTGAATAATTTATGAATTTTATTGAACGTGGTTTCTCACAAATTTTCTTTCATTGTTGTAGCCATTGTGTGTGTGTGTTCCAACTTTCATAAGCTTAAAAATACATATTCATATCCTCCAACGTTAATTCTCGCTAAGCTTTTGGCGAGACTTAAATACTGTCAAATTTAAGCCAACTTGGGGATAGCTGACGAATTTTGTTGAAATTCCCATTCGAATTCAATGTTGGTGAAAACGGGGAATCTTTTATATTCGGGTTCCATGCATTTTACCTTCGTGAATTTGAGTAAAATTAGCTGGATTCTTCAAACAGCAATATTATATATACGGAAGCTACGTTATTTTCCCGTATAGGCCGGAAGGGACTTTCTTTTTAATTTTCAATCAAAAATTGCCATTAGATTAGGCAAACTTTAAACAACAAATTCTATAAAAATAAAGTTATCCGATTGTCAGGAAGCTCAGAACGAGAAAATGATTCGTAGCCTCTTCTGCTTGGTAACGATGGTTCTGATACAAATAAAAATTTTAAATTCAATTAGAAATCTGGCATAGTATTCATTTTCTCAAAAAAAAAAATTATTGTTTTTGTTATTTAAAATGAAATTTTGTGAAAAAACGCAAAATAGTTTCTTAGAAGCCATGGTTACTAAAATTATAAAGGCACATTTAATGGGTTTACCAGATAAGTACTAGAGATGAGTTCGGGCAATTTTTTTTTTTTTTTTTTTTTTTTTTTTTTTTTTTTTAGCCCGAATCCGAAACATTTTGTACCATCAGAGCCAGAGCTCGATACCAAAAAAACGCAGTAGAAATTACCTTACTCTTGAAAATTGTTTCAAGATTAATTTTCTCATTCAAAAATCTCTTCTTACATAGAAAATGAATAATAATCCTATATATACATTCCCTCTTGACAACGTTTCGTGATCTTCATGTCCCTGAAAATCTGTATAAAATAGCAAATTTGCTATTTATATCCAACCACTGTCAGAAATCTGCAAAAGTCACAATTCTGATTCTTTTGAAATATCATTCGACAACTATGGCAGAAAGAGGAAAGTTTGCTTTCCATTAAATCAGAAAACTGACTTCAAACAGAAAGCGAGGGGGCAGACAAGGAATATCCCTCAGCCAGCTTATGCTACTAACACTAGACATATTTCAGAATCAGATTGAATATTTCTCCTTGCATCCCGTCAATAACATTTCAATTTCCTTTCAAGCTGATTTTTATAGGATCGTAAAACACTTTATGAAACTTAGACATTCTTGACTACATACTTGTTTCAAAATAGCAATTTTTTTTCTTTTTCTCAATTTTTGAAAAACAAATTTTTTATTTTGATCCCGAGACTAAAGACTGGTACAAAAATCGAGCACGGTCTGAGCCCGTCTCATCTTCAATAAAGATATCTATCATACACGTTCATTCCAAATTTGAAATCGATAGTTTAATTACTGATTTTCCCACAAAGGGCCACCAATTGAAAAAACTCCATTTTTTAAAGGGATTTAAAAGTTTTGGATTAAATATTTGCTAGATCTTCAGATAAAGAAAACTTGATTTATGAGTAACTATGCCAGTACCACACATAAGAATTTTCTCTTCAATGGTATTCTCTTGAGCCTCTGTTTGAAAACCGGCATCTCTCTTAAATCTCGATTAGTACAGCTTCAATTGTAAGTAGGTCCCGATTAACCTTTGAAATTACAGGAAGCAGGGTGTTCATTTTGGGACTTCTTTAACCCAGGGACAGTTTCTAAAATCCACAAGCATAGAAAATGATTCATGCTACACATATTATTTCCGGGAGCCGCTTAACAGAATTCGCGTTTCATCAATCAGAATTTTCTATGTCCCTGTGTAAAAAATACTATAGAATATTTTTGTTACATATATATAGTTGTTGTATGTTCAGTTACGCGGGCAGTTTCTAACCACGAAACCAGAATGCCTTTTGATTGGTTAACAGACTAGCGATAAAATTAATAACATTCAGATTTCCCGTTTAAAAAACAGAACATTTCTGATGTAGTGTGAAGATTTTCTCTTGTTTAAGGCCAACTTTCACAATAAATAAATAAATAAACCTTTAAAAATGCTATGTAAAAAAATTTAAATGGGAATTGTAGGCCTAATTTATCAGTCATTTTGGGGGCCCTCTTAAATTTTAGAGGGGTAGCCTGTTCTTCATGTGCCTATCAGGCCCTGATTCTAATCAATTTAGCTGCTCTGCAGCACAAGATCTATTGTGAATTCACTAAAACCATGATTTTTGTTTTCTTTTCGAAGAAGAGTTGTTTGCAGAAAAAGCTGTATAAAGAAGTTGTCTATGTATCACCTTTAACTTAACGTTGGATGATGACCTATAAATGTATCAAAGCTATATGGTGATCTCGGTGATGCAAGATATTCTTCATAGGGGGCGGAATAAATTCAGCTACTGTGTAGTTTAGCGGTATTATTTAATTTCTTCGACGAAAATTCGTATTCCCCCCTGTCTTTACGGACCCTCATGATTTAAACTGAACGTACTCACACTTTTTAGGCTTAAAATATCAAGAAAGGGGTATTTTCTAAAGTAAGGGTCTTCAACCTTTCACGCTCGAGGGCCATATCAGTTATTTCTTAACACTTTCAGTGCGGAATTGTTTTTGGGAGTTAATGCACTTTGCGGAATAGACTAAAAAAGCGATTTATTTATCTGATTACCGGACAGAATTTTCCAGTACGAATTGATTTTCCCAAAGGGACACGACTTTCCGAACGACCCAATACAAAACTAAAAATCTTATCTTATTGTTATACGAAAAGCATGCTACTGGTTTTGATTATAGCCAATTTACTGCACTACGCAAGCGCAACACGTCATCACTGCTAAGCCCATGACGCACTACAGTGAGCCCAATACACACCGTGAACGCCTAGGCGACTTTTATCGACGCTTAATGTAGTCTACCGCACCCTACTCCTAGATGTCGACATTAGTCGACTCCCGCACTAAAAGGGTTAAAGTTCCGCAGGCCACTAATAAGTCTGTTAAATAGCGTAGGCTAGAAATGTATGTATGCCTATAGGTTATAAGACCAGATGCGGATATATAGGCGCTGTGAAAATGCAGAACTCTCATTTTTCCTCGATTCATTAAAAAACTATATGTATATTTGCAGTTAATAGTTAATTTTATCGCCAGGAATTCTACATAATTATCGCCAGGAATACTACATAATTATCGCATTTAGTAATCAATTACCCGGACATTTCAAGCATACATTCCATTAATTCAGCCTTTACAGTATTTTTTCCCCCAGAGATATATATAATTTTTATAATTTTCAATATGAAACTTGGTTTATATAAAGTACTATCTTAAACTGTGTAAGTAATAATTCTAAACTATGGTTGTTATTATTTTTTTTCTCAATTAATTCATAAAAAAAAAAAAAACTTGTGCTTTTTGAAAATTTATGACCGGGGGAGGAGAGAGAGGTGGTAAATATTTTCACGGGCAATTAGAATTTTTGCTGGCTACCAGATTTTATCAAATTTCTAAAGCCCTGATTGTAAGAATAATCAAATGCATTTTATGCATCTTTCCCACATAATGTTATAGTTCAGGAAATGCAACTGTATGAAATTGTGCCCATATTTTTCTATTTACAATAAATTTCTTATCCATGAGATTGGCTTAAAAATTTTAACTTTATCAGTTGATTTTTTTTTTTCTTTTCCATAGTATAACTCATTCTGGACACCTTAATTAAAATTCTTGATTCTAATATATTCATAAAATATTCAGCGTGGTTTTATGTTTTCTTAGCCAAACAAACGTGTTCTTTTTTTTCCACCGCTCCGTAAATATATTGCTTAAAAACCTGAAAAAGTAAACATTTAAAAGAGAAGTGCGTGGAAATCTTTTAATTAGTTTCGGTAAAAGTCTGTTTAATTAGTGAGCAGTTTTTAATTCTTTGACTAGGAAATGACGTCTGTCTTCTCTTGTAAGGAAATTCCAGCGACTTCTGCGAAAAATTATTTTTTTTATTTTTTAAGTGATTGTTGCATTTTAAATAGCAATTTTAAGAAATGTGAATTTATGGATTAAGCAAAATAGAGCATAAAATCTTTTTAAATCGTTATAACAATATTATTTGTATTTTATATCAATGTACAATACGTTAAGCCATCATACATGACATTTATGATATAGTGTATCTAATTATTCTGATTAAACCACTTTTAACAAAGAAGGTTATGCTATGCAAATCTTTTTTAGCAGTTTCAAACATAAAAATATAATAAATTATAACACCTTGTAATAATATATTTCTTTTAAATGCTAAAAGGTGTAAATTAACAACATAATATACAGAAAAATAACTCTTATTAAAACTAGTCGTTGGGGGGCACCGTAATACTTACCCATCATGGATATGCATAACATAAAATATGAAAATAAAACATGTGTAAACTATTTATAAAATGCATTGCAATTCGAATAAAATCATGGCTTGATGACGTCATAAACTTTAAATGCTCTGTTGCGGAATTGCGTTAAAGAATCATCCTTAGAACTCCAAAATTGATCATCATATTAACTAACGATTTACTGCGTCGGATGAAGCGTCTCCTTTCCAATTAAAATATATCTTTGAATTAAAATTTGAATGAAATACAGGGCATGAAAAATCGAAGAGTGTGGAAAATAGGATTACAAATATTTCAGCAACTCACTATTGGAGATCGACCGAAACAGGTTTTTAAGACCGAAACCTAAACCGAAACCGAATTTAGGTGACTTTCACACTTTCGGCCGAAACCGAAACCGAAAGTGTTACAAAAATTCAAAAACTGATTAATGCATACATAACTGTATATATGCATTAATTATTAATTAATTAATTAATAATTAATAATTACGTAATAATAACTAATTACGTTACTGATTAATTTACTAATTATACGTGTATGGAACCACATTTCTAACAAACAAACGTACATCATATATATAATGTGTGTGTATAGGTTTCAAGCAAATATGAAACATAAATAATACAACTTTTATATTTTACCATTTTATAACAACCAACTTTTGAAATTTAAACTACTAATAACAACTAACTTTTGAAATTTACACCGCTCAAAACTATTTATAAATTTGTTTTAATTTAAAGCGATCGCTCTTAAGATTTATGGTTGATATAGATCTCTCAAGAAAACATTCATGAATGTAGAACTTTTGTCTAAATTGATGCGGAATATTGCATTTAGTTTGCTGTGCATGTTACCTGAACAATATTTTGCATAGAAACGGCAGTATACATAATTATTAATTAAGCGTTAATTTTATTAAAAATGAATTTAAGTAAAAATTACTCATTGAAATTCATTAATTAAATATAAGTTGCTATAAACATATAAAAATAATATAAAATAATGTAATTCCAAATAATTCATTTAATCAATATCATTAATACCTTTTATGCACCCATATGTGCGATTTTTTACAAACAGGATTGTCATTTGGGAAGATTAGAGGGGGATATTTTCCCCCTCAAACAATGTGATAAAGTAAGAAAGTATGAGTCATTATAGGTTAGTTTAAGTAAAGGTCACAAAAGCTAAAATAATTTGTTCAATTTGACTAAAAAAGGAAAATTAGTATTAAGACAGCATTTTAAGCCTAAAAATTATTAGTTATAAACTTTATTTTCCATTTCAATATTCTCAAAGTGAGATATTTTTAACATTATTTTGTACTTTAGCTAATTTTAAATATATATATTACTATAAAAATGTAACAGTTGTCAATTTTCTTTTAGGATGTGCACAATAAGATCAAAATAAATCTTTGCTCACTCACCGCTTCTCTCCCCTCCCCGCCAAAAAAAAATGCTTTGCCACTCCCTGCCTCCCTAAGAAAATATTAAAATGGCACCCCTGTTTAAAAATTTTATATCCAGTGCTATGTTGACTCTCTGTGTCTCTATCCAAAACTGTTTATTTTCAAATAAAATAAAATGTAATTAAATTCACATTTAACACATGGAAATTTTTCCAGAGAAAATTTCTCATGCCTTGCATTTATAATATTCAAATTTTAATTGCTTAATAGGCGTATAGCCTACATACTGAAAAAGTACCCAAGCCGGGACTCGAACCGCTGGATTTAATTTGATTTCGTGTTTGCCCCAGGGTTGGTGGCTCACGAAAAATATTCCATCTTGTGCTGCGTTTGTAACCTTGCCAACACGTTATGGTGAAAAAGTTCCAGGCTGAGTATCGTTCCCAGGTGGTTCAGTTGGTAGAACGTCAGTGCGCTAACCTGATGACCCGGGTTCGAGTCCCGTCTTGGGTACTTTTTCACTATGTTGGCTATACGCCTATTAAGCAATTAAAATTTGAATAAAATGTAATTAATTTATCAATAAGACAGAAATAGTTGTCAATTATGTGAATTTCATCTAATAAAAAGATATTTTAGGTATACATACCTCGGTATATCTTTTGTAATAAATTTCGCAAATCTTCGTATGTTTTAACAACACCTTTCTCATAAAGCATTCGAAACAATCTGGAGTTCAAAGTAAAAAAAAAATTCTATTACTGTTAAGTTTGCATCATTAAAACATCATATGATAAACGTCTTTTAAGTTTAGTCATATATGCATTGCTTGCGTTATAATTTGTACTCGCATCATGAATCAGTCATGACTAATAATGGTAAACAGTGGAGTTCACAGCAATAAACAGTGTCTCAATTGAGGCGAAACAACTCATATCAATGAGTAAAGTTGAAAATTTCCGAAAGATGGAACGAGATTTTGGAATCCAGATAGTTTCGGTCGAGTTTCGGTCAGGCCGAAATTTTGGCAGCAGTTTCGCTGAAAACGAATATTCGGCGAAACTCCGATTTTTCACCGAAACCGAAATTTCGGTCGATCTCTACTCACTATCCAATCGACTTCATTCTTTATGCAAAATTTATTATTTTTCTTTTATATTCACTCCTTAAAATAAACGTTTTCGAAAATGTTTATATACCTTTTATCAGAACGAATATTTCGAGAGTTCGAAAAAAATAGTTCCGGATAATCGAGGTTACTGAAATTCAATAGGCTTCTTCCCATTATTACACTAAGTGCAGACCAATTTTCGAGTTTCTATCTCAATTTGTTAGGGAGATAGAGCATTTAAAGACACACAGACGGCAATTTTTTTTCTAAAAATATGTTTTTCGGAATCTCCAGTGTCTGAAACGTGTAAATCTGTCATTTTTTTTTTTCGATTTTCAAAACGATTTCAAGACTTACCCTATACTACGCATGATGGGTAAGTAAAACCACAGCACTGGCTATATATCAAGAAGAAACATCCAAAAATATTTCAATGAAAATAAAAAAAAAATTCCCTCCAGTCTATACTATCCAGCCATAATAAGAAAAAACCATAGAGATTGTAACACGTAAAAATACAATATGTAACGATGCAGCATCTTTTAATTTATTAAAATTGTGACTCGAGATACTCCATGGTTACAAATATGAAAATAAACAACCAAGTAAAAATAAAAGATAACGTGCGTAATTTTTAAAAAGTACGTGAAAAATGAATGATAACATTTCAAATAATAACTTCAAAGACCGTGCAGTTATAGAATATCTTCATTTGTTTTTGAAAATGGCTCGGAGTGAGCCGAAACATGTCAACAATCTAATACAAGTTATTTTTCTGTATATTACGTTGTTAATTTTCACCTTTCTGCATTTAAAAGTAATATGCTATTAAACATAGTTGAAAAGTGTTTAGGAATTTGGTTTGTCTGGCCGTACGTCTGTCTGTCTGTCGATCCGAGCTCTAACGCTATTAAATATATTCGAATTTCTATGTAATTGATATACATATTTAATTGCGGTCTACTATGGCATTTTCAATTCTGAAAATGGAGTTTGTAGCATTTATAGTTCGTTTTCAGGCAAATTCGAAAGAATTCTGTTGCATTACGGTCTATGTGGAAAAATCGTTTGCAATGTATTTTAATGATGTTACTCTATTTCGAACATATTAAAAGTGATATAATCGAGAAGCTTACTGTAGAATATGGTGTGCATAGCATCTTATGTTTTATTTACAAGGACACACAAAATAATTCGATTATTCTATATAAATGATAAATGCTGGAAGTGCGTTTTCAGTTATGGTAGTCATTTTTAAGTTTAACTAATTTGTTGCACATTACTTGGTGTGTATAAATTCTATAGATCCTATACAAGGCTGCACAAAAGAATTAAGTTTATCGACGGAAATTCCCGAAACGGAATTTTCAACTGTGTTATGCGTTTGCTTACAAACTGAACTAAATTTTAGAGTACTATGCAGTATATATACAAATATATAGATCATATACAGGGCTTCACAAAACAATTTGTATACTTTATGGACGGTAATTGCTGAAATCGAGTTTTCTAATGTGTTTTGCGTTCTCCAAATTGTTTTTTTAGATAGTATTATATTGTTTTTCACTTTATTAAACGGGGAAGATTTATTACAGTATTGTGAATCACTTGGAAATGGTTTCATGATATATGCTTAACGCGTGATTTGAAACAAAAAAAGAAATCTATGCCCACACATAACTTTTAAATATTAATTTGAATAAATTAAACGAAATAAATAAATTATTTAAAGTTTAAATTTAGGATATTCCAAAAAATGACTGTTTAAATCGATCAACATTTCTTGGCATTTTCCATTTTATGTTAATACAATTTTATACATAGCCTTTCTTTATAGCATGCTTTGTGCTTTCTTTCATTTTTAAAATTGTGATGCCGCATATTTATGAGCATTTGCATGAGTTACATTCTGTTGGTCAATAATTTTGTTGGATATTTTCCTATTTGTGATCGCCAATTCTTCTTCTTTTTTTATCGTTTTGACGGATATGTCAAAAGAATTGCTTTCCAAAATATGTTTTTTTTTTTCCTTTGTTTTGTTTTCTCGTGTTCCAAATATGTTGTAATGCTTTGGCTTTATAGCAAGAAACTGAATCATGTATTAAATGATATTCTTCACTATTTGGAACAATTCCTGCAATTGGGGTAGAAGACAACTAACGTTGCAGTAGAGAAGGAGAAGTGCCAAGAAAATCATTTACCAACAAAAGAGACAACGCATAGAAATGCTAATAAATATGTGTCGTCATAATCTTAAAAAAAATAAGAAGAAAGAAAATTCTTGCGTCATCGATTATGAAACACTTTCCAATACATTCAGAATAGTGTAACAAAATTTCACCCTTTAATAAGGTGAAAGGTGATACATAAGTAAACAATTTGGAAAACGCATAACATGTTTGAAAATTTAATTACCAACCGTAGTCAGAAAAGTATTCAAATTCTCTTGTGAATCTCTGTATATGATCTATAGATTTGTATATATCAGGTGAACCAAAATTTCGTTAAAACTTAAAAAAATAATAGAAAAGTGAAGAAATTATGATAAAGAAGTGCAGTTTGCAAAAAGGGGCTCACAAGGTAATCGGATTTTTTTTTCCAGCAAAAAACTTTTTAGTCAAAAATGTCACTGGTAGAGGGCGCTGACGACCCGAAACACAATGAACAGAACAACAGTACGCTCCATCCATTTATTCTTGCAATAACAATTGTTCAACATGACCCCCAGAACATTGTACGACACAAAGCCCGTTACATCTGAATGCAACATGTCGGAATGAATTGCAGAATAGAAATTCTCCGTTAAAATAGAACAACTTCACCAACAACGCTCGATCGGGTAAAGATAACATTATGAAAGCGAATGAGAAACCCTCATGTATCCCGGTCTTTTATTGCAGGATTAATTTGCATAATTCTGCTGAATTTCTCGCACGTTAGCGCCATCTACAGGTGACTTTTTTAACTAATTTTTTTTTCTGCTAAAAGAAATCAGACTACCTTGTGAGTTCTTTTTTGTAAACCGCACTTCTTTATCATATTTTCTTCCTTTTTTATAATTTTTTAAAGTTTTAACGAACTTTTGGTTCACCTGGTTTATACTATACACTCTAAAAAAAATCCGTGAAAATACAAGAGATTTTCCGTTAAATTTTACGGAGAAGTTTTATTTTTCCAAAACAACAGTACAATTTCCGTAAATGACATTAGTTCCGTAAAGTAGATTTCAAATCCGTCAATATGCAGAAAGTTTTCCATAAATTTAATGGATTTTTCCGTATTTCTTTCAAAACAGTACAATGTCCGTATTTCTTCCAAAACAGTGCCATTTCCGTAAATGACGTTCAGAGGTTTGCGTACAGAAATCGCCTTGTTTGAAATGCGAATTAAGATTGTTGTATTTACTAGAGTTCTTCTAGGATCCAGGTCTGAACCAGTCCTACTGGTGGGCCTGTTTTCTGTCATTAGACTCGGGCCAATCCTGGAACTCATTCCCCCACCAGTGGCTGAGAGGTTGTGCTCTCGAAGCTGGTAGACGGGAGGTGCTGGGTTCGATCCCAATCGCGCCCGTCGGCCTAATCGCTCGGAGTTTTCGTGGTTTTCTTTCGAGCCGTGGATTTTCTCCATGCGTAAATACGGATTAGGTTCCCTTAGAAAGACCCCCACGAAGGGCGCTCCCCCCGGGCCTATATCCCTAGTGTCGATAATTGGCCGTCAATAATCAACCCAACCCAACCCTGGAACTCATTCTAACCGGGGTTGTGTCTGGGCGGTAATTTTTTGTGAAAATAATAGTGATATTTTTATTTTTTAGTGAAATCTTTAGAAATTTATTTTATTTTCATAAATTACAGAAAAATATTTTTTTTAAATCTACTTTTTTTTTTTCTTTATAGTGCTTTAAACTGTGAGTTTTTTCACTGACTTTTTTAAATTTTATTAAAGTGAGGCAATATTAAGTTATTAAAGGTTTTATAAAATAATATCTTTGCAAATTATCGATATATATATATTGTAGTATTGAACAAAACTGATTTGTCTTATAAATTTGTGAATTAAACTAAATTTTATTATTTTATAAATTATAATTTTTTACAAAGTTTTTATATTTTTTTTCTTTAAATTTATAAAAGTAATTAGTCATTTTTTCTTTACTTTCATAAAAATGAAATTTATGATTTTATAAAGTTTATAATTTATTTCGTTAGTTTATAATTTTATAAATTAAACTAAATTAATTTAGACTAAATTAATAAGTCCAAATTTAAACTTACCTATCCCAAGGTCATTAATTTATAAATTTTCTCTAAAAATCTATTTTTTTTTTAAATATTTTTAAAGTTTCATAAAATAATGTATTTGCAAATTGTCGGTATGTAGGTATTAAACTAAAGTGACTTGTCTTATAAATTTGTGAATTAAATTAAAATTTATTATTTTATAAATTATAATTTTACAAAGTTTATAATTTTCTCTATAAATTTATAAAAAATAATTAATAACCTTTTTTTTTTACTTTATAAAATTATAAACTTCATTTTTATAAAAGTTTATAATTTATATCGTTAGTTTATAATTTTTATAAATTAAACTAAATTAACTAAATTAATTTAAACTAAATTATTATGTCCAAATTTAAACTTACCTATCCTAAAATTATTAATTTCAAAATTTTCTCTAAAAATCTATTTTTTCGTTTTGATATTTATAAAAATTATTCATTTTAACAGAACCATACACAAAAGACCCCAGCAAAGCTTAAAGGTAATAATTTAATTTATTATAAAATTGTTTATTCACATAAGTTTTTAAAACTCTGAAAATATCCATCTAACTATAAAACCTTCAAGTTTTTGCATCATCTAAAAGCAAAAAATCATCTAAAAGTTAAAAGCATCTAAAATAACTAACAACATTTGAGTAAGTGTCGTGTCCAACCGTAGCATAGTTGTCTAGCCCGCTCGTTTAGTAAATGGAAGGTCCTGAGTTCGATACTCTTCGTGGCAAGCGGTGGTTGTTTACTGAAAACTCGCTCAGAAATGGACGAAAATCAAAAAAAGAAGTGTAGCTATCCCTTATAAGATGTTCCTTGAGAGATAACTTTTTTTTTTTTTTTTGGTCCTATAAAATTAATTTTAACGGCATAAAAAATTCTAAAAAATACAGAAGATGTCTGTTATAAAACGGAAATTTAAAAACGAATATTGCAGACATCACGGAGAATTTCCTGAAATTTACGGAATTTTTTTCCCGTTAAAATACGGAAATAGTACTGGCGTCTCGATTACCAGTACAATTTCCGTTATTTTAAGGAATTTTTTTTTTTTACAGTGTATAGTATGATAAAATTTAGTTAATTTAAGAAATTCATAACACAGTTGAAAGTTCCCCTTCAGCAATTTTCGCGAATAAAAGGAAATGTACTCTAAATTTTTTTCTATAGTCCTGTATGCGATTTATAGAATTTATACATACGAAATCATATGCAAAAAAAAAAAAAAAGGTTAAATTTGAAACATATACCACAGCTGAAAACACACTTCTAGCATTTAGCGCTCACTTTAATCGAATTCTTTTGTATGTGCCTGTAAATCAGCGGTTCCCAACGTGGTACGTAGTGTAATATTTGGGGGTACGTGAAAATTACATTGGTAATGGCGAATAATGCAAAAATAAAACTGTAAACTCTTCGTTTATAAAGAGAGACCTGTGGAAAAGTAAAATAGGCTATGCACATAAAATGAAGGAAAATGTCTAAACTTAGTAATTGGTTGATCATTTGTTGCCATTATCTCTGCCTATTCATAATAACATCTTACGATTTTGCATTTGTTCTCCCCCCTCCCTCCTAATCTTTTATTGTCTTTTTTTCAAATAATTGTAGAATTAAAAAAAAAAAAAGAACACGGATCGTATCGGTCTTCTGGTTTCGACAATTTCATTTAAAACCTATCTGAAAGCAGGTCATCATTTTAGCGTTTGACTAGTCAGCAGTAGCATAAACTCATTAACGTGTGTTAATAGGTATACCATCATCTCTACTTTGTGAGGGCTTAATTTGAAATCTTTAGCTACTATTTCATGTTTTGAGTGTCTTTATGTTGATATTGTGTTGCGGTTCAAAAGGGATAAAGGGTTAAAAATTGGAATTCGGAAGAGAAATGCATCTAAAAGTGGTAACTAGCATAAGGATATAACTAATGAATAAAAGCAAAAATATTTGGAACGGGTTTATGTGGGAAGGGGTACGTATAAATGAAAAACCTAAGCCAGGGGTACGTGTGAGAAAGAAAGGTTGGGAACCGCTGCTGTAAATGAACGATAAATGCCATGCATATCCTATTCAACAGCAAGCACCTTGTAGTGCACCTCATATATTTGAAATATTTTAACACCATTAAAATACATTGCAAACGATTTTCCCCCATAGACGATAGTGTAAATGAATTCTTTTGAGTGTTCTTTTAAGCGAACTATAAATGCGACTCACTTCATTTTCTATACCGAACATGCCATAGTAAACCTCAATAACATATATCAATTTAGATGGTAACCCGAGTATATTTACGCATGTTAGAGAACGGACAGGCAGACAGACAGACGATCCGACAATGCAAAGTCCTAAACATTTCTCAACTTTGTTGGAAGCTTTAAAAAAGATTTATATCACATGGGCAAGAAAAAATATAAGAACAAGTATAAACGAGTCGTTGGGGGCCATCGTAATACTTACCCATCATGGATATGCATAATATAAAATATGAAAATAACTCTAAAAATGATAATCCTATTAACTAACTGTTTACTGCCACGGATTAAGCGTCTCATTTCTTACTGACGGAAATTACTAAAGCGGAACTTTTAACTGCGGGATGCGTCTCCTAACTGACACTAAATTTTACCATACTATATAGTATAGATACAAAACTATACATCCTATACAGGGATGCACAAAAGAATTCGGATATTTTTCCAATTATAGATGGTAATTACGGAAATTCGGTTTTTCAAATGTTTTCCAAGTTGCTTACTTAGTTTTTTTCACTGTCAATAAAAATGTCACAGTGAGACAAAATCTGAATATAACTCTGTTGGATCCTTTAAAACTATGGTGTTTCATAATCTATGCTTGAAGCATGGTTCTTCTTTCTTGTTATAGTTGTTCATTTAATTTTCCGCCGCAGTGTAGTAATTTTACTTACAGTTTGAAGATTGTATACAAAACACAACTATTCTGATAATGTATCCTTTTGGTTATCTGGTGATTTTAGTTTTCCGAAGTACCCTTAGTTCAGTAAAAATTGGGTAATCGGAAGTGTACTGTATAATATTTATAATTTTCGGCTCTTAAACATCTTTTGAACATAATTTGAAACTGAATTTATATTTTCTTCTAGAACTAGATAAACATACACTGTTAAAAAAAAAACTGTTTTAAAGAAAGTTTTTTTCCTGCAAAAAAAAATGTTGATTTTGTAATCTTTACTGAAAAAAGCTATATTTTTTATAGAAAAACAGTTTTAATGAAAATATACTACAAATTTAACGGTTTTTGACTGGCGCCAAAATTGTCAGTTTTTTTTTCTGTCAATTTGAGTGAGAGATTTTTTTTTTACAGTGTACTTGTTGAATTTCATCTGATCCGACTTTTATATTATCTGTACGGGAGTGAGATGCAGAGTTTAAATATATATACAATTACCATTGAAGCACAAGCTATTGTAAAATTATGATTGCACTTGTTAATTTATTAACTATGTGGTATTCTGTCTACACATTATTATTATCTCTTTTGAGATTTAATTAGATTGTTACAAGAACTTGATATGTTTTTTGAAATTCAAAGATATTATAATTATTTATATATATATATATATACATATACTATTTACAAAAAAAAAAAAAAATTACTTTTGTTTTCATTTTTTTTTTTTTATAATTTCTTTTCTTATATCTTTATTTTTCTCTGTGATTAATGTTCTTATAACTTATATCTTTATAACTTATAAGTTTATTATGGAATATAATCTACATAAATTTAAGATAATTTCTGTTAAAAATTAGTATTCTTAAAATGTTTTATAAAACTACATAAAGTAAAAATTTCAGAAAAGAAAACAATACACACACTAAACAAACTACTATTTAATTTCAAAGCATTAAAAGTTATTATGGCTGTTTAATGATTTAAACAAAAGTGCAACCTTAGCAGATTTTGTAGAAAATAGCATCCTAATTCATAATTTTTCCTCATTACCCTATCCAAGGATTTTAAAATCATGCTGTTGTGTTTATTGATTGCTGCAACTAATTTTGAAATAAAAATATTGAATACTAAACTCTGAATATTTTTCTCTTTTCAATTGTTAATTTCACATATGTTTATGTGTTAACCGGGATTTAAGTAAACTCTTTAGGGCTTTGGGTTTTCATTAATACATGCTAATGTTTGTCCTAGACGCACATTACAAATATTATCTAGATTCGAATTATTACTCATGCAATTTGACTGCTGGGATAAAAGATTGCGTTAAAAGTACAAACTGTTTATATCAGATGATTTTTGAAACACGCAAGTTTCAAAAAAGAGAAAATGTGACATTTGGAATTATTATAAAAAAACAAGAACGAAAAATCATGCGTCAAGCATAGATTATGTAACACTTTTCAACGCTTCAAAAATAATTTTACAAATCATTTCTGTTTAATAAGCTGAAAGATAACATGTAACTAAACAATTTGGAAAACACATAACATATTTAAAAACGTAATTTCAGGAATTTCCAACATATATTTCCAACATATACAATATTCGGAAAAATATCCGAATACTTTTATTCAGCCCTGTACATGATCTATAGACTTGTATGTATACTACATAGGATGCTAAATTTTAGTTTAGTTAGGAAACGCGTAGCACAGTTTAAAATTCTCCTCCTGGTGTTTCTGTCCATAAACGGAAAGGTGTTCGCGAATTTTGTGCTGCACTTGTATATGATCTACAGAATTTATACACACCAATTAATAGACAAAAAGTGAGTTAAATTTAAAATCGCGTTCAGCAGCTTAAAACGCACTTCCAGGATTTATTGTTAACAGACAGTAGAGGATTCTTTTGTGTGTCCCTGTAAATGAACGATGACTGCTATACACACAATATTCTGTAGTAAGCCTCTTGTAATGCACCTGAATGATATATATAAATTTCAATGCGTTTAAAATAGTGAAACATTATTTAATTAAACTGCAAAAGATTTTTCTCCATAGACGTAATGTAACGGAATTCTTTTGACTATCCCTGTAAAGTAACTATAAGTGCTATGCACGCCATATTACATATTAAGCTTCTTGTAATGCACCTTAGTGATATATATCAATTACAATGTGTTTGAAATTGTGTAACATCATTCAAATAAACCACAAATGATTTTTCCCCATAGACCATAATGTAACGGAATTATTTTGAGTGTCCCTGTCAAAAAACTGTAAGTGCTACACACTTCAGTTGAAATAGGGAACATGCTATAGATAACGACAATAACATATAGAAATTGCCGAGCAATCCGAGACTATTTACGGGCGTTAAAGCACGGCCAGACGGCCAGACAAACCGAAGTCATAAACACTTTTCCACTAGGTTGGAAAGTGTTAAAAATAACCTTTTTTTTTTAGGGGTGTGGGGGGAGTAATTTGTTTAAACCGTGGTTTAAACAATAGTTAAAATATCATTTTATTTAAACGTTTCAACCCTGGTGAGATGATATGTTTGTTAAAATAACTATAATAATTACAAATATTGTCTCACCAACCAACAGAAATTCGTTCATTTATTTTTATACGCTCATTAGCCAAGTTTTTTAAAATTCCTCCCATGTTTTTATTATTTTTTTAAACTATTTCAAACTGGATACTAATTAAATACAATTATAAATAAGGTATATATATATATATATATATATATATATATATGCATATTTAGGAAGATTTTGCTGGTTATCACATAACAACTACAAAAATATTTGAATAAAAAACCACGATTACCGCGATATGTGAGCTCATTAACTCATAATCTCTTCTCCTCAAATGATGAGCCTATAATAATTGCGAAACTCGTATTTGAGAATAAGAATAAATTTGCTGGTTAATTATATTATTATTATTTACAGATTTTCCTTTCGGTAAGCTGTTCTACCAGTTTGGTGTCTGTTTTTTTTCTCTCTCTCAAATTGGAACGCTTTTTAATCTATCAGAGTGTATCGTTTTTCTCTGCATGTATACTGTTAGAATTATGAGTTTATCTCTTCTATCTTTGCTCATTGAATAGGTTAAATAAGTTCGTTGAAATTGCCACATAGAGAATTAAAATAATAATTATAATAATATGCTTACTTTCAAACTTATTTAAGATAGATTTTGTAGCAATAAGATTTAGTTTTCAAAATGAAAAGGTGTGTGATTTTTAATGCTTAATAATTTTGATGTGCAATGCTAGATGTGGATAAATTGCTGTTTGATGTTCAGGGTTGCCAAAAATCCGGTTTCTTTTTTCAGAAAAAGCCCAACCCAGTGGGTTTTTTTTTTTAGTGTTTTATCGATGTTTTATAGGTATTTTGGGGTACTTTAGGGTTTTTTCAAGGTTTTGGTTTTTTCCCAGTGTTTTGTTGTCGTGGTTTTGGGGGGTTTTCGGGTTTTTCAGGGTTTGGGAATTTCTATAGAATAGAAGTCTTCTTTTTGTGTTATTTTAAGAAAATGCATTGGATGATTAAAAGAATATAATAAATATTAATCCTTTATTAATATAAAAAAGTTAAAAAAAATTGTTTTGAAATTTATAACTTTTGTTAAAAACATTTTATGACTGAGTTGAAAGGAAATTTTGCAAAATAAAAGCAATTAATATTCTAAAATTTCATGTCTCTGTGTTTTACAAATAAAAATTGGATTTAAATAGTCAACTGTTTAGTTTTGTTTAATTGGATATTTCTAATTTAATAGAATTCTTTGAATGTTTTGAATTATTGCTCTACTACTAATTAGCAGTTTTTGTTGATAAATTATTCCGATATTTTCTTATTTGATTCCTTAGTTTGGTAAGTACCGGAATTGTTCATACAAGTTATTCTCATATTCAATTTTACTTATGTTTAATTGTTATTTATAAATATTTTTATCTGCTTAAAAATGCACACAGTATACTTCAATTAAGTGTTAATTGAGTCAAAATTACTTTGTTTATATACTTTTAGAATTTATATAACGTGTATTAAACAATGTAAATTAACACTATTTCGGCCGATGTCAAATGACACTGTTGAGAGTTTTGATTTATTTTTTATTGCACCTGTAATTTTTAAAGCTAATAAGTACCAAAATAAATCTTTAATGTATTAAAAATGATTTGTGATTACTGTATTTACTCGTGTATGGCACGCAGTTTTTATACCATAAGTATGTTTTAAAAATTAAGGATGCGCTTGATACACGAAATGATACCGTGATACACGACTATTTCCACGAGACAGTGACAGAGAGACTGTGAAAATGAATGCAAGTTCAAAATATACATTTAATTTTAGTATTATATACAGTCGAGTCTCTATATAACGAAATCCATTGTTACATTTAAAAAATCGCTATATAGAAAAATTCATTATACAGAGAATAATGAAAATATTCCTATTTTATGTGTAAATTTTGATAACAAAAAATAAATTGTTTTTGAAGTGTTTAATTAAGATTTTGAAATCTTTAGCTCTAAATATTAATTAGAAATTGTATTTTTTAATTATTTAAACAGTATCAAAACTGAAAATAAAAATTTATTTGAAAGTATTTAAAAAAAAAAAGAAAAACCGCGTAAGGAAAACTTACATTTGTTTTAAGCAAAGTAAACTGTAATTTCTAGTTGTTTTGATTTCAAAACTGTTACACCCTCGTAAAAAATTTCACATTAAAAAAAAATTCTTATTTTATGTGTAAATTTTGAAAAAAATATGTTGTTTTTGAGGTGTTTATAGTTAAACATTACAAAATGTTAATTAAATATTAACTAGATATTGTATTTTTTAATTATTTAAACAGTATCAAAATGGAAAATAAACATTTATTTAAAAACATAAAAAAAAGCATGAAACTTAAATTTGTTTTAAGCGAAGAAAGCTGTAATTTTTGGTTGTTTTGATTTCAAAACTGTTACACCCTTGTAAAAATTTTCACATCTTAACAAGGAATGCAGAATTATACACTGCAAATCTTTATACACTTTTCAGAACACTTTTTAGAACACTTATTTTGTCCCCTTTTTTAGTAGACTTTAAAGCGCATTTTTTGGAACAGTTTTTAGAATACTTCTGAGAACACTTCTATTGTTCAGCACACTTTCTAGCGCTTTTTTTGAAAGCGACGATTTCACAAGTGTGCCCAGATGCGCTCCCAATCTGTTCTCAAATGTGTTCCCAAGCTCAGATTTAACGAATATCCTGAGCAGAACACTTTCGGAACACTTTCTTTATAGCGGAGCATATTCAGAACACAATTCAGTACACATTAAGGTAACTGGAACACTTTTTTTCTAATCAAAGTGTTTCAAATGTGTTCTCAATGTGTGCCGAGAATTTGCAGGGTATAAGAAAAACACTTTTTATCATTAAAGTGAAAATGTATATGCTTAAAGTGATAACAGTACACATAAAGGCTTATTGTAAATACCTTTTAATAAAATATATCAACAAGTTTCGTACGCTCAGTTCTTACGGCGACATTTACAAGAACAACGATGATAAATAAACTAATATCGCAAAATTTTTGTGAAAATAAACTTGATCAACAGAATCCTCTTTAATAAAAAGCTATGCGTTGCTGACGACTGGGATTTTCGATAATCGTTGCCACAGATTAAACTCGGAAAATGAAACATTTGAAGTTGCTGAAAAAATTAATAGCTCGAAAAGTGTTTGTCAGAAAATTGCTAGACAAACTTCGTTAGAAAGGTAAAAAATTGTATTTTTCTTGATATAAATTTCAAATCGAATGATTATGACGTTTTTCAAAAATTACCAAATTTCACAATGGAGTACCATAGCGAAACCTTCACGCGTAAAAAGATAATGATAACGGCCGTGTCCTGATGTATACTGGCTATAGCACGAGTCTCAAATTATAGTAACCTTAGTATTCCGTTAAAATATAAAAGTGAATTATGATGCCACGAGTGCATGATTTTTGTTTAATTTTAATATAATCATCTTAGAAACAAGATTTTTGGAATTTTTTTTCGAATGGGGCTAATAAATTGGCCAATACTGTATATTATTTTGAGTTTAAAAGAGAAAAAGTGAGGGAGCGCTTTATACTATTTAGGTTTCCTCAGGAACTTTTGGTCAAAATTGAAAGTTTAATATATCAAAATGTCAGAAATTAAATCGACAATAACTATAACGACTCTCCTTCAGTTCGTTTGGATAGATTTTCATTTAAAAATATAAAATCATTCAACATTGATTTTAGGTGTTTTTAAGGTTATTATCACGGGTTCGGGCAACGCTGGGCATGTCAGCTAGTAAAGAATAAGATTGGAGTACTCAGCTTTTGAAAAATAAACCAGTAACCACAGTGAAGGAAAATTGATTCCATGTGGTTTTGAAGATTTTTCTGAACAAATGAAGAAAAAATTCTGAAAAAAAAAAAAATGTTATATGGATGTAGATCTTTCGCTATATGGATATTATTTTTAAGGTAATTATGAAAAAAGTGACCATTCTCTCCTGCTAAAAATTCGTTATATAGAGAAATTCGTTATATGAAAGTTCGTTATAGAGAGACTCGGTTGTATTTTTAATTTATTAGTATATTGTAGTTTACTAATAGTTGGTAGCGTTAAACTCCAGGTTTATCTGTGGTAAACTTCCCATTATATTACATCAATATTAGCCTCTGTACATACGATTTTAATACTCGATTACTATATTTGTATTTGTAAGATACAACGATTTTTAGGTACGTTCGTAATTATATAAATACGCAGCACCTATAGTCGTCGTCTGGTCTGTCCGTCTGTCCGTCCGTACGCATATAACAGAGTAAAAATTACACAACCGATGGTTTCAAATGTAATATATTTAATCATTGTGGAATGTTGTCGAGTCATTTAAAACTTTATGAAAATCGAATCAAAATTTAAAAATATATTAATAGAAATATTTATTAAGTAATTTGAATAATTTTAAACCGGTACTTCCTTGCTATAGCAGCTTCCGAGGATTCATCGTCAAGCGACCGAGATGTATCTTCAAGTTATCTGACATGTATGACGTTATATACTCCATATACGACGTATATGACATTTTATAACCTGTATGACCAAATTATAGTCACGTTATTCATTCTATTAAATCCTATCATACGTAATTAATTCAGTGAATCCCATGATAGGTAATGATTCTACGGTTGACATGGTGATGACGTCCTATTTAAGATGGAGTCCTGTTATTTCCATATTACTGAATTTAAAAACCGAATTTGTATACTAAAATTGTTTAATTATAGCAATCCTATAATCTATCAACAGTTTTTTGGACAGATATTTCCGGAGAAATAGATATTAAATGAAAAAAGAGTCTAAATATGGATTTGTCAGTTTTGAAATTTTCAAAGCTAGGCTTAAGTTTCTCATTGGAATTTTCAGTCAATGTCAACAAAAGATAAAATGTTGCCAACTTAAAATGTACTTATTTTATTACGGAAATTAATGATACCATAATAGCAGACGATATAATTCATTTTTTCAGTGAAATAATAACAATGATTTTTTTTTTACATTGTCTTGTATTGGATTTTTGCGCAAAGCATAATTTTAGTGTAACAGAATTGCAATGAATTGTTTGTAAAAGTGTATTGAAACTTAATTTCATAAAATAAAATTGATATCTATAATATAAAAATCTGCACATAAACTAAATTTTGTATTCAAGCATTTTTGCATAAGAGTGCAACAGCTACTGCACCAAGATCTGAATATTTATAAAACTAGTTATAGTACGAACGCACCTCATTTGTCACGTCTGACCTACAGTTTTCAACTTGTTAAATTTTGTGATTAATGGTAAAAAATCATACACTTCTAGTCCATTACTGCCTTTCCCCGAAATATCTCTCTATAAAGTGTATAAATATGTAAATTACGTCATGCGACGTAACAGCAATAACGTAAGTTTTTTAGATTAGTAATCGAGTGTAACATAGGAAATCACGAGATAGTATTTTCATATATTGTGCAGTATTAATTATGTAGATATTAAATTTTTCGATCCTGATGTTGCATTTCTTCGCATTTGACTGCGTGCATACCCATCGAAAGGTGAAACAACTTTTACAGGCATCTGATAGGTATAACTTTTTTAGCTGTGAAGCCCCGATGCCTGTAAAAGTTGTTTCACCTTTCGATGGGTATGCACGCAGTCAAATGCGAAGAAAGGGGGAACAAATGATTATTATTATTTATTTATTTATTAATTCTACTTATGTTTTCGTTATTGTTTTAAACTATTGAACTTTAATAATAATTAAAAAGAATTATTACGTAAAGTTTAAGACATTAAGTTTTTTGATCATGAAGATTTTGTGAGTTATCAGATATCAACAGCAAGGGAAAAAAAAAACTTTAATAAAAGCAGTGACTATTGCGAAATTTGAGCTCATTAACTCATAATCTCTGCCTCAGCTCCTCAAATGATGAGCCAATAATAATTGTAAAACTTGTACTAAGAATAAATATGCTCGTCAATTTTATATATATATCTATATAAATATCCATAGTAATTTGTTGTAATCCATAGTAATTTGATCTAGCTTTAGTAATTCTAACTATAGATTTCACAATTTTTTCAATATTTTCATTTTTAGATAACTCGTTATATTACGTTTGAGTTTCATCTTTCAATTTTTTTTCTCCATTTCTGTATGATGAACTATATTGCCGTCTATGTTATGGTTATACACACATAACACATATATACAGGATGCGTCAGATGCATACATTCACCGTTACGGGCCATAACTTTCTAATTTTTCTTTCTTTTCAGAGTGTAATTAATTGGGAATAATGAGTGGAGCCAGATTAACTTTTGAAAAAAGAAAATTTATTTTAAAATATGCTATTTTAAAATATTTCGTAAGTATGAAAATGTAGCAGAAGTACAAAAACAATATCGCAGGGAGGTTCAGACAAATCCATCTATGCGACTTACAATTCTTCGGATAAAAGATAAGTCTGAAACGAATGGTTGTTCGTAGACAACGTTCCGGAACCGCCATTGAGCAAGAATGCACCCAAACACCCAATGAAGCGTTTGTTGAAGTTTGTGAACCAATAGCCCACCGTTATAAGCAGTGTATTGATTAGAACGGTCATCATTTTTTAACATCTTCGGTAAGAGAAAAAGTTATACATTTTATGTAGATTCTTTTGCAATATAAATATTAATAATATGTGAATAAAAACTGGAGTTATAATCATTTAATGTGTGTATACATTTTTCTCAGGCACCCTATATATATATATATATAAATGGAAACACGTGTAAAAAACGTAGGATAAGAGATTATTAAAAGGAATGCAATGGATACTGAAGGAATTATACTTAGTAGAATGAAAAGGTAAAATTGGAAAAACAAAATTGGAAAACTATGAATATCTTATAGAATTTTCAGAAGATCTTTATAAGAATTTTCATAGTAAATATATGTTATTTCATCAAACATTGTCAGCATTATGCCTAAAATCGACACTATTAAGCCCCTAATAACATATATAAATAAAACAAGAAAATTAATAACCTACATGAGATTCAAATAACAAAATAAATAAATAAATATGCATCTTAAATAGAAATTAGATAAATAAACAATTTATACATATAGATGGATAGATAGATGTGTTGTGTACATAATATACAAATTTATATTTCGGTACACCTTTCTATCATTTTGGTGTCTTCCCACCTCTCACTAGAGAGCTTTCTATTTTTTCAGAATCTGCTATTCGATAAATCCACCTGCAGGCAATGCTGTTAGAATTTTTCGTTCATCTTTTTATCTTTGTTCATTCTGCTGCTTTCATTAGAGAGCTATTCAAAAAATCCTTAAAATATCATTAGTATTTTCTTTTAACCATATAGTTCTTTGGAATAATTGTTTCCCACATAGGTTAATTTCTCCATTCAATGTGTATATATTATATTATATATTATATTTAAATATTAATTATATGTGAATAAAAACAGGAGTTATAATTATTCAATGCGTGTATACATTTTTCTGACGCACCCTATATAATATATCAATATATATATATAGCTATATAGATAGATATGTGTGCGTGTGTACAAAATATAGAAATTTATCTTTAATTCATACATATTCGATAAATCTACCTGCAGCAAAAAAGCGAGAAGAAAACAATTCTTTTACAACTCGATAACACTATTTTTTTTTACAAAATTTTTACACGGGCTGCAAAACCGTTTTATTTATCACCAATAAAGATTTCAAAGCGTTCGGACAAAATGAACTTTTTATTTTAAAACTATGAAACGACTCTGGGTAAAGAAAACAAGAAAATGAGCGCTTTTATCACTAAATATCAACATTTTTTCGCGAATTTTTCATTTTAAAATATAATTTCATACAAAATCGGGTTAAAGATATAAAATAATAAAAACTTGATGTTATTTATTCATTTATTTATTATCACGGGCCCTGGCAACGCCGGACGGGGGTCAGCTAATAAGTTTATAAAATTATTTTTTATAGATTTCTCTTTCGGAAAGACGTTTTATCAGCCTGGTGTCTTTGCTTTACTCCAACTAGAGTGCTTGTTAGTCTTTCAGAATCTTTCATTCAATAAATGTACTTACAGGTCTACTTTAAGAACTTTCAGTATATTTCTTCTACATTTCTTCACTGAATATACTACTTTCATTACACCAGAAACCTCTTCCAAAATTATTTTTGGAAATACCATTAAAGTTACTCTAAGTGCAATCGTTGGCATGCCGTTGCTCTTTCTGGATTAATGTGATCACACTATAAACCGAATGCGGTGGCCATTTTTAAATATATCAATATAAAAAAATCAATGCAAAATTTTAACAATTGAAAAAAAAAATTTAACAATGAAAATTAAATTTCTACCGAGCTTTATCAAAATTGATAATATGAACTAAAAAAAGCCGAAAAATTCTCGTTTTTTAATTCTTGTGCAAGGAAAAATGCTTTGAGAACAATTTGCCTGAAAAAAATACATATTGAATTTCAGCTTATTTCATTATGATTTGTTCTAGGATGTCTTACTTATTAAAAATCTGATGTTGTTACTCTAGCGTAAGTTTGTTCAATTATTTATGTACACTCTTTATTCTCATTAGCCGAGCTTTGGATTTGCTATTCAACTCATGTTTTCATTATTGTTTTAAATTAATCAACCTGAGTACAAATTAAACATAATTAATAAAAGTAAGTTTTCTTTCGGGTGTGAGGTTGTAGCATAAATATTGTTCCAGTTATCAGCTAACAACTACAAAAAAATTCTTAATAAAAACTGCAATTATAGAGAAATGCGAGCTCATTAACTCATAATCCCTGGCTGGCTTTTTTCATCAAATGATAAGCCGGTAATAAATGCAAAACTTGTACTGGAGAATAAAAAATAAATTTGGTAGTTAATTTTTTATGTATATTTATTTACAGATTTCTCTTTTGGTAAACCGTTTTACTAGTTTGGTGTCTTTTTTTAACCCTAGGACGCATTTTAATGGGTCATAGCACTTCAAAAAATTCAATCTATAAAAAATATATAAATATTAAAGAGAGACATAATTTCTGAACACTTTAAAACAAAATGAATGGAATGGTAAAATCCATATTTCCATCCAGGTAAAAAATCCATATTTAACCTGGTTGCTAAATATGGAATATTTTGAAAGAGAGAACTTATAACTTCATATATCATATTTCTCAAAATGTGATTTTACGGCATTCCCCACAAAGTAGTTAAAAAAACTTTTCGAAATTTTTTCATGAAATTTTCAGGATAATAGAGTGTTATGGTTCACTTTATTTCTGGTGTAGTAAAAGCAACATATTCAATGAACAGAGATAGAAGAGATAATCTAAGAATTCTATCTAAAAACATAACCTACTGGTAGATTTACCAGACCTATAAAGTGAACCTAATGAAATAAAGTGAACCTAAATGATCGTCTTTCTCTGTTGAAAAAAAAAAAACATTATTGGTGTTATAGTGCTAAAATTTTGAAAATTTTACGAAAGCAAGATACAGTTTTCTTTTTAAAACATAAAAATGATATATATATATATATATTTAAGTTCAGCGTAATCACAAGTCTCTCAAGTATGATTAGAAACGAAAACTTTTCTTTTATAAGCCGAAATTCTTTTGTAATCATGCGCACAACCTGTGATTCAAATTTTTTTCTCGACAAGTTTCAAGTAACTTTTCCCTATAAAAACTAATTTTCCCCATTATGATCTAAAATGAAATATGAAATGAAAGAAGAAACACGTATCCATTACCATCTTCAAAAATTGTTTTTGTAATGTATACACTCTAAAAACGACATTTTCAAAACTGAGTAAACAATACTCAAATCTGAGTATGTCGCATAGTCAAAATGACTCAAGTTTGAAACATGTGCAGACTCATTTCTTAAAACTTGTACACACTCAAGAATAAAACATCCTGTGCTCCTATTTGAATATGTCCATGTTTTAAATATGAATATAAAGTGACTTCTATGTGCTCATTTTTGGGTATTTCCATGTTTCAAAAATGAGTTTAAACCGATTCTAATCATTTTTGAGTATGTCCATGTTTTAAAAATGAGTTTGAACTGATTCTGATAATTTTTGATTATGTCCATGTTTCAAAAATGAGTATGAACTGGCCTTTATGTGACCAGTTTTGAGTATGTCCATGTTTCAATATTCTGAGTATTTCTGGTATTTCAGAATTGAAAGCATTGGGGTCGTCCTATTTGAAACAAAATGAAGACATCGATTTACTCAGATTTGAAACTGTACTTTTTCTCAGTGTACTTTTTACGATATAAAATGACAAATTGGTCATTTTTTTGCTTAAATTTTCTATGTTTCAAAAATCCTATGACCACTTAATCTTTCAGAGCCCGGCATTTGGTAAATATACCTGCAAGTTATGTTGTTAGATAGAATTTTTAGCTTTTCTCTCGTATCTTTGTTCATCGAATATGCTGCTTTTACTAGACCGGAAAACTTTTCAAAAAGTATTTTCGAAAAATCATTAAAATTACTCTTTAGAAGAGAAGCTACTCAATTGGTTCGAATGATTTTTTTTTTTTTCATTAAAGTAGGTTCATACGAATGAGTCTCTTGAGAAACGGTAGGGGGCACTAGGGTTTTGTTTTTCAGATTCGCGGAAGTGGAAATACAATGCATTTCTTCATTTGTTCTTGACACGCTCATAGCTTAAGTTTGTTGTTCTTTATGACTCTGGTTCTATCAAGCTTGAAATACTTTTAACAGTGTTATTTCAACTCTAATTTCGTATTTGTGATAAAATATTAATGTAGGCAGGGCTTAACAAATATGTTGGCCAGGTCGCCACTGACGACCAAGCTTTTTTTTTTTCATCCGGCGACCAAAATATTTAATCTGGCGATTATTTGTTGTTTTTTTGTCGGAGAATAACTTTTGTTTTTTGTACAAATATTGAACCCAAACGACATTTTCTCTCTCCCCCCACCTCTGCTAGTGCTCAGCAAGCAGCGATATTCCGCTTTTCTCATATTTTTAATGGAAGAACAAAGCTTAAAAGGCATTTTCCATCCTATGCACAGAAAACGCCATTATTTTCCGCTCTGGCCAGCTAGCATGTAATGTAATTAGATTGTGTGGGTAGAGGGAGGGGGCAGGTTTCAATAAAACAGTAAGAAATAATGTCAATCAGCCTTTATGACACCTAAAATTGGATACAATGCGAAAAAATGCACATCATTAGACATAGACTTTTCGTAGAGCTCAACTACCGGACATCTGAGGCATCAGGTAATAAGCTTTTCCTGAACATGCCGTTAATTTCAGCCCTTACAATATTTCTTTTTTTCCCCAATGATATATAATTTTGATAATTTTCAATACGAAACTTGGTTTATATAAAGTTTGAGTACTATTTTAAACTATGTAACTAATAATTCTTAACTATGCTTGTTATTTATTAATTCATAAAGAAAAAAAAAAAAACTTTTGTGCTTTTTGAAAATCAAACTGTCGACAAGAATTTTCTGCTGGCTACCAAATTTTATCAAATTTGTAAAGCCCTGGTCCTGAATGTAATTAATTGTTTGTAAAAGTCTTAATTTCATAAAATAAAATTAATATCTATAATATGAAAATTTGCACATAAAATAATGTTTTTTATTCATGCATTTTTGCATGAGATTGCAACAGTTATTGCACCTAGATCTGAATATTTATAAAACTAGTTACAGTACGAACGCACCTCATTTGTCACGTTTGACATACAATTTTAAACTTTTTTTTTTTTTACTTTTGTTAGAAAGGAAGTCCTGAGTAAAATCACTCCTTTTGTAATTAAAATAAACTAACTTTTATAGGCATCTAAAGGATGAAGACTCTATCTGCGTTGCCCGGATGCCTGTAAATGTTGCTTCACCTTCCCATGAGTCTGCGTGCAGTCAAATAGGAAGAAAAGGAACATGTGACATTTTTTGCAATTATACTCCTAATTTCGTTATTATTTAAAACTATTCAAACTGAAGACTAATTAGTAAAAATCATAACTAAGGTTGTTTTGGAAATGAATAGTTTGTCAGTTACCAATTAACAACGGTTAAATAAAAAGAAAAAAAACTCTTAATAAAAACAGTGATTATCTCGAAATGTGAGCTCATTAACTGATAAACTCTGCCTCTTCTTCTCAAATGATGAGCTGATAATAATTACGGAACGTGTACTTGAAAATAAGAGCAAATTTGCGCGTTAAAAATTTTTATTTGCAGGTTTCTCTTCCAATGAACTGTTCTATCAGTTTGGTGTCTTTCTTTTCTCTTACTAGAGCGCTTTTTAAACTTTCTGAATCTGTCATTCGATAAATCTACCTTCAGGTTATGCTGTTAGAATTTTTAGCTTATCGCTTCTATCTTTCTGCACTGAAAAAGTTGCTTTTATTACACTAGAAAGCTCTTCAAAAAATATTTTAAAAAGTCATTAAAATATCATTAATATTATTTTAAGGATATTAAGGATATTAAGGGTATCTGCCTACACTGAAATGCGCACTTTTGGCAAAATTATCGATTTTTATTATTATTATTATTTCATTTGAAAGTACAACTTTTTACGATTCTGAAAGCGCTTTGTTTTTGTTCCTACCATTTTTATAACAGAGAAGTTATAGTCAATTTAATAAACCGGACGTGATAATTATGAAAATCAGAAGTTCCCGTTAAAAAGACAAAAAAAAAAAAAAAAAAAACGCAAACATTGCAGTAAAACTTAATTTTATTACTTAATTAGTATTTTTATACTAATAAAACGAAAGAATTTCAATTCTAGCTTATCAATTTGTATGTGGTAATTTGTATTTATAGTAAAAATATACTAATTTAACGTTTAAATGATTTTTTCACAATTTTGATTTTTACACAACATTAACTGACTTCAAAAATGATAACTAAAAATATTATTATCATTCTTCCATAAAACTTCGTGAGCTTTGTCTATATATTGTTGTCTAGTGCATCTACTAAAAGAATTTTAATTGCATGATTATTTTCAAAATTATGGCCTGTTATTTGAACAAAAACATGATAAAACTGTTGAAAATTGACTCTTCGATCATCTCTAAAATTTTTATACAGAGGCTTTTCGCACATTTTTTAGACAAATTTGATAAATGATTTTAAAAAGTGGAATTATTTTAGAGGAAAACTTTCTTTCAGCAACTTATTATTTGTAATTCATATTATTGTCTGATGCTTTCAAATTTATTCTTCTATCAAGATGGCGCATTCAAACAAGCTGTGAATCAGGGGATACTTTTTTTTTTGTTTTCCGAAAAGAAATATTCTTATTCGGAAGTTTACAAAGTTTGTAAAGCGCATAGTATAAAAATTTCTAAGTGCGAAATAAACATCAGTATTATTTGGAAAGAGCTATTACGAAAATCAGTACTTATGCGAGTATAGTAAAAAGACTCAAAATGAAAAAAAATACATAAAAAAAAGAGCCCCTTTCAAGGCTGAAAACGAAGTTTCAGGTAAGGATTTATGACTGTCGCAAATTTATCTTACAATGGGAAAATAAAAATAAGAATATTGGACAAAAATGTTACAATCAATTCAATATATTATTAAGAGAATGTGTTACATCCTATATTTACAGAAAAATGCTATTTTCTTTATTTCAACGACTTTTAAAGGGTGAAACTGCATCAAAGCAAAGCTACCACTCATACTTCAAAAATTACTGCTGTATTCGTTGAAAACATTAAAAACTCACACAGGTATTGCATGTATACCTTTCAACATATTCCTAAGAAGTCATCTGACATTTCTCGTATGGTTTATTGTGCATTTGGTCTGCTGAAAAGAGCTCTTTCAAAGCGCAAAACCACCACGATTAATCGAATCTGGAAAGTTTTTAAAGAGACAATAACCCTGTAAATTTTACAAAAAAACCTTCTACCATCGAAAGCATTACGCAGAATTAGAAACAAGAAACAAGATAATCATCTATATATATATTAGTCTTACGTGGCGCGGAAAAAGGGCTGAATTTCTATAGTATCGTTTGGCAACAAGCAACAAGCGTAGTTTCCAAAATCTCCCAATATGGCGGCCAAGCGAAAGAGCAGTAAAACGAGTGAAACTCATTCAAACTAGAAAATAATTAAAAATAAAATAACGTGTGCGTAATCCAAAGCGTTTGAGATGATAACTCATTTTAATTATGAATAATATCGTTAATTTCAAATGAATTCTCAACGCTTATTTAGAATTTATTTATGAATTTCCCTCATACGAAATCGGAGAGAATTAAAAATATCAACTGTCTACATCGCACCTGCTGCCATCTATTGCTGTAGATGTAAATTATTGAAGTAAAAAATAATTTATTTTGCAAATATCTATAATCTAATCAATTAGAACAGGTTTACGAAATTTAAACGATTGTTCCTATCACGTACTAGTATAGATTATTTCAGAAAGCAATATTCATATTTTAATTGTTAAAAAAACAACGCCGAAATCGTCTAAAAAATGTGCGAACAACCTCTGTATAATAAAATTTCGTTTAACTTGTACACTATATTGCCAAAGGTGATTGGTCACTTGCGATTTTAGACGTTTTGTTAACTATCTAGAAAAATACATGAGGAATTAACCTGAAACTGCAGGTGTGTAAACAGTATAATATAGCTTATATATTTCCGTGAATATTTTTTTTCCGAAACCCCATAGGGGACTGTCAACAAATTGAAAAAGAACGAATATCTTTTGGATTACCCTGTAAAAACTAATGTAGCAAAATTGTTCAAACTCAAGATTATTAATAAGTGGTTTATTGTAATATACTGTGTTAATTTTTATGAGGATAGCACGAATATTCGAAGATAAATTAAGGTTTTTATAAAAACCGACTCAAATTTCGCCAAGTTTTTTGCTTATAATTTGCAGAGTACTTAATATAAAAAAAAGTTATTTTGAGAAAATATGTCAAACAACATTGTACATAATACTTAGCAATCGGAATTAAAAAATAATAAAAATTGGATGAAAAATGAGCAGGTTTACTAAAAACTGTTTCACTGCGCATGCGCGAATGCAATCAAAATATAATATCATAATGTATTAGCTAAGTAGATACAGCAACTTTTGTGAAAATCTCAAAATCATAGCTTGAAAATTTTGAAAATTATCGTCGATAGAAGAAGCTCGAAATCAGTTGTTCCCAAAAGGAAGCAAAAAGATGAGGGGTTGTATCCAAATATAGTAGTACGTGCAATATTGTGTACGCTATCTTCGCACTAATCAACAGATATTTGATTCAACCCCTCATATTTTTGCTTCTTTTTGGGAACAACGGGTTTCGAGCTTATTCTATCGACGATAATTTTCAGAATTTTCAAGCAATGATTTTGAGACTTTCACAAAAGTTGCTCTATATACTTAGCTAATACATTATGCATATTATATTTTGATTGCAATTGCGCATGCGCAGTGAAACATTTTTTAGTAAACCTGCTCATTTTTCATCCAATTTTTATTATTTTTTAATTCCGATTGCAGAGTATTATGTACAATGTTGTTTGACATATTTTCTCAAAATAACTTTTTTTTATATTAAGAACTCTGTAAATTATAAGCAAAACTCTTGGTGAAATTTGGGTCGGTTTTTATAAAAACCTTAATTTCTCTTCGAGTATACATGCTATCTTCATAAAAATTAACACAGTATATTACAATAAACCACTTATTAATAATCTCGAGTTTGAACACTTTTTGCTACATTAGGTTTTACAGGGTAAACGACGCAAAAGATATTCGTTATTTTTCAATTTGTTGACAGTCCCCTATGGGTTTTCGAAAAAAAATATTCACGGAAATATATAAGCTATACTATACTGTTTACACACCTGCAGTTTCAGGTTAATTCCTCATGTATTTTTCTAGATAGTTAACAAAACGTCTAAAATCGCAAGTGACCAATCACCTTTGGTAATATAGTGTAGTAGGGGCACTAGATAAAAGCTTATAGTTTACGTTAGTAATATATATATATTACTAACTATATTACTAACTATATATTACTAACTACTATATATTATATAAAAATTTTATTTCGCAATATTTCTTTAAATTATTCTAAATTCTGACCTATTCATTATTTCCTTATTTCTTAATAATATTTATTCCTATTTAATGTCCTTTTAAAATTAATAACGCGTATATTAATAATTATCTTATTCCAAATCTTAATCTAAAACTTTAAGTTCATTCGTTACTTTTATCATCTATCCAATCTATAATATTCTGAGAGACGCTAGTTTGTCATTTCGAATGCTTTTAAGAGCCTTTTTTTTTAATATTTCAAGACTTTGCTTCGCGCACTGTGATTTTCACTTCAAAATCAGTGCGCCGCTGGATCCGGGATTCTTTCTTGTTAAAACTTCTCGATCGCACGTCATTCGCTTAGCTTAATTTCTCCTCTCACTGATTGGCTCGTGCACTTGTTACGTCGCTTCTGTAACTTTCCGCATATTGAACAAAAACCGACTGCAAGCGTTCGGAAAGCAAATTTTTGTCGTTTTTTGAAATGCTGACCAAATTGTTATCTGGTGTTCTGTGACCTAGAATTTCTCAACAGCCCCTTAAGATCAACTTAACAATGTCGTGATTTATAGTTAAGCCTGGGGGCTTTAGAACACATCTGTGTCCTGTGGAATTTGTGCTGTCATATCTCCTGTTCTTAATAAACTAATTATCTGGAAAACTGGCTGAGTATTAATGGAGAAATTCTCATTGGTTTCCCTCATTGCCGTACTTTCTTGCCACGATTCTTAATCGAGCGACTCAAATATAATTCACCTTTAAACAACTGCAAGTTTCTCGTGAAAAATTCAATCCTCGTAAAAATCTAACACACACACACACACACACACACACACACACATATATATATATATATATATATATATATAAGTTCATTTGTTTTTCATGTAGCATTTTTCAAGTTTTTGAAAAATTTCTTCAAATTCCAATACATCTATAAAATTTTTGTATATTCATAGAGATATACATAAAATCAGAAAATGTGAATACAATGTTTCTTTGCAAAGTTTTTTTTAAGTGCTTCGAACGTAGGCAAATTTCTAGTTCTTTGGGATAACAGTTTACCAGCATAGATAGATTTTCTCACCATTGCTGTCTAAACAGATCAAGTGTAATTAATTGTGTTTTGTGCATGTTCCTGCTATTCCAACATTCCTGATTCTCTGTACCGCTGTGTAACAGTATAGTCTAGATTTTGGAACTCTTAAAAACATTTAAAAATCCATTACTATTCCTCAGCACTTTCCGACGTCGTTGAAAAGTGTTTAGGAATTCCCTTTGTCTGTCTGTCCGTGATCTAACTCGTGTAAATATACTCGGATTTCCATGAAATTTATGTATGTTATTGAGGTCTACTATGGCATATTCGGTATTGAAAATGAAATGTGTAACATTTATAGACCATTTACAGGGACAATCAAAAGAATTCCTTTACATTAAAAGTCTAAGGGGAAAAATCGTTTGCGGTGTATTTTAATGATGCTGCACCATTTCAAACATATTGAAATTGATATATATATATATATCTGAGGTGCAGTACAAGATGCTGAGAATTTATTGTTCATTTAGAGGGGAGGGGTACTCAAAAGAATTCCGTTACATTACGGTATATTTCGAAAAATCGTTTGTGGTGTATTTTAATGATATTACAGTATTTCCAATATATTGATATATTTTCATTGATATTAAAGGCGAAATGCTTACTGTAGCATGCAGAATTCATCGAATATCCGTCTGTCCGGGCTGTAACTCTCGTAAATATACTCTGATTGCCGTGCAGTGTATATATGTGATTGAGGTTTACTATGGCTTGTTCGGTATTGAAAATGAAGTTTGTAGCATTTACAGGGACACGCAAAAGAATTCGGTTACAGTAGTGTCTATGGACAATAATTACTGAAAGTGCGTTTTTAGTTGCGGTATGCGTTTTTAAATTTAGCAAATATTTTTGCATTTTACTTGGTATGTATAAATTCTATTGATCATGGACACGACTGCACAGGCATCTTCAGTATATTTCCGTTTATTCATGGAAATTGCTGAATGTGAATTTTCAAGTGTGGTATGACTAAGGTATATTTTGGCCTACTATCTAGCATATATACAAATATACAGGTTTATATACAGGGCTGCACAAATAATTAGAATATTTTTTCTGATTATTGTTGGTGGTTGCTGAAATTGAGTTTTCAAATGTGTTATGCGTTTTACAATTTTTTTACTTAAATATCAATATCATCTTTTACCTTATTTAACATTGAAGTTTTATTATGATATTTTGAATATGTTGTAAAGTGTTTCATAATCTATGCTTTGCACATGATTTTTCGTTTTTTAACATGGGGTAATTTGAGCTATAAAAATCAGTAATTTAAAAATAATATTTTTTCAAGCTAAAATTTACCATTATCTGTGAATAACCCTTTTATAAAAATAAAGATAAAGAAAATCGATTTTTTTTTCTAAACTTGGAAAGAGGCGAAACTTTTCATAAGATCATAAGTGCCTCATCTTGCAGTGATCAGCAAAAATTCGATTCATTCGCGAACATTTAAAGAGAATCCCCCAATGATGCCTGAGGTTTCTCTCGGACATATCCAGTTATGCAAAGCGATCGATAGGTCCAGTCCAGTGCTTGTCGTCTTATACAGCTGGTCTGGAGTCTGGCCGATTAATAAGTAATTTGATTAATTGGATGGCCTAGTTATGTTGCTCGTTAATGCCACACTTCCCCTTTATTGTCAACTATGATTCCCCCCCCCCCCTCGCTATTAAATAAATGGTCTTTTAATAGGCGGTCTAAGTGTTGTTGTTGTTTTTTTACTTATTTATTTATTTTGTTTGTTTTATTAGAAAGTTTCTTTGTAGAATCCTACTGCGGGTCGGATAATCGAACTTTAGTTGATTCCGATCCGACGCACGGTTCGGGTCGGGTAGAGGGGTCTACACGGTCCGAAATTTCCAGTCCCAGGCCCGGCCTGACCCGTACAATTTTTTTTGGCCCGTCCCAGTATAAAAGTTAAATGGTCGACCCAAGCCCGTCGCGATGTAAAAGCAAACAATTCAGCCCGAGCTCGACCCGTACAAATTTTTTTGGCCCGTCCCGGCCTGTTATAAAAGCTAAAATCTCGACCCGAGCCCGGCTCAGTCTAAAAGCTAAAAGTTCAACCTAAACCCGGCCCGGTCCGGCTCGACTGAATTTCTACAAAGCATGCCGATATTTCCGAAGCAACATTTTATCCTAGAATTAAAATTATTCAAAAAGAACACTTACTTATGCATAAATTTTAATTTCAGATTATGTTCGAAATGCATGGAATGCAAAATATCAACAATATTAGTGACCACTTAGACAATTACGTACATAAACAAGGATTAGAAAATTTGACTTAGACAATTACATTCAGATGAAGATTGAGAGTAAGATAAGATATATTTGGAGAGAAAAAAATATCCGATATAGAAGCTTCCATTTTTAGCAGATAAATCGTCTCTCGTGAATGTATTATATCCTTTTCGCACGGATTATTATATTCATTTTGCACGGATGAAGACATTGTTTTCGTTTAAGACAGGTTTTGGTCACAGATAGGTTCTGTTCCACCCTGTACTTTGTTATTGTTATTTTTTTGTCTATAAATGTATGTATAATTCTTTAAAAAGAATTTTAATTATAGAATAATGGTCATTTAAAAATATATGTAATTTTTGCAAAAATTGTTGTAACGCGTCTCATTTTAATTATTTTTGCTCGGGCCAGGGCAATGAATTTCATACGGTCTGCGTCGGTACTGGACCTGAAAATTTCGGCCCGTGTACACTTCTAAGAAGAAGAAGTCCAGGCTCGTTTGGCCTGGCCCGGTACGAGTCTGCAGAGAAAAGTTATGCCCGTGCCCGAGCCAGTAGAAAAAGTAAGGCCCGGAAAGACTGAAGACCAGGCCGGTACGGCCCGAGTTTCGTGAATGAAAATTGTCTTGATCCCGGCCCGCGGGCTTGGCCCGATTCCAGCCCATATAGACCTTTAGTCGGGTAGGTATCGGGTTATGTTTTGACTCTTGCGGATCGAATTCTTGTTAACTTGTTTTCCAAAAAAAAGTCCAGAATATTGTTACGGGAAAAAAAAAGGGGGGGGGGAAACTATGTATTTAAACATAAATGGATATATATATGTGTTCATTTTTCTACATTAAAGATAAATTGATATTAGAGATATCATTATATCAAGAAACGCATTGAAATTTTAATTAATTTTCTTTGGATCCGGGTTTCAGATCGGTTTTGAATTGAAATGTGTCTGATTTGGTTCGAGTTTTGGGTCGACGATCATAATATTGTCTGGTTTGGGTCGGATTTCGGGTTAACCTCAAATAGAATTTCCGGGTACCCAATAACGTGCAAGATGCTACCATAATAACTTGAGGGAAATTCTAGATGAACCATCGGGGTTTTCCGCGGACATCTCCATAGTTATGCATATCGATCGATAAGTCCAGTCCGATGCTTGTCGTTTTACATCTTGTCTGGAGTCTGGGCGATAAATGTAAGTCAATTAATTTTATGGCCAGCTTATGTTGCCAGTTAATGCCTCGCTTTCCATTCATTTGTGCAAATCCAATCTGGCTACTTTCTGACACTTTTGTTCGCAAACATATAGATTTGGAATGGGGTTCTAATTTAGAGACTAGGTAATCGAACAGCTTTTTCCAGTTTTGGTAAAACCAGAAGATTTTTCAGAAAATACTGTCAAAGTTGGCGTTTTGAACCGAATTTTCGGACGAGACAGTGCTGGACAGGGAAAAAAATTGCCGTCATGAGGCATTAAATCGCTTATAACTCAAGATGCAGTTAATTTATCGTAAATGATAAAAAAAAAAAAAAAAAAAAAAAAAAATCTGTTCGGTTACAAATCACTTCAATATTCATCATGTCTGCAAGTGACATGCTTTTACATTTAAAAGTGAGTCTGTAAATGTGTCAGAAAGTTTCCCGTTGTTGAGCGTATTTTTTGTTGTTGTTGTTTTGAGAGCCTTAAGGGGTGGCCTAAAAACTACCGAGACATTTTCGGACTGATTTTTAAATGTAAATGCATGTCACTTGCAGACATGATTATTGAAAAGATTTGGAATTGAATAGTTTTTTTTCGATAAATTATTTACATCTTGAGTTACAAGCGATTGTTGTCTCATGGTGACTTTTAGCGCGCTGCGGCGTGTGGAAATTTGGTTTAAAACGCCAACTTTTTGACAGCATTTTCTTTTAAGGTCCTCTGCTTCACCGAAAAATGGAACATTAATTTCTGAATAAGAATATATGCCAATCTCATGCATTTACGAACAAAACGAAATCAGGAATGTGTCGCCAGAAAGTACGGGGGTTGAATTGGAGACCAACGTTAAATGAATGAACATTTAATGAGCTGTCGAAGTGGGGAGTTTTTTGTAGTGCTTCTTTGATTGTTTAATTAGAATTTTTTGTAGACCCGATTTTACCGAAACATTGAGCGGTTGTGGTCAATTCTAATTGTTTCGGGTTCAGTTCGGCGTCGAGTTTGGTTTTTGACTCCTGCGGATCGGATTCAGGATAACCCGATTTTTCAAAAGAAAGATAAAAATATTGTTTTAGATATATATTTGAATATAGTCGAGTATATTTATATTAATTTTTCTACGTAAAAGATAAAATTGATATTAAAAATGTAATTATAGACTATTTTTCTATAATAGAATTAAAATATTGATGATTAATTTTCTCTTTTGTGAAGATTTGGGTTGATTTCGAATTGAACTGTGCACTGTAAAAAAATTTCGGAACGTTTCAGGAAGTCATCCTGAAACATTTCGCATATTTTACCGGAATTTCGAATTTCTTTATGTCCCACGTGAATTACGGCAATAATTCGTGTAATATTTTTGAGAGGTTTCAACTTTTCCGTAAACTACATTCTGCGCATGCGTGCTTCATGTTTGATGTTCCATTAGCCGTTTTGATATCTAAAGAAGAAGAATAAACAGGTACCTAGGAACTTAGAGACAAATGCAATCTGAACAAATGCCATTCTTTGTTTGGCTATCAACCGATAAAGTAAGTAGCTAATTTAAATCTTTTTTTGCTTCATTATTTGAATTTTCATTTTATCTGTAATACGAAATTTTAAAACTTAATTACTTAAATAAGATTGATTATTGAAAATTGGAATGTTTCACTACTTCGTTGTGAAACGTAACAGCAAAAAGCCGTGGCATCTTAATGCCACCACTTTTTTCCGGAACCTCCTTGAAATTTTTTTACAGTGTGTCTGGTTTCAGGCCGATGAAACTGAACTGTGTCCACTAAAAAATGTTTGTTGGATTCAGGTCGCATTTCTAGTTGACTTCAAATAAAATTTCCGACCCGTGCAGTGCTCTGATAATGGAGATAAAAAAATAATAAAAGTAAAGAAAATCTAATTTTTTTAAGTGTGGGAAGGATTGAAGCTCCTTATAAGATCATCTCATCTCTCAATTTTTAGAAAGTGATGCGATTCATTCACGTCCTTTCGTGATCATTTAAAGGAAATTCCCGATGGGTTTTTCCTCGGACATATGTCTCCAGATTTGCAAATCGATCGATAACTCTAGTCCAACGATGCCGTTTTACAGTTTGTCAGGAGTCTGGCCTATATTTTTAAGGTACTATCAATTAATTTGATGGTCTTGTTAATGCCTCACTTCCCTCACTTCATTTACGATATATGAATGTTTCTCGTTATTAAATGAATGGACATTTAATAGGCTATCTAAGGTGGTTGTTGTTTTTTGCGACTCTTAACTCTTTGAAATGCGGGTTGGTTTCGGGTTGGGTTTTGACTCTTGCGGATCGGGTTCGGGTTAACCCGATTTTGTAAAGGTAAGTCCACAGTATTGTTCCAGATTTAAAAATTATATCTTTGAATATATCAGTTCATTTTTCTACATAGTAAAGTTATTGGAGATTGGAATTGACTAAAATTGAGGGGGTCGGGGCAAGAAAGTGCCAAGCCCCATTTTTGGTGAAATAAATCTAACACTGTAATCTGTTGCTTATTATTGTAAGTATAATACCCAACATATAATTTGTTTCTAATGTCACTTGGTGGCAGCCTATGTGACAGGTTTCGTTTTTGCCCCAGATGTTTACGCCTCCAATGAAGATAGCTAATTTACAAAAAACGTAATAGTAATATCATTACAGTAATTCCATATTGTTACTCAGAATATCTCAAATGTCACTAAGATATTGGCGAAAAAACTTTGTTTTATAGCTTGATTTGAGTATTGGATCATATTTTGAAATTGAAATATCTCAAAAGTTCAAAAATGTGGCTTGGCACTCACTTGCTCCGACCCCTTCAATTATACTGTCGAATTTTGAGTAAACTATTTTTTTTTCCCTTATTGGGGTGGGATTATAACCCGATCCGTTCAGGACTATGCCTTGATCACTTGGGGGAAATACCTGATGGCCCCTGAATGGTTTTTCTCGGACAATTCTAGTGATTCAAATCGATCGATAAGTCCAGTCCGATGCTTGACGTTTTACATGGGCGATAAACGTAAGTCAATTAATTGGATGGCCAACTTATGTTGCTCGATAATGTCTCGCCTCCCCTTCATTTGTGGAATATGGATGTATCCCGCTGTTAAATAATGAACATATAATAGGCTGTCTAGTCTAAGTGTTTTTTGTTTTGTTTCAGTAGCGCAGCTTCCTCATAATGCTATAAAACTGTTTTATGAAACTTTTTTTTTTTAACTATTCATGTTTAATTAGTAACGGAAATCACTTTTAAGCCTTCAAAAAACTGTTTTTTTTTCCATACTTTTTTTATTTTATTTTGAGACAAAAAAGGAAAGACACATAAAAATATTCAAATTAGACCCGGTTCAATTTTAAATTGAAAATGTGAATTTCGATAACGATTTTAGTTGACTTGTAACTTATCATGCGCTTTACTAAAAACTGCATTATTTTTTCACTTACCCGCATTGTTATATAATAATAATAAAACCCCATTTGACTTTTCAAATACTGGTGTACAGAAAGTAAAAAAAAAAAAAAAAAATGGGGGGGGGGGGGGGGGGGGATTTTTAACACTTTCCAATCTAGTTGAAAAGTGTTATTGAATTCAGTTTCTCGTAAATATACTCTGATTTTTATGCAACCGATAAATGTTATTGAGGTTTACTATGGCATGTTCGGTATTGAAAATGAAGTGTGTTACGTTTACAGTTCATTTAAAGGGACACTCAAAAGAATTAAGTTACATTACGGTCTATGGGGAAAAATCGTTTGCGGTGTACTTTAACGATTTTACACTATTTCAAACTTATTGAAATTGATATATATCACTGAGGTACACTACAAAAGGCTTACTATAGAATAGAGTGTGTAGAGCACTTATAGTTCATTTACAGGACATACAAAAAAATTTGGTTACGGTACTGTGTATCAATAATAATTGAATAATAACTGCTGGAAGTGCATTTTCAGTTGTGGTATGCATTTTTAAATTTCACTCTTTTTTGAATTTTATTTGATGTATATAAATTCTATACATCCTATACAGGGGTGCACAAAAGAATTTGGATACTTTTTCGACTATTGATGATAATTCAATAAAAATAAGCAGCAATAATAAGCGGAAAAATAAGCAGCAATACACTGCCGCGCATGCGCGGTAGCGTATTACTGTTTATTTTCCTGTTTATTACTGTTAATTTTACGGTATAATATTGGCAGCTGGGATGCCAATATTATGCTGTAAAATCAATTTTTTGCAGTGTGGTTACAACCGCCCACTACTTGTTATAACATATATTTCTGTGATTGTCGCACAGATAAAATTCTGATAAGAAAAAATATACAGAATATTTATACCAATTTTTTGGAAAAATTCTGAAAAGAAAAAGGTGATAGATAGTGATATTGTATTTTTAAAACATCGTTTTCATTTGATTTCCATTGCTTTATTTATTTTCATTGTTTATTACATTATACGTAACTCCATATGTAATAACCTCGTGTTGAGCTAATATTTTGCTTCGTATCTGGAGATTCCAATAAGATCAGACGGCAAAAAATACATAAACCTTTTTCTTTATATATATGCTGGGTGATTCAAAATAGATCGTATCTGCAATTATCTTTTTAAACCTGTGATGATAGAAACTTATTTCCATTTACAAAAAGTATACAAATCAAGTACAGCTTTTAAGTGGCATTTCTTTTACAAGAACCTGTATATATATGGAAATACGAAATTTATTTTTTATATGATCCCCTTTTCCTGTATTTTGTATTTAGAAAAGTGTTGTCTTCTTAACGTATTCTTTTACGACCAAAACTCACTGAGTTCTGATACTTTGTATTTTATGAAGTGTCGCTGTTTATCGAGTCTTTCCGTTTTCAAGATCAGAAAGTACTGAAATTTCATAAAATTCGATGCATCATAACTCAGCGAGTTTGGATCGCAATTTTGGATCCCCCCCCCCTTCTTAGACGCAGGACAACATTTCACTTACCCATCATACGTAGTATAAGGTAAGTCTTGTAATCGTTTTGAAAATCGAAAAAAAAAAATTGACGGATTTACACGTTTCAGACACTGGATATTCAGAAAAATATATTTTTAGAAAAAAAAAATTTGCCGTCCGTCTGTCTGTTTGTGTGTGTGTGTGTGTGTGTGTGTGTGTGTGTGTGTGTGTGTGTGTGTGTGTCTATAAATGGTCTATCTCACGCACAAATTGAGATACAGACTTGAAATTTGGTATGTACTTAGTATGTAATAATGGGAAGAAGCTTATTGAATTTCAGTAACCTCGATTATCCGGAACTATTTTTTCTCGAAATATTCATTCTGATAAAAGGTATATAAAAAGTTTCGAAATTGTTTATTTTAAGGAGTGAATATAAAAGACAATAAAAAAACATAAATTTTGCATAAAGAATGAAGTCGATCGGATAATGAGTTACCCAGATATTTGTAATCCTATTTTCCACACTATTCGATTTTCCATGACCCTGTATTTCATTCAAATTTCAATTCAAAGATATATTTTAATTGGAAATGAGACGCTTCATCCGACGCAGTAAACCGTTATCTAATAGGATTATGAATTTTGGAGTTATAAGGATGTTTCTTTTACGCAATTCAGTCATAGAGCATTTAAAGTTTAGGACGTCATCAAGCCACGATTTTATTCGAATGGCAATGCATTTTATAAATAGTTTACACATGTTTTATTTTCATACTTTATATTATGCATATCCATGATGGGTAAGTATTACGATGACCCTCAACAACTAGTTTCTAAATATAACTTATAAGATCCAGGAACCGTATAAGAAATTAAATTTCGTATTTTAAACCGCAAACAGTCGTTTGTAAAACAAATGACATTCTTAATAGCGGTACTCGATAGTTGAAATGACGAACCCTTATATTTAACGTGCAAATTGGTCGTTTTAACCGTGTCCTCGTTTTAGTTGTGCTCGCATTAAACGATCTGCCTGTATTAATCTTAGCCGCTTTGATGCATAAATGAAATTTCCCTATAAGACTGTTTTTTTATATTTTATTTTCATTATTATTATTTTTTTTTTTTTATTATTTTTTTTTTTACTCCTCAGTTTTAACATCCGTTTTAAATTTATGGTCACTTGGTATCACTTTACAGGGTCATTACTTTAATTGTTACCGATTAAGTTTCTGGTGAGAGGGATTTTTTTTTCCCTTCGGTCTAAAACTGGAAATGCAGGGGCAATCAACTTTGTTACAAATCACTTAAAGCAAGCTAAAGAGACAGTTTAATTTGCGCGTGAAATGAAAACAATGATAAATGATTCTGTCGCCATTTAAAATCCCGCAATGAATCTCTGGGGAAATTTATTTTTCTTCTGAAAATATTCTTTAAAGGGATCAGAAAGATTTGAAATAACGAAAATTGACTGAAGTTTGACGGTGGATTTATACTGTTACTTCGTTTTGCATTTATGTTTTATTAAAAATAAAATATTTGTTAAATTGTAAAAAAATAAAAATAATAAAAAATAACAAAAGTTTTTAATAGTGGGCGACAAAATCAATCGTAACAAAATTGGTTTTGTCCCGATCATTTTAATTACATTTAATCTACAAACACATATTTTTATTTGTTACTTATATAACAAGAGAGGAGAAACACATTTTACTTTGGTAATTTTGTTTATCAGACCTTCCCGATTTTGCATTAAATTTAATTTGTGTTTATAAAATTTCACTTTACATTTCTAAGAAAATCATCAACACTGTACCTTTACAATAGTGTAATCTTTCTTTTCAGCTATGTAAGTGTTCACTTAATCATTTATCATCATATCGTATCATATCATGTCATATATACAGGGTGTCGAGAAATATACATCGGATTGAAAAACGAAAAAATGCATGTTCAATATTTTTGAAAAATCTATTTAGTGATATCAAAGTTGCCCTCTAACTGTGACCCCTGGGGGGGAAAGGGGACAACTTTGAAATCTTAAATGATAACCCTCTTTTTTTTATTGCAGATTCGGATTCTACGGGAAAAAATACGTAACTTTTGTATTCAACATTTTCTTCGAAACATCGTAGATGGCGTTTTAATCGGGTAAATTCATGTTTTCTAGTAAAATGCAGTGAGAATCGTTACCATTGCAATGTCTGGAAACGTTCGAATAACTCGAGAAATATACATCGAATTGAAAAACGGAAAAATACGTGTTCAATATTTTAGAAAAATGTCATCTAATGGCCACCTATGCATCTGTAAAATTTCATACAATTATTCTGGTTATTGCTGCATTCTCAACTATTGAAAGAGAATTTTTTGAAAATTGGAAGTATTTTTTATTTTTTATTTTTTAATGTGCATGGATTACCGTTATTTTTAGTCAACAACATTATTTTTGAAAAATAAACTGACAGAAAATGAATTAATAACAAATCTGTTCCATCACTGAACTACTTATCGTATTCCTGTTCAACGGCAAAGAATCATACAATTATTCTGGTTATTGCTGCATTTTGAACTATTAAAAGAGAATTTCTTAAAAATTGGAAGTTTTTTAATGTGCATGAATTATCTTTATTTTTAGTCAACAACATTATTTTTAAAAAATAAATAAACTGGCAGAAAATGAATTAATAACAAATCAGTTCCATTACTGAACTGCCAATTTATTCCTGTTCAATAAACAATTTTCATACAATTATTCTGGTTATTGCTGTATTTTGAACTATTGAAAGATAATTTTTTTGAAAATTGAAAGTATATTTTTTTTATTTAAAAATGTGCATTAATTACTTTTATTTTTAGTCAACAACATTATTTAATAAATAAATAAATAAACTGGCAGGAAATGAATTAATAACAAACCTGTTCCATCACTGAACTGCCTATCGTATTCCTGTTCAATAAAAAAATTCCATACTACGATTTTCATACTCGTATTAAAAGAGAATTTTTTGAAAATTGGAAGTATATTTTTTTATGTGCATGAATTACCTTTATTTTTAGTCAACAACATTATTTAAAAATAATAATAATAAATAAACTGACAGAAAACGAATTAATAACAAGTCTGTTCCATCACTGAACTGCCTATCATATTCCTGTTCAATAAAAATTTTCATGCAATTATTCTGGTTATTGCTGCATTTTTAAATTTTGAATGGACATTTTTTGCCAATTGGAAGAATTTTTTTTATTTCAAAATGTGCATTAATTACTTTTATTTTTAGTCAACAACATTATTTAATAAATAAATAAATAAACTGGCAGGAAATGAATTAATAACAAACCTGTTCCATCACTGAACTGCCTATCGTATTCCTGTTCAATAAAAAAATTCCATACTACTATTTTCATACTCGTATTAAAAGAGAATTTTTTGAAAATTGGAAGTATATTTTTTTATGTGCATGAATTACCTTTATTTTTAGTCAACAACATTATTTAAAAATAATAATAATAAATAAACTGACAGGAAACGAATTAATAACAAGTCTGTTCCATCACTGAACTGCCTATCATATTCCTGTTCAATAAAAATTTTCATGCAATTATTCTGGTTATTGCTGCATTTTTAAATTTTGAATGGACATTTTTTGCCAATTGGAAGAATTTTTTTTATTTCAAAATGTGCATTAATTACTTTTATTTTTAGTCAACAACATTATTTAATAAATAAATAAATAAACTGGCAGGAAATGAATTAATAACAAACCTGTTCCATCACTGAACTGCCTATCGTATTCCTGTTCAATAAAAAAATTCCATACTACGATTTTCATACTCGTATTAAAAGAGAATTTTTTGAAAATTGGAAGTATATTTTTTTTATGTGCATGAATTACCTTTATTTTTAGTCAACAACATTATTTAAAAATAATAATAATAAATAAACTGACAGGAAACGAATTAATAACAAGTCTGTTCCATCACTGAACTGCCTATCATATTCCTGTTCAATAAAAATTTTCATGCAATTATTCTGGTTATTGCTGCATTTTTAAATTTTGAATGGACATTTTTTGCCAATTGGAAGAATTTTTTTTATTTCAAAATGTGCATTAATTACTTTTATTTTTAGTCAACAACATTATTTAATAAATAAATAAATAAACTGGCAGGAAATGAATTAATAACAAACCTGTTCCATCACTGAACTGCCTATCGTATTCCTGTTCAATAAAAAAATTCCATACTACGATTTTCATACTCGTATTAAAAGAGAATTTTTTGAAAATTGGAAGTATATTTTTTTTATGTGCATGAATTACCTTTATTTTTAGTCAACAACATTATTTAAAAATAATAATAATAAATAAACTGACAGGAAACGAATTAATAACAAGTCTGTTCCATCACTGAACTGCCTATCATATTCCTGTTCAATAAAAATTTTCATGCAATTATTCTGGTTATTGCTGCATTTTTAAATTTTGAATGGACATTTTTTGCCAATTGGAAGAATTTTTTTTATTTCAAAATGTGCATTAATTACTTTTATTTTTAGTCAACAACATTATTTAATAAATAAATAAATAAACTGGCAGGAAATGAATTAATAACAAACCTGTTCCATCACTGAACTGCCTATCGTATTCCTGTTCAATAAAAAAATTCCATACTACGATTTTCATACTCGTATTAAAAGAGAATTTTTTGAAAATTGGAAGTATATTTTTTTTATGTGCATGAATTACCTTTATTTTTAGTCAACAACATTATTTAAAAATAATAATAATAAGTAAACTGACAGGAAACGAATTAATAACAAGTCTGTTCCATCACTGAACTGCCTATCATATTCCTGTTCAATAAAAATTTTCATGCAATTATTCTGGTTATTGCTGCATTTTTAAATTTTGAATGGACATTTTTTGCCAATTGGAAGAATTTTTTTTATTTCAAAATGTGCATTAATTACTTTTATTTTTAGTCAACAACATTATTTAATAAATAAATAAATAAACTGGCAGGAAATGAATTAATAACAAACCTGTTCCATCACTGAACTGCCTATCGTATTCCTGTTCAATAAAAAAATTCCATACTACGATTTTCATACTCGTATTAAAAGAGAATTTTTTGAAAATTGGAAGTATATTTTTTTTATGTGCATGAATTACCTTTATTTTTAGTCAACAACATTATTTAAAAATAATAATAATAAATAAACTGACAGGAAACGAATTAATAACAAGTCTGTTCCATCACTGAACTGCCTATCATATTCCTGTTCAATAAAAATTTTCATGCAATTATTCTGGTTATTGCTGCATTTTTAAATTTTGAATGGACATTTTTTGCCAATTGGAAGAATTTTTTTTATTTCAAAATGTGCATTAATTACTTTTATTTTTAGTCAACAACATTATTTAATAAATAAATAAATAAACTGGCAGGAAATGAATTAATAACAAACCTGTTCCATCACTGAACTGCCTATCGTATTCCTGTTCAATAAAAAAAATTCCATACTACGATTTTCATACTCGTATTAAAAGAGAATTTTTTGAAAATTGGAAGTATATTTTTTTTATGTGCATGAATTACCTTTATTTTTAGTCAACAACATTATTTAAAAATAATAATAATAAATAAACTGACAGGAAACGAATTAATAACAAGTCTGTTCCATCACTGAACTGCCTATCATATTCCTGTTCAATAAAAATTTTCATGCAATTATTCTGGTTATTGCTGCATTTTTAAATTTTGAATGGACATTTTTTGCCAATTGGAAGAATTTTTTTTATTTCAAAATGTGCATTAATTACTTTTATTTTTAGTCAACAACATTATTTAATAAATAAATAAACTGGCAGGAAATGAATTAATAACAAACCTGTTCCATCACTGAACTGCCTATCGTATTCCTGTTCAATAAAAAAATTCCATACTACGATTTTCATACTCGTATTAAAAGAGAATTTTTTGAAAATTGGAAGTATATTTTTTTTATGTGCATGAATTACCTTTATTTTTAGTCAACAACATTATTTAAAAATAATAATAATAAATAAACTGACAGGAAACGAATTAATAACAAGTCTGTTCCATCACTGAACTGCCTATCATATTCCTGTTCAATAAAAAATTTTCATGCAATTATTCTGGTTATTGCTGCATTTTTAAATTTTGAATGGACATTTTTTGCCAATTGGAAGAATTTTTTTTATTTCAAAATGTGCATTAATTACTTTTATTTTTAGTCAACAACATTATTTCATGAATAAATAAATAAATAAACTGACAGGAAACGAATTAATAACAAATCTGGAATTGAATCCCCCCCTCCGCGCTGAAACCATTGCTCAAAGAGTCTCTGCTAATCCTCGGAATTTTTTTCGATCACCGCGTGACGTGAAGCATGCAAAAAGCAATCGATGTTTTTAGGCGGATCCTTAATCTACATCGCTATAGTTGGGTGGAACTGCCACATCATTTTGGGGCGAAAATATGGACTTCAACTGAACTCATAGAATAAAGCAAAATAAAAGTTAACCCTCCTTGTACCATTGGGGTCTTTTTTTTACACCACTTTTGAAGTTTTTCGTGTTTTCAACCAGAAAAAAAAAATATTTCAACTCAGTAAACGAAATCAAATATACATCTGATAGGAAGAAACTACATTTAATAAAATTAAATTTCTGGTTTTAATCATGCAAAACTATGAACGCTCATTAAAAATTAAAACCTGGTTCTAGAAGGGTTAAATATGGTTGTGAATGTAAAAGAGAAATTTTTATAAATCTCTACTAATAGACGACTGCATCGGTTCGGGTTTGACCGATTTCACCCGCACCCAACCCGCTTATCGGGTGTTTCTGGTATTGGTTTCATGTAGCAACCTTATTTTAATTTCCCATTTATTCTGTGTTTCCAGATGCAATGTAGATGTAGAAATTTATTTGAACCGTCAGCTCGTTAGTAATGTTAAACACTCTTTGAGATTGAAAATACTAATTTTAATTTTATGCCATGTAATCAACTTGTTACGTTAAGTTTTTGAAGATTAATTTTTTTGAAGTTCTTGCGTGAAAATGTAATATTTTAACTCAACTGAAATTATGAATCGATAATATTTTGGATTAACCGATGCAATAAAGAAACTCTAATAGTGCCCCAACCTGCATCCAGTGTGACATAATATCAGGTCGACTTTATTTTTGTTGCAAGTCGATTCTCTTTTTTATTAGGTGCGTTGGTAATTATATAAATTGCAGTCGACGTCTGGTCCGCCCGTCTGTCTGTCGGCATATAACAGCGCAAAAACTACCCAACCGAATGGTTTGAAATTTAATATATAAAATCGTCGCTGAATTTTGTGTCATTTCAAATTTTATGAAAATCGAATCAAAACTTAAAAAGATATTATTAAAAGTTTTCTTTATTCTATTAAATCCTATCATACGTAATTAATTCAACGATATCCCATGATAGGTAATGATTCTAGGTTGCCATGGTGATGACGTCCTTTTTAAGAATGTTATTTCCGTATTACTGAATTAAAAAACCTAATGCGTGTACTAAAATTGTTTAATTATAGAAATCCTATAATCTACCGACAGTGTTTTGGATAGATGTTTCCGGAGAAATAGATATTTAACCCCTTCGCGACGAGCGTCCTTTACAGAATTTTTAATCTTTTACTACCGGTGTTTCAAAACAGAAATTTTCACCTAATTGAATCGCAGAAATGCTAAGATTTAATAAGGCAAATCTTCCAATAAAAAATAACTGGTGGGAATAATCGAGGATTCTGAGCATCTTATGCGTGTCACGTATACGTGTCACTCGTCTCCAAGGGGTGAATGGAAAAAAAGTCTGAATATGGATTTCAAGTTCTGCAATTTTCAAAGCTAGGCTTAAGTTTCCGATTGCAATTTTCAGTAAATGTCAACAAAATATAAAATGTTGTCAATTTAAAATGTACTTATATTTTATTACGGTAATGAATCCTATGATAATAACAGACGATATAATTCATTTCAGTGAAATAATAACGATGATGTTTTTTCTACATTGTCTTGTGTTGGATATTTGCGCATGGTATCATTTTAATGTAACACAATTGTAATAAATTGTTTGTAAAAGTGTATGAAAACTTAATTTCATAAAATAAAATTAATATCTATATAATATGAAAAATCTGCACATAAAATAAATTTTGTATTCATTCAATTTTGCATAAGAGTGCAACAGATATTACACCAAGATCCGAATATTTATAAAACTAGTTATAGTACGAACGCACCTCATTTGTCTCGTTTGACATACAATTTCCAACTTGCTATTTTTGTTGTGGTTCATATGTTCCAGGTCTACTTTGATTTTGGTTCTTTCTGGTCGGGATTAGAGTCCCTGCACCGGGTAAGATTTACTCAGTTCTACTTGAATTACTTTTTAATATTACTATTATTTTACGGAGCATGTTCGGGTTGGCTGGGCTGTAACTGTTTCGGGTTCGAGTCAGGTTTCAGTAAGAATTTTCGAGTTCAGGTCGGGTATAACTCCCACCTGTACAGCATTCTTACTGTAAATTATACGCACGCACATTTCCAACGCATTATGCCGGACACGTCTTATAGCATTTTTGTCCACGTTACTGCTTTTCTTTACGATGTTATTCGTCGCATACCTTCTTCGTCGCATGCTTCTGGCTGTGCCTGAAAGCGATAGTTTCCTTTTTTTTCTCGTCTCTCTAAAGTTTCTCCTTTTCTAGGAGTTTTTTCCATCGCTGTGTCATGCGAGCTCTGCAAAAAACCGATCGATGTGATAGGCGGATCATCTATCTGCATCGGTGGAAACTGCCACCAGTTTATTTGCCGAAAATCTGAAATTCAACTGAACAGGAATAAAAAGCAGAAAAAAGTGAAATAAGGATGTGAATGGAAAAAAGACTTCCGCACACGAGCGCCGGCAAAACGAAACCCTGGGAGGGGCATAATTTAGGCAAAGGATCGCATGGCAATCTGAGTATATTTACGTGGGTTAGATCATGGACATACGGCAGACAGACAAACCGAATTCATAAACACGTCAACTACGTTAAAAAGTATTAATACGAATGACTTCGTGAATGTGTCAGAAAGTAACCACTTTGGTGTTGGGTACAGCCTTAATTGTTATATAGACAGATAAGTACTTGTTTTCGCTGTTTTACAAAATGTTGCATATAATTCTTAAAATGAAAACTTATGCGCTGAAAAAAAAGGGGGGGAAAGGTGTCGTTTATTTTTGCGAAAAAATATTTTTTTTTTTTTTTTTCATTTTAAACTTTACCCCATAAGTGAATTGAATGAAGTTTTTTTTTTTTTTTCCTCTTCCTTTTCTCTCTTTGTGCGTGTATCTCTCTGAAACTCTTTCCAGAATATATTTCTTCTTAGGATGAAAATCCAAAAAGGCTTTCATTCAATTCCAAGTAACTACACGACATGCGCGGTAGCGTATTACTGCTTGCGCGGCAGCGTATTACTGCTTATTTTACTATTTAATACTGTTAATTTTACGGTATAATACTGGCAGCTGGGGTGCCAGTTTTATACTGTAAAATCAACAGTTATTTTTTGCAGTGTATGCTAAATTTAAAGTTTCTTGGCTGACATTTTCCGAGAAATTATAATTGTAGAACGTTTTCCTCACATTTTACGCATTTCAAATTCGTTTTTTACTTTTATTTGGGGCATCATATTCTAATAGAAACCTGCATGGCGAATTCAAAATTTCTATCCCGGATAGTTTCAGAGTAATCATGATTACAGAGTAAAACCCCTTCGAGAATATTACTTCTTCTTAAGGATGAAAATCCAAAAAGGCTTTCATTCAATTCCGAGTAAACACGCGATTCTTTTCCCAATCCAGAATTGTGTTTACACATAAATAAACCAGACGCCTATGAATAATTAACTGGATGGATTTCCAAAGTTTGTATTTCGGGGGCTCTCTCTCTTATCGCACAATAAAGCAAAACTGCAGATTAAAATCATGTGTCAAGCATAGATTATGAAACGTTTTCCAACGCATTCAGAATACTGTAACAAAACTTCACCATTTAATAATGTGAAAGATGGTGTTTGGAAAACGTAACAGAACTTCACCATTTAATAATGCGAAAGATGGTGTTTGGAAAACGTATCAAAACTTCACCATTTAATAATGTGAAAGATTGTGTTTGGAAAACGTAGCACCATTTAATAATGCGAAAGATAGTGTTTGGAAAACGTATCAAAACTTCACCATTTAATAATGTGAAAGATTGTGTTTGGAAAACGTAGCACCATTTAATAATGCGAAAGATGGTGTTTGGAAAACGGAACAAAACTTCACCATTTAATAATGTGAAACGTGGTGTTCGGAAAACGTAACAAAACTTCACCATTTAATAATGTGAAATATGGTGTTTGGAAAACGTAACAAAACTTCACCATTTAATAATGTGAAAGATGGTGTTTGGAAAAAATTACAAAACTTCACCATTTAATCATGGGAAAGATGGTGTTTGGAAACGTTAACAAAACTTCACCATTTAATAATATGAAATGTGGTGTTCGAAAAACACATTTGAAAACCCAATTTCAGCAATTACAATCTACAGTCGGAAAGATATCCGAATTCTCTTGTGCAGCTTTGTATATGATATATAAATTTGTAAATATACTACATAATATGCAAAAATTTAGTTCATTTAAGAAACGCATCACACAATTAAAAAATCACCTTCAGCAAATTCCATCAATAAGCAGAAATGAACTTGAATTCTTTTGTGCAGTCCTGTATATGATTTATAGAATTTATACGCACCACGTACTTTGCAAACATTTAGTTAAACTTCAAAACACAAACCAAAGTTGAAAACGCACTTCCAGTAATTGTTGCTCATAGACAGTACTGTACCAGAAATAAATATTTTGTGTGCCTCTGTAAATCAATGATAAATGCAATTCACGCCATACTTTTCAGTAAGTAACTTATAGTGCACCTCATTAATGCATATAAATTTCATTATTTTGGAATTAGTGTAACATCATTAAAATACATTGCAAACGATTTTTTCCCGTAAAGTATTATGTAACGCAATTCTTTTCTGTGACCCTGTAAATGAAAAATAAATGCTTTGCGCTCAATATGCTCCAGAAAACATGTTTTAATGCACTTAATAAATGCATACGAATTTCATTATGTTTGAAATGGTGTAACATTATCAAAATGCACTTGAAACGATTTTTTTCCATTGACCGTAATGTAACTGAATATTTTTGACTGTCCGTGTAAACGAGATATAAGTGCTACACACTTCAATAGCGATCGTGTCATAGTAAAAGTCAACAACATATGAAATGCACAGGACAATCCAAGTGTATTTACGAGAGTTGAAGTATGAACAGATGGCCGAACAAATCGAAGTCATAAACACTTTTCAACTATATTGGAAAGTATTAAAAATGCTAAAGATTAAAAACTTCATGAATGTGTTATAGAAGGTAACCCCTTTGGTGTTAAGGTGGTTTTCAAGTGATCTGCTGAACAATGCGAAACTTCCTGACACAATTTCTGACTCATTTTTAAACTCAAAGGCAAAAAATTGGCAGGACTGACTTTTGAAGCGATTTGGAATCGAAATGAGTTTACCATTTTTGGATAAATAAATTACTTATCGAGTTATTAGCGATTCGTATCACGTGACCACACTTTTTTCTCCTTTCTGGCTTTGAAGCATCGGGAATTCTATCCAAAACACCGACATTGACAGGGTTTTCTGAAAGTCATTCTGCTTTTACCAAAAAATGGAAAACATGTTTCGATGACAAAATTTCTGAGTAACAACACCTGCCCATTTCATGCGTTTCTGAACAAAAATGAATTAAAAATTGTGTCTAAAAGTTGCCACTTTATATTTGAGAACAGCCTTAATTGTTATACAGACAGATAAATACTTGTTACACCTGTATTACGAAATATTGCATACAATTCTCAAAATGAAAACTTATTCTCTACACTGCAAAAAAAAAAAAAAAGTTGATTTTACAGTATAATACTGGCATTCCAGCTGCCAGTATTATACCGTAAAATTAACAGTAATAAACAGTAAAATGCGCGGTAGTGTATTACTGCTTATTTTACTGTTTATTACTGTTAATTTTACGGTATAATACTGGCAGCTGGAGTGCCAGTATTATACTGTAAAATCAACAATTTTTTGCAGTGCATGCACTGGAAAAAAAGGTGTTTTTGTAAAAAAAGAAAAATATTTTTTATTTCCATTTCAAACTTTACCCCATAAGTGAATTGGATGCAGTTTTTATAGTTTATTTTTCCTTTTCCTTTCCCTTTCCCTTTTCTCTCTTTCTCTGTCCTGTCTCTCTGAAACTCCTTCGAGAATATACTTCTTCTTATAAGGATGAAAATCCAAAAAGGCTTTCATTCAATTCCGAGTAAACACAGGACTCTTTTCCCAATCCAGAATTGTGTTTACACATAAATAAACCAGACGCCTATGAATAATTAACTGGATGGATTTCCAAAGTTTGTATTTCGGGGGCTCTCTCTTATCGCACAATAAAGCAAAACTGCAGAGTAATAGGAAAGATATTCTGGCGCAGGGGAAACAAGATGCCTCCTCATGAATAATTGTATTTTATGGAATTCAAAGAATGTACTTTTTTGGAATGTAAAATATTCTAGAAAGAAGCAAGTTAACGGTTTAAAATACAACTCATTCCGGAGATATTTTGTGAATGTAGGTGTTTTAAACTTACTCAAAAAGACTTTCGTTTCTTTTTTTTTCTTTTTTTTAAGAATGCATTATCAAATGTCACACAGGTTCAATATCTAAGGGGGGGGGAGGAGGGGATGTTGGATGGAATGTTATATCCCATTTTTTTCATGTGCTATAGTTTTATATTCTGGGATTCTTTAGAAAATTCAATAAATATTTTTATGCAGTCTATTTTTCTGTCAAGTTTAACTTTTGTAATTTTTATTCATAAAAATCATTCATGAATTTTTATTAACAAAAATCACTGACTTAAGCTCTGTTGTCTTTTTAAAGATATTTGCACTGCAGTATTACCAAGCTAGGCGATAATTTATTTACACAAATATTACTGGATGTAATTACTTACCAAAATGAAAAGTATTTGACAGATTGGCTTTATTTCCATCTACTCAACATCAGTTGTGGAGTATAACATCATGACGTCGCACGGGAAGTGTCGGCCACACTTTTGCTTCTTCTAGTCTTTTACAACAAATTTCTCTATGATGTTCTGATTTGTATAATGAAAAAATAAAATAAGATGTGTAGGGTAAGTGCCACAATAGTCGGCCAGTCCCAAGTAATCGGCCACAATGAGATAAAATCCTTTATAAACTATATTACTTCACATCACCTATTTACAGACATGAAAACATTTTTTCGCACATAGAATTTACGTAGATGTCATTTTCTTAAAAGAAATTTTAAAACAGTCCTATGTGTTGTAAAAAATATTTTTAAGAATGTTTTCTTATTTCTTTATATTTTTAATATTTTTCTTTTTAAAAAGACCGGTAAAGCTCGAATAACATCAAGAGGCGATGAGGGAAATCAGTAAACTGAAGATGCCCCCAGGGGCGTAGCGAGCGGGGGGGCAAGGGGGGCAGCTGCCCCCCCAATGTTTGGTAAAAGGATTCAGTCGGCTTATCAGCAGTCTTAATTAGTGTCTCTGTAGTATGTCAGTAGGCCGATTAAAAAAAAACAATTTTGAAAAATTCTGGTTGGCAGGACTTAGTCTTCAGAATACATTTCACTACACCCTTACAATCATATGGTAAAAGCTAGTCGGTCTGTCAATAGATATGTTATGAGTAAAAAAAGTAATGGTTTCAATAGATCTATCTGGTCATCCGGTATGAAAGTCAAGTGTTCTGTCACATTTTCGAATCACATAAATAGCTAGTCGGACTACCCACTGAAAAAAAATTATCATGTATAAATCTTGTCTGCAGAGCCAGAAATGTTGGACATATACTATACCTTACCCACACAAGGAAAACCTAAGTCGGCCGTCGATACATAGGCCAATAGGGGAAAAAATGAATCTGATTTATTGATTTGAAAATATCAGAAATTTGTCCTACAGTAACACTCGCAACTTACATAGATAAAAACTATCAGTATATAAACTAGGTCGACCGAATGCAAAAGTCGCTTAGGAAAATTCAAGAAATTTTATACTTGATACATAGTACAGAGCAGCCAACTCTCCCATTTTTCGCGGGAGACTCCTGTTTTTTAGTCCAATCTCCCGTTTTTACGTCTAAGTATAATTTTCTCCCATTTTTCACTCGTACTTTAAAATTCCTAGAAATGTACTTCTGAAAAAAATAAAATTTCCGATCTCGTTAGAATTTCGCCATAGGATAAAAACGCGAATTTCGTCAAAGGATCCCGGAAAAAAAGTAAATTTCGTCAAAGAATCTCCGAAACCCCCCCCCCCCTCAAATTTCGTCAAAAACCGGCGAAAAAACTGCAAATTACGTCAAAAAATCGCAAAAAAAGCATACAAATTTCGTCAAAAGATCGCAAAAAAAAACTGTAAATTTCGTCAAAAAACGACGAAAAAAATGCAAATTTCGTCAAAAAACTGCAAATTTCGTCACAAAATCACAAAAAAAACACAAATTCCGTCAAAAAATATTGAAAAAACTTAAATTTCGTCAAAAAATCGTGAAAAAAAACACAATTTTCGTCAAAAGATCCCGGAAAAAACGTAAATTTCGTCAAAGAATCGCAGAAACCCCCCCCTCAAATTTCGTCAAAAAACGGCGAAAAAAACTGCAAATTTCGTCAAAAAATCGCAAAAAAACATACAAATTTCGTCAAAAGATCGCAAAAAAATTCAAATTTCGTCAAAAAATCGCGAAAAAACGTAAATTTCGTCAAAAAACGGCGAAAAAAATGCAATTTTCGTCAAAAAAATGGCGAAAATGCAAATTTCGTCAAAAAATGGCAAAAAAAACTGCAAATTTCGTCAAAAAATTGCAAAAAACACACACATTTCGTCAAAAAATCGCAAAAAACACATAAATTTCGTCAAAAGATCGTGAAAAAACACAATTTTCGCCAAAAGATCGCGAAAAAAACGTAAATTTCGTCAAAAACTCACAAAAAATCCCCTCAAATTTCGTGAAAAAACGGGGAAAAGAATGCAAATTTCGTCAAAAAATCGCGAAAAAACACATTTCGTCAAAAAAATCGCGAAAAAACTCCAGAAATTACGTCAAAAGATCGCAGAAAAAACCCAGCAATTTCGTCAAAAGATCGCGGAAAAAAAAACACATTTCGTCAAAATATCGCGAAAAAAACACAAATTAAGTACTAATAAATATTTTCTTTTTATTTGAAAAAAGTTTGTTTCATTTGTTGATATCTTAAGATTTTTTTGTGTAATTTATAATATATGAAAGTAAGTGTTCTTTTTAAATTATATATATATATATATATATATATATATATATATGTGTGTGTAAAGAAGCGTGGCTCCTTCGGTGGGTCCTCGATCGCTGTTTCGATGGGTGTCGGGCCAGTGGAGGCTGCCGCGCGGACCGATGACGAGTCCGTACTTACGTGTGACCGCTCACTTCGATTTCCTTGCATATTCCTGTAGTCATGAGCCGTGAGCGCTATCCAGGATTCAGTTAAAGTCCACGTGAATGTATTTTTGTTTAAAGGAGGACATCGTCTATTACGGAACCTGGTTTATTTCTTTTTATTACATAAATCCTTTTAAACCAGGCCTACACTGGCGTGAGAGCTGCTAAGTTAAATCTTTCTGGACATTGGGATTTAGTTACGCGGCACGGCAACCCCTGGAGAGTCGAGGCTAACGAAAAAGCCTGGCTACCGCGGTGCATTCTACTTATCTTTTTTTACAGACCGCTAGAGTGACGTGTTGCTCTTTTCGTACACCTGCATTGGTGCATTCGAACATCACGTGATTCCCGCGGTCTGTAAAAAAAGATACGCGTAAAGCACCGCGGTAGCCTTTCTTTTTCGTTAGCCTCCCTGGAGAGCATATTGGCGTGAAGTCAGGGCATGGTTGAGATCGGAAAACTTCCCTCCTGATAGCCATGCAACGGTATAAATATGAGGTTTTTGCATTATTTCTGCTAGAGGTCGTCGAAGTCAAAAGAGGCGTATTTCTAATTTTAATTGGCCGCGAGCTGAGTGATTGATTGTGCAGGACAAAGGTGTTGGCTCAAATCGGCCGATAGGATGCAGCGAGACTTTAAAGTTGCGCTACTGTCAGCAAAAATATTCTTATGAAGAGTGAGAAAACGATCTCTGAAAGTTATAAGATGCGATGCAGGGAAACTAATTTAACAGGGGCGACGGCAATTTCAATCAATTGAGACACAATTACTAAAGCATTTACAAAGTTTTAATTTAAATTTCTATTTTTTAAAACGGTAATTTCAAATTTTAAAAGGGGCAAAAAGGGGTTTTACATTTTAAAAAGGGGCTTTGCTTTTATCCTTTCATATATATATATATATATATGAAATGATATATATTAATGATTATATTTAAGTTATTGAGTCAATCATTAATCTATTCTAAATGAATTATAAAATAAGTTTTTATTCTTACGTAAATTCACTTAAAAAAAATATATCTTTTTCTCCCTTTAAACTGCGAAGAATCTCCTGTTTTTTCTCTTGCTAAGGTTGGCAGCTCTGCATAGTAGGTTCGGTTCTAGCAACGATATGATGTTTACACCCTTTGGAACTGTTTTAGGAACGTTTGGAAAATAAAAACGAAGACTTTTTAAAACTATTTAAAAAAAGAAAATGAATAAATTTTAAAAATATCCGTGCGTAACACATTTAATACCTAAAAAACTTCTTACTTTTTTTTTTTTTAATATTCAATCAGTAACAGAAAATATCTTCTTTATATTACAAATCTTCATACGTATTTTCTTTGACATGTAAAGCAAAATTCTTTCCAGGCCCAGACCACTAGGGATAGATATAGAAAAGGTGTTAGGTCTGGTGTAGATAAGTCTTTTGTTATGATCTCCAGATAATCCTGCAAATCCAGTTTTGCACTAATTTTTTAAACTGTACATTGTCGGAATTCTACAACTTCTGACTTTCACAATAATATATTTCTTAAACTTATAGAAAGGGAGGAGACGGATTTGTCCTGTCGGTGCCGAAATGTCTGTGCCTCTACTGAATTTTTTGTAAACTCGGCTCACCGTTCACTTCACTCTATCATTCTAAACAAATGTGTTTTTCACAAATATAACTGTACGATTTTCTCTTATCAATACATATTTTCTTTCTTTCTTTTTTTTTTCTCCAGTAAAGTTTTTGGTAAATCTTTTAAATGATTACTGAGTTATATCTAAGAAACATTTTAGGAATACAAAATCATATATTTTATTTTTAATTATCAATTATAATTAATCAGTTAAAATTAATTGTAAAAACTATTAATTAAGAAATAATGCGACAGATTGACTATTTTACATTAGTCGGATTTGAAACATTTTTGAGTCGGCCAATCTTGCCTTTTGCCCCCCCAAAAATTTTCTTTCGCTACGGCACTGGATGCCCCAGAGGGTAGGATGAAAATATTTTTTACAGCACATATGACTTTTTTAAAATCTCTTTTAAGAAAATGACATCTACGTAAATTCTATGTGTGAAAAAATGTTTTAATATTTGTAAATAGGTGATGTGGGGTAATAAACTATATGTTTAGATATTACATTATCATAAATGACTTAAAATCTTTTATAAATAGTTTTTTTAAATGAAATATTATAATTAACCTATGTGCATGTGCAGTCATCTTTCATAAGTCATCAACCATCAGCAAAAAATTGTGAGTGTTTTGTAGGGGGGATATCAGTGGCCAACTACTGGTATCCTTTTATGGTATGAGCTGATTCCTTCATTTATAGACGATTTAAATAAACTTAAATTCGAGTGGACAATACGATATATTTCAATTTTGAAATCACTCCAAATTTTTAATTAATCTCACAGCAGAATCAGTGTACGGCTAAAAGGAAATTAAAATACATAAGTTGGAATAGAATGTGCAATATTAGACCAAAACATCAAATTTTACCTAATCTGTCCAAAGCTAGCAGTTTTTCACATTTTGGTAGGAAATAAATAAAGTACAATATGTTTTCAGAATTTCATATCAGAATCCATATACATTTTCTGAATACCATTAGGACAAAAAATTTCGGAGACTGGCTTTCCTAGCGATGTTATTTATTCATATATCATGTGTTACACACCGCAGCCACCTTCAAAGTACTTCACCTCTGCCAGCACGAGTACAGTTGTTGAAAACATTTCTGGAAGCCTTTGAACGAGATTGCTTCATCTTCATTGTCATCATCTTCACTGCAGCCTCAACCTTAGATGCAATTTTTTAAACGGCGTCCTTTGAATACACCTTCGCTGGGTGCACCTTTCGCTGTAGACCTTTTGCAACATGTACAGTGTTTCTGTCGGCTATTTCCCCAAACGTTGGCAAAATTTGATATTCGTATGTTGTTTTTCAGACGCCATTTCTTCTTTCGACGAGCACAAACGATTATGGTACATTGACACGCATTGTCGAGGAAAATCCTGCTCTTCAGACGTACATCTTCCTCACCACATCTCACATCACATGTTATGCCCGGTAAAATACTACACATTTTATTACACCACGGTAATAAGTTACATAATATTACACCACAGTAAAAGGGCACATTGCTCTCTCTCTCTCTGCGCACCTTCTGTAACATGTGCAATGTTTCTGCACAACTTCACTGTATCACTGTACGCCTAATGTAATCACTTCATATAACCATGTCATGTAATCCCTGAACACTTTCTGCAACTTGCGCAATGGTAAAATAGTATACATTGTATTACACCACGGTAACAGCGTACGTTATATTACACCACGGTAATAGGGCACATTGCTGTCTCAATGTACACCTTCTGCAACCTGAAGGGGTTAGAATGACAATGGAATAAGTGAAAAATTTAGATAACCATATTTTTACTGAACGTATATTAATTTCTGTTCAGTGCGGCAGTCAAATAAGTCATAGTTCACTTAGGGAATCGCTAGAGGACAAAATTTGTTGGACCTGCAACGGCAATACAAGTTTAACAAAATCCTTCATTTGTCAAATTCCTAAATATTGAATTACCCCACTGTCATTCTAACCCCCCTTACATGTGCAATGTTCCTATCGGCGATTTCTTCAAACTAGCACGTTCTTCATCAAACGCCATTTCTGCTTTCGACGAGCGCAAACGATTACAGTACGTTGGCACGCATTGTCTGGAAAAACCATGCACTTCGCACGTACATCTTCCTCACCACATCTCACATAATATGTGCCTCTATGCCACAGTAAAATAGTTCCTCCAAAAAACTTTTTTATCCCAATAGTATTACATAGTTAAAGGAAAAGACACTGTAATTGTAACTTCCTTAATTCAAGAAAAAAAAAGTCATATTAAAATAATTAAATTTAAGTTTTCTTTTTTTCATTTATTAGACTTGATATACCGGGTGGTTATAATATAAGTATCTCTATTAGTTGTCTGTAGCTTGAAGAAATAACCCGAATGAAACGAAAATATGTATACTTACTATTCCTGAAGAGGGAAGAAGAATGGAACCATAAAAAAAAATAATTACAATAATCGCCGACAGACGGCATTTTTGAGTGTGAAATGTAATGTGTAATACAAGAACAAAAAATTAAGTCGTAAAACCAGATGGCAAGCTTAATTTATTGGAAAGGAAAGTGTCACAGTGAATGTGATTACGCTTTCGCATGGCGATACCGATCAAGTTCAGGTTCCACATGGCCATTGTGCAGGAGGACACAATCCAGGAGGTGCACGACATGCTCAACTGCGGAATGTAATGCATCAGGAGTGATGTTTCCCACATGTTGGCATATGCGATTTTTTAAGTCATTGAGGTTTGCATCACCTCCACGGTACACAACAGCGTTTGCACCGACAGGCCTATAGCGCCATCTGTTGGCGATTATTTCAACTATTATTTTATTGTTCCATTCTTCTTCCCCCTTCTCTAATAGTAAGCGTATCGATTTTGGTTTCATTCGGGTTATTCCTTCAAACTACAGACAGCTCCAAATAGGGATACTTATATTATAACCACCCTGTATATATTGTTTTCAAGTTGGTGCTGCAATATATACGTAACTGCCCAATCAAAAATGTAATTTTAAAGTTCTGTAGTTAATTGTTTAAACAAATAATTATCGTAATTTACTGTCACAAATTAAAGAAAAATACATCTTTTATTTATTTATTTTTTAATTGTTTAGTGTTTAAACATAAAAATTGTTATTCAAGATTAACTATCATTTAATAACTCTTGAAAGAAAAAAAAATATATTAAAGTCGAAAATATCGTCTTCATCAAAAAAAGAAACATCCTGTTAATACAGAATTAAATTTCGAAAGAATTTGCTCCTTTTTTCCTGTATATGAATATTGAATTGCTCCAATATGTAAATAAAGCAAAGACCTATGAATAATTAATTACACTTAATGAACTCGACTCCGAGTTTCGGTTTACTTATCCCAAATTACAGAGTAAAACTGGCATAGTAATGGGAAAGATACTGGATAACTTGTAACAGGAGAAACTTCATGAATAAAGTTTATTTTAAAAGCTACCGCGTTAGAAAATAAAATGTTTTTGAAACGGGAAGTTATTCTAAATTAGTTACATACGCTTTTTTTTTAGGATTTTATTCCAATTGCAATGCATTTTAGAAATAGTTTACACATGTTTTATTTTCATATTTTATATTATGCATATCCATGATGGGTAAGTATTACGGTGGCCCGCAACGACTAGTTTATTTTATATCGATATTTCATTCGTCTTTACAAAAGTTACAATAAAACAAAACAAAGGTTAATTTTATAGGGAAAAAAAATAAGAAAAATGTTCAGTAATAAATTATATGCCTGAATTCCTGATTGTGGTTGTTAATGGTATTGCAACATAAAAATTAATTCTGGACTTACCTCATTTTCAAATGCAACTCATTTGAAATATAGCGTTAACCTAATAAATCACTAGTAACAAATGTATACCGATATTATTAAAAGATATTTATCGTCAATGAATTAAAAACATAAATTTTATCTTAATTTGTAATGAGATTTAGATTTAACTTTTTTTTTTTTTTTTTACAAAATGGATTTGCCAAACTTTTAAAATCAACAGCTCATTTACATTCTTTTAGAACATAATTTCTTTTTTTAAATACATTCCAACATAGTTGAAAAATGTTTATGAATTCGGTTTGTCTGTCTGTCGTCTGTCCGTGCTCTAATCCAGGTAAATATATTCTGATTGTCGTGGAATTGTTAAATGAGGGGGTTAGAATAGCAGTGGAGTAACTCAAAAATTTGAAAAATCTAGATAACCCTATTTTTTCTGAACGTATATTAATTTCTTTTCAGTCGACAGTCTAAATAAGTCCATAGTTCACTTAGAGAGTCGCTACAGGGCAAAACAAGTTGGACCCACCCAATGCAATCGCAATACAAGTGTCACAAAACCCTTCATTTCCCAAATTACTAACCCCATCATATGTCATTGAGGTTTGCGATGATATGATCGTTATTTAAAATAAAGTGTGTAACATTTATAGTTCATCTACAGGGACACTCAAAAGAATTCCGTTACATTATGGTCTGTGGGGGAAAAATCGTTTGTGGCGAATTTTAATAGTGTTATATTAATATTTCAAACATATTGAAATTGGCATATATCACCGAGGTGCACTACAAGAGACTTACTAAAGAATAAGGTGTACATGTTACGGTCAATATGATTAATCCGGTTATTATTAATAATAACCGGCCATTATGTCAGGCTATTATTAATAATAACCGGTTATTATTAATAATGACCGGATTTAATCATATTGACCGTAACATACATACCTTTCATCGTTAATTTACAGGGACACACAAAAGAATTCGCTTACTGTAATGATGTTTGTCAATAATAATTGCTGGTAGTGCGTTTTCAGATGTGGTACGCGTTTCAAAATTTAACTCATTTTTGGCATATTACTTGGTGTATATAAATGCTATAGATCGTATACAGGGCTGCACAAAAGATCGCGAGTACATTTCCGCTTACTGTCTGAATTTGCTGATGGGTAATTTTCAACTATGCTATGTGTTTCCTAACTGAATTAAATTTTAGCACATTATGCAGTACATATTATATACCAATTTATATATTCTATACAGGGATGCACAGAAGATTTCGGATAATTTTCGACTATTGACGTTAATTGCTGGTATTGGGGTTTTCAAATGTGTGATGCGTTTTTCCCGCCATGTTCACTTAAACATGGGTGGGGCTAGTTGAGCTTAAGCCGAAAGGTACGTCTCCCCGCCTTGTTTGACTTTGACCTTGTTCACTTAAACATCATATTTCACCATATTATAATGTGGAGTTTTGTTACAGTATCCTGAAGAAGTTGGGAAGTGATTCATAATCTGTGCTTTGTGCATGATTTTTCTTTGTTGTTTAATTAAATTATTATTATTTTTAAATATGTCCCCCCCCCCCTTACTAAATTTATTTAGGGTGAAATAAGAAGCCTCCTTTCAATATTTCTTTCCCTTTCTTCGCATTTGACTGCACACAGACTCATCTAAAGGTAAAACAATATTTACAGGCATCGACGGCGGCACAGCTCAAGCTTCTAAGTGACAAAAGTCAGATGCCTGTTAAAGTTGTTTTACCTTTAGATGAGTATGCATGCACTGTAAAAAAAGACAGATGTCTCTTAATCTAGGAAAACATAACCACGAATGAATATATACATTAACCTCTTTAGAGTTACTAACGATTTCAAAAAGCGTTCTTTATCTTTAGAAACCTCAGAAAACAACGTATTTTCGAGATTTAACCCTTTCCGGCGCGGAGTAAGTCTGTTTTTAAAATGATGAAATTGTGGACTGACACCAGAATTTATCAAAGAATTTATTATAAAATAAAAACTTACTTGTTTTTCCGTATTATATAAAAGGAAAAAAATAATTAAATATTCTTGGTGCCGTTTGTCACTTTTGGAATTAAAATTAGATGTCATTTTTTGTGGACACCGCCCGCTAAAGGGTTAAAGAAGCATTTATATGTGGTCGCAAGAGTTCTTTATCTGAACTTCGGACTGCAAATCACAGCAAATTTTTAATTGAGGCTTGTGATCCGGAATCAAACTTCTGAGATTCCCGTACAACAGAATTTTGATGCTATATACATTTTCATCGTGAGAAGATAGCAGATGAGCAGAGACTTTCGTAGCAGTCAGATGTACTGCGATAGAGTCCTCTTTTTCGTAATTTTTATGCCGATAGGTGGATCGCGCAAATAATGAATTCATAAATTCGACAGACGGTCGGATAATGTCTAAACAGTTATAATTATTATTGTAAATATTTTATATTGTTATATTCTAATCAAGATATTAAAATTCTACGTAATTAACTTTGAAAACCGTGTGGACTATCATTCATTACCCCTGGACGCCAGTTAAAATACCATATATATATATATGATTTTGCTACCACTAATTTTCGGAAACGTTTCCGAGTGACTTTTATTGTGTAATAATCAGTTTTCTCAAACCGGAATATCAGTTTTTCGGATGCTATCCCTTGTCAAGTAAACATTTTCATGTTCAACGAACATGTTTTACAGACAAACAAGATAAATTAACAGCATTTACATTAATATTATTTTGTTATTCTTGCATGTATCAATTCAGTTGCGCAGCTGAAAAATGTTTCATTGAGAATGTGGATTGCATCCTGATAAACGATATTCCGGTTTGAGAGAAAGGATTAATACACTATAAAAACGACACTGAAAATCAGTGGCAGCAAAATAAACTTTGTTTATAAATGATTCTTTAAATCTCGAAAATATATATCCTTTTCGGAATTACAGGTAACTCGGAAGAATTCATTGTATGTTTTTGTTCGTGTTTATATTATAATTTTGTATAGATGAAGAAACCTGTCTATTTACAGCGTGCAGTCGAATGTTAAGAAATGTAACTGAAAGACCGACACATAGAACTGGAACACTTTAAATAAAAATGAGCCCGGTTTGGAGTTGGAGACCAGAATTAGTTACAATGTCAGGTTGGGCTATCCATTATTTATTATATAGAAGCGGCGTTTGTTTTTAATTTATTAAATTTAGCTTTGTATTTTGCGAAGAACATAAACTTTTAATACGGTTACACTGATTTAAAAGTATATTTCTGTAAATTGAAATGGGTCAGGAATTAAAATAAGTAAAATTAATTACATTAGACGAAAAATAATTTATAAATCATAAATGTTAAAGTTGTATTATATTGGATAGTAGTATTGTTAACATCCGTAAAATTAATTGTAGAATTACTTAAAGTGACAGTACTATGCTCTACATTATTAGGATAAGCTAGAGGAGACATAGATAAATTATCACTGAGAGAAAATATAATTATTTTATCGATATATCGCTTAGAGTAAAATATTATTCTAATGGAATTTCGTTCACAGTAATAGAAGTATGAGCCATGATAGTAATATGCTAGAAGCGGCGGCACCTTGTGGGATTCCTTGATGCTGAAAAAAATAGTATTATTTTGGAAAATAAAGTTATAGAATAGTTAAAAATTAGTTAAAGTTTTAAACTACTAAATGTCAATATTAGTTTTAAAAAAATTATATATATTTTTTAGTTTTAGGTGTAATCGAGGGACGAGGTAATAAACAGTATAAAAAAATAAGTGACCACTCAAAAATATGGAACCTAGATTTCAAAATCGTGGCAAAACTGATTGTGCAAGATTATTTTTGTCGTACATTATTAAAAATTTTCGTATTTCTTCCTTGCAATTTAATAACTATTTTTTTTTTCTATAAAACATAAATAAATAAATACAAAAATAAGTAATAGATTAAATGCATTACAAGTTTCCTAATTCACAATCAAACTTCTGCCAGTTTTCGTGATTTCAAATCTTTCTGGTCCCCTTAAGATTTACACTATGAAGTGGAAATTTACATTGTTTGTTGTGAAATAACATCAACTTGAAATTGCATTGCATAGTATGAAATATTGCATAGATAAAATTGTTATCACTTTCACATAGGTACACTATTTTGGAATTGAAAAAAAAAAAAAAAATCTTGTACGTGAATAGTTAAAATGGAAATATGCGATGTAATCTTATGTTTGACGCATGACTTTTCAGCTTTTGTATTTTATGCCTTTTATACACCTTTGTTTATTTTGTCTGATGGCCTTATATAAATGATTTGTTGGAGGAAAGATTTTCCTTCTCCTATGCCCTGTTACCATAGTAACCGGTGGCAGTTAATCTACGTGTAAACAAGATTTAGCTTTGCATCTATTCTTTCTTCTTACGAACATAATGTTTCCATAAATTGACTTCTTTGTACTGAATAAACAAACATATGAAAGAAATGGCGAGAAAAAAAAAATATTTACAGGATTTATATTGTCTATGAAAATCTGTTTGCTAAGGAAGTGATTTTTTGGATATCTTTAAACTATATCGTACGTGACTGGTGCTCTTGATTTTTGTTCATCCTCGCCAGGTTTTTACTTTCTTTTATTTAACTTAAGGCATCTTATAACTTTTTTACATTCTTCTATCTTTACAATAAAAAAAGCATTGGCTTCATGAAAATTTTCGACTTCCGGTTTTCGACGGATTTGTACGTTTTAGAAATGTCCTGAACACGATTTGACTGTTTTTAGAAAATGTGAGTCTGTGACTCCGTCTGTCTGAATGTGACAAAAATTTCGTGGGCGCTCTGTCTCAAGAACTAATGCACGAAATTTAATAAAACTTTAGATTCAGTTATTCCTTTATATAAATGGGTGCTGATTAGTTTTTGGTGAAAATCTCCCAAAAGGTGGCGCTGCTATGCTGTATTTTTCGCGATTTCCGCAATAGCTCTATCTCAAGAACTAATCCACTTTATTTTCCTCAAACTTCAGATTCATTTAGATCTTGATATAAATAGACGCTGATTACGTTTTAGTGTAGATATTCCAACAGGTGTCGCTGCTATACCACTTTTTTCCATGATTTTTACGGTAGCTATATTTCAAGAACTAATGCACGGAATTTTATCAAACTTCAGATTCTGTTAGACCTTAACATTAATAGATGCTGCTTACGTTTTGGTGCAAATACCAAACAAGTGGCGCTGCTAGGCTACTTTTTTCATTATTATCACGATAATTATATCTCAAGAACTAATGCACGGATTTTCATCAAACTTCAGATTCAGTTAGACGTTGACATAAGAACTTCAGAATTTTTTGTTGATTAGGTTTTAGTCTAAATCTCCCAACAAGTGACGCTGCTATGCTACATTTGGCAGGATTTACACGATTTTAGCAATATCTCAAGAACTAAAGCACGGAATTTAATAAAACTTCAGGTTCAGTTAGACCTTGATATAAATTGGTGATGATTCTTTTTGGTGTATGCGAAACCTGTGTGAGATAGAAGAAAGATTTGGAATTGGCACATCCGACTAATTTTTGTAAAAAGAAAATCGAATATTTATTTATTTATTTATTTTACATATTTTTATTCCATAAACCCTCAAAAACATTGTATTAAAGTAGTTTTTCGAAATTTGTATTGGTTCAAAAGTTATTACGCCTTTTGGTGTTGCAGTGAATAGGCTCATCTTTGGAGTATTGTAAAAACAAAAAAATTTAGAAATAGGTAGTCTAGGAAGGTTCATTATATGGGCCTGGTATAGATAACAGATTTAATTAATCTATGTTTGTTTAATAAAAACATTGTAAAACATTAAACCTGTATTTCTCGAAATTTGTTTATCATGTCTAACTCGAGATTGGATTGACCGATTTGGTTGAAATTTTCATGCTTTTCTAGTATATACTAGTTTGTAGTCCCTCAGGGACGTGTTTTTCAATATTCGAATGGTAAATATTTTTTTGCGCGATTTAAATCCGAAAATTGTTTGTCTAAAATCGATAAGTTGAAATTTGAACGGTTGCCATTTTCTTCAGGATCCAAAAATTGACAAACCCCTCCGAGAAAGACTACAAAATATCGTAAATTGTAAGTTTTTTGGTTTTTTGTAACAGATAAGCAGATTCCGCGGAACGCTTTGATTTTTGCACACCCCTGTATCAAAGGCCGCTAGAGGACTATTTTTCAACTAATTTCCAAATAAAAAATTATTTTTAAAACTTTAAGATATGCTCTTCATTTGAAAAAAAAAAAAAAAAAAAAAAACATTATTATTACTGTATAATTGCGCTCGAAACAAATCACAAAAAAGTGGAGAAATTTTAGGGTTTTTTTTTTTTTTTTTTTTTTTTTTTTTTTTTAAGTTAAACATGCCTTAACATGATTCTTGAATGTAAAGAGGGAAAAAAATTTTTTTTTCGATTTTTCATTCGCTTCCGGATAGGCTGGAATTATAAAAATTATATACACAAGTGTGTTTCTGGTCATTTTAGAAAAAAAAAAAAATATTTGAAAATAAGGAAATGCAATTTTACATAACTTTTCTTTCACCAAAGACATAAAAGTAAAATGTTATTCAAAAATTCCGATACAAATATTAATTAAAATTACGTGGTATAAAAAATATCCCATCGCCTTACAAGGGGTTAACACATGTCGAAAATAAGATACCTTTTACTGCTGATAAACAAAGAAGAAAAATCATGCGTCAAGTATAGATTATGAAACACTTTCCAACACATTCAGAATGCTGTAACAAAACTCTTTTAAATGCTAAAAGGTGTAAATTAACAACATAATAAATACACAGTAAAATAACTTTTATTAAGTTGTTCGACATGTTTCGGCTCACTCCGAGCCATTTTCAAAAACAAATGAGAATATTCCATAATGGCACGGTCTTTCAAGTTATTATTTAAAATGCTATCATTTAATTTTCATGTACTTTTTTAAAAATTACGCACATTATCTTTCATTTTTTACTTGGTTGTTTATTTTCATTTCTGTATCCATGGAGTCACTCGAGCCACAATTTCGGTAAGTTAAAAGAGGCTGCATCCTTACATATTGTATTTTTGCGTGTTAGTATCTCTATGGTTTCTCTTATTATGGATGGATAGTATAGACTGGAGGGAAATATTATTTTACTTTCATTGAAATTTATTTGGATGGTTTCTTCTTGATATAATCTTACTAGGGCTGTGATTTTTCTATTATACTTAATATCAGCTATATGCTCCTTTTTTTTTTTTTTTAAACTAAATTTCCTGCTAGTCATGCCGATATGGTAATTCTTAGGTCCGTCTTCTTTAATAAAAGGTATTTCATATGCCCCGCCCAGCAGATTTCTACTTAGTGGCAAAGCACTAGCCCAGGGAGTAATCTGTGAAAGGACCACCCGGGAAGGGAACCCTTTTTCATCGAAAAAACTTTTTAAAGATTAACTGAATTAAAAGATTAAATGTTAGCATTTTAAATAATAAAACGTGCGTAATTTTTAAAAAAGTACATGAAAAATAAATGATAGTATTTTAAATAATAACTTCAAAGACCGTGCCATTGTAGAATATTCTCATTAGTTTTTGAAAGTGGCTCGGGGTGAGCCGAAACATGTCAAACAACCTAATAACAGTTATTTTATTGTGTATTTATTATGTTGTTAATTTACATCTTTTAGCATTTAAAAAAATATATATTATTGCAAGGTGTTATAATTTATTATATTGTTATATAAATATCCACAGTGTAATATGGTAAAAGATCATGTCTAAGTAAACAAATATCAGACCAGTGCACCTCAGTAGAGATATAAAATTTCTGGAAATTTTGAAATGGTGGGAAAAAAAATCCGTTTTTGCTTTCGGGAAAAATTGATTTCTTACAAATGTTTCTCAAAAATAAGTTATATTTTCTTAAAAAATATAAAATTATAAACATTTTTTAAATTTCTGCAAATTAAAAAAGGAAAAATTCACTTTTTATGAATATATTATAAAAAAGAAAAGAAAAAGTCAGCTTTTAAAAGTTTAACCTTTTAGTCTAAGAATTTTGACAGTTTTCCTTGCTTAATTTAACACCATTGTTTGTAATATATCATGTATCTGTTGAAATGGTTTTTCAGTTGCCTTTGTTCAATTTGAAAGCAAATTTAAACTGCATTTTATACATTTCCTCTAGATGATAGTATTGTTTTTTTAATATATAAATGATGCCATTTTAAAGAGACAAATTATTGGGATTGTGGCATTATAAATATTATTATTTTTAAATCTTCCATTACTTAAAAATTGATAATAATTTACAATATTACATTGTTGTTATTTTTTGTTTTCTTACAATTTGGAAAATACCCCTTCGTGAAAAAAACGAAAAAAAAAAACATTTTTTCCCCAAAGTTTCTGGATTTTTCCCGAGCATTCCCATCTCTACACCTCAGTGATGTATATCAATTTCAATATGTTCGAAATAGTGTAAATCATTAAAATACATCGCAAACTATTTTTCCCCATAGACCATAATGTTAGGGCATTCTTTTAAGTGCTCTTGTATACGAACTATAAACGCTACGCACTTCTATTTCCAATACAGAACATTCCATGGTAAACCTTAATAATATATATCAATTACATGGCAATCTGACTATATTTACTCAAGTTATAGCACGAACAGACGGCCAGACAAATCGAATTTATAAACACTTTTCAACTACATATATTTTTACTTTACACTAACATTTACAGACATTAAAAACAAATTTCACATATAAAGCGAATGTAGATGTTATTTACAATGATATACGTTACTTTCCTCCAAATAGAAGAAGTCAGTCCTTTTAAAAACATTTATATGTGCTAAAAAAGTATTTTCGCCTATAGTCTTGGGCATCTTCAGTTTTACCGATCTTCATCATCGCCTCTTGATTCCATTGTAACTTTCCCGGTTTCTTTTTCAAAATGTAACAGATGGCGCCATCTATTGTCTATTGTCGCATGCATAATATCATTGCAAGTCTCTGTTTTTTCTGTATCTATTTCAATGACTTCAAGCATTAAAGCATAATTTAAGTTGTTGTAATTTTAAGTTTGAAAAAAACAGACTTGCAATGATATTATGCAGGCGACAATAGACAATAGATGGTGCCATCTGTTACATTTTGAGTAAAGCCGGGAAAGGTAGAATGAAATCAAGAGGCGATGATGAAGATCAGTAAAACTGAGGATGCGCAAGACGATGGGTGAAAATATTTTTTAGCACACATAAATGTTTTTAAAAGGACTGACTTCTTCTATTTGGAGGAAAGTAACGTATATCATTGTAAATGACATCTACATTGGTTTTATATGTGAAATTTGTTTTTAATGTCTGAAAATGGTACTGTAAAGTAAAAATATATGTATATATTTGTCATTATAGTAAATAACTTAAACTTTTCAATTGTGTTGGAAAGTGTTAAAAATACAGTACAGTATTTTTAACTTAAGACGGTTCTCAAATTCCCTGCTCAACAACGCGAAACTTTCTGACACATTTTTAAACATATCGGCATAAAATTTGCTGTCCTGACTGTTTAAGCGGTTTGGAACCGAATAGTGTTTTCCTTCTTTTTTGATAAATAGACTAATAAGCGATTGTTTTCATGTGGCGACAGGTTTCCTGCACTGTGGCGTCCAGTAATTCGGTTAAAAACGTCAACTTCGACAATATTTTCTAAATTATTTTCTGCATTTATCAAAAAATGGAAAACATCATTAGATTACATAGTTTCTGAATCAGAACACCTGTCGATTTCATGCGTTTCCGAGCAAAGATGAAATCGGAAATGTGTCAGAAAGTAGCTCCTTTGGATTTGAGAACAACCATAACATTTCTGTGGAAAGTAGCAATAAGTAAAATATTTTAAAATGATATTTTTTTGTTTTATAGAATATGACTTTTGCGTTATTTTATTATTTTAATGGCAATTTTAATGCATATTATTTAAACGATTCTTTGTTTATTATTTGATGTTTATATTTTCTCTTTCAGGTGAGTATTACTTCAAAGTGTTTGTTTTCTATGCAATCGGATATTCAGGTATATGTTTATTATTTTTGGTAATGTATTATCGTACTGTGTTTATTATTGCATTAATATGGAGTAATTCAAAAAGATGCTGTGATTGACGGTAGTTGATACGGGACAGATATAAGCCAAAATCATAAAATTTTGTTCATATTTTCTTGTATGTCGGTCGTCTTAATATACGTTAGTAGACAATCCCCCCCCCCCTCTTCCTGGATTGTACACAAAGGCCATTTACAAAGTTTCACTAAAACGGTTCTAATAATTTAGTACAGTCGACTCTCTGAAATCTGCCAATGTATAATCTGCCATTCTCTAAAATCTGCCAGTCATTTTCAGATGTAAACAATGTAAATCACGACTAACAGTTTATCCCATAGAACAAATTTATTATGGCAGTGAATTAATTATACATTTTCCTAAAACTGAGCTGTTTTAAGACTTTTGATATATTTCACATATTTAATACTTAACATAATAATTTTTGCTAAGAAAAAGGCACAAACAAGTGCAAATATCAAAGGGCAATTGCAATTCGAAGCTAATCATTAATGAAAATACTAAATAGCTATAGAAATATAATTTAACGCTAATTGAATTATTCTTAATAAAGTATTTATTAGTAAAGGTGAATTCCATATATCTGTAGATGATATCATTCCCATTTTATCTCGAAAACCAGAGGTAACAGATATAGAATACGGAAGAAAGTATTACTGATAAAGTCTTTGATTAACATTGTGTCAATGTTTAAAAATTGAATAATAACCAATAAAATTTTAAAGATGCATGTATATTTGTTTTAAACTAGCTACTTGAGAACTATATTTCCTTGTTACAATTTTATTATCATACATATATTGATAATTTATTAGCAGACTAACAGAAAACATGTATAATCTAATCAATCTATAATCCACCAAACCTTTGGTACTAATCTGTATTTAAAATATACATATAAAAGTCCGAATACGAAGTAAGTGAAATTCCTACTAGAGTCTTGCACGATTGGGTTGTATTCGAGCCAAACCTTATAATCAACCCAAAACCCGACCCGAACCAGACAAAAAGAATTTTCTCAACCCAAAAGTGAAAGAAAATGTATCCATATTTCAATACAATTATGGAAAAATAGTCTAAAGTTATATGTCTAATATCAATTTTATCTTTTTTTGTATAAAAATTTAACACATATGATATACTTATACATTTATTAATATTCAAATATAGAGTTTTTTCATTTGAAAAATATTCAGGACTTTCTTTTGAAAAATCGGGTCATTTCGAACCTTGCACGAAAGAGCCAAAAATTAGCCCAAAACCAACCTTGAACCCGAAACATTTAAAGTCAACCTCACACACAATAATAACAAAAAAAAAAAAAAAAAGCGTCAACACGACCCGAACCGAATCGCTGGTCGGGTAAAATCGAGTTTCCCGACCCGATACAGGACTCTAATTCATACCAAGCTAACACTTTGATTATATTTCAGATTTTCAACTTTTAAGAGAAGGTCTCTAAATATACACAGGTCTCTCTGACATTTATTAATTTATTTACAAATGCCTGATAATTACCTTCTTTATTTATGACCTACATATAGAGCAAGCTATAACGAGTCATTAAAAATCGCGTCTACATGTATCTCAATTAGCTCTTTACCTCGCCCCCCCCCCCCCCCCCTCCTACACACATAATACAAAAAGCATTCGTTGCTTCTCAGGAAGCGCTGTTGACGCCAGGGAAAAAGGAATCTCGAGATGCGAACGTGCTTTTTCCACGAGTTTAATGGGCCGCTCCAACACAGCATCTGCCACCGGGGTCTTTCTTGCACGATATCGATCATTTTACTTTCTCCAAGAGGGAAACGTGATACTGAACGCACTACTCGGCCGGTGAAAGTCTCAGGTGAAAGAGAAGGCAAGAAAGGGAAATCATGCGTCGAGTATAGATTGTGCAACACTTCCAGAATACTTTTAAAAACACTTCACCGATTATTTAGGAGAAAGATTGTGTCTAAGTAAACAATTTGATAAGCCCAATTTCGGGAATTACCATTTGTAGTCGGGAAAATATCCGAATTATTTTGTGCAGCCCTGTATAGTATCTGCAGATATGTATATGTACTACATAGTATGCTAAAGTTTAGTTCATTTAGGAAACACATACCACAGTTATAAGTTCCCTTTCAGCAATTTCCGTTAATAAACGGAATTGTACTCGAGATTTTTTGTGCTGCCCTGTATATCATCTATAAAATTTATACACATCGAGTAATAGGCAAAAAATTATTTTAATTTAAAAACAAGTACCACAACCTCAAATATACTTCCAGCAATTATTGTTCTTTAGACACTACTGCTTCCGAATTATTTTGTATGTCCCTGTAAAAGAACGATGAATGCTATGCATACGCTATTCTATAGTGAGCCTCTTGTAGTGCACCTCAGTGATATATATCAATATCAATATGTTTGAAAATGTGTAACATCGTTAAAATACAACACAAACGATTTTTCTCCATAGACTGTAATGTAACGGAATTATTTTGAGTTTCTATATAAAGGAACTACGTGGGAAAATCATTAAGTAAGTCACAAAAGATAATTAAATAATAACTTACAATGATATTCACTTCAAAACTATTTTTATTTCTCAAGGTATTTTCCACCAATATTTATGCACTTATATCACCGTTTTATCAGTGCCCCCAACACTAGCTGCATAACATTCTTTCGATTGCTGTCTCAGCCATATCAGGGCTTCAAGTTGAACCTTTTCATAATCTGTGAACATCATCTTGCTTCCAAGATGGTTTTTTAGTGGACTAAACAGATGAAAATCGCTTGGTGCTAAATCGAAGCTGTATGGTGAATATCGAAGAAGTTGCCAAACTAACTTTTGAATTGTCTCCTGTGTTCAACTTATTATTATTCGGTTATTTTCAACACCGAACATGCCATAGTAAACCTCATTGACATATACCAATTGCATTTCAATCCAAGCATATTTACGTGAGTTAGAGCAAGGACAGACAAACAGAAAAAACGGATTCACAAACACTTTTCAACTATATATTGGAAATTGTTAAAAATAATGCGTTACGCATTATTTTATCAAGCCCTTAACAAAGCGATGGCGAATTACAAAAGTCTCTTCATTGATTTATACATTACTAGGGGCGTAGCAATTTAAAATTTACGGGCAAGGGTGAACTAGTCATTTTCAAATAAACAAAAACATTACATTGTAAAAGGAAAAAAAAAAAAAAAAAGACATGTTTCTTATGATCTACGATGATTTACGAAAATAGTATAATATAAGCACTAATGAAAATATACAAATACCTCATCGGAGTTACCCATGATTCCGAAAAATGTTCTTTATCTTTAGAAAACTCAGAAACTAATATAGTTTAGAGATTTAAAGAAGTATTTACAAAGACTGTTTCCTTCCGATATCAAGTACCTAACCACCCCCTCTCCCTAAAGTTATAACGTTATATATGCACAGCCCCTAAATTATAACGAAATCTAAAAGAGGAGCAGGTGTTTCTATAGCCGGAATATTTATTTTATTATTTTTAGATGAAGATGTGGTTGATTTCCTGTGATGATTAAAGATCGGGATTTGCGTGGGAGCGTTTATCAATAGAAATAAAATAGCTTATAGCTTAATTGTTTCTTTCATTTATTTTATTTAGACTGGGAAAACACTAGGGTTTCAATAAAATTGAAAATAAATTAATCGTTGAGTTAAGAAAACGATATTTAATAAAAGAAAAGGGGGACATTTTAAATAACATTTGATTTCACTTTACCGGGATATAAGAAAAAAAATGAAATAATAATTGTTATGCTTATAAATTATTAACTATTAATTTAAGTCCTCCTTACCTGATTAAAAATGAAAATTTAATAAGGAAAAATTTTTTTAATATATGATACGAGTAGCTATACCATAATTTGCATTGTTTTATTATATGAATTATGAAATTTATATTCGAAATAAATATGAATTATAAGATTTTTTTTTTTTTTAATTTCATTCGATTCATAAATGCTTCCTATTAGAACACTGCAAAACTTCAATTATTTTCTGTAAGTAGATTTTTAGCTATATTTTAAAGTGACTCTCAAATGACCTGCTCAACAACGAGAAACTTTCTGAAACATTTTCTGACTCATTTTTAAACTCAAAAGACATAAAATTGGCAGGCCTGACTATGGAAACGGTTTGGAATCGAAATTAGTTTTCTATTTTTTGATCAATAAATTATTTATCGAGTTATAAACAATTCATATCACGTAACGATTTTTTTTTTGTCATTATCGTAGTGTGGCGTTGGAAATCCGGTTCAAAACGCCGACTTTGACAGTGTATTCTGAAAGATCCTCTGCCTTTACCAAAAAAAATTAAAAACGCATTTCGATTACAAAGTTTCTGAATAAGAACACTTGCCAATTTCATGCGTTTCCGAACAAAAATGAATTAAAAGTATGCCATAAAGTAGCCAGTTTGGACGAAAATTTCCGGTTAGGCTCTTTAGATGATAAACAAATAACCAGAAGTACTATCTATATTATAAAAGACAAACGTGCCCGTGCGTAACGCTGACGTGATTTTGACGTTGGCAACACCAGGCAATTAAATTTCGCTTTTACTGCAATTTTTAGGTAGATTTCGTAAGAAATACTACCTATTACATTCTCACCTAAATTGGAAATTTTGAAAAAATTTTGCAGATCTACGCCGATCATGACTCCCAGAACCCAAAACCACCCCCAGTTCAAAACTTTATATATCTATCTATCTATCTATCTATCTATCTATCTATCTATGTCACTTTTTTCTGACCACGATAACTGGAAAAATTCTGCATTAATCTTTTACAAACTGATACATAAAATCAAGGGGCATAAAATCTCGGTCAAGTTCGTTAATGGGCAAAATCGAACCAAGGGGGGGAGGGTGGGGGGGCTTTTTGTGAAAACAGAAAAACCCCCATAATTTCTTAATTATTATACGTATCGAATCCATTTAAAGTTATTAATACTTCTAGGAGAAGGGCCAAAAATTTATGTATGACAGATTTTTGATATAATTAAAAATGGCTCCAAGGGGGGGAAAAGGGGGGGGGGGTTTAGAAGAAAAAAAATCATAGCTTCGTCAATTCACAAGATATCAAATCCACGTAAATTTATTATTAATCCTCTTATTATTATCTAAAACTTTCATATTGACAAGTTTTTTATAGGACCAACCGTTATAGCAAAAAAAAATTAAAAACAAAAAAAAATCCCTGCCGTCTCCGCCTGCAAACAAGTTACTTTTCGAAGTAGACAGTTCCAACTCCGCATCTTTTCGAAACTGATACATAAAATCAAGGGGCATAAAATCTCGGTCAAGTTCGCTAATGGGCAAAATCGAACCAAGGGGGGGGGATGGGGGGGGGGGGCTTTTTGTGAAAACAGAAAACAAAACATAATTTCTTAATTATGATACGTATCGAATCCGTTTGACGTTATTATTACTTCTAGGAGAAGGGCCGAAAATTTATGTATGACAGATTTTTGATATAATTAAAAATTGCCTTAAGCGGGGGAAGGGGGGGGGGGGGGTTAGAAGAAAAAAATTCCTAACTTCATCAATTCCCAAGATTTCATATTCGCTTAAATTTATTATAAATCCTCTTAATATTATCTAAAACTTTTATATTGACAAGTTTTTTATAGGACCAACCGTTATAGCAAAAAAAATTAAAAACAAAAAAACCCCTCCGGCTCCGCCTGCAAACAAGTTATTTTTCGAAGTAAGCGGTTCCAACTCCCGCATCTGTTCGAAACTGATACATAAAATCAAGAGGCATAAAATCTCGGTCAAGTTCGTTAATGGGCAAAATCGAACCAAGGGGGGGGGGGATGGGGGCCCTTTTTGTGAAAACAGAAAAAAAAACCATAATTTCTTAATTATGATACGTATCGAATCCGTTTGAAGTTATTATTACTTCTAGGAGAAGGGCCGAAAATTTATGTATGACAGATTTTTGATATAATTAAAAATTGCCTTAAGAGGGGGGGAAGGAGGGTTTTAGAAGAAAAAAATTCATAACTTCGTCAATTCCCATGATTTCAAATCCGGTTAAATTTATTATAAATCCTCTTAATATTATCTAAAACTTTTATATTGACAAGTTTTTTATAGGACCAACCGTTATACCAAAAAAAAAAAAAATTAAAAACAAAAAAATCCCTGCCGGATCCGCCTGCAAACAAGTTAGGTTTCGAAGTAGGCGGTTCAAACTGCCGCATCATCGTAAAAAAGGTCATTTCTTCCGCAATTCCCGACAAACAGGCGCCCCACGGTCTGCGTCTTCGAAATCTACCTGTGCCTGTAGGCCGAGCCGTCAGGGATTTTTTTAACTTCTAAGTATTGCACTTTTTCAATTTTTACACCGTCGAATAGAAAAAAGAAGTACCTACAAATGCAATTTGTTTGAAAACTGTATCGCAATTTGTTTTAAAACTTTTTAATCATAAACTTTTTTATCATTTTTTAATTTACTGATTTGTTATGGATTTTAAAATAATTTTCAAGCATGATTTAAAAAAAAAAAAATCTTCTGTCGCGTGCAGATGATTACGAAAGATAAATCTTTTCGCACTTAAAATAATACTATAAATAGTTCAGCAATTGTTTCCGACTTATATTCAACGAAATTATCGCTTTTAATGAATTTCAAAACTTTATTTGAATACATAATTGATATTTTTTTATATAAAAAGGCTTTTTGGTGTTATTAGTTGGCAATATAAAAAAAATAATAATAAAGGGTTAAATGTAAAAAAAATTATTAGAGTTTTCCATTTAAACCAAAACCAAAAACAAAAAAAAAATGGTTTTCACTTATATTTTGTAACTTGGGAATCCCAGGTTGGATCCCTAGCATTTTTAATGAAGCATTTTAAGGGTGTACTCAAATCCAAACTGCTTATTTTCTGACTCGTTTTTATTTTTGCTCTAAAATGCATCCAATTGGCAGGCTTTCTTATTCAGAAACTTTATAATGTCCGTATTGGTCATTTTTTTTCATAAAGACAGAATATATTTCAAAAAATGTTGTCAAAGTGGACATTTTGAACCTAATTTCCCGAAGCAATAGTGCTGGAAACAAAAAAATGATCGAACTGTGAAAATAATTGTAAATCAATTTCTAATTAGTTGAACGAAAAATAAAAACACAAGTCGCTTATAAATCTCTTCATGAATCACCCCGCCAAATTTCAAGTTTTTACTTTTAAAAATGAGTCTGAAAAATATTTTTTTGAATACCGCCTTAAATTATACTAAATGTTTACTTTTTGATGGCGATTAGTGAAATCAGGGTGGTCACAAACTTGGGAAAACCCTGCAATATAGGGAAATATCACACTGTAAAAAAAAAGGACAAATGTTTATTTATCTGGCAACATGTAATATAACCCTGAACGAAAATATACAATAACCTTTCAGGGTTTTCCTAGATTCTGTAATGCGTTCTTTATCTTTGGAAAAAAACCCTGAAGCTAATACATTTTCGAGCTTTCAAGTAGTATTTATAAATTCAAAATTTCTTTCGCTGTCACTGATTTTCTTAAACATTTCCCACTTGTTTCACAGTGTATTAATTAGTTTTCTCAACCCTGAATATAGGTTGTTGGATGTTTCCAATTTTCAAGTAAAGATTTTCGCATTCAACGAACACGCTTTACGGACGAACATGATCAATCAACAGCATTAACATGAATGTTATTTAGTTATTCTTTCCATGTATAAATTCCGTTACGCAGCTGAAAATGTTTAATTGAAAATTCATAGCATCCTAATAACCGATATTCAAGTTTGAGAAAACTGATTAGCACCTCATAAAAACGACTCGGAAACGTTTCCGAAAATCTATGGCAGCAAAGAAACTTTGTTTTTTATAAATGCTTCTTTAAATATCAAAAATATATTAGTTTCTGAGGTTCTAAAGATTAAAAGAAAAACGCTTCTTGGTATCATGGGTTATTGTATATTTTCGTCCGCTGTTATATTATATTTTCGTTAGATTTAAAAACTTTTGGTTTTACAGTGCAGGGAATTTTTGGGGGTAAATCATGGAAAAAAGTATTTTTGATTTCTATTTTTTACCGATCATGGTAATCTGGAAAACCAATTCGCAAAATCTCACAAAAATACGGCTAATCCAGAATTGTTTCGCACTCTTTCAGTGGTGACCCATCGAATTCTCGGCGCTTTTTCACAGTTGGAAGATTGCCAATCCATGTAAAATGACTTTCCATCTTGAATATAGCTTTTTGTTGGTGATGAATTAATGGAGTGGTCCAGTAGACCAGAATGTCCCGTCCCCCTTCCAGATAATTTAGAATTTTCCAAAGCCATACTAGGGAAGGGGTTTATAGAGTTCAACTCCCGTCCCAAAATTTTACAGACCTGTGTTTATTAACTGAAATCTTTGAATTGCTTCATTTAAAAAAAATCACTATATTAAATGTATTTTTTAAGGATCACATATGTATGTAGTGACATATAATGGAGTTAGAATGACAGTGATGGAGTAAGTAGAAAATTTGAAAAATCTAGATAACCATATTCTAACAAATTGGACCACTTAATGCAACGGTAATACAAGTTTCACAAAACCCTTCATTTTTCAAATGACTAAATATTGACTTACTCCACTCTTATTCTATCTAACCCCCTCATATATATGTAGGCACAATATGTATAGTGTATGTATGTCCAATGTACGTATAGTGTATTATTAACAATATTATATTCACCATATTAGTACACTATATTAGTGTTGCGAAAGGAATTTTCTATGTAAATTTTATTATTTTAACGTTGATCTGGTACTATCAAGGAAATCTGAGGGAATTGTAACATATTTATGACCACCCTGTGAAATAGTTTAACATTTCTGACATTAAACAAATGTACAATGTCACTATTTTTACAAAAATAACTAAATAAATAAATAAGATTCCCGCCCAACACGGGTTTGAAGGGAAGAATGAAATTCAGGTCCAACAGGTCCGAAAAAAAAAAGAAGCCTGGTCCGGACAGGACCGGATCCGCAAAAAAGGTAAACTCGTGCCCGACTCGGCCCATGCATTACCTCTAATTTAGGTTACTTAAACACACATTTACCGTTACTTAAATACACAATTCTGGTTTAAGAACTCAACCAAAATCAGCTAGAACTCTTCCAATGACCGCGTAAACGGATAAATTTATACAACCTTTCAAAAAAAATAATAATAATAATAATAATAATAATAATGAAAAAGTTTTTTTTTTATATTTTCCGAAAATTGGCTATTTAAACGTAGTAGAACACCTTATTAACAGGGCCCTGGCCAGCAGAATGCGAAAAAATCCATCGGCATCCATGGACAATTGGACAAATGCTCTTTTTTTCAAAAGGATTACATACATTTTTTTTTTCAAGAAAAACGTACCACGTGTTGCATGAATCATGAGCAGGTAATCTCTAGGCATTCGAATGAAAGTTTTTCTGACTACTGCCGTACTCTCCAAACATGGCTCTATTTGGATTACAATTTGTTCCGACTGATAAAACTACTCTCTCCTATTTATACAGTACAAGTTTAAAAATGATTGAAAAAATTGCTTCCTTCAAAATACAGTACGCTCTAGTTCCTCAGGATCTGCCTTTCCCTAGATAAATATATATATATATTAAGACATGTGTTCCTCTTAATTTTCAATGAATGACTTCCGTCTGCCAAAATGATGATAGAGAGCTAAATTTAGCACCTAATCTGCTGTATCAACAGTATATTCACCCTAAATTTCTTAATTTAGAAATTGATAGATTTACTGTGATATCAATGAAACAAGAAATACAAAGCGTGAGGAATATATTATGAAGTACAAGGGTTGAGAATTTTTTTTTTATTCATTTCAGAGCGTTCTAGAGTCAGGTCTACTGCTTCAAATCTCACGGCTTTTAAACTATGGGTAATTAAAATGATGCCCTAGTTTTATATATTAACCTCTTCGCAATAAGCGTCGCGTGTATGTGACGTACAGGATTAGTAGTGAAAACATGAATTCTTTAAAAAAAAAAAATCCATCCGTTTTCAATCAACCCTTTTCAATCCCCCTAGGCTAAACAGGTTTCCCGCTTCTGAGGGGAGAAGCCTTCAAAAAACGTTGAAGCATGCGCAATGAGACCATTTTTGTGTGGAAAAAATAATGTAGAATTTCACAGAATGCACTTTTCGCTTTAAATATATAGATAGACGGTGTTATGTGAAAAAGGTGGCTCTCTGTTGCCTCATTCCTACGTATGTGCGGACGCTGTCATATGGTATTATGAGGCAATATGAGCTAAAGTGGATTAACCCACATTTTTACATTGTTCTGTTTTCATCGCACAATTATGTATTCGGCGCATATTTGAAGAGCAAAGAAGGACTCTCCGACATTCTCCTTTTCTTACTCTCTAATAGTCCTCTTTTGTTCATTAAATATGCGTTGAAAACATTAATTATGTGACAAAAACAGAAAAATGTAAAAATGTGGGTTAGTCCACTTTTGCTCTCGTTGCTTCATATTTAGGTGGATGTATCAGCCTTTATAAATAACTGTAAAAGTGATAACAGGAGAAAATCTCGCGATTTTAAACGCCTTCGATTGAAAACAAATGATAAGTACTCGCCACATGTGTTATTCAATTTTAGAAAGATCTTTACAATGCGGTTTTTTTATTTCACGGTTTCAAGAGTAAGGCTGGAATACATAGATAAGGAAAACTGCAGTATTAAGTAGATAAACTACAAAAAATAGGCAGATTTAAAATAACTTGAAACTCAGATTCAGCTGTATCGTATACAGCCAGTGACAACAAATCTTAGCTCAGATGACCCTCCAATTGAGTAAGCGAGTTAATAAACAGGTTGTGCAGAGCGCGTTTCACCAAATGAGCTTTAGAAGCATAAATCGTAAGACGCACCATAGAGTACCACTTCCTAATGCAAGTTACACCGCCCTGTCTTGCATGGGCCAGATAATACCGTGAATTAGACTTTCAAATATTAAAGCCAAGTAGGTGGTGATGAGTTTCGAATACGACTTCTTCACGCTGATGGTAAGCTAAGAATGTGGCGTCAGGTTCATGCAATCATAGATTTAGTATCCAATGTTAGAGGTACACAAGGTTATCTCGTCTCGGCAAAGACCGGGGTGCTTTTTTCTCTTGGCAATACCTAGCGCATGTAAAAATAATTTATCCTTCTCTACAACCGGTAGAAATGGAATTGCAAACAAAATAGCTGTTTCTGCTAAAGGTCCAACTGGGTATGAAGAGAATAACGCTGAAGCCTCTTTACTGAAATGACCATCAAGAATCTCGTATTTATATCTTTTTTAACACCATTGGGATACTCTTGAAAAGGATGTGAAAGCACATAATCTCGCACCACTGTCTTTAATTTATTTATAGGAACTTCTAGCATAAGTCTGGCATGCCAAACTTTCAAAGCACGTCTTTACAAACTTCCACCTTCATACTTCGTACGCTTGTTGAATCCATGCCCTGCCATGTGGCTGTCGTTATAAAGGCCAGAGAAGCAGCAACACGGTACTACTCAGGTGTATCTAATTTACTGGCACTTCAGTGTATAACATTATTAATTATGTATTACATTTACATTGAATATTAATTTGGACGGTTCTCGTTAATTCGCTCCAACGTGTGGTAGAATCTGTATTTCTCAAACATTCCAAATTAGTGTTTGGCACCAAATTGTGTCATTAAATCACCGAACGCCCAGATTAATGAACCGAAGTCATAAACACTCTTCAAATATGTTGGAAAGTGTCAGAAAGAAAATAAGATGTAAAATATCTAAACGGTTAGAATCTGATAAAAATTAAAATAAAAGGCTTTTGTTTATACATATTTAAATATTAATCAGAAGTCTGCAGCATATTTTAAAAGAAAATCCAGGAGCTAATTGTTTTACGTCTACGATCTTTTTTTATAGTCATTCCAAAGTGTTTAACCCTCTCTCTTTTATTTAAAACCGACAATTTAAGTCAATTTTTCCCCCAAAGTCATCGCTCAAACCTCAACCAGTGTATACTCTTATTCCATTATGCAAATCAATCAATAAGGTGGATGGACGCAGAGTGTCTAGAAAAGAGGGTTGAGGCGTTCTCTCTGCCAGTCCAAATTTGATAAAAAGGCACGTTCTGCAATTAACTGCGGGGAAAAAGTGTAGTCGAAAATGACTGTCAATTGTAACTATTTATATTTTCGAGAGTAGTTTAGTTGAGTATTTCTAACGAATGTAGAACTCATTGGGAATTACAGTCAGTTTTATGTAATTATTCTTCTTATTATTATTTTACCATGTGTGGAAAAAAGAGGGTTTGAGGTATATGCAATAAACTGGATATGCATAAGATCTTACATTTTTGTTGCCGTTGTTGTTACATCGAATGGCTAATTGTAAAAAATTTTTAAATCCCATTTCTGTTAACTTTGTTTTTTTATTCTTAGTTTTATATATTTTGTCGAGGTCTATTTTGTTCTTTTTTGTTAAGTCGAATGGCTAATTGCAATTTTTTTTAAAATCCCATTTGTGGTAACCTTACTTCTTTATCCCTAGTTTTCTATATTTATTTCGTCGAAGTCTATTTTGTTACTTCGAATGGCTAATTGTAAATGATTTTTTAAATTCCATTTCAAGTAAAATTACTTCTTTTTCCTTAGTTTTCTATATTTTGTCGAAGTCTATTTTGTTAGGTGAAATGGCTAGTTGTAAATATTTTTTAGTCCCATTTCTGGTAAGCTTGCTTTTCTGACAACCTTGCTTCTTTATCCTTAGTTTTCTACATTTTGCGAAGCCTTTTTTGTTACGTCAAATGGATAATTGTAAATGATTTTTTAATTCCCATTTCTGGTAAACTTACTTCTTTTTCCTTAGTTACAAAATATTGTCGAAGTCTATTTTGTTACGTGAAATGGCTAATTGTAAATATTTTTTTAGTTCTATTTCTGGTAAGCTTTCTTTTCTGGCAACCTTTCTTCTTTATCCTTAGTTTTCTACATTTTGCGAAGCCTTTTTGTTACGTCGAATGGATAATTGTAAATGATTTTTTAATTCCCATTTCTGGTAAACTTACTTCTTTTTTCTTAGTTTTCTATATTATGTCTAAGCCTATTTTGTTACGTCGAATGGCTAGTTGTAAATGATTTTTTTAATCCATTTCTTGTAAGCTTGCTTCCTATCCTTAATTTTCTACATTTTGTCGAAACCTATTTTCTTACGATCTTTGTTGTTGCATCGAATGGATAATTATAAATATTTGTTTTTAATCTCATTTCTGGTAGCCTTGCTTCTTTGTCCTTGGTTTTCTATATTTTGTCAAAGCCTATTTTGTTACGTTGAATGGCTAATTGTAAATGATTTTTTTAATATCATTTCTGGTAACCGTGCTGCTTTAACCTTAGTTTTCTACATTTTGTCGAAGCCTATTTCACTACGATCTTTTTAGTTACGTGGAATGGCTAATTGTAATTTTTTTTAAATCCTATTTCTGGTAACCTTGCTACTCTGTCCTTAGTTTACTATATTTTGTCAAAGCCTATTTTGTTACGATCTTTTTTTGTTACGTCGAATGTCTAATTGTAAATATTTTTTTTAATTCCATTCCTGGTAACCTTGCTTCTTTATCCTTATTAACCATTGGGAAAATGGTTGTTACTTTCGGTCGAGAATGGACCAAATGACCACTTTACTCTTTTTAACCGTAAATTCTGCAACTTTACAAGAATTTTTTAAGCGTTGTTAACGCAATTCTGTAACTTTAAAAGAATTTTTCTTTGAATAGGCAATAGAAATGCATAAAATCGTTACAAAAATGTTAAAGTTACAAAAAGGATAGATGCAAATTATCAGATATGAAAAAAAAAAAAGCCGAATTCAAAACTTGACGTCAGATGAGAAATAGTCTTATAAAGCAAAAAACGTGGTCTTCAACTTTAATTTTTCTATATTTTGTCGAATCCTTACTTTTAATTACTGAAAATGTTATTTTATATTATTGTAGCACAGAAACGTTTATTGTTGTTGTGTGTTGCGTTGCGTTGGGCGGAATACAATTATTTCATGCTTTAAAATTCTTTTAAAAATTCCATAAAAACCGGTAAAGTAAACTACACTTTTCAATCAAACTTTATTTGGAAGTTTATTTCTTATTCAATTCAATAGAATAATAGTTTTAAATGATGCGACATTTATCAGCGATGATATGATATGATGTATGCGATCTAAGTAAAAGTGATAACGCGTGCTGCAACATCTAGCTTTACTTTTGAGCTTAAAAATTTACTGACAGAAGGACGCAGTGTGCTTTAAAATCTATATATTTAAAACGAAAAGCGCATTCTGTCAAAGACACATGAAAATCGTCTCTTTGCGCATGCGTCAAGTTTTTTTAAGGCTTCTACCCTCAGAAACGGAAAACCTGATTGATTAACCCAACCCTCACCTGTTTAGCCTAGGGGAACTGAAAAGGGTTGATTGAAAACCGATGAAGCTGTACATTGAAAGCATAGACCTTCTAATGTATTTTTGCCCTATGAGGTTGAAAGTTAAACTTTTTTTTTTTAGAGAACTCATGTTTTCACTACTAAATATGCATATTTTTTCGGAAAATTTTAAAGGAGGCTTGGATACAGTTATATTTATAACCGGTTGAAATAATGTCAGAGAGTTCGGAAGATGAGAACTATTTTTTTTATTGCTATGCTACAGGAGCCGATGCGAAAACAAACAAACAAATAAAAAAGCGAGAAGAAAACATTTCGTTTACAACTAGATAACACTATTTTTTCACGAAATTTTTACACGGGCTGTAAAACCGTTTTATTTATCATCAATAAAGAGTTCGGACAAAAAGAACTTTACATTTTAAAACTATAAAACGACCCTGTGTAAAAAAAAAAAAAAAAAAAAACCAAGAAAATGAGCGCTTTTATCACTAAATATCAATATTTTTTCTCGAATTTTTCATATAAAAATATAATTTCATACAAAATCGAGTTAAAGATATAAAATAATAAAAACTTGATGGTTTTTTTTTTATTTATTTATTTACTATTACGGGCTCGGGTAGTATAGATTATAATAAAATAATAATAATAACATATTTGTTGTAAATTATCTAAACTATTAGAATCTGATAAAAACTGATTCTTGTCTATAAACGTTTAAATGCTAATTATACATCATAAGTCTACCTTACGTTTTAAGGTAAAAACCAGAAGTAAATTGTTTTACGCCTACAGTCTTTTTTTAGTCGTTCCAAAGTTACTCTATCTCTTTTTAAAACAGACAATTTAAGTCAAATTTCTCTCAAAGTCATCTCTGAAACCGCAAGAAGTTCTTCCATTATTCAAATCAATCAATAAGGTGAGATATGGGAGTGTTTAAAAAGAGGGGGTGGGGGGTGAATATATTCTGCCAGTCAAGATTTGATAAAAAGAGGCACATTCTGCAATTAACTGCGAGTTAGTTGAAACCATTTACAACCAAATTGTTTCAACAAAGATTTTCGAGTAAGTATTTTTATCGAATGTAGAACTGGTTCAATTCAGAATTAGCAATTGCAATTTATTCGATTTCGGAAAAATAGGATTTATTTTTTTAACTCTTTCAGGTGTGAAGTATTTCTGTCGCTAAAATGATAAAGTGTAAAATTTTAGACTTGGTTGAAACATCCTGATGACGTTCGCAGAAGCAAAACGAAACGTAGATTATTTTAAATGTGTTTGTAAATTCACGATTTTAATGTATGTACCATTTAGCAAATATTGTATTTGATTTTAATACATTATTTTAATTATCAATTATGATGCAATTGTCCTGTTTTTAATTTTTAATTATGATAAAATGTTCCTTCCCTCTTTTTTTTTTTTTTTTGCTGAAGCTGTTATGTTATTGAAAATGTTGCTTTACATTAATTACTGTTTCAAACAAATGTTTATTGTTACAACACGTGTTGATAAGTTAGAAAGTTAAATCCTTAAAAATTGATTTAAAATATCAAAAATCGGTCAAGTAAATTGCCGTTTCCAAACACACTTTATTTGGAAGTATCTTGTTCAATTCAAAGGAATAAAGTTTGCGACATTTATAAGTCATGATATTATGTGGTCTAAACAAGTGTGATAACGTATCTCGCGACAGTTTTGAACTTAGCTTTATTGACAGTAAGCAAAGAGACTTTCAAGACTGCTCTTGCAGAGTCCTGTTTTCGGGAAAATTGTGAATGATGGTTTCTTGTATTTGTGAAAAATCTAATTATAATTTTGTGAATCTGAAATTAGCGTCACATTCAAGTTCCTATTTAGACAATTGAATTTTAACAAAGTCCTATTTTAATGAGCAAATATATATAAATACATTAAATTTGGATATATAAATTTATACTAACTTTATATATATATGTAACGAATTTGCGACGTCGTGTCGAGGCTGTTGAAATGAAAACAGAGTTCTTTACCTGGAGTCTGACTTTTTATTCATTTTAAAATACAGTCTCTTTGTTAACAAGTCAGCTCCAGGGGTTTGGAGAGCCGAAATTACGGACGCATCATGGACTTAATTAGCCCAGCCCGTTAGAGACGGCAGTTTCTGACCGGGATTGACGGAGCTTTGACCGTCGCTTTTCTTAGAAGGTGGATACGACACACAGGCCCCGAAAACGGTATTTTCCGGATACGGTCGAGCGTGGCTACTTCATGGCATGCAAGACCGAGCGAAAAAGACACGAAATATCAGTGTTCCTGCTTTTTGTTGGAGCCTAACTCCAATATTTTTTGCTAGAGTGCGCTACTAAGAGTGAGAGGTGACAGACAGTTAATTGGTTACTTAGCTCTCGCATGTTGCCCGGGCTTTTGACCAAGCCAATTCTTGCAGAATCTGGTCGCTCATCGAAACCACAATCACTTGCAAAAAGCGTAATAGTCAGCACTTTTAAATTTAAGGAGAGATCAAAAATGATGCCTGAAAGTAATAATTATGAGGCAGCAAAACCAAGATACTAGGGGCAAATTAGATTTCATACGCATTTATGATGTTTAAAAAAAATATTTGGGGGATTTTGAATTTTGGATTTTAACTTTTAATTTTGCATTTAAAAAAGGGTTTTGCTTTTTATCCTTTCATATATGGTTAGATAATAACTTCTTTTGTAATTTTGTAAATCTGAAATTAGCGTCACATTCCTGTTTTGAAAATTGAATTTTAACAAGGTCCTATTTTAATGAGCAAATACAGGATATTTCACGAAGGACCCCCTAACTTTGAAAAGAAATATCTTCTATAAATAAAGTTATCGTGTTAACAAATGTGTAATTCTTGATGAAAAGACACAGCTGTGCTCCGACAAGTATTAGAATCGGATAAATACAAATACAAAACGTTCTTCTTTATAAACATTTAAATGCTGATTATTCTCCATAAGTCTACCTAATGTTTTAAAGTTAAAAACCAGAAGCGAAATTGCTTCACGCCTACGATATTTTTTCAGTCGTTCCAAAGTTACCTTTCTCTTTTTATAAAAACCGACAATTTAAGTCAATTTTCTCCCAAAAGTCATCTTTCAAACCTCAACCAATGTAATCTGCTCTTCTTCTTTTATGCAAATCAATCAATAAGATGGAGAGGGAGGTGGGGGGGGGGGGGTTGAGTGGATTCTGCCAGTCAAAATCTGATAAAAAAAAAAGGCACGTTCTGCAATTAACTGCGCGGAAGAGCGCGGTGAAAAATAAATGACAATCAATTGAAACTATTTCCTCAACCAGATTGTTTCGACAAATATTTTCGAGAGTGGTTTTAGTTGCATATTGGTAATTATTGAGTGGTTTATCTATCGAATGTAGAACTCGTTCGAAATTAGTAAGTTTTATTTTTTACCATGTGTGGAAAAAAAGAGGGTTTAAGATATGCAGTGATGGAACAGTGGTACAGCATTAGGGCGATTGTCACCATTAAATTTTAACAGTATTCTTCGCTTTAAAATATCTCAGAAATTCTGTCCTTATATATGACGAAGAATAAATACTATTTAAATTTAGCGGTGTCAATTGGTTCGCTGGTGCGCCACTGTTTCGTTGGATATGCAATAAACACCTTTTTTAAAACTTTCCAACCTAGTTGAAAAGTGTTTATGACTTCAGTTTGTCTGGCCCTTCGTCCGTGCTCTAACTCGCGTAAATATACTCGGATTGCACCTGAGATTTTTGTATGTTATTGTCGTTTGCTATAGCATGATCCCTATTCAAAATGAACTGTGTAGCGCTTATAGGTTTTTTTTTTTTTTTTACAGGGACAATCAAAAGTATTTCGTTACATTACAGTCAATGGGAAAAATCGTTTCAAGTGCATTTTGATGATGCTACGCTATTTGAAACATGATGAAATTGATATACAATTATGAAGCGTACTAAAACATGCTTTTTGTAGAATATGGGGTGAAAAGAATGTGTTATTCATTTACAGTGTCACACAAACGTATTCCGTTGTAAATTGTTCTAAGGGGGGAAAATCGTTTGCAGTGTAATTTAAATGATGTTTCACTATTTTAAACAGAATGAAATTTATATTCCTAGGTTTTACTATGAATTGCTCACTTAAAAGCATGGTGTGCATTGTGTTTATTGTTCATTTACAGGGACACACAAAAGATATCGGTTACAGTATACGTGCAATAATTACAGTCTGTGTGAAGTGCGTTTTCAACATTGGTTTGCGTTTTTAAATTTAACTAAATGTTTGCATAGTACGTGGTGTGTATATATTTGATTGATCATATACAGGGCTACGCATGGGAATTCGTAATTATTACAGACTATGGGAGTGAATTGATATGGGTAGTTTTTCATTGTGTTACGCATTTTCCTGCTGAACTCTAATTAGGAGAGTTATAGAAGTTTGTGGAAAATAAACAAATTCATCTACAGGGCTACGCAAAGAACACGTGCATTGTCGTTTATGGTTGGTAATTGCTGGATGTTTGTTTTGAGTTTCCTTATGCGTTCTTTACCTGAATGAAATTGTAGCTTAATATGGGGTGTGTACAAAAGTCTTTAAATAATATACAGGGTTGTACAAAAGATTTCGAGTCCATTTCGATGGATTGGCGAAAATTGCTAAATGTGAATTTTCTAAATGAACTAAATTTTATCATGCTATTTAGTATATATCCAAATCTATAGAACATATACAGGGCTGCACAAAGTAATTCGACTACATTTTTCACTATGGAAGGTAATTTCTAAAACTGGACTTTTAAATGCGTTACATGTTTCCTATACTATTTACTTACATATCTTCTTTCACCTTATTTAACGGTGAAATTCCGTTACAGTTTTCTGAATGTGTTGGAAATTGTTTCATAATGTATGCTTGACGCGTTATTTTTCGTTCTTGTTGTTAAGTCGAATGGCTAATTGTAAATGAATTTTTAAATCCAATTTCTGGTAACCTTGCTTCCTTGTCCTTAGTTTTCCATATTTTGTCGAAGTTCTACATTTAATTGTGTTGCTGAAAATGTTTTTTTACATCTTTGTTGCACAGAAACATTTATTGTTGTCTGATGCGTTGACGGAATAAAAATATTTCATACGTGAAAAGTATTTTAAAAAATCGTTAAAAAAAATCGGTGAATTAAGTAGCAGTTTTCAACCAAACTTTATTTGGAAGTACACTTCAACACTTCCAGTTCAATTCAATGGAATAAAGTTTCAAAAGATGCAACATTTATAAGCGATGCTATATGTATACGATCTAAGCGAAATGATACGCATGTAGCAACACCTAGAAGTCACTTTTGAGCTTAAATTCACTGACAGAAGGAAACAATGTGATTCAAAATTTATATTATAATAATAATAACATATATTTGTTCTAAATTATCTAAACTATTAGAATCTGTTAAAAATTAATGCAAAACATTCTTGTTTATAAACATTTAAATTCTAATTATTCCTCATAAGATTAGTAGATTAATATTATAATCTTATAGATACTTATAATATACTTACATAATACTTATACATATAATGTACTCGTATAACATTTATACTTATAACATGCTTATGTAATACTTATAATATGCACTTATAAACTTATATTATATACTTATAGATTATAATACTTTAGTCTTATAGATAATATTATAGATTATCTATAGATAATTATGGATGAGTTAATTATAAATTAAATATTATTAATAAGATAATTATTAAATTATTAATAATAAGCTAATACTAATTAAAATTAGCTAATAAATTAGCTAATTGAGAGGTCGGGGCAAGAGTGTGCCAAGCCACATTTTTGAACTTCTGAGATATTTCAATTTGAAAAATTTGATCCAATACACAAATCAAGCTATATAACGTAAAGTTTTTTCGCCAAAGTCTTAGTAACATTTGAGATATTTTGGGTAACAATATGGCATTACTTTAATGATATTACTATACGTTTTTTGTAAATTAGCTATCTTCATTGGGGGCCTAAACATCTGGGGCAAAAACGAAACCTGTGACATAGGCTGCCACCAAGTCACATTAGAAACAAGTAATATGCAGGATATTATAATTTACAATATTAAACAAGAGATTACAGTGTTAGATTTATTTCACCAAAAATGTGGCTTGGCACTTTCTTGTCCCGACCCCCTCAATTATTCCCCATAAGTTTACCTCATGTTTTAAAGTTAAAAATCAGAAGTTAATGGCTCCACGCCTACGATCTTTTTTAGTCGTTCCACAGTTACCTTTTTCTCTTTTTATAAAAACCGACAATTTAAGTCAATTTTCTGCCAAAAGTCATCTCTCAAACCTCAACCAGTGTACTCTGCTCTTCTCCCATTATGCAAATCAATCAATAAAATGGATAGGAGCGCTTAAAATGGGGAGGGGGAAAGGAGGGGGGGGGCTTGAGTGGATTCTGCCAATCAAAATCTGATAAAAAAGGCACGTTCTCTGCACTTAACTTCGCGGATGAGCGCGGCCAAAAATGAATGACAATCATTTGAAACTCAACCAGATTGTTTCGACAAATATTTTCGAGAGTGGTTTTAGTTGTGTATGTGTAATTATTGAGTGGTTTATCTGTCGAATGTAGAACTCATTCGGAATTAGTAAGTTTTATTTTTTCTTACCATGTGTGTGTGTGTAGGGGGGGGGGGGGGAAGAAGGTGTAAGATATACAATAAACTGGATATGCATAAAAATTCTTTTTTGTTACGTCGAATGGCTAACTGTAAATATTTTTTTTAATACCATTTCTGGTAACACTGCTTATTTATCCTTAGTTTTCTATATTTTGTCGAAGCCTATTTTGTTACGTCGAATGGCTAATTGCAAATTTTTTTTTATTTTTTTAATCCCATTTCTGGCAACCTTTCTTCTTTATCCTTAGTTTTCTGTATTTTGTCGAAGCCTATTTTGTTACTATATTTTTTGTTACGTCAAATGGCTAACTGTATGTATTTTTTATTTATTTATTTATCTTTTAATTCCATTCCAGGTAGCTTTGCTTCTTTATTCTTTTTTTCTATATTTTGTGAAGCCGTAAATTTATTTGTTTTACTGATTACTGAAAATGTTATTTTATATTTCTGTAGCACAGAAACGTTTATTATTGTGTGATGCATTGACGGAATAAAACTGTTTAATTCTTGAAAATTATTTAAAAAACATAAAGAAAGGTAAAGTAAACTATACTTTCTTTCTGTTCAATTCAATGGAATAAATTTTCTAATGATGCAACATTTATAAGCAATGGTATATGCAATCTAAGCGAAAGTGATAGCACATATGCCGCAACAGCTAAAAGTTACTTTTGAGCTTAAATTTACTGACAGAAGGACACAATGTACTTTAAAATGTAGATGTTAATAATAATAACATATATTTGTTGTAAATTATCTAAACTATTAGAATATAATTATTCCCCATAAGTTTAGTACACTTAGTACACTTTAGTGGCCTCCAAAAGTTAAGGTACAACATGTTTTTCGAAGCTCACCAGACAAAAAATGGCAGTCAGATTAAACTTCATAGTTTATATGAATGACAATAATAAGCTTTAAAAAAATTACGCAAAAATTAGAGCTACCACTTTTATTTTATAGAAAAGAATATGTATTTGTGAATGAGAGAAAAATATGCAATTACGAAGCTTTCGTAATTTCGCGTGTAAGTTTTGTTGTATTCGAACTATTGTTGTCAGTTTTGTTCACAACAGCCAGTAGAGTCTAGAAATGTCTAGAAGAAATCGTTTTCACGATTCATTAAGGTGGCGGGCGGTAGGATGGATGGAAATGGGGTTGTCACAGGCCGATACTGCTAGATGGCTCAATGTGTCTCGCAGTGTAGTCCAACGACTATGGGATCAGTATGAATCCGAAGATTCTGTGTCCAGAAGACATGTTCCAGGCCGCCCACGTGTTACAACACCTGCAGAAGACCGGTTTCTAGCTCTTTCGGCCTGAAGGAGAAGACGCACTACTGTGCTGCAACTCATTGCAGACCACTTTGCAGCATCAGGGAGAAGAATCTCCACTACTACGGTGCGAAGACGTCTTCACAATGCAGGTCTCTATGCAAGGCGACCAGTTGTGTGTGTCCCCCTCAACAGACGACAGAGAAGGGCCCGCTTATATTGGGCAAGAGAACATGTTTCCTGGACCAGACAACAGTGGGCTTCTGTACTTTTCACAGACGAGTCCAGATTCACACTGGAGAGCGATTCAGGACGTCTTCTGATCTGGAGAGAACAATGCACTCGATACCATCAATCAAACACTGTCGAAACACACAGGTACAGAAACGGTGGAATCATGGTTTGGGCAGGGATCTCACTCGGAGGCCACACTGACCTGCATGTGTTCCATGAAGGAACTGTGACTGGTGCGAGATATCGGGATGAGATCCTTGATTCATATGTACGCCCATATGCCGGTGCTATTGGCAATGGTTTCATTCTAATGGATGATAATGCAAGACCATACCGAGCTGTGGTTGTTGAGGATTATCTTTAGGATCACGGTTTGGAGAGAATGGAATGGCCAGCTCACTCTCCAGACTTGAATCCGATAGAACATCTTTGGGACTATCTTGGAAGACAGGTTGCCGCTTCAAGTCTTCCTCCAAGGTCATTAAATGAGCTGGAACAAAGCTTACTCCAAGTTTGGTCAGCGTTACCTATTTCGGTGTCCGACAATTTAATTGAGAGCATGAAAAGTCGATGCCGCCAATGCATTCAAGTCTGGGGTGGACATATTCCGTATTAGAACCAGTTTTTTAATGTTTCTGTCACATTTTACTGCATAATTCTGCGATGTACTGATTTCTCCAAAAATGGAATTTTCTACCATGAGTGCTTTTTTCTTGTAATTTCATTTATACGTTTAACTTAAGTAAATTTCTATGTCGCATTTAATAAATAGCAGTTTAGCGCACATTTCCTCCAAATTTGTCGTTTCTATATTCATTCATTTGCAAATTAGACGCAAAAAACCGGTTGTACCTTAACTTTTGGAGGCCAGTGTAGATTAATATTATAATCTTATAATATACTTATATAATACTTATAATATGTTTATATACTTAAAATATATACTTATATAATTATAATATATACTTATATAACTATAATATATACTTATATAACTATAATATATACTTATATTATACACTTATATTATATACTTATTCTTATAATATATACTTACGTTATAATAGATACTTATAATATGCTTATAGATTATAATACTTTAATCTTATCGATAATATTATAAATAATTATAGATAGGATAATTATAAATAAGATATTATTAATAAAATAATTATTAAATTATTAATAAGCTAATAATTATTAAAATTAGCTAATTATTCCTCAGAATTTGCATTAGCTAATTATTCCCCATAAGTCTATGCCGCATGTTTTAAAGTTAAAAACCAGATGCAAAATTGCTTCATGCCTATGATCTTATTTTAGTCATTCCTCCAAAGTTACCCTTTCTCTTTTTATAAAAACCGACAATTTAAGTCAATTTTCTCCCAAAAGTCATCTCTCAAACCTCAACCAGTGTACTCTGCTCTTCTTCCATTATGGAAATCAATCAATAAGGTGGATGGGAGCGCTTAAAATGCGGTGGTGGAGGGGGTCGAATGGATCCTGCCAGTCAAAATCTGATAAAAAGGCACGTTCTCTGCAATTAACTGCGCGGAAGAGCGCGGTCAAAAATAAATGACAATCAATTGAAACTATTTCCTCAACCAGATTGTTTCGACAAATATTTTCGAGAGTTGGTTTAGTTGCGATTTTTACTGTATGGCCTGTTTGGAATTAACAGTTTCTTTTTTTTGTGTGTGTCCAATAGTAGGGTTTATTTGTTTAAGATGTAATGCAAAATGTGTACAGTCTTCAATAAATAAATAAATAAAAGTAAAAAAAAGTTATTATAAAAAACACACTTTTATAAGTATTCAGTGATTATCTTAAAAAGCACGCCTAATTTCAAGACGGCAATTTATGTAGTTCCAAAAAAAGGTTCCAATGCAATGCGTTAATGTGATGTTGTCCCCGATTATGGAAAATTCACTGTTAGAATTTACGCTTGATAAAAAGCGTGAACTCCATGAATTTATTAAAAATTTTACTTTTGTTTCCCCTCTGTTTTTGTTTTTAAAAAGTTCAACAGGAAAGAAAAAAAAAGTATTATTTTAAGCTATCTATAGCGGATAGTTCAAAGACTTGGTATAACATATCAAATTTGGTTTTCCGCGGTTGTCATTTTAGCTGTCTGACGAACATTATTTTAGATTTTCTGAATTTTTAATGATATTCAGTTACTCGTTCTGTTGTTATGAATCAGAGGATACATCATTCGTAACACCGATTTTATAATCTAAGTGTTATACATAAAATATATCAAATTTGTTTACTTACCTATTACACTGACTAAAAATCACTTTGCACTTTTGATTTTACACTGGAAACGTAGCATTAACTTCATTCTAACTTTTTCTTCTCTTTTCACCATACTCGAATAAAAATAACTTGCGTGAAAAAACACAGACCATCACCATAAAACCGCTGTTTCAAGGCTTCTTTTTTTTTCTGCAGAAATGAGGGGGAGGGGGGGAGACAAAAACTGCAAAAACAACACGCATTATTGCAGTTGCAAAAAAAAGTTTAAAAAAAAAAAGATAGAAAGAAACAACATACAACAGTTGAACCTTGTTGACATGAATTACTTTTAACATGAGCTGTTCCCACAATCCCTGTCAAACTGAATAACAGAGATTTAGTTACAGATAACAGGAACTGCTATCAACATGGGAAAAAAAAAAAAAAAAAAAAAAAAAAAAAAAAACTTAATTCCTGTTGAGATTCACGTTAACGAATTTCAACTGTACAATGCAGGGTTGTCCAACACGGCGGGTGCCATGGCTTTTCTTTCTAATGTTTCTAGTAAATCTGCAGATCAGGAGCCTCGACGTCAGCTCTGAAAGTCATTGTTTTTTAATCTCACTTTTCTTAATATTTAACATCTTACAATCCGCAAATTAATTATTTAAAATAACTACATATATATATTTATACGCATATAAAATAATTCGAAAATTTATATTGCATAAACTAGAGATTATACACTTATAACGAAACAGGTGTCACAAAAAATGAGTGCATCAGGATCGTAGTTATGCATAAACATTCGCTACAAAATACACAAATCACATTGAAAAAATTTTCCTACATCAAAGTACTTTAAATGGAAAAGAATCTATATAGAAAAACAATTTTCAAAATTAGAAAAGTTTTTCAGATATTTTTTTGTTTTTGTTTTTAGTGTTTTTCTTTTTATGTTGAACTTGTTGCTAGGTGACGCTCATTTTCGAAGATTCTCAATTGTTCTCAATAAGGAATAAGAAAAGATGCTATATTGCTTCGTCTAGTCATGTTTTATTTGTTCATTAACTTTACTCTTGGACCAATATTTTCATTGTTTTACTTTAATAGAATCTTTTATTTGTTGTCGTTATGTAGAATCTTTATTTATTGGTACTTTTGCCATTGCAAAACTGTTTTTTTCCCCCACTGATATGAGACAAAAGTAAAAGTTATGGAGAAATTCTGTTTGTATTGTAAATTACCCGACATTCGTATAATAATCTCAATAACCTAACACTATTTTTACCGGTGTCAAATGATACATTTCAAAGTATCGATTTATGTTTATTTTACTTGTAATTTTTTAAGCTATAATAAATATAAAAATAGGTTTTCAATATATTAAAAATGATATGGGATTGTTTTAATCTAAAAATTACAAATAAAATTACCATACATCGAAATATTTTAAAAGGAGTCATTTGACGACACCAGTAGAAATTATGTTAAGGGAGAATGTCGCGGTGTAACGCCCGTTAATCCTAGGACCGCACACTATGTGTAGGGGAAAGTTGTCCAAAATGGGAACGCTAACATATTTTGGCATACCGAACATTAGGTTTTGTAATTTTTTGTTACCCCTTAAAATGCATATACATAACTGACAATTTGCATAGAACTAGAGTGACTACTTAGAAATGTAAGGGTATTTATAATTTATACGAAATAATAAAGTGGAAGTGAGAATCTGGGTTTTTTCCAAAAAAGGTCAAAATGACCACTTTGCCCGACCTAGACAGCATGGCCACTCCATGGCCACTTTGCCCGACAGGTATAAAAAGATTGAAAACACTATTTAAATGGTTGGAGCATTTTTACTGTCATAACAAATCGTATGAAACATAATGAAAGATTGAAAATGGTAAGAAACTCCAATAAGAGTTTGACAAACCCAAATAAAAAATTATAAATCAAAATCAAACAGTGCATTTTTCGCAAATGAACTCCACGTCATCTTCTTCGCAAAGTGAACAGGCCTCATGAGCCCAGTGGTGGCAAACAGTGCATTTTTCGCAAATGAACTCCACGTCATCTTCTTCGCAAAGTGAACAGGCCTCATGAGCCCAGTGGTGGCAAACATTGCACTTGATCCAACCAAACGGCCACTACCCTTACCACTTTGCCCGTTTGATAACTATGACAGAAAATACGTTCCACAGTGGAAACTAATGAACAGTCAGCGACCACTCACCCACCAATGTGAAGCTGAAAACATGTTCTTTCCTTACACATTCAATAAATAAATGCAAGTACAACAGGTTATTGTTAATAGTATGCAATATAAGTCACTTACCTTAGATCACAAACTTCAAAAACTGGAAAACCCGCTCGAAAATCATGAAACATGGAATCACCTTGCTCAACGATTATCTGGTTATTCACTACCATCAAACGAAATAGTTTGACCACAAACCACGTAATACCAGCGCTCTGGTGACGTCATTATATTGGGTGACCACATTGCCCTGCCTTCCCCTAAGTGTAAAAAATCGGTGAAGCTATTTTACTTTTAGAGTAAAATAGCACTGAAGATGCATAGAAGATGACATAGAAGATGACTATCAAAACGCAAGGTTGTTTGTTAGGAAAAAATCATTAGGGTAGGCAGGAAAATTATTTTTATAGAAAATGTTCGTAGTCCTTGTTTTGAATGACCGGTTGAGTAAAATGGAATAACATAAAAACTAACATGAAGCCTAATGTGAAATTTTATTACAGATGTGTATCTGGACACCAAAAAAATTAAATTATGAATACAGAAAAAGAATACAAACCAATGTATATCATTGTTCTTATCGTTTTCTCAACAGACACTATAGCTTGCTACAATATAAAAAAATCAACCAGCCACAAAAGTCACATATGAAATTATCATCCCTTTCTTCAGCACTTGAACAAGCTTCATGTGTCCAACCTCTACAGCTGCTACATTTTCTTTGAGTTTACGTATACAGTTTATTACAGAATATGCAAGCATCATCATTATTATTCCTTCTTCATGAGATGATGTCACTGGTTCGTCAATTTTCCTTTTCTTCAGTTTTTAGGTGCGTTCGTAATTATATAAATACGTAGCACCTATAGTCGTCGTCTGGTCCATCCGTCAGTCCGCATATAACAGCACAAAAACTACCCAACCGAATGGGTTGAAATTTGATGTATATATAATCGTTGCAGAATTTCGTCGAGTCATTTCAAATTTTATGAAAATCGAATTAAAACTTAAAAAGATATTAATAAAAGATTTCTTCATTCTATTATATCCTATTATACGTGAATAATTCAAAGATATCTATCTCATGATAAGTAATTATTCTAGGTTGCCGTGGTGATAACATCCTATTTAAGATGGAGTCCTTTTTATTCCCGCGTGTTACTGAATTTAAAACCTAATTTGTATACTAAAATTGTTTAATTATAGCAATCGTATAATCTACCGACAATTTTTTGGATAGATGTTTCTGGAGAAATAGATATTAAATGGAAAAAGAGTCTAAATATGGATTTCAAGTTCTGAAATTTTCAAAGCTAGGCATAAGTTTCCCATTGGAATTTTCAGTCAATATCAACAAAAGATAAAATGTTGGCAGTTTAAAAAGTACTTATTTTATTACGAAAATTAATCATATCATAATAACAGACGATATAATTCATTTTTTCAGTGAAATAATAACGATGATTTTTTTTACATTGTCTTGTATTGGATATTTGCGCATAGTATCATTTTAATGTAACAGAATTGCAATTTGTTGTTTGTAAAAAATTACTGAAACTTAAATTTCATAAAGTAAAATTAATAATCTATAATATGAACATATCTGCATATAAAATAAATTTTGTATTTTTGCATAAGAGTGCAACAGCTATTGCATCAAGATCTGAATATTTATAAAACTAGTTACAGTACGAACGCACTTCATTTGTCACGTTTGACGTACAATTTCCAACTTGTTCACTTTATTAAACGATGAAGTATTTTTTACAGCGTACTGAATGTGTTGGAAAGTGTTTCATAATCTATGCTTCACGCATGATTTTCCTTTCTTGATTCTGTATTATCCCGTTTCTTATCCTTATTATAATGGACATTTTACGACATAATGGCTATGCCGAACGATTCTTTTTCGCTTTTTTGATGTTCTTTTAAACGATGCGGGGGAAGAATGAAAAATGTAAGCAAGTGTCCTATTTTCCTATCGGCTATCCTAAATCCATATGGTATAAAAACAGCATATGCCCTCGTCTGAACGACATAAAACATGGAACTAAAATGCTTATATTGTTATTTATTCGTTTTTATGAATGGTTATGTTTTTATTTCTCGTGTGGTCATTGGAAAAGTTTATATTTTCTTCTATAAAAAACTTCCCATCATTTTGTATGTATTTGTTTCGCAGGTTTAAAAATATATATATATTAGATTTACAATAGTTATTTTTCTTTCATGTATAGGAAATGAGTTTATATATATAATTATAATATCTTTGAATTTCAAAAAACATATCAAGTTCTTGTAGCATTCTAATTAAATCTCCTAAGAGATAATTAGTAATAAAGTGTAGACAAAATACCACATAGTTAATAAATTAACAAGTGCAATCATAATTTTACCATAGCATTTTCTTCAATGGTAATTGGCCAAAAATACTGAAAATATGAAGAATATTTAAAAAGAGAGAGAGGAAAAAAAATTATATAATAAACCATAAATTGTTAATAATTTGAAGTTGATATCAAGTGAATACAAATGGATTTTGAAATGAAATATGAACTAAATATAATGGAAAATTGGATAACAAGAGATTTAAATAAGAATTGGAAATGAAAAAACACGTGTAGATATAATCATCAGCCTGGATGTATCCACACGTGTTTTAAAAAATAATACAGTATTTCATAAATATACTGGCATTTATGCTAAGATCAGTATATTCATCCAGGTATACTGTATTATTACCAGAAAACAATTGGGAATAGTAAAATTGGAAATAAAAAACTTGTAAAGAATAGATAAAATATTTTACTCACAATAATTATCCAAAATTCCGTGAACATCACAAGACATTTTATAGACTTTTTATAACTGATCATTAGTATCACTTAATATAAAAGTGATCGGCTAAACGCACATTCACCATGACCATATAAAGCGTAAACAATGTTCAACCAGCTTAATAATAGTCCTTATATATGCTATATCATTTGCTCTATTTTATCGCACACTGAAACAAAATAAATTATTACATAACATGTTTATATTTATATAATGTAATAAATGTTATTTAAAAGAGTTGATAATTGAATTTATCAAAAAAATAGGATAACCATATAGTTTTGCTTGATTTCGTATAAATCTAATATTTTTGTTTTTATTTATATCTGAGCATAGATATTTTATACGATGAAGGTAATTGATAATTATATTTTTATAAACTGATTTATGTAAACATGAAGCAAAATTGGTAAAAATATTTACTTTAAATGGAAAGTCAAATCTTTTATCATAAATATCAAATATTAATTTATAATTATCATTAATATTAATTTTTAAGTCAAGAAAATTTATATTATTATTATTAATCAAATCATTTTCGCTTAATGTAAGCTGATTAGGATAAAAATTGAGTGGTGATGTGCAATTTTTATCATTGAAATAAAAAATGATAATGTCATCAATATAGCGATAAAATACATAATCATTGTTCGGACCAATATTTCTTTCATAATAATATAAGTAAAGGTCAGAGAGAATACTAGAAGCGGTCCCACCCTGGCTTTGTTTATAAATAATATTGGCATATATGATGTAATTATTATGCAACGTAAAGTTTAATAAAGTTTTAAAAAAAATTACGGAAATATGATCTTTTAATTTTAATTGAGATTTAAATTCTTTAAATAATATACACATTGTTTTATGTAAGTCTTTTATATCAATGTTATTAAATAAATCATTAAAATCCAATGTTTTTACGAATTTTACCGGATTGATATTATGTATTTTATTAATAAGCTGAAAACTGTTTTTTAGGCAATGATGGTTATTATGTTTTATTGTTATATCATATATCTGCTTTAAAATATTAAGAAGTAAATTGCTTGCATTATTATTATATGTGTTACACCCAATGGTAACTGGAGCCCCACCAGTGGCTGAGAGGTTGTGCTCTCGAAGCTTGTAGACGGGAGGTGCTGGGTTCGATCCCAATCGCGCCCGTCGGCCTAATCGTTCGGAGTTTTCGTGGTTTTCTTCGAGCCGTGGATTTATCCATGCGTAAATACGGGTTAGGTTCCCTTAGAAAGACCCGCACGAAGGGCACTCCCCCCGGGCCTATATCCCAAGTGCAGATAATTGGCCGTCAATAATCAACCCAACCCAACCCAATGGTAACTGTTCGAAATTTAATTGGATTTTTATGAAATTTTGGAATTATAACAAGATAAGGATAATTTAAATTATTACATTTGATTTTTAGTAATTTGTGATAATTTAATAATTTTCTATTATTAATTTCAATATTTAATTTAGTTTTATTAAAAATATTACTTGTGTTAATTGCATTGTGAATTAACACTTTATAGTACTCTTTACAAATAATAGCATAATTATTTGGAGATTTATCTACATAAGTAATTATAAATTTGTTTTGTAGTTCTGATATATGTTTGTTTATATTTTTAAAAGATGCATGGGTAATATGTTGATAATTTTTTATAATTTCATTTTTAAATTTATCTATTACAGAAAATTTCCATTCACTAAAATACTCGATAGGTTTATTGTAATCAATAGCAATTTTATATATAAATAAATCAATATCTTGAATAAACTGCAATGTTATGGATTTGATTTTACACATGTATGGAATGCGAAATTTTGTGCCATTATGCATTAAGTTTTGTAAAATAGGTTGTTCTACAATATTAATATCACCAGTAATAATATGACCATGTGTCGTATTTATGTACTTTTGAAATTTTGGGTCATTACAATAACAAGGGTAATTATTTGAAGAGACCATTTGTTTTGCAAAAGAATTGTAATTAAAAATTTTACGTCCAAGTGTGCGATTATATTTATATGTCTTGTGAATAGTAATTTTTTTTTAAATGGAAAATTATTAGTAGTGTTGTTTATTATATTGTGTAAATTGATATTATTAAATACATGGTTTTGAAAAATTTATAATTAGTTGTGTATTATTAGTTTTATATTTAGGTTTATTAGAAAGACTTGTATTTAATAGGTTTGCTCTATAATGAAGAATATCATAAAAGATATCACAAAAATGTGGAGAATATTGATTCTTTTTAAATACTTTGAAATATTGGTTCAAATATTTCTTTTTAATACTAAAAATATGTTTTCTTATAGATAACCAACTATAATCATTACAAAATTGTGCCTCAAGATCATCAAGCTCTTGTTGTATAACAATATTATCAGTGTATTTTTTGTTATTATGTTTACCTCTACCACATCTTGAAGTTCTTTTTATGTTTGAAAATTTTAATCCTGAATAAAGATTTTTATAATTTTCATATTTAGTTAAATCTGAAAAAACAGGATGTGATTTTTTGTATACTAATTGATTTAATCCATAAGGATAGGTAGTATTAAAATGTCTTATATATTTAGATTCTAGAAAAAGTCGTTCAGTAAAATTTTTTTGTATTATAAGTATTTTAATAGTAATATTTTTAAAATCATGATATTTGAAATGAGTATATTCAATATTATGAGTAGTTTGAAATTTAGATTTTTTAAATTTATCAATATGAGAACGATGTAAATTTAGCCTCTTATGTAATTTTTGACAAGACTGTCCAATATATTCCATATTACACGAATTTCATTTCAATGAATGGATTACATTGTATGCTTTGCAAAATTTTACCATATTAAGATTGTGATTATTTGAAATCTGGGACTTATCAGCTAAAGGACATGTAAGGCAACGCTTAGATTCACACTCTCGAAAACATAGAACAGGATTCGGACAATAGAATAGGTTATCTGATAACGATCCAGGAAGATCCCTAATAATCTTCCTGTACCGAGCATTAGTCCTGGATCCACCAAGGCCTAAATTGCCAGTATCTAACATTTTACTCATAACTACCATATTTTTTGAAAGCAATGAAAATTGCAAGAGATACATAGTAAAAATTATAATTATAACATCAAATAATAAATTTTTTTAACCATCTTTATTTTTATAAAGTACTCTTGAATAACCATAAAAAGGAAAAAAAATAATAAATAATAAGATTAATGATTGTTTTATACTTGATTAAATATAATAAAACTATTTACATATATTGTTAGTATATCGTATCGTAATTGTAATCGTAGCATTACATCTTAAATTTTATTGGATGATACTTTTGTGTAAGCTTTCTTGCACGTCCGGGAAACATGACTGCAGAATCCCCGACGAATTTATAAATATAAGTGATGTTCAATTTTCAGTCAGTTACTATGTTTTTGTCATTGTGTAATGTTCTTGTGTAACTCAATATATATTTGATCCAAGGTCTCGCCTGTTTATTTGCTTTGTTATTTCATCAGCAGAGCTTGGTTTAATTCGCAGACAGAGTGACGCTAGTCCCTTTTCATATTTATTGCTGTGGTTTTGAGAGAGAAAATTTATTTTTCTTTTGTTTCTGTTTTTTACCCAGCGATGGAAAGTGAAAAAGAATTATACGGAGTTGCTCTTTTTGACGGGGACGGTACAAATTTTTCTGTTTGGAAAAGGCGTGTCAAAGCCATATCGGCGGCGAAAGATTTGGATAAGTTTTTAGACAATGAAGCGACAACTGAAACTGCCGAAGTTGTAAAATCGAAAAAGGCTTATGCTTTATTATTATCGCTTTTAAGCGATGGGGTTCTTGCGTCATTGCAAGAAGAAAATACTGCGCATAAGATATGGAATAAATTAGAACGAACATATGATACCAAGCGTGCAGTTAATCAAATTTTAATTAGAAAGAGGTTAGCAACTATTAAAAAGGATCGTGTTGTATCTATGAGAAGTCACATTGATGAAATAAATAAATTAATTTCGGAACTTAAAATTTCTGGTGCTGAAGTAAGTGAAACCAATACTATTGTTTATATTCTAATGTCGTTGCCTCAAGAATTTGAAAATATTAAGACTGCGTTAGAAAATCAACCGAATACTGTTTTGACTCTAGATTTTGTCACACAGCGGCTGTTAGATGCTGAAGCACTTCTGCTCGACTCAAAGAAAGAAAAAGTGCAGTCCAAAACTGCTCATGATAATACCGCGTTTGTATCAATTCACAAAGAATATGTGTGCAAAAACTGTAATTCAAAGGGGCACATAGCTAAATACTGTAGAAAAAAACTTACTTGTTTCAAATGTGGACTTCCTGGCCATTTTAAACGCAACTGTAAAACTGTTAAAAATTCAAATGAGGAAAAATTTGCTTCTTCAGCGGTATCTTTTGTTGCGGGGAACGTTAAAAAGAATGAATTTATAGTGGATTCTGGAGCGACTTCCCATATGTGCTCTAATGAGAAATATTTCACGTCTTTACAACCATCTTCAGGAACTATTAAGTGCGCGTCGAAAACAACGAATCTTGAAATTAAAGGTGTTGGAAATATTACTGGAAAATTATCAAACGGAATGGAAATTACACTAAATAATGTTCTTTACGTACCAGATTTAAGTGGACAGTTGATTTCCGTTAGAAAAATCGAAAATGCAAATTATGCAGTTATTTTCAAGAATGAAAAGGTGTTCATAGGAAAAGGAAGAAATCGTTTTTGTTTTGGTGAACGTGATTCAAATGGACAATATGTTTGTTATTTTGTCGGATATAGGAAGGGCTTTAATTGCTGAATCACTTTTACCTAAGACTTTTTGGGGTCAAGCTATTCTTACAGCAGCTTACTTGAAAAATCGAATGCCAAGCAGCTCCATTGAGAACTTAACGCCGTATTTCTTAAAATTTGGAGAAGATCCCGAGTTGAAGCACATACGTGTTTTTGGATGCAGTGCCTACATGTTAATTCCTTCCGTTCATCGTAAGAAGCTTGATGATAGGTCTAAACATATGATCTTCATAGGTTATTCTTCAATGGGATATCGATTGCTAGATCCTGAGACGAAACGCATAATTATTTCAAGAAATGTCAAATTTGATGAAGAGAAGAAGCATACCATAAACTCAAAACAACACATAGTGGAAAATTCAGAATTGACTGATTGTGAAATTAACCCAGATTCTCAAGAAAGAACTAGTGAAGAATCAGAGGATTCTGAAGAGAAAGAAGATAAAATGAGAAAATCCGAGAGATCAAGAAAACAACCTATTCGGTATCCAGCTCCTGAGGTGTATGAAGCATTACTTTGCCAACAAGAAACTTTATCTTTTGATGAGATCAAATTTCTCCCTGTTGATGAACAACGTTTATGGAAGGAAGCTATGGATGCAGAGATAGAAAGCATGAAAATCAACGACGTCTGGGATCTTGAAAAATTACCACCTGACAAACGAGCTATTTCCTGCAAATGAGTGTATACCATCAAAAGAGATGGACGTTATAAGGCTCGCCTTGTAGCCCGTGGATTTATGCAAAAAGAAGGACTAGACTATAGTGAAACTTTCGCTCCTGTAATAAGTATGCCAGCTTTACGTTTAGTGCTTTTTGTGATTTTAAATGAAGACTTACATGCATTTGTTTTGGATAAAAAAACAGCTTTCCTGAATGGTAAGTTAAATGAACTTGTTTTTATGGATCAGCCGCAAGGCTATGATGACGAAAGTGGGTTAAAATGTAAACTCAAACGGAGTTTATATGGCCTGAAACAGGCCCCACGACAATGGTTTGAAAGGTTTCTTGAATTTGTTTCAAAATTAAAATTTAAATCTCTTGATAATGAACCTTGTATTTTTATTCGTTATAGTAATGGTCATAAAATAATTATTGCTCTGTATGTTGATGATATGCTTATAGCAGGTTCAGATTTAAATGAAACTAATGTAGTTATTTCTTTACTAACTAAAGAGTTTCATATGTCAAAATCAGAATGTGTTTCAGAATTTCTGGGTATTCAAATGAAATTTAAATCTGATAGTTTAATAATGGATCAAGAGTCTTATATAATTAAATTGTTAAGTAAATTTAATATGCTAGAATGTAAACCTAGTGATATTCCTATTTCTCCTAAATCCACTCCATCTGATTTCAAAAATGGAAAACCGTTTAATGGTCCATACCGTGAACTCGTAGGTTGTTTATTGTATTTAGCATATATTTCACGACCTGATATTTTATATAGTGTTAATTGTTTGAGTCAAATGCAGGAAAATCCTACTGAAGTTGCATGGATTGCACTAAAGAAAATCTTAAGATATTTGAAAGGAACTTTGTCCTTAAAACTTGTGTATAAAATGCAAAAATCTGATCCTAAATTATCTATGTATGTTGATTTTGATTGGGGTACAAACACAAATGATAGAAAATCAGTATCAGGTTACATTTTAATGTTTTGTAACATGCCTGTTCTCTGGTGTTGTAATAAACAAAAATCAGTTGCATTATCTTCAACTGAAGCTGAAGTCATTGCCTTAACTAAAAGTTTGCAAGACCTGTTGTGGTTCAAAAATATTGCTTGTGAAATTGTAAGTATTAAGGATTTAGTTATTTTAGAGGATAATCAGTCTTGCATAAAATGTATCAGTAATGAAAGTAGTTATGGTAGAATGAAACATATAGATATAAAACTAAAATTTGTTCGTAATGTTGTAAAAGAAAATAATATCAAAATTTAATATATTCCTACAAATATGCAAATTGCTGATATATGTTTACAAAGGCATTGCCTAAAGTTAAATTTTATGAATTGTTGGTCCTTTGCTGTTTGTATAAGTAATGTTTGACCTCTGTCATATTTTTAATGTTTGTTTATTGTAATTTTTCATTCTGTGTTTTTCTAATGTAATGCTAGATTATGGGCGGGTGTTAGTATATCGTATCGTAATTGTAATCGTAGCATTACATCTTAAATTTTATTGGATGATACTTTTGTGTAAGCTTTCTTGCACGTCCGGGAAACATGACTGCAGAATCCCAGACGAATTTATAAATATAAGTGATGTTCAATTTTCAGTCAGTTACTATGTTTTTGTCATTGTGTAATGTTCTTGTGTAACTCAATATATATTCGATCCAAGGCCTCGCCTGTTTATTTGCTTTGTTATTTCATCATATATACATAAAGTCCCATTAAGCAAACGAACATCAAAAGACAACAATCTAAAATCCCTAAGCAATAATAAGTCAATACAAAATTAATTTGGACAAAATACAAAAAGAACCTGAATAAGATGTTATAAAGATGCATTTGAATATATATATATATATATATATATATATATATATATATATATATATATATATATACTGTAAAAAAAAAATTCCTGAAAATAACGGAAATTGTACTGGCAATCGAGACGCCAGTACTATTTCCGTATTTTAACGGGAAAAAAAAATTCCGTAAATTCTAAAAAATTCTCCGTGATTTCTAAAATATCCGTTTTTAAATTTCCGTTTTATAACAGATATCTTCCGTATTTTTTAGAAATTTTTATGTCGTAAAATTAATTTTATAGGATCAAAAAAAAGTTATATCTCAAGGAACATCTTATAAGGGATAGATACACTTCATTTTTTTTTTTTGTTGTTGTTCATCTCGGAGCGAGTTTTCAGAAAACAACCACCACTTGCCACGAAAAGTATCGAACTCAGGACCTTCCATTTACTAAACAAGCGGGCTAGACAACTACGCTACGGTTGGACACGACACTTACTCAAATGTTGTTAGTTATTTTAGATGTTTTTAATGATGCCAAAACTTGAAGATTTCATAGTTAGATGGATATTTTCAGAGTTTTAAAAACTTATGTAAATAAACAATTTTATAATAAAATAAATTATTATATTTAAGCTTTGCTGAGAGCTTTTGTGTATAGTTCTGTTAAAATGAATAATTTTTAAAATATCAAAACGAAAAGATAGATTTTTAGAGAAAATGTAGAAATTAATAACTTTAGCATAGGTAAGTTTAAATTTGGACATAATAATTTAGTTTAATTTATAAAAATTATAAACTAACGAAATAAATTATAAACTTTTATAAAAATGAAGTCTATAATTTTATAAAGTAAACAAAGGGTTATTCGTTATTTTTTATAAATTTGAAGAGAAAATTATGAACTTTGTAAAATTATAATTTATAAAATAATAAATTTTAGTTTAATTCACAAATTTATAAGATAAATTAGTTTTGTTTAATACCCACATACCGATAATTTGCAAAGATATTATTTTATGAAACCTTAAAAATATTAAAATTTAAAAAAAAATAGATTTTTAGAGAAAATTTTGAAATTAATGACCTTGGGATAGGTAAGTTTAAATTTGGACTTATTAATTTAGTCTAAATTAATTTAGTTTATAATATATTTCGTTAGTTTATAATTTTATAAATTAAACTTTTATAAAAATGAAGTCTATAATTTTATAAAGTAAACAAAAAGTTATTCATTATTTTTTATAAATTTAAAGAGAAAATTATGAACTTTGTAAAATTATAATTTATAAAATAATAAATTTTAGTTTAATTCACAAATTTATAAGACAAATTAGTTTAGTTTAATACTCACATACCGATAATTTGCCAAGATATTATTGTATGAAACCTTAAAAATATTAAAATAAAAAAATAGATTTTTAGAGAAAATTTTGAAATTAATGACCTTGGGATAGGTAAGTTTAAATTTGGACTTATTAATTTAGTCTAAATTAATTTAGTTTAATAAAATTATAAACTAACGAAATAAATTATGAACTTTATAAAATCATAAATTTAATTTTTATGAAAGTAAAGAAAAAATGACTAATTACTTTTATAAATTTAAAGGAAAAAATATAAACTTTGTAAAAAAATTATAATTTATAAAATAATAAATTTTAGTTTAATTCACAAATTTATAAGACAAATCAGTTTTTTTCAATACAATATACATATCGATAATTTGCAAAGATATTATTTTATGAAACCTTTAATAACCTTATATTGCCTCACTTTAATAAAATTAAAATAAAATTTTAAAAAGTCAGTGAAAAAATTCACAATTTAAAGCACTATAAAGAAAAAAAAGTAGATTTTTAAAAATATTTTTCAGTAATTTATGAAAATAAAATAAACTTCTAAAGATTTCACTAAAAAAAAATAAGAATATCACTATTATTTTCACAAAAAATTACCGCCCAGACACAACCCCGGTTAGAATGAGTTCCAGGATTGGCCCGAGTCTAATGACAGAAAATAGGCCCACAAGTAGGACTAATTCAGAACTGGATCCTAGAAGAACTCTAGTAAATACAACAATCTTAATTCGCATTTCAAACAAGGCGATTTCTGTACGCAAACCTCTGAACGTCATTTACGGAAATGGCACTGTTTTGGAAGAAATACGGACATTGTACTGTTTTGTAAGAAATACGGAAAAATCCATTAAATTTACGGAAAACTTTCTGCATTTTTACAGATTTGAAATCTCTTTTACGGAACTAATGTCATTTACGGAAATTGTATGTTTTGGAACAATGAAACTTCTCCGTAAAATTTAACGGAAAATCTCTTTTATTTTCACGGATTTTTTTACAGTGTATATATATACATATATATATTCAGGATTCAAAGTAAAGTCGGGATAAACTCAAATAACTTTTGAACTTGAACGGATGGACTTTGTGGCAGTGTCGATAGATTGGGGATTTTTTTTTATTCAAAATATCTACTACTTCTTCCAAGTAATAATTAACCCTTTGTAACTCAACAACTTCGATTTGAAAATTATTTACACAGATTGTACTGAACAGCATTTTAAGACTGTAAAAAATAATTTTAAAAAAATAGAACACAAAAATAAAAAATTGTCTAAATGGTGCTTTTTTTTTTATCTATTCACAACAAACAGAAAATTACCCATTTCTCGTAAATTATTTTAAACTTTCTAATATAAAATTGTAAAGTATATACTTTGTAAAAAAAATCTATTTTCGGACGTCTCCCTAATTTTACACAATTTACGAAGTTCATTTGTGCAAGAACGATGTGAAACGGTTCAATTGATAAACAAAACTTTGACATGAAAAATTATTGGTAAATGGCAGAACTAAATAAAATCGTCTTTTACAGTCCATTGTATAAGTATAGCATTGACTGTTGCGTATGTTGCAGGTATGCAACGCGTAGATACAAAGGGTTTATAATCTTCGCTTTTTCTAATCAAGGAATGTATGTCGTTAAATGAAGCGAAGATTACTATTATGAAATAAAGGTAAATATTCTGAATACAAAAATTTCTCAACTTGGAAACACTGAACAAGTATCAACCTATAATAAGTCGACTATGCGGTATCATAGGTTAGTGACTGCAGCTCCCCTATAAGCAAAATTTGGAAGTTATCAACAACTATCTCGAAAATTATAATAGATAAAAGCCAAGCACAAAAGTGTAGAATGTTCTCGATTTAATATTAAAGGAATTCCTACCCGTAAAAACAAGTTTATCAGAAGCCCAGAAAAGTATGTTTATCGATATCCAAGCTCCGGTTTAAATATTGTGTTGAGAAATAATTCATGGGCTTTTATTTTATTTTTTTTTTTTTTCAAATTAAACAAGAACGAAAAATCATGCGTCAAGCATAGATTATGTAACACTTTCCAACGTTCCCAAAATAATGTTACAAATCATTACCGTTTAAGAAGCTGAAAGATAACATATAAGTAAACAATTTGGAAAACACATAACATATTTAAAAACGTAATTTCAGGAATTTCCAAAATATACAATATTCGGAAATTATCCGAATACTTTTATTCAGCCATGTATATGATCTATAGATTTGTACATATACTACATAGGATGCTAAATTTTAGTTTAGTTATAAAACGCGTAGCACAGTTTAAAATTCTTCTTCTGGAGTTACTGTCAATAAACGGAAATGTGTTCGAACTTTTGTGCTGCCCTGTATATGAAATACAGAATTTATACACACCAAGTAATAGAAAAAAAGTGAGTTACATTTAAAATTGCACTCAGCAACTTAAAACGCACTTCCAGGAATTATTTTTAACAGACAGTAGAGAATTCTTTTGTCTGTCCCTGTAAATGAACGATGACTGCTATACACACACTATTCTGCAGTAAGCTTCTTGTAATGCACCTTAGTGATATATATAAATTTCAATGCGTTTAAAATAGTGAAACATTATTTAATTAAACCGCAAACGATTTTTCTCCATAGACGTAATGTAACGGAATTCTTTTGACTGTCCCTGTAAGTGCTATGCACACCCTATTCCATATTAAGCTTCTTGTAATGCACCTTAGTGATATATATCAATTACAATGTATTTGAAATTGTGTAACATCATTAAAATAAACCGCAAAGGATTTTTCCCCATAGACCGTAATGTAACGGAATTCTTTTGAGTGCCCCTGTAAAAAAACTATAAGTGCTACACACTTCACTTGAAATAGGGAACATGGTATTGATAACGACAATAACATATAAAAATTGCAGGGCAATCCGAGCATATTTACGGGAGTTAGAGCACGGACAGACGGCAGACGGCCAGACAAACCGAAGTCATAAACACTTTTCAACTAGGTTGGAAAGTGTTAAAAATGCACACAGAAATAAAACTCATTAGCAAAATGGTTTGCATTATTTGAAAGAGCATTTTTTGCTCTTCCTTTTTATTTCTTATTTTATTAATTTTTGTGTATTTTTAGATCAGTAAAATAGAACGTCAAGTGAAAAACTGAGCAATTCCGACACTATTTGCTTTTTTGCATTCTTCATATTCTCCAGACTGGGCAAAAAAACTAAACCCCGGTAGAAAAACTAACAAGGCGTTTTGCACCATGCACCAAATAGAGATGCTGTGTTCTGTAAGATAAAGTATAAATGAATGCCTTCTCGAAATAAGATATTCGGCAATTTTTGTTATACGAACTGCTGAGTTATTTTTTGATTTAGAAATCATATTATATATACATGTGTATCATAATAGATCAACGGCAAAATAGACTTATCCAGCGAAGGCAAAACTTTGTGAATTTATAATTTGAAGTGAACATCCCTGAGCATCAGAGCTTAATTAACGCCGGAGCACACCGGAGGTCAGCTCCGGTACTTCTGTGTTTTTAGTAAATGTTTAAATATTGGCCAGAGTTCACCGGAGCTCCTAAACACTGCGCTCCGGCGCCCAGTGCAATAACGCTTCTGAAAAACGAATGCTAAATAATTCTTTCCCTACCATCTCCCATCTTTTGCCTTCTTTTGTAACAAAACACCTATAAGTGACGTAATGGATATGGAGATGAAGCAGGCTCGGTTTTTATATCAGTCTTCGGGTTTGCGCAGGCTCGAGTTCAGTCTGTCTTAAATTCAAAATTTTATTCATTTCCGTTTCCAATCATTTTAATGCTATTTTGATCAGAATAAAGAGTAAACAGAAGTAGTATTTTACTATTCTGCATAGCTGCGAACTATTTATTTTTTGTGTTAACACTATCTCCGAATCCTAATCCTGAGCTTATATAATCGCAAAATTTTGCAATTAATTAAGATTAGGCAAAGGTTTCTATTTGGAAGTAGTAATAACTAAAAAGTGGAATAGTTGATAGATAAGTATACGCAGATAGATGTATGTAACATTTTTTATTTTGCTAAATAAAAAAAAATCAATGCTTTAAATTTTGAAAATAATGTATGAAATATAAATATGCAGATTGGTGCGACGGCGGAGGGGTTGGGAGGGGTACGCTACGGGTGTTAGTACTGCAGAATTTTAGGGCTCCGGTACTTTTTTTCTTAGAAACTAAGCCCTGCTGAGCATAGCTGTTGGAAGTATGACTGTGGTATGCAATTTTTGCCATTCACATTACTGGAAAAGAAAAAAAAAATACTACTAATAAAAAAAATTCACTAAACAAACTATTTTCAAAGAGTGGACACTACAGCGCAGGTGTTCTACGCGGGATCAGCAAGTTTTAAATATTTTACATAGTAATTACACCCATTTCGATGAGTATTCCTTAATTTATGGTATATCATCAGAAAAAAAAATGCTATAACTTTTTCTCCATTAACATTTTGCATTTTATTATTATTATTATTATTATTATTGCGGGAGTGAATAAAATTGCGGCAGCCTGACTCTTGCAATCGATTGTAATTTTCTGGAAAACAATATCCTATGCCATCCTATATAGGCGTGTCCTATTTGTTCTCCCAATTTTCTTAAATTAATCAAGCTGTAAGAGAATAATAATAATAATAATAAAGTATGCTGTAAGTGAATTTAATATTAATAGTTGGAATTCTATAGGTTAAGGAGTACAATCGAATTTGCTTAACACATTGGATCCTAGGAGCAATTTTCATTTTTAACACTTTCCAACGTAGCTGAAAATTTTTAATGACTTCGCCGCCTGGCCATACTCTCATTCTCTTAAATATACTCGGTTTGACAATTGATATATAGTAGGGAAGTTTACTATAGCATTATAGCTGTTTAAAATGAGGCGTAGAGCATTTATATAATTCATTTACAAGGGCATTCAAATGAACTCCGTTTGCATCGCATTGTGACGATGATGTTATACGATAGTACTTCAAAAATAATTAAACATGCTTTTTATAGAGAATCAAAAAATATTCTACAATCATGTCTCAAATATAAATTGTATCTTTATGAAGAAAAATTAATATGTGTAGGCTCAATCATATTCAAGTATATAGCTATTCATCTGAAACAATATTTTGGATTTTTTATTGAAAAATCGGGTTAACTCGAACCCAACACTCAAGTATTAAAATTCCACCCAAAAATGACCCCAACTTGAAACAATTCAGGGATCTGTTTAGGAAAATGTGGGTCCTTTAAAGGACACTTCAAAATTTTTTTCATCTTAAAACAGGACCTTTCATAAAAATTTTCACCATAAAACAGGACTCTTCACAAAATACCTTGTTTTAAATATAGACTTTTCATAAAACTCTTTCATCTCCAAATTGCATTTTTCACAAATTTAATCACTTTTTAAACAAAATCCGGCCTTCACAAAACAGCTGAAGTTGACAAATAACCTGTTATCTAGCTTTTTTACACAGAAACGATCTTGTTAAAAATATATAAACAGGAACATGCATATAATAAACATTTCAAATTCACAAAATTTTGACAGGTTTTTCACAAATGTAAACATTTTCCCACAATTTTACAAAAACAGGATCCTGTGGTAAATATTTGGACAGAACCCTAGAATTAGAGTCAACCCGATCCGCAAAGAAAAAAAATCGCTCCTATCCGACCCGACCCTAACCAAGTAGGATTCGGGAAAAATTGGGTTAACCCGAACCCGACACAAGTATAAAACTCCACCCCGAAACAATTAGTCAACCCGACCCTAACCAAGTAGGATTCGGGAAAAATCGGGTTAACCCGAACCCGACACTCAAGTATGAAACTACACCCGAAACAATTAGAGTCAACCCGACCGGCAGATAAAAAAAAATAGCTCCAACTCGACCCGAACCAGTTTGGGTTCGTTTAAAATCGAATTACCGGATACGATGCAGAATTTTGACCACTCCCAATCGATGTTGAAAGACGCTTTCTATTTTAGACATGCCTGTGTGATTCCACTATCCTTAGTTTCAACTCATCGTGCCTTCAAGCGAGGAAAAGCCAATTTCCACGGCACGTGATTCATTGCAAAATAAAAAAGGCTGAAACAAATGGAGTATTTCGTGCATAATTATTCCGCAGAGTTTATCACGACAGCACTTAATTGCTAAAGAAGGAAAGGAAATGACGCATTAAACCTTTAAACGCTCGTTTTCTTCCATATTTAAACATAATGTTACTAACAAGTAGCCAGGATCTTCGTCTGGGAGTGGTTTGTGGGAGCATTATTATTAGAGTCGGATTAATTGATCGATTAAATCATGTAAAATATCTTTATCACGATCATATTTTACAATCTATTGCTAATCAGTTCAACTAACTCTACTAAAATTTGTCAAACTTCGATCAAAGCCCGAAAATTAGTCCACTTAATGGCATATTTGTGGAAAAAAAGAAATTTGACAAAATGATATGCAGATGATAGGAAAAATTCATATAAATGATATCCAGTTTCAAGGTGAACTGAGTAACAAATTGATTAATCGCTATCAAATATGACTTTTGATTTTGAATTTCTGCCTAATAACATTCGTGTCGAAATTCTTAAAAATTTATGCCTTTTCTGCAGGCTCCTATCAATTTCATGTGGGCCCGGGACACACAGAGATTATCGGAGCCCCAGAGCATGACTAATCCTACCTGGGTACCTGGGCAAAGATTCAGTTGGGGGCCCCTAAAGTATGTATTTAGCCACATTTTTGCTTATTTTAAGAGAAAATAGTTAATTTTTGGCTTAGGGGTCCATTTTAGACCTGGGTATGTGCCCTGTTTGCCTTTGTGTTAATAAGGACCTGGGGGACACCTTTCTTTAAACAAAAAAAATTAAAGATTTAAAAAAATATCGAAGATAAATTTTATTTTAGTGAATCTGTGACGTGTAAATATTAATGTAAAAAGTAACAAAAATAACAAGAATAAATTTAGCATACACTTATTTCAAAATTTTGTAGAATGAACCACTTCTTGAAAGCAAAAAATAGAATAAAGATTTTTATTTTTTCTTGTAAATTAAGTGATTGATTCGCTTAGTGCATCTTTTTTTTTTTTTTTTTTAAGAAATGCTTAGTGTTATTTTTTTATTTCTTATTATTACTGTCTAATCATAAGAATTTTCAAATCTATGGCAATTATAATTTTGCTTTCAAGGTTGATCAAATTGCATCAGCTAGATATGATAAAATTATATATTAGTTTTTTCTTGTAAATTAAGGGATTATTATGGCAATTCAGTTACAATTTCCTTTTCAAGGGTGATCAAATTGCATCAGCTGAATATGATAAAACTTTAATTTAAAATTGTGAAATTTACTTCCAATAGTTTTTCAAAATGATGTTAAATATGATCAAAGCAGTCAGGCATTTTTACACATTATAAACTTTTGAAAAAGATCAAAAGGAAAAAAAAGAGAAAAATCATACTCGTTTACATTGATTGACTTGGTTATTCGTCGTTTATTTTACATCGTAACCGATTTTCCCAGAATCCCTGTTTTCTACTATTTTCATGATTTTCAAGAACTAATGCACAGAGTTTCATCAAACTTCAGATTTAGTTACTTGTTGACATAAGTTGTTGATTAGGTTTTGAAGTAAATATGCCAACAGGTGGTACTGCTATGCTGCATTTTTCAGAATTTACACGATTTTAACGATAGTCATATCCATGAACCTCTATAGACGTTCATGGTCATATCTCAAGAATTAATGCACGGAATTTAATGAAACTTTACATTCAGTTAGACCTTGATATAAATTGGGGCTGAGACTCGTTTTGATGTATGTGAAACATACATGAGATAGAAGAAAGTTTTAGGATTGGTACATCCGGCTAGTTTTAATTTAATCTATGGATAAATGGGTGATTTGAGAAAAAAAAATAGTGTCTTCTATCATATTTTCTTCATTAAATATGATTTCCCTTACAAAATAAGCTTCATTTTTAAAAAATAAATAAATACTTTTAGCAATCAACAGTTTCTCTTTAAATCAAGTGTAATTAGACAAAAAAAAAAAAAAAAAAAAAAAAAAAAAAAAATCATGTATTTTTACAAATTTATTGCCTTAATAATTTTAAAACTACTCTGATTTCTTTTTGGTGTTCTAATTAGCTAAAAATGTGCTTTTTCTCCATTTGAAAAAAGTAGTTTTACTTTTTTAACTATAAGAATAATAAGCTTTCCTTTTTATTTTCATAGAAAAACATCATGGTATTTTCTTTTTCTTTTATTCTTGTTGCCTGCTCTAGTAGAAATTATGCATTAGATTTTAGCAGCTTAATTAACAGAGTGCTGCCATTGATTTGAATATTGCAATTTTACAGATAAGAAACTAATAAGTTAGGTAAATGATCCCTTATCCTTTGAAAAGAAATAATTAAACAGATAAGCGTTCAGAAAACAACATTTTTTACTGAAATATGACCAGGGACATAGGCCGTAGAGTTGTATGGGGCTCGTGGGGCTCGAACGTCACCATTAATTTTAAAATGGACACTTTTTTTTCCCCTTTTTAATATAAAAATTTTAAAAAGTTTAGGGGTTTTTTTTGTTATTGTTGTTGTTGTTGTTATAAGGATAAACGATATTAGGAAAACTTTTTCACTTTATGTTCTATTTTTTTTATTATTATTATTATTAGAATAAAATGCTCAATGTTTGAACTTTTAAAAAAAAAATTAAAATAGAAAAGAAAAATCCATATTCTGGAAAAAAAAAAGAAAAAAAAAAAGACGTTATTCAAAGTAAACTTTTGTTGTAATTTTATTATAAACGATTCGCGAATATCAGCGAGTATCATTTTATAAACGGGTCTGTACATTGGAATTTTTATACTGTCTTAATGTTTTATTTAACTTGTGATTTTTTATCAGTATGCAATTCTGTTTAATTTCTTTAAAAGGGAGTTAAAAAGCAACATTAAATTGGTAATCTATCTTTTTTTACACTCGCATGCACATATTTGTGTAAAAAGAGTTGAGCCCGATCAATCATTTTAAAAACTACGCCTATGACCAGAGATCGATGAAGTTTTTTTTTTTTTTTTTCCCGTGGGGCCTATTTTGTGAAAGTAATTTTTGTGAAATGTGTTACATTTTTGTGAAAAATAATATTATGTAACGAAAGATGAAATCCAGTTACTGAAATTCGAACCAAGCATTTATTAATATTAACTTCTTTAAGTCCTTCTGCTAAAATTTTCCTTTCTGATGAACTTGTTTTGTTGACAAATTAAACATTTTAAAACCTAACAAAAAAAAAAAAAAAAAAAAAAAAAATTAATGGAGTGGAATTTTGTGAAGGGACCGTATTTTATTAAAAGGAATTTTGTGAAATTTCGTATATATGATACTGATATTTGGTTTAATACATTTATTTATTTATTATTTAATCCATGGATAAAATGTGTAATTTGTACAGCATTACTCAAATCCAGCTACTCAAATTCGAACCAAGCATTATTTATTAATACAACCATGTAGAAAATTACAACTGTTAATACTACATTACTTACAGCTACAGTATATATACTCTTGTTAGTTTTTCCCCTTTTTTTTTACCCTCTAGAGCTTGATTAATTGAAGAAAATTGCAAGAACAAATAGAACACGCCTACCTAGGATGGCATAGGGCATTGTTTTCAAGAGAATTACAATCGATTGCAACAGTCAGGCTGCCGCAACTTTATTCACGCCCACAACCATTAAGAATAAGGGGAAAAAATACTCTCCCATTCTTAATGTAGAAAAAGTTGCAACATTTTCTTCGATGAGATAACATAAATTAAGGAATACTCGCCGAAATTGGTGTAACTGTGTGAAATATTTAGCATACACGTATAAGAAAGAGAGAGATTTTCCATCTAGAGGCATTACTCAGCAACGTGTTTACTCTGCTCTTGTGAATCGATAGTACTTTTTTCTTGTATTAAATGAGGGAGTTAGAATGACAGTGGAGTAAGTAAAAAATTTGAAAAGTCTAGATAACCATATTTTCACTGAACGTATATTAATTTCTACTCAGTATGACAGTCAAATATGTCATAGTTCACTTAGGGAGTGGCTAGAGGACAAAACAAGCTGGATCACTTAATGCAGCAGCAATACGACAAATTTCACAAAACCCTTCAATTCTCAAATTGCTAAATATTGACGTGTACTCCACTGTCATTCTAACGCCCTCAAATTATAGTGAGCGGTTTTTGACTAGAGTCCTGCATCGGGTTGGGTTGACGCTCATTTTTGTCGTTGCGGGTAAGATTGACTTTAAATGTTTCGGGTTCGGGTTGGATTTTGATTCTTTCGGTTCCGATTCGGTTTGACTCGATTTTTCAGAGGGAAGTCTTGAATTCTTTACAAATGAAAAAATATTAATATATATATATATATATATATATATATATATATATATTAAAATATTAATGAGTGTATATGTGTTCATTTTTGTACAAAAAAAAAAAAGAATAAATAAATAAAAATTAAAATTGATATTAGATACATAATTTTAGAATACTTTTTCCATTTAAAGAAAATTAAAACGCGGATTTTCAAACTGAGTATTTGGAAAAGAAATAACTCTGCTATCTGCTGTAGAGTCCTGCATCGGGTCGAGTTGGGTTCGTACTAATTTTTGTCGTTGGTGGACAGGTTGATTTTAATTTTTTCGGGTTTGGGTTGAGTTTTGATTATTTTGGGTTGGGTTCGGTTTGAACCAAATTTTCAAAAGTAACTCCTGAATATTTTTCAAATAAAAATAACTATATATTTGAATATTAGTGTATGTATATATGTTCATTTTTATACAAAAAGATTAAAATTGATATTAAAGACAGAATTGTAGACTACCTTTTTTCATAATATATATATATATATATATATATATATATATATATATATATATATATATATATATATATATATATATATATATATATATATATATATATATATCAAACGCGGATTTCAAAGTTGGTATTCGAAAAAGAAATAACTCCGCTATCTGCTGTAGAGTCCTGCATTGGGTCGAGTAACCCAATTTTACCCGACCCGCAGTGAGATTTTAGTTGTGTTATGCGTTTCTTAACTGAATTAAATTTTAGCTTAATATCTGGTGTGTATAAAAATTAGTAGATTATATGCTGGGGCTATACAAAATATTTCACATTACCATGTATGGGTAAATGCTGAAAATTTCCAAATGCATTTTGCGTTTTATAGCTGCATTAAATTTTAGCAAACCCTGTAGAATGTAATAGAAATTTGTAAAAAATATATAGAAATTTGTAAAAAATATACAGGGCTGCTCAAAAAAAAAATCGAGTATTTTATCGACTATAGGCGCTAGTTGCTGAAATTGGGTGTTCAACTCTGTTAGGCGTTTTCTAAATTGTTTATTTAGATGTTTTCTTTTACCTTATTAAATATATTGAAGTTCCGTTACGTTATTCTGGCGGTGTTAGAAAGTGTTAAATAATCTGTGCGTGATGCATTATTTTTCTTTCTGGTTGAAGTATCTCATCAAGAAATTAATATATTTTTAACTTATTTTTTCTGTGTACTCTTCTTATTCTATGTCTCTTTTATTTATTTATTTATTTAAGGTACATATTTTAGAATTATTTTATAATTTTATTTGAACTTTTAAAATCTTATTCACAGCTCCGCTAAGATTTTAAGACATAAAATATTAAATTAAGCATATATTTTAGATATATTTTGCCAACTAAAAAAAGAAAGAGACGACTTTTAAGAAGAGAACATATAGAAGAAAAATGTCAAAAATATAAATTTTCTTGAGAGATTTTAAAAATACGAAACCATTCTACGCCCTTAGGTTTAACATTACAGAGGGGCACTGGAGACCTGACTGACTAACACCCTTAATTGTCGAAAATTCTTTTTCATTGATACAAATCTTTTTCGATACTAAAGTATTATTTGTGCCCGGATGGTACAACTGCGCCAATAATACCTATATTATCCTTATTTTCTGACAACTATGTAGTTTTATATTATAGTTAATTTATTTATTATAGTTTATAGTTTTTTGTTATATATGTATTTAAAGCGAAAAGCGCATTCTATCAAATTCACATTCTTTTTTCCACACGAAAATCGTCTCATTGCATATGCTTCAACCGTTTTTTGAAGGCTACAATCCCTTCAGAAACGGGAAACCTGTTTAGCCTAGGCGGATTGAAAATCTTTGATTGAAAACGGATGGCGTAATATGGCCATTGCATTGGAACCTTTTTTTTTTTTTTTTTAAGAACTTATGTTTTGACTACTAAATATGCAATTTTTTGTGCAAAATTTTAAAGAGAGCTTGGATACAGTTATATTTCATAACCGATTGAAATTTCAGAGAGTTCGGAAGATGAGAACTATTTTTTTTATTGTTATATTAAAGGAGCCGACGCGAAAACAAACAGAAAAGTGAGAAGAAAACATTTCTTTTACAACTCGATAATAATATTTTTTTCACGATTTTTTTACACGGGCTGTAAAACAGTTTTATTTATAACCAATAAAGATTTCAAAGTGTTCGGACAAAAATAAGTTTTTATTTTAAAACTATGAAACGACCCTATGCGAAAAAACAAGAAAATGAGCGCTTTTATCACTAAACATCAATTTTTTTTTTCGCAATTTTTTCACTTTAAAATATAATTTCATACGAAATCGGGTTAAAGATAGAAAATAATTTTTAAAAAATGTTTTTTAATTTATTATCACGGGCCCTGGCAACGCCGGACGAGTAATTTATACATTAGTTGTTTACTTATTTTATTTTATTTTTATATTATTTACCATTTTTAACAATGGTATACATTTAATAATGGTAAATTGCTGTTTTGAACGTGATTGGCAACGACAAACAAGATTTGGCAGTTGACTTGGTGATTATATCTCACGTATAATACGTAAGTACCGATTTGTCGATCGCGACTCATCAAAAACGGCTTGAAATATTACATCAACGTGGGTGTATTAACATTTTTCCAATATTGGTGCAGTATTGGCAGGAAACATTTCTCTATTTCAGTACGGCTATTTCATTGCCAAGAATTCCAATTTAAATGCAATATTTCTCGAATATTGGTATTTTATTTCAAGTAAGTATGTTTGATGAATGCAGTTTTTCCGCAACGTTAGTTTGTTGCTACGATTTAAAAGTAAATTTTTAAAATGTGCTCGTGTTTTGCTGAAACTTTTATCATGGATGTGTTTACAAAAAATATTGCGTATCTTTACTAAAAAAAAAATAACGTGTTATATTTAGAAAACTCTAATTACATCTACAAGTACAAGTTATAAAGTCTAATTTTAAAAACACTTAAATACTTTACCACGGGTCATTAAATTTTATACAGAATCTTATTTCCAGAAGCTAGCGAAAGAGAAATAAATGTATGTATTTCTCACGCATTTGCTGGTGCCCTTTCATTTTTATAGTTTTCCGACAGAGTTCAACTTTATCATCATTAGTGTTATTGTTAGGAGGAAAAACCAAACAGAGGCAGTTTAAAATGAAATATTGTAGCTTCTAGAGGAGTCATATAAACATTTTTCTTCTCACAGAAGAAACAAAATTGCAGTTTTACATATTTACACTTTTTGTCGCATCATCTTGGATATTTTTAATCGATTTTTCTCGCATATATTTGAATTTATGCCAACTTTTCGTCTTGCTTTTTTTTTTAAATATGAATAAAAGATAAGAGAAAGTGTTTTCCGTTTCAACAGAGTCATTATGACTACTATGAGATCAAATTCGGGATATCCGGGTTACAGAATAATAGGGAAAACTATTTTATATATATAATAAAACTTTTGTAAATAATAACCATTAAACCACATAAATATATCTAAAAATTTAAGATTATCAAAATGAGTGGGAAAAATACTTAAAGATATGTAGAGAAAAAATCCAGTGTGCAGAAAGTGAAAATGATTACAAGAGCAATTGGAAACTTATAGAGTGGAAAACTCTTTTTCAAGGGAAATATTCCACGAATATAAGTAAAATGTAATTGATTTTATTGTTTGAGTTAATAGCCATGAGCTTAATTTATTAACTCAAATTGCCTAATCAATTACCAAATTAAATTTACAGAAGATTGGATAAAAATGGACAAATATTGACTACTTAAACATGATATGTGCAAAATTAATTAATAGTGAGTATTATTAAAATACAAAAACATATGTAATAAGGAATTTTTAGACAAAAAGAGAAATTGCAGTAAAACATACCCCAACATCAACAATATATAAATATATAATATAGGATATAAACTCTAACAGATTTTTTACATTTAAGAGTGTATTCAAATCCAAACTGCTTATTTTGAGACACAGTTTTAAATTCATTTTTGCTCTAAAATGCATCTAATTGGCAGGTTCTCTTATTCAGAAACTTTATAATGTCCGTATTGTCTCGATTTTTTGATAAAGGCAGAATATATTTTTATAAAAATGGTGTCAAAGTGGACATTTTGAACCGAATTTCCCGAAGCGATAGCTCTGGAAACAAACAAAAAAAAATTATCGTACTATGAAAATAATTGTTTGTAAATCAATTTCTAATTAATTGAACGAAAAATAAAAACATGGGTCCCTTAAAAATCTCTTCATAAATCAAGCCACCAAGTTTCATGTTCTTTATTTTTAAAAATGAGTCTGAAAATGTGTCTCAAAATTTTGAGTTGTTGAGCGTGGAAAAATATTTTTTTTAATACCGCCTTAATATATTTTTTAGATTGTCCACTAACAACACCAAAAAGTATTTTTATATCAAAAATACCAATTATCTATTTAAATGAGTTCTGAAATTTATTAAAGGGGGGGAGAGGGGGATCACGCTGAACAGCATGGAAATGACAATTATTAAACCAGTACGAAAGCCCCTGGAGTTTCAAAACGAATGAATGAAATACAACAATTTTCTTTTCTTATACTTTCGCACATTCTTATAGTTTGAAAAAAAAAAAAAAACATTCAAATACATACATTTAGCAATATATATTAATTAAATGATAACGACAAAAATGGCTTTTAAAAAATAGGAATCTTAAAATATGCATTTTGCGTGCAAGATTTTAAAAATTCTACATATTTAATATTTTATTTACTTTCACTTTACATTTCACACTGAACCTAAATTTAAAAGTATATTAAAATTCATTAGCATAAAGAACGTATTTTATAATCGTATTCACGAAATTTACCAAAAAGTTTAAATTTAATTTTTCAATACACAAATTTCTATGTCAAATATCAGGCTAAATTTGGGTTATGAAAATTAGTAAAATGCAAAATTTTAAGGTTCCATGATAATTAGATTTTTGATGAGAGTGCACTTGCCGAACTCACTGAGAGAGAGTTTTTGAAACTCCCTCAGTGAGTTCAACCGTCTAAAATATCTTAAATATCCAGTCTAAACGAGGTAATTAGGCTTTCACAAGCTTAGGCCAGAGAGACTTGTCATACGGAAAAACCCTTCCACAAACTAAAATTCGTTAATGTTAAGAAAATACATTTACGTTGTATGATTGTTTGATATGTTTTGCATATATTCAGCGCTACTTGATATTTTTCCAAAGTTTATATGCATATTTTACAAATTCAATTGGCTATATATTATTAAATAGCTTTTATACTATACATACGTACATTTCTTTAAAACAGAATTTTCTTGAACCAGTCTATGTGTAGTATTCGTGACTAGAGATCTGCACTGGCCCGAGGGCCGGACCGGTCTGGGCCAGCAAAATGAAGGCAAACTTTCAAACGGGTCGCATCGGGCCGGTAGAATAAATACAATTTTTAACCGACCGGGCCGATAAAAGAAAACGGACCGGGTCGGGCCGATGACAAAATTTAACGATCCAGCTGGCCCAATATAACAAATTTAAAAGTGTCGGACGAAGCCGACAAAATATGAACATTTTTCAATGGACCTGGCTGGGGCCGAGAATAATTTATAAATGTGCTGCACGAGCCGATGCTAGTTTGACAATATCAATACAGAAATTTAACATGTCCAGCGTAGAGATCTTCATCGGACATTTACTTCGGGTCTGAGCCCGGGTTTAAATTTTTCAGCAGACTCTGACTATGGGCCGGGTTCAGGCTTACATTATTTTACGTACTTGGTCTGGGCTGGACTGGACTTAATTATTCCCAGAATGTGTCGGGCAAGGTTTTTTTTTTTTTTTTTTTTTTTTTTTTGTAAAAATATAAAAATAATAGTAATAATGAACTTTTATTAACGGAATCTTTGAAATATAATTTAATAATTTACAGAGAAATTATTTTAAAAATATCTTTTTTTATTATTATACAGCTTTAAAAGTTATAATGTTTTTATCCATCTTTTTCCCTTTATTCTAAACTACATTAATTTGTTTGATGACTATTTATTTGAATTCAGTAGTCTAAGTGATTATTGGTGTTGCTATTCTGTACTTATGGCTTGCGGACATATAATCTGAAATATAACTGTAAAATTTTCGCCTAAATATGTATGCAGTATCCGTTAAAAAAATCTTAATTGTATGTTAAGAATAAACTGATTTTTTGTAGAAATTGAGTCGGGTCGGGCCCGTACCTTCACAATTCGGCTCGTGGAGACCTTTATCCGTGACTAGAGATCTGTGCGGGCCTAAATTTCCAGGCCCGGCCCTGTGCAAAAACTAAAAATTCGGCCCGGCCCAACTGAATTTCTACCAAATATACCATTTTTCCTTTAACATACAAATAAGATTTCTTTGAAAGAATACTGCATACATATTTATGTGAAAACTTTACAGTATATTCCAGACTATATGTCCGCAAGCCATAGCATATAGAATGGAAACATTAATGATCACTTAGTCTCTTAGACTATAACATTCAAATAAAGGCTTATTAGAAAAAAAAAAAGAAGAAAGAAAGAAAAAGAAAGAAAAAAAATGTAGTTTAGATTAAAAACATCATATTTGAAATATTTCTCTGTAATTTATTAATTATATTTCCAAAGATTACGTTAGAAAAAGTTCATGATCACTATTATTTTTACAAATAAAATTGCCTGCCCTACACGTTCTGGGAACAATTTAGTCCGGACCTGGCCCGGCGCCGAGCATGTAAAAAAAAAAATGTAAGCCTGAGCCCAGCCTGAGTCTGCTGAAAAAAGTAAACTCTGGCTCAGACGGGATACAATTGTTCGATGAGGATCTCAACGCTGGACATGTTAAATTTCTGTATTGATGTTGTCAGACTAGCATTGGCTCGTACAGCACATTTATAAATTATTCTCGGGCCATTCAGGCCCATTAAAAAATTTCATATTTAGTCGACTTTGTCCGACTCTTTTAAATTTGTTATATCGGGCCGGTCGGCCCACTTAATATTTTATCGTCCCGGCCCGTTAAAAAAGCCCTTATTCTACCAACCCGGCCCGTTAAAAGTTCCTATTCTGCCGGCCCGACCCGTTCGAGAGTTTGTTTTCATTGTTACTGGGGCCAGCCCGGATATGGGCCCGTGCAGACCTCTATCCATGACACTGGTTGTACAGGTGAAATGCTGATAAATATCCCCCTCAGATGAGGCTTCGCCTCAGAGTAAAAATTAGTATTATTATTAGAAGGTCTATGGGCTTCGCAAATTGGGCCGCTCAGCATTAAATATGTAAAAGTGAGCAATGTTCTGTCCAATGTTCTTCATTGATATTATCGATAAAAATTCCACAGTTCTTTCTTGCCCTTTTTAAAGCGCAATACCATTTTTTTTTTATTTTATTTTATTTTTTATTTTTTTTTGGGGGGGGGGGGGTAATCTACCCTTTAATTTTTGTGCCAATTTTTTCTTCTTTTTAGGAGATGTTGTTTCGACTGGGACAGTATTCAACTCGTGATCTTCTTTCGAACACTGATTCAAAGCTTCCATAGGTTACAATTTTTTTTTTTTTTTATTAGAAATTTTCGAAAAAAATTAGAAATTGTAGCCTATGGATTTTTTAACAGAAACGATTTCTAGAAGCTTCAAATATGCTAAACCAAAATTACAGTTCATTCTCCCAAGTAGTTCAATGAGTTTCGTAACGATTACAAATTAATTTAACATTGAGAGTTCCAAACTTTAAACCTGCATAATTACTAAGCTACTTGACCGAATGACTTCCCGTTTGGTAACCTAGGATTAATTTTACCAAAAATCTAAATAGGATGTAAAAATTAGGGAATCGTATTGAAAATTGTAGAGTTTGGCACAATTTCAGTTTGAAGTTGACAATAAATTAATTGAAACGCGATATAAGTTCCAGTTGTGTGTTTATTTTCGTTATTTTTTTTCCTTCCGGGACAATATGATGATTAAAATATATGGGGTGCTGTCCCTCTTTTTTATTAATTTCTTGGCCGACTACTTTTCTACGCATTTGCTGTGCACTTTCATTTTATAGTTTTCCGACACGGTTCAACATTATCATCATTAGTGTTATTGTTAGCTTAGTGAGCAAACAGAGATAGTTTAAAATAAAATATTGTAGCTTCTAGAGAAGTGGTATAAACATTTTCTTTTCACAAAAAAACAAATTGAAGTTTTACAAATTTACATTTTTTTTTCTTTTTTCTCATCTTGGGTATTTTTAATCGATTTTTCTCGCATATATTTGAATTTATGCCAACTTTTCGTCTTTCTTTTTTTTTTTTTTCATATGAATAAAATATAAGAGAATGTGTTTTCATTTTACAAAGCAGTCATTATTACTATATATTTTATTATTTTATGTATTTATTTATTCTTTATTCGTTGTTTGTCTAAATGTTGGCAATATCATCATTCCCATATCTCTATTTTTCCTTATTTATTATATTTAATTCTGCTTTCTGTTACATCGCTAACTAATACATTAGTATCTGTATCGCATATTGTATTTCGGGTTTGGCAAGAAATGGGAATATTTAAATTTGCTTTAAGAGGTCATGTTCAGTGATATATATATGTGTGTGTGGTATTTTTTAAAAACATCTGGATAACTAGTTAATGTTTCTATAACGTTTATTTTATTTTATATTTTTAATAGCCATTCGCCATTTAAAGTTTGATTGTTTCAAACAATTCTGAGTCAACGTTGTACCACAATTACTAAGTAATTTGCATCACTGTTTGCATGAAAATTTTAGATATGCTAATTACAAAATTTCAAACTATCCAAGAATTTTTAAGTGATATATAATATCTATTTTCAGAAAACACGAGAGAAACGTCTGCTATAAATTTTTTTTAGTTCAGTCTTGTGTTTATGTAGATGACGCACACTTTTTGCTTTGACTTTTGTATAGTTATGATAGATTTCTGAATATAGTTAATTTCACAATTGAATCCATTTGGACACTACACTGTTAACTAGTATTTTAAAAACACAAATTGCACAAATTGTGCTTATTAGTTGCTAAAATCAGTGTAAAAATTGTTTTAAACTCATAAAAGAGCTAAAATCCTACATTTTTTTCATGTTAAATTACAATGGATGGATACAATATCCATCTTATTGCTGTCCCTCCCAGAAAATTGGTTGACTTAGTTTCATGTAAATTAGATCCTATCCCCCCTGATCAATTCGCAGGTGTTTATGAAATCCCCATTAGCTTAAATAATAATATTATTTTTTACATTGGTATGACTAAAAGAAAGTTTTTGGAAAGGTTAAAAGAGCATAAAAACGACATAAAATTTGGAAAGTTATCCACTGCACTCTCCCGGTTTTACGCTAAAAATAATGATCCTGTAATTAATTTCGATAAAGCAAGAATTATCCATAGATTCAATAACCCATTTAAAGCCGCCATTAGGGAATCATTGGAAATTAAAATTAGAAAAGATTGTATTTGTAATGATAACTTTTCTTTCAACATACCTAGTTTATGGGATACATTTTTAACCCCTTGGTAATTCATTGTTTTGTTTTTCGCTCTTTGGCAACAGAGAGCGCCCACTTATTTTATTTAAATTTTTCCATACTGTTGATTTCAATTTTCTCGTGTCGAAAATTAAAAGATCAGTAGTCGTTTGTGTTGTTCCTCTTCCCCGATGATGGCTTTAAGTTTAAAGCCAAAACATGTAGGATTTTAGCTCTTTTATGAGTTTAAAACAATTTTTACACTGATTTTAGCAACTAATAAGCACAATTTGTGCAATTTGTGTTTTAAAAATATAGTTAATTTGTTTTTATGAATATCTAATTCTATATGTAGGCCTCTCAGAGCCTTGAAAATGACTAGAAACTTTCATAATGTCCCTAGACTATATCTTTTAACAAAGATTTCTTTTTTTGATTTTTCAATTAAGATGGTCCTGAAATTCCTTGCTCAACCACGCGAAACTTTCTGCCACATTTCCTGACCCATTTTTACACAAAAAGGCAAAAAATTGACAGGCCTAACAATTGAAGCAATTTGGAATCAAATGTTTTTTTTTATATTTTGATAAATAATTTACTTATCGAGTTATAAACTATTCTTGTCACGTGACAAGTTTTTCCCCTTTTCTTACGCTGCCACGTCCAGAATTCGGTTGAAAATGCCCACTTTGTCAGTATTTTCTGAAAGATCTTCTGCGTTTACCAAAAAAAATGGAAAACGTTATTCGATTCCATAGTTTCTGAATAAGAACACCTGCCAATTTCATGCGTTTCCGAACAAAAATGAATTCAGAAATGCGTCAGAAAATAGCTCCTTTGGATTTGAGAACAACCTTAAATAAGTTCTGAATTGAAGACCTGAGATGTTATGCCACATTAAAAAAAAAAAAAAAAAATGTTTCATTTCATGGATGAAAGCGTTATGGGATAATCTATCGCATGGTAGAGCTAAAATGCCAAAATTATCATTATTCTGGAAGATATGAAGCATTATTTTTAAATATTTCGGGGTTTTTTTTTTAATAATTTAAATAAGATTAATCATTTTATTTATACAGTGAACTCCCGTTAGTGCGGATTTCCAAGGGAGACCATCTTTTGTCCGCATTAACCAAAGTCCGTATTAAACGATGTAAACATTTCAATGGTTTAAAAAATAATCCCTTTCGTTGAATAACTTGAATTAAGTTTTTGACAGAAAATATATTGGTTATGAACTTAATGTTAAAATAAACAACTTTTTATTTAATTTGGTAATTTTAGTTTTAAAGTAAGTTATATAAGTGACAAATTGTTATTACAAAAGAATAAATTACCGTTGACAAACGAACACAGAAAAAATAAAACTTAAAATGGGTTAAAAAAAAAAACGAATTTGGGTTGAAAGATTCTTAGGTATGAGGTTATTACCCAAATTGGGTCATGACACATGCCTGTATTGGTTACCACTGTGTATCCATTTTGGGCACTGTTAAATACCTATTTTGGGTATTTTAAACCCATTCTGGACGCTACCCACAGTGGTAACCAAAACAGGCATGGGTCATGACCCAATTTAGTAAGATCCCAAATTAGGTAACCCCATACCTAAGAATCTTTCAACCCAAATTGGGTTTATTTTAAACCCGTTTTAGGTGTTATTTTTTTTCTGTGTAACTATGCAAAGAAAAATGCCGCACTTACATAATGTAATTTTAAGGGGGTCGGGACACAAAAATCTTTAAAAAATATATTATATAGTATTAAAAAAAATTCTCTTTTTTTTTCGCTTAAAATGACGTTTAAATCATGTTTCAATCTTAATTAGAACAGGATATACATTAATCTTTTGTTATCAAAATCTAGCCTTCTAGTAGTAGTTGTCATGAAAACGTTTTTGCGTTTTCTGCATGACGGGTTTTACGACGAATTCTCCTCTTTAAATTGTGTCTAAGTTAAGAACCGTTAAAGATAAATGGTTCAAACTTGCAACATGTCTTTTTCAGTTATTTTACTTTAATTGTGATTCATAAATTAAAAAATATATTTATTTACTTTTGAAAATATGTTTTTTTTAAAAATAAGTTACATAATTTTTTGAAAACATTTACTTTAAATATTTTTTTTAATTTAAATTAATATTTAAATTTTTTTAATTAATATTTTTAAAAAATGATGAATCATAATTAAAGCTTATATCTTTCTGTTTAATTACATGAAAAAATTTTGAAATTTGACAAATAATATTTCGAGTTATAATAATTTTAAACTAACCTACTTTTAAAAAAATAATAATAATTTTTTTTTAACTTTGAGAAGTTTTATGATTTGATTTTGTTTACAAATTATATGGTTAACTATCAAAAAAAAAAAAAAAAAAAACTCAAAATTCTAATTCAATAAATAAAAATGTTTTTAAAATATGTTCCGGGCGTGTGCGACGTCCTTAACATTATAATTGCAAGTAGAAAATGAAATTATCCTCATTAACCGAAGATACATCCTAAGTAGAAACGCATTAACGAGAGCCCGCTGCATTACTATTTAAAAGCTAAATGTTAATAACTTCTTCCGTGAAAGTCAGTCTCATCTGCTAACATTTTAAATATTATATAGAGAAGCGTGGGGTAAAATCAGATTCCTTATTATTAATTGCTCCTTGAGCAGAATTCACAACATAATTTAATCCGACTTTGCGTAAATGCTTTGCACTTATCCTTGTTACAATAATATCATTATAAATGTATGATTTCATTTGTTTAACACATTTTTATCAATAAATATTTTTCGAGGAAAAAAAAATCATGTCGATTTTACCCCACCAGCGAAGTAAGACCGAACGGGTGTGTTAACCTTACGGGAAATCAGAGAGTTTAAATTTTCTTTTGCAATGGAACAAAATATTTCATTTTACAACATTAACTAAAGAGATTATCTAACAATATTTCGATTATAAGTCTAATAGTTTGATATTTAAAGACAAAAAGATAATTATCTTCACTACAATTTGTGAAGTTTTAGAAAAGAAGTTTCACCTCTTTATCAGCTTAAAAAAATCCTAATCTTTTTTTGTATACACTGCAAAAAATAATTGTTGATTTTACAGTATAAAACTGGCACCCAGCTGCCAGTATTATGCCGTAAAATTAACAGTATTAAACAGTAAAATAAGCAGTAATACGCTGCCGCGCAAGCAGTAATACGCTACCGCGCATGCGCGCACTCGTTATCCTAAATTTCGTTAAGACTCAGATTTGACTTAAAACACAAAAAAAATTATTTATGACAGTAAACAAGGAATTAGCAGTGGAGCGAGTGAATTTAATGCAGACGATCAGAAATAAGCTCAATTTTACAAAAGACTGAGAGGGGGGAAATCTTTTCCCTTAACTTGTTAAATTTAATTCACTTAACTCTGTTCCAAATGTTCTCACCGTTCGTTCAACAGGAACTGAAAAAATTCACTTTAGAAGACACAGTAAGTAGAAAATGGAATCCCGTGGTTTCCGATGGTTCTTTATTCGAAGTAAAAACTGCGAGTCGGAAACTCAGCTTGATGTTAACACTTGGCTCAAGTCGAAAGAACTAATTGAAAGGTGAGCAAGATGCATTCCAAATCCGCTGAATCCTTCTACTCCCGCATTATATATAGCAACTACAGAACCACAGTTACCTAATTAATATCTCGCGTGACGACCAGATTACCGGCAATACATACGTACTTTGCGAAACTTAAATGGCAGAATAGGTCTTATTCATGTACAAATGTTAGGATTCAGGACACGATCGCACGCAAAATCTCAAAACTCACTCGTCCATTAGCAGGGCTTAACAAATGCGGTCGCCAGGTTGCCACTGGCTACCAAGTTTTTTGATCTGGCGACCAAAATGATTTGATTTTTCGGGGTGTTTGCTGTAAAAAAATTGACATAAGAAATGAGCACAAATGGCATTTTTTTTTCTTTCCCATCCCTGCTCGTGCGCTTTAAGCAGTGATCTTCCTCTTCTCTTGTACTTTTAATGGAAGAACCAAGTTTAAAAGGCATTTTCCGTCTCAAGCATAAAAATCGCCATTCATTTCCGCTCTAGCTATCTAGCAAGTCTTGTAGGGGAGGGGGAGGATGTTTAAAGAAAACAATAATGAATAGTATCAGTCTAGACTCTGTGGCATGTAAAATTGGATACAATGCTAAAAAATGCTGACTTCGACAGAAAAATAAGCAAAAAATTGTAGCACTCAACTATTCTAACATTTGAGGCATTCAGCAATCAGAATTTCTGGAATATGCTAGTTAATTCCACCTTTACAGTATTTTTCCTTTTTTTTTTAGAGATAATTATGTTAAGTTTCATTAGAAAACTTTGTTTATATTATCTTTCAAAATTATATACTATTCTAAACTATGCTTGTTATTACTTTTTCTCAGTTAATTCCGATTTTTTTTTTTTTTTAAATCAGTGATGGGGGCGGGAGGTATTTTTTACTGACGATTAGAATTTTTTGCTGGCTACCCGATTTTATCAAATTTGTAAAGCCCTGTCCATTAGAGTACCCTTATAAAAGATTAGCTAGGCACTCTGCCATAACTTTCACTTTAGTTTCTTCGAAATTTAAGTTTTTGTTACATAACATATACTTTTCTACTCGGGTCTTGAAAGTTATTTTGTGATTGTGATTGTGTGTATAACGTCATTCGTTTTCAAAATAATCTTTATTTTCAAATTATGTATAAAAACTCAGTTAAAAAAAAGATTTAAATATTAAGTGGTTCATAATTCTTACACATTGAATTTTATTTCAAAATATTAAAACAGACATTTTCTTTTTGCTGTGCGCTTTCATTTCATAGTTTTCCGACGTAATTTAACTTCGCTATCATTATCATAGCTTCCAACTCTTACTATTTTTTATATCAAATAATTCCGAACAGTAATCTTAGCTATAATTAATTGTAGATTTCTTCGATTATACTATGCATTATATTGTTATTGTTAGTTTCAGTGAGAAGGGGAAGAAAAAACAGGCTGGAGAAGTCGAAAAATGTTTGATATAAAAAAAAAAATAGTTATGTAAACATTTTTCTCCTCATAAAAACAAAATCTCAGTATTTCATATTTACACTTTTTATTTTTGTCGCGTCTTTGATATTTTTAATCGATATTTCTCTCATGTATTTGAATTTATGCCAACTTTTTGACTTTCTGTTGAAATACGAAAAAATGAGAGAAAATGTTTTCACATTTTCACAGCCATTTTTTTTTTCCATAATCGTCTGCGCTGCAATGCCTGCGGCACCCTTTCTTCATTTCGGTTTTTTCTTGTTTATTAGCTTGAAGTTTGTTTTGTTTTCATTCCATTAATACAAAATAAAATTATTTCATATCAGCTTAAAGATTTGAGGGGAAAAAATGTGAATACTTCAATTAACTTTAATTCTCTTAACTTATATAAAATGTTTTTTAATCTAGGAAAATATAATATGGCCACGAACGAAAATATGCAATAACCTCTTCCGAGTTACCCACGACTCAGAAAAGTGTTCTTTATCTTTATAATCCTCAGAAACCGATATAGTTTCCAGATTTAAAGACGCATTTATAAACACTTTATTTTGCTGCCACTGGTATTCGAAAACTTCGAGTTGTTTTTATAAGGTACACAGTGGGTCCCATAAGTTTATAGACAACGGGGTTTTCTTATTTTACAATTAAAAAAGCGGAGTAACAATTTCAAAACAATTTATATTTATAAATGATATCAAGATAATAATAATACTATACTAAAATAATATTACACAATCACAGACTTTGTGAGAAAAATTAAAACTTAAATGTTACTGTTCCAAAAGTTTATAAAGAACTCATTTTTTTTTTCCCTTTAACGTTCAAAGTTTTAAGCCATTTTTTCTAATTTCTTCAAAAACTCGATCAGGCATACTCAAAACAAGATTTTGAAAAAAGATTCTTACTTTAAAGAAAACAAACTTCGTTCAATTTGCAGCTTTAGATTTTGAACCGTTGCGAATTGATACCCATTAGCATATACGTCTCTAGCTAATATTCCCCAGAGGTTCTCTATTGGATTCAGGTCAGGACTTATGGCTGGCCAGTCTATAACAGTTACTTGATTTTGTGTAAACCACTGCATTGTAGTTGCACACGTGAATGGAGCAATTGTCCCATTTGTCCCCACCTAGCAACTTTCCAAATGGAAGTAACTGCACTTGCATTTTCTGGTAATCTTTGAAACAGTGACAAACTTCAAAAAAGCAATATGGGTTGTTCCATTATAAAGAAAATGCTCCCCACACCATGAGTGAACCCCCTCCTTGTTGTCTGCTAAAAAAAGTTCGTGGTTCCTTGCGAATATTGTACTAGTAATATGCCCAACCATCAGGGCCATCTAAATTAAATTTCTTTTCATCACTGAACAGAACACTCAACCATTCATCTGTTAAATTCATATGATTTCGGGCCCACTGAACACGGGCGTCTTTATGCCGTTTTGTCAACTTTAGCGAACGACGTATTTTGCGATAATCAAAAAATGTACTTGCCTGCAGCCTTCGATGAGCCGTGGATTTTGATACTGGAACGCTTACTTCTTTAGAAACTGACCGTACAGACAGGTTCTGGGTTGAAACTAACCTCAAAATCTCTCTGTCTTGTCGCTTAGTTGACTTCTTTGTTCGTTCAGAACGGAATTTTGTTTCAAAATTGTCACCTTTTGACAGAATTTGGTAGATACCAACCCTGCTGCGTCCAATTTTTTGTTTTGCAATGTCCACAACTTTTCATACATTTTGCAAAATTAGCTTTTTGGAAAACTGCACATTGCGAGGCATCTGCAGTCAATCGGAAACGGAAAGACAGATTAGCTTATATCTCAGGAAACTATTGCGTCACAAGTACATGAGCTTGGAATATGCAAATTTTGGATATCAGTACTTTTAACACATGTTGTCTATATACTTTTGGGACAGCATTTTTTTGTTCATATTTTTTATATTAAATCTATGACTGTTAAAAGTTGTTTGAGTATTTTATTATTTTTATTTCATCATTATATATTTACATAATTTATTTGGTTTTTCTTACTCGTTTAGTTAGCTAAAGATGATTGTGTATAAACTTTTGGGACGCACTTTATTAATCAGTTTTTTCAAATCGAAATATGCGCTTTTAGGATGCTGTCCATTCACAAGTAAACATTTTCATGTTCAACAAATACGCCGCTGAAGTGTGACGTTTCAACATGGCGCTGGGCATAAACAGATCGAAGTGTCCATTGAAATAACATGGACGTAAAGAATAAAATCTTCTAGGAATAATAATTTTCATATTTAAGAACTTTCAGGCACTGTTCTGCAAAGTTTAAGGTACGCTTTTCATTATGAATTCACCAAACTTCTGATTTTGTGCTTTAAATTTGAATAATTTATTAAAAAGTCATTAGCTTAACTCCGGTTAGACGAGCATGGCGGTTTTTTACATCGTCTGTTAATTGGTGATGTTTACATTCATGTTTGTCAAGATGTATTTATCTCTCTTTGCTTATAAATAATTTGATGTTTTAATTATAAGTAATTAGAAAATCATATTAAAATTTAAAAAATATTAGATTATTTTTAATAATTTACATATTATAATACTTTATATATTTAATATATTAAAATTTAGTATTTTAATTTAATATATTGTATTATTAATTTAATAAAGTATTAATTTAATATAATTCATCAGGATATTATTTATATTTACAATATTAATTATTTATTAAGATTAATACTAATTATAATTATAAATATTTCATTATTATTAATAATTATAGTTTTTAATATTTAAATAATTATTTTAAAGTATTAAATATCATTATTAAATAATTATTTTAAAATATTAAATATAATTATTAAATAATTAATATTTTAGTTCATATTATTATATTATAATTATTTTTAATTAATAATAATCAAATTATGTTACTATGATAAATTAAATTTATAATTTGTAATAATATTATTTATGTTATTAATTTATATTAAATACTAATTTTTTTAATATAATTATAAATATAATTATAAATATTGATAATAATATAATATAAAATTATAATATAATCTATAATATAATAATAATCATAATTTAAACATATTAAATTAAATATATATTACATTAAAATAATATTATGAATAATTAATACTAATAATAAATAATTATTTATCATTTTAAATGATTAATAAATAAAATTGATATTAATAAATAATATAAAATTAATTATTAATAATTTTAATAATTATTATTTAATTACATATATATATATATATATATATATATATATAAATATTGAATATAATTAAATTAATGATTTTAATTAATAATTATTTAATATTATATATATAAGAAATAATTACTAATTAAAATTATTAATAATAAATTTTATATTATTTATTAATATCAATTATATTTATTAAATATTTAAAATGATAAACAATTATTTATTATTAGTATTAATTACTCATAATATTAATTTAGTGTAATATATAAATAATTTAATATATTTAAATTGATTTAATATTTAATTTAATATAGTATATCATTTTAGTATTATAATTTAATATATTATATTATTTATTTATTTATATTATTATAGTACATCATATTTTATATATTTAATATATAATTTATATACTTAATTTAAATTTTATTTATAATTTATGTATTATAATAATTTATAAATTATGAAATATCTTTAATAGTTTTTAAAAACGTAAAATTAGTAAAATTATTAATTTAAATTAAATAAAAGTTTTACTTATAAGTAGAGAGAGACAGAGATATCTTGACAGACATGAATGTAAATATCACCAGTTCAGCCGATGTAGCCGTGTTGTTTGTCTAAACGGAGTTAAGCTAATGACTTTTTAATAAATTATTCAAATTTAAAGCACAAAATCAGAAGTTTGTGGAATTCATAATGAAAAGCGTACCTTAAACTTTGCGGAACAGTGCCTGAAAGTTCTTATATATGAAAATTAATACTCCTAGAAGATTTTATTTTTTACGTCCAGTTAGTTCAATAGGCACTTCTGTCTGTTTATGCCCAGCGCCATATTGATGACGTCACGACTTCAGCGGCATATTAGACCGGGAGGCGGCAGCACAGACAATCACCTCATCGAGTTCACGACTGAAAATCCCGAATTAGTTAAAACTCGATTCGCATACTAAAACGCAATCGGTCTGCCAAGTCCTGTCTTGGTGGAAAATACCTTAAGACCCGAATTTAGCGGTTGACTCGTATTTTTACAATTGTGTTTTCCTGCACCCAAAGGTATGAAAACATGGAGGACTGGGAGCAGGAACATACAACGGTAAACCTACGAGCCAACCGCTGAAATCGGGTTTGAAGGTGTTTTCCACCAAGATATGACTTGGCAGACCGATTGCGTTTTAATATGCGAATCGAGTTTTAACCAACTCTGGGATTTCAGCCGTGAACTCAATGAGGTGATTGTCTGTGCTGCCGCCTCCCGGTCTAAATATATTTTACAGATAAACAGGATAAATTAATAGCAGTAACCATTAATATTATTTTGTTTACTCTTGCAAGTATAAATTCAATTTCGCAACAGAAAATGTTTTGTTGAGAATTTATAGCATCCGGAAAACCGATATTCCGTTTTGAGGAAAATGAATAATACTATAAAGACTACTCGTACACTATAAAGACTACTCGTAAACGTTTTCGAAAATCAGTGGCAGCAAAAAAAAATTTGTTTTTTGAAAATGATTCTTTAAATCTCGAAAATAGATTGGTTTCTAATGATAATCTAACGCTTTTCGGAATTATCTTATGTAACTCGGAAGAAGATATTGTATATTTTCGTTCGTGGTTACATAATATTTTTGTAGGTTAAGAAACATTTGCCTTTTTTTACAGTGTGGCACACACAAAGTTGTAAAAAACAAGAAAATTTTGGAACAAGAGAAAAATCCCCGAAAATTTTAGGGTAGAAACCTGTAATTTTGCAGGGAAAAATCAAATCTAAGAAATCTCCAACTAACAAGTGTTGTTTTCATAATATAAAAAAAGAAATGTTTTGAGGTTTTCATATATTTTTATATAGCTTTTAAAATTGTACTGCTATATTATTTCTAGAAACCAGTGAGAAAACATTGACCTTTGATACATAAAGCAAGCTAAAACATACGTGGGAAAAAATGGGGCAGAGTATAGATATGAGTGCACAGCCATCCCTTCAAAATGTATTTATTTTGCAATGTATCTTGATATGCATGCTCATAAATGGTTTACACTGCAAAAAAAATTTGTTGATTTTACTGTTTATTACTGTTAATTTTACCGTATAATATTAGCAACTGGGATGCCTGTATTATACCGTAAAATCAACAATTTTTATTTTTTTAATTATTATTTATTTATTTTTATTTTTTTGTAGTGTATGGTAATGAATATTTCCAACCATATCACATGATCAAAGCAGAATTAATAATTCATATGAGAGTGATTTTGTTAAAAGTTATATAAAATAAAGTTTTTCCTCTTTAAAATGTATTAATATTTTGCTAAGAAATATTTAAAAATACAGACGAAAAATAAACTGGATTTCAAAGATAAGGCACTCGTCTATTCGTAAATCCATACTAAAATTGCCGTTTTATATCAAATAAAATATTTTAAAACATTTTATTTTCCTATGACTACATTGGGTACGTTGCAGCATCCTAAAAAAGCCACAGTAAACCACTCTTTTATAAGGATTTAATAGTGAATATTTCACCAGGAAAACGTAAACAGTTCAACACTGGTTTTTTTTTTTCCTTTTTACTTACCCATCATACGTAGTATAGGGTAAGTCTTGTAATCGTTTTAAAAATCGAAAAAAAAATAATAATAACGGATTTACACGTTTCAGACACTGGAGATTCTAGAAAACATATTTTTAGAAAAAGAAAAATTGGTGTCTGTCTGTATGTATGTGTGTGTGTCTGTAAACGCTCTATCTCCCAAACAAATTGAGATAGAGACTTTAAATTTGGTATGTACTTAGTATGTAATAATGGGAAGAAACTTATTGAATTTCAGTATCCTCGATTATCCGGAACTCTTTTTTTCGGATTCTCAAAATATTCGTTCTCATAAAAGGCATATAAAAATTTTCGAAATTGTTTATTTTAAGGAATGAATATATAAAAGACAATTAAAAAAAACATAAATTTTGCATAAAGCATAGTCGATCGGATAATGAGTTGCCGATATCCTATTTTCCAGACTCTTTGATTTTTCATGACCCTGTATTTCATTCCAATTTCAATTCAAAGATATATTTTGATTGGAAATGAGATGCTTCATCCGAAGCAGTAAACCGTTAGTTAATATGATTATCAATTTTGGAGTTATAAGGATGCGTCTTTTACGCAATACAGTCATAGAGCATTTAAAGTTTAGGACGTCATCAAGCCAGGATTTTATTCTGGAATTGCAATGCATTTTATAAATAGTTTACACATGTTTTATTTTCATATTTTATATTATGCATATCCATGATGGGTAAGTATTACGGGGCCCCCCAACGACTAGGTTCAGTCTCTTACACTGCAAAAAATAACTGTTGATTTTACAGTATAAAACTGGCACACCAGCTGCCAGTATTATACCGTAAAATTAACAGTATTAAATAGTAAAATAAGCAGTAATACGCTGCCGCGCAAGCAGTAATACGCTACCGCGCATGCGCGGTAGCGTATTACTGCGTATGGAAAGTTGTAATTTTGTAATCGATTTTTAACTCCTATCCTGATACGTTATAATTATGAAAATTACCTTTAAAGGTTTGTTTCCGATGACAATGCAAAATTTTAATATTTTTTAGAATTTAATAATAAATTAATAACTTGATATACAGTCATTATTAATAAATTAATTACGAGCATGGATAATAAAAAGAAGAAAATTTTTAATGAACAAAACTCAAAGCTATCAACTTTACAATATTTTCCTGGGTTTTTTGAAAGATTAAAATATAAACTTAGGCGATTTAATACCCGCCTTATCGCAAAACCTTCCACAAAATTAAAAAACATAGTATGTAGAAAAATAGATCCTGATCAACTTTCCGGTGTTTATGAAATCTCATTCACCAAATTCACCAAGGCAGATGGAACAGTACAATACTATATAGGAATGACAAACAGAAAATTTAAGACGAGAATAAAAGAACATATGGCAGGTATCAAATATGACAGAACTACTGCCTTAGCTATACTATATAGAATAGAGCCTTTACAGATTGATTTCAAGAATAGTAAAATAATTATTCCACCAAGAGTTAATTTCTCCTCCATTATCCGTGAATCAATAGAAATATATTTGCGAAACGATAACATTTTCAATGAATCGGCTTCTTTTGAATTACCTAAATTTTGGCACGCGATGTTTTACAAATTAAAAAAGCAATAAAAATAAAATAATTTTCGCGTTTTCCAGTTTGACCAAGTTAAGCACCTACTTAACATGATGTGATCTCGTGATTTATGTTTATCATTTTCAAAAACTGTGCGAGGAAATTTTATTTATCATTTTGATCTGAAGATGTCGTCGTTTGAGCGAAAGGAAACGTATGTAATCTATATTAAAAGGTATTTTTAAACCATTTGTGTTATGTTTTTCATTACTTTTAGCAATAATTACACTTTAATTTAAACGTAATTTTAATGCGTTTTTCCCTTAACCCGCAACAGGTGATAAATCTACAAATATTCATTATGGTTACAATCGTACACGAGATAGAACGACAATATGTTCCACAATTAATGATAAATGACGCGCAAAACCACGTTACGTCCCCCCCTCCCCCCCCCCCCCCCCAAAAAAAAAACAGCTGAGTGTGAAGCTATAAGAACGAAATATTTAAAAAACTAAAAAGTAGAAATTATAAATAAAAAATGAATAATGTAATATTAAAAAAAAAGTATAATCAAATAATAGTTTCATATTATAGGTTGAAAAATCGTTTAGAAATCCTACAAATGTAGTTTAAATAATGCTTATTTTTTTTTCCTGTTGCCATATCTTAAAAAAAGAAACTGAGTAAAAAGTATATATATATATATATATATTATAAATTTTTTAACTAGCTCCTGCTATTTTCCAAGTGTAAAAAAAGCGGTGAATTTTGCATAATTGGATTCGGTGTCCTCGCCAAATTAATATAATGTAACGAAATGTTTTCGGAAAATCATATTATGAAATGAGGCGTGGTTTTCAAGATAAGCATTGAATGCTTAATATAAAAGAATGTTTAAAAAAAAAACTATTTTACTTCCCCCCCCCCCCTTTAAAATTAAAACTGCAGTTAAGAAAAGTTCTAATGGAATTTGTTCTTTTTAGTTAAAGGAAATTTTAGTAAAGGAAAACAGTTCAATTTTGTTTATGTTCTGCGCAATTTTAATACCTCGAGGAATATACGTATCTACCGATTCATAATAAATTGAGAACATTTTTCAAATAATATAATAAAAATCACTTGATAACTTTAAATTAAAGTGCAATAACTGCTTAAAGTGATAAAAAACATAACACAAAAGGCTTAAAAATACCTTTTAATATGTAGATGATATATTAATTTAGACACTTTAATTTAGAGAAAATTTTATTTAAACCTTTAGCGGGCGGTGGTCACAAAAAAGGACACCTAATTTTAATTCCAAAACTGACAAACGGCACCAAGAATATTTAATTGAAATTTTCCTTTTATAAAGTAAGGGAAAATCAGCAAGTTATTCTTTTCTAAGGAAATCGTTTGTAAAATCTGGTGTCAGTCCATTATTTCATTATTTTACAAACAGATTTATTCCGCGCCGGAAAGGGTTAATAAGGTTATAAAAATCCTACCAACTGGCACCAAATATTGTGTAAGAAAAAATATCTTTTTCAATTTATATTCTCTCGTGATTCTGGCCATAGATGGTCATGTCTACACTTGCTGCGATAATAACGCAGTTGCAAAATTTACAGGGTAAACGAATCCTTTTTACATCTGGTCGGGTTCGAAATAAAATATGAAATGCATTTTTAATTCACTCTTTGGATGATACATTTGATTAGCTAACGACCTGTGTTGCCATGTGTCCCGATTTTTAAGTGTTTCAAGACCCGTCCCGCAAAACCACTGTGCGGGACGCCGCCAAAAGTTATGATTTTACATGATTCACAAATTCCCTTAAATTTCTTTTAGCGTCATGCTATCCGCTACTCTAGATTGAGTAGAACTTAATACAATAAAAGCTCTGAAATAAAACCTGTCTATAACGGAAAATTTTTATGATTCCGCCAAAAGGAATACCATATAAATCTATCTTTTAATAAGAAAACCTGCCCAAGACGAAATTTTTTCGACCTCTAGCAATTCTGTTTTTACAGTTTTACTGTAAAATCTGTGAAAACGGAACCTGCTTATAACGGAATTCTGTCTTAAAGGTAGAAATTTCATGGTTCCTATACGGAAGTAAACGTACCATACAATTATAATTGCCCAGTCCGAAATCTCTCCTAAACGGATTTTTATTTCGATCCCTAGCGATTCCGCTTTCACAGATTTTACTATATTATAAAAACCCTACTAAAACGGAATTTCAAGTAACCAGGGAAAAATTCCGTCTTAGCAAGTATAATTGTATGGTTTTCTTTTCGTCAACAGCACGGAAATTTATAATTAAAGGCAAGATTCCGTTATAGTCCAATCATCGTTATCATGGGATTTACTGTATTTTTATGTCCCGATATAAAAGCAGCTGTCTCGCTTTTTTGTGACAGTGGTCCTATTATGACTCTTAAACGCATGATTTAAAAAAATAATAATAAAATAACAGTTGAAAAGTTTGCGAAATGTCAAAAGTTGCCTTTATCGCGTGCCTACTCTTTTTGCCGAAAAAGGGGTTTTACAGGCGTATTGGGTAGAAGTAGATGAATGCCTGTTTTGATTCTCTTGCGGAACTTTCTCGCGACGCACATTGCGAAATTTTAAGTCTGTGGAACTGGATACAATTGTCAAAAGTTATAATTTACATATGACTAATTCTGATAACAGGATACGGTGACGTATATCGTGATATATATAATGATGTATATCCGATATTTAATTTCTAAATATGTTTGATATTTTTGATATTTTGATATATTCGTTATTTATTTTCAAAATATCATGTTCAATATTTCCATATACTTGTTATTTATTTTCAAAATATCATGTTCGATATTTTCACATATTTGTTATTTATTTTCAAACTATCATGTTCGATATTTTCTTTCTTTCTTTCTTTATCTCTCTTTTTTTTTTTTTTTTTTTTTTTTTTTTTTTTTTTTCAAAACATCACGTCCGATATTTTTATATGTTTGTTATTTATTTTCAAAACATGTTCGATATTTTCATATATTTGTTATTTATTTTCAAAATAACATTTTGTATTTTTTTTTTCAATCAAAACGAGTGTAAACGAATTTTTAAACTGCTATTAACGGTGCTGTTCTATAGACAAAGAACTTTTATATCTGGAAGAGACTTTTTTAGCCAGAAAAAAAATTTTTTTTTCTTCTAAGCTTTACGCTCAAAGCTGAATTTTTAAATGCAAAAATGTATTATGTGAGACAATTTAGAACAGCCATTGAAATATAAACTATCTAATTTAGATAAATAGTTATTTACACCTTTTATTAGAAAGTATCTTTTTGAGTTTTGATTTATTTCAGTATAAATTACACAACAAGTTAACAAATTAAAAATGTTCAAATATTTCAATAACAAAATTATTTTGTTAAAATTTTGTTCTCTAAAACATAAAAATTTCTTGATATTTTACACCGAATCCTGTAGTTGTTTTTTGATGGGTGTAAAAAGCAAATTGTTTAACTTTTCATAAAATTATATCTGTTTTCAATCAGTTGCTCTTCAGTTTTGTTGTAAGTGAAAAAAAAAACATTTATATATATATATATATCGTTTTATTAAGTTTTAATGTTAAGTACAATATGTTTTAATGTCTAATTTATATTAACTCTGAAAATATTTATAATCAGCAGTAAATTGACTATTTCAAAAATATCGAATATATATCAAAATATCGGATATTTTTTATATTTTCGAAAATATCATGATATTTACGAACCCTAACCAATTAGTTTGACCAATTACATGGGTAATTTGCCCAGTTGCCGCACATAACGCTTATCGGAATTGGACTCAATAAATTAAAGAAATCAACTTCATAATTTATATACAGTGTCTCACATAAGTGATGGGACACTTGTGCTTTACAAAAGGAAACTAATCAAATAAATTAAAAAAACATGTACACATTTTTTTTGTGGGTGTGTTTCATACTTAAATTTAGTAAAGATTATTACATAACATACATTTTGTCAAAATATTAAAATATTAATTTAATAAAAATACAAATGTTTAGAACGGAGCAAAAAATAGCTCACATAAGTGATGGGACACCATTATATATGCAACAAAAATCGCCTGAAATAAGCAATAAAAATATTTTTTGGGGTTTTATTTTTACTTAAAAGCAATTGGCAATAATTTATAAAATCGTCTGCAGTATTTCTCTCCAGTTTGTTTTGGAATTTTTGTGTTTTTTAGCCCTGTGTAGTCATGAATGCTAAACGAAAAGAAACTTCGCCTGAAATTCGAAAATTAGTTATTAATTTGCATATTGAACGTGGAAAATCTATTAGAAAAACTGCTGAAACAGTTAACTTGAGTCGTTCAACAGTTTTCAATATCATTAAACGATATAAAAAGAATCATATGATTCAGGATAAAAGAAGACCTGGCTGACCATCAAAGCTATCCAATGGAATAAAGCGAATTATCGTTCGAAATATTAAAAAAAATCCAAGAATTAGTGCTTCAAAAGTTGCTGCTGATTTACAAGCATTATATGGAATAATTGTTAATCCTGAAACTATTAGAAGGGTAATTCGATCTGCTGGATATCACGGTAGAGTAGCCAGGAAAAAATTCTTCGTAAGTGAAAAGAATAGAAAACTCAGACTAGCTTTCGCAAAATCCAACATAAATAAGAATTCTGATTACTGGAATAAAGTTATATTTGCTGATGAGAGTAAATTTAATATATTTGGTTCTGACGGTAGAATCTTGGTGTGGAGAAAACCCAGGGAAGAACTTCGCAAACAGAACTTGGTACCAACAGTAAAACATGGTGGAGGAGGAGTTATGGTATGGGGGTGTATGTCGTCCGCTGGAGTTGGTAATTTTGTTTTTATTGACAGTATAATGGATCAGTACAAGTATATTGATATTTTAAAGCAAAATTTGAAATCTTCAGCACGAAAATTGAACTTTCATAACGATTTTAAATTCTACCAGGACAATGACCCCAAGCACACTGCTCTGAACGTTAGACTCTGGCTGCTATATAACTGTCCTGAAATAATAAAAACACCACCACAATCTCCAGACTTAAATCCCATAGAGAATATTTGGCAAGAATTGGAATCAAGAATTCGCAAACACACCATTTCTTCAAAACAACAACTAAAATCGGTGCTTCAAGAAGAATGGGGTAAAATCACTCCAGAAATCACAAAAAAAATAGTCGAATCCATCCCAAAAAGATTAAATCATGTTTTAAAAGTAAAAGGAAATCCAACAAAATATTAAAACCTTTTAAAAAGTAAAATTTGTGGATAAATATTTGATGGAAAAGTAAGTGTCCCATCACTTATGTGAGCCATTTTTTGCTCCGTTCTGAACAATTGTATTTTTACTAAATTAATATTTTAATATTTTGACAAAATGTATGTTATGTAATAATTGTTACTAACTTTAAATATGAAACACACCCAAAAAATTTTTGCACATGTTTGTTTATTTATTTTATTGCAGTTTCTTTTTATAAAGCACAAGTGTCCCATCACTTTTGTGAGACACTGTATCTTGATCCCAGATAAAATATAAAAATGCCTTTTTAATTCACTTTTTGAATACTTCGAATTCACTCTTTGAATTTGGTTCAACATTCTACGAAACTGATTGAACTAATAATTATAAGCGAACTGACATTCCTTCTAAACAAATACCAACATGGATGATTTAATGGAATTATAGAAATTTTACAAATATATCGCCTCTTCGAAATCGTGATAAATTGAAAAGGTGGTTTGTTTTGGTGGGAAAAAGGGGGGAAGGGAAAGGGGGGAAGGAAATGTAAGTAAAAGAGGAACATTCTATCGTCTGCGGTATGGCAGCCAGCTAGGCGACGTCTCTTAGCCAGTTTTTGTCTCATTCACCACTCAACCCTATCCATTATACCGATGGGATTTGTGGCATTTTGCCAGATCTTTACGATACGTAATGAAATATGAGAGCAAATCGAATTCTAAAATACTCCAGCGCCCCCTACCTTAATTTCAGAAAACCCGTCGATTTTCTCCGTTAGCGGTAATTTTAAACATAGGGAGAAAAGTTGTTTAATAAAACTGCTGAAATAATAAATACTTTTGTCTTTTCCTTTTGTTGAAATGGAACGATAAGTCTTCGTTGTTTTATTTATTATTTTCTGGTGATATAATAGGGCTTTTAAACGTTATCTAGTTATGAGTTAGGGTGGAATTGGAGAAAAGTTTCAAAAACTGTTTCCACATGAAATGAAATGTAAAAAAAAATCATCGTTATTATTTGAGTGAAACGGATTATATCGTCTGTTATTAAGATATGATTAATTTCCGTAATAAATTAAACACATTATACTCGTATGTTGGCAACATTTTATCTTTTATTGACATTTACTGAAAATTCCAATGGGAAACTTAAGCCTAGCTTTGAAAATTTCAGAACTTGAAATCCATATTTAGGCCTTTTTACCATTTAATATCTATGTCTCCGGAAACATCTATCTAAAGAACTGTCGGTAAATTATAGGATTGCTATAATTAAACAATTTTAGTATACAAATTCGGTTTTTAAATTCAATTTCAAGAATTTCGGTTTTAAATTCAGTTTCAAGAATTGTTTCCAGAAAATGAACTGAATATGTTTTGGCTGTGATTGTCCAGCATTAAAAATTTCGAGCAATCCTTTTCTTTTAGTAATTCCATTTTTTTAAAAATCTATCCAGTTTAATGTATGGAAGTTTTTCAGCCAACGCTAAACAAGTTGGAAATTGTACGTCAAATGTGACAAATGAGGTGCGTTCGTACTATAACATTTTATAAATATTTAGATCTTGGTGCAATAGCTGTTGCGCTCTTATGCAAAAATGCATGAATACAAAATTTACTTTATGCGCAGATTTTCATATTATAGATATTAATTTTATTTTATTGAATTAAATTTCAATACACTTTTACAAACAATTCATTAAAATTATGTTACATTATTACGTTATTATTTCAGTGAAATGAATTATATCGTCTGTTATTATGATACGACGAGCAGGGAAGACCGAGCTATGCTCGGTCAAAATTAAATTTGAGTTCAAATATCATGACCCACGACCGAAATGACCCACTAATTGAATTTTCTCGAACATGTGACTTAGCTCAATAGTCTTCTCGTGCCCGAAAACCATAGGATGCAAAATTTAGAGCAAATAGTCTGAGCCGTTTTTAAGATGAAATAGCTTGACCCATAATGACCCATGACCAAAATGACCCACTAATCGAAATTTCTTGAACATGTGACCTAACCTAATAGTCTTCTCGTTCCCTAAACCTGTAGGATGCTAAATTTATTTCGAATCCTCTGAACCGTTTTTAAGATACAATAGCTTGACCCATAATGACCCATGGCCAAAATGACCCACTAATTGAATTTTCTCGAACATTGGACCTAGCCCAACAGTCTTCTCGTGTCCAAAAACCATAGGATGCAAAATTTAGTGTAAATAGTCTGAGCCGTTTTTAAGATAAAATAGCTTGACCCATAATGACCCTTGACCAAAATGACCCACTAATTGAATTTTCTCGAACATGTAACCTAGTCCAACAGTCTTCTCGTGCCCGAAAACCGTAGGATGCAAAATTTAGTGTAAATAGTCTGAGCCGATTTTTAGATAAAATACCTTGACCAACAATGACCCAGAAATGACCCAGTAATCGAATTTTCTCGGACATGTGACCTAGCCCAATGATTTTCTCGTGCCCGAAACTCGTAGGATACAAAATTTAATTAAAATCGTTAGAGCCGTTTTTAGATAAAATTAATTTGACCCGCGTTGACCCAAAAATGACCCACTAATCGAAAGTTCTCTAATATGTGACCCAGCCCAATAGTCTTCCCGTGCCCGAAAATGGTCGGATACAAAACTTCGTCAAAATCGTTTGAACTGTTTTTTAGATACAATTAGCTAGGCCATTAACCCCAAAATGACCCAAACTGACCCACTAATCGAATTTTCTCGAACATGTGACCTAGCCCAATGGTTTTCTGGTGCCCCAAAACGGTAGAATACAAAATTTCGTCAAAATCGTTACAGCCGTTTTTAATAACGTAACATTCGCGAGAATCTGACTTGATTATTCGCGATTTTTTTATAAAATTATATCTTTGCTTTTTCAGAATTTACATTAGTTAAAGATTGTTTCCTCTGTGTTTTCTCAGTACGTAGTTAAAATCAATTTTCAGTTGTCTATAATGAAAAAGGAGCGCGGGTTGTAGGAAAACAAAATAATAACAACAGAAGAATACTCATTTGCAATGGGGATATTACAAGTGGTATTTAAAATATGCTTATGCAGGTTCTCGTAGAGATTGAGCTGAAGCTGCATACATTAACATATCTTTGCGAATAGAGAGAGAGTCAAAATTACTTTATTTAAAATAAAAAAAAACTTTTAGCCTTTTAACCTTTTTTTTACAGCTAGAAAAAACTTTTTAGCTGTAATTATTTCTCCAGTCAGTTAATTTGAATTACCTTCATTAAATAAATTTCATAAATATGAATATGTGTGTACATCCATACATACATGTTATGCATAACGTACTGTTAATACCTATATCCTTTTGTTTTCTTGAAATACTGTGCCACTCTAATTAAAATTTTATAGAACGTAACTCCTTTTTTAGTGCAGCGAGATAGATTCAACATTCGCGGATTTGACATTCGCGAGGTTTTCCTGGAACGTAACCCTCGCGAATGTTAAGGGATTACTGTATATATATATATAACCACACACAAGATTTGCTGGTATTAGAATATATGATTCATTTCCGTAATAAAACAAGTACATTTTAAGTTGGCAACATTTTATCTTTTATTGACATTGACTGAAAATTCCAATGGGAAACTTAAACCTAGATTTGAAAATTTCAGAACTCGAAATCTATATTTAGACTTTTTTTCCATTTAATAGTTATGTCTCCGGAAACATCTATCTAAAACACTGTCGGTAGATTATAGGATTGCTATAATTAAACAATTTTACTATAGAAATTCAGTTTTTAACACTTTCCAACCTAGTTGAAAAGTGTTTATGACTTCGGTTTGTCTGGCCGTCTGGCCGTCTGGCCGTGCTCTAACTCCCGTAAATATGCTCGGATTGCTCTGCAATTTTTATATGTTATAGTCGTTATCTATAGCATGTTCCCTATTTCAACGGAAGTGTGTAGCACTTATAGTTTTTTTACAGGGACACTCAAAAGAATTTCGTTACATTGCGGTCTATGGGGAAAAATCATTTGCGGTTTATTTAAATAATGTTTCACTATTTTAAACGCATTGAAATTTATATATATCACTAAGGTGCATTACAAGAGGCTTACTACAGAATATTGTGTGTATAGAAGTCATCGTTCATTTACAGGGACACACAAAAGAATTCTCTACTGTATGTTAACAATAATTCCTGGAAGTGCGTTTTAAGTTACTGATCGCGATTTTAATTTTAACTCGCTTTTTGTCTTTTACGTGGTGTGTATAAATTCTGTAGATCCTATACAGGGAAGCACAAAAGTTCGTGAACACATTTCCGTATTATTTAACTCCAGACGGAGAATGTTAAACTGTGCTGCGCGTTTCCTAAATGAACTAAAATTTAGCATTCTATGTAGTATATATAGAAATCTATAGATCCTATACAGGGCTGAATAAAAGTATTCGGATTACTTAGATGTTATCTTTTAGCTTATTAAACGGTATGATTTGTAAAATTATTTTGGAAGCGTTGGAAAGTGTTACATAATCTATGCTTGACGCATGATTTTTCGTTCTTGTTAAATTTAGTAATACGGAAATAATTTGACTCCAGGACATAATCACCATGGCAACCTAGAATCATTACCTATCATGGGGTATCATTGAATGAATTGTGTATATGATAGGATTTAATAGAATGAAGAAAACTTATATTAATATCGTTTTAAGTTTTGATTCGATTTTCATAAAATTTGAAATAGCTCAACAAAATTCTGCAACGATTCTATATATTAAATTTCAAACCATTCGGTTGGGTAGTTTTTTGTGCTGTTATATGCGGACAGACGGACGGACCAGATGACTACTATAGGTGCTACGTATTTATATAGTAATTACGAACGCACCTAAAAAGGGGTCTTATGATATGTGGTAAGCGCGCACACACACGCATATATAAAGTGCGTGCGTGCAATATGAAAATATGTGCAGTACTGCAGGATATACGGAAACTGAGATAGCTGAAACATTTTTCTGTAGCTTCTGGTGTTTTTTCCCTTTCCTTTTGCATTTTTTCACGAACCAGTCTAATCATCAAAGTTTAAAACAAAAATAGCTAAAAAAAAACTTTTAAATTTAAAGTAAGTGACATTAACATTAATTTTATGTTTCTTTAGTATTCATTGATATATTTCTTTTTTTTTAATTTAAAATCTTCAATTTTTTCCTCCACCAGAGCTCAAATCTCCCTTTTTAGTGAAATTCCAATCAGAAACAGAGTAAAAGGCATAAGAGTATATCCAACATTATTTTTATTTATTTATTTTCTCATTCTGGACGATTTGAGAGTAAATATCCGGATCTCATATATTATTGATATTTGTCTGGAAATGCAGGCTCGGAAAACGTTAATGTGTTTTATATTCAAATTTCTCTTTTCCCGATTCTACCATAAATACTCGCAGCGCATTCGAAATTTGCGTTGAAATGTACGTTCGTAAAGGAAGTTAATTTATTCATGTTTTTGTATTACTATGGTATATATTTATACTATCTTGCACTGGTGCAGCGAAGGGAGGTATATTTAGGGGTTTAATTAAAACCATTCCCTGACCAATTAAAATCCGATAAGATGCTAACAAAAAAACCCTTGGGGTTAAGGCGATTCTCAAATTTCTTGCTTAACAACGCGAAAATTTCTGAGACACTTAAACGTAAAGGTATAAAATTAGCAGGCCGGACTATTGAAGCGATTTGGGATGGAATGGCGTTTACCATTTTTTGATAAATAAATTACTTATCGAGTTATAAGCTATTGTTGTCACGTGAAGACGAGTTGTTCTCCTTTCTCGTGCAGTCGCGTCTAGAAATTCGGTTCAAAACACCAAGTTTGACAGTATTTTCTGATAAATCTCTTGTCTTTATCAAAAAAGAAAAAAAAAGAAAAACGCCATTCGATTACATAGTTTCTTTTCTGAATAAAAACACCTGCCAATTTCATGCGTTTCCGAACAAAAATGAATTGAGAAATGTATCAGAAAGTAGCTCATTTTGATTTAACAAATCAACCTTACAGAGGTTTTCAAAAAATGTTATTATTTTTAGGCTCAACGCGAAACATTTTGGTACATTCACGGGCTCATTTTTAAACGTAAAAGCATGAAAATGATAAGTTTGACTATTGCAGTGACTTGGCATCAAATATAGGGTTTGTTTTCATTTTTCGATAAATGTATTACATCTTCAATTATAAGCGATTGCTTTCTCATGACAGCATTTCTTGTGCTGTTTGGTCCGGAAATTTGATTTAAAACACCCACAAATACGACAGCATTTTCTGAAAAATCGTTTGCTTTTATCGAAGAAAGGAAAATACTATCCGATTTCATAGATTCTAAGTAAGAACACCCGCCAATTTCATCCACTTTAAGTTTAAAAATAATTTCGTGAATGAGTCAGAAAATAACCATTTTGAATTTGAATATAGCCTTAAGATGAATACATAATTTGTAAATCAAATACAGCCAAAACATTTAAGCATAGAACTGGTTTCGAGGTTTCATTATAGAAACTTCTTCTTCAATGCAAAATGAATGAAACAATAATTACTTCTTGTTTCATTCATTTTGCAATAGACTATACAATAGAGTAGTAGTTACAATAGAATAGTAGAAAAATACGTGCGGGTTTTTTTTTTTTCTCCTTGAGTGCCTGTTAGGTAGATTTCGTAAGAAATACTACCTATTACATTCTCCCCTAAGTTGGAATTTTTGAAACATTTTTGCAGATCTACGCCGATTATAACTCCCAGAGCCCAAAACCACCCTCAGTTCAAAACTTTATATCTATCTATCTATGTCACTTATTTATGGACACGATAACTCCCATAATTCTGCACAAATCTCTTCCAAACTGATACATAAAATCAAGGGGTATAAAATCTCGGTCAAGTTCGTTAATGGGCAAAATCGAACCAGGGTGGGGGGGGGATAGGGGGATTTTTGTGAAAATAGAAAAACCACATAATTTCTTAATTATGATACGTATCGAATCCGTTTAAAGTTATTATTCCTTCTAGGAAAAGGGCCGAAAATTTATGTATGACAGATGCCGAAAATTTATGTATGACAGATTTTTGATATCATTAAAAATGGCCCCAAGGGGGGAAAAAGGGGGATTTTAGAAGAAAAAAATTCATAACTTCGTCAATTCACAAAATATCCAATCCGCTTAAATTTATTGTAAATCCTCTTAATATTATCTAAAACTTTTATATTGACAAGTTTTTTATAGGACCAACCCTTATAGCAAAAACAAAATAAAAACAAAAAAATGCCTGCCGGCTCGCCTGCAAACAAGTTAGGTTTCGAAGTGGGCGGTTTGAACTACCGCATCATGGCAAAAAGGTCATTTCTTCCGCAATTCCCAACAAACACGCGCCCCACGGTGTGCCTGTAGGCCGAGCCGTCAGGGATGTTTTTAACTGTGTATTTTGTGTATCATCATTTTAATGAGATCTCCTTCTTTTGTTTTGTATACAGGCTGCCCAGAAGACGTCCCAAATCGACGTGACCCAGTACGAAGCGCTGCAAAAGTGCAACGATACCCTGAAGCAGCGACTCGATGATCTGCTGAAGACTGCCAATGACCTGCAAGATGCCGTGAGTTATGCCTCCCCTTTTTTTTTGTCTTTCTTTAAAACCTTACAAGCTGTTTAATTGTGTCAGCCTGTCAGGTCTAAAATTTTTCTCTATAATGTTAAACCTATTTGCAAGGAATGCATTCATACAAATTTTTTTAATATCTCATCAGAAAATTAATATTTTTAATTTATTTTTACACTATTTTATTTAACTTAACTTGGCTCATGTATTTAAAGATGGAATTTTGTAATCGATTTTTCATTAAGTTCTCGATATGCTAGAATTATAAACATTATGTACATTTTGAGGTATTTTTTTCATTAGCCGAGACAGGCGATTAGTCGCCAAATATTATTTTATGGTTGCAAATGTATGCAATTTCCAATAACAATGGGAGTTAAGTATGTGCCAAACTACACTCGCTAAAATAAGCTAACTGGCTGTGAAACTGCAAGTATGAAATATTTTACACACTAAAAAGTCTCAATAATCAAGAATGCCTTCGGCGTCTACAAATAGCATATAGAAATAAAGCTCCATCTCGTGCCACTGTATTCAGATGGTTTGCAGAATTTAAAAGAGGTCGAAATTCCTTCCCGGGTGAAGAACACACAGGAAATCCTTTGACAGTTGTAGCCACAGAAAATGTGACGGCCGTACGAAAAATGTTAATGATAATCGCTTTATCTACCAAATGATACAGGAGAAACTTAACATTGGATCCACAGTTATACATAAAATTATTCATGTGGAACTGCATACGAAAAAAATTTGTTTGTCTTTGTGTCCCCATAATGTAACAGAACACCAAAAAGCAGAGCGTGTCAGAATCGGTAAAGAAACCAGGGCCGAAACTAAAAGGGGGGGACAAAGGGGCATGTGCCCCGGGCGCCAGAACGGAATGTGGCGGGGAAGGGGCGAGGGGGGGACGCCAAATAAAAATTTGGTTTGTCGTTTGATTTAAAAAAAAAACCCATAAAATTTAGGTAAAAATGTTTTGCAGCTGGAAAATCCAGAAGAAAAACTGAGCCAAGTCCATTAAAACTGACAAACAGACAAAAAGATTGGCGAGGTCGGGTGACAGCCCGGATCACTATAAAAACTAAGGGGTGGTAAATACGCAATTAATATATATATATATTACAATTACTTTTTTTACATCCAGATCTTGGAGCGATTGCCCCGGACACTAAACACTAAGAGGTGGTAAATTCACAAAATAAAATACTTAGTAGAAACTTAATAGTTCTTTTTTCTAAGTCACTATTATAATTTTGAAAATTAGTGTTAGGTTCAAAAAAAGCATCTAGACATATCAGTCTATTAATAGGAATAACGGTATAAGTGATAGTTCCATGAAATTGGCTGTAGATAGCACACAGAGATGTTTTACGGTATTGGATTGGAATTAATTGTTATACCTACAGAAAATCCGGATTCTTCAAATATTAAGACACTGTGACTCATATCACTATGACTTCAAAAAACCGCTCAATTGTAATGTAATACTACAACTGTAGTAAAATATGTGGAAATGAAATCTGTCTATAACGGAATCTTGTCTTAACTGAAAAAAATTACATGGTCAAAGAATATCAACAATTATACATGCTGAGACGGGGATTAGCGAGATTTTTTCCTGTTCCTTTCGATTCCGGTTTCACAGATTTTATTAAATAAGTATTATTTGACAAAACTGATTACATTGTTCAATATTACGTATTTTATGATTACATATTTTTAATTTAAAAATAAGTTAGCTATTAGTAACATAGTAAAATTATCTATGTAAATTTACTTTGCGGAAGAGGGGGACGGAGACGCCAAAATCCATATTTGTACCCCGTGAAAAAAGCTAGTTTCGGCCCTGAAAGATACCCTAAAATTATTCAATGATGGTGGGCACCGTATTATTTCTAAAATCTTAACTAGTGATGAGACGTGCGTACTTTTTTTTTCTTTTTTTTTTTTTTTTTTTTACCTTTCAACCCGTCAAGAAAGTAAAATGTGGATCTATAAAGATTACCCCAAACCAACAATGGTGAAAATACAACGAGCAATGAAAAAGTATGCCGTGCTCTTCAGAAGTACAGTACTGATCAAAACCATAAAGCTAAAGGGACAGAAAACAGTTACAGCTAATTGTTACACCATTAAGTGTTTTCCAGAAATTCTTCAAAGGTGAATGTTAGAGAACTCATGCTTCAACATGACAATGTATCTTCTCATTCACGAAGGATTACAGTCGAATTTCATAAAAAAAAAAAAAAAAAAAAAAAAAAAAAAAAAAAAAAATCAAAGTGATAGAACATCCACCCTATTCTCCTGATCTTGAAATGTGTGACTTTTGGCTATTTTTTAATCTAAAAAAAGGCGTCGTTTTCATTCCAAATATGAGATTGATCAGGAATTATAAAAACATATTTGTCATCTATTCCAAGAAGTGGGTGGCTTAATGCAATTTTATCTTTAGAAAATTCGCCTACAAAAGTACACTGATCTTTGAAGGAACTACTTTGAACACTCCCAAGAGTTGGTAAGTTTAATTTGTACCATTTAGAAGTCTCTCGAAAATTTCAGTAGACACTCGTACATATTTAATATTTAACGTGTTAAGAGGCTACTTCATTCAGGCGAAAACACCCGCTCGCTAATGTTAATCCTATGTAGGAAATAATTTACGATATCTCGTTCGCATTTCAATATTTTTAAATGATTTTTTTTTCTTGCATTGGATATCTGAGGTCAATCTCTATGCACACTCCTTTGTACTTTTTCGATTTTAATTACAAGTTTTTTTTATTAAGATACTTTCACTTTCGGAACCGGTTTCGAAAGTGAAAGTATCCTCAATAAAAGTCCCGCAGTGGCGCGGACGGTAAAGCTCGGCTCTCGTAAGATCGCCGAAAGCCAATCAGCATCGACCACGGTCAATGTTTGGAAGGGTGCATCGTCTATCCTCTCTCGTCTGCCTCTGCTGTGGGACCGTGTACGTTAATAAGAGCTGGTGCACGTTAAATCTGTTCGTGGCTCCAAAGTCCTCCAAGTTCTGTATAAGCGCTACCTCTGGGGGTGCCAATCCAGATGCAGGTCTCTCATCTGGAATTGGTTCAAAATTAGGAGACCTGGGGGGGATAGTACAATAGACCTCCGGTCGCGGTGCTTTGGCTTTCGAGCCTCCCCCACAGTAATACAGTAATACAGTAATCCTCAATAAAAAAAAACGTGCAACAAAAATCGAAAAAGTACAAAGAAACGTACATAGAGATTGACCTCAGCTATCCAATGCAGAAAAAAAAATCATTTAAAAATATTGAAATGCGAACGAGATATCGTAAATTAATTCCTCCATAAGATTAACATTAGTGAGCGGGTGTTTTCGCCTGAGTGAAGTAGCACCTCTTAAAATCGGAACGAAGCTGACGAGCTATGGGAAATATTTTAATACTTTAAATAAAAGTCATCAACAAACAAAATAACTCCGAAATTATATTCTAAAAGAAAATTCTTAAATCACCATTATGTTATTTTCAGTTATTTGAGATGGTTTCGAAATTTCAGTTTTGAGAATCATATTAGTTCGTCGGTTTTATAATCTGCCACTCTAAATGAACACTTTTCATCCTTTTTGATCCACTAACCAATAACATTGAAATTTAACTAAGACATCACATGGATATTAAAATTTACACATTAAACATGGTTGCATGATTTGAACGTACTGCACTTGAGCTTCCAATTTATCTACATTTCTATTTAAGTTTATTTCATTAAGGAATTTGGGAAGTAAAAAAGGAGGGAAGAATTCAGATGGTGGTGGATTCACACATCATAGGGATAAGGAGCGTGATATGAATTTCGTATACCAATTAGTGATATATCACTTTTAACACTTTCCAACAATAGTTGAAAAGTGCTTATGAATTCGGTTTGTCTGTCCGTGCTCTAAATGGGGTAAATATACACAGATTACTATGTAATTGATATATGTCATTGAGGATTTCTGTGGCATGCTCTGTATTTGAACATAAAGTGTGATATAACATTTATAGTTCGTTTAGAGGGAGACTCAAAATAATTAAATTACATTATGGTATATGGTTAAAAATCGTTTGCAATGTAGTTTAATAATGTTACACTGTTTCAAATTGAAATTGTTATACATCACTAATATGCACTACAGGATGTTTACTGTAGAATATGATGTGCATGGTATTTATCGCTCATTTACAGGGATAAGCAAAATGCTCGGCTGTCTATGAGCGATAATTGCTGGAAGTGCGTTTTCAGTTGTGGTATGCGTTTTTAAATTTAACTAATTTTTTGCATATTACGTGTTGTGTATAAATTCTGTAAATCCTATATAGAGTTGCACAAAAGAATCCTATTCTGTGTATTGACGGAAACTGCTACAGAATAATTTTCAACTCTGCTATGCGTTTCCTAACTGAACTAAACTTTAGCATACTATGTAGTATATATATATATATATATATACAAATCTATAGTTCATATACAGGACATCACAGGAGAATTTGAATATTTTTCCGATTATAGACGGTAATTGCTATGGGTTTTCAAATATATTATGCGTTTTTCAAATAGTTATTTTTAAATATCCTTTTTCACCTTATTTAACGGGGTAGTTTTGTTACAGTATTCTGAATGTATTGGAAAGTGCTCTATAATCTATGCTTGACGCATGATTTTTCTTTCTTTGTTTTTATCGTTGTAGTTTTTAATGTCGCTATTTACGAAGAGATACTTGAACTCGTATTTTTCTAACTGTCATACTTTATAAAGTTTCTGAAAGTATTATTTTTCCCCTCTTTTGTGTATGTGTGTGTTTGTGTGTGTGCGCTTGTGTATATGTGTGTTATTGTTAGTGTTAACATCAGCATCAATATGTATGTAACTCATCTTCTATTGAAAATAACGTGCAGCACCCCGTAAAAGACATTCACGAGCTTTTTTCGTTTATTTTACGAAATTTTAAATAACAAAATCATCCTAACCGTAACAATATATTTTTTGTTTAGTAGATAATTTATTTCGCTTCTGATGAAAGGGCTGATCATAAATCCCTCCTTCTATAACTTTCGCCAATTCTGCTCTTACATCTTTTACTACATCAAAATACGACCTACAGCAGAAAAAAAGTAATAGGATCTCTTTTTGTTTCTACAAAATAATTTCAGGCATATTTTACTTTCCAGGGATAAACTTAATAGCCGGAAGGATATTGATGAGAGACGTTACAAGATTTTAGGAGCTGTGTAAAAATTGCCATATTCTCCGGATGACTTTTTCTTGATTTTCATTCTCGTCACGTGAGTTTATTGGGGATTAAATGCGTCGGACATCAGGGATCAGCTAACGTCTTTGTTCGCTGCTCGGCATAAAAATAAAAGGAATAAAATGTCATTGTTCATTAAATGTTAAAAAGAACTGGGGTGAAAGAAAGAAATGTTTTTTCTTCTTCCTTTTTCTTTTTTGTGTGTGTTAGCATCACTTGTGTGTGATTTGGCATCACTTTTATCCTTCTTCTAATGCAAATGACGTGCAACACTCTATAAATCCATTCACAAGCCGATACCGTTTTTCATTCATGAAATCTATTTAAAATGTCAAAAAGGAACAAAAATCCTGCATCAAGCATAGATTATGAAACACTTTTCAACACATTTTTTTTCTTCTTTGGGCAGGTTCGAGTCAGTCTCTTTTTAACACTTTCCAACCTAGTTGAAAAGTGTTTATGACTTCGGTTTGTCTGGCCGTCTGCCGTCTGGCCGTGTTCTAACTCCCGTATATATGCTCGGATTGCCTTGCAATTTTTATATGTTATTGTCGTTATCTATAGCACGTTCCCTATTTCAACTGAAGTGTGTAGCACTTATAGTTTTTTTACAGGGACACTCAAAAGAATTCCGTTACATGACGGTCTATGGTGAAAAATCATTTGCGGTTTATTTTAATGATGTTACACAATTGCAAACACATTGTAATTGATAAATATCACTAAGGTGTATTGCAAGAAGCTTAATATGGAATAGGGTGGGCATAGCACTTATAGTTAATTTACAGGGACAGTCAAAAGAATTCCGTTACATTACGTCTATGGAGAAAAATCGTCGGCGGTTTATTTAAATAATGTTTCACTATTTTAAACACATTGAAATTTATATATATATATCACTAAGGTGCATTACAAGATGCTTACCACAGAATATTGTGTGTATAGCAGTCATCGTTCATTTACATGGACTCACAAAAGAATTCTCTAATGTCTGTTAACAATAATTCCTGGAAGTGCGTTTTAAATTACTGAACGCGATTTTAAATTTAACTCACTTTTTGTTTATTACGTGGTGTGTATAAATTCTGTAGATCCTATACAGGGATGCACAAAAGTTCGCGAACACATTTCCGTTTATTGACAGAAACTCCAGAAGGAGAATTTTAAACTGTGATACGCGTTTCTTAACTGAACTAAAATTTAGCATCCTATGTAGTATATATACAAATCTATAGATCATATACAGGGCTGAATAAAAGTATTCGGATATTTTTCCGAATATTCTATACGTTGGAAATTCCTGAAATTATGTTTTTAAATATGTTATGCGTTTTCCAAATTGTTTACTTAGATGTTATCTTTCAGCTTATTAAACGGTATGATTTGTAAAATTATTTTGGAAGCGTTGGAAAGTGTTACATAATCTATGCTTGACGCATGAGTTTTTGTTCTTGTTTTAAGTATATTTTCGCTTTCGGCTTCGATTATGGTTTTTTGCGGGTCGGGTACACTTTAATTAATTTATTTATTTTAATGAAGTACAGAATAGTTTTTTCATTGAAAAAAAACTAAATGAATGAGTGTTTATATTCGTTTTTCTTTATAAAAGATAAAATTAATATCAAAGGCATGATTGTAGATGATTTTTCCATAATTGGATAAAAAATGTGTCTTTTTTTCCGTTTAGGATTTCAGGTTGAAGAAAATTGTTTTAATGGATTTGGGTCATGCTTTGTAGTTTCGGTTTGTTCAGATTGATTTTTCGAGTTTGGAGTCGCATATAATCAGGATTGCCAGAATTTTATTTTAGACAAACGGAAATTTTATCATGTGAAGTATAAAAAAAAAAAAAAAAAAAAAGGAAGATATAACAACAACAAATCAGGATTATGAAGAAAAAGCGGATAAATTTAAACAAACATTTAAATAGTTCAAAATGTTTATTTGTATGAGATTATTTAAGGTGAATCACCCTATAATGGTAAAACACAAAGTAAGAAATTATTTATCTATCATAATAATAATATTAAATGAGTAAGTATTGTTAAAAAAAAAGTGATTCTTGGCTGACAAACCTTCCTATTTTTGAGTATCACTATTTTCGAATAGAAATATTTGCTTTATTTAATGATAGATATTTACGATTAAATAAGACGAAAATTACTGTTCAGAAATAAAGGTATTCAAAAATCGGAAGTTTTAGCAGCTATTCTAATTATATTTTGGTGAAGAATTTACTTCCTTGAGAATTCCTTTCTGTTGCTTAGTACAGGGTGGTTATAAAATAAGTATCCCTATTTGGAGCTGTCTGTAGCTTGAAGGAATAACCCGAATGAAACCAAAATCGGTACCCATACTATTCGAGAAGGGGGAAGGAGAATGGAACAATAAAAAAATAGTTACAATAATCGGCAACAGATGGCGCTATGGGTCCTGTCGCTGCCAACGCCGTTGTAATCATTAGTAAAATCAAAACGCGGTCATTTCTGCCATTAACGTTGTACGACATGGCTCTCAGTTTACCAGATCGCGCTTTAATTTTTAAACTATTCTACGTTAACAGCTCAAACAGTGCAGCTGCTTTACGTGAATTTAGGCGTGTGAAAAGAATGCGTAAAGAAAAAGGTCCTTTGACACCGCGTGCAGTGAGGACTGGAGGTATCGCAAACCTCAATGACTTAAAAGATCGCATATCACAACATGTGCGAAACATCACTCCTGATGCGTTACATTCCGCAGTTGAGCACGTCGTCCACCGCCTGGATTGTGTCTTGCAGCACAATAGTCATGTGGAACCTGAACTTGATCGGCACCGCCATGCGAAATCTTAACCCCATTCACTGTAACATTTTCCAATAAATTAGGTATGCCATTCGGTTTTGTGCCTTAATTCTTTGTTCTTGTATTGCACATTACATTTCACACACAAAAGCGCCATCTGTCGACGATTATTGCAATTATTTTTTTACTGTTCTATTCTTCTTCCCTCTTCTCAAATAGTCTGTGTACAAATTTTGGTTTCATTCGGGTTATTCCTTCAAGCTACAGACAGCTCCAAATAGGGATACTTATTTTATAACCACCCGGTATATTGGTGAGTAACTAGATAGTGAAATGATTTAATTCGAACTTTATGACTGAATATGAAGATTTGTACTTTTCTTTAGACCCTTTTAAATTTATTTTAGAAAATAACAATTGCCCAGAAAAATTGGAATCAAGAATGCTTAAAAACAATTAAAATCTTAAAGAATTTAAAATGTTAGAAATTATAATATAATATTCTTTAAAATCATCCCATTTGTTTAATTCATTTTATTGGATCTTTATTAGTATCTTGGATCTTATACTAATATAAATACTATTTAAAAATATACATAAAAAATGATTTTGTAATTTATTTCAATCTCTCAGTTCTAAGTAATTAAAATTAAATTTGGATTATTGTCCGACAGCGACGCAATTATAGCGCCCTCTATAAGCGGTTTGAATCGCTGGTGGTCACGCACTACAAATAGGCAGTTCTGATTGGTGGAACTATCCTGACTTCATCAGCTGAATGCAACTTCCCTATATTTTAGCGGGATTAAACAAATACCCAAAAGCAACAAATATATATTAACTACGAATACAGAATTGCTAAGAATTTAGAATTGCAAATTTTTATTAAATTAAACTAAAAATGAAATCCTGTTGCCAACTTGCATGATATGAAATAAACAGTATTTGTATTTTGTTTGCTAAATCCAAATGGCAACGCATGAGTCGTCTGCTTTTGTTTACAAATTTATTTGTTTTTAAAGCATTTGATTGTTTTTCACTCTATAATCATGACTGATTCTTGGAAAAATACAATATTAGATATTAAAAAAACAGTCTGCATTTTGTATCTAGAAAATGGAAAGTCCATCAGAAATGCTGCTGAATTGTTTAATTTAAAGTGTTCGCAGTCTTTGACATAGCTAAACGCTATTTGGCAGATTATACCGGGTGATTCAAAATAAATGTTATGGTCGATTATCTCCTACATCGCTGATGATAGAAAAAAGAAACGGCACAGATGTCATATACGCACCACGTTGGCGCGAATTTTTTCCCCCCGCCAATTTAGCGAAAAAAATAATTTCTTGTTTATTTACTTTATTTTTTATTTTAATTCTATAAATTATTTTTATCATGTATATCAATATTTATTTATATCAAACTGTCATTTATTTATTTTTATTTCCTTTTTTTAAATAATAGAAGCTATTTCATTTATATTTATTACTTACTAAATACCCTGCTATTTTTGCATGCTATTTGTGACTAATATTCAAAAACAAAGTTTTCGCCAAATTAGCGGAGGAAAAAATCGCGTCATCATGGTGCGCATATGACATCTGTGCCAAAGAGACCTCCCAAATACAAAAAGTAAGAAATCAAGTTCGGCTTTTATATATGACATTTTTTTTGTGAGGGACTGTATTATTAAAATTCAAAATATAGTTTTACATATGGTCTCTGGGTACTATAAGTTATATTTTGATAACTTTCTTTATGCTCTAATAAGTACAACAGTAAAAATTACATTCTTAAACGACCAAAACTCACCGAGTTTATGATACTCTGAAGTTTATGGAATTTTGGAGTTTTCCAGCACAAAGAAAATCGTCTGTCAGTTTTTAGCTCTGCAAAACTTTGAAATTTTGTTAACTTCACTGTATCATAGCTCGGTAAGTTCTGGTCATAGACTTGCAGATTTTTTACTTTTGTACCAGCCAGAGCACATTTTTTTTTTTCTAAATTTATTACATTGTCCTCTAAAAAAACCCCATTTTTTGAAATTTTTGCAAAATAAAGTCTAATAAAGAATGTAAAAAAAAATTAACATGGCTAAATTTTTACAGTTTGTTCTTACTAAGATTTAATGTTGAGCATTTTTCATTTTATCACTTTATTACAAAGTGGCAGCCAACTAAGCAATAATAATAAAAAAAAAAAAAAAAAAAAAAACTTTTTTCAAAAAATAATCTATGTTACCTGAATAAAACCCACAACTGACATAATGAAGCATTTTATTACATATTAATGGTTTAACATAAAACAATTAAAAATTTATGTAGATCATTCTAAAATTTTATTATAACAAGAAAATCTGTAAAAATGAAGCTTATGTCAATAAAAAGTTAAAATATCAGTGCAAATTCACCTTGTTTAATAATTAAAATTCATAAAGATGCACAACTAAATGTAAATATATTGCTTGAAGGTGTGTAAAAACATACATAAAACATTTAAAAGCACATTAAAGTCCTTTTAAAGATTCAAAACATTTTCAACCCCTGATCAGTGAAAAACTAATAGTTAGGTGAATAGTTAGGTTGTTGTCTCTTTGCATTTTTCTAGCGTACCCGGAACAAACCATTTTACTTCAAGGGTGTGGAATATAAGGTGGGATGGGAAAGGTCATTCAATATTTCAAAAATAAGTTAATAAGTAAAATGGTTTGTAAAATGGTTACCTGTAACTTTTCGGTTCAAAGAAATGACTTTCATTGCCTTCAGCAGAGGTACTACCGGGTTATCTTGTAGGTAAAAGTATTAGAAAAGATATGCGACAGCCATTTTGAATTCATTCTGCACACATTTGGTCTGTGAGCTGAGACATCTGAATTCTAAATTCAGTGTGTTTTCTGTTTGTAACCTCTGTTACATGAATTTTAAATTTAAATATTGTCATTTGAATTAAAGTTTAAGTTTTATTATATAAAATTAAGTTGAATAATTTAAATAAATGCAATATTTACGTATTTTTATACAACTGTAGAAAATACAATTTTTTTCTTTGTTAAATGTAACATCCTGTAACTTCTGTTACTACATATTTGTAACAGAAGTTACACTTTTCATCAGTAACTAATAAATTATATATTTTGCTGCAACAGAAAAGTTTATTGTAAAGTTTATCAGCAATATGCAGCCTGTAAACATTGCCATAAAAATTTGAGTGAAGTGAAGCATTAATTCAATCCATATAGACTTTTCAGAGAACTATGCATGCAAACTGGCACAGAAAGTATAAAGTTACCACTTTGGGTGTTCTAGGAATCAAATAACCCTGTATACTGGTCTTACCTATATTGATGGTCAGGATTTGCCTGTTTCCTTTTGCACAGTTTCTGCAAATGGGAGGCATAATTCAGCTGCAATATGGGCTCATCTTGAACCTGTTTGCAAGCTGATTAAGAAAACATCACCACAAGTCCAAGTTCTTAATTTTTTTCCAGATAGAGCAATTACACAATATAGGCAAAATCAGAGCTTTTATTTCTTGAACTTAACCAACTTTTTTATTTCGGCTTCAAACTAGCAATATGGTCCTTTTTCGAGGCTTGCCAAATTAAAGGGGGCAGCTGCTGGTGTAGGAGCAGCTGTAAAAAGAAAAGCTGATAATCTTGTTGCTTATGGGAAAGACATTGTTGATGCCATAAATTTCTTTGAATGAATCAATAAAGATAAAAGTCTTTTTAATTGAAGAACATGACATCGATTTTATAGAACATTTAGTTCAGTGCTGTTTTGAGGCAGATGATGGCCTCATTTACCACTTCTAGTGATAGAAAATCTTTTCATGCATGCAAAACAAGGTAGGGGAGACCGGTACACACTGGACCTATGGACACAGTGGACCACCCCCTATTATTTATTAAAATTTTTTTTAAGCTTCTCTTCTATCCTAATAGACAACAGCACTGCAATGATTATTTATAGCCTTCAGAAAATATGTTTAGCTCAGATTGAACTATTTTATCCTGATTGGTTGTTTTGAGCTTCTAAAAGTAAAACTTTTCATCATCCTATTTTTATTTTTTTAGTAATTAAAGGTTGTAGATAAATAAAATAAAACAGGTTTTTTGGAAAGCTAAGATACTTGTTTTTATTTTACTTTAAAGTTAATATGTTTAAAAGAAAGCTATAGACAATATTAATATGATTATTTATTGAACTTCAACATGGGGTACAGTGGACCACCCACTCCTGGGGCACAGTGGTCCACAATCCACTCTGCTCCTGTTATGCAGAATGTTCAAAATATTTAATAATTGCTTATTTTCTATAAGGAAATATTGTTTTAAAGTAGTTATTTAATTGTAAAATAAAGTAAAAAAATAAAAATAACAATTTATTTAACATAGTAAGAAATATTTTGTTTTATATTTACTGCCTTTGATAAATATAACTGTTGTCTAATTGTTGATGATTCTATTCAAGTAAGATTCATGAGACGCAAATTGAATGGAATTCAGTTTATTTCTCCCGAGACTGTAGATGAATCTGCTGTTGATGTCAATGATTTCATAATGTTGCTCTCAGACCTAAAATTATTTCTTGAAAATTCCAGGCTCAATCTTACTCATAAGTACTTTGGAATTTCATTTGCAAATTTGAATGTGCGCTGATTTTTTTGTACTTAAGTAATAACTTCAACTAAATTGCAATTGTTCCTGTATTAATCTGTTATTATTTTCAAAATATAATTAATTTTTTGTTTTTGTGTCAAAATTTATATTACTATGTTATTTTGCGGGTGAAGGGGCAACAAAAAAGAATTAGATTAATGAAAAATAGATTTATATTGTATTTTAGATAATACCTAATAGTGGTGCACTGTACCCCGGTGGGTGGACCAGTGTATATAATTTTTTTTTTTTTGAAAAATGTATTGAAAACTATGTTGTGAGAAAATTATGATGGATGTAAGAAGGTTTAAGGAATATTCAAAAATATTTTCATACAGATCGGTCAGTCCATTAAAAAAAATGTTAACTGAAAAAGTGGTCCACTGTGTACCGGTCTCCCCTAAATATTCTGAAATTTTCATTAAAGTTTCTTCCTTATCATTAAAATTATGAACAATAATCCAGATTCGGTTCTATGATGTTCTGTGTTGGTTGAATAAATGGATTGTAATGCTGGCTTCCTGTACAAAAATTGTCTCTTGTAATGTGCTTTACTACCTCTTAAAGTTAGTCGTATTTTAATTTAAACACCCTGTATATGTAAAATACAATAAGAAAAAAAAAATCAGAAAACATTTTTATTTATTTTAAATAAAATAAAATGACAAAAGAAGAAGAAAAATTATGAAGTAGAAATTAAATTATTAGAAATATATATTATAAAAAGAAAATGCTATAAATCAAAATTTTTATGAAAAAAAAACATCAATTAAAATATTTGAAATAAAATTATTAATAATAAATTAAATATTAATTTCAGTTTCTCTCAATGCTTAAAAAATTGAGAAAGTGTAAGCCAACTGATAAGAACTAATTTAAAATTTTTCAGAAAATATTTTGCACTATTTACTCATATTGAGGATGAAAATTTAATGTTTTAGGAAGTTCGTTTGCAAAAGCGGGATTCTGAGATACAACAGTTGAAAGAAGAGTTAGACAACAAGCTTCTCATATGTGCTGATTTGGTAAATATAATTTGTTTTCCCATGATGCCCTTTTTCAAATAATTCTTATAAATTTAGTTATTATGCATGCAATTAATTATTATTTTTATTATTATAAGCTTTTATTTTCTTTTTCTTTTTCTTCTTAATCTAAGTTATACAGTACAGTTCTCTTAAATCCAGAATGCATTAATGTTAATCCTACAAGTAATTTTTCCCATTGTTACTTTTGCTTTGCTACTTTGGATGACCGTACCAATAAATTTACTCAAATTTTTTTAGAAATTTATACATGAGAGATTGTATTATTTTAAGTTTAAATTATAGTTTTACGCTATTAGTAAATTTGTGATATCTAGATTAGATTTTGAGAAATCTTTTACTATGATAGAGATGCAGTCTGGTGTGTTGTAAGAAGCTAAAATGCTATTCAATCAGAAATTTTGAAAAACATTTCCAGCCTATATTTACTTGACATCAATTGTTTCTGACAATATATAAATAACAGAATAAAATGTATTAATTTATTTTATATATACTTTTTTCAATCCCCCCCCCCCCTTAAGCAAAGATCCAGATAGATAACACCAATAACTTAATTTTTTCTACTCTGTATCTTTCATGCACTATATTTTGGCAAATTGGCCAATAGTGAAACTTATTTAATCATGTAATTTAAAATTGTACTGGTGTAAAAATTTTGTAACTTTTTCTTCAGATGTCCTTAAATTTTACCAAGCATGAATTATATATCCTACCCCATCCATCCTGATAGAAGAAAATGAGACTGGAGACATATATTCCAGAATTATAATTCTGGAACATATGTCCCTAGTCTTGCATTTTAATTGCTTTCCTGAATGAAAATTCAGATTGCTGATGATCAGAGCTTTTTTATCCAATTTTTTACAGGCAGGGAACAATGCCCCGCCCCCTTTTTTTCATAGAAAATGTGCTATGAAAATTACATCACCAAATTATGCAGGGGAATTCAGTTTTAATGTTGGGTTGCATTTTACTTAATTTTATTTAAACTGTTAAAACCTATCAAATCATCTTATTATACTATCTCTAGATGTTGAATAAAGCTACTAGCAAAAGTGTGATTTCAGATTAAACATCCACCTTTATAAACTGACTGCTTCAGAATTCATTGCCTTTTTAAAAAGCTTCTCTATCCTTTACCAGCTGTTGCAAATATTTTTTTAATGTTTAAATAGTTATTGTAGGTCACTAAAAAATCTCCTGTTTCTGTCCCTATAAAAGGCAACCCAATAAAATTAGTATTTTTAATCAATATAAATTTCTTTTAAAAAAATTACACAAGACATATTGCAAGTAAAAAAAAAAAAAAAAAAAAAAAAAAGAAGAAAGAAAGAATGTATTTTCTTTTTTAATTTTTCTACTCAAAGGTTTATTTTTTCATTATAATTGGAAGTTTTAATTTCCAACACATTTATAATGAGAGATAAAAATTTGCAATTGATTGTTCACTTTTTCCGAACTCTCTCTGTGGCCAAATTTTTATTTTTTCTTCTTTTATGCTTTTCTGCTAGCCTTGAAATTTTTGTTTTGAATTTTTTTACAGAATGAAATGTAATCCTCACTCTCAACTGCTTTTTTAGCATCTTGTTTTTATATATATATATACATATATATTTGAATAATATTTAATAATGTATATTTTATACTTTTAGAAATTAAGTACTTTAAGTATCTTGAAACATTAGTTAGTTTGTGGTGTACATGTAATTGAATTTATTCTTAACAAAATATACAGAGCATAAAAATAATTTCAAAGTTATTTTACAATAATTTGGTTTTCTTGTTTAATTTTTCAAAATTAGTTCAACGATTTTCAAAATTGTATTTTTCACAAATATTAAAATATGTATAAAAATTTTAATTTGTAAACTGTAGAGAGTAATTGTCAGAAATGTATTTATCCCCTTCCTTAAAGATACGCATAATCAAAATTCGCTTCTCTGTATGTGTTCTAAGAACAGAAATATTATGAAAAATGTTCACTAAAAGAAAATATACATTTATATTTTAAAAATGATTACAGTACATATAAAAAGCCTTAAAAACTTTTAATAACAACCCAGTTAGTTTTGAAAACGTATAATTCTGATATTTTCAAGGTCTGCAAATAATAACTAAACTATTTCTGTATAAAAATGAATTTGAAACTGATAAATATGTATCACAAGATAGTATTTGGTGTCATCTATTGTCATTGTCCTGTACTAATTAACTAATGTGCTTTAACTTTGCCAATAGATGACACCTAGTACTATCTTGTAATACATGTTTATCAGTTTCAAAGTTCAATATTTATGCAGAAGTAGTCTATTTGTTTTTTGCAGACCTTGAAAATGTCACTGTTAGAAGTGTACAAAAGTAGTCTGTTTGTTATTAAAAGTTTTTAAGGCTTTTTTTTTTTATGTACTGTAATCACTTTTAGAATGTAAACGTATGCTTTGTTTTAATAATAACAATGTAATTTTTTCTGACATAATTTTAGAACGATGCTCAGTTAAAGTAGAATTTTCTTTACAACTGTCTTGTATATTTTCACATAGTCTTATACAAAATCCTTTACAATTTTTTTATCTGAAATTCTGGTAAAAAATTGCATTATCTGACGAACTCTCTCAGACTTTGGTTATATTATACTTTTCAGCTGTTTGGGAGGGGGGGGGGGGGAGAGGCATGAAGAGTCTTTCAGTGAAATGTATTGCTAAAATTGAAAAGTATGCTCCACATTTTCTTAATACTTTCAAAATTTTCATTTTTTTTTTCTACTATGCATTTTATTAATTTTAAACTATTAAATGCAAATTAGTTCTGAAGTTTTGTAACTTTCTTTTTATTTTTGAAAAGGGACTATGTTTTTCAAAATCATGTTAAAATATATTCCCAAATTTGATTTAATGCTGTTCTATAATCCCAACTAGCTACTTTCTGAGATGTTCCCAAATTCATTTTTAGTTTGTAAACCCATGAGATTGGCAGGTGATCTTAATCAAAAACTATAAAATAAATATTTTAACTTTTTTAATAAAGACTAGGATCATATTCAATCATTGGAGTATCATAGTTGAGATTTATTCCAACAAAGAAAAATGATGGGGCCAGGACTCGAACCTGCATACTTTGGCTTGCCATGCCAATGCTCTCCCTACTGATCTATCCCAACGATACCCTGGCTGGCATATTTCACTCTCATTTTTTTGGGAAAGGCTGGGAACTGCAAGCGCTAATTGGACTAGGATCTTTCAGTAACTGTTGTCAAAATTGTCATTTTGAACCAATTTTCTGAACACAATGACTTGATAAAGATTGTTATGCAACAACAATTGCTATAACTCAAAATTTAATTCATTTATTAAAAAAATATCGAAAATAATTTTAACAATCACACCTTCAGTCTTTTCATGTTTGTTGTGTGTTGCTTCATGTTTTTAAGTTTAAAAATGAGTCTGTAAATGTGCCAGAAAATTTTGCAGGGAATTCATTTATTTTTTCTTTCTTGAACTTAACATTAAATCTAGAAAGAAAATTGTATGTTTATATTTTTTTAAAACTCTGACTATAATGAGATTTGCTGCAATATTTGAAGTGTTTTTCAATTTATTTTAATTAACATTTGGAATGTGTTTATGTTTACTGTTTCCTTTTTAAATATTTCAAAAGTATTTTTAAATACAACAGATCAGTTAACAAAATTTTTAAATATAACAGTAAATTAGAATTGAAGTTTATGAAAATTGTGTTTTACTTAGGAGCATCGGCTGAACTCGACATTTAATGAACAAGAAAAAGTTGAAAAGCATAGTAAAAGTCTCGAAAAGCTATTGCAGGAATTAGAACCAGTAAGACTGATTTCTTAAATATATTTTTAATTAATATATATTTATACAAATGTGTATTTTTTTCTTCTAAGTAATTTCTCTTTCTTTATTGTTTAAAAACTAAGCTGTAATAGTGTTTTTTTTTTTTTCCCTTTCAAATTTTGACGGTAAAAATTTGCACTTTATGTGTGTATAAATATTTTAAATGCGTGCTTGCATTAAGTTTTAGTTCAATTCTTTGGATGTTATTATTTAAAAAAAAGCATCCAATTTTTTTTTTTATTATTAGTTAAATTTTCAGAAATATTTGTCTGGTATTCAGTTCAAAATGAGCCAATATTATCAGCATCAGTTTTTACACATATTTTTCTACATTTTCGAATTTATAAGTCTCTCATTAGATACATTTAAAAACCAGTTACCCTTAGGTATACGTGGAAAATCTGCAGCTTCTTGTAATGACATCATCTTGTTTCAAAATAACGGCCAGTTCAAGATTTCAAACAAAAAAATATATATACATATTATACAAAAAGATTAGAAATGCAAAATTGTTTTTACCTTAAGTGTTAGGACTTGATACAAGGATTCTGGAGCATTTTTTTGTTTTGCCTTTATTTTATAAAATGGCTGAGATATAGCAGTTTGAAATTCTAGTAAGGGATTCATCCATAATCGTGTTTAATTTATGAGTTTGAGCAAACACGATTTCTCACAAACTTTTTTCCACTACTACAACTCTCATACACTTAAAACTACCTAGTCATATTATTAATGATGTCACATTTAAGATATATATATATATATATAGATGATATTAATAAAATATTCGCCTGCACACATGCATACGTAATACTGTCTGCCAGCATCAAATTCTTGCTAAGCATGCTGATGCTTAGCAAAACATCACCAAATTTTGTGACAAAATAGGTTGCTATAAATCAGTCTAACTTAACTTGGCAATAGCTGACTAATTTGGTTAAATTTGCATTCATATTCAGTATTGACAAAAACTGATAATCTTCTATAATCAGGTTCCATGCATTTCAGTTTCGTGTTTTTGAGTAAATAGCTGAATTCATAAAACCAAGAATTAGGAAAGCTATCTTATCCTTCTAATACAGGTCAGAAGGACTTTTTCACTATTTTCTAGACATACTTCATCTTATAATGGCTTATGCTCACTTATATAATATTTGGTAATTTAATTTTAATCAAAATCATTTTGTTGTTATACAGGGTTATTCAGAACAACTGTTCAGTAATTTGCAGGAAGGTAAAGCACACTAAAACAGACAATATAATATAGGAAACAAGGGTCACAATCCATTCAGTGAAAAATGCAGGGTGCTTCACCCCAATGTGAAACCAGATTTTTGTTCATAACTTTAACAATAATGAAGATATTTTAACACAATTTTCAATTCCATCTACATTATTTTCTTAACTGTTGTATGGTAGTGTTAGTATCTATGACAATAGTATTTTTAGAGTGCAGTCTAATGAAATACTGATTATTATGGCCCTGTGACATCTCTTTGGGATAAATTTGTGCCTTAAGATTGGAAAAGTTTTCCACACTTGGTCATGATTGGATATACAGTGACTAAATTACAGTATAGAACCCTTTACCCTCATCCAGAATATTTCCAATTGACTTATTTCAGTAAAAAGTGCGATATAGTGCTAGCCTGACATGTGCATTGCTTGATACTTTACCGCATGCATGGTATAACTTGATGACAACACAAAGAATTTGAAATGGAAGCATATTTAGTTAGATATTGGGTGTTTTGATTTTTATGCAGAATTATTGTTTCCAAGGGATTTCCATAAATTGTCTTCTTTCAAACTTTGACTAATCTTTCATCTTGATTGAATGTTATTCTTAATCTGAGTCATCTAATAATTAATTTGAAATCAGAAACAATGACATAGCTGCATATACTCTTCAAATCTGATCAAATGGATGTTGCTGTAATGCCCAACCAGTTATCCGGAAAACACCTATCTCCAACCATTCTGGATAAATGATTCTATACTGTATATCAGGGCTGTCCAACGTGGCACCCTTTTGAAAATTACCTGTTACTATAATTAAAAAAAAATAATAATAAAATTCCACTGTAAAGGGTGATTTATTTAAAATCTTTGATATTTGAGTGAGAGCAATGTTTTCTCTGGAAGTGTATTTCACGCATCAAGAACAAAAAAAAGTACTTTAAAAATTTAACCATGTGTTATTGCATTTCTTCATTAATTTATAGTTATTCTTTATAAAAGTTTTCATAGAAATTATGACGATGGAAATTGGTAATAGTTGGCCCTAACTTTTTTAATATGTTAAGAAGTAAAATTTAGAAAAATAAGCGGCTCTAACCCTTCAAAGAAAATGTATAATCCAATATTTACTACAATTTATACTTTTCCTGAATCATTGGAGCCTTATGTCTTCCACTGTGAGATGCATTTGCATCGCATAAAATGCCTGTGTATCGCTAATAATACTGTGAGAGAATATTGTTGCATGCTTTGAGACATGTTAATAATGGTGTCCTTCATTATTTGCAAAGAACAGAAGACTGAAAGGTTGGACAGGCCTGCTGTATATATCATAAGTTGTCTGTAATTCTAAAATACTATTGAAGTTATTATTTTTATTATTATTGGTTATTTTTTGTTGTAGCTTTAATCGTTTAGAATTTTAGGGTCTTTCATAGAAAATTGTCTACCAAGTCACCCAGTCTCAAGAACAGGGTTCATATTAGAGCATGCAATTCCTTGAATATATTTTTTAAATGTACTTAAAATAATGAAAAAAAGTTTAAATCTTTTTGGGTTAGAATGGCAAATCCCACATATTGTTCCCTAGTGTGTACTCGAGTGACCTATTTATTATCTTATTTTTCATGCATAACTCTCTTGTAATTTGCAGATAGATGAAGAATGCTCAAAACTTATAAGTTGCTGTGATATTCTTTCCACTCATTTCACGCTGGCCAAGTCAGATTTAGATATTCACCAAAACAAACTGAACAATCTGGAGACTCTTGTGAAGGTATCTCTTTTCTGTATAGAGTAAAATTTTAATGCACCTTTTTGGGGGAAACAATGTTATGAAGATACAGTAGAAGATCTTTATAATGACAAGAGATTGTGCATGTAATAGAAATTGTGCATTATATAGATCACATTTCACACATCATTAAAAAATTTACTTTCTAAATATGACCAGATATGTCTAGAACATATCATTATACACTAGGAGATTTTTATTGCATTCCTTGGGACCAGAAGTTGTGCAGATTATAAATTTTCGCATCATTCCACACATTGTTAAATGTACTTTATAAACCTGGTCCAAAATATGCTTGGACCAAATCATTATATTACTCATTTCCAATAATTTTTAAGTTAAAAATAGCAAATTTTTCATTTAAAAAATGCTGAATTAAGGAGATAAGGATGAAATAATGTCTGAAGCCTAGTCTTTAGCGGGTAGCAATATTTCTACAATGTAAATTGCAGGCACTTCTTCACTGCAAAATTCATTGTTTACATCCGAGAAGTTGTGTATTATATAGTGAATTGCGTTATAAAGATCTTCTACTTATTGCAAAAAAAGTTATATTTTATATGTATTTTGTTAAATAGAAGAGTTCAGAGAATATCGTGAATCGCTGATTCAAACATGCTGCACACTATTAAGATGCTTGTTGAGATATGGATAAAAGCAGTTAGATGCAGCAGAAAAAGGCCATGATGTTCTTGGAAAGTTAATAGTAACTTATCACAAAATCTTTTCTCATACAAGATTAAACTTGTTTAGTATCAAATCAGATGCAAAATTCAAATTGTATTTAAATCATTCTATTCTACTTAAATATTATTTTTAAATATTTTAGTTAATGTAAGCTAATCTCAGTAATCTTGTTTATGTTCATTTTGAATATCCAAATGAATAGAAAATAATATTTACTGACTATTTAATATTTATTGCAAATGAATGGAAAATTTACTGAATAATTTTATAAATAATATTGAATAAAGTGGCTTGCAGTCTTTGTATTGCAAAGAATTATTTTTAATTTAAAATTGATTTCTTAGGTATATTCAAACTGAACAGTTTTTAAATTCTTAATCAATAATATTTCCGTAGTTAAACCTTATTAATATCTTACTGGTATTATGAAAAACAAAACAAATTTTTTTATTTCAGCAGTAAAATTTAAAATTAACTGCTTACCTGTAGCTATACAAATTAAAATACTCCATTGGGAAAACAGATGAACTGTTTTCTGTTAAAGAGTTTAACTTGATCCGAATTCAACAAAGTGACTTCTTAATTATCAGAAAATAATTTTATCTCTTCTAAATTTGCATCATAAATCTTTATATGGGGAAGCTTATCAAAGATATTAAAAAAAATATTTTTAAAATGTAGATTAATATGGAGAATTCATTATAATATATTTCCGGATTTTTTTTTTTTTTTTTTTTTTGTAACAATAAACACTTTAATTATTGTTCGTGGTAGTAATAATTTTTTTAATGTACATTTTTGTTCTAGCATATGCGAGAAGCCGCTGAAAGGCGGAAGGAACTTGAAAAACAATATGCGGATGCAGTGGCTGAGTTACAAAAGAAGCAAGATGAAGTTCGGCATCTTCCCTCCCATAAAATTGAAAAGCATGCCCATGACACCATCCAATCTCTCGAGGTTCTTTCCTGTTCATTTTATTTTCAAATGATTTGGTTGTATAGCATTAAAATTTCACTTAAAAATGTATTTGAAGTACAATGAAACCTCACTTAACCTTTTAGCGGGTGGTGGTCACAAAAAAGGACACCTAATTTTAATTCTAAAACTGACAAACGGCACCAAGAATATTTAATTAAAATTTTCCTTCTATAAAGTACAGGAAAATAAGCAAGTTTTTATTGTTGAATGAATTCGTTTACAAATTCTGGTGTCAGTCCATTATTTCATCATTTTACAAATAGACTTACTCCGTGCCGGAAAGAGTTAAAGGGCAATCCTGTAAAAGCAGACCTTTGACAACTAAGAATAGATTACTGGAATTCTTTCTCTTCGACACACTCTCTTTTTGTGATCGTCATAGTGTCCGTTATACTAAGGTTTCATTATACTGGACTTTTTAAGATTTATCTGATGATTTTTTTAAATTCATCATAAACAGTTAAAATAATACATAATAATCAGGGCTTAATTTGAGCCAGAGCCCACTGGAGCTTAGCTCTGGTTACTTCTCTGTTTTTAGTAAATATTTAAATATTGGCCAGAATTCACCGGAGCTCATGAACACTGCGTTCCGGAGCCCAGTGCAATAACACTTCCAAAAAATTAATCCTAAACTACCCTTTCCTTTCCTTCCCATCTCCAATATTTTGTATCAAAACACTTATAAGTGACGTAATGTGTTGCTCACGTAAGAGATGGAGATGAAACGGGCTCGATTTTTATATCAGTCTTCAGGTTTGGGCAGGCTCGAGCTCAATCTGTCTTAAATTCAAAATTTTATTTATCTCCATTTCAAATCATTTTACTGCTATTTTGATCAGAATAAAGAGTAAACTGAAATAGTCTTTTGATTTCTATTCTGCATAGCTGCGAACTATTCATTTTTTGTGTTAACACTATATCTGGATCATAATCCTGAGCTTATTTAATCGCAGAATTCTGAAACTAATTAACATTAAGATTAGGCAAGTGTTTCTATTTGGAAGTAGTAATAACTAAAAAGTGGTATAGTTGATAGCTAAGTATACACAGATAGATGTATTTTTTTTTTTTTTTTTTTTTCTAAATAAAAAAACTGCTTTAAATTTGGAAAATAATGTATGAAATATAAATATGCAGATTGCAGTGATGGCAGAGGGGGGGGGGGGGGGGGGGGGGGGGGGGTACGCTATTGGTGTTAATATTGCAAAATATTAAGGCTCCGGTACTTTTTTTCTTAGAAATTAAGCCCTGATAATAATGCATTTTAGGTCAGAAATTTCAACAGTTACTTTATGGTATAAAAAAATACATATTGCCAGGATGCACATTTTGCAAAACTGCGTACTCTGATGATTTTTTTTTCTTTTCAATACTTACCTGTGGAAGACCTGCAAAATTTTCTGTCGGAAATATATGTCATGAATTTATTTACAATGAATTTCAAACTATTTTACTTACTTTGTTACCTATGTTTTATGTTTCATTTTGAGTTTATTTAATTTGTTTGATTATAAAATTATTATTAATAATATTTTGTTTTTGTTTTTTTAATCCAAAAGTCTTTAAATTTAAGATAATAAGAGTTGCTCATCTTGTGCGAATTTTTAAGATGTGAGCTTTTAAATTACCTTTGATTTTGCTTAATATAAAAGTGGTACTGACAATTAAAAAATATATATTGGTTGTGCCTTTACCTTATTACTTTCAAAATCCTGTAACTGATTTCTGTACTTTAGAAGAAAAATTGACACTTTTTGTTATAAAAGGCTTTGTGTTTTTTAGAAAAACTTGGTGGAATTCGAGCTTTAAGAAAGAGTGAGATTTGTTGCCAAATGATACGAGGGTGGGCTGATAAGTTCTCGGCCTGACAGGGAAAGCACAAGATTTCATATTATAAATATTTCATATAATAAAATTTCATATTATTTTTCAGTGTAGTCCCCTTGCAACTTTTAATACATTTAAGACACACTTTTGTGTGCGAATTCTTTAGTGCAGCCCTGTACGAGGGTGGTTCGAAAATTCTCGGCCTGACAAAGAAAATAAAAGATTTTTGACAGTATTTCATTTTATTTTTCAACTTGCAACACAATACATTTCAGAAGACTCTTGAGAAGTGTTCATTCTTTGGCATTTTTGGTCGACGTTCAACAAACGTGGCACGCATCAAGTGAGAAAGCTTTTTCATACCCAAAACATCATGTAAAATGTAATGGACATGGTCTATCAAGATGTTTGCAATGTCAGCAAGTTCACATCTCAATCCGCAATCTTTCAATATGGCATTGTGAATTTTTGAGACGATTTCGTCGCTCACAGCAGTTTTTGGATGTCCTAAGCCTTCATCATCGTCAATTGATTTCCTACCATGTTTAAATTCAGCAGCCTGCTTTTTTATCATCGAAAACAATGGACAAGAATCTTTTAAAGTGGAATGCAACTCTTTTTGTATGTCCATGGGGGTTAAACCTTTTTTAACAAAGTATTTTATGACAGCTCGAACTTCAATTTTTTCCATTTTTAGAAAATGTCAAAACTTGTTTACTTTACTTTATCGCCCAGCAATAACCAATAAACTCACGTGTGTGAAACTTGGCAGCATGTCATCTAAAGGACCATACTTTACAAACATCATTGTCATTTGATCATACTTGTTCCATCTCTGTGTCAGGCTGAGAACTTTTAAGCCCACCCTCGTATAAACAGATATAAAGGCAAACCTGTTGAACTATTATGCTTGTTTATGTACATAAAAAAAATTGCTTGGTATGCATATATTAGATAAATTGTTTTTGTTAATATATAATAACTGATAACAAGCTACTGTACATTAAATAAATTACAATCATCATGGCAATATTTTTTTATATATAACAAAAATATATAAATAAATAAAAACTCAAAATTTATCTTTGTTTAAGTACAGATATTAGTCATAGGATTTTTATAGTAAACTAATAAATGCATGGCCAAGTTTTTTTAAACTCCCAGCAGCATTTTAATATTAAGTAAAATCAAAAACAACTTAAAAGTTAACATCATGGACATTCTCATAAGATAAACAGCCTTTAATATCTCAAATTTAAAAAATGCCAAGGGTAAATAAAATTTTATATTCAATTATGTAAATTAAGAAAAATGGTTATCATATATCCTATATGATTTGATTTATATTAACATTAACTAATGAATACACAGATACTTTGGGATAGATTGATTTATAGGTATATTGTTTTTTGTCATCTTTTAAAATTTATTTGTTAATCAACAAATCGTTTATAAGCACAATTTTACATATATAATTAATCTTTTGTTTTTAATTTTGCTTATTAACCATTCAAATATTTATTTTCAACTGTCTTACTTCATCAGTTGTGTTTTTAATGCTATTGTAACAGCAAGCTCATTGCAGATTCTTCCACTGTTAAAGGTTTTTATAGAAATAGACAGAATAGCTAAATTGTAAAATTTATAGAGGAGTTAAATTGATTCATTGTTAAATTTAAATTTTTTTTTCTTTTAGTGACAAAGTTCAATTTCTTTCACTACAGACTTTTGTGTTGTCTCTAAAAAAATCATAATTCACTTTTGAATGACTGCCAAAAAAACAGTAGCAATTTTTAGGCTTTTGCTTTTATTGCTCTTACATCATTTCTAAACATCACATAATTTAAAATTCTCTATCATCAAATAAGCAAAAAAAAAAAAAAAAAAAATGTTTGAAAAAATAACTCAATATAGTGACTTTTTATGTGTTTTTTCCAAGATGATTTTTATTTTTTAAATTATCTCAACATTAAGCATGTGTTTACTACATTAATGGAAAGTAGCTAGCGACAGATGAGTTGCCACAATTGGCAGTTGATTGCCTACAGCAAAATAAAAAGTACTTCCTTTTTTTTTTTTTTTTTTACATTAATCTTCCATAATTAGGTCCACTTCCAAGCATTGCAATCGTGCCTACAATGTCCTTTAAATGGTTTTGAATGCCACTAAAGATTTAAACAACACTCATACACCAAATCGTATTTCCACAAATATGCCATTTGGCTGTGGATCTGATGATGGAAGAATTATCATAAAATCAGATTAATTGTAAAATATGGCACTTTGGCGAAAAACTGAAATCTGTCAATGAAAAAACAGATTTGTATTGTCTAGTACTTTATTCGATAATTCTTTCCAATTATCATGATAACACTGTGATGTGAAACAAAAATAAATATGCCAATATGTATTTTAAAATCCTCTGTTTTTTACCTTTTTTATCTTTATGTTTTTTTCTTTCAGTTTTGTCTTGTTTTTTTTCTGGGAGTACCAAAAAGACAAAGCTCTAATATCACTTCTTAATAGCAACCAGTAACATTTGTCATTGAAATTCATGCAACATGTAAAATATAATCATTGAGCTAAACTGTAGATGTCTAAGACTTGAAAGGTTAATCACATTTACTACCATATTAGCCCAAACCAGAGTAGGGGGGAGGAGGGAGGGGGGAATAAAGATTCCCAATTAGCAAAATTTTAAATGAAGTGTAAAAATATATTAATTGTCTTCTTGAAATTTTAATAAACCAGACTCGCCAGATTATCAATAATGTAATCTATACTAACCATAATAACTTGAAAAAATATGTTTGCTTATAAATAAGACACTTGTGATCTGAAATATGACTTCTTTTTATTTATTTTTAAAAAACTTAATTTCTATTACAGACTTGAGAGGAATTGATTTTCATTTTTTGTTTTTTCAAGGTCTTAAGGCAATTCTCAAAATTCCTGCTCAGCAGCATAAAGTTTTCTGATACATTTTCTGACTCCTTTTTAAATGTCAAAGTATGGCACTTGAAGGCATGATTATTAAAGTGATTTGTAATGGAACAGTTTTTTCAATTTTCTATCGATGAATTACAACTTGAGTTATGAGCAATTGTCTCAGGACGGCAGTTTTTTTTTTTCCTTCCCAGCACTGTCGAGTCTGGAAACACCCACTTTGACAGTATTTTCTGAAAGACTTTCTGCCTTCACCAAAAATTAGTAAAAACTGATGATATAGTTTCTGAATAAGAGCCCCTGACAATTCAATATGTTTGAGAACAAAAATGAATTTAAAAATGTGTCAGAAAGTAGGCAGTTTAGATTTGAAAACAACCTTAAAATGAAGCCTGGTCCTTTATCATTAAAATGTTTGTCCTGTATTTGAATTATTAACCATTGAGAAAATGGTTGTTGTTTTTGGTCGAGAATGGACCTCTTAACATCGCCACTTTATTTTTTTTAAGCATTTTTAACAAAATTCTATAACTTTAGAAGAATTTTTAACAAAATTCTGTAACTTTAGAAGAATTTTTCTTTGAATAGGTAATAGAAATGCATAAACTTATTACAAAAAGGATAGATGCAAATTGTCAGATATGAAAAATAAAGTAGAAATTTTGTACTTTCGTGTTTTAGCGGCCCTCAAGGATGAAATATTTTTGTTTATGTTTTCTTTAATATATTGTAAATTTGGTACTTTCGTGTTATATTTTTATTTTGTTTCTGTTTTCATTGCCCCCAAGGATGAATCGCCAAGCGACCAAGATTTATCGCCAAATTATAAAGCATGTATGGCATTATAATAATATATGATATATATATAACATTTCTTGATGTATGTGGCCAAGTTATAGTCATGTATGATGCATATATGATGTATATGTGTGACATGTGTATATGATGTATATACGACTTATAAGACGTAAATAATATGTGTATAATGACGCATATGGCACTTATAGGAGTGTTTGGAATATAGATATGCATATATAGGATGCATATATAAGCTTTGCGATGATCTTGGCGAAATCATAACTGCAACCTTGGCATAATCATAATTGTGGGATCGCTATAACACGAAAGTACGGTAATGTTTTTTAAGTTTTCGGAACATTTCCCAGTGGTTATTGTAATTTGTTAAATTATAATTTTTTTTTTTAAATACATATTCTTGATTTATTTTGTCTTAATTGGTCATTGGCAATTGCAGTCTAAAAATACAAGAACTTTAGCTTTCATTTAATAAAAAAATGTATAAATTTATGATTTTGTTCTTTTACTAAACATTCATATTTCTATTTAGTCAAAAGTTCGTGAGTTACATAAGAAGTGTGAGCTTCAGAATGTTTTACATGAAGAATTAGCTTTAGAAATGACTGCTTTAAGACGCTCCCAAGCTAAGCAAGCATGGCGATCACAAAGATCTCACTCAGCTGATGTAAGTATACTTTCTTTAGTTTAGTTTCCTTTGTTTACTTTTCTGTTTTACTTACCTATCTTATCTTATATGGAAAAGTTTTTGTCATATTTTCTTCTTATTTATTTGCTATTTTATTTATATTGAAATAAATTATTCATCTCTTGCCACTAATATCTTTGATCTGCATTATGCATTTTTTAATAAAAATTAATTTTCTGTGTCTGTTTACTAATGTATATATTCATGCTACATATACAAGGGGGTTTAGAACTATATGTCAAAAATGTAAAGGCAGGTAGAGGGTACCTAAATAAGCAGATTTCGTATAAGAATGTGGGTGCGAAAATGCAGTGTTGAGGCAGTAGATGGTGCTATTGAATTACGCAGATGAAAGCGTTTCGCTGGCTTGAATCGGCATTCACCGCACGGATTTTGAGAAACTTGCATAGTTAAATCAATGCGGAACTTGTTGACATGCATTTCTTGTATGGGGCTGCACAAGGAAATGGAGCGGCTGCTCAAAGGATGTCCATGGAATGATTCCTGGGTAGGAATCTGCCAGATTGCCAAACATTTGATCGTCTTCATTGGGAGTTGTGCCCGATTGGATCGTTTTATGCTTCCAGGCGAGATGCGGGCACTGGAAGATATCGCAGAATTCTAGCAGTAGAAGAAGTATTACGCACAGTAAGAGGATAGTTCTTCGACAAACTCGAGAGCCGTTGAACGTGCACATCCTTTGAGCAGCAGCTCCATTTCCTTGCACAGCCCCATACATGAAATGCATGTCGGCCTGCTCTGCATTGGTATAACGATGCATGTTGCTCGAAATCCGCACGGGGAATGACGATCCAAGCCAGTGATACACTTTTTTACTGCCGACTAGAATTTATACCTGGCTATCAGATTTTTTCAAATTTGTAAAGCCCTGCTAGTAAGTAACTAAGCAATAAGTACTAAGGATTACTTTCATTAATATTATTAGCCATTGTTAATGGTGTATATTTCTGGCACAGATAATATGTAAGTACAAAAATATATTTAATTATGCTTGAAATGTGTTCTTAAAGCATTAAATTATTTTAGATTCCTAGTGAAACCAGCAAAATGGCCCAGGACATGGACTTATATCTAGTTGGGAGTGATACGATATTTAGCTCCAACAAAACTCATTCACTTTCTTCTTCGCTTCCTCATTTAGATAATTCACTCCGTGGCTTAAATGTTTCTTTTGAACCGTTTTGTTCAAATCCAGTTACTAGTCCAGGTGAGTGCATTTAGTATTTTTTATTTTATTTATTATTATTATTATTATTATTATTATTATTTTATAGAAAATTTAAATTTTGCTACTTGTATATTTTCTTGTTGCAAACAATTAACAGATAAATGTAGCAAACATATTTTTCATATACCAGCACTTTTTGCTCAATTTTTTGTTCTTAAAACTTTTAAATCTTTTGTGTTTTATTATTATATATATATATATACATACATAAGAAGAAAGTATTGAAATTCATGACAATTTTTTATTTACATTTTTTTGATGATTTTACATATTTTGGGATGTCTGAATTGGATTTGACTATTTTTGAAAAATGTCTATATGTCTGTTTGTATGTTAAAAAAAATTGTGGCAACATGTGTGAAAAATGTAACAGTAATATTCATTAACAGTTCTTCTAAAATGTAAGCATATTGAACATTAAAAGAATTGTTAAAAATACAGCAAAAGAAGATTATACTGGATTGTAGAAATCTTTATATTTCTCACCATTATCTTTGCTAGAAACACTCCATAAATCAAAGTATACATATAAACTCAGTTTGTGGCATCAGGTGCCACCATCCGAAAAATCTACAAGAGACCACGCCATTTCTTCCGGTCAAGGGTCCATTCTTCCTTCAGACCCCTATCCCTCATGGCTTTTTTTATATTTATTCAGAATTTTATGTACTATTACAATCATTGTTAGAAATTAGGAACTCTTAAGTAAGGCGTGAAATGACACCTACAATTTCTTTTCTAAGTGCCAAACTGCACTTCAGGGTTGCAATTTTATGTTATATATTTTCTCATTTCTTTTTGCAACCATTTTAACAATAATATTGTTTCTATTTTTATGTGATAAGTGCAGGAGGGGAAGCTGTACATATTAAACACTTTATCTCTTTGTTAATCACTAAAACAAAATAAAAACTGGCTTTCTATTAAAGTGTAAGACCTGATTCGAATGTTTACTTGCAAATGGTAATGTAAAGTAGGAAGATATATACTGTGTTTTGCCATTTCAAAACACACGTGCCCACCTCCAAGCTATAAATCTGCACTGCATTGAATATACCCTATTTCTCCTGACACCAGAGTCATGTGTTTTGTGGAAACATTTCTGATATTGTACGCCTTAATTATGCAATGACTCATTTTGCAACATAAGGTTGCATGCCATAGAGCAGTAACAGACCATATTTTTGTGATGTTGAGTGATGTGCTTTGGAAAATATTTCTGAAATCGTAGCCTCAAACGCAAATGGAGAATAGGATCCATTACCATGCTTTCGAACAAGGTGTGCAAGAATTTTTACGGACGTAATCTCTAAGGATAGTTTTATCAGTCATTAGTTAAAGTGAAGTCAACTTAGAGGTGATTGATAGGTGCAAGGGAATCTAAGACACATTCCACTGTCTGATCGTTTATCGAAAACAGGTGCACTTTAAGTGCATATGGTGGTGGTGGGAGAAAAACTTACACTAAAGTATGAATGAGAGCATTTATTAAATGAAAATTTTAAAAGCTAGGCGTCAAATTTGATGACTAGGCATAATTTTGTGGTTGTGAAATTTAATAATTTAGTTGCATTTGATGACCAATGACCGCTAATTTCTAACCTTGATTACATTAAAAATAAAAGAATGAAGCTCTTTGCACACTTCTAATGGAGAAATTGTAAAAATTTATAACAAAAACGGCATAAATGCTAAAAAAATTTTTGGAAATATATTCTTAGAGACTTGATGATTTAATTTTGCATTTTTAATTAATTTATTATTATTATTTTTAAGTAAAGATTATTGGTGCTCAACTTAAAATAAAATGAGATAAGAAAATTAAAATAAATAAAGTAGGGGGGGGGGTAAGAAAATAACATTTATAAACTAATATTAAAAAGAACTTTAAATAAAAATACTTATAAAAAAGGGTTAAAAAGGGAGGGATATATATATATATATATATACATACATAAGAAGAAAGTATCTCTGAAAGTATAGGTTCTGAAGAAAGTATCTCTGAAAGTATAGGTTCTGAAGAAAGTATCTCTGAAAGTATATAAAATATATATATATATATATATATATATATATATATATATAATTATAATATCTATGAATTTCAAAAAACATATCAAGTTCTATTATCATTCTACTTAAATCTCCAAAGAGATAATTAATGATATTGTGTATACAGAATACCACATAGCTAATAATTAACATGTGCAAACATAATATTACCATAGCTTGTGCTTCAATGGTAATTGGCCAAATTTTACTCATACCTAAAGAATATTGAAAAAAGAAAAAAAAAGAAATAGAGAGAAAGGGGAAAAAAAAATATATATATATATATAAATTGGAGTTGCAATTAAGTAAATACAAATGGATTAATAAATTAAATATGAACCATATACAATGGAAAATTGGACCACATGAGAATTAAATATGAATTGGATATGAAAAAACACATGCACATGTACTCATCAGCCTGGATGCACCCACATGTGTTTTAAATAATAATTCAGTGTTTCATAATTCTACTGGCATAATGCTAAGATCAGTAGAATCATCCAGGTACACTGAATTATTACCAGACAACAATTGGAAATATTAAAATTTGGAAATATTTAAATAGGAAATAAAAAACCATTAGGAATATACAATATATTTCACTCGCATCGATTATCCCAAAAACTGTATTTAACACCTCACGAAATTACCACGAGATAACAGTTTTGAAATAATAAAATTGGAAATATGAACGCGTAAAGTGTAGATAAAATATTTTACTCACAATAATTATACAGAATCCTTAAAATGTCACAACTTCTGCATAATATTCACATCCACATGGCAATGCATCATACATGTTGACTAAGTCGAGTTGAGAGAAATGATTTGAAAGACAAGTTGAGAGCACACTTTTTTTAAAACACAACCCCATCGATGACACCCAAACACAAAATGATTCAAAAACACACAAAATAATTCTGGTTTTAATACACTTATAACTAAATTATAACCGTGAATATATATTACTCCATCCAATTTTAATTCCTGAAAGTAAAATTAATATACAATCAATAGCTCCCTCTATAGTTAAATTAAATATAATATTATCAATATTATCAACAACTACCTGAAAGGTAAAGTGTCGCCATCTATTGGTATTATAATAATTCCTAATTAATATTTAGTTAGATATCCACTTTATTAGTTACATACTCGCTTCATTAGATTTAATTATATAAATAAACTTTAAAAAACAATACTAACTTGTAGTTTTACTTTAAATTCAAATAAAATATAATACTACTATATGAATAAATCTACACAGAATTAATTCAACTTGCACAGCATTTCAGATATTCTTAACAAGAATATATTATGTAAAAGAGATATTATTTTAATTCAATTTTTTTTTTTTTTGCTGCCAGCTGTGTTAATCCACTGATATTATAGACATATTATTAAATAATTAATGTTTTATTTTTACTACTACTTAAATATATATTAGACTTGTTATTAAATAATTAATGTTTAATTTATACTACATTGTAAATATATTTTATAGATTAATTTAAATATCTAATTAAATAATTCATAAACAATTCAAAATATCTCAAAATTTATAAAATTGATAATTAATAGTATTACTACTGTTTTTCAATCAAATTAATGCAATGCAGTAATTAAAATACTTGTTAAATTTAATTATTCATAGACAAAAATAAAAACTATATATATTTATATTTATATATATTGCAAATAGATATGTTTATGAGTTATAATCACCAATGTTATCCATGTATAATTTAATTTGTTATTGTATAAGTTAATTTATAAATGTATAAAAACTGCACATCAATAACACCTTAAACAGAGGTGATCGGCAACGCACAATCACAACTATACAAAGTGTATATAATGTTCAATCAAATATTAAATTTCCTAATATGTTATAGTTGTAATTATGTATGTTATAATTGTAATTTTCTATATAAAGTGTATATAATGTTCAAAAAAATATTAAATATTAAATTTCCTAATATGTTATAATTGTAATAAGGTATGTTATAATTATTATTTTCTATATCTTTTGTTATATGTTATCGCACACTAAAACAATAATTTATTACATACCATGTTTATATTTAAATTATATAATAAATGTTATTTAAAAGAGTTGATGATTGAATTTATAATAAAAATTGGATAACCATATAATTTTGCTTGATCTCGAATATATCTAATATTTTTGTTTTTATTTATATCTGAGCATAAGTATTTTATACGATGTAGATAATTGATAATTATATTTTTATAAACAGATTTATGTAAACATGAAGCAAAATTGGTAAAAATATTTACTTTAAATGGGAAATCAAATCTCTTATCATAAATATCAAAAATTAATTTATAATTATTAGTAATATTAATTTTTAAGTCAAGAAAGTTTATATTATTATTAATTAAATCATTTTCGCTTAATTTAAGCTGAGTAGGATAAAAATTGAGTGGTGATGTGCAATTTTTTTCATTGAAATAAAATATGATAATGTCATCAATATAGCGATAAAATACATAATCATTGTTCGTACTTATATTTCTTTCATAATAATATAAGTAAAGGTCAGAGAGAATACTAGATGCGGTTCCGCCCTGCGGAATTCCCTGGCATTGTTTATAGATAATATTGTCATATATAATGTAATTATTATGCAATGTAAAATTTAGTAAAGTTTTAAAAAAATTTACTGAAATATGTTCTTTTAATTTTAATTGAAATTTAAATTCTTTAAATAATATACACATTGTTTTATGTAAGTCTTTTATATCAATGTTATTAAATAAATCATTAAAATCCAATGTTTTTATGAATTTTACCGGATTGATATTATGTATTTTATTAATGAGTTGAAAACTATTTTTTAGGCAATGTTGGTTATTATGTTTTAACGTTATATCATATATCTGCTTTAAAATATTAAGTAGTAAATTGCTTGCATTATTATTATATGTGTTACAACCGATGGTAACAGTGCGAAATTTAATAGGATTTTTATGAAATTTTGGAATTATAACAAGATAAGGATAATTAAAATTATTACATTTGATTTTTAGTAATTTGTGATAATTTAATAATTTTCTGTTATTTATTTCAATATTTAATTTAGTTTTATTAAAAATATTACTTGTGTTGATTGCATTGTGAATTAACACTTTATGGTATTCTTTACAAATGATAGCATAATTATTTGGAGATTTATCTACATAAGTAATTATAAATTTCTTTTGTAATTCTGATATATGTTTATTTATGTTTTTAAAAGCTGCATGTGTAATATGATGATAATTTTTTATAATTTCATTTTTTAATTTATCAATTACAGAAAATCTCCATTCACTGAAATATTCGATTGGTTTATTGTAATCAACAGCAATTTTATATATAAACAAATCAATATCTTGAATAAACTGCAATATTATGGATTTGATATTACACTTATATGGAAGACGAAATTTTGTGCCATTATGCATTAAGTTTTGTAAAATAGGTTGTTCTACAATATTAAGATCACCAGTAATGATATGACCATGTGTTGTATTTATATACTTTTGATATTTTGGGTCATTACAATAACATGGGTAATTCTTTGAAGAGACCAAATTTTTTGCAAAAGAATTGTAATTAAAAATTTTACGTCCAAGTGTGCGATTATATTTATATGTCTTGTGAATGGTAAAATTTTTTATTGGAAAATTATTATTAATGTTGTTTATTATATTGTGTAAATTTATATTATTAAATACATGATTGGAAAAATTTATAATTAATTGTGTATTATTAGTTTTATATTTAGGTTTATTAGAAAGACTTGTATTTAATAGGTTTGCTCTATAATGTAGAATATCATAAAAGATATCACAAAAATGTGGAGAATATTGATTCTTTTTAAATACCTTGAAATATTGGTTTATATATTTCTTTTTTATACTAAAAACATGTTTTCTTATAGCAAGCCAACAATAATCATTACAAAATTGTGCCTCAAGATTATCAAGCTCATGTTGAATCACAATATCATCAGTGTATTTTTTGTTATTATGTTTACCTCTACCAGATCTTGAAGTTTTTTTTAAGTTTGAAAAATTTAATCCGGAATAAAGATTTTTATAATTTTCATATTTAGTTAAATCTGAAAATACAGGATGTGATTTTTTGTATACTAATTGATTTAATCCGTAAGGATATGTAGTATTAAAATGTCTTATATATTTAGATTCTAGAAAAAGTCGTTCAGTAAAATTTTTTTGTATTTTAAGTATTTTAATAGTAATATTTTTAAAATCATGATATTTGAAATGAGTATATTCAATATTATGAGTTGTTTGAAATTTAGAATTTTTATATTTATCAATGTGAGAACGATGTAAATTTAGCCGCTTATGTAATTTTTGACAAGACTGTCCTATATATTCCATGTTACACGAATTGCATTTCAATGAATAGATTACATTGTATGCTTTGCAAAATTTTACCAAATTAAGATTGTTATTATTTGAAATCTGTGACTTATCAGCTAATGGACATGTAAGACAACGCTTAGATTCACACTCTCGAAAACATAGTACAGGCTTGGGACAATAGAATAGGTTATCTGATAACGATCCAGGAAGATCCCTAATAATCTTCCTGTACCGAGCATTAGTCCTGGATCCACCAAGGCCTAAATTGGCAGTATCTAACATTTTACTAATAACTGCCATATTTGTTTGATAGCAATAAAAATTGCAAGAAATACATATTAAATATATCTATAACATATTTAAAAAAAATTTTTAAATCTTTATAACTATGATAGCTTACTTTTATTTTTCATTTTTGAATAATTATTTAAAAGAAAATGTTTTTTTCTGAATAATATTTTTTTTTTATAATAGATAGTATTTCATTTATAGTACATATAAATTTATTGCACTAAACACAAACTCACAAAAAAAGCAACAGATGAATTTTTTAGGGGTACTTAGTAAGACTTGGTGTAGTAAGGTTTGTATTATGAGCACCCTGAGAAATCATGCTAGGTTTTTTTTTTTTTTTTTATTATAATTTGTTATTATTTTGGAGGAAACACATTATAAAATATCAATACTGAATAATTATTTGAAACATTTGACGATTCAATAAAATGTGTGATTTTAGGTACAAATATGATTTCACCTGGTACTACTGTCTCATCATCTTCACCTGTTTCATCCCATATCCTAAATTCAGCCTCATATGAAATTGACAGAATAATTGCGCGCATTGAACAGGATAATAGAATTTTAGCAGAGTTAGAAAGGTCTCGGGCAACAGTTGGTAAGTTTAATTTATATATATATATATATATATATATATATATATTATAAAATTTATATTAATAAAAATAAGAAAAATATTTCTGCAATATTTTTTCTACTTAGAATTCGCCTTAGATTTTTTTTTTCTTCAAGTGTATATGAACCTTGGTTACCACAGTTGGCTAATGATTTCCCACAGCAAATTAAAAAGAAACCACACTTTGGTACTCAACTAAAATCTGTCAGTGAAAAGACAGATTTTCATTTTAAGTTGAATGTAAAAATAACATTGAGTTAAGTTAAATTGAAGATACATTGCATTAGAATATGCTCAAAATTTTATTATTATTTTTACTTTTGATTTCTTAATTTCAAACTATACAATTATCGCCTGCATTTTAATATCTTAAAGATTTAAAAAAAAAAAAAAATCCAATTTTATTTTACATTTATTTAACTAGACTTAACTGCTTATGAATGTGTAAAATGTTTTTTTTTATATAGGTTCACCAGTATCTACTGCCAATCTTGAACGCTTAAAAGCTCAGTTTGAAGAAGATCAGAAGCATTCAGCCGATATAACCCACAGATCCAATATGAGTAAGTATGTGTTTTCTTGTGGCATTTTTGAAGTACCATATTGAAATGAAATACCAATTATAATACCTGTTGTAATAAATATTATTACAACATTATTAGTAAAAAAAATTGTAATTTTTACTATTTTCTAACTCTCACTAGCATTTTGTATTTTATTGTAAAATGAATGTTAACCAAAGTAAAAACTAACAAGTTATGAAAGAATAAACTTTAAGTACAACCAATATTAAAAGAAGAATTGAAATTTTGCTTATTACTTCTGTAGATATTTATATAGTTTGATATGTGGGCTTGCTTTGATATTATCTTCTTTTACACTTTTCTGGAATTTGTTAACCCAAATTTTTAAGTAATTATGCCATTCAAACGCTGTAATCATATGTTTATGTTTTTGAGTGTTTCTCAAACTGTATCAAATTACAGTTTAAATTCTCTAATATTTTTTATCTGACTTTTAATTGGAATTTTTGTTTTAGATACACAATTAAAAAGGTATTTAAATCTCCAGGATAAAGGATCTAGATATGTAATATGTGAGTTTATAACATAATTTGAGACTTGACAAACATGGTATTAAAACAGAAAAAAAAAATGTTGGTGAAAAGTTAGGGAATTTAAGTATTGTCTTCCTAGATTGTGTTCTGTTTAAACCATCTTTTGTATATTTAAGAATAATTTGATAATAATTGCAGGTTTGAAATTAATGAATAAATTAAACTTTTAACAGCTGTATATATCTTAAAGTACTATTTGACTACGCATTTCCTTCTAAATCCTCAAGCAGTAAGAAGTTGTCGAAATGTAGTTCATTCATTGTTGTATTTTATGTAAAGCTGGATGGCTATACGAAGTTTTTAAAATTCCTTTAAAGCTTTTATTTGCCATATTCCATTTTTACACATTCCCTCAGATTAGATCAGAAGTTTTCAACTCAACCACTGTGCTGTAAAAGGACTCTAGTTGTGCTTCAAAAATTTTTAAGTACTTTAAAACTACAAAAAATTAAAAATCAATCAAAGTCCTAAGATTATGTTGGTTCAAAATTCATTTTTATAAAAAAGATATAAAAAATGTCAAATTCATTTATTTCATTAAATATTAAATTGTAATAAATAAATTAATGTAGACAAGTTTAATTTTTTTTATTAGTATCTTCTTTATACAAGATTAATTTTAACACAATTATTCAAATTGGTAAAGAAATCATATGAGTTGTAATTTTCCAACTGGACGGAAAATATCCGGGCCAGGATTCGAACCTGGGATATCTTGGCTAAAGCTGCCATGCTCTACCAACTGAGCCATCTAACTGAGTTGGATGGCTCAGTTGGTAGAGCATGGCAGCTTTAGCCAAGATATTCCAGGTTCGAATCCTGGCCCGGACATTTTTCGCCCAGTTGGAAAATTACAAATCATGATTTCTTTACCAATTTGAATAATTGTGTTAAAATTAATCTTGTATAATCATGTATCCAGCGTTTCCTGGAGTTCCAAATTACCTGCGATTTATTTTGTTGAGCTGATTCAGATATCAGACCAGATGCTATGATCAATAAGGTTAACTGGATGAATTAGGTTCTCCAGATTCGACCGGGATGGCTCAGTTGGTGAAGCATGGCAGCTTTAGCCAGATATCTCAGGTTCGAATCCTGGCCCGGATATTTTCTTTATAGCAAAGTTACTAATTTATTTTCTTAATAAATACTAAAGCATGTTTTTAAAAATCATAATCTAAGTGTGCCACAAAAATTTAACTGAATGTTCATTGTGCTGTGCAACAAAACAAGTTGAAAAACACTGGATTAGATGAACTAAATCTTATATAATTTTCATTAACTGTTAAAAAATAGTTTGAGAAACACTTCTGTTATGTTAGATATTTATTTTCCTTATATATGTAACTGTTTGGACAGAATCTTCTTTTTCATCTCCTGCTATTGACCAATTATTAATTGAATCTGAGAGGAATAAACAAATGTATTGGCAACTTCACAAAAGTAGGCCACAAAAGGCATATACAAAACGTAAGTATCATCAAGCAAATGCTCATCACTAGCAACTCTTTGATGCAGTGCATATAGAGCTAATAGTGCATTGCTAATTTTTTTCTTTTTTTTTTTGCTTAGCTTTTAGTTTATCAGCATTTTACTTTTTTTTTAAATTGTATTTAGAACTGGTTTCCATATAACTTATTATTAAGCATGAAATAATGAATAATTATAGTTAATTAATAATAATTATTTAAACTGTATTAATGAAAATAAAAAGAGCCAGTTTACTAATTTATATTAGAACTTCCATTCTTTATTCATCTTTTATTATTTGAAATGAAAAATATATTATAGAATTTATTGTTTATAGTTGTTATTTTTTGATTTAATTAAAAATAAAACAAGTGGCAACATATGTTGAACCTGAAATTTTTTTCAATTTTGATTACAACAATAATTTCTTTGTTTATCAATTATACTGTATTTAAGTTTTTTTATTTTTTTTATGTTTTTTTTTAGCATCTGTAAAAATGTGTATATTAGGTTTAAAAAATAATGATAAAGGTTTCTGCCTTATTCTAAAAGTGAAATATTGTCTTCTGAGACTGGAATCAATATATATTTTCTGCCCCCCCCCCTCCCCCTCCTTTCTTACACACACATTTTTTTTCCTTCTTAAAACCGTATTAGTTTGGGAAGAATAAACAACAAACATTTTACATAGCATGTTCACCCAGCTTTGTCCAAAAGTTGCAAAATTTGCATGAGCAAGTTTTTCCGGTAGTTATCTACTGTGTTTTAAATGTTTAATGCTACTGGATAAGTATGGATATTTTTGTAGTGATAAGATCCTTCTTTCCTATTGGTTGAATTTTCCAAGTGCTGAGTAAATAAATAATTCTTCATAATTTTTATTACTGAAAAGAAAAAAGAATGAAATGAAACATGAAATTTTGATTTAAAACCCTTATAGGTTCATTTTTTTTTTTTTTTTTTTTTTTTTTAATATGTTGGTGGAAAAAATACTTTTTTGTTAATAATATTAAAAGTAGCTATCCAAATCACAAAAGTTAAGGTTTACTGAAATTTAACAAAGATGTCATTTACAGAAATCTAATGAATATAAATATTTTGCATACTATTCTTATGACAAGAGACTAAAGAATATTTTTTGAAGACGTTTGGAAATGCAGTGTTACACCATGATTAAGCAGGCATAACAACTTTCTAGTACTTTTTTATGTTATTACAAACGAGCAGGGAAGACCAAGCTATGCTCAGTCAAAATTATCCATGTCCAAAATGATCCACTAATCAAATTTTCTTGAACATGTCACCAAGCTCAATTGTATTCTCTTGCCCGAAACCCGTAGGATATAAAATTTAGTCAAAATAGTCTGAGCCGTTTTTTAGATAAAATTAGCTTGACCCACAGTGACCCAAAAATAACCCACTAATCTGATTTTCTCAAGCATGTGACCTAGCCCAATGATTTTCTCGTGCCCAAAAACCATAGGATATAAAGTTTAGTTCAAATCATCTGAGCCGTTTTTAAGATAAAAATACCTAGACTCATAATGACCATGACCAAAATGACCCACTAATCGGAATTTCTCGAACATGTGACCTAGCCCAATAGTCTTCTTGCTCCCTAAAACTGTAGGATACTAAATTTAGTTCAAATCCTCTGAGCCATTTTTAAGATAATAGCTTATGATCCATTATGACAAATAACCAAAATGACCCAGTAATTGAATTTTCTCAAACATGTGACCTAGCCCAACAGTCTTCTCGTGCTTGAAAACCATAGGATGCAAAATTTAGTCTAAATAGTCTGAGCCGTTTTTTAGATAAAATTAGCTTGACCCACAGTGACCCAAAAATGACCCACTAATCGAATTTCCCAGACCTGTGACCTAGCCCAATGATTTTCTCGTGCCTGAAACTCGTAGGGTACAAAGTCATTAGAGCCGGTTTTTAGATAAAATTAATTTAACCCGCATTGACCCAAAAATGACCCACTAATCAAAACTTCTCGAACATGTGAACCAGCCCAATAGTCTTCTCGTACACAAAAATGGTAGAATACAAAATTCAGTCAAAATTGTTTGAACCATTTTTTAGATACAATTAGCTTGACCCTGACCCATGGTGACCAAAAATGACCCACTAATCGAATTTTCTCGAACATGTGACCTAGCCCAATGGTTTTCTGGTGCCCCAAAATGGTAGGATACAAAATTTTATCAAAAGCATTAGAGCCGTTTTTAAAATAAAATTTGCATATATAACCACACACACACACACAAGATTTGCTCGTATTAGAATATATATTATTCATTTGGAAAAGTAGCCCCTATTTTAAATTTAAAGAATGGAAAGATATGTTTTAAATAAAAGAAACATCAACAGTGTACAGAAAAGTAAGCAATTTTTAATTTAATTTATTATTACTGAATGCTGAAGCATAAGTGAATTCATAATAATAAATGTATAGACATACTATCATTACTATATGCAGATAATAAGACAAAGTAATACTGAATGAAAAGACATGTACTACTATTAATAGGATGCCAGACACAGAGGGGTTAACAGGCAGTTTTTCCATCCAAAATTTTCTCGGATTTGTGAATTTTTAATTAGGAGAAAAAAAAGTACCAAATCCAATTGTCCCCCATTAATCATCTTCTCTTTCAACTTCTCTTTTGTTTTCTTTTCCCAAGTATTATTTATTATCATATTTTAAAAATGAAATATGTTTAAATATCTTGATTTTATAAAGCTTTAAACAAAATAATCAAGAAAGACTATTGAGAAGGTTCTCAAATATTCTCAACAGTTGTCTTAGATATCAAATTACAGAAAACAATACCAGATATTGCTGTAAATCGGAAGTTTTCAGGTTCAAAGGGTAGCACAAGCCAAGTAAACAAGGCTTAGTTTCACATAGTTATTTAAATTTTAATTTGTCTTATAACAACAGAAATACTGTACATTTTAAGTTCAAAAGATTAACATTTTATAATATATATTTATTTTTTTAAATAGAGATAAGTGAAAGTTTAAATAATAATAGTATATTAGATTTTTCTTCTAGTTTTTAACCAGCATTTTTTTTTTCTTTTTGTGCTTCTAATGTAATTTTTAGTTTTATATTTGAAAAATATATATGTAAGCTTTCTTAACTTATAATTGCAAATTAGTTATTAAAATTTTCAAGCCTCAATTTGTAAAATATAATTTATGTAATCTTTAATATTCTTGAAAAAATATTTTAATATTACTTGTTGATTGACTCATTATTGAAGATTTTCAGATATTTAATCTACATTAGTTTATCAAACTTTAACTTAAATAATTTGGTGTTTTTGGCATGTAAGTTTTAATTGTTTTATAAACATTATTTAGTTTAGTGCATGTTAGAGAGACCATGTAACAAAATCCATGTTCTAAGCAAAGAGTTTGCATTTTAGTTGCATAGAATTCCTTAAAATAGCAAAACATTTCTTCTGATTTTTTACTTAATTATAGCTTAAAATATAGCAGCTTATTTTAGATTTATTTTATCATATTCCTTCTTAAATATAGAAAAAAGAAATTCTAGCTTTTATTAAATAACTCTGTACTATAGCATTTAAATATAGTTTGATATTTTATGATATCTTATTGTCACTTATGAAAAGTTTAATTATTAATAATAGATTTTTCAACATTGTATGTGATTTAAGGTATATGATGATAATCAGTTTACAACATATAGTGTGCTCTATTATTAAAAGATCTTGATTAAAAGATGCAGGTATGGATTTTCCATGCCAAATTTATGAATGCCAATATGTGGGCATATAATCATTGACAAATCTGACACATTATGCAAGAAGTATGTAATCAACTTACCGGCAGATTGTTCTCTATCACTTTTACTTACCCATCATACGTAGTATAGGGTAAGTCTTGTAATCGTTTTTAAAATCAATTTTTTTTTTTTTTTTGCGGATTTATATATTTTAGACATGTTCTCTATCACTTTTACTTACCCATCATACGTAGTATAGGGTAAGTCTTGTAATCCTTTTTAAAATCAATTTTTTTTTTTTTTTTTTTTTTTTTTGTTGGCGGATTTATATATTTTAGACGTGGAAGATTTCGAAAAATATATTTTTAGAAGAAAAATTTGACGTGCGTCTGTCTGTGTATGTGTCTGTAAATGCTGTATCTACCGAACAAATTGAGATAGACTTGAAATTTAGTATATATTTAGTATGTAATAATGAGAAGAAGTTTATTGAATTTCAGTAACCTTGATTATCCGGAACTATTTTTTTCGGACTCTCGAAATATTCGTTCTGATAAAAGGTACATAAAATTTTTTGAAATTGTTTATTTTAAGGAATGAATATAAAAGACAATAAAAATAAATAAATTTTGCATAAAGAATGAAGTTGATCGGATAATGAGTTGTCGAGATATTTGTAATCCTATTTTCCACACTCTTCGATTTTTCATGACCCTGTATATCATTCAAATTTCAATTCAAAGATATGTTTTAACTGGAAATGAGGCGCTTAATCAGATGCAATAAACCACTAGTTAATAGGATTATTGTTTTTGGAGTTATAAGGATGTTTGTTTTACGCAATTCAGTCATAGAGCATTTAAAGTTTATGACGTCATCAAGCCAGGATTTTATTCGAATTGCAATGCATTTTATAAATAGTTTACACATGTTTTATTTTCATATTTTATATTATCCATATCCATGAGGGATAAGTATTACGGTGGCCTCCAACGACTAGTTTTTGCTTTTGTGGGTGAAAAAGGATATGTATTAAAAAGTAGCTTATGAGAAATCAGTTTTTTGAAACTAAGTCATTATTTGCACATGTACTGAACAACTATGCAAACAATTGTATAAGTTTGCCATTTATGAGCTTTTTTCTCTCAAATACAGGGGTGTAGTTTGTGGTATACAATGGTATATGCTGTATACCTACCGGCTTTTTTATTTTTATTTTTTTAAAGAAACAGTATAGCTTCAGTTTTTCAAATAAAACTATAGCGTATACTTTCTGGTTATACACTCTGGCTGTACCTGTGTAACCTGCTGGGTTTTGTTTTTTTATGATTACTTCACTGCTCAAATTAAGATGAAATTTAGGGTAATCAAAGGAGAAATAGCAGTAATTCTCCAGCATTATGACTGACGGTATTAATCTCTTTTGAATAGTGATAGTTTAAATTGTGCTGATAAAATAATTTGGTGTAAATGTAATTTTGACCTAAAATAGCAAATACCTCTTTCCATTCACAGTATAGTAATTTATATTGAATTCATATTCTTTGATATAGATCTAAATTCATGTACAGTAAAACCCGCTTAAGAAGTTTTCCAAGGGAATGGAAGGCAAAAACGTCTTAAACGGGAAAACTTCTTAAACGGGAAATTAAGAATGTTTGAAACAATCATTAGTTTAAGGAGAGGTCTTTTACATTGTTAAAATAATACATAAATTTATATAAAGTTGAGTTTTACTTAAGAAATTTAAACTGATTTGCACATTTTAAAAAAATCTGTCAATCAAGTAAAAATGCATAATTACCTTAGAAACTCTTTATTTAATCCAATGTTTGAAGACAGAGAGGGGACATTTCTCTTTAAGCATCATTTGATATGCTTTTACAGAAAAAATCAGTTATAGATTTTTGCTTATGTTTTTTCTCGGCAATTTTTAGTTGATAACAGTCCAGTTGTCTTAAGTTTCTAAAAATTTCCTCAGACACATTTTCAACACTTTCGATAAAACGGCGAAATGTTTCTAGTCATTTCACAGCATCCGAAAAACTAGAAATTTCCTCATGCTCTTCCTCAGTGTCACTCATTTCTTCATCTTCTGTAACCTCACAAATATCATCTACTGTAAGCACCTCACATGGCAATATCTCGTCATCTACTGACACATACTCTTCAAACGATGCTGTGAAATCCATCCTTCTTTGTAACGTCTTCCAATCATCTTCAATGTCCAATTCATATTCTTCTGTTGATTCTCCTTCCAAAAATCCTGCTTTCTGGAAACAATTGGCAATTACAGATGGCGTTATTAACTCCCATGCAGATAAAATAAAATGAATAGATTGCAAAACGTTTACTTTTCCTATCTCTCCAGTATTGTCCAGTTTTTCAATCATCCAATTCACAAGCCGTTTTCAATAGTGCTGCTTAAACACTTTAATAACTCCCTGATCCATCGGTTGCAAAACCGAAGTCGAGTTCGGTGGTAGGAAATGCACTTTTATGTTAGTAAAGTTACTCGTGTCTTTGGAATGGGCGGCGCAATTGTCTACAAAGATGATGATGTTCCGTTTAGCTCTCCTCATTTTAACATTTAATCTTTTCAAATAGGCTTCATAAATTGTAATCGTCATCCACGCAGTTTTGTTATTTTCATAATCACAAGGCAGTGATTTCACATTTTGAAAACATCTGGGTTTCTTGGATTTCCCAACAACCAAAATTGGCAATTTCTCGGAACCGTCCATGTTTGCACCCAATAAAACTGTAAGTCGTTCTTTATTTTTTTTACCTTCGTGACAATTTTCACCTTTATATGCATACGTTTTATCCGGTGAAAGATTATAGAAAAGCCCACACTCATCCATGTTAAAGACATCTTTAGGATGATAGCCGATTATCAAATCTGGTAAGATTTGTTTCCATTCTTCGATTTCTTGTGGATCGACGCTTTTACTCTCACCTTTTATAGAATTGTAACTTAAACCAGCTCTTTTTTTCATTCTATCAATCCATCCATTTGAAGGTGCAAATTCAATCTCCATTTTTTTGGCAATTTCCTCAGCCTTTTCTCTAAGAATAGGTCCACTTATAGGAATATTGGCGGATCTGGCTTGCTTGAACCAAAGTAATAATTTTTCTTCCATAGCTTCATATTTTCCTTTTTTCACTTTTTTAATTTTTCGAGATTTATCAGAGGAGTCGTTTAATATAAGATTGCGTTTTGCTACAATTCCATTTAGAGTAGTCACCGGCATATTCAATCTCTTAGCAATTTCAACTCTTGTTACGTTTGGGTTGCTATCAACTTCTTTCAAAATTTTGATTTTGTCTTCAATTGACAAGGCCTTTCTTTTAATTCCCTTGCCCGACATTTTGAAGAGGAAAAAATATGAATTTTCCAAGAGAGATTTGACGCTTACACTCACTCAAAAACAGATTGAATGAGCCAAACTGAACACAGTTTTGGTTTGGAATGAACCAAACATAGCTTTGGTTCATTCCATTCCTGGAAAGGGGTGAAAGAGACTCTATTCTAAGAGGAAGCAACTGGTCAACTTAAAGAACTACCCCTGAGTAGGAGCAAACCATTTCTCTTTAATCCCTTATCAGTCACTATTGTTGCAGCCATAAGGGACTCGGACTTACCCTCTCTCTACATTTCATCAGACAAACTGATATGAAGGTGAAATAAAGGTGACGACAATCCTTTTCAATCTTAAATGTGCCCTTTTGAATAGCGAAGAATATAGAGAAATGCTTTTCCAGTACAGAATGGGGGGAAAAAATCCCTCAAAAGACTGAAGTAAACGTGTTTTGAAAGTAAAATTAAGGGGAGAAAAAACTTCTTAAGCGGGAAAAAGTTTGGAACTAAACTTTTTAAACGGGTTTTTTAACATTGTAAGAATAGGAAAAAAATGGGAATCGAAAATATAAACTTCTTAAATGGGAAAACTTCTTAAGCAGGAACTTCTTAAACGGGTTTTACTGTATTTATTTATGTATTTTGTTAAAAATTTTAGAATAAAAAGATGTTTTATGGCATACAAGCAGTAAATATTGTTGATTGATCTGAACAGCACTTTGTGTACATTAAGGGTAGTACTGTTTTCAAACATTCATACTCTGGCTTGAAAGAAAAAAAAAGGTGGTGGCTCCAATTTAGCTGAATATTATTTGTATATGCAGCATGAAGCACTGAGTAGTGAATGCAAATGAATATTGCCATACTTTATTCAATTATATATAGTTTATTAACAAAGTTTATTTTAGTAACATAAATAATTATATTTTTTAATATATATATTCTTATTTTGTAATGTATAGAAAACAAGTTACTTTTTAACAATATTTTCAGACTCTTTAAGAGAGGATGGCATATTTTTAAGCTGAATTTTGTAGTAGACTCTCAATTATCCAATCCTCATGAGACCAGGAATATGCCTGATATAATCAAACATCAGATAATTTTTAAGACATATTATCATGACCATTTTCTAAATGTGTAAGCATTTAACTTTGAATAAATAAAGTAAAAAAGAAATAACTATTAGAATAAAGAAATTATTTGAAATAAAATATAAATAAATAAATAAAAATACCAATTATTACCTTTTCATATTTTAGTCATTAAACTATACTAATAAATATATAAATGTTTTTGACAATTTTTTGTGCAGTTAATTTGTAAAATTCTACTAAAGAGTAATTTTTAATTTAGTATTAATTTTGCTATTATAAATCACCTTTTCAATGAATGTTAAAATATTGCTTTTACTTTTCATAATGTTTCCCCTTATTTATGAAATGTTTAAATTAAGCTTAAAAAATATTTTCAGAAACATCTCTTACAATTAAAGATCTAGATGTTCTTATGGCTAAATTGGAGCAGGATAATAAAATATTAGCAGAGCTTGATAGGAAAAGAGCATCAATTAGTAAGTAATTTTTTTTTCTTTTATCAGTCTGTTGTACAAATGTTTGAAAAGCTGCAATTTAAACTTTAAATATATATATATATATATATTATTGCAGTTTTAATTTGTTTTTGGAACACTTTGTTTGTAATTTTTTATATTTACTGTACATTTTATAAATAACTGATAAAATATTAAAAAAATGAGATAGATTCTACTAGATTTTAGTTGAATCTCAAGAAAGTTTTCTGCATTTAATCTGCTTGGGTTGTGGGTTTGAGCCTTGGCCTGTAGTGACTTCAGTGTACTCATAAATATGCTTATTAAGTTTTATTGCTGATTGTAAGTCCTTTCACTGCAAAGAAAACTGTGAAGAGAAGCATACAAAGCCAGAAATTCCTTCCTTCCTTGTCAATGATAAGAATTAATAGCCTTCATAAGAACTAATATAAGATCTCTGATATAGTTAGTGCCTCAGTTATAAAATTATCTGCCACTTATATCGAGGAATGCCTTGCTGAAGAACCCTGGAAATGATGAAAGCATTTATTTTTCTTTTTTCAGACTTATTAAAATCTGATGTGAATTAGACTTTGCACCCCATATTAATATCTACTTAAATCACTGATCTGATACTGATTTTTTTTTTTTTTCATTTATCTTAGAAAGTTTTCCTGTATTGAGTGGACATCTATACTAAGATTTCTACAACAGAAAATAAAAGAGCTAAGGCAGGTGTCTTCTTTAAATTTTTTAGTATGGAGAAAAAAAAAAATAGATGGATAAAAATTGTCAGAAATTAAATTCAAAACATTTTTTGTTCAGCCCTAAATTATCCGAAAGTAATGAATGAATATACTTTAAAGTTTAATCATATGATATTAATATTAAATCTAATCCAGCAAATTTCGCATCTTAGTTGATTTCTGCTTTATTTTCCTAGCCAAACTAGTTCTGTCGTCAATTGTTCATACACAGTTTGTTCAGTAGGAAAGGTGACTGATTTAATTTTTGTGTAATTACCAGTACCACCTGGGGGTGAATAAATAGGTTAACAACTGATACATTTAGACTATCTTCTGTAAAAGTTTCACAGCACTAGCATCACTAATTCATTTACAATCATGTAACGGTTGACAGTGTCTTCTGAATCATGATCGAAGACTTCTGACTGTCTAAAATTGAGTTGAAAGGCTTTCCTTTCATTACCAATTTTAATTTTAGAAATAGCCAGAAGTCACATAGAGCTAAATAAAGTAAGTACAATGGGTGATCGAACACCACAATCCTATTTTTGGCCATGAAATTGCACACAATCATACATTTGTGGGCCAGTGCATTGTCATGAAACAAGGAAGTCCTCTGAATTCCTGTGAGCTATTCAATTAGCCTAGTAGACACACAATAATCATTTCAAAGAATCTTTGCTACTTTTTGAACATTTTCTTCAATTTGAAATGTCAATGATGGTCCTGGCTGTGGATCATCTTCAGTACTATCCTGAAATCTTGCGTACCACTTAAAAACGTTCTTTCATCTCATTGCTTCATTCCCATAAACAGTCTGAATCATTTTAAACGTTTCTGTGGCAAAATTTAATGTTGGCATGTTACTCCATTTTTCTTTTTACAACTTAGGTTCAGAAGGCATTGCATTCTCAATTATTATGTGACTGTAAATGAACTAGCACTGTGAAAGTTTTACAGACTTCAGATACTGGTATGGCCAAATGCAGAACTTTCAATTTCTTTCCAGATTTAGCAGATTGCAAGTCAAAAGTTTATCAGTTATCAAAATTTAAACGATTCATTGTTAATAAGTTTAAATGAACCTTCTTTAGAAGCATTTGATCCTACAAAAGCAGTTGAACACTGGTATTTTGCATCAAAAACAAAAAGGCAATAAGTTAAAAGCATTGAAGTATGGGATATATTTTTCTTTTATAACATACATGAAGAAAAGCTTTTGCTTATTTTCAACTAAATTTTCCTTTAAATCCTCCTGTTAATCAATCATTTTAATAGTTTAGCAGCTGAGGTACTTTTCCCCTGAAAGGGTTAGCAATTGTTAAGTTTTTATATTTATGATCTCTTAGGGAAAAAAAAACTGGTTTCAGCTAGATTTCTTCAAATTTTTTTAAGCTTGATTAACTATAAAAACCTTGTATTTTTGTATAATTTTTGAAAAGTTTGAAAGTTTTCCAAATAAGCACGCTTCTGATTGTTTAAAGTCATTTTGCAAAATCATAATAAACCAGTTGAATCCCAGATGCAAATTTGTAGTTGTCCTTAGAGATGTTTCCTATTTCAGCACCCTTCTGTAAATGCATAAGAAATGTCTATTTATGAAAACACTACCATCGAGAGAGGTGTTTTATCTCAATAGTTCCTAGAGCGCCTCAATTTAAGGAGGCGACAACAGCTGCGGAATCACACATAAAATAGCTGACATTGATGTAACTTTTTCTCGGGAACTATTGAAGCAATTTCAATACATTTTTAACACTTTCCAACATACACTGGTTTCCAAAAATTAAGGAGAAATCACAAAAATAGCAAAAACTCAAAATAGTACAGGTAGATTTTAATGAAACTCAGCCACAATATACAACGCATAGTAAGGTATAAAATAACATGAAAAGAAATTACCAGACAATTATGGTGTTTCAAAAAATAGCATAATTATAAAATTAGCAAAATCAATTTGTCAGTTTGGTATAGGAAAAGTACCTTTAATATGCCGTATGATTACTCCTAGTAGCAATACAGCACATACAGCGATGTGTCATACTGTCAATTATGCGGTTGATGAGTTTGCTGGGAAGTGCGAGCCATTGCTCTTGCAAATCAGTTGTAAGCGTGGCAAAGGTCTGAGAAGGGAGATTGAGAGCAGCAACACATGTTCCTAAAGCATCCCAAACATGCTCGATGGTATTCAAGTCCAGTGATAGAGCTGACTGTTCCATGCGCTGAATTGTCTGGTGCTAAAGATAATCTTCCATGATGCGAGCCCTGTGCGGTCTAGCGTTGTCGTCTTGTAACAGGAAATCCTTACCTATTGCACCGACGTAAGGATGCACATAAGCATCAAGGATGTCATCTCTATAGACGTAAGCATTCACGGTTCCACATGGACAGCCATGGAGGTCTGTGCATCCACCCAAAGAGATACCACCCCAAATGCAGACACTGCCTTCGTATGAATCTCTTTCACGAATATTTGATGGATGATAACGTGTTCCTTGTTCTCTCCAAATCTAACAACGCCTACTATCGCTTTGGAGGCTAAACAGGGACTCACCCGTGAAGAGAACACGCGCCTCCATTGATCAGCGGTCCAATGGACATGATGACGTCCCACATCAAACGTTCCCTCCAGAAACGTGAGGTAGCAGCATACAAATTGCTGGTCGCCTGGCATAAAGTCCACCTTCGTGAAGCCTTCTACGCACAGTAGACATTGACACCAACCTTCCAGTGGCTGCAGTAAGGAAGGATCTAAGATGAGGTGGGGTTGGGGTTCTATTCCTTCGTACACATAACTGCAAATATCGGTCATCGGCACTTGTCAAAACCCTTGGCTGTCCTTAGCTGAACCTTCTTGAGCCCGAACCAGTGGTTTGAAATTGTTGCCAAAGCCTATGAACCACAGAAAGACTCACATTTAGACATCTAGCCACGTCTGTCTGACTTTGTCCTGCTTCCCATCTCCCAATAGCTGTAAATCGCAGTTCTGAGGGCAAATGATGCCTCAAGGTCATTGTAATGATTTGGCTATCCCAGATTTATAATATCACTATCACAGTGACAACGGCAGCCCTACTCTCTAACGTGCATTTTTATGTTCCTTACAGATGACGCAATGTGATTGCAGCGCCAGTAATTTGCATTTGGTATTTTTATTCAGCATCTTTCATTTAACAATATATACAAATTTCATATGGATTGCTTTCTTTTTGAATGAGTTATTGCTATTTTTGTGATTATTTCTTAATTTTTGGAAACCAATGTAGTTGAAAAGTGTTTATGACTTCGGTTTGTCTGTCTCTTTGTCCTTGCTCTAAGTCTAAGAAATACATTTGAATTGCCAAGAAATTTTTATATGTTATATAGAATGCTCGGTAATGAAAATGAAGTGTATAGCATTTGTAGTTCATTTACAGAGACACACAAAAGAATTCTGTTACATTATGGTTAAAATTGTTTGTGGTGTGTTTTATTGATGTTCCTGTATATTCCTGATGTTACCATGCTTTTTTGTAGTTTTGCCAGTAGCAAAATTATGAATTAATCATTTGGAAGAAAAATAATAAAAATGCAATAATTAAGCAATTTTTTTTTTAACTCAAATTTCTAAAAACATAGAAATCATTTCAGTAGTTCTCAAGAAAAAGTGACATGTCAGCTGTTTTACGTGTGATTTTGTTTGTTTGTGGAATAATGTAACTATTATATTTTTAAATTTTATTTTTTGCCAAACAATCAATTTATAGTTTAGCTACACCTAAAATTATTAAAAAAGTATTGAAACCGCTTCAGTAGTTTCCAAGAAAAAGGTACATCAATGTCGGATGTTAGCTATTTTACATGTAATTAGCAACTGTTGTCGTCCCATTAAAAGATTTTAAAGGTGTATTATTTATTCTTATTCAAGACAGATTCTTATTATTTTCTGACATATTCAAGAAATTAATGTCATTCACACCTGGATAAAAAATACAAATATTCTTACTCAATATCAAGAAATTGAATAACAGTTATCACTTTTCTATTAATAAAAAAACATTCTTCTAGAAATATTGTCAAATTCAGCATCATCAGGTAACAATTTACTATAATCAAAGATGTATCTTATTTATTTATAAAAATCATGCATTATGGATGCAGGAAACAACGATTTACTTCTTTCAGTCAACCTTATATACAGGGTGATTATAATTAATGTCCCACTTTCAAAATTCTGTAAAAAAGGAACCACTGGTCAGAATGGAAGAAGGGGGAAACAGTATGGTATAAGAAAGAAAAAGTTCCAAAGTGTATCAATAGATGGTGCTGTAAGCAGAATAACAAAAGTGGATTCGGCTACGAGTGACATTTTTAATCGAAATAAGACAGCTTTGGCATGAGTTGCACAGTAAACCAACCATACTGTTCAATGTGCATGAGTGTTGTGGTTGTTCGACGGAAAAAATGACTTCCAAATCAGTCAACAGTTGTGGTACTGTTCGTGGAAAGCCCATCCACCACGGCAAGGTCATACCACATTGGATGGGAAAAATTGGTTTTTAATTGTCCTTGGGCCAAAAACTGCATAAAAAGCACATAATGATTCAGTTTTTAATTGCACATGAGTATCTTTAAATTTGCATAGTATGCCACTTACAGCACCATCGATTGATACACTTTGGAACTTTTTTTTATGCCATACCGTTTCCCCCTTCTTCCAGTATATTCAGTTCAAATTTGAAGACATTCCGACCAGTGGTTCCTTTTTTACAGCATTTTGAAAGTGGGACTTTAATTATAATCACCCTGTATCTATATATATATATATAGAGAGAGAGAGAGAGAGGGGAGAGATCAAGATATGTTTTTTTTTCTCTTTTTTTTTGGGGGGGGGGGGGGGAGTGGGCTTCATATGAGTCGCATCTCAAGGTTCATACTCCTCAGGGATATATCAGGAAAAAATCTGGCTGTAAAATTTCAGGGAAACCTCAAGTCTAAAATGTACACCAAAACCTGAGAAAACGATCAGTTACTCTGGGAAATGCAAGTAATCTCTGCTATTTGCATGCATCACAATTGTCATAATGAAATTACATTAAGAAGAAAGAAGCAATTATTCAAACAAAAAAAAAATTATGAAGAAATTTATGAGCTTGAAAAAAATTTTAATTGCTGTAGCAGAGTTGGAGAATATAGACTAAGTTTTTAGTAAGATAATCATAGATTTACTTGATGAGAACATCCCATTGTGCCAGTTTTAAAGATTTTGTTAATTCTTAAATGACAGTTTCTTCTGTCAAAGGATTTGTTTAGTTTTATTTCTTAAAATTAATAAATCATTAATCTATTATAAATAATGCACCAATAAGTTTATAAAATTTTCCATTTTTGAGACATGCGTATGTGCTTTTGCGATTCAGCAGATTTTTGGGCAAATACTTGTGTTTGAAGATTCCAATTTTATACAATTAAGAAGTAAGCAAAAGGTAAGTGCAAAGATAAATATCTCATTTTTTATATATGTTGTGTAACTTTACTTTTGTTATTATCCTTTTTTTTTGTGTGGGGAGAAGGGGATGTGTGATAGTGGTTTAAAATAATGTCATTAATTGTTGATATGGAAAACTTATTTATCCTGAAAAGTAACTAAAGATTTTGAAAACCTTGCATCTACAGACAAAGCAACTTCAAGACATATTAAAATATAGCATAAAAGCATTAATTCTTGAAAAGTAAATAATAATGAATTTGTATGAGAAACATTGCTAAAATAATAAGAATGCTAAGAATAGCACTACAGTGAGGCCAAAAAAGATCTGGTCACACCATATGGCTCTAATTTTATGCACAACTCTGCTATGACTTTCCATACGAATTACGCACCTGTCCCTGAAATAAAATAGTGTGCACTAACCCCACTTCATTCTAATAACAAAAAATTTAAAACTCTATTTTCTGTAGAAACTGATGTATAAAAGTCGCACAAAGCGACCAAAAAATTACACATTATATTGAGTGTCTACGTTAATACTTAATATATTTTATTTATATTCATATCTAGAATATATATTTTTTAATTATTGTTTTTTTTTTCCTTTCAGGCTGTAGAAGACCATATTCTACTACACCTCCGGGTACACCATTATCATCTTCTTTAACAGGACAAGTTAATACTCATACTACTCATACTACTCATACTCAAGGTGGAAATTACAGTTCAACGCTTCCAGCATTACCCAGTACTGCTCCTTATACCATACCTCAAATAACAAAATCTGAATCTGTATTCGACGAATTAGATTATATAGATTTACCGCACAGAGGGCGCTGTAAAGTATACATAGCACGGTACAGTTACGATCCTATAAAACAATCGCCTAATGAAAATCCAGAAGCTGAGCTGCAGTTGACTGCTGGTGACTATGTATTAATATTTGGTGATATGGATGAGGTTAGTCTTTGTAAACTATATTGTTAAAATATATTTATATACATAAATTATGCATGCTTATTTGAAACAAAATGATGACATTTAATAAAAAATATTAATGGAAATAAATGATATAAAATTAAAATTAAAATAAAATAAAGGACATTTAAGTTAAACTTCATAAAAACATCTGATCTGTCAACAATTCTCAGTGTAATAAAATGAGCAGGTCCTTTCAAATGCTGTTTGAAAAAGTTTTCAATTATATTTGAGCTTGTTAAGTTAATGGTAATATGTTTAAATGATAAACAATTTTTAGCTATTTTTCCTAGTATAAATTTGCATTTTTTGTTAGTGCAATTGTATATAATTATTCTGCATCATAACAATGTCATAATTTTTTTCCTTTATTGCTTGTCTTTAGTTGAAAATTCTAACTATTAGTATAAATATCTTCTTTCTTTATACTCATTTTCACAAGATATTATTTAAAATTTAATTATACATTAAATTTTACTGTGGTTATAATTTCTTTTTTATGGAAGCCTGTAATAAAACATTAAATTGACAAACTTAACTGAATTGAACTTACATTACTACTTAATGCCAATTTGTCAGTAATAAATTCAAATACATGCAATTATTTTAATATTTTCTGCATATATTGTCTTACTAAAATGTTTTTTAAGTATAATGAATATGTTACTTTATCTAGGATGGGTTTTTTAGTGGTGAACTTGTTGATGGAAGGAAAGGACTTGTACCATCTAATTTTGTAGAAAAGCTTACGGGTATGTACTGACAGTATAGCAGTTTTAAAATTATACAAACTAGTAGATAAGGTGTCATCCATTAATTTCCTCACACTTCCAGAGAGGGGTAGAGAGTGTCTACAAAGTGTGATAGGGGGGAGAGAGTGGGTTAACACATTGTGACGTCACATCTAAAATATGAAAAAGTAGCATAATAAAGTTTATTAAGAAAATGTTTTTTTATTCAGGTAGTATTAGATATATTGTATTTACTTAACTTAATTTGCATCCCCATGTATTTTACGCACTCCATACTTTTTAATGAAAATTTGGGTAAAAGACAAAGATTTGCGTAATTTCCACATCAAGATTATGAGATAATTTGAGATGATAATAAAATCGCATGTATCCTCATAGATCTCATTTTTCAATATTTCAGTTTGGTTATTTTGAATGAAATAATTTTTTTCCCCTGCAATATCTTTACTTCAACTGCTGCACAACTGTGTGCAGCAGATAGTATTACAACTGATAAAGCAATACCACCAATACTTTGATATATGAGTGGTGATTTGTTTACACTGAAAATTTCTCGTTTATGGTAGTGTTTTCTTGAGTATAACAGTAAAAAAAAACAGATGGAGGAGAATTCAGAGTGAATGAAACATTACAGGGTGGCTACTAAATACTGTTACACTCCAAAAAATAAGATTTAATTTTAATTGTTTGGTAAAACAATTTATTTCTCTATTTCAGCATTTGATAATTTTCTATAGTGTAGACAATTTTTATGTAAAGCAAATATTTAAAATTATTTTAAAGATGAAAGCCAAAAGAATGATGATTAAACAACTCTTTGTTTGTGGATTTTCCGCGAGTAAAATCTTTAAACAATAAAAATGCCTTGGATTTAATATAACACTTATATATAGAAATATAAATTGATTATTAGATACTAATGGCTATAAAGATCGACCTAGGTCTGGTCGTCCATGCTCAGTTCGCACAAAAGTGTGCATCAAAAGAATTCATGAAAAGATACTAAGAAATCCACAACGTTCTGCATATAAAACGGCTGCAGAAGAGAACGTGGGTTGCAGAACTATGCAAGTTATTATAAATGAAGACTTGGGTTTTTACCCTTATCACAAAAGAAAAGGTTTGACTGCTGCACAAAAGATAAAAAGATTACAAAGATGCAAGAAATTGCTGAAGCAGCATGGTAGGAAAAGTATTGACAATAATATTTTCTGATGAGAAGCTATTTTGCGCGCGCTAAACAGTGTTATAATCAGGGCCATAGCTAGGGGGGTGCCAGGGGGGCTCAGCACCCCCTGAAAATTTTTGAGCCCCCCCTGGGAAAGTTGCCAAGGACACCAAATGAAATTCTGTTTCAAAAATCGTGTGTTAAAAAATTGAACTTACTTGTGGGGGCTTTTTACAGTTTTGCATAAATACTAAATTATAGTATTTGTTTAAAAACTGCAAATAAGTGCTTCAATATGCGAGCATCCTATCTGCACATACTCAGAATTAGCAACCTTTTGCTGATGCAAACATTCACTTTTACATAAATTATACACTGAAATTTTTCATTTTGCAGCGTTTTCCATTATTAACATAAATTCTAATGAGTTTGATAGTAAATATAATGCTTATGATAAACATTATGTTTCGTATTTGAGTCATCCTAGTTTAAAAAATATATATATAAGATCCTTGATTTATAAATCATACTAATGAAAAAATGCTAATAGCCAATTTAAATACAAGCATTTGACTAAAGACAAAAATAATTTTAAAATGCAAAATACATCCTTGGTTTTTCTAATGTTTGTTATCCTATGAAAACATAACTTTAGAATTCTTAAGGGCAGGGAATATTCAGAAAAAAAAATTCAAGATTGCAACTCTTTTGAAACAGGTGAATTGTCAGCTTTTTATTTACTTATTGACATCATCACTTATTATTTCACTAGTATAATTATACACGGAAAATTTTCATTCTGCAGCCAGTGAAGTATTCTTTAAAAATCCAGAGGGCATACGCTGTAGGCAGAGGGTATACCCTAAAGAATATATGCTATAGTGTTTTTGAGTAGAGGGTATCCGGTATTCCTTAAAATAATCCAGAAGGTATACCGTATAAGTCGTATCCACCGTATATCCTCCATTACATTCACGTCTGCAGCTTTTACTTTTCTTATCATCAAATAAATTTATTATAAACAGTTTAATAAGAAACGTAGTGCCTACAATATATGAATATGCAATAATTTATCTTTCTATATAGTACTTTGATCATATATATCTGTGTTTGTGCGTGCATGTGTCAGAGAGAGAGAAATAGTATGAGCCCCCCCTACATTTTCTTGAGCACCCCCTGTTGTTTACTTCTAGCTACATCCCTGGTTATAATGCTAAAAAGGATGTTGAATATTCAGCAACCTTCAAGGATATACAATACATGAAAACCTTCAAACTGATAAATGCTTTCAGAACAAGAATTCTGTGATGGTTTTGGCTGCAGTGTCAAACAATGGAAAATTTCCTTTGAAATTTATCGATAAAGGGATAAAAATCAATGCGGAATATTATAAACAGGACATATTGGCTACACATTTATTGACACATGCTGACAGGTTGTATCCCAAAAAGAATTGGATGTTTCAGCAAGATTCTGCACCTTCGCAACCGAGCTAAGTCAATACAGGCTTGGCTCCATGTCAATTGTCCGAATTTTACCATGCAAGAAGATTCGCCACCTTCTTTACCGGATCTAAATCATTTTGATTATTACGTCTGGGGGATTTTAGAGGCTAAAGTAAGTAGCAAACAGCCCATAAGTTAGGACTCTCTTAAAGCTTCCATATTGCGTGAATGAGACTGATTACCTCTTAAAATGATTCGTGCCACAGTCAGACAACGGCATAAGAGATTATCTTTGGTAATCGATAAAGATGGTGGTCGATTCGAGTAAAATTATTTCCAGATGAACTTTCATCTCTGATATTGATTGTATTTATCATTTTATATTTTATATTTGTAAAATAAAATGACTGAATATTTGTAACAGTATTTAGTAGCCACCCTGTAGATATTAGCGTAAACAGTAGTATCCACTAAAAAAAATAAAAAAGGATTTTTGTGGCTGCGAATTTGAAAAAATATGTAGCATAAAAGAGTTTTTCATATTTTATTGTAGAATGCTCCATAAAACTTGAAACTGTTATACATTTTGTTTAATCTTAGTTATGCATTTATTAAATTGTTATATTCATCTTATAGAAGGACATCTATCTTTTTATTCTAACTTGCCCTTAAAAAAAATATATATATACTATTAAAAAAAAAAACATATTTTTTGCACTCCTTACTTTTAGAACTGAAGGCGTAAAATATGGCATTGTTTGAATTGCAACAGCTTCAATTAAAAGCACACAAGATCTAAATGTTCTTTTAATATTTATATCAGTATAAAATGGATTTTATGTTACTTTTTTTTTTTTTTTACAAAATTTGTTCGAAATTATTATTAGTTTAAAAGAAATATGTTGTCACAATGGGTGGCAGATTATTGCTTGAGTGTGACAAACTATGACATAAGGGGAGCGAGGGGTAAAAGAAACACAAAATTTTGTTGTGATGTAATTAATGGATCACCCCTAAGTGAATCTTTATGTAGATTAAAATTTTTTACTTTAATTTATTTTTATGTTATTTGTTTATAAATATTTATTTTTGTGTCATTTGTCTTTGTATTAATTTAATTAATATTAAAATAGTTTTTTTTTCTTTAGGTATATATTTTTTCCCTCTCTCTTTTTCTCTCTCTGTTATTGTTTTTATTATTATTATTTATTTTATTATTATTATTATTATTATTTTTTTTTTTTTTTTTTTTTTTTTTGCTGTTGTTAAATTGAAAATTTTCAAAATAACGTTATCAGGGCATTAGTTTTAAACTTTAATTTCTTTTCAAACCAGGAATGTATCTTTAAATTCTGTTAAACGCATGCAAGAAATTTATGAAATTGTTGAAGTCTTAAATCTTAAGATATCACTTATCTATTGACTTTAAAAACAGCAGAGTTGAATTTGCAGAGCAAAAAATTCTTTGGAACCAATCATTTATTTTTGTATATTGTGATTTAATAATAATAATAATAATAATAATAATAATAATAATAAATCTTTGGAATTAATAATCTTTACTATATGTTTTCAGAAATCGTTCTGATAGCAAAATTGCCTGATGACAGTGCAAGATTAATCTGTATTTTTCAGCTGATTAAATGCATTTCTTATGCACAAGATAAATAAACTATATATGGTTTGAGTTACTTGCTTAGAATATCTAATACCATCTACCTTCAAGCTAAAAGATTCATCAGAATAGCTCTGTATCTGGACATATCAATTTGAAAATGAATAAAATTAAGTATTTTTTATAGCACCATGAAGTAATTTTCTAATTGAACTGCTTTCTTCTTTCTCTCTTTTCCAACTTGGACAACCCAGTGCTCCAGTTTTTGAATTTAGTACAAAAAAGTATGTCAGATGGTCCAGTTTTTATTTGCTTTATAGAATAGAGAAGTGGTGGCAAACCTTTTTACCTGCACATGCCAAAAGTGCATATGTAGACATTCTGACATGTGCAGGCTTTAACATAGTGGCCTTCAACCTTTCAGGGCCACATCAGTAAAATCTTTAAGTTCTGCTGGTCATCCATATTTCTGTTAAATAGCATAGGCAAGAAATGTAACATGCTAGTTTTCAAGATTGGAGTTGAGTTGTATGTAGGTGCTATGGAACTACAGAATTCTCATTTTCTTATTCATTTATAAATAAAACAAAAAAGAAAAATCATGTGTCAAGCATAGCTTATGCAACACTTTCCAACACATTCAGAATACTGTGACAAAACATCACCATTTAACAAGGTGAAAGATGATGTTTGGAAAAACATCACCTAAATGCATAATGCATAAAAATAATAATGCATAATGCATAAAAATGCGTTATGCATTTTTTGAAAAACCAATTACAGCAATTACCATCTGTAGTCAGAAAAAATCTGAAATTTTTTTTTGCACAGCCCTGTATATGATCTATAGATTTGTATGTACCGGGTGTTTAAAAATGGACTGACTGATTTTAAAATTCAATAACTTCCAAACGGTGACAGATGTTAAAAATATTCTTGCAGGAGAGTAATATATGATGTCAGAAGTTTTTTTTACTGTGGTTCCTGATTTTAGTTCGAATTATCAGCAATAGATGGTGCTGTGAACAATAGACATCCAATCAAGACAAAAGCAGAAATCACCCAGCATTGATGAGAAGAAAGGAGGTTCAATACATGGAGTGGGTCTCATTCACCAATAAAATCTTATTCAGAATCTGGAATCCTGGGTGATTTTAGTTTTGGCCTGGATTGCACTCCTATCGCTTGCAGCGTTATCTATTGCTGGTAATTCAAACTAAAATCAGGGATCGCAGTTAAAAAAAACTTTTGACATTTTACATTATCCTCTTGCAAGAATTTTTTAAATATTTGTCACCGTTTCAAAGTTTTTGAATTTTAAAATTAGTCAGTTCATTTTAGGACACCCAGTATATAGAACATAGTATGCAAAAATTAAGTTCAGTTAAGAAATGCGCAGTAAAAAATTCATCTTCAGCAATTTTCGTAAATAAGCAGAAATGTATTCTAATTCTCTTGTGCAGTCCTGTATATGATCTATAGAATTTATAGACACCATGTAATATGCAAAAATTTGGTTAAATTTAAAAATGCAAACCAAAGTTGAAAGCACACTTCCAGCAATTATTGTTCATAGACAGTATTGTAACTTTGTGTGTCCCTGTAAATGCACGATAAATGCAATGCACACCATACTTTCCAATAAGCAACTTATAGCCCATCTCAGTAATTCATATAAATTTCATTATGTTTGAAATAGTATAACATCATTAAAATACGGTGCAAAGGATTTTCTCCGTTGATCATTATGTAACAGAATTCTTTTGTGTGGCTCTGTAAATGAATGATAAATGTTTTGCATTTCATATTCTAAGAAAGTATGTTTTAGTGCACCTCAGAAATGCATAACAATTTCATTATGTTTGAAATGGTGTTACAGTATTAAAATGCACTTGAAATGATTTTTCGCACTGACCACAATGTAACAGAATACTTTTGACTCTCCCTGTAAACAAACTATAAATGCTACACAGTTCATTTGATAGTAACAGGCAATGTAATATTCTCGTGAAAAATTTTAAAATATCAATTTATTCAAAATATGAGGGCATTTTGGTCTGTATTATGTTAACGAAACTTTATTTCTTACAACAACAACAATAATAATATAACCTATAAAATTGTTATCATTTATGAGCTGTTTGCATGCCAGATGATTTTTCATATGTGCCACTTTGGTCATTCATATTACAGGTTTGCCACCACTGGAATAGAATATATCTGATAATTTGTAAGCTTGTCAATATGATTTATGCATCTGAGAGAGTATTCTGAGTTCATTCCATGAAAATTTTAACTTATAATTTTAATTTTGTGTCAGTGAAAAGTTTGTTTTTTAATCTTTTACTAATGTCTTTTGAAATGTTTACTCTTAAACCATCTATACTAATAAAATAAATTTGTTTGTGTGTGTGTCTGTGTACAATGATTAGGGAAATTTATCATATGGATGTTTTCAAATTTGGTTCTGAATCGACAAAGTATAAATCCGGATAGTCTAAATGCACCTGAGGCTCAGATTTTAAAGTTTTTGTTGAATAGAGCGATTCACATATTTGTTCAATTTTCCAAGTTAGTTGGCAATTTGGACTCACTCATAAAAGCAATCCAAAATCGGTCTTTTTGCCTAATATAGCAAATATTGTAATATTTTCAATAAAGTTTATTTGGAATTTGTACAACAATTTTTGAATGTTTTGGGATTTTTTTAGAAAAGGGCTTATTTTGCTGAAATTGAGAAGTTTGTTTTCTATCAACCAATATCTATTTGATACCTTATTTATTCAATCTTATATTTTATAGCCCTGTATAGAGTGTACTTTCAAGAATCAATAAAAAAAAATTCAAAAATATAAAATAGTTTTTTTAATTAATTATTAAAGGAAGTGAAGTAAGGGCATTGATTTTTTTTCTCTGAAATACAGCTTATGTTTCCTAAGTAACCCTCTCTTTTGATGAAAGCCATTAACATGACCTCACAGCCAGAACCCCCCCTTTTTTTTTTCATTCGATATATATTTAAAGCAATAGTTCTCGACTGGTGTGCTACGGCACAATGGAAATGGTGCAGCGTGAGAGGACCCGAGATGTGTCGCAAGAATTTTAAGTTGAGTTGTAATTAGTTAATTTTAATAACAGAAATATCGATACTTTAATATCCAATATTACATACTATGTGATTTACTTTAAAATAAGACTTCTTTGAGCATTTTTAGTGTCATAAAGTTACATTATTGGAACTTTTTTTTCTCTATTTGTATACTCTTTCTAAGAGTATGCAAGTGAATCATATCGCATCATTAAATTTAATTCTTTCGGACTGTGGAAGTTTGACCGTGGGTGTAAGTGTGTTGTAAGGTAAAAAAGCTGATAAACACTGATTTAAAGTAATTCTGGGAAATGGTAAGATAATTTTAGATAATTAAGATTATTATCCCGGGCAACGTCAGCTGTGTTTGCTAGTAACATATCAAATCATTCATATATAAGAATTGTTTGGCCAGAATTTCCTTTCATGATATTATATTATTATATGCTTTTTTAATTAGATTATTGAAATCTGAAAGTTTCTCTCTTAAGGAGTCTGGGTACTCTTTGAACTTTTTTTTTTAATTTGAATATTTTATTATTTTTACATATTATTAAATGTTTTTATGAAAAAATGATATAATGAAGAAAAAAATAAATTTTGCCTTGGTAAAATTTGAAAAATTTAATGTATTAAAAAATAATAATAAGAAGAAAAATTCAAAATCGCATTTCTCTTACAATTTTGAGCATTTTGCAAAATAAATAAATAAATAAATAAATAAATAAATAAATAAATAAAAAATCTCCCATTTTTCTTACAAGTTCCATTACTGTAAAAAACAAATTTCAAAAAAGCTAATTAGTTTAAATAAATATAAATAAAATGTCATGATATGTCTAAAAATACAATAAATAATGACAAGTATTAATAATTTTAGGAAATGCACCATAAGGATTTTTTAATAATAATTATAAAAAAAAATCATCTAGTCAAAAAATATCTGTTGACGTTTTAGCATTTCCATCACATTGATAGATTGAAGAAACACAATTGGAGAAAAATGAATTAACAGATTGCAACTCTGAATCATTTAAAGGGAAATGAGGCAGTAAAAAGCTTTTTAATTATTGAATCTGTATGAAATATCTTTAAAAAATCTTATTTATATCTAAATTCATTTTGAGCAAAAAATTAGAAATGTGATTTTTTGTTTTGTCATTTTTCTCAAAGTGAAGATTGCTGAGTTCCCTTAAGGGTGAAAAACAACAGTTTGTTTTTGTCTTTCTGAAACTTACTTTCCATGAATTGTTAAATATGTTCATTTGCATATTTTGAAATTACATTGCATAATTTTAGGGGAAGAATTATATGAATTTCAATCACAAGTTTTATATGGCACAAGAGATTCTGATGATGGCAGTGCAAGTATGGTTTGTCCTGAAGGAGAGGTTTTAGCTGGTGATGATCCACAGTTATTTTGTCGTGGTGAATCCAAAATAACTCCTGGTAAAGTATTTGCACTACTTAATGTATTTTTACACTTATTTAATATTTGCACTACTTTATTATTTTCTGTTTATCCAACAAGTAAATATCTAACTAAAAAGATATTTTTAGTTAGATATTGACTTGTTAGATTCAAAATCACAAAAAAAAAAAAAAAAAAAAAAAAAAAAAAATACAAATTCTTTTTATATATGTTTTTGATTGTTGTGTATGCATTGATTTGGTTAAATTTATATTATAGATGATTTTCATAGAATGAATGATTACATTGATTTAGAAGATTATGATGAACTTGAAGAAGAAATTTATGATTTAGAAAGAGATCTAGGTGCAGGTTGGTAATATTTTAATGTTTTTTTTAGTTTTGTTTATTGTCTATTCATGATAAGTTGGCTGATGAATAATGCAAATTTAAATGAATTTATTCATTAGGTGACAGTCACAATTAGCAACTAGCAGAATCGAGTTTTAGATTATATAAAGCCTTTTTATTGCCATTTATGCGTTTTAGCAATTTTTTCCCTCGTAACATTGTGGACACTTTCATAATCATCAGACAACTTATTGTGGCCTGAGTATAATAACTTGAGGGTTTTGTGTAAAAAATTATAATAAAATGCTTAAAAAGTAAAAATAATAAATGGATAATCTATATTAATAAAAGAAAGAATCTGTGTGTCTGCAATGGTCAGGGAAATCTACCACACATAGAGGTTTTAAAATTTGGATGAGGATAGTCCAAGGCAGGTCTGAATGTATCTGAGGCTGAGATTTCTCATTTTCTAATAATTAGGTGAGATATTAATAAAAAACTACAAAATGACATGTTGCCACCGATGGTCAGAATTTCCAAAGCATTCTGTAGCATGGAAAAAGAAAAAGCATTCCGTTTTTTTCACATTTTTACAAGTCTGCATATGCTTAACAAGAAACAAAATATATCCACTTAATCATCACACTTTTATACTTCTAACGATTTTATCCATTAAAAAAATATTAATATTTACCCTTTCAAAAAAAAAAAAATATATATATATATATATACCAAATGTCTATTTCTTATTTTTATTTTTTCCTTAAACATTTTTACAAGTCCACATCCATCTCCCTAAACGAAATATGAAAAAACAAAAAATACCCACTTATTCAAGATACTTTTCTAATTTCAACAGTGTAATTCATAAAAAAAAAAAAAAATCAATATTAACCTTTTCAAAAAAATTTTTTTTCGAGAGCTGTTTTCAAGTTTTTCATTTTCTCGACAATTTTTTAAAATCTGCACGCGCCTTTCTGAACAAAATACACAAAAATAAAAAATACCCACTTATAGATGGCACCTTTTCTTTTCTAATGACATCTTCAGTTTTAAAAAATATTAATATTTACTATCTCAAAAAAAAAAAAAAATAATAATAATCTGGAAGTCTCTTTATGATTTTGCCAGACTTTCTTTTTTCTCAGTGAAAAGAGAAGTTTCCCTTTCAGTCTTTTTGTTTTCATCTGCAACTGGTTGGCAGCTATGAATTTGTTATAATTATTTTTTATTATTATTATTTTGTTACAGTACCTCATCCAACCAGGTTAGTTTTAGAAAGACAGCTTAATAAAAGCATATTGATTGGATGGTGTCCTCCTGACGCACCCCGGGGTACTGCTGAAGCATATCATGTCTATGTTGATGGAGTGCCTAAAGCAACCATTAGAGCTACAGAAAAGACCAGAGCTTTAGTAGAAGGGGTTGATTGCAACCAAGTAAGTCATAATTCTTATGTGGCTTAATCTTTTCAGGATGAAAGGTTTAAATATCAGGCAGAATTATGTCTTTTTTTCAATTTATGTTAAAAAAAATTTTGAGTTTAGAGTGTCATCTTTATATGGACCAAACTCTGAAATATTCAGTTTGATCACCTAATTTTGACATCATATTTGCCTTTTTTAATACATTTTACCTTAGGATACTGAATGGTAAATCATTCAGTCAAATAGTTTAGCAATTATGAAGGTTTAAAGTTTGGAACTCTTCATGTTAAATCGATTTAAAATCATTGCAAAACAAACTGTAATGCAGGTAGTTTTTTAAGCATAACTCAAGAACTGCTTTGCAGAATGAGCTGTAATTTTGGATTCTACTTATTTGAAGTTTCTAGAAATCGATTTTCTTTAAAATATTCATAGGTTACAATTCATAATTTTTTTCAAAAATTTATTTATTTATTTATTTATTTATTTTTAAATAAATTTAAAATTAGGTGTTTGTATTGAAAGTTTTGGATTTTTGTACAATTTCAGTATGAAGATGAACCTCTAAGTTTGTTTTTATTAAGCATAAAAAAAAAAAATAATAATTTCAATCAAACAACTATTTTTTTTTTTTTTTTTTTTTTTTTTTTCCGCTTGCCAGTTGTACATTCTGTGTGATGTGCAGCACCACAGTTGGAACAGTGAATTTGAAATTATGCTTATCCATTATTGCTGTTAAATCACATTGTTAGGCAATACATGTTTTACCATAAATGGTCTACAGGAAAGTAAACAAGTACTCAAAATTGGTCTATGCCCATTTGTATTTAATAAAGTTAATTTAATTTATATTTTTTAAAAATGCCGTAAATCAGAGCTAGCAATATGTAATGATTTTTCCTGCTATTTTTATCCTGTTTTATAGATTTGTAGTAGTTTTTTATTAACTCTGATTTTACTCAGTATAATTTATAAACTATGATAAACCTTCCCTATTAAAAAAAATTGTGATTAAGTAATAAGCATGCTATTTATTTAATTGTGTTAAGGCATATTTTGAAAATATTGCATTTTCAAAAAATGTTCCTAAATATTTTTTCTGTTGGTGTTATTGTTATTTTATTTTTATTATTTTTTTCCGGTTAGTTAAAATTTTTTAAAACATTTGTTCTTTTTGAGTTAGAGTCAATCATCTTTTTCTACAAAAAAATTAAATTGTACATAACTTTTTTTGTGATGAATTGCTAATTTTTTATATTTCACAAATTTATTTTCATGTTTAAATAAAAAAAATTATGAATATGAACAATCTGACTGTCATCCAAACATTATTTACAAATTAAATTTTGTTTAGGTATTAATTATTGAAGGAACACAGGAAAGTTAAACAAAAGAGGTTGAATTTTATTGATTTGTAAAGCAGCATATAAAAGAGATGGATGTGATACTACCACAACCTCGCTTGCTTTTCAGGCAATTGACCTCATGACAATGTGACAATTGGTAGAAACTAGCCTATCTTCATCACATGACAGCCAAGAGGGATGGAAATATCGCAGCATGTCATTTTCATTATCTGCGATTAATATAAAATTTTAAACATTAGAAGTTTAAAAATTGCATCAAAATGATTCAATTTGTTATGTAACATATTTTTATTTATTTTGAAAGTAAATTTTTTATAAGAATTTTCGCATTTTTTTATGAACAGTCTATTTAGTGTTTAGTCTTCTTCAAAATGACTTTAATTAGTGACAAAATCTTATTTCTCTCACTGCTGACTTTCTATTGTTGTCAGAATTGTGTTACCTATTTTTGGATGGCTGTTGAAAATTGATTGTCATTTTTATTGCTCATACATCACTTCTAAATACTGATCTTTTCCATTTTTACATTGTTGAATGGGCAAAAAAGGAATTTTCAAGTGAAATTTGTTTGAAAACTGTAGCTCAGTTTAGTGACCTTTTCATGACTTTTAAAATTATTATCAAGCATGATTTAATGTATATATATAAGTCATTTATGATGTTTTTATATTATATCTTTTCATTTTTAATTTCAACAATTCATCTTGATCTATTTTCTTATACATTTTGGTATCTTATATATATTTTTAAATAAATAATGGTGCTAATTGATTTTAGCAATCTATTAAATAGTATACGCTTTCTGCTGCAATTGCGCATTATCTTTGTGTATTTTTTATTTGATTTCTACTATGTAGATATTTGATACCTCGTTGTAGGAATTTCCAATAATTGTTGCATTATTATCATCACAAAGATTCAATATATGAATTTCACTAATTCTGTTATATTTGTTTAATTGTTACATTTATTTTCTAATGATTTTGTATGATATTGTCCTATCTATTCTATAGTTTTAATCTATATTCAGAGTGTTGGTTCAGAAAACACTATTGTTGTCAATTAATTATTATATTCTAATTTATAATTTCATAGTTTTTGTTGGTGTTTCGGTATTGTTTCATTATTGGTTATATATATATATATCAGCAATGATCATTTGTTTGCTACAATAATGTAAAGAAGTGGATGGTAAGATTACCACAATTGGCAATTGATAGCCCAGACCAAATAAAAAATAAACAAAAAGCAGATTAATCATACGATACTGCACTAAACTTAAAATCTGTCCGCGAAAAGACTGGTTTTCATTTTATGTTGAACATAAAATTAATATCAGGTTAAGTTAAATGATATGTTCATCAGATGATGCTTACTAAAATGTATTTTAATTTTTACTTTTGATTTCTTAGTTTCTAACTGTCTGATTATGATCTGCTGAGCTTTATAATTTACATTTTATCTCTATTTTTATGTTTTCATTCTGTATAATAGCCTCATCGCATCAGTGTTCGATCTGTAAACCCAACTGGAAGACATTCCAGAGATGCAGCTTGTACAATAGTTATAGGAAAAGGTACATGAAAACTATTTATGATATGATATATAGCTTTATTTTATCAAATATCCGGTTATTTATTAGAATTATTGCTTTTAATTTATAGATGTGCCTCTTGCTCCAAGTTTAGTCAAAGCCATTCGTGTTACCTCTACATCAGCCATTATTACTTGGCTTCCAAGTAACAGCAACTTTCAGCATGTTGTAGCCATCAACAGTGTTGAAGTCAAAACTCTAAAGGCTGGAATTTTTCGTCATCATATATCTGGTAAATATTTTCATCCATTTATGTAATTTGGGTACTAAGGTTGTGAAGATGTTTAATTAAGCATGAAATGAGTATTATAAATTTTATATAATCCACGATAAAGTATGATCTTTGTTTAATACATTTTATTAAAAGTTTTTACATAATTGTTTTTCTAGTTTTATAAAAATAATTTTAACTCTTTTCATTTTTTTCATTTTTTAATTTCAGGTTTAGCTCCAAATACAACATACAGAGTATCTGTTCGGGCGAGACCAGCACGCCTATTTTTTAATCATGATAATCCTAAAAAAATTGGTCTATTGACATCAGCCATTGAGTTTAAAACACTTCCTAAAGGTTGTAAAGGTTAGATTTTTATTAAGTTAGATATTTATTTAAAGGTTAGATATATTTTTAGAATTTCCAGTACCTGGTTTTAATTGTATTTTAATAGTATTAAAATTACTCTGATGTCAAAACTAAAGCATAACAGCTAAAATAAAAATGTTTTTTTAAAAACAATGAAAACAATTAGAAATTGTCCTATAAATATTTATTAGCCAAATTATGTGCCAATTTTAAATTTTTATGTATTTATGCATTAAATAAGATATTTTGTTAGAGTACTGTGCTGTTATCTATAGAAAAACTATTAATTTCTTTAGTTATTAACTTAAATGTTAATTAGACATAGTGAAATCATACATCAGTTTTTCTTTATAGCAGATATTTTTAGGAAGAAGTTTTATAGAGCATTTGTTATATCTTAGATCAGTGGCTCATAACATGGGATGTATGCGGGGGGGGATTCCACAAACAAATTCCAGATTTGTTATAAACCCACTACTTGTCAGTTTATTTTTGTCCTTTTTATTAGAAAAGTAATGCATGCAGATTTTTAAAATCAAATATAAAAAAAACAAAAAAAAAAAAACAATTATTCAATTTTCAAAAGGTTTTCATACAGAATTTCAAAACACAACAATATGTGGAGTAATTGTGGGAAAATATATTCATGATATTTTTGCCCTTTTTTTTTAGAAACTTTTATAATCTTTCTAGTTGAGCTTGTGCTTTAGAATTTTTATACAATTTTTTTCTGCTAGTATTTATTGAAGGGGATTTCACCTGTATTTCTATTTGTTCTGCAATATGTCACACGAAGGAATTTTCATACATGAGACTACTTAAGACTACATCTAAAACTGACTGTCTTGAAACACATTTAACCTAAAAAATATTTGAAATATCTAAACGAGGTACTACCAATCTTATAAAATTAATAAACTCCTATTATTAATAAGAACCATGGACATCACAGGAGGAAATGAGTGAATAGTAAATTTTTTATGACTGTCATACACTGTACATAAATAAATACACTGTATATAAATTAGCATTGTGAAATATACATTTTAAAGTTTAAAATCAGTTTATACATGTTGATCAACTGGCAATAATATGGAAAGGAAATCCTATTAGTAAAGAAGTATGTACTAGTGGGAAAGAAAAATGGCTACTTAAAATTGATAAAGATGAGAATCCAGAAATGCTTTTTATGTATTGTGTTATCCAGGGCCTAATTTCTAATAAAAAAAAGTACCAGAGCACTAATATTTTGCAGTAATAACAACTGTTGTATATCCCACCCCCTTCCCCTCCACCCACATATTTATATTTCATACATTTTTTGCAAAGTTTAAAGCAATTTTGTCTTCAGCAAAAGAAAATTTTTAATATATCTATGCATTTATATATAATTAAATCTAATCGATGAATAGAGCATAAACATTAAAATCATGAGTGTGGAATTTTCAGAAAATCCTACTCGCCAAGGATTTCTTTGTATCGACTAGCAAAACTCAACACACAGTGCTGTACCAGTAGGTTTCGATGTGCAGTATTAATAAGTTCCAGCGGGTTATAGTGAATAGTTAAATATTCACTAAAAATAAAGAAGTACTGAAGCTGCATTCATGTGAGCTTCAGCTTAAATTAAGCACCATGTAAAGCTAAAAAGTTGATCAGTAAGAATATTTTACAAACATGAACAAAAAGCAGAGAGTAAACATAACACAGCCATGAGTGAAAACAGCAGATATGCTTGCAGTTAATTCTGTCATTCCTTGTTGCCAATTAGAAACCATCGAGGCTACACTTGCGAGTGCTGGATAGAAGTATACTCCTATGTGTGTGACACATGTCATATATGTAAGCGCTTTGGTAGGAAAGAATGCAAAGGACTGGGGATGGAAGGGAATAAAATATATAATTTAGGCTCCAGTTTTTCAGAAGCACTCTTCTCTGGGCTCTGGAGCACATTATTTATGAACTCTGGTGAATTCTAACTAATATTTAAATATTCATTAAAAACAAAGAAATACCAGAACTGAGCTCTGGTGAGCTCCAGTGTAAATTAAGCACTGGTGTTATTCATAGAGAGATCTCAGTGTTAAAAAAATTTCACTTGTTCTTAATGAAGTACTAAAATCAATGATAAAATGTGCCAATGTTTTAAAAGTTGAATGTGAGGATCTCTTCATGAAATTGAAAATACAAATGGAGACCATAAAACATTTATGTTTTACACTGAGATATGTGGACAAAGAACAACAACATTGTTTTAGATATAAAGGTGAAGGTGCATGACTTTGTTGCGTTTATTGAATTATGTTTAAAATATATTTGTGACAAAATTTTATCTGTTTGGTAAGCTAACAAATTGTGAAATGATTTGTCATTGTTAATGCTGTTTTAGCCTTCCTCCTTGTGAATAAGACCACTGTCCTAGATATAATCAGCAAATTTTAGGTTGTTTGAATCAATAAGCTGTTTTGCTATTTTTATTTACATTGTTGCAATTCATTTAGGGATTTATAACTCAATAATTAACTCATTCGTCCCAATTTGATAATGAAATGAACATGATTTCTTGACAATGACTTGATCAATTACAATGTAACTTGCTGCCAGCATAGATCTCAGTAAGACAGAGGTAATAATATGGCTCTCCTTTTGAAATTCGATCTGTAGTCACAGTAATTAAAGGTCAAAATTCTAATGCAAGATGTGCAATAATCTTCCGTAATCGGGATAGGCATTGAAGCATTGTCTTGGTGTATATAGGCATTGATTCAACCTTTTGACCACTACCAATAGCAAAGAATAAATTTGAATCTGGCTCAGTAGTCAATGTACAAAAAAACCAAAAACAATCCTCCTAAACTGCTCTTTCATATCTTTTACTAAAAAAAAAAAAAAAAATCTTTTTAATTTTTTTACAGTGGACCCTTTCCAAAAGTCTTCAGTGTATACTGGCATTGGTCATTATTTGCAATAAGATAAATAATTTACCAATGAAATTTAATTATGGTATTGGTTTTCCTTCATTTTATTTTTATAAAATATTTTCTTTTGAATTTGATATTCACTTTAGAGCTGCTTTCAGCTGCAGTATGATTAGTTTTCTGAATTTCATAGTCATAAGTTAACCTGCTGCACTTCAGTTACAAATGCTTGATTTAGCCTAGTTACTTAGTTTAAGCAGTTAAAAAATTATTCTTTTTTGTAAAATGAAATAAATAATTTAAATTTAAAACAATATATTTGATTGCATTTCTTCTGTTGAAAAAAAATATTTTTTAAATATTAAAAAGGTACTGGAATAATTTATCCGTTTATTTGAAATTAGATGATAGTTATTCTTTTAAACAACTAGGAAATAACATATAGATATATTTAGGTTATACAATTTCTGTCTCAGCATTTTATTTAATATTTATACCATGGTCTCGCAAAATATAGGGCTTCCTGAACCACCGCTTGATATTCAAGTTGAACCTGGTCCACAGGATGGGACGATATTGGTTACTTGGCTTCCTGTCACAATCAACAATAGAGGAACTTCAAATGGTGCCCCTGTGACAGGTTATGCTGTGTTTTCTGGTGAACGAAAAATTAGCGAGATTGATAGTCCTACTGGTATGAAATTTCTTGGAAATCTTCATTATACTGACATAAAATATTACAATTATTTTTCTCTCATGTAGGAAAAAATGTATCACATTTGCATAGCTTTTTATGTTGTGAATATAAACCACAGAGATAGGATAGCATACTAAATAATGTAAAATTGAATAAAATGCCTGTTAAGTCGAAGGCTGTAAATATAATTTGATTAGATATAAAAAATTTTGATTGAGATATAACATAATTTAAAATAGGTGAATTTAACTTTGTGCCGTTATATTAAAAATATTTTTAAAATAACATAATTGACTGATAACAAGGAAAGAGAAGTTAGGAAAAAAAAAACTTTGTCCAGAATTATTTTGGATATAATGATGTCACTTATTGTTATACAATATCCCAACTTTAATATTTACAGCAACAATATTTTGCATATTTATGATTTAGCTTTGCATAATGATGCACAGCTATCATGTTTTTCTTTTATTTAAAAAAAAAAAAAAATGCTATATCAGTTTTTTAGGTGTATTCGTAATTGTGTAAATACGTAGCACCTATAGTCATCGTCTGGTCTGTGCGTCTGTCTGCATATAACAGAGTAAAAACTACCTAACCAAATGGTTTGAAATTTAATATACATTGACGTTGTAGAATTTCGTCGAGTCATTTCAAATTTTATAAAAATCAAATCAAAACTTAAAAAGATATTAATAAAAGTATTCTTTATTCTATTAAAAAAATATCGTACGTAATCTATATAATAAAAGCGGCAAGTCATGCAACTGAGGAAAACAAATATGGGCAGACCACTTCTTTTTTTATATGCCAGGTGGCCATTTTTATTCAAAATTATTTTTTTGAATAAAATTGCATAAAAGTTACATTTTTAGAAAAATCGTTGAAAAAAATTGTTTGTTTGAGAGATGAGTTACATTAAAAAAATGTATAGATTCTGCAATAACTTCAGTGTAAATTATGTTAACAGCTGAATATCTCAATCCATTAGAGTCAATAAACACAGGAAATTCGTTCATTATGAGTCATAAAAATATTAAACCATGGACGTAATCATTCGCAAAGCAAGATCTCCATGGTGAATGTTACAGTGCTGTCTGGTGTAGAAAAAAAAGGCATGTTCATTTCGCTCATAGCAGACGATATAATTCATTTCACTGAAATAATAAGGGTGATTTTTTTTGCTTTGTGAAACTGGTTATAAAACGAACGTACCTCATATGTCACGTTTAATGTACAATTTTGAACTTGTTTTTTGGCTTTTACTATAAATGGCATTTTAAATATAACCATCAACATATACTACCTTTTGTACTTACTTTTGCTAATTGTTTGTTATATGCATTAATAAAATTTGGTGTTATTTTACTCTATAGTTTATTTTAAATTTTTGTTAAGATTTTGTTCATTCTCTAAATACAGTGCCATTAATTCCATTTATCTATTTTTGTCTGATAAGCCTATCCAGTTGGGAGAAGGAAAGTGATAAAAAATATAGTATGTGAAGATATTTTTAAAAATCATATTTTTTTTGTGTTATGAAGTGCAGGTTGATAGTGTTTATTTGCAAAAGTTCCCTGTATATGGAGAATAGACTGTTTTTTTAACTTGAATTAAAATTGAGGTTATAAATCTCTCTCTTAAACCCTTCCCCTTCCCTTCCTGCATTAGTATGTAATTTTTTAAAGCCCTTTTGCAATAAGCATCCTGTATGCTTCTTTTAATTTTTAGGCACTGCTATTTTCAAATAGTTATTTCACTTATTTAATAGCTGAAATTCTGTGATTAGATAAGGTGAAAATAACCATTTGAAAATAGCAGTGTTCAAATTCAAGAATTTTGCACATCCTATGCAACAAGTATACATAAAGCACTCCTCATAAAGTGGTTAAAGATTTAAATTCCAAAATTGAGAAAGAAAACAATTAATATTAAAAATATTTCTGCTATTATAAAAGCTTAAAATTAACCATTAAACATAAATAAAAGATTTTAAAAATCCTATTTTTTGGAATAATAAGTTATACTATGGTAATTTTTGCAACAAATTCATGTGGTCTTTGTGGTTGTTGTTTGTTATTGTATCTTTAGAATTATGCAAGTCTGCTTTCTTTTCTTTAGGAGATCTTTTTAAAACCATATTATTTTGTAGGTGACCATGCACTTCTGGACTTGACTTGCTTAGCTCCTTTAAAAAAACGCACTGTCACTGTGAAGACTAAATCTGGAGAAAATTTGTCCATCGATTCTGCGCCATGTGTTATTCCTTTAGAGTTACTGAAAGGAGTGGCGGCAACATTGGTAAGACTTTTTCACAGCTTAATAGTCTGTGCTCTTAAAAATTTATTGAATTATTATCATTACATATTTTAATATTCAGCAATAACTTATTTCTACTTAAAATATTTGGTACTTCTATCTTATATGGAGACTTGGCAAGAGAATAAAATTTTTTCATGTACTTTTTGACAACCTATTTGCTGTTTAATACATAAAAGCAAATCTATTTAATATTTGTGCAATTTATTTAATATATAATTATACATACAGAAGTTGTTTATCTACTATTATATATAAGCAGAAATAATTCAACTAACACGGAAAAACTCCAGTCCTCTGTATCGATATTATGAAAAAGAAAAAGAATATATTCATAACATCAATGTCATGGGGAAAGAAAATGTAGCAGTAAGATCCAGTATTTTTTTTTTGCGGCAGTTCAGACTTATATGCATTTTAATAACTGGCTTCTACAGTTACTTTGTGGATTCACATATAATACAAATTCTCACCCTAGCAGCAATGCCAATAGTATTTCTAAACAGTAAACAGTTACTCATCAACATTGAAAACTTTTGCATATCAATTTTAATGCTGTTCTCATTCTGTAGTCCAAAAATTAAAAAATGAAAGTAAGTTAAAACATTGAGTTTTACTGTCTTTCCCCTTAACCGGTATCAGCTGTCTTCATGAGCTGTTGCACTTTTGAAGTATAATTGATCTAGGAGGAGGCATTTTTATCAGGCATTCCTTCTTTGAAGCACCTTGAGCTGCAGGCCAGCAAAACTTTCTATGTAATCTGCTCCAATCAAACAATGAAAAGAACATGATTTCTCGGCAGTGGCTTGACCAATTACAATTTAATGTACCACAAATATCAATCTTAGTAAGACAGAGATATTAACATGTCCTGATTTTTCAAATTTTATCTCTGGTCTGAGTAATAAAAGATCGAAGTTCTAATGCAAAGCCTATATATAGTTGGCCAAAAGAAAAAAAGAAAAATAACCTATAGATTTTAATTGTCAAATACCTCCCCCCCTTCGAAAATAAAAAGGTAATCAACTAAAAATTATGTCTTTTTTCCAATTTGTGTTAAAAAAAATAAGCATAGGGGTTGTCTTCATACAGAAATTAAACTCTGAAATTTTCAATATGAACACCTAATTTTTACATCATATTTGAATTTTTCAGTAAATATTATTATAGGATACCATTTCTTAGGAAGTAATTTAGTCATGTGGTTTAGGAATTATGAAGATTTAAAGCTTAGAATTCCTAATGTTAAATTCATTTGTAATCATTGCCAGACCTTTATAAATTGGATCAAATCTGGTAACCAGCACAAAATTCTAGTCGTCAATAAAAAAATATTTACCCTCCCCCTCCCTTCCCCCATAATTGCTCTTCAAATAGCTCTATTTCCTTGCTTCTCGTATTAACAGAATTGGGCTGTATATATTTATAATAAAAGTGATCTTATTAAAAGAGGGGCCCAATCTAAATTGAATACATTAAAACCTACCTTTCTATAAAAAAGGTTTTTAGAGAAATTTTTATTTCCCAATATAGGGTAAAAGCACCAGTAGCCAGCCTCTTAAATGTAGTAGTCAGCCACTTATATACCAGGAAAAAATGCCTGATTACTAATGCAGAAAAAAGCCCAGAATTATTTGCTGTTGGCTGACGATTGGTAAAAGGATTCTGTATTGAGTATTGTGTATTGAGAAATTATATTTCATTTGGAACCAAAATTAAATTATTTGTGAAACATTTTATCTCATTGCAGACTATTGGAGCTAGTCTTATTTTTATGATTTCTTCATATCCCAATTATGTCCAGAACACATTAATCTGGATAATTTGAGTTTCATTGTATGTATAATCAGAAAGAATTTTTTTTAAATACATAAATAAACAGGTATAAAAGTTCTTATAACTGTTTATATTGCTTGGCAACAAATCTCAATTTCTAAAGCTTAAACTGTATCACTGCCATTTTAAAAAGTATTAAGACTCTCTGTAAAAAGGAAGCACCAGTATTTTAATCCATTGCAAGATAGTCAATAAAATTTTGGGGTGTGTTTGTATATTTTTGAACTAACTAATATAATCAATAGTTATCATGTACTGTTCTGTTAAAAAAATACCTCTAATTATTTAAAAATAGAAAATGGATTGTTTTTATTAGTGTTTCAAATTTTAATCGTATAGAAATGGTTTAGAAAAAATGTGTAATAATCATTTAAATTTATGTACTTGGAGTTAGTTCTTCCTGTTGTTAGAACTCTTGTTTAAGATTATTACTTTATTTTTAATTATGTTTATATGCAGTGATGTTCATAATTTAATTGATTAAATCTGTTATTTAGTTTTATATGATATCTTATATTGTTCTTTATGTAGTTTGTAATATTGATCTTTAAACTTGATGATTTTTTATTTAGAGATTCAATCATGCACTATTTCATAGGAATTTCAACATGTTCTCATTTCTAATTTTCTGATTTCTTGCTTCAAATACACACACACGCAAAGAAAAAAAAAGAGCACTGTCCTCCCCCCCTCCTCCAAAAAAAAAAAGAAGTAATTTTGCAAAAAAAAAAAATTTGTTGGTTTCAGATTACTATAAATATTTTTTTCTTTTGTTTATGCTCTGTGTAATTCAATGTTTTCTAGCATAAGTAATTCTGTTTTTAATTTATATAATTGATATAAATATTTCAATGGACGAGAAAATTTTCTTTTAAAAAAGCAAGATTTTTGTATTAAATTTGTGACTACTTAAACACAGTTTTCAAGAGAAATTAAGCTTATTCTATCCAATAATTTCTAAAAAAAAAAAAAAAATATTTGCTTGCATAAATCCCCCAACTTAACACATTTATTAAACTGTGACAACAGTTAACCCGTAAAACGAATAGAGGTTATTAAATTTTTCTGAATGTCAAATATTGGAATAGTTTTCTCTAAATAGAGGATTTGAAATCGACCCCTCTTAACACAGTTAAATAACCAAAAAGTGAAATGATAATGCATGACCAACACTTATAATTCCACAAAAAGTAAGCTCCTTTCCCCATTGATTTTTTTTTCTTCAGAGAGAGAGAGACACCAAAAATATGTATTGCTTATCTTTTTTAAATTCCCAATGCCACAATAAATTATTCTTGATCTTTAATGGCTCCTCTATATCATTATTTACCTCTATACCCTCTTAACTATTATTTTTTCTATTGATTTAATCATTCTTAAAACCCTCTTTTTCAATTTTTTTTTTTTTACCTTTCCATTAAGATTTATTCCTTTACGCATACTATTACTGTAGGTACGCACATCAGATGAAACAAAATTTGAAATGTTTTGTAAAATTAGTAGAGGAAAGTTTTACTGTTTAATAAAGATTTCATCTTTGTTTATTTATGTCTTCAGTTTTTTAAAATTCAAAACAATTTTGTTGGTTGCATGTAAAATAATATATAAATTGTTTATCTTACAGGAAGTACAAAAAAAATGGTATACCGATTCTATTTCTGTTGAATTCTACTAAATAACATATGCAAAAATAGTAAATAAGAAAGGATTTAAGGTTTTTGAAAAAGATGAGACAAAAATAGTAACACAAAATAAAAGTGCAATTTTTTTAGATAATCATAAAAGAAAACGAGCCAGTTAGTTTGTTAATTATTAATTAGATTTGCATTGCAGTATGTTATGATATACATAAACTTCTCTATGTATTAGTTTCAGCAAGTTAGAACACATCATCAGAGAAGTAAAGTGATACAAAAGCTAAAAGTTTACAAATTTTAATTTTTTTTAAATTAAACTTAAATTCAGTATTCTAAATTTAAGATGTCATTTTGCTTCCTAATTTTTAAAGAACTTTATTTGTTCCTTGTGATTCGTTTGTGGAAATATATTTATCTAGACATGTTATAACTTTTAGATGGAAAGTTTCAATGCCCATTTTTGCTATAATTTTATGTGTTATTATTAAATATCATGTATATACCATGCATACAGTACATTTTAAATGACTGTACCTATATAAATCCATCCCATAAAACTTCATATCTGATCTTCTCAAAGTAGTTGAACATCACTGTTATTATTTTTTGTTGCCATCCCTTTTAAGATGAACCAGCCAGATTCGGAAAGAGCGAAAAATGAGGAAGTTGTTCCGAAAGATGTGGTGGTGCGTCCACAAAGAAGGAGATCCACTGGCAGTTCCGATTCTGAATCGGACACTGAACTAGCTGAGCTCCAGAAGCACGTGGCCCGCAGGACGGCGGAGTTTGATCCCGCCGCCTCTGCCACAGCCCAAACTTCAAATGGGCAACAGGTGACACTCCGGCAGACACTTTTGATAATTGTGGGCTGCTGGCTGTTGTTAATACTCTGTCCCCCCCATTGCCTCTTGCGCTCTGGCATATTCATTTTTGCATAACAAGTATGGAATTGGGATTAAAATATTTACTTAAAGCAGGGGTCAGCAACCTTTCACCATTATTGTGCCAAGCATAAGTTACAAAATCACTTCATGTGCCAAACTATTTCTATTAAATTGTTGTATAACTGTAAAGCACATTTTATTGGAACTTTTAAAAAAATCAATATTACATTATATTATTACCACAGAGCTCTTAAGAATACAGATATTGTAGACATTCCATTAATTATGCATAATTAGAAGCAAGCTAAATAAGTTTGATAACTGAGACATATTCAATCAATACAAAACAGTTTAAATAATTAAACAACAAAACAATAATAATTGTATTATTAATCTAAATTTCTGAAAATTCAATTTCGAAGTATTAATAACCTATTTTGTTACTATAAAATAACATTAAATATTAAATAAAGAATAATAATAAACAAAAAAATTAACAAACCACATTGTTATTTAATTTTAAATATTTATCAATTAACAAGGTCTTTGTCCCTATACCTCCTTGCTTAGCAGAAAGAAGAAAAATAGAAATGGAAAAAATTCTGTCTGTGTGCTACTAAAAAATATGTCCCACTTTGTCAAACTTGGCACGTGTGCCGTAGGTTGTTGATCCCTAATTTAAAGCTTAAAAACTATTTTTTCTGTTAACTCTGAATTGAAAAATGAACTGAATATTAACTCAAAATTAAGAATATTAATATGGTGTGATATCAAAATTCTGTTTACTTAAATTTAACTAAAAAAAAATAGACCATTTATTTTCTTTGAAAATAATCAAAAATCTTTATTTGCTTTTTATGTAACCATGTTAAGAGGTAACTCAAGAGTATAATTTTTCAGCAAATAAGGAAAATGTGTATCAAACAGACTAATATGGATAATGGTTATTCAGTTAGAATCCAGTTTTGGAATTGAAATATTCTTCACTTAGTGGGCAATCAATCATAGTTTTCACAGCGTATTCAATCTACATAAAAGCATTTTAGTGTCAAATACCTGTTCCAAAAATTCTCGATACAGAAAATCAGTTAGTCCAGAAAATGTGTATGGACAACATTAATAAGACTTTTAATATTTTTTTGCCACTGGTGAAAGAATCTACTACTTTAAGGTTTTCTTTTTCTGAATGGCTCAATAACATCTTTTTAATTTCTCTTACATCCAAACAATCTTAAACAAATGTCATTATCATTATTATTAAATTGGATTTGAAAATAACCTTGTGTGACAAATGGATAAGTATTAAGGTTTTTTTGGATTGATTATTATAATGAAAGGGTCGCTATAATGGATAAGAATTATATTGAACATCTGCTATAGTAGAGAAAAGTCTCTATATAATATGAGAATAACTTTAAAATTAAACTTACCTTGAAGACCTTAATAATATTATTCATAAAATGCTAAATCATCATCAGACAGGTACATTTCCAGAGCACAAGAGTCAGTGGTCCAAATCATTGCTGCGGAATGGCTAATCTTCCCTTACTGCTTATAATGTTTGTTATGTTTGGAATGACTAATCTATTTTACTATCATAAGCTCTTGATATTGCACTTATGTGTAATGTAAAAATACAATTTTGATGTTATGACTTCTTTTGAATTTTACCCATCTCCCTTTTTTTTATCTTTTCTGATTAAAAATTGCGATGTTCAGTCCCTCATCCTTTCCCCTTTTTTCACGAATTTATGTGTTGCTACTGTCTGTTTTTTAATCAACCTTTTCTCATCCATTCTCCATTTCATGGTCCAACTGCTGTTTATGAATGCATATAAATGCTTTTGACATTTATCTCAATAAAAGAAGTAAGTAATTTAATTGAAGAATGGAAAATATTGGGTGCATCCTATTAGATATAATGTAACATTTATTTCAGCATATATTTATAGGTAAAAATGTATGCTAAAGCTATATGTTATACTTGTCAACCTTAAAAGGAAAAATACACGAGTTTATTGTGGATCTTTTAAATGTTCGCTACTTTTTGTTTTTGTTATAAGCAATAATGCAATGATATGTGTATATGCATGAATATTGGTGTTTTTATGTTATCTATATATTTTGTTAGCTGTAAATATTTTCTCATCTAATTTGAAAACTCAAAATGTTTATCATCTGTTGTAGTTCTTTTGATTTTTATACAGCTATTCGTCTTATTTGAAATGTGTATTTAAAATCTAATGGAGAAATCTTACTGATGTTTAATAGTTGTTTATACTAATGCATTTATATTTTTGATATACATGCCCTTTAATCTATAACTACAGACCAAAAACTGAGTGCATTAAGATTTATGAATTTTTGAATGGAATGGGATGTTTTTGATTTTATGTGATTATTTTTTTTACTATTTCATAGACATGGTTGGACCTAGCATTTTATAATCTATTTCCTTGTCTGCACTACCATTACCACTTTCCCATCTGATGTGCAAGCTCCATTGCTTCTGGATGTTGTACATCTGTTCGCTTTCATTATTATTCTTTTCTTTTTTCATGTATTAAGTCATATTTTTCTTCTTTTGCTAGGGAGCTGCAGTTGAAGATTTGATAGAAGAAGGACTTCATACAGAATTGTCAGATATTGCTGAAGAACCAGAAGAAGATATGCTTCATTCTGAAGTAATTCCTATGTTTTCTAATGACTTTCAGTTCATTTAACACAGAAATCTTCTTTTTAATTCTTTATTTTCAATACGAACTGATTGTGAGATAGAGTTGAGTTCATGCAATTTAATACAGCTAGTTGCACAATGTTTTATCAAATATTAAAATTAGTATATATTCTAAAAATGCATTTTGCAATTAAATGTGTGAATAGTAATTTCTTTCATTAATTGTTAACATATTGAGGAGCATTTGCACCCACAGCTAGCTATCAAAACCAACTTACAAGTCAAGTACTCATTCTGATTGCTATTCAATTTGTTTAGGTTATGCCAGCTATTATAATTTTAGGTATTTTTATATTAGGCAAATGAAATGTTTTTGTTTATGTTTTTTTTTTTTTTTTTTTTTTTTTTGGGGGGGGGGGGGGTATTTTAAATGAAATGCATGAAAGGCATATATTTTTAATTTATATAATATATCTATTTTAAGCGAAAGTTATGTGTTTTAAAATAAATTATTATATTCATATTTCAAATGAAAGGAATGTAATCTGAATGATGTTGGTGGGGAACATGATGATTTATCATCTACCTAAGCTCAGCTAACACAAAAGTGCCTAATTTTTTTTTTCTTTCTTTGAAGACTAAAACTTATAACTTTTCATCATAACTTTGAGCCTCTCTTAACTCCTTTCTAGTATATAAAAGACATATAAACAATATTATATCCTCCTCAGTCTTGAGATCAACATTACCTGAGACCACAAAAGCTATTTTTATATGACTGTAAAACAGCACCGAACATGTTTCATTGGATGAATTAATGTTTGTAATATAAAAGCACCTAGAAACATTTAAATTAATTTAAAGAGTGCTTCTTAGTGTCTGTTACAAGTGATGCCAGAACTGAGGAAGACATATCCTGAAGTATATTGCGAAATATATATGGTAGCTTACTGAATGTGGCATACCAAACTAGATTATTATATATTACTATACAAATGCATTTTCTTCAATATTATCTTTTTTTAATGAATTATTTTCAATAAGATTTAATATTGAAACTTTTTCCATTCACAGCTAGAATTTACAGATTGTAACTCTTAGTACTAGATGATATGTATATACAAATTTCCTCTTTAAAGTATTTTAATCATGCCAATAAATATGGCATTTGTAAGATAGCAAATCTTTCCGATTACTGTAATTTACTCAAGTGGTTAATTTTGATTTTTTTTTTTTTAATTCAGCGTAAAGAAAGAAGAAATCGTGATATTAAATCTCCTCGGGATTATGATAGAAGAGCTCGAGACAGGAGAGATGAAAGGCATGATAGGTATGATGATCATCGACACCATGATGATCGAAGACGAGATGACAGAAGAGACATAGTGGATGATAGAAGGGAGCGAGAGAGGAGAGAACGAGATGAAAGGTATTTTTCCCTCTGTAACAGAACATAATAGTAAATGTAAACTCTCTCATTTCAAAGCATACCGTTTGCAAAACTTGCATATTCAGTACAGAAGAAAAAAAAATCTACTTACAGTTCATGAGGTTTTCTATAAAAAAAGATAAAAATGTGTAAGGTGTAGAAGAAAAATAATTCAGCTAAAATCCTAAAATATACATCTTCAAATCAAAATCATCAGCATAATAATTTTTTTTAAAATAATGACTGACAGCCAATCATGAATAACCAGTGCATGCTGGTTTGCATAAAGTCTTAGAAATTTAATACCTTTTGCAATTTGCAACATGAAAACATAACTGTTACATACTATGCAATTAACCAACTGATGAAACAAAATAACTATGAAATCAACTGGAAACCACAAACTAAATATAAATAATCAAGATAGCTTCCTGCTTGATGTTCAATTTAAATGTTAAAGTTAGTTTTATTAGTGAATTAGTTATTTTGTTAGTGAAATTTCAATGAAGGGATCTTCTTAAATAAAAGGTATTTACATATTAACCCCATGCCATTGCCAACTTTGGAGTTCTTTACTGTCAACAAATACTTTTTGTTTCTAGCAGAAAATGTTTAACGTTATTGTACATTATTTTATTTTTTGCATTATTCCAGATTAATCTTCTGTAAGTGTGTTGCATGCCAAGTATTGGGGTCAAACATGCATGATGTTAGCAACTAATTATACTGTTTAAAATAAAGATAAAGTTGCCATTAGAGGTACCAAGCTAAAATTTGCAAATTGGCTGCAAACCAGATTATGGAATTTTTCACCATCCATATATTTAAAGCTGTTTGGTAATTCTGTCAAATCTATTCCATCGAAATTCGATCGAATACGCATGCGTCAAAAAATCACCGGCCAATGAGGTGAGGGTCTATGACTGTCTCTACAAACGTGTTTGGGATCGTATCATCTGTTGTTTTTTTCTGTTGTCACGTTGCGTTAAACCTAGGAAGATATTTATCTAGAACTCACTGTGGAGTGTTTAGAAGGTATTTATTTTATTTATTTATTTTATTTATTGTAATTTGTATGAATACTTAGATGTCCATTTCGGATTTACTGTTTAAAAATGAATTTAGGCTCATAAGTTGGCGAAATCCCGATGGAAATTTTTTTTTTAGATCTCTATCATTTTGTTTATATAGTACAGAAAATAATTATTCAAACGTGTAGAACACGTAATACAAAATTGGACCACTTATGGTCTGTTTATTATCGGGAATGAATCTTATGGTGTTCCGATTGATAATGAATTCGATTATGTAAATATAATGTCAAAAGACAGTACGCACGGTAGTAATATTTTTATTATTATGTGTTCGAAAAAAGCAGAATCTGAGCATCTGAATATAAGTTATAAAATAAACAGAAATATATTATCTCTATTCGATTTAAAAGTTTTGTCATTACATAAGTGGGCTATTTTATTTGTAAAGAGTATGTATGCATTATATTGTTTGTATGTATACAAATCTTTATAATGTTTTGATTTGCAAACTCTTAATATTTGAATAATGTTTACATTATATTTGTTTGTATGTATACAAACAATATATGTATACAAAGAAGTATATATACAAACAATGTATAATGTATCATGTAACAATATTAATATTTACATTGTATTGTTTGTATGTATACAAATCTTGAATGTTTTAAATGGGCAAATTTGTAATGTTTTTTCTGTTATTTTTTTTAAATGTCAAAAAAAGATAAATTTTCAAACTTGGTATAAATAACTTAGGTACTTTTCTCTATTATCCCATTGACCACTTTTCATAACAAAACAGAAATATATTATCTCTATTCGATTTAAAAGTTTTGTCATTATATAAGTGGGCTATTTTATTTGTAAAGAGTATGTATGCATTATATTGTTTGTATGTATACAAATCTTTAGAATGTTTTGATTTGCAAACTCTTAATATTTGAATAATGTTTACATTATATTTGTTTGTATGTATACAAACAATATATGTATACAAAGAAGTATATATGCAAACAATGTATATAATGTATCATGTAACAATATTAATATTTACATTGTATTGTTTGTATATATACAAATCTTGAATGTTTTAAATGGGCAAATTTGTAATGTTTTTTTATGTTATTTTTTTAAATGTCAAAAAAAAGATAAATTTTCAAACTTGGTATAAAAAACTTGAGTACTTCTCTATTATCCCATCGACCACTTTTCATAACAAAATACTATCGCCAAACTGTATGATTAAATGCCAAAATTGCAGTCCCATTTACTTGATGTCGAAAACATTATACGTGTTTTTTATGTCATCAAGTGGTTTTTAATTCAACATTTGCGTGTATTTTTCATTATGTTTATTTGATTTATTAGTTATTTCATTAATTAAAATAACAATTGTATCCTTAAATTCTTATATTTTATTTATTTATTTTGATATTCCAATGACAACGTTCTCCCATTTATTTGGCGATAGTTTTTTTTTTATGAAAAGTGGTCGATGAGATAATAGAGAAGTACCAAAACTTAATTACGTATATGAGTATATTCTTTGACAGTATTAATCATTACTCGATATTTTAAAACTGCATCATATTTGTAGAATTATATTAATTTAAACAATGCTTCTATTGAAGTATGAAGAACCATATACCTCTATGAAGAACCATATATTTACATAATTGTCTTCATTAGCAATCGGAACACCATAAGATTCATCCCCGATAATAAACGGACTATAAGTGGTCCAATTTTGTATTACGTGTTCTACGATATTTTTACATACATTTAAATAATCATTTTCTGTACTATATAAACAAAATGATAGAGATCTAAAAAGACAATTTCCATCGGGATTGATTTCGCGAACGTTAAAAGAGCCTAAATTCATTTTTAAACAGTAAATCCGAAATGGACACCTAAGTATTCATACAAATTATAATAAATGAAATAAATAAATACCTTCTAAACACTCCACAGTGAGTTCTATATAAATACCTTCCTAGGTTTAACGCAAAGTGCAAGAAAAAAACAACAGGAGATGATCCCAAACACGTTTCTAGAGACCGTAATAGACCTTCACCTCATTGGCCGGTCCTACCGGAAGATTTTTTTTATGCATGCGTATTGGGTCGAATATTGTTGAAACATTTGACAAAATAAGCAAACTGTTTCCACCTAGGTATTTATACACAATACAACAAATAAAATAAATGCCTTCAAAACCCTTTTGATCATCACATCAGCGTGCAAGACAATTTTTTTACCGGAAACCGTTTGATGAATTTCATTATTTTTCCGTTATCGATTGACAAATTTTACGATTTTACCGCTAACGATTGCTGAATTTCACAATTTATCGACTATTGATTAACGAATTTCATGATTTTTTCCATGAACATTTGTCGAATTGCACAAAAAAAATTAAGAATATCGTCAAATTGTCTTGGGTAAAAAAATTTTGAATATTGTCAAATGCCATCGAGAAAAAAGTCTCTTTGTCAAATGATTTTGAAGAAAAAATCGGGAAATTCACAAAATGGTTTCAGAAAAAACTTCACCAAATGGTTTCAAAATTCTTTGAGTGACAGCGGGAAAAAAAATTTCATTTTACATTCAATCATCGCAATTGGCGAGTGTGACTAAGTTTAGCCAGTGGTGGCAATAACATCAATCACCAATTTCCAGTATTACTCGCCGATTGGTGAATGTTAATTTTGTCTTATATCACAAACTGTATTTACATATACTACTAGATATAATGATTATGAACCATGATTTTTCTGTTATTGGGCGAGATTCATGTTTTTTCAGCAATTCTTTGACGAAATTAGTGTTTTTTCAGCGATCCTTTGAAGAATTTCGCATTTTTCTCACGATCCTTAACGAAATTCGCATTTTCCAGCAATTCTTTGATAAAATACATTTTATTCCGCAATTTTTAGACGAAATTTAGTAAAAAAGCGTGATCTTTTGGTGAAATTTCCTTTTTTGCGATTCTTTGACAAAATTTGCTTATCTTTCGCGATCCTTTTGCATAATTACGTTTTTTCTGTGGTCTTTTAACAAAAGTCATGTTTTCCCATTATCCTTTGATAAAGTAGTGTTTTTTCCTCAATCATTTGACAAAATCTGTTATTTTCCCCCCGCGAAGATTGGTTAGATGTTTTTAGTCTGCAGGTGCCCTAAAAAGTCTGTGACGCCCGTTGCTGCATCGCACACATTCTTCCATGGGGCATCGAACGAAGTAAATTCAACCTAAAGAATCATTGTTTCATTCCTGACATTTCTCGAAAGAAACAACGTTCAACTCATTGACTGAATTGTAAAGGGCGAAATGTGTCAATTAGCAGAAAGTGCGCAATTTGTTTGTTCATGGAAAAAATCGTGAAATTCGTTAACCGATAGTCGATAAAATTCGAAATTCGTCAATCGATAGCGGAAGAAGTGCAAAATTCATTAATCTACACAGTGGAAAAATCGCAAAATTCATCAACTGGTTTCAGGAGAAAAATTTTTCGAATATCGTCGAATTTCTTCGAGAAAAAAATTCACAATCTGCCAATTTCGGGGATGAAATTTACCAAATGGTTTCAAAATTTGTCGCGCGACAGCAGAGAAAAAAAATCTTTTTCCATTCAATCATCGCAATTGGTGAGTGTGACTATTATGTTTGACCAGTGGTGGCAATAAAGTCCATTGCCAAATTTTCAGTATTACTCGCTGTTTGGCAAGTGCTAATTTTGTCCTATACTTCAAAACCCTTTTGATCATCACATCAGTGTGCAGGACAATTTTTTTTACGGGAGACCATTTGATGAATTTCGTGATTTTTCCGTTATCGATTGACCAATTTTACTGCTATCGATTGTTGAATTTTATAATTTATCAACTATTGATTAGCGAATTTCCTGATTTTTTCCATGAACGTTTGACGAATTACGCAAAAAAAAATAAGAATATCGTTAAATTGTCTTGGGTAAAAAAAAATTTAATATTGTCAAATGCCTTCGAGAAAAAGGTTGCAAGTTGAAACGGCTGTGACTTCTTTTTCATGTTATGCATCTCCGGTGTCCATCCCCCCCCCCCCCCAAGTGGGACACTTTTCTAAATTTTGCACATACCCCTCATGTGATATATCGGTGGAAAAGTCTTTGACCACTTATTCATGTTATGCATCTCCGGGGTCCATCCTGCCCCCCCCCCCCTAAGGGGGGCACTTTTCAAAATTTTGTTGACACCCCTCATGTCATACATTGTTGGAAAGGTCTGTGACTGCTTAATCATATTATGCATCTCCGGTGTCCATCTCCTCAGTTTGCCCCCCCCCCCTCCCCAAAGGGTACTTTCTAAATTTTGCACATTACCCTCATGTTATATATCATTGGAAAGGTCTGTGACCACTTAATCATTTTATGCATCTCCAATGTCCATCTCCCCACTTTGCCCCCCCCACCCCCCTAAGGGATACTTTTCTAAATTTTGTTGACACCCCTCATGTCATATATCATTGGAAAGGTCTGTGACCACTTAATCATATTATGCATCTCCGATGCCCATATCCCCACTTTCCCCCCCCCCCCCAAGGGATACTTTTCTAAATTTTGTTGACACCCCTCATGTCATATATTGTTGGAAAGGTCTGTAACTGCTTAATCATATTATGCATCTCCGATGTCCATCTCCCCACTTTGCCCCCCCCCCCCCCAAAGGGTACTTTCTAAATTTTGCCCATTACCCTCATGTTATATATCATTGGAAAGGTCTGTGACCACTTAAAAATATTATGCATCTCCCCACTTCCCCCCCCCCCCTCGAAGGGGTACTTTCTAAATTTTGCACATTACCCTCATGTTATATATCATTGGAAAGGTCTGTGACCACTTAATCATATTATGCATCTCCGATGTCCATCTCCCCACTTTGCCCCCCTTTCCCCCCCCAAAGGGTACTTCTAAATTTTGCACACAACCCTCATGTTATATATCATTGGAAAGGTCTGTGACCACTTAATCATATTATGCATCTCCAATGTCCATCTCCCCACTTTGCCCCCCCACCCCCCTAAGGGATACTTTTCTAAATTTTGTTGACACCCCTCATGTCATATATCATTGGAAAGGTCTGTGACCACTTAATCATATTATGCATCTCCGATGCCCATCTCCCCACTTCCCCCCCCCCCCCGAAGGGGTACTTTCTAAATTTTGCACATTACCCTCATGTTATATATCATTGGAAAGGTCTGTGACCACTTAATCATTTTATGCATCTCCAATGTCCATCTCCCCACTTTGCCCCCCCCCCAAGAGATACTTTTCTAAATTTTGTTGACACCCCTCATGTCATATATTGTTGGAAAGGTCTGTAACTGCTTAATCATATTATGCATCTCCGATGTACATCTCCCCACTTTGCCCCGCCCAAAAGGGTACTTTCTAAATTTTGCACATTACCCTCATGTTATATATCATTGGAAAGGTCTGTAACTGCTTTATCATATTATGCATCTCCGATGTCCATCTCCCCACTTTGCCCCCACCAAAGGGTACTTTCTAAATTTTGCACATTACCCTCATGTTATATATCATTAGAAAGGTCTTTGACCACTTAATCATATTATGCATCTACGATGTTCATCTCCCCACTTTGCCCCCCCCCCCCCCCGTACTTTCTAAATTTTGCACACAACCCTCATGTTATATATCATTGGAAAGGTCTGTGACCACTTAATCATATTATGCATCTCCGGTGTCCATCTCCTCACTTTGCCCCCCCCCCCCAAGGGCTACTTTCTAAATTTTGCACACAACCTCATGTTATATATCATTGGAAAGGTCTGTCACCACTTAATCATATTATGCATCTCCCATGTCCATCCCCCCACTTTGACCCCCCAAGGGTGTACTTTTCTAAATTTTGCATACACCCCTCATGTGATTTATCGATGGAAAAGTCTGTGACCACTTAATCATATTATGCTCCCCACTATGAAATTTGTCAAGTTAAAGCAACTATAAATTTTACTTTTATGGTATTAAAGTTGTTTGCCGTCAAATTTTGACGGGTTCCATCTAGTACCATATTAAAATACACATGAATGCATATTTATCTATATTCATAAATACTTGTGAATACGTACATACATGACATGAAAGGTACAGCAATTAGACACTAGCATGCAATTAATACATATGTACCAAATAAAGTATACTATATTCAAGCAAAATTCAATTGAAAAATGATGGATAAAAATCAAAGTTGTGTGTTCTCCCACAGGTATGATGATCGATCTAGAAGGGATGATCGCTATGACAGGAGGGATGGAAGAATAGACGACAGACGAGATCGACATGTACCCCATGACCCTAAAGAATCTGATATCTCACGCACAAAACATTCACATACTCATTCGGATTCAAGGTCTCATGAAAGGCATCATGGACGGACATCTCCGACACATAGGGACTCCAGGGATCGATCCTATAGTAGTAGGCAAGTTACTGATACTAGGAGATTAAACAATTTAGATGCTGAAAGAAGGAATTCAGCTGGCCAAGTTATTATAGAACCTGAAGAAAACCTAAGTGATAAAGAAATTTATCCTTCAGCTCCACATGTCATCCCATCTATTGGTAAGGGCAAGTATTACTATTTTGTTTTATTATATTAGCAGTTAGTGATATAGTAGTCCAAAAACTATGGAAAGGGTTCAAGTAGTCATTTTAAAAAACTTAACTGAACAAATTAGGATTATCAAAAATTAATAAAATATTTATGAGAATGAATAATCCTTCGAACTAATTACTAAAGCCATTAACATAAAATCAATATTTCAGTTATTTTTGACACAAAAATTTATTTAAGATTCTCAATTTTGAAATGTTTCGATTATTAAACTAATGTGATGGTGAGAGATTTCACAGGAAATGAACGATCTTGGAGTATCAGTGCAAATGATTGTATTTTGCATTACAATTTTCAAAAGTTAAATCTCCTAAAATTTCTTAGTAATATTAATATGAAAGAAATGTAACTGTAGATGCAAATATTAAAAAAAATGAGCTCAAAATGAAAATGCAACTTGCTGAGCGGACTTTGAGGTTCTGATTACACATTAGAAAGATAATAAATATTTCTAGTGCTTCTTCTTTTTTTTCTTTTTTTTTTTTGCAGAGGGGGGGGGGGGGAACAGTATTGTTTTTTCAGAGATAAATTGTTAAAGAGTGAAAAAAAAAAAAAAAAAAAAAGTCTTTGGCAAGCTCAATTTAGAAAAATGTTTTCATTTGAATGGGAAGGGCTTTTAAAAGCCCATGAGCCCCTTTTTTTTCTACACTCCCGTTATCGGTTTAAGAGTCTTGAATAAATCTTTATTTAGACCCAATTTTACTTCATATTTCATTAATGTAAAAAAGAAAAATGGATATATTTTAAATCTAAATTTGTTTAATTAGCCATTTTATGTGAAGTATAAATTAAGGGCAAAGAGTTTAAAGAATGTGTTAAATATTTAATAAATCTAAAACATTCCTACAAAGTTTTCACTGAAATTCTGGAAAAAAAAAATATCTGTCACATATCACATAATATAAGGACAACAAATATAAAGGTAGATTGTATTACAGAATTTAATTTCTGCTATGTCAAAAGCAAAGGGAATAAATTAAAATTTTTGCTCAAAAGATTTAATTTGTTTTAATTTCTTGTATTTTCTCTGTATGTTTCTCTTTGATCAATAGTAGTTTGGTTAATTACATTCATTTTATTCTTTAAAATCTTTTCTTGCGACCTTCAAACAATCAGTAGTTTTTGTTCAATCACAAAAGTCTGTATCATTACAAAATTCAAATATTTATATTCATGCACAAATACTTTATCAAAAATAAGTCCTTTTCTTTCTTCTTCTGATTCATAACCTGATAACCTGATGAGTACTCTGAAGACTGCACTATTCAATTTTTTTTTTTTTTTTGTGAGATGTTGGGTAACTAGTGTTTCATCAGCACAAATTACCTAACTTAGAATTCGTCTATCAAACATAGACTTGTTTTTTGTCACTGAATCTTAGCTGAAAATTTCATTTCTCACATTTCGAATGATATGTGAATTTTTGAGTTGGCTGTATAGTTTTTAAAAAAATGGTAGTTTTATATTAAATTCTAATATTAAAGTGTTCATTTCAAAATGTAAATTTTCTTTTTAGTCTGAAACCATTACCCTATAAGATTATATATTGAGCTTCTTTTAGCTTAACTGAATATCTAGTCATAACTAATTCTAGCCAAAAATACTTAATTTGATATGTGTCTAAAAACAATGAAAAATGCTGCATTTCTATAACTCTTATTTAGAATTATTATGTGATTTTGGTAACATGAACTGTGTATTTAGATAATGTTTCTATTTAAATAAGTGCATGTGTGATTAAAACAAATATTGCTGATTTGTACAACTTTTCAAGTAAAAATTGTCAGGCTGATAAAGAGACATTAAATATTTAGTATGAGTAAATTATAGAATTGTTCCAAATATATTGTAATATTTTATTGGCTGTTTCATGTTTTCATTTTTATCATATTCTAATTTATTCATATATAAAAGTGTTTTTAATATATTTTTTAGCATAGTTATTTAACTATCCTTAATATAAACTTTTTTTTTTTTTCCACCAGTGTACAGTAATACCTGATGTTATCTTAAAAATGACTTTTCAACTTTATTTTATTAATACTTTTCTTTTCTTTTATATTAAGCTTATAGTATTTTTTCATTCGGGAATTTAAAAATGTCTTTTGCTTTGGAATGTAAAAGTTTAAACTATGACACAATTCAGCCATAAAGCTGTTTAACTGCATTTCTTATGGAACTTTATAATACCATTTTGCATTTTTTCTCTGTGGAATTTATTTTTTATTAGTTATCGATTAAAGATTCTTCAATTTATAAAACAAGAAGTATGATTTTTTTGCAGAATGTATTAGAATTCCACTCACAACTTATTGTCTATTCCTTTAAATTTGCAATTACCATTAATTAATTGATATTCAGAATTAAAAGGTTTTAATAATATTAAAATTTTATCGTTTGGCATTGGTGTTTGGAAGCAACATGATTTTTTAATATTCTCTTGAAAGATCTGCTCTCTCTCTTAATTAGTGCTATTGTTTCTATTCAACGTTATGTTACATAAAGCAGTTTCTAGCTTTCCCCTTAATGTATTTGGCAAAGTATCCTCTTAATAATTGTTTCTGAGCCAAAATACCATATAAAATGTTAAAACTAAATAACTGTTCATTACTGTTCAGTATCCAATATATAATTGTTTGTAACTGTCTATTATACTGCATGATTTTAACTATTCTATCTATATTTTCAGAAATCACTCGAGAGGGTGAGTTAGCCACTCATGATGATTATATACATGGTAGCCGTACATATCCTGATTCTCAGAGGTATTCTCAGTATTATGGTAATGAATCTAGCAGGACTCGTTCTGGATCTCCTACCCGTTCAGGGCGATATGGTCGTAATGCTGATGCTAACTATTACGATCATCGTGGCCATTCCAGACCTGTGCGAGAAGATTACCGTGGTAATGGCTATCATGGAAGATCAAGTCGTAGATATGGAATGGATAAGCCACGAATGTATATGGCTGTGTATGATTATGATCCATATACCATGTCACCTAATCCAGCACTTGCCGGTGAAGAATTAGCTTTCCATGAAGGTCAAATAATTAAGGTAATGATTTGCATAAAGGGAAATATTCACTCTTAAACCATATTGGACCACACATAAGAAATACTATAAAAAAATTATCAATAATAATGTGAAAACTAACACATATAGAACCAAAAAAAAAAAGTATTTATTAAATTGGTCTCTATTAGTTAAAGTACAGTTTTTGTCTAAGTTATAACTAAATTAATGTGAAAATGTGAAATTGGTACATAAGTTCCTCATACTATAAGACATCTTATAGCAACATAACAAGAAGAGAAGAAAGTAAAACTTTTGTTATATATGCAACAGATCAAAAATTGAAAAATCCTCAAAAATGAATCATCATATCACCAGATCAGACTGGCTAATATAAGGCTACCCTACACAGGTTGTACAACAAGTTTCCATACTGTTAATAAGGTTGTTGATGATAGCATGTGGCAACAAATCTCCCTTATCTAAAAGTGAGATTTTAAATCCTTGAGGGTCCTGAGAAGAAATTTACATCATGACATCATATCTTTCTAGAGCAATCCATATCCCATACATGCTCAATTGTATTAAAGTCTAGCGACCTTGCTGGCCAATCCATATGACAAATGTCCTCTCTTAAAAAAATGATTGACAAGTTGTGGTGTTTGGGGCATTGCCATCCTTAAAATGAAGTTTTGGCTGGCAGCACCTTAGAGAAATCTCACATGAAATTCAAGTAACTCCCCTCTATACCAATGTGTGGTCACAGATTTATTATTTTTACTTCCTATCTATAAGTCAGTAGGTCAATATGAGTTAAACTATCTATATTATTAATGTTCGGAAACGTCTGTGTGTCTGTGTCAGGTAAAACTCTGCAACCGTAGCGAGTAGCACAGCGATTTTTGTTTAAAAAAATTCGAAAAAATCCCGGGATTGATGATACTTAGTATCGAAGAAATCGGCCCCTAATTAAGAACGTTGTTAATTAAAAACCTCATCAAAATTAGCAAAACAAGGAACAGTTTTATCGAAACCCGAAAAGAAAATTTCTGTTTTGATAACTGCAGACATCCAAATTGTCGCTTTTTAACGCATCATCGAATAAAAAAAAATCTACCGGAGGTATCGATCCGAAAATCGGGGTACACACGTGGCCGATTTTTGTCACTCCAAAAAGTCAATTTTTTTTTAATTCGGACCGTAACTTTTCTTTATTTCAGCCAAAAACTGATCAGACATCCAACATTGACCCCAGACGGGAAAAAGGTTGCTGTAAAGAATGCCGGATTGACACATCCGAGATCAAATCGCTCCATTCCTTTTTGAAACAAGTGGAAATAATGACTCAACATTCACGAAAATTGGCACATATGTGTAAAAAAAAAAATCACAAATTCAACAAAAAAAAATTCATAAAAATCGACCAATAACTTTTAAAGATATCAATTAAAACTCATTATTGAAAATGAAAAATGAATTTATTTCTATTTCAACTGGGTAGAAGTAAAATATTTGCAGGTGTTGTCATCAGACATTTGGACGCCTTTCTGCCAAAAGAGATAAATTGATAAAAAGATGCATTTTAAAATGATTCCAGTTTTTATGGCAATATATATATTTTTTTAATATCAGATTTTCGAATCTGAAAAGTATGAATCCTTGCTCTGAGTGATCTGGCATTTCAGGGATTCAAAAAATTTTCCAATTCCGACCATAATTTTTTATTTTAGCAAAATCCCGATTTTTGTATAGGGAAAAAAAAAGAAAAAGAAGCTAAGGAATTAGCTATTTCTTTTCAAAATATCTCCCGTCGTATGGGTCCCATCGCGAAGCGGTATGGCTCATTCGACTCGACATCAATAGCGCTTACATATTTTAGTTTCCAGTTCCACCACCAGGGGGCGCTTGCGTAAATCTGGTTTTATGAGCCCGATTACGACGGGGTTTGGCTCTTTCGACTGGATGTGAATAGCTTTACAGATTTGGGTTATGTTCGCATAGAACAGATTGTGCCCCCTGGTGGTGGTAGGTGTAATTAAAGAATTTTGCTGCTAACTCGGGTTCTATGGGTCACATCACGACGCGGTTTGGCTCATTCGACTCAGCATCGATAGAGCTTATTGATTTCAGTTCGTTTTTCACCACCAGGGGGCGCTTTCCTATCTCCGGTTCTATGGGCACGAAGACGACGGGGTATGGCTCATTCGACTCGACATCGAAAGCCTTGACGATTTCAGTTATGATCGTATAAACAGATTGCACGACCTTGTGGTGGAAGGTGAAACTAACATATACTGCAGTGCATGTGCAGCACGGCTGCTATATTGTGCCGCAGGCAGCGGGTACCCGAGCCGGAGGTTCGTTCAGTTAGAGGTTTATGCTATTCGATGTGAAATTTAAGGGATTATCCGGTGCCAAAGGCAGCAGGGACCAGGGTCGAAGGTTCGTTCGGTTAGAGGTTTGTACTATTCAATGTGCAAATTAAGGGATTATCCGGTGCATGCGTGGCACGACCGGTATACGGTGCCAAAGGCAGTGGGGACCCGGTTTGGAGGTTCGTTCGGTTCGAGGTGGATGTGAGCCAGAGGGTCGTTCATTTCGATGTTTTATAAAAAAAAGGAGTTTTCAAAATATTCGAGGCACCGATGTAAATTAGGGGCGGGCTAGCGGGCGAAGCCGGCTAGTATCCATTTTAATAGTTTCTGAATGATAATTGTGTGTATCAAAACTATTTTGATCTGACTTTCTTACTGTATTTTATTCATTGCTAAATAAAAAATAATTTAAGTTAATACCATTGCTAATGGATAATTATAATGTATAAGTTTTCTAATCCTAGTGAAATCTTAATAAAATAGAAAATATAGCTTTAGATTGTAATTAAAAAAAAAAAAAAAGGTAGTGATTTATATAGAGTGTACTCTATATAATTTGAACATTCAAGGGGAGGAGGATACATAAGGTTTGAGTTATGTATAATTTTGAATCAACAAAAACATGCATTAGAAACATGGAAATTTGTTTGTTGAAATGTATCCACAGTTTCAGAATTTTCATTCAATGCATTTCTTATTTTTTTCTGGATTGTTTTGAAACATTTCAAGTTACTGTTGATTAAAAAAAAAAAAAAAAAAAAAAAGATGTTTAGCTTAAAAATATTTAAAATTGGCTTTTAAATGCTGATTTTTAATATTTATATTTATTAGAAATTTTAAATTATTTAAGTGTCTATTAACAAATTATATTGTAAAATTTTGATAGTATGTATTTTTTTCCTACATGTAATTTTCGGGAACTTTTAGGTATGCTTACCAAAGCAAATCTAATTTGTGTATGACTTTTTAACACTTTAAATATAGTTGAAAAGTGTTTGTGAATTCAGCTTGCCTAACTGTCTTATCTCCCTGTGCTGTAACTCGTGTTAATATTTGGAGATTGCAGTGTAATTGATATATGTTATTATGGTTTACTATGGCATGTTCGGTATTGAAAATGAAGTGTGTAGCATTTATAGTTCATTTACAGGGGCACTCAAAAGAATTAGGTTGCATTATGTCCATGGGGGAGGGGGATCGTTTGCAGTATATTTTAATATTATACTATTTCAAGCCTATTGAAATTGATATACATCACTTAGATGCACTACAAAATGCTTACTGTAGAATATGGTATGCATAGCATTTTTCATTCACTTACAGGGGGACACAAAATAATTCGATTATTGTACTGTCTATGAGCGATAACTGCTGGAAATGAATTTTCAGTAGAGATATGTCTTTAACTTTTTTTTACATATTACTAGGTATGCATAAATTCTTATAGATAATATACTGGGCTGCACAAAACAATTAGAATACATTTCCATTTATTGACAGAAATTGCTGAAAGGGAATTTTCAACTGCATTTCTTAACTGAACTAAAGTTTTGCATACTGTGCAGTGTATATAAATTTATAAATCATACACAGGGCTTCACAAAAAATTTTGAATACTTCTCTGACTGTAATTGCTGAAATTGCGTATTCTAATGAGTTATGCATTTTCCAAATTAATTATTTAAACATAATTTTTTACCATATTAAATTCGGAAGTTTTGTTACATGTGTAGAAAGCGTTTCATAATCTATGTTTTTGACACATGATTTTTCTTTCTTGTTAATATTACATATTTGCCTTGTTAAAATGTTTTGGTTGATTATTGTTACGTACTAACAGCTAAAAGTAACAAACTTAAACTATCAAAGTCTACCCGACTCTGACTGACGTTTCACAGATCATAAATAAATTCCCCTGATTTCCCATCCAGAGAAGATTGAGATGGTATCCAGCCACATATAATGCACATTTTTACTGAATTAAGTTTCTTACCTAGGTAGTTTGTTATCCAGTATTCATAATCCAGTAAAAAATTCTTCTGCAGAGATAAAAACTTCCTTTTTATTAGGTGCGTTCGTAATTATATAAATACGTAGCACCTATTGTCGTCGCTTGGTCTGTCCGTCCGTCCGCATATAACAACGCAAAAACTACCCAACCGAATGGTTTAAAATTTAAGATATATTATCTTTGCAGAATTTTGTCGAGACATTTCAAATTTTATTAAAATCGAATCAAAACTTTAGGAGATATTAATAAAAATATTTATTAAGAAATTTGAATTTTTTTTTTTTAAATCGGTGCTTTCTTGTTACAGGAGCTTCCGATGGATGTTAAATCGTCAAGCGACCGAGATACTTATTTTATTACAGAAATTAATCTGCAGACGATATAATTCATTTCACAGAATTAAAAATAATCTAGGTCTGAATATTTATATAACTAGCTATAGTACGAACGCACGTCGTATGTCACGGTTGACGTACAATTTCCAACTTGTTATCCAAAGGCATGAGACAACAAGAGAAGAACATACTGCTTCTTCCAGAGCCAGAATAGTACTGAACCTTTTCATAAAGATCCACAGTTAACAAAAAATTACATCAAACATAATTACCCCCATCCTGTTAATATAATACTTATAATTTCGCACTTATAACATATTAAATTATCTAATAATCATTATAAAAATAATAAATCTCCATTATGAGGAATATAATTAATTATATATTTTGTAAAGTAAACAAACTTGGTTTTTCATGCTTGATTATTTAGAAATTGAAAGTATAAACAATTAACCACTATCATTTAAAGAAAGTTGGCAATACCCCAAAATATCATGAATGAAGATTACATTTTACTGAAAAAAAGGAGGAATGATGCAATAGCAAAAAATATAAAAAGAAATTAAAATATGATTGCACTTCACAGATGTAAAGATGCCTTGATATAATTTTCTCCATAATAAATTGTCTCTCGATTAGATTAATGTTCTGACAATTATAATATATTTCATATCTCAGCAATTGGGTCTTCTTGATCTGCTGAATAATTTAAAAGGATTCCTAAAAGAAATGAAACCAAAGATTATTTTCTTCAACATTTTTGCATATTTATCAAGTTAAATTTGATACAGTCATTAACATTTATGCTTAACAATTTATCATTAGTACTAATCATCCTTACTATTATTATTATGTTCCAGGCGTAATGTAAAATGCGTAATTGTTTCCAATTAGGTTTATAGCGAAAAAGACAGTGATGGTTATTTTACGGGTGAGATAAATGGAAGGATAGGTTTAGTTCCTTACAAAATGGTGACTGAAATTCCAGAAGAGGAGGAAGAGGCTGCAAGACATTTAATGAATGAAAACATGCCAGCAAGACATCATACGGGTATGTTTAATTTTGAAACATTCAGGTCATTTATTATTTTTGTTCTCTCTCTTTTAAGTTTATTAATTAATATGTATTTTTGACAGTTTTATTTCAATTAATTTTTTTCTTTTTTAAAATAAATTTCCCATAGTTTAAATTTCTTAATAAAATTATACTTTTAAACTAACATAACATTAAATAATAATTTTAAAAAAAACCCTCTGTGAGGATAGCAAAAACACAATTGAAAATTATAATGAATGTCATTCCTGTTCCTATCTTTTATTGAGTTTTAAAAAATGGATAATATGATTCTATTCATATTTTTTAATGTTCTATACTCAAAATTTTCCCCTAAAAATCCTTTTATTTGTAAATTTTGAAAACAGTATTTTACCCGTTGTATCAGCTCTAAATCTGTATAAGTATTGAAATTTAATTTAAAAGGAATATCTTTCTTACCATTTAAAAATTTCTTTATGCATCTCTTTAACAATATTGTGAGGGGTTTATCCAGTGAAAAAAAACTGCACCATACTTCCATCCGGCCTTTTCTATCTTTCCTTCTCTAAAGAACTTGGAGATGAAGTTTGTAATTTTTATTCCAAATAGTTTAAACACACTTATTATGTAGGATATTCAGAATTTTCTTTGTGCAAAAATAAAAATCCAGGTCACTTTCCACCAAAAGTCTTTATTGAAGGCATTTTGTTAATGACAGGATAGTCAAAAATTGGCTTCTCTGCCCATTTTAGATTGCATCTGAATTTTTTCAGTTTTATAGATGCTATAAATTTTGTTTTAGATTTCTAAAAGAAGTAGAGGATTATCTTTATATTTTGTATAAATATTTTATTGACTGCAATTTTCTGCTTTAATTACATAGGAAAATTTATGTTGAAAGTATCCATTGTGTGTTTCATGTAAAATATTAGTTTTTAAAAGCATTACCTATATGTGTAAAACACTAAGGTACATAGTGACAAAAAAGCTGTTATTTCTCTTTTACAACGAGTGGATTGTTTAGAAATTCAAACCTGCTAAATTTAACTTTAGCTGGCTTCGCTATTTGTTGTATTAAGAAAACTATTGGAGGTATCAATTTGAAACTCACAGTACATACATAGTTCATTTTTCTGATTGCAAGAATGCAAATACAGCTCAGAACCATTTATCCAGAATCCTTGGAATCGTATTCTGGATAACTGGATTTTCTGGTTAACTGGATGGGCAAATCCTTGAATGCAATATCAATTTGATTAGATTTGTAGAATATATGTGGCTGTGGCATTGTTTCTTTCTGATTTTAAATTAGTTATTTTAGATTACTCGGATTAAGGATCAGATTCAAACAAGATGGAAGATTAATCAGAATTTGAAATAAGGCAATTTTAGGTGTGATTGTATTTAGGTTATATACCTGAATTCCATTTTCAGTATTAAAATTCTGATTTTTCTGATAATTAAATTCATAAAATAAGACTAAAATATCAATTTCATATAATTGCTGAACATAATTAAAATTCATAAATTTCCTAATTTGACCTAACTGCAATAAATTATATGCCGCCCTCCCCTCCCCCCTCTCTCCTATGAAAACGTTTTCTTGCTAAAATTTCAGGTATTTTTTCATGAACCCACAATCACCCCTGCAATTTATTGGAATATCTTGGAAACAAAAATTCCTTTGTTTCCTCTGCATAAAAATCAAAACTTCCAATATCTAACTAAACATGTTTCCATTTCAAATCCTAGAATCATCAAGTTATACCATGCTTGTTGCAATGTTTCAAGCAAACTGGCACTGTGTGACATTTTTTTCTGAAATTAGTCAATTGCAAATATCATTCTGGATAACTGATTTCTGGATAAACGGTTCCATGTAGTGAAAATTGGTCTGTAAATTCTCTTAATTTTTGCAAAAACTGACCTACTGTAAATCAAATGACTCAGACATTTGAAGGTCATTTACTTCCACTTCGAAATCTGTCTCTCTATTTACTTAATGACATACTAAAGGGTTACCAGAGGTAGAGTTTCGTGCAGTGATTTTTAGAGTGTTTTTGCATTTCATACTGTTTTTTGATGGGACTGGGCAATGCCAGGCAGATCAGCTAGTTTCCAGAAGTTTTTTATTTATTTTTAAGAAATATATGACTGTTTTATAACACTAAATTGAACTGAGAAATCAGATAATTCAGTTAAGTGCTCCGAAAAATTGCTCTTTGTTTGTTAAGAATATCCATGTGTAAAAGAGTTGTTTTTGCTGTCAGTTCAGCTCTAAATAGTTTTAAGAAGTGTTAAAAAGAGAGAATTTTTTCCTATGATTATTTGTCCCATATTAAATGATGATATACATGCTCAGTATCCACTGAAAATAGTTTATAACAAGTATCAACATTTTCTTTATTATTGTTTTCAAAATTTCTTTATCAGAACTTTATTAAATTAATGATTCAGGGAAAAAATAATTAAGGTTAACTTAAGATCAGACATATGTATATTTTAAAAATATATTAATTTACTTTTAATCATTTGCTTATTTTTTTCATTTGTTTTCAATTTTAGGTGATCCCAGTGATCCATGGTCAACCCTTCCTGTGAAAAAATTAGTAGCACTCTATGATTATGATCCTCAAGAACTTTCACCTAATGTTGATGCTGAAGTAATTATTTTTACTGTTTTAATTTTTAGAAGTACAAATCTGTTTAAAATTTCAATTAAAAAGTGTAATTTATATTTTTGCATGGAGCATTATGTTATAAATTGTAAGTGTTTTTTTGAATGATTTCTTTTTTAATCAATAAAATTTTATTTAAGCTTTCCTGTTTGGAATTTTGGAAAATAATTTTAGAAAAATGACATTTCAAATACAAAATTCTCATATAATTTTGATTTTAATTATATATTTTGATTCTAAATATGTTTGCCCAGGAAAAGAGGGGACAATCTTAATATCAAATTATTTTGAAATATTTATAAATAGATTATCCTTTCAAAAGTGGTTCTGTACATGGGTATATGTACATTTTTCATAATCTCTCCCCTTTTACTTCATAAAAAAAAAAGAAGAAAGAAAGTTAAAAAAAATTATAAATGCAAAAGTACTTTCTTAACGTGATCCAATTTCTTATTTTTTTTTTAAAATAGGATCTAATATATAACTTGAAATTTGCTGAAAACCATTAAATGAATGCATTTCTAACATGTAGCTTAAATTTAGCATTTACATGACAGTATGTCCAATATTATCACTTAATATACTAGCAAATAATGAAACCCTTTACTATTATTATTATTATTTCTAAAAATTAATGCATTGTGCCCATGTGATCTGCAATGTTTTCCTCAATATAGTTACACATTTATATAGTTACATATTTATATTTTGATCAATAGTTCAATCAAAAAACAAAAACAAATCAGAGTTATTTTTAAGAAATTTGCGGCTGTTTCATAACACTAAAATTAACTGGGAAATCTGATAATTCAGTTTAAGTGTTTTGAAAAATTGCTTTTTTTCCTAATGATTGCTAAGAATATTCATGTATAAAAGAGTTTTTTTCTGTCAATTCAGCTCTAAATAGTATTAAGAAGGGTTGAAAAGAGGGAGTCTTTTCCTATGATTATTTGTCCTACATTAAATTATGATATACATGCTTAGTGTCCACTGAAATTAGTTTAACAAGTATTGACACTTTCTTTTTATTATTATTATTATTATTATTATTATTATTAAAGTAATAAAAAAATATATCCAATACCTTTCAAATTATTAGAACTTAACTAACTGGAACATTAAAATCATAATATGTATTTTAGAGGTCTGTGTGAGCTGAAAATTTTAGGCACAAGCACAGGTCCAAACAAAATCTATCTTATGCCAGCCCAGTGTAAAAGCTAAAAGTTTGGTCTTGTCCATTATTTTTTTGTAGTGCATGGCCCTTGCAAAAATCAGTGAAATCAGACTTTCAGACTTTGTTTAATTTCTAAAAAAAAAATCTGTATTTCTTATCTAGCATTATTTTACAATTAAAATTCTTTTAAAAGAATACATTAGAAAAATGAAATAGTTTAAAAACCTCTGATTAATTTGCCTGCATAAGATAAATGAATAAGATAAATTGCATATGTAAGATATAAAAATACCAATCTGCATACTGATTCTTTGCATAGTTATTATTTTAAGAAACCATAAACAGATATTTAAAAATATTGCTTAATCCTAAAAGAAAAAGTATCTTAATTTTGTAGCTTTATCAAGAAAAAAAAGGTAATTTTTTAAAACTATTTCTCTGTAATTTAACCAAAATAAATTTCTAAAGATTCTGTTGTACAGTAGCACTAACAAATGTACAATCTCACAATTATTTTCCCAAACAATTGTTGGCGTGAGATGACCAGAAAGAATCAGTTTCAAGCTTTGCTCGACCCAAGACTGCAGAAAAAAAAAAATTAACCCCATTCCCAGCCTAAGTCTAATGGAAGAAAATTGACTCAAGCCTAGCCCACAGATTTTTAATGCATTTAGTAACCTTTAATTCAAATAATATTTTGATGTTTTTAATGTTAATACACGAAAATTAATAATTTATCTTTGCAAATAAATGTTTTAAAAATCTTTAGCATGTTATTGATTTCATGTGGAAAGTGCATATTTAGGACATAATCTATATATATCCACATTTGTATGAAAAATCACTTAATTGTTTTATTTATTTCTTTTAATGAATAAAACTAAATGTGACATCCTTTAAAGACAAAGTAAAACACTTTTATTAGTTTTCTATCCTATTTGTAACTTTTTTATAACAGTAAATAAATGATCATCTAAATTCTCTCTCCCCCCCCCCCCTATTTTGACAAAATTTCTGCAAATTCCCACCTTTGCTTTCTCAGCTCATAAAGTTTAAAATCTTTAAAATTCTAGTTTAAAAAAGAAATTCTGACCTATTTGTTACTTTGTAGGTAGCAATAAATTAATCAATCAATTAAATTATCTCCCCCCCCCCCCTTTTCCAGTTAAAAGTAGATTTCCCAGTTTGAAGGGAGGGAGTAGAGTAAAAATTGTCCTTTTTTTTTTTTTGTAGTTTGGCTGTTCTCAGATCTGGTGTAATAAAATATTTCTAAAAGCAACAGTTGTGCATTTTCAGCAATTGGACAATTATGTGATTTATTTCTCCCTGCATAATTGTTGTTTTAATAAAATGGTTTTGATGTTTAAAAGTTTTGTATTATTTCATAATACCTTATGTTATAAATTAATTTATATTTTTATATTCAAATAATATGCATTTATTACTTTTATTTCACAACATATTTTTTATATTTTTTTTTATATATGCATGAACTTTCATTTTATACTTGCACAAAAAATTCAAAATTCTTAGCTTTTTCCTTTTCTTTCTTTCTTTCTTTAAAAAAAAAAAAAAAAAAAAAAAAGTTTTCAAAGCCTGTTTTTGTGTATTTTTTAAACTTTCATAAATCAATATTGCATGTTTTATATGCAAATTTGTTTATACTCTCCTTTGTACACGAATCTTTCTTTTAAATTCTTAATTTTTCAAAGCTTGTTTATGCACATTTTTAAGCTTGCTTAAGTCATTGTTGTTGCATGTTTTATATTCAAATTTATTTTTACCTTGCTTTGTCCAGTTTTTTTTTTTTTTTTCTATCACAATGATAAGAAAAACAAAAACCTTGCTGTTTTGATGCTGAATAAAGATTTATCATCATAACTCTTAACTACCTAGTGATGTGTATTAAGTTTTGCATTTTATTTGAATAATTTTACAATTTTAAAGCCTGAATGTAGCTTTTATGAAGTATTTTGTATTATGTAATCTTAAAGAACATGTGATTGTTTTTTTATTGTTTTGTTTTTGTTTTTCAAGTAAAAAACTGAAATGGTAGTCCCCTGCCTGTCTTTGTAATTTGAAGAAAGATTCTTAAAAATAAAAAGATACCTTTTATTTTCTTTTAAAAAGTGGTATTTTATTATTTATTTTGAATTTAAATAAAAAAAAACTGATAAAATATAAATGGTAATTAGATAATACAAAATAGATATAGGTCTGAGAAGATGCAATATAAGATATACTGAGAAATATCTAATATCTTTTCAATCATTTCATATCTTCTGGTGTTTTTGTTCATGATTTAAAAACTGAAAATACTTAGCTAATCTTCTCTCTTAAAAATGACTTTCTTTTTAAGGAGAAATGTATTTTTAAGCAATTTTAAAATTTTATTCTAATATATAATCTCTGGATTCTGTACAAGTTAGTCTGGCTGCACACATGTGATACAGTTTCCTTTGGATATAACATGAATGCAGTTTTAATTCGATTCGTCCTCTCTCATGCATGAATTATTTTTAAATGGATGAAAACATATTTTATACTTATAATAGATTTTTAATTACAAAATAATGTTGAATTTTTAAAATATCTTACATTTATTACAAAATTACAAAACAAACCTCATGTATTAATCTAAAAGTTGAAATTTATCTAAATTTTCATCATTTAATTGAGTTCTTTTACCAACAGCTTATTCTGTTAAGCTGTCCACATGGCACACCAGGAGCTATTGCCAAAAGGTTGTCTGAGCAAATTGTGTCGGCCAGTTGACGTTCCAGCTAGCTCAATTGGAAGAGCATTGTCCATTTAAGCCAAAGGTTCTGGATTTGATTCCTGGCCTTTAGACACTTTTTTTTTCGCTCAGTTGGAAAAATTTCAACTTGTATCATATCTTTACCATTGAGCATGATTGTGTTAAAATAATAGAGATTTATTAATAGTTATTAATTAGTTTTGTGATAATTTAAACTTTGAATACATTGACACAAACTAGAAAGGGAGAAAAATTCTTTTTGTCATGATTTTATTTAGATCCAAGAGCAGAAATTATTTAAGAAAATCTCTTGCACAGATGAGAAATAATTTTGTCAAAATTAAAAATTCTCACTGAATCTTTGTCGAATGAAATGACTTTGGTATCTGTTTCTGTATTTCACAAGCATTATTGAACTACCTATGACGGTTATATGTGATAAAGGAGTCAAAATGAAATATGCAAAGATCCTTTTTTTTTCTACACTCTTTTATTTAACTTCGTTCATGTATGTAAGACCAGTTAGTTCAAGGCTATCATCTAATACTGGACAAAATCTGGTTTGTTAAACTGATTCCAGATGCTGCGAAAGAACCCCACTCCATGATACCAAGAGGGACCAGAGCAGGTCCGTTCCACAAGCTAGACCCATCACGTCATCGCTCCCAAATAGCCCAAGGTGTGGCTGGAGACTAGCAAGAAGCCCCACCTGAGAATTACTCTACCGCTAGCTTGGATCCTGAAGAGCCTACAGAGGCGACCACTAGCTCATTGCCAGCAGAACAAAAACATGAAATATTAGTAAAAATAAATAAAAAGATAGAATTTAAAAAAAAAATTGGAAACTTAGACCCCTGCAGCCTGAACTCCCTAGGGTGACTAGGCCTGCAGTGCAGGACTACAAAGTAGAAAGTAAAAGCAAAAAGGTGGTCTTGCTGGACATGGTGCTGCGTGTACTCCACTAGCTCATCTGCTCCATAGGCAACCACCTACTTTCACTACTGCGACAACTACACCTTACAGCTGCTGCCTTTCATAGAATAAAGTAGGGTTCACACGATGCTGCTGTAGAGATACAAGGATTCCGGAACATTTTTTGTTTTGCCTCTATCTTAAAAAATGGCTGAGATATAGCAGTTTGAAATTCTAGGGTGGCTGACATTTTGAAACAAGACAGCAGATTACAAAAATTCAGGGATTAATTTATGAGTTTCAGTGACCGTAATTTCTTGCAAATTATTATCTTTCATTGTTGTAATCACTTTCCTAATCACACGTATAAAACTATATTCATATCCATTAGCGTCAAATTCTCTCCAAGATTGGTGACAATATTGTCAAATTTGGCGACTAAAATAAGTCTTCATAAATGAAGCCAACTTGGCTGTAGTTGACTAATTTGTTGAATTTCTTATTCAAATTCAGTATTAACGAATCTTCTGTAATCGAATTATTTGGATTTTAGCTTGCTGCTTTCGAGTAATATTATCTAAAATTATAAAACAAAGATATTGGAAAGCTACCTTTTCCTCCTGGTACAGGCCGGATGAACTTTTTTATGGTTACATCTGTATATACGAATTACAGAACAATGGAGTTAATGATGATCCAAACTACATTCACAATATATACCATTGCAGCTGGCTATGAAAATGGAACAATGAAATATTTTAAGCACTAAAAAGTAGAAAATAAAATATCAATAAAAAATAAAGAGTTTAATATATTTTTTATACACTTTTATAAATTGTTTAATATTAATTAAATTATCCTTATGCATTGAAAAATAATTTAGAAATCCTGAATAGATAGTTTTAAAAATGCTTTTTTTTCTTTTGATAAATTCACTAGTTTACATTTTTTACCAACTGTAATTCAAAGCAAAGAATTTTCTATAATCTAAACCCACATCGAATTAACAGTATTGTAGCAGAAATTTTTATGAAACAACATGAATTGCTGTCTTGAAATAAGGCATAAATTTTTAAGATAAACATTGAATGCTTATAAAAGAGCATTTAAAATAAAAAAATTAACTTTTATATTTATTTTCCCCAACATAACCTCATAACCCTCACCCAACATAACCTCATAACATGCGGTTATCATGCATCAGGGAATTAAGTGTTCTTTTCTGAAGATATTCTCCTACCTCTTCTTCCTAGAGATATCCTCGCTCACATTCTCTAGCAGATAGCATGTGTGTTATACAGACTTGCAAGTAATCCTACTAATTAACTGAAGAAAATTTTATTTTAAGTGGCTCAGAATAATATGTGGATGCAAGAAAATTATTTTATTTTTTTAATCTCTGTGTAGATTCTGACAGGTATTTATCAAAAACACATTTTATTTGATATAGTTTTCTTATGTCTTTAATTTAATTCTGCTTAGATATTTATTATTTTCTTTCATTATAGTTAGTTTAAAGTGTAAATTAATGTAGGCAAACTGTTGCACTTGCTTGCTATATATATATTTTTTTTCCTCCAGTTTCTCCACATTCTTTGGCTTAATGTTGTAAATAAGATCATTTTTGGTCTTTTTCATTCCTTCCTTTTACAAATTAAGAAAGTATTTCTTGTTATATTAATGACTTTTAAGTTTTGAAACTATTTTTTTGCTTTATCTGCTTTACTGTGGATGATGATTATTATGTTCTTCAAAATTGTAGCAGGTAAGTATCTATCAAATTGATTCAATTTGTGTTACTTATTTGTTTTTAATTTAAAGATAAATGTTAGAAAATGTTGAAAGTTAATAAACCTTTTCATAATCTTTATATTATTATTTTTTAGATGGAATTGGCCTTTCGAACGGGTGATATCATATATGTGTACGGTGATGCTGATGAAGATGGTTTTTATATGGGTGAGCTCAATGGTGAAAGAGGACTGGTTCCTTCCAATTTTCTGACAGAGGCTCCTGGAGATTTCCGAGATCCAAGATTACAGGGAAGCAGTAATCGGGGAAGCAGTAGTTATTCAAAAGGTATTTAAGAAAACCTTTATTAAATATTTTTATTCAGCTTAGTTCATCATTTTATATTACAACATACTACAAATGCTTTTAAATCCTAAAATTTAAAAGAGAACTTCATCTTTTCATAAACATATAAACACTTAAAAGCTTTCTTTTACTTAAGGTGTCACACAAAATATACATGTAAAACAAATAAACCATTGACATCTATCAGTTTCATTTGAGATAAAAACCATTATCACAAGAATACCACATCGATCAAGTAGAAATCTATATATGTAGAGCTTTAATCTGCAACAATACCTTTTCCTATATTATTCCAAATTTATGGTTGGAATTACTAAATAAATATTTTAAAGCAAACTTAAATAGAGGGAGCCACGGGAGTAAACAATTTTAAATCTGTGTCTTTATTTTCTTTTCATGATTGATAATAGAGGGTGTTTAAGTGTTTTGTATGTTCTATATATTTCGTTGTTCAGTGTCATTCGTCTTGATCGATGTTGTATTCTTGTGATAATGCTTTTTATCTCAAATGAAACCGAAACATGTCAGTTGTTTTATATGTATATTTTGTGTGGCACCTTATTTAAGTAAAAGAAAAATTTTAAGTGTTTATATGTATTACAACATAGTTTTCAAAATCTTCAGGATGCTTTTTTAACATCCTTTTCTACATCTTTTTATTTTATAAATGATTCTTAGAATATAGTAGAAATATTAACAATAGTTTAAATAGTATATTATATGTTTTACAATTTTAAATTACAATTGTGGAGTGAATAGTCATTCCCATTCTCAAAGTACTGAGGAACCAATTACCTTCTTTCTCTGCCTTCATCTTCGTGTACTGCTGAATAGGGGTCCTCATTTCAGTAAATTGGTCCTCCAGTAGTAGAAACTATGCAGAATGCCAGTGGGTGCAGCAGGTTACTTTAGATTTTGCAGAATAATCTAATAGCTTGAAAAGAAATACTCGGCTTAAAAAACATAGCTAAATTTTACTTTAACTCTAGATTATTGTATCTTTATACTGTATTTTCTTTGTAAATGCAAATTTTGCTTATTTTATAGGTTACTATTATTTGTTATGATTGTAAACATTATTGGGTCGCAAGTAAATTTTGGTTAGCTGCAGATTGACACAAAAAAAAAATCTGTTATGGGTCTCGGATTATTATTATTAATGGGAATGCGGTTAAGCGTTCCCACCAAGTTCACATGGCAACAAGCAATTCTTACGATCAGGCTGTGACATAGACAGACCACAAGCCACAAGAAATGCTGAGATACATTTTTGGCCTCACCAGCCTGGGAACAGAAAAGTTCAGATTTAAACTGGACGTGTATAGGATCGGACGGGTCCTGAACATTCTTGAGACGGACAGAAAATATGATCAAATCAAGCTGAAGTACGGCCAAATGTTACTGAAATGCCCGCAGTTAGATATCTGCAAATCCTCCCTTCCCCTAATTCAGTCTGTAAATAATACTGTATTATGTTTAACATTTAGTCTAGAACGTTAAACTCATGTTATACGTTAACTAAAGCTTCTATTTATCTTAATCCCAATACTCACATTAATACCAGAAGATCCAATCCGTGTTTCAAGGCATTACAAAACATGGGAGAAAGCTATTTTTTAAATTAAGAAATCTATTATATTTCTTACATTAAATATATGTTTTTTAGATTTCACAGTAACAGCAGCAAAAAGCATTTTTATTTGATAAATATCAAATATGCATTCAAGTAAAATTTTGAAATTTATTAAATGTGATACTATCATATTAGCTACATGTCAGAGGCTAATAGCCGAAGAAATCACCAAAAATTTTGCCATTTACTTTTACGATTCTGATTATTTCAGTGTTCAAACACATAGTTTGATTACATATTTGTTAAAATTGTGTTTTGTTTATATTATTTTACTGATAAAGTGTTAATTTTGTGATGGAATATTAGCCAGAAATAAATGCTGAACTATTTATCTTGTTTTAAGTGCAAAAGTTTCATCCTCCGTAATTGAGCTGCATGCAATAGATTTTTTTTTTTTTTAACTATCATGCTTGAAAACTATTTCAAAACTATAAAAAAACAGTAAATTTCAATACAGTTTTCAAATGAATTGCATTTGTAAGTACATTTTTTTTCCATATTCGATGACTTCAACTATGGGGTCTTTAAAAGTAATTAAATTTGTGAAAAAGGTGAAATGAATTATTTACATCCTTACCACCACTGTCTATATGACATCAGCGCTACTCACGGACATGCCTTATCTTTATAATATAGATTAATGATTAAAGAATTCTTTATTCGAATCAAAATACTCAGATATTTTTTAATAATATATTTCTTTGGTAACTATTGAGTATGCATCTAGGTTGTGCTTCATATTTTCAATTATGCCTTTTCTGAATATGAGAGGGCTTTAGGACAGGGCTTGAAGCATAGCACTGTCTATATGACATCAGCACTACTCACGGACATGCTTTATCTTTATAATACAGATTAATGATTAAAGTATTCTTTATTCGAATCAAAATACTCAGATATTTTTTAATAATATATTTCTTTGGTAACTATTGAGTATGCATCTAGGTTGTACTTCATATTTTGAACTATGCCTTTTCTGAATATGAGAGGGCTTTAGGACAGGGGTTGCAGCATAGACTCCCTGTGTGATCTGTATGCTAGTTGCATTCACTTGACTCATTTCAATATGTGCTACAGGAAGCTCTTGTGAAATATTAGCAAGCATGTTACAACCAGTTTTTATCTGCTTTCATTAAATGAATTATCATCATCATATATTGTTTAGTTTTGTTGACAATAAAATATGTAGTTTTTACTGAAAAAAAAAGTTCAAATTTGGGTTTGTTTTCTCACTGTTTACATCTTAAAATAGCCAGCATAAGAATTGTTCAGTAAATGTACATAAAAAACATTAAAACTTGTCTAATTAATGTTTTTTGCCCACCCTAGTTTTAATAGAATGGAAAAAATGAATATTTTTTGAAAATTTCAAGCAAAATGTGTGCAAAAAGTGCAGTTTTTTTTTTTTGTAAGAAACTCTCTCTGTCTTTTTATTCAAGTAGATTTTTTTTTTTTTTGGTTTAGTAGTACGATTTTTTATGATTCCTCATTATTGGAATGCTCTCATCGTAGAGTAAAAATCACAAACACAATCATTCAACTAACATTACTGTTACATTAGATGTCCCCAATCATCTGTTTGCATTTGCAATGTATGCACACATTATGAAGAGAGAGAGGGAGAGTCTCATTTGATGCTATTTACATTTCACAAAATGCTTTGATTCCCAACGCAAAATGACACTGAAGAAGTGTTTCTACTTAAATAAGTTTTTTACTGATTTACCTACTGTAGCATTCCCATTGTTCTTTTAACTATTAGTTATCAGCTGTTGCTACATAAGCTTTTCCCTACCCTCTGAGATTAACAATGCTTTCATTCAACTGTATTTTTGTGATGCTTAAAAGAAATGTGTGTGATGCAATCATCTTTTGTTTAGTTTTATTAATATTGCATCTGTGCTTTTATATTTCAGATCATCAACACCGGGATAGCTCACAGTATATGCATGGTAGCAGTAGAGAACATTATCCATCTGATAGCAGGGAACATTATTCAAGTACAACTAAAGAGCACCTTCCTCCTGAAAAAGGGCGTTACTCTGAAAGGTCCAGTTCTGACCGATCCCCATATGATAGGTCAGGCACTCATCCTTCTGAAAGCAACAGAGGACAGTATAATAGTTCCAGTCGCTCTGGACAGCACTGGTAGCCTAAATTTCATTATCATCTTTCTTTTGTCCACAGAAGCCAAAAGACAGGAAAAATCAATTCAGTGTATTAAACTTGTTCTTCCGCCTCAGATATGCTGCAATATCAATGTATTGCTGTCAGCTGATAAAATTTTAGGAAATTCAATTTATAAAATGAAATCATATCGTATGATGAATGCATGGGATGATTGTATGTGTTGTTGTCTTGGCATAGGCACCGACAAAGGGAGGCAAGGGAGGGCCATTATCCCTCTCTGGATTTAGAAATTTAATTAACTAATTTTCTTTTTTCTTTCCTGATGATTAAAAAAAAAAAAAATAGTAAAATGTATTCTTACCAAGTGACTTGAAATATGAAACACATAGAAAAAGAGGAACTAAGAATTTTTCATCAGAGAGGGGGACTAACTCCCATGGAAGTCCATTTTTATTTATTTTGTTTTTTTACATTTTTGTGTTTAAATTTTTTCTGAAACAAGCAGTTCAGAGAGGCTCTGCCCCTCTCCTCCTGCTGAAAAAAAAAAAGAACATGCTGTTTCAATTCTCCATTCTGAAAAATGTTAGTATAAACTTATTTTTGAACATTTAATATTTCTAATTATTAAATTTCTGTATCGCTTTTATATGTTGATACATTTAAGAAACTGCCTTGCATAGGGTGTTCTGACAGAAAATGTTTGGTTTAGCTTATTTCATTTTATATTATCTATTTTTTAAAATGCACTCTATGCTGCAGACTGCAGGCACATCTGTTCCAAAATCTTGTACCCTCCTTGTATTTCGTTCTGTCGGTGCCCATGTTTCTTTGTTAAAAAAAAGAATTGATAATGTTCTTTCACTGCCATATTAGCTTTGTTTAAATAAATCTTTGTGGGCTATATATTGACTGTGTGAAAATGAAGATTTGAGTATTTTTATTTTTCTTATTTTGATGTAAATGGAGAATCAACCTGCCTCTAGTCATATGCTTGGGTCATTACTTCAAAGTTTTCTATCTACCAAAGAATTCGGGATTTATCTTTACTTGTGTGTTTTGATATGTTAGAAATCCTATTTTTCTAAGAAAAAACATTTGTTTTGCTTTTAGATGTATCATATTCAGCATTTATAATTTCATCTGTATCACTGTTAATATAGATTAAAAAAATGTATGGAAACATTCCTGTGCATTTATATTTGTGTTATTTTTATTTTGTGTAGTGACATTTGAAATTTGAATATTTTGTTTTGTTTATTGTAAAAAAAGAATATTGTTGTTTGTCTACTAAATTGGTCATTAAAGATTTATCAGTTTTTTAACAAACAAGATCAAAATAAAAATTATTCAATACTATAAGCAGAACTTTATACACTAGAATTATTAAAAACTATAAAGTTAACCAGATATACTTTGTAATTATAGTTAACCTTTTTCAATTGAACACTCTTAGTAAGCTGAATTTACTGAAGACTAATTTACTGAATCTCATCTCCTAGTTCTGTTCAAATTAGGTATTATTTTATGAAGTTCAAGCAGAAAATTCAAGCAATTTCTTTTCTAATGTACATAAACTAAAATTACATTCAATTATTTCAATTTAGACAGAAAAATTAATATAAATACTTAAAATAAATTTTGTAAACTTAAGCTTTATGATGAGCTTAAGCTATAAATATCTTTTTCTTTTAAAAGTCCAAATGTTTTATTTCCCCTTTCCCTTGGCCTTTAAAAGGATTTAAGAGTTCTATGTTCATAGTAAATATATAAAGGAAAGGGGGTGGGATAATACGAGTTTTTTTTTTTTTTTTTTTTACCACTTCATCTCTGTCTGTCTGCAGGCTCACCTTCTCCATTTAGGAAATGCAGAGTATATGTAAATTATTTTAAAAGAAATTTAATAGATAAATCATATATGGATGTTAAAGTTTCAATATTTTAAATTTTCTCATTTAAAATAATTAATTTGAATTTACTAAATTAAAATATTGACAAAGAAATTTTCTTCGTGGAAGGCTTGATTTCAATAAATATCAAATCTATGTAAAAAACTAATAAAAATAGTAGTCATATTGGTTATATAATCAATTATTGATTAAGAAGATTGAAAAAAAATGATCAGGATTTTGTAATTGATGAAATTATTTTTTCAGAATAAAACTTATTTCATAGTATATTATATGCTCTTTATAATTAATATTTTGCTTTAATTTGTTTTATTATTGAATCTAGGGATTGAACACAGTACATTCCAATTAAAATGTTAAGTTCTGGATTATTTTCTATTTAATTAAAAAAAAATACAAAATCTAATGGCAGAGCTGCCAGGTTTTCCCATTTAAAATACTTAGATGTTATAAGTTTTTAGCTGAAATAATTTATTTATCAACATTTAAATTACATCACTCAGAAACTAAATGAAAAATATTTAACTTGCATATTTAACTACATATAACTAAAGATATTTCCTTTTAAGTGAACTAGTTTGTATTGTGTTTTTTTCCATGTGTCAATATGGTCAAAATGCTAAAACTTCAACATATATTTTTCCAATGGACTCAATATTTTAGTGGACAATCCTTGTGGTGTATTTCATAAAATTAAAGATTAAATTTTAAGTAAAAAGTCATTTTTAATGTATTTTTGCATGTAGCAAACCATTTTATTTCTTTTTTCTTAAACTAATCTTGAAATCTTATCTTTACAGTTGTAGAACAACTCTTGTTAAATACACTTCTGGTAAAAAAATTGCAAAAGTTCAAAATTGTAGAAGAAATGTGGTTTTATAATTTTTTTAAAATATTTTTATAAATTAAATATTTTTAAATGTTACCAGAAGAATTGCGCTTTTTTTCTTGATTAAATCATTTTCCTTCATAAAACCATTTAATAATGTGTCAAAAAAGTATTGTAAAATACTCAAAAAAAAGTTTAAAGTATACAGTTTATGATAGAAGTCATCATGCTATTTGACTAAGTACCTTTAATTAAATATCTTTCCAAAATGCTCAGATTATTTTTGCAGTGTCTTCATTTGATGAATATTTCAAACAAGTTAATATAATAGATACCAAAAACATACATTTAATAAGGAAAGCGAAGTGTTGTTTAATATTAGTTGCTTTTGGTCATATTCTCTTAGGAGGAATGTTTTCAGAGTACTTTTAAGGGAAACTGTTTTCATGTAAAAAATATACATTGCTTCAGCCACATGAAATGAAATTCACAGATTTTGCCTTCTCACATCTCATGTTTTTAGATGCATGCTGATAATTGGCGTGAATCTATATATAAATGAACAGGGGATGAAAATATGAAAAGGGAAAATTGGAAAATTCGGCAGCTCTGTGGATTTCATGGATTTGAATGCATTTTCAATAAAACACATTTTCATTGAAAAACAGATACACATCCAGGCTGACTATGTAGAAAACATCAGGGCTTCACTCCTACTTGTCCTTTCTTCTTATCAGCGTAATATTTCTGAAACTTGCATAATATTTTCATGAAACAAGTTCATACTCCAGTTGACAACTGCAATTTTGGTAATACACCTATTCGCAAGACTCTGTGTCTTATTCCAGTGTCCAGACAATTTTTTGGTCTGTTGCGCTTGCAACATAACTTTATAATGACTTGAGATGTTAAGCTATTATGTCTAGCAAACGACATTAGTTTTTTCTGCATTCAGTCTATATTTGAGTAGCTTGAACTTTGGACATTTATTCAAGATGCTTATTTGACTTTTCCGGGATTATTCTGTTGAATTTTGAGTTGTTTAAATATAAAAATATTCAGCTTTTAAGGAATCCAGTGCATATCTGAATTTGTTACTATAATAGGATGCTCTGTAGTTTTATCTAATGATTAAAATTTGTAATTAAAACACCAGAGCACTTCTAATTCATTGCATACAAAAAATATTTTTAAATCGGGAAATAAATATGAAAATTATGCCATGGATGCCTGTAGAAGAGGGAGGGGTGGCAAAAAAAGACAATTGCCTCACCATGAATTTTTTTTATTTAATTAACAATTTTTTTTTTATCTGATGATTTTGAGGGGGAAAAAAAGTGTTCTTCTTAAGTAGCTCAAAATAATTAAATACTAAGTGAAAAAGGAACTAAGGTTTTTCATTAGCGGGGCACTGCCCACTTGAGCCCTCTTCGGAAGTCAATATTTATTTTTATTTTTGCATTTATGTCTTTAAAAATTATCTTAAATAGGGCCTGATAAAAAGATAATAAGTTCTTTCAATTCTTCATTTTTAAAAAAGTCAGTAGAAGCTTACTTTTGAATTTATTATATTTCTGTATTGATTTTCATGTTGACAGGTTTAAAAATGATCTTGCACAGTGGGTTCTGACAAATATTATTAGTTTAGCTTATTTCCTTTTTATGTTCTTCATTTAAAAAAATACAGCTTAGGCAGCAAAATACAACCACATCTGATTCAAACCTTGCCCCTCTCTTGATTTTGTTCTGCAGGCTCCAATGAATCATAGTGGTGAGAGAAAGGGAAAATTTAGCAGCTCTGTATCATTACTGGAAAAAAATCATTATTAAGCCATGAACTCCACACTAGTGTGAATTTGCACCAACCAAAATTTCAAATCGTCAGCCTTTTTTCAAAACATGCTTTCATTAATTTGCATTTTTTATTAACAAAGTGAAATTTTTGATAAAAATTAATATCACAGTTCAATTTCTCAAAAAACTTCATATAGGAATCGTGTGTTATATATCATTATCACTATATTGCCAACAAATTTATACGCAGTTGAAGTTACAGAATTCCAAATTACACTAGCGTGGAGTTTGTGGGTCCTGAACTAAACTGCAGAGTCCATGGGTTAATTTTTTTTTTTTTTTTTTTTTTTTTTTATCAGTGTTATCTTACAAGACTAGTGTTATTTATATTTGAATTGTTTCATTCTTACATTAATATAAAATCTGTAATGCTTGTGCCAGCACTTTCATGCCATTTAATTCTGTACTAGTTTCATCAATGTGTGATTAATTATTTTTTAAGTTCTCTTTCTTTTGTAGCTGTATAATAAATTCTATGTTCTGTAAATTAGGATATAGTATCTAAGAAATTTAACTATTTTTGTAACATACTCTAACACTCCTGCCTTAAAAAAAAAAAATACCCTTTATGTTGCATAAGATTTGTTATTTCATGCTGTGTTTTTTGAGAATTTGTGTGAGCTATTCACGCTAAGTGTACAGCATAAATTTGGCAGGTTGTATAAATGTGGATTGAATGTTGCCTCTTCCTCACTGTTTAAACTGTGCCTTTTTAATACAAATCTAAACATAGTTCAGTTCTAGAACATCAGTGCTCATTGTAAAAATTTTAGAATATAAATATTGTATTTTAAATTAGAAATTTATATGAACAATTAAATGGTGAGATGAATTTTCACATACTAAAGAGGATTCCATTTTCTGATAGTTATATTTTCTTCTAAGGCTAACAAACAATTCTTTTATTATTATTATTATTATATTGACTTTTTTTTTATGGATTTGATATTTTCAAACCATATTTTTAATAAACAAGAAGAAAATTTAAAGAATAATAATTCTGATTGCACTGATATATTTAAGGGAACATACGACATAATAGTTAACTAACTTATTAACCTTCTGAGCATCTGAGGGCTTTCCTCGCACTTTTAAAAATGGTCATAAAAGTGAGGTTAACTTAAATTTTCTTTCGTAATTTAGTGCCAATATACATTTCATATTCCTTCATCTTAAAAAATTCTAAAAACATAATTCCGTTCAAAAAATATTTTTGTCTGCAGCTAATTTAGGTTGATTTCAGGAAATGAAAAATAATGTGATAGCCGCTTAGAGGGCTCAGTTTAGTGAAACTCAAAACTGCATTTAAGATGATAAACATGCCTATTGAAATTGAAATTTTTGTTTTACTTTTTTAATGTACATATGTACATTTCAAGATCTACAGTTACAAAAACAAGGTTTTGGGGGTAATTTTAATATCTGTATTTCTTAAAAGAAATTACACTAAACTTTAAATTATTTGACAAACTTGGAAAATCAATATTTTTATATTTATTCCATTATTTTTTATTTACATGTTAAAAAAAAAAAGATTACTGTTGCCAACTTGATTATTCAATTAAGTCTACAGAATCAAATACAACAGTTATAAGAAAAAGAGGAATAAAGAACGTTTTTTAACTCAGTGTCTTTTCAAAAATGAAAGTTATCTTTAAGCATGTATCTTTAAAGGACACATTAAGTTAACAGTTTAACTTTGCATATTTACATAAAAATTAATTAAATATATTTCTTACTATTTCTTATGTGACCTTTAATTATTTATTTCTAGAAATATTAATTTTTGCATTAATTCTATTATTTATCATATAACTTTTGCAAGGAGTTTTCTTTCAGTTTCATTTGATTATGCTTTTTGCATTATATTTCATGCTTTTTCACCTCTAACTCACCATTTTATGCAAAAATATGATTTTAATGTTAAACATTCATTTTGTTTATAGCAAAGCAGTCAAATATATTTTTGTTTCAGTAAAAATTCATAGATTTATATTTCCTTTAGCATTTAAAAAATAAAAATAAAATTTCATATCAAAGTAAAATTAAGAAACATTTTTTTAAAACAATGGTTTTTTTATCAAGGGAAAAAAAAAAACTTTCTCAATTTCATGTAATATTTTCTCCAAATATTTCCCCAAACTTTTAAACTTAATATATTGGACTTTCCTAACCCAAGAGACTTTTTCCATTTTCTAAAATCATCTGTGAAAAACACAGCTTTAGCTTTTAAATACAGTGAAACCACATCAAACTGTCACGACTTGAACCAGATGATTGTGTGATGCTTTTAAGCGAGGTGGTGGTACATGCGAATTACTTTACTTATTGTAGTTTAATTGATTATATTCATTTTTTAATGAATATGATATTAAAACTTACTTATATTTATGACCTTTAACATTAATGTAAGTAATTTTCTTTTGCAATACCTAATATTAATTTCTTAATCAGAGAAGAAACATTAAATGGAGAAAATCCATCTAGCAATCATCACTACAAAATATTTATTTTACAACAATTATTAAATAAAAAATATATATTTATTAAAATATATTATAATATGGTAGACACTGCCATATCCAGACTAATAAAAGCTCAAAATTTATTGCACGCTTGTAAATTATTATTATTTTTTTAATGTTCTTAGAGTTCTGGATACTCATTCAACGTGTTCATGAATGATATCCAAATAAATGTTCAATGTTAGGAATCAATGAAAATTAGGAACATTCAGAAGACTTAGATTTAACAAATACTGCAAGGAAAGTTTCTGGTTGTGAAAATATCACAGAAACAAAAGTTGACTGGGTAAATAGTGATCTAGATCAGCAGCTCACAACTGAAAAAAATTTAAATTTTGTACATAAACAGTAATGATGAAGTACCCGTTGAAGAGAAACACATTTCTTTGGAAAAGGTATTTCAAACATCGGTATGCATCCCCCCCCCCCCCCCTTAATTTTTTAAACTTTCAAAATTTCATACATTTTTAATTCATTTTATAAAGGTTGCCTTGTGATTCGTAATACAACACAGCGAATCAACTCCCTCTGATGTAATTATAATGAGTCACTGACATGAGGTAGAATCTCTTCAGCGAGTTGAGTGAAGAATAAAACAAACAAATTTAATGCAATATTTAAAAAAATTAATTTATGTACTTAAAGTCGTAATTTCAAATTTATGTGTAAATATAAAGTGAAAATAAACTTTTTTATGTGTTGAATAGGTACATTTATGACTATTTTTTAATAAAAAATGTATCCCTCTCTCTTATCTGGATTGCTTCAGTCCATATTAGTTTAATTTTGAGAGAGTCTGTTGTATATAAAAATACAGAAAATAAATCAAACATTACATAAAAATAGTCTGACAAAAAAGTCTGTTTTCTCTTTGGTTTTGTTGATTCAGTTTTAGTTTTTCCAGAAGAAATTAAAAAAGAACTATTTAAGGTGTATAATACAGCAACAGCTTCTTGGAATTAGAATGTTATTGGTTTCTCTTCAACGAGTTTGTTGTCTTTCTCACTCAATACCTTATCACAAAATTGTGTTTCTTCTATCATTTTTCAGCTATCGTTTGTGAAATAAAACAGGAATTGTGGGTCAAAAGGGATTGTTTAACAGAGTTTTGTGTTTTTGATTGACAGTTTATTAAGAAGCACTATTTCCTTATCTTTTTAGCTGTGATTTAAAAAAAAACTGGTGTTTTAACTGGGTGACAGTTTAATAAGGTCTTACTGTATTTCTTTTTCTATGGCTTAAGGAAAAATTGTTTCAATTGTAAATATATAAATAAAGTTTTGAAATGTTGCATCCTAAATGTTTGTTATGTTGTTCCCTTGCTATTACAACGAATGTCTCCAATTTTAGATAGTATTCATTGAACACTAGAATTCTCTTGTTTAACTACTTTTAATTGTTTGATAGGTAAAATTTAAAAATCTTTCTCTAATTTGTAAAAATGGCTCATAAAGCTAAATATAATAGCCATTCATACAAATCAAAGACAAATTATCATTTTTTTTTCCTTTGAAGCTGTGATACTGTCCGATGATTTGTTTTTTTCCTCTGCAGTTATTAAAATAAGCTGGAACAATATGGCTACACATTGAAGTATGCTTGCATTTGAATATCTTTTCGGATTGTTTCCATAATCAACAATTTTGAAAGTTTTTCTTCAAATATGAAATGTTAACAGTTTATACTGAAAAAAGAAAGTGTAGAATTAGGTAAATATGACAAATATTATAAACTTTTTCATGTCATTGATGTATATTTACTGAGAAAAGTATATAAATATTAGATTTCATATGTTTAAAACTAAAGTTAATCTATCTAACTGCTTGTACATAAAAGTATTATACTAAATTCCAAATTATTGATATATGTCCGTTGTAGTATTTACCTGTATAAAAGGAAATGTTAAAAAATAAATTAGCTTGAAATATTTGCATTAAGATGTAAGAAAAGAAAATTAAAGCATTAGGTAGTCTACAGGAAAATGTCTGTTAAAGAAAATGTCTGTATTGTTTATAATCTTATTTTTTTTATATATAATCCAGCAATAATACATAAAAAAAAAAATCATATCATTGAAAGAGCTTCCTGAAATAAATTAATATGCAAAAAACAATAAAATGTCTAAATTATGTATCTTTTACTATAAAACTATATCACATTTACTTGAATGTGATATACACTTAAAGGTGTTTCTCTAATTTAAACTGGCTACTTTGACATATTTTTTAATTCATTTTTGTTCAGAAACGCATGGAATTGGCAGGTGTTCTTATTCAGAAATTTTGAAATCAAAAGACATTTTCCATTTTTTGGTAAAGGCAGAAGATCTTTCAGAAAATACTGTCAAAGTCGGCGTTTTGAACCGAATTTCCGACACTGCAACACAAGAAAGGAGAAAAACGTGTTGTCAAGTGACACAAATTGCTTATAACTCGATAAGCAATTTATTTATCAAAAAATGGGAAAACTCATTTCAATTCCAAATTCTTCCAATAGTCAAGCATGCCAATTTTATGCCTTTGCATTTAAAAATGAATCAGAAAGTTTCATGTTGTTGAGCAGGTCAGTTGAGAACCACCTTAATGAAAAAATAAATAAAACAATCACTTTTATAGCTTGAAATTAATATAACAGTTCTAGTTCCAGTGAGAACAAATATGATTTATATATTTAGCCTTCTGACTACTAAAACAGGTTCATTGTACCTGAAAGCAATTTTTATCTATTTTCATCATGTGGACTAAAATTGCAAATAATAAAAATAAGTGTCTAATCCTTACAATATAAGTTTTTCTGTCTATTTTATATAGATTGTGTTGCATTATTTATTAGCATACTCATTATAAATTAGTAGTTCATTTGTCTTTATATATGTGTCCAATAGACCCAGTTGGTAATTTCTTGTTCAGTCTTTTTTTTTTTTTTTTTGGTAGTTGGGGGTTAAAATCAATTTTGGACAGAAAAAAAAAAATGTGTATTGCATTTGAGTAAATGAACTATTTAATTGTTAATTGTTTGAAAGAGAAAATTTAACAAATGGTTAGCTGTTTTAACTTTTAATCTAATTTGTCAAATGTGCATGTTATTGCAGCATGTTTTTGTATAAAAAATAGTTTTATTATAGATGTTGAGTAATTTATAGATGTTTGTCATTAATTTTGCTTAGTGTGTGCAATTTGATTTTTTTAAAATCATAATTTACAAAACGGGTGCTAATTCAATTTTTTCCATATTCATATTGCCTTATCATTGAACAATCAAATAATTTGTTGCTTTGTTTTTTGAAAAGAATGTTTTGGTTACTACTTTAATCATTTAAGAGATTTTTATAGAAAATGTCATAATTTCATCATTTTAGTAGAATATTCGTATGTAACAATGAACAGTATAGAATGGTAAATATATCTTTCAAAGCTAATGCAACTGTAGTTAATTTTGTAACTGTTGCCCTACTGGGGACTATATGGGTATTTGAATGGATGGAATTTTATTAAATCAAAGTTTCTGAATAAAAAATATTTTGTTCTTTCAAAGGAGTATAATAATAAAATCAAAACCAATATAATATAATAAAACAAAGCTATTTTGTTTTGACTGTAATTCTATGCAATAAACGTCTTTTTAATAGCTATGCAGTATTTGTATGGGAAAAAGTTTCTGTAAATAATTGTATGTACATATATATTTACTAAAAATATTCAAACATTGTAAGCCATTTTTTTCCCCATTTTCATTATCTTTACAGTCATGAAAAAAGTTATAGAGCATGCTCTTGATGTAAAATCATTCTTAAACTATGATCTACAAAAGCCAAATTTTGAACTCTCATGCTTAATAAGCAGAAAATATGTATACTACCTGTAAACACAACTGTGATTTTTATGTTACTTTTAAATTTTTAACAGGTGTTTTCTTTTGTTTATGGGTTATTTCAAAATTATTTAAAAGAACTACAGTAGACTTCTGATTATTCAACATTCACGGAACTGGAAGTATGTCAAAAAATCGAAACCGTTGGATAATTGGGTGGACATTATCAGATGTATTTTCTAATTGTACAAACATAGTACATTGTACTATAGCTAAAATTGCCGTTTATAAAGTATATAGTTATTATTATCATAAAAATTTAAGGTGAAAATTCTATAATTATATGCCGCTTTATTTTTGCCGTAAGTAGCAATAAGACTGCTTCAAGAAGAAAAAAATATATATATGATATACTTTAGAATGGTAGTTTCCAATCTTTTTGATTTGTGGAACCCTTTTTAGAATGAATTTCTATGATGAAGCCCTATTAGTCTACCATATTCCATGTTTTAGAAGTTAATGGTATTTAGATGTATTGCTGCAGAGCAGAAGAAGGGTGTGTGTGTGGGGGGGGGAGGGGCAGTAGATATAATTGTGCAATGTCCCTGTAATGAAATTATATATTTCGAAAATTTTATAATAATAGTCAGTTTATTCTCAATTACCACCATTACACATGATAATGTCAAACTTGGTCATACATTCTAAACTCAATCTATCAAACCTTCAAAACATATGTATTACGATATAGATTTTACAGTAATAGTGTTATTAGCATTGTTTTGCAAAGTTTTCTGATGTCATATTTGATTTAATTGCTCATAATTGCAGGGGAATGTCTGGTTCTGCATTTAAAAATTTTCTGTATTTTACTGTCATGGCTGTGTAAGCGGAGAATACTGTTTCACAGAGAAATATCGTTCAGAAAGACAGTAAAACTAATTTTGTTTTCTCGGACAAGATTTTGAATTCTTCTGTCAAATGGCACCAAAATTCAGGTAGACTTTAGTTTCGAAATCTGAATTTTAGCTTACTGTGAGATGTCAAATCAATGAGGACCTTGTATTCTGCTGAGTGTAAGCTGCTTGGTTTTTTGTTGATGCTGAACACACTCAGAGCACATTTAAAGTCTCCAGCACTTCCAATGAGCTATTGAAAAATAGTGTTCAGGCAAGTCTTTCAAAGCATCAAGATACGCTGAATTTTTTTCTGTACTTTATCTTGAAGCTGGATGTAATTTTCATTCATGAACCTTTTTATCAATAGAAAAGCAATGGATATCTTCCTTTCCCACACATTCTAACAACTACATCAGTTTTTTTTTCTTAAAGGTAGACACTTTGTTGTTGCTTTAAAAACTGTGACAGTTTCTCCTTGCAATGATAGATTCATTTCTTTCATTTGCATATTTACCAAATGTGTCAATTTGCATACCCAGTTTTCATCATTTAAAACCTTTGCCAATTTAGCATTATAGTCCATCAAAAATGCTTCTACCTCTGCACACAGTTCCATCAAATGTGTAAACGCTCTTTCTCGAGATTGCGAGTGAAAGTCATCTTTCAAGAGATGGGGATTTTTATATAGTTTATTATTATTGCTGCATCATTTAACACTATTATCAGTTCAGCAAACATTTTTCTTGAGGCTAGTGCTTGTCTATGAAGAATAGTATTGCTGCTTTTACACTTCTTTGTCTTATCCTTAATTTGTGACAATGTCTCCAGCGTTGCGACTAATCATTTTCTTCACATCACCAGCACATAAATCTGAACAATTTTTCCCATGGTATTTCATCTAATGAGAAGAATTCATCCAAAAGACTAAGTATTTCATCCCATGGTGTGTTGATTTGCAAAAGAAGAATCCTTCTTGTAGTTTTGTAAGTAATGGTGTTATTTGACAAAGGAATATTTCAGTTTATATTAACAGCTTTTCATCACAATTTTTTCATCAGCACATGACAATATCAATTATTCAAGGTTTAATAAGTGTCTCAGCAATGGTATGAGCTACACAATAACTTAACAGATAAGAATCTTCCAGTAGTTTTTTATTATGTGTTTTATCCAGCATTGTTATAGGTATTTTTAAAAGTTAAAATTGCATTGCACTTCCTTTTGAAAGAACGAAATGGTTTATTTTTCAAGTCTGAATGGTTTCCCTCTGCAGTTTAGCAGGAAACATGGAGCTGTTTGAAACACTTTACCATGAAATTACGTTGGAAGGCTAATTAGTAGACAAGGTGCAAAATTTAACTTGGTAGATTTCCCTTAAAACTGCAATTTCTCACTTTCTTACTTTGCATCTCCTTGTTGTTATTTAATTTTTCATATGTTGTATGTGAGAAACGTAAAGAGAGACAGTATAAATTAATAATGGCACCAGATACTTTATGCAGAAAATAACAACATGTCTAATCAAAGCATTAAATTGTTGTAAAAGTTTTCAATTTATAATGATTTTTGTAACAGTAAAATTCATGTACACTTTTAGAAAAATTCTCCCCACTTGCATTGTGTTGATATCATTCAAATTTTATTTATTTTCCTGGATGGCTGTGGAGCCCCTGGAAAATGCACAAGGAGCCCTGGTTGGGAACCGCTTCTTTAGAAGTAATGGGAAGATGTTAAGAAACCAGTTTTGTGACAAATCCAAATTTTTGTTGATCAGAATTCCTCCAGACTTCCAATATCTTTTATTTCTTTTGAATTACTATTGAGGCAAAATTTATATTATTTAATAAAGTTTACAATAAATCGAAATAATTTAATCACTTATTAGCATTTTTACAATGTTTAAAGCTTTTTTGTAATTTATTATAAGTTAAAATATAATAAGTTTTCTTCCAAAATTCTGAAATATAGTCACAAATACCCCTAGATATGTCCACACAAGTCAGATGATATAATATGTAAGTGGTGTTGGTTAACTAGTTATCATACATTCAAGCATTGGGTAATCAAGAATCTACTGTTATCTTAATTATATGTTGTATAGTTATCCTTCTAAATTAAATTCTTTAGTTATATTATCTACTTAAAAATATTACATAAGTAAAAAATGATTTTACATGAACGTGTAAAAAATTATGTCATAAGCATTTATGTGTTTTCATTTGAATGATTGTAATTGTATGGATAGCATTTGCAGTGAATATCAGTAAAAATTCACAAATTAATTGAATTTTTATTAAAACCTACTTTTTGCATTAAAGAACTGAATAAAAATTGAATATATATTATTGCTTTTCAATAATTTTTAATAAGGGTTATTCTATATATTGGGTAGATTTTTTTTTCTTTTTTTTAATGAAAGTTTATTTATTTTTAAATTTATAAATCTTTATTCAGATTTTAAAAACAATAGTATATTTATTATAATTACTATTCATCCAGTATGCATATTTAAATTTGTAGGCAGTTTTCGTATTGATCCAATTTTTTAAATTGTTTTATTATACAAAAGGTGCAAGTAGAAACAGTGCACTTTGATTCTAAAATATTGTTTTCATGAGCACATTATCTTCTAAAGTAAGTTGTTAGAAACATCTTAAAAAGATTTCTCTTTGACAAATACAGGGTTACCAACATAAGTTTTTGTGCTTGGGAATGAAAAGTTCAGCAGCTTTATTTACTATGAAAGGACACTTTTACACAAGTGTTTTTCTCCCAATGACTGAGGATCTTTCATTCTCCTAATTGTGATGTTTTATTTCTTCAAATTTTCTTTCATTATACACTTGCGATGTATATCATGATTATTTATATGATATTATGGATATCCATGCCAATAGTAAAGATGTTTCATATTATAAACTGGCTGATAATGTTACTATAAATAAATATGAAAATTCATCGTTGATAGCCATTTCTGGGTTGATAAATGAAAAAAAAAAATTCCTGCTCCACCTCGCTAATATTAATTATTTAATTGTGAATCAAGCATTTTTAATGTATATTAATGCCACATAAATATTGATATCAACATTGCATTGCTGATGTTTATGTATTTAAAAGAAAACAGTCCTGTATGTCGTCTAAGGCAAAGTAGAATCAGATAAAATAAGAATCTTCATGAAATTAATTGTAATAATAATTTTAATTGCATAAATCTTTTTCTCACAATATCTCGTGAAACCCATGCTTCTATTTTTTCTAATGTCTGTGAGAATTATTGTTGTAAAAATTTACTAAGAATAAAATAATTTTTTATGATGTTTTCTTAGGTATAAAAGAAATTTTACTTTTGTATTTCTATTCATATTGCACTGCTGTAGATTGTCTTCTGGAAATTATGTCTTAATCCATGAATCTATTCATAAAAGGTTGGCAATTCCACAGCCATTTACAAATTTTCTGTAAGAGTATAACCTAGTGTTCAGTGAACCCATAACGCTTGAATAAGTGTTGTTGGAAACATCATGTTTATATATTTAAAGGCATGTAAACAAGCAGTGTCTTCAATTGGTCTGTTACTTTTATTATTGAGCATAAATTTTTAGTGAGATTTGTTGTATGATGAAAGTAAATCCTCATATTGATTATTGAAATTTAAATATTTCTACTTCAATTTCTAAATGAACTAAGTACAAAAATTTGCTATTCAGTACATTAATTGTGCATAAATATGATTTTAAATAGATAATGCTATTAGATTTTCTTACAAGGATGTATGGTAGAAAGAAATGACTTGAACATTGATTTGCTAGAAATTCTGAGTTTAAAAGAATATCTATTTATGCACAACTTCAGTACTGTGTTTAAAATGCACTAGAGCTTTAACAGCTGAGAAACTGGGCTTGCGAGCAACCAATCAAAATCTGCTAACAGCAAAGCTTTGCCAAATTTTCACCAATGTAGGATATATAGGAAAAAATGGTTCTGTAGTAATCCCAAGTGACTTAAAATAATTAAACATTAATAAAAAGAGAGACTAAAACATTTTCATCAGGGGGGTCTGTCCCCTTGAACCCCCTGCAGAAGTCAATTTTTAGTTTGATTTTTCTTTTTTACATTCATGTGTTTGATATACATATAAATCATAAATGCAGGATTTGAGGGGGCAGAACCACTCTGATAAAAAAAGAAATTACTGTTTCGATTCTTCTTCTTGAAAAATTCTGATAGAAACTTATTATTATTTTTTAATATTTAATATTTTTAATTGTTAAGTTTCTTTATAGCTTTTTATGTTGATATGATTTAAAAATTGTCTTGCATGGGGCGATGGGTCTGGCAAAAAATTCCTATGAGCACTCTAACAACAAAAAGCTCTGAGAACAGAGCTGTATTTTTGCTTTTGGGCACGTTGGTGAAATTCCTTTGCTGATTCCCTGTTATTGGTTGCTCATGTGCTGAGCTTCTCAGCTATTAATGTCTAGTTAAAATGCCCCACTCATCATATTTGCTTTGATTACTCTTATACTGTCAAAGATAGCCTGTTGTGTCTTATAACCAAATGCAATGTTTTTTGAAGTAATTCCTCTTTGGTATTTTTGATGACTTTGTTCATGTATATATGTAATATTTCAATATTACCTCTTGAAAACAAAGAGACATTAATTGTACAGTTTTCTTTACTTGTTGATGGTTCCTACCATATATACATAAGCGTGTCTCATGCTAGCATGCAGCCACTTATTGTCTGCAATGTTTTTGCATGTTTTTGGGTGACTATAAATGTCAAACATCTGTAAAGCTTTGTTAATTTTTTTTCGTCTTCTTTCACATTTTTAAGAAAAACACATTTTCAGGGTTTATACTCATCAGGAAAAACTCTGGGATATAGTTTCGGCCTTAAAATCTCAGGGTAACGTCAGTAATTTCTGCCAAAACCTGGAAAAATGTCCAGTATATAGTTAAAGTTCACATTAACTAGCAATCATTGTTATCCAGCATGCTTTGTTGTTTATTGTTGATATAAAAAAAAATATTAATTCTATAGTCTGTTCAGGGAAAGGAGATAACGAAAGTAAACAAACGGGTTGCAGAAAAATCGCCAAGGAGCCACACATTTGGCACAAATTGGCGAATTTTATTTTTTATTTCGATCTGAAAAAGCAGAAGCTCAAACACTTCAGACAGTCTGTTTGGCGCTTCTGGCACAGCGCCAGGTTTAAGCATCGCCAATCTGCATGTGCATTTGTTTACTTCTGTTATCTTGTTTCAGCAAATGGAGTATAGAAAATTTATTCATGTAAACTCAGGGAATTTTTTTATGCAAATATAAATCCTGATTTTAAATAATAATAATAATAATAATAATAAATAGTGAACTATAACTCTCTTATTAAAATTCTTTTCAGAAAAACTGAACTTTCCAAGAACAAAAAAAAATAATACAACTTCAATCTCTTGAACAAATTATTTTAAGAATGAGAATGCAATACATAATAAAAAGACTTGAGATAGTTAATATTGTAAGGATATATTGCATAGAACTAAAATCAAGGTATGATTTATAGCAGGGCATGTGCCATGGACCAGGTCTGTCCAACCTTTCAGTAAGCAGCATATCAGCTGATGGCAGACAATGAGGGGTGCCATTATTTGCATGACGGAAAACATGCAACAATATTATCTCATTGTAGTTGTAGGAATACACACACACATGCTTATACAATGTCCATACATTTCACAGGAGCAATCATTAGGCTCTTATGATTCAGGAACTGCATGTAAAAATAATTTCCAGTAAAAACATAAATCATGGTAAATTTAGAATTACATTTTTCTGATAAGCTACCTCAAAAATTTTTGCAGTGTAAGGAGCCAGAAAGCTTAATCACATCTATAATAAAGAAACATACAAATAGTATTGATTTTAAAAAAAGCAGTCTTTAAAATAAATTTCTACTTTAAAAAAATTTTAGTATCAGGAAACATTCAAAAGGGCACCGAGAAAACCTTCAAAGAGCAACATGGCACCCATGGTTGCCATGCTGAACAGTCTTATCCTAGACCATCGCTCTCAAGGTAGTTCAAACTCTAAAATAAACCTATCATAAGAATTAAAATGCATATAACATGTTTTATAGCAGGCTTGTCAAACTCATTTATCATCAAAGGGCAAATAAAGCATTTGTGTACAAAACCATGGACCGCATTACCAAAAAAATTTTTTTTTAAAACTTTGTATGCTTGGGGGGGAAGCAAACGAAAAGTAGACATTTAAATGGAGAATTTAATAAAAATGACGATTTATTTATCGTTTATGAAAAGTAACAAATAGAACAAGGAAACTAAAAAAAAAAAATAAGCAAGAATATTAAATACTTTAAAATTTGTGTGTTGGGGTAAGAGAAGCAAAAATATGGGGGAGAAAAGGGGAATGATCATTCATTTATTGTTAATTTCAGAGTAATTAAATAGGACAGATTTTTTTTTTTTTAATGAAATTGTTTTAAAAGATTTTAAATTGTGATGATGGAGCAAAGGTGATGTGATCAGAATTTTCGAGAGGGTGGATCTAGATGAATATTTATGTATCGGTGTTTCAAAGTAAAAAAAAAAAAAAAAACTAAGGCAAAACAACATTAAAAAAAGGGACCCAATTTAAAAAAAAAATGAAACTTGAGAATGTTTAAGATTAATAACTTTAACCCTTAACTGATGTTAGCAGTCTCACAGACTCTTTAATTTTTACAGTTTAACTATATATACGATACTTGTTTTGTTTGGAGTCTTAGTACTTAGCGCTAGAGAATTCTGACTAGGTGAATTTTAATTATAATAGTCCTGTACATACAGTTTAGTACAGAAACAGTGTCCTATAAGTAAATTGAGCGTTTTATTCATCTTTTGATCAAGTGTTCTCAGCGACCGCTCACAGTATCTATGCAACAGTTTCTGTCACACCAGTTAAGACCTAGTGTCAGACCAGTAAATGCTAGAGAGAGAGGAGAGAGCAAAAAATAGGGAAACTAAAGTTTTCGAGGTGGAGGTGATTGATCATTCATTTATTGTTACTTCAAAGTAATAAATAGTTTTAAGCAATGTGAGGGGAGGAGGGTTATGATCAGAAATTTCAGTGGGGAAGGAAATGTAGATGATTCATTATTTATGCATTACTTTTTTTTTTTTCAAAGTAACAAATGAAACAACTACAGCAAAACAATATTTAAAAACTGAGCAGAACTTAGAGCTTATCAATTAGACAGATTTTTCAGCATTAAAGTTTGGGGAGTGAGCAAAGGGGGGGGAAACAAAAATTTCAGTGTGTGGAGGGATGAAAATCTGCCAAAACGCTGAAGACTCTCATCTCTTATGAGTATCGTTCTGCAGAATTGAAACATATACAGCAAAACTTTTTGTTGTTGTATCTTCTCTCTCTCGCCAAAAAATATATTTTTCCCCCAAATGAAAATTTCGTTCATCTGAATTTTCATGAATTACAATATAATGAGCAACAAATATTGAAATTATAGATTTCATTTGATTATTGAAATTTCTAGCTATATCATGAATCTTTCTAGCAATGGCACTTATATATTTCATCTTATATTACTTTCAAGTTTCTATAACTGGACATCATTTCTTCTACATCATTTCTTCTACAAATGATTTCAACTTGCATGCAGTTGAATTTTATATATATATATATATTTCTAAACAAATGCATTATCTTTAATAGATCTCATGAATACACTTTTTTTTAATGAAGTATCCGTTTCAAAACTAACAATTTATCTTTTGGAAGTTTTTCTAGATATTCTTTGGAAACTCCAACAGAGTTTCTACATATCAAACATAAAATTTCAGTTTTTATTTGAATTTAAATGCATTATAAGTTGACTTTTGTCAATCTGTGATGTTCATCTTCAATTAATCGTGTTTATTCATACTGGTAGAGTGCTTTAACATAATTTCTAAAATGTATGCAAGTAGAAATATGTCTGCAAAAATGAAAAAAAAAAAAAAATGAAGATCACACAAGGCTCATTAACACTGGCATATTTTACTAACTTAAATAGTGAAAATAACTAATGAAATCAAATCGAAAATCCTCATGCACAAAGTAAAAAGCCAGAACCTGGATAACTTCTTTTTTTCATGAAAACAAGGCAAGAATTCGTGTCATTTTCAAAGTTATTTATTTAACTTTCAGTTATCAATAATTAGCACCGTATTTTAATAATTTTTCGATGCATTTTTTGGAACGTAATAAATACTGCATATTATTTTCTAATGTGATGTAAATCGAAAAGAGCAGCAAAATAAAGTATTAGTTTCAACATAAAACACATAACAATTCCTATACGCAAAATACTATTAAAATTTTATAATTTAAATTTTCAGATTTAAGATTTGCTCTCTTTGTACCTTTCTGATTGGTTATTTTTGCATACACAATCTGTTGGAGCTGAAATTTTAAAATGAGATCATATTCACATATACGAATTGACATTTTTTTTCCCAACTGAATGAAAAACTGTCCAGGCCAACAGTTTTTCACTCCGTTGAAAAAAAATGTCAATTCATATGATATTTTTACTAATCAGTATGATTGAGTAAAAAAAAAATAATAAAGCATATTCATAGTCATCACTTTCTGATGATTGCCATCTCTAACATCACGGCAATGTTGTCAAATTGTGGATTTTTATTTTACTCAAAATAGCTACTGATTTTTGTTCTAGTAATCTTCTTTTTATTTAATCATGGAATGTCTGTCATTAAATAGAGCAAAGATTAATATTCTGAAATAGAGGTAGTTATTTTGAATAAGAAAATTCGTCAACTTGGCAGCACTGCAGCATCCATGGTTAGTGCAAGTGTGTTTGTGGAAAGAGTATTTTCTGCATCAAATATGAACTGAATGTAGGGAAAATGCCAAAGTTTTGGCAGGCCACAAGTAAATTGTCGGCGAGCCTCGTGCTTGACATGTCTATTTTAGAGACTATCTCAAAAAGAATGTGTGCCAAGGTCCCACAAATTTATAAATCAATCCCAGACTAAAAAAAAAATATTTGGTTTGAGGAAGTCTACATCTAGAGTTTAATTTAAGTAATCCTAAAGATTAAATTTATGGGGGTTTTTCAGTATAGAGGCCTTGGTGAAACAGAGAAAATGGCATTGGCGAGAGACGAAAATTTTGCAACCTATTCACTGTTTCATATACACGAGCATTTTTCTCAATATTTAAAGAAGGCATTTATCTATTTTATATAGAAACCGAAGTAAATTCTATATAAAAAACAATAATAATATATATATACTTGTATGAATAAAACATTTATATACAGGGTGATCAGAAAATGAGTATACATTTGAAAAATTAATAATTCACGGAATAATGTAGGTAGAGAGGTAAAAATTGACACACATGCTTGGAATGACATGGGGTTTTATTGTATCCACAAAAAAGTTCATAAAATGGCTGACAGATGGCGCTTCGTGTGATAAGAAAAGCAATAATTAGCATGACAAATTATGACAAAGCAAAGACGATGTCATTCAGAACGAATGCTCAACATGTCCACCGTCATCCCGCAACAATAGCTGTAGCCGAGGGACAATGTTGTGCACAGCACTGTGCAGCATATCTGTAGTTATGATGAGAAATTGGCATTGGATATTGTCTTTTAGCATGCCTATTGATGTCGGTCGATCGCGGCAGATTCCCCATTTTGATTGTAGAGCTTCACTAACATTGCCTTTTCTGGTAACGTCAACATGCTGCGATTGCTGGGGCATCTGATTCTCTCTCTCATTACAGCTCCTTTTATACACGATTCTCAGGCAGAGTCACTGACGTTTTGCTGTTCAGTGCCATCTGTCGGCCTTTTTTTTTAACCTTTTTTTGTGTGGTTACAATAAACCCCATGTCATTCCAAGCATGTGTGTCAATTTTTACCTCTGTACCTACATTATTCCGTGAATTATTAATTTTTCAAATGTATACTCATTTTCTAATCACCCTGTATATAAACAAGCATAAAAGTTCATCAGGTTTGTTTTCATAGCTGTTTTTATTATTTGGCAACAAATCTCAATTTCTAAAGCCTGAATTGAACTTAGCTGTAAAAAAAAAAAAAAAAAACGCCATGGTCTCTATAGTGGAAAAGTACCAAATTCAGTTATTATGTCAGAAATGTCGGAAAATTTCTCTTATCTGCAAGGATGTTTATTTTGTAGAAAATATGAATGTAAGCAAACTCATTTCTACATACTTTCTTTTCTATAAATATCTTTGGCACTAGTACTCTTTTTCAATAGTCAGCATTTTAAAAAGGTTATGATCAGTTACTTTTTAAAACTGACTTTTCATATTAAGAGGCTACTTCACTCACGTGAAAACATCTGCTCGCTAATGTTAATCCTATAGGGGAAATATTTTAAGATATCTCGTTCGCATTTCAATACTTTTAAATGATTTTTTTTTTTTTGCATTGGATATTTGATTTTGATTACAAGTTTTTTTTTTTATTAAGACTTTCAGAACCACTTTTGAAAGTGAAAGTATCCTCATAAGAAAAAAAAAAACCTACAAACAAAATCAAAAAAGTAAAAAATTCCTGCATAGAGATCGACCTCAGCTATCCAATGAAAAAAAAAAAAATCATTTAAAAATATTGAAATACGAACGAAATATCTTAAAATATTTCCTCCATAGGATTAACATTAGCGAGTGGATGTTTTCGCATGAGTGAAGTAGCCTCTTAATGTTTTTAATACTAGTCTTCAAAAATATTTCAGAAAAATTACAAAAAAATAAAAGGTAATGAAATCGCAGTACATTTTAAGGAGTAAAATCCACAACTGTCAGCACCACACTTGGCAAACATTTTTTGAAGCCAGTGACCAAAATACCTCAAATTCAGTTTAATTTCAATAAATTCATTTAACAATAACTTTTTCACATTTTTCTCACTTACTACATAAAAAACTACTCATTGATAACTAATCTTTCCTCCCCTTCCTTTTTCTTCTTTTAAAACCAAACAGACATCAAATGGTGTTTTTCATCAAATACTCTGACTTTGACTTTGACTTTTAATTTGCCACTTTGTCTAAAACTGCTATATTATATTTTTTAAGTTCTTTGTTGAAAAACTAAATAGTTTTATACTTACCATAAAACTACCCATTTCCCTCTCTTTTAAGACTATGTCTCAGGTTCTTTTAGGTAGCTTTCAATACAAAAAGTAAAAAGCTACCTATTGCAGCCATTCGGGGGAAAGCAATTCTGGAAAATTTTGGTATATTTTCACCGATCATAACCCCCAAACCACCCTCTGTTCAAATGTTGATATATATATACAGTGAAACCTCCTTGAACGGTCACCTCTGAACAACGACAACCTCCGAATACCGGCCATATATGGATGGAACCAAACGCGTTCCATAGCATTAACATTAGTGCGAACCTCTAAATAAGGAATTCCGAACAACGGCTGCTCAAAAGTCACGAGAGCAAAAATTTAACAGCTTTCGGTACCATTTCATATTTATTTGCAAACCAAACTGTGAAGCAGATCAAACGAAATTTACTTGATCTGTCAACAAAAAGTCACTTAATCACTTAATCCTTTTCCAAACACTAATATTTTAATCCTTTTGATAACCATTCAAAATGTCTTAAATTCCCAAAACTCAAGAGGGACAGGGAGAACAGAAAGACTTTCGTACCACTGTGGGTATCTAGACAATCGTCAACAAATAATCTGGCAACCCTTTGAATAGTGGACTCCGACAACATAACATTGAAAATACGGGTGGATACCAGAACGTGAAATGTGCTGCGAGATAATTTCTTGCCCGCCCCCCCTTTTTTTTTTATCTGCTACTTGACAGAACTGAATAAAGAAATGAAGAAACAAAAACGCAAAATCCTTCTTTTTATGGACAATTCGAAATTTCATCCTACTAAAAATGATTTCAGTAATCTGAAAGTAGAAGACTTTAATAATAATGACGAAAATTTAGATAATATTCTAGAACGGCAGGCATAACAAACAGTTAGGCCAGCGAGTTTGTATGTCTGGACAAAGATTTGACTGTTACTGCCACATTTGATTTTCCATACAGCAAATGGTGGAAGACAGGAGAGAGGAAGAGAAAAATGATGAGGAAGACGAAATGGAAGAGATTATAGAATCAAATAACATTTCTAGTATAAACACATATACCGAAGTTTTGACGAACCTTCGTGAAATTCAAAATTTTGCTTTAAGTCATAATGATGAGGAGTTATACACCAAAACAACTCATGCTGTTATTTCTTTGGAGAAAAATATTTGCAGCAAAAAAATAAAGCAATTGCAAATCACTGATTTTTTTAATGTAGTATAACAATGTGGATAAATTAAAATGACAGTTTCCATTTAAATTTGTATATTTTGATTTTTTAAAAATGAAACCTCTGAATAACAACCACCTCTGAAGAGCGGTCACTTTTCACTGGTCCCACGGGTGACCGTTATTGTTATTCAGAGGTTACACTGTATATATATATATATATATATCTGATCTATGTCATACAATAGCACTCGTATTTCTAAACTGATTTGGATGAAACTAAGTGTGTGTATTAAGCTCACCAATATCCCGACCGAGTTTATTTGCCAGCTTGGTCCCCATCTTGTTTCAAGATGGCGGCCACTTAAATATTTAAAACTAAAATAAATATACAAAAAAGTTAAAAATTCAAATTTATTTTTTAATTAAGTGTTAGACCTTCATACAAGGATTCCAGAGCATTTTTTGTTTTACCTCTATCTTAAAAAATGGCTGAGATAGAGCAGTTTGAAATTCTAGGGTGGCTGTTATATTGAAACAAGTCAACACATTAAAAAAAATCAGGGATTAATTTATGTTTTAGTGACCGTTATTTCTCGCAAATTATTATCTTTCATTGTTGTAATCATTTTCCCAATCATACGCATAGAACTATATTCAATCTGTTAGCGTAAAATTCTCGCCAAGCTTGGTGAAACTTGGCGAAATATTGCCAAACTTGGCGATTAAAATAAGCCTCCATAAATGAAGCCAACTTGGCTATAGCTCACTAATTTAATGAATTTCTTATTAAAATTCAGTATTAACGAATCTTCTGTAATCGGGTTCTTTGCATTTTAGCTTGCTGCTTTCGAGTAACATTAGCTAAAATTTTAAAGCGAGAATATAGAAAAGCTACCTTTTCATCACGGTATAGGCAGGAAGGACTTTTTACATATTTTCTCATAAAAATATAATATGAAGCTTCTTTCTTTAAAGTACAAAAAGGCTCCATTATAAACTGTTTTCCATTTCAAATGAAGGAAATTCTTACTTTTTTTTGTCATTTATTTATATCTTGAGGAGAGTAGTGGAGGTTTGTCACCGAACATAACCTAGATCTAGAGTCTCAAAGATTCAAGTTATATGCAACATAAACCCAACAATTGAATTTAACCCCAAAGCAATTTTCTCTGACTTGAATTTGAAAATTTTAATATGGAACCAAAGGAAATGAATACCATATTTAAATGCAATCATGGAAGAATAGTCATTTAATCACATGTTTTATGTCAGTTTTATTTGTTATGACGTAAACTCAATGCATATATGCTCATTCATATTCAAATGATATTTCTGATAACATCAGGAATTATATATATGTTTCTATGTACATAATCAAATGCACAACAATGAATGGAGTACCATACAAAAAAATTTTAAAAACAGACTTTTAAAATAGCATGCTCACATTTCATAAAACATGTCATTTGATTAAAAATTTCAGTTTTATAAAAAATGATAAAAAACGTATGATCAAATTATCTCAAAGGTTGCAGTGTGAAAGCCTCCCACAGTTTCACTGGTATATGTAAATTTAATCAGAATCCAAATATGCTTTGGTTTAAAAAATTGGGTACACCCAAACCTAACCAATTCATAGTTCAAAAAATAAATAAATAAAAGCTGACACATCTAACCTGTATATTGTGTCAAGTGTGGTTAAAATTTGTTTACATGACCTGATGCAGAACTCTAGCATTAACTTTTAGCAAAATTACATGACCTTATGAGAGAGAGTTTAAGGGCTCTAGTGAGTAATGTATGCAGAAATTTTATAAAGAAATTGTTATAACCATATGGTTATTTTTCTACCATATATACATAACTACATGTATATGTGTATATAATAAAACTAACCAAGATGGAATCACAAGGATCAATGAAAAAATTCCATTTTAGACAGGTTCCATCTTAGCAAGTATAAATGCATGGTATTCTTTTCAATGAGACCAGGAAATTTTTCAATTTAAGGCAGTATTAAAAAAGAATATTTTTCCAAACTCAACAACTCAAAATTTTGAGATACATTTTCAGACTCATTTTTAAAAATAAAAACATGAAACTTAGCAGCATGATTTATGAAGAAATATATAAGGGACCCATGTTTTTATTTTTCGTTCAATTAATTAGAAATTGATTTACAAACAATTATTTTCACAGTACGATAACTTTTTTTTTCCAGCACTATCGCTTTGGGAAATTTGGTTCAAAATGTCCACTTTGACAGCATTTTCTGAAATATATTCTGCTTTTTTTCAAAAAATCGAGACAATACGGACATTATAAATTTTCTGAATAAGAGAACCTGCCAATTGGATGCATTTTAGAGCAAAAATGAATTTTAAATGTGTCTCAAAATAAGCATTTTGGATTTGAATACACCTTTAAGAAAGATTTCATTATAGACAGGGTCTGTTTCTGCAGGCTTTATTGTACATCTGATGTGTACATTTGCATATCCAGGGCCAGATTTAGACTTGGACCTCATAGTTGGCAAACCTTAAAATTTTTACAGTTTTTATTTTTTCAGTTTGAGAATATGGCAGTTTTTTAAATGTAGAATTGATAAGCATTTACTATTACAGAAAAAAATAGTTAAATGACAAATTAGTGTTCTTTAGAAAGTACGGTTTGTTATTGAGCAATTATCTCATGGTCAACACAGAAATGAAATATTGAGCTTCCCAAATATTGGAAACTTTATGATATTGCTTAGGCTTTATTGCAGTAATCAATTCTTTTTAAAACATCTCTTAAATACAAATTCTGCCTAAATTAAGATATCTTAATTATCTTTTGCTGAGAGTCAAGAGCTGACAAAATCAGTCATGCCCTGTGAAAAAATAAGAACTGCTTGATGCTGATGTGTTTGTTTATTAGCATTCTATATTGCCTTTGTAGTCCCTGGAAGGAACAACAGAGCTTGAAGACAGCAGAATGCATGGATGCAGAATTCGGCTTCGTATATATCTTTCTATCTATCTATATTTATAGCATATATTCCGGCATATAACGCACACCTAGGATTTGAGACACTATTTTTCTATTTTTAGGTATATTTTCCATATTGCACGCACTGCTTTTTTTTGCAAAGAAACCTTCATGAGATATGAAGCATAAAAATACAATAACTAGTACAATCATAAAGAAAATAAGCAACTGCGAAGTGAGGACATCTTACTGTCAAGCCTATCTGCTTGAACACCACAAAGAGTTTGAAATCGTACTCTTACTCATTCAAATAATCATGTCATTCTTTTGTTCATTAATGTGTAGAAATCTCACTTCTTATGCCTAATTTTTAAGCTTTCATCTTCATACCCGACATAGAATGCACACCTGTAAATTTTTCATAGATTTTTTTGTTTCAAAAGTCTGCATTATATGCAGGAATATACGGCAAATAAATAGATTACGTTTCCGGTATGTACTCAAGAAAAAAAAAAACTGCCTGAAAACACATCAGTGTTCTAGCATAACTGATAAATTAGTGGATACAGTAAAATCTGCAAAAATGAAATCACAAATGACTGGAAAAAATAAACATGTTTTCCATCCTAGTAGGTGCACAGTGTTCTTTTGGGCAAAACCATGAAAACTTTCCATTTAAGACAGAATTTTATCATAGACAATGTCTGTTTTTACATATTTTATTGTACAGTTCTGAAAAAAAAGTGACCATCTTTTACTAATTCTACTGCAAATGATAATATGAAGACAGGTACCATTCGAGTATTAATAATGTCTACTATTAAATGCTAAGCATAAATTATCAATTGGGGGTCGTCCACATATTAAAAACTACATAAACTTTCATTTTTCAAATAGAAACACCCGCTTTTGAAACTTTGAGTTTCTTGGATCAAATCATCCTGGAAGCATTTTTTCTTAAATCTTTATAGAGTTAGAATTTGAGGATACTAATGTTAAATCTACATCACAAACTTTAATTTATAATAGTTTCCCAAAACGTCAGTCAATTGATATTTCCTTTTTTAATGAGAGAAAATTGACTGAAATGCAATCTCGGCAGTTTTTTATTCAAAAATATATAATTTTTTTTTAATGAGAATTATTAATAAATTCATATTAAAAAAATATGAATTTATGACCTACAATAATTTTTACATAAAAAGAACCAGTGTCATCGAAAACTGTGGCTATGTGCTTTTACAGCTCGATCCGATCATTAGTTTTCGAGCTATAGAAAAAAATTGCTTTTTGACGATCTGGTCTCCTGTTATCATTTGCATCACAGAAAAGAAAATTTCAGAAAATAACTGGAAAAATTCTACAATATTTTCTTTTATATATTGTTACTTTATTTTATACTTAAAATTTCTGTAATTTTTTTCAGTTTCTTCCCATGTGAGATCTTAATTTCATTTTCTAAATACATGAAAGATTGAGTTGATTTTATAGATAAACCCTTAACTCATTTTTTTTTTTTTTTTTAAGTTGTTGAAGTTTTAAGAAAATGTCATAAACAATATACTTTCCCAAGTTACTAAGATCCAAGGAGCTGAAACAAAATATCAAAAGTGAATGTTACCATCTAAAAAATGAAAGTTGGTGTTGTTTTTAATATGTAGACAGCTTCCTATCCAAAATCATAACTTATGCATAGTTTTAATTAGTACACATTATTCTAAGTTGAATTGTAACTGCATCTTATTTATACATTTATTTGCTACAGAATTACTAAGGGGCGATCACTTTTTTCTCAGGGCACATGTGATGGTACATAGCTATCTATACATTGTATGTTTGGTATGTACTCAAGGTGCAAAACAGAAATCATGACAAACTCATCAGTGTTCTAAAATAACTGATAAATTAGTAGGTACAAGAAAAGCTGTCAAGACAGAATTGCAGGGTATTCTTTTCCATGAAATTGTCCAATTAGACAGGATTCCATAATCAACATGGTCTGTTTTCACAGGTTTTACTCTAATAGAAAAATAAACACAATGACAACTTGCACGGTTATCTTTTTTTTGGCCTGAGGGGATGAAATAGAAAATTGCTTATGAAACCATTGTGCTGCATAAGATATGCCATAAATTGTTTTAATTGTTTTTACTTTTTTAGTCATTTTGAGTTTTTAGACTGCATTACTTTAAAAACTTCTTGACAAATTTTGCAGAGCTTATTACTTTATCAATTAAATTCTTAAAATTATTTTTAGGCAGTAAAATATAAATAAGTAAAAACAGTGAAAAAAGAACCAATTGATAACAGAATCCCGTCTTAAATGGGAAATTTCTATGTCTGATGGAAGAAATATCACACAATTATACTTGCGAAAACTGAACATTTTTCCAGTTATTTGAGATTCTGCATTCACAAGTTTTACTGTATAAAAAAAAAATTTCCAAGTCCAGTAAAACCTGTAAAAATGGAATTGCCATGTCCGAAAAAAAAATTGGATTTTAGAATGTTTTTGTCTTAGCAGGTATAATTTTATGGTATTCTTTTTGACAACACCAACAGTTTTTTCAGTTTAAGACAGCATACCCACAGAGTAAGGAGATTTAAACAGAGAATCATCTTTCAAACACTGCAATGGCAACTTCTTTAACATGGGATTACACATAGACAGTGGCAATTGCTGCAGGTGACGTGGAAACTACAGCCACAACAAAAGCGAGGTTTCTAATACAGCTATATATCGCTTTGTAACAAATGAGGGAAAAGGGAAAAAAAGGGCTGCTGTTTGTTTTTTAAATCTCATTTTTTATATCATTTAACATTGTACAATCCTCAATTATTATTTTTTTAATTGCATGCGTATTTATAAGCATATAAAATTCTTCGAATGTTCCAGAAATAAAGTCATTAAATTAAACACTGTGTTATACAATGATATTCTGAAATTCTGATGTTCCAGTTTCGAAAGGAGTTGCAGTAGTTTAATTGCTTATGCTTTTAATTTTTTAAAATAAACAGGTATTCATCAATAGAGATACAATTAAATGGAAATCACGAAGATAAAAATCGCCAATGTGATGATTTAGTTTTTAAGTCATCTGCTGCAGTCGCTCTTTTCAGGCGAAGTTGGGTCTCTGTTTAAATCTCCTTATATAGCAAAACCTTTTTGCTATGATGAATTGTTAGGAAGGGGTGGAGTGCCCCCATATCAATCCCCCCCCCCCTTCTTGAAATCGCCACTGTATCTAGTACCTTCTAAGGATTCATAAAGTATACATTGACTGACCGTTAGTATTTAAATACTTATTGAAATGACATAAAAATATGTAGGATATTCAAGGCTAGTTTCAACTCCTAGAAAATTATAAAATGAGATCTTTAACCCTTTATGCACCGATACCTTAAAGTACCATTAAAAGAAACTTGTTATAAAATTAATTGAATACGTCTATTTTCAGTAATACAAGTTAGCACGAGTTCTAAACACTTTATCATTTTCCAAAAGCGTTATTCGCTGTACAAAGCAAAATTATTTTTAAATGGATGTTTTCTTTTTCTAATTACAACTGCTCGGCTTTTTTGATGTTGAAAGACATTCAATTGAAAGTTTCAGTTCTGAAAAATGCCTATCTCTACATGTAAGGCCATTACATTTGTACATTACCTAATTCTATGAAATGCTGAAAGCAATATCATGAAAAAATAATTTGGGTAGAGTTGTAAATAGTCTTGTTGTATCACCATCCATAAGATAACTTAAGACTTTGAAGATTTTTAACATAGAACTTGGATAAAAATCATCTCAAACTGTACTCTATGGGATGAATTAATACTACAAAAATCTTGTTCAGAATGACGATTTTTTTTTTCATACAATTTGGATTAAAATGATTTGAAAAATATATTGAAATTAAATTAAATATAATCTAAATGTTTAATTATTTCAATGATATTAATTCATTCTATAGATAATACATTCTACACACAAGAATAATTTTAGGCCTATCCATTGAAGAAATTTTTTTATTTTATTTTTATTGAACACATCTTATTGCTGTAAAAATTATAATTTTCAGAAAATGAAAGTTTGACTCAATGTATGAAATAAGGCAGATAATTCTAATTACTTTAGTTATAGCTCCCATTCTATTGCAAATTTTTCAGTTTTTAATAATCAGCAAGGATTTTTTTATTATTATTTTAAAAGTATAAGGCCCTTAAGGAGCCTTTCATTCTATAAGTAATGAAATATTTCTTCATCCTAGTGACTTCCAGAGGAATAGGGGGTGGGGGTGGGGGGGATGGAAGTCTCTGAATACAAGGTAATTAATTGGTGACAATAGCAATTTACACATTTCTTTCTATATAGTAAATCCAATAGCTCCCATTTATTTTGAACTACAATTCCTATTTTGTCTTTTATCCATGAATATAACATATTTCTATTGTTCAAGCTACTTAAGTACCTTTTTGTTGTTGTTTAACACAAATACAATTGCTACAAAGTAAAGCTATGGTTTTCAGAACATTAGAATAATGCTCACATATCACACCACTATGTACTCGTGTATAATGCACACTTTTTTTTTTCAAAACTTTAGGGCTAAAAAGTGGGGTGTATGGATATTTCCAAGAAACTGTCTGAAGCACACATGCTTTCACTAAGTCACTTAATTGTCACTTCTGGGATGAAGTTTTTTCCAGTTTTAGGTAGCTTCTATTACAAAAATGTCCAACCAGTGGCTGAGAGGTTCTGCTCTCAAAGCTGGTAGACAGGAGGTGCTGGGTTCAAACCCCTGTTGCGCTTGTCGCTAATCATTCGGAGTTTTCTGTGGTTTTCTTTGAACTTTGAGAAAATACGGGTTAGAATCCCTTATACCAACACTGGCCTATATCCCTAGCGCAGATAATTGGTCATAACAAATAACCAACCAACCAATCCATTACAAAAATTAAGCACCTACCCATAACAGCCATCCAGAGGAAAGCAATTTCAGAAAATTTCACCGATCGCATATAAATAATGTCAAGGTAATCTAATAGAAACTAATGATGTTAGTTATGATATTTTTGGGGCTAGATTCTTTTACATAATTATTATGTACATTCAGGATATTTTTACACTCTTTTATTAAACTCAATTTGTTTTTTGTATGTAAAGATGTAATTTTGTAATCAATTATTAATTCCCTTTCTGATAGGCTAAAATTATAAAAGTTGTATACAAAGGTGTGTTTCCGACGACAAAACAACATTTTAATATTTTTTAGAACTTAATTATCAATTGATAACTTAATTTTACGCCACTTTTATATGAGTTACAACAACAATGGATTTAATTATGCACCAAATCATGCTTGCCAAAAAAGTCCAACTGGATGTGAGACTGCATTAATGTAATATTTTAAATGCTAAAAAGTAGAAAATTAAATTAAAATAAAGTGTAATAATTAAAAAAAAAACAATTATCATTTAACAGTTTAATTACATTATGATTATACATCGAGAAAACAATTTACAAATAGTGAATAGGTAATTTAAATGTTTTTTTATCTCTTCTTGCCATATTTTAAAAAAGAACCAAAATTATATTTTTTTAAATAAATTCACTAGCTTGCTCTTTCTACTAAGCATAAAACAAACAGTGAATTTTCCATAATCAGATTCAGTACCAACACCAAATAAATGTATTGTAACAGATTTTTTTTTTTTTTTTTTTTTGAGAAAACTTGTGAATTGGAGTCATGAAATTAGGTATGATTTTCATTCAAGGTAAACAATGAATTCTTATAAAAGAGTATTTTAAAAATGCTTTTTTTTATTTTTTTACTCATTTAAGCTATCAAACAATTGAAGACAATAGTTAAAGTATTTTTGAAGACTACATTAAAAATATTTGTGCTTCTTCAAAAAAGAGTTGATGAAAAGATGTATTCATCTGAATAATAGGAATTATAAGCAATTACTTATAGAAAATACAAACTTAAGATTCATTTTTAGAGTTTGTGACCAAGCTATTTTAAATATTACTGCACTGTTTCATTTAAAAATTTTAGGATATATGAGAAAAATTAGTCTTTGAATGTTGTTTTTCCCTTTTTATGTGTATTTTTATTAAGTAAAAAACAATATTTTTATCCAACTCAAACTTCACTTTGTACTTTTTTTTAAACCACTTTTCAAGCATCTATTTTTAATATGGGCAGTCACCTTTTTATATGCTGTTCCATATTTTTTTATTCATGTTATGGTTTGCACATATAATATGGACATTAAAAGTTAGTTATTTTCTGATCATATTTCAATCTATTTTAAATATCTTTGGTGGTTGTTTTTTGTTCTAACTCATTACCTCACTGACAGTTTTTTTTTTTTTTTTTTAATCCTTTTTTAAATTAAGAGTCAAATTTGTTGTCAAATACGAATGTTTGCCTTGCATTTTCATTTGCTTATGAATGCACAATCATAAAGCATTGTTGCTTCTTTATGTTATTATGATTAAAAACTAGTTGCCAAAATGTCAGTGAAGGCTCACTATGAAGACGCAAAAAGTTTTTGGTTTCCGTCTGTCTGTTCCGCGATAACTGTCATAAAAAATGTCCAATTAGGTTGATTTTTGGTAGATATGTTGGTCAGGTAATCGGAATTAGCTGTATAGTTTTTAGTTACATTTGGTTCACTCGTTCGAAAACTATAGAACATTTCTTTTTAGGTCATAATGCTTTCCTATGGGAATGCAGACAATTTTCAAATTTCATTTTTAACTGAAATGAAAATCGCATACTTGAATAATGGAATTCAACGTAAAATTATGGATGCTAAATTTTCGATATGTAGGTTTTAAATATATCCAATAGTTTTGAAAATTTGCCGATACATTTATTAGAATTTAGAAATTGTTTAAATTATTAGAAAAATTTTTGCATCTGTTCGGGAAACATAAAATATTTTATTTTCATATTTTTTTTACAAATTTTAAAATGCATTTCATTTTAATTTATCACTATTTAATTTATTAGTTGTTTAGCAACCCTATTTCAAAGAATATCAAAATAATTAAATTCAAGTAACTCGCACTATTTTGCTGCAATATTAAAATACATTATTTTCTGGGGATTTTCGAATTCTATTGACATAAATGAGAATTTATTTTGATACAAGTTACTGTTTAACTACTATAGAATGATTACCGAAATGTTTTTTTCAAACGAAAATTAGAAAAATATCGAATGTGTAATATGGATTAAAGTCTCGTAGTATGAGTTTACATTTGCATATGTATATTTCTTACATGAGATATTATTCATTTTCGGGAACAGATGTGGATGTTTCATCGTTGAAAAGTTAACATAATTTTTAAAATACAATAAAATCACTCATACAACGAGGTGGTTAATCTAAAGAAATTAGAGTCGTAAAATGATCCTGAAATAATACAATTACTGGAAATTGGGAACATAAAAGCTATCACAAAAAATACTTTATAGTGCCAAATCATATTTGCTATTTAGTGAATTTTCAATGGGCACGATTATGAATGATTACCCAATAGGTTTAAAAGTTTCCAAATATGCCTATTTTGGTAGAGGTTTTAGTATGTTATTGCCATTGAGTTAAATAAGGATGTACTTAGATAAAATAAATATTATAGAATGACCATCAAAACTGTTTTCCTGAAACAAAAATTGTACTAAGACTAGATTTCTAAAATAGAGATAAGTGAAATATAGTAGATTCAGTTTACATTTCATAAGTTGCTTATGTACCTGAGATATTATTCACCTTATCCATCAGGTGCAGGTTTTTCATGGTTGGCAGCTACGTAAATATTCCGATTTCGGTATTAGGATAACATGAAATTATTTTCAAAATTGTTGCTTATCCTAATGCCAAGATATACTAGAATCATTCACACAATCAATAGGAAATCACAAATATAAATTTAATAAGATTATGAGGGGTTCAAGGGAAGAAATGTATTCCCCTGAAGAAATGTATTATTTTATTTAAAAAATTACAAGAATAAGAAGTTCATAAGAATTTCAGAATATCATTGTATATAAACCATGTTTAATTTAATGCTTCTAATTTCTGAAACCTCCGAAGTATTTAATATTTCTATAAATATGTATGCAATATAAAAAAATTAAATTGTGGATTGTAAGATGCTAAATAATATGAAAAGTGAGATTCAAAATTAATGACTTTCAGAGCTGACGTTGAGGCTCCTGATCTGAAGATTTACTAGTTAATAAATGCTTGGTTCGACTTTGAGTACCTGGATTTAAGTTTTCATTACAAAATGTTATTTTTCACAAAAATATAGGGTGTCCAAAAATTATTGGACATATTACGAAATTAAGAAAAAGAAAAAAAAGTTAAGAACAGCGGTGGTTTTTCGATGTCACATATTAATAACATGTTTCAGAAAGATTTTTTTTTTTTTTTTTTTGAAGCATTGTTACTCTAAAAATTTTCCTCAAAAGATAGATTGGTCATGGTTGTCCGATTCCTTGATCTCCAGATCTAACCCGTTGGATTTTTTCATGTGGGATTGTGTGTATTAGTGCAGCTCGTATTAATTTGCAGGAACTGATGCAGCATATCACAGCTGTTGTTCCATCCATACCTCATCAGATGCTTTCAAATACATATGGAATGAAATCGAGTATCGCTTGGACATAGTTACTACATGTAACCAAGGGATCTCACATTGTATTAACTTTTGTACATCTATTGTAAGTTAGTAAACACATTTTGTTTCTATACTATCTATTTTTTGTTTTACATAATTTGAAATGGGTCCAATAATTACACAGGTCAACACAAATCTGAGGTTTGTAGAATGGCACTTTTTTCTTAGTAAATCACAAATATGACATTGGTTTTTTCCTATCACCAACAGTTTTTTCACAAAACATAAAAGAAAGGGGTGCCTCTTAATAAAATTAATGTGTAATATTTATTAACCCACGAGAACTCGCTAGATTTCTTGTCACACCAGAACTTAATACTTTATTCTTAGTCTTAATACTTTATTCACAAAAATATGTAAAATGATAAAAATAAAGTTTCTAAAATTTAATTTAAAATGAAAAAAGGGTTTAAATAAGAGTCTTATTGCAACAGCTGTGACAAAAAAAAGTATGATGGTGAGAGAAAATCTCACGCACGAGTTCTCCCGGGTTAAATAAAATACATTCTTAATAAAAACAAAAATTAATTTCTTAGTAAAATGACATTAATAAATGTTAAAATACAATACTGCACTAAAGGATGTAAAATATAAATATAGATGGCACCACTTTTGTGTTTATATTTGCCTGAGAAGGCGCAATTTTCTCCTGCACATTTGTAGTGAGAACATACGTTTATTTTGTTCGTTTATTGATATCTTACGATTGTTTTGTCAGTTTCTTATAGCAATATGGCATCAAGAGGTTGTATAAATCCAGGATCAAAAAATGTGATTCGGCAGAACTTAGTTGATACAAAAGAAGTCCTCTTGCCTCCCCTGCACATTAAATTAGGTTTAATGAAACAATTCGTAAAAGCCTTAGATAAAACAGGAGATAGTTTTCGATATTTAAATGAAGTTTTTCCACATTTATCGAAAGGTAAAATAAAAAAAAGATGTGTTCGTTGGCCCAGATATGAAACGGTTAATGAAGGATGAAAAATTTGAGGAAAAAATTAAATCAGTTGAGATAGATGCATGGGTTAGTTTCAAATACGTTACTCAGAAATTTTTAGGAAATTACAAAGATCCTAACTGCGCAATGATCATTGAAAAAATGCTTCAAAACTTTCAAAAACTAGGTTGTAACATGGGTTTAAAAATGCATTTTATGGACCCCCTTCTTGAATATTTTCCTGAAAATCTTGGTGAAATGAGTTAAGAACAAGGTGAGAGATTTCACCAGGACATAAAATGGATGGAAAAACCAATCTATCAAGGTCACTGGAATGTAAATATGTTGGCAGATTACTGCTGGGGGCTAAAAAGAGACACTAAACCAGCTTCAAAATCTAAAGGACATAAGCGTTCTTTTGATGATAAAGAAAAGTAATTTTACTGTATATACTAGAATATAATTTCTTATAAAACATGCACGCACATTTATATATGTATATATGATTTTATTTATTTATCTGATTTTTTTGTACATTTTAAAATGAATGTTGTGTAAATTGTATATTTCCAAATTCTTAGTTTCTTAATTATAAAAAATCCTGACGCGATACATAAAAATGGATATTATTTTTGAAAAAAGCATAGCAGATTTTTTACAGTTTATATAAATTCATGAAAACCCCAAACAAAAAGTTAAATTTTGTAGGCCTGTGTTATCAGACATTCTGTATAATAAATTTTACAAAAATGTTTACTTTTCATAAAATAGGCCCCAAGCAAAAACCCTGCATCAACCCCTGTTTTGATGACAGATGGGGAAATATGTTTCTAATTCGTTCATATTAACATTTCAAAAAGTCCAATTTTTTTTAGTTGACTCACTTTAGCAATAAGTGTGTGATCTGTATTTTTTTATGAATTAAAAAATATACCCTTTAAGTCTTAGATAAAAATGAAACAATCATCACAATAACTTTCTAAGGAAATCAATATTAAAGTTAAAAAATAATTTATTTAAAAAATTCTCACAACTCTGCTTTAAAATAAGATTTTCAATGATACAAATGGTATTTATTAAGGTGGTTCCATAAAGTGTAAAAGAAAACTATAATACAGTCAAAAATAACACAAAGTTATACTAGAATAAATATGAGTAAAACAATTTCTTAAACAAAAATACTTATCACAAACAAATCAATAAGCTCTAAAACATTTAACTAATAATACAGAATTGTTTTAAAATAGAGGCATTTATTTACACATTCTTATTTTAAATATTGTTCTTTGTAATAAAATTTAGACAGTTTCTCTAATATATAGCTAATAACAAAACACATCTTTTAGAGTTTCAGATCAATAAATACAATGTTCTAAATCTTTAATAAATATACATGGAATTTTGTAGCTTTCATAAAAGTGGACGATATTTGAAACACATTAAATTTGTTAATTCATATATAATATAATTTATCAAAGTAACTGAGGTAGAACAAGAGCTGGTAAAAGTGGATCAACACAATTCACCCAAAAGTTTGCACATGTGCTGTGATAATTTCTTCCGCCATATGAAAGTTTTGCGCACTCTTCTTGTTTAAAGGATTTGCTTCGGAGGTCAATGTTAAGAAGACATAAACCACATGCTTTGGCATTGTTTTCTGGTTCAGGTTTCAAAACACCTCTTGAAAAGTCAAATGAAGAATCTTCAGGCTAAATAATTAAACAAAACACATTTAATGTAGTATTAAGAATAACCATGAACAAATTCATAATTTTTGAAAACTACATGAGGATTATTATTAGGTTAGTAACTTAAAAACTAAAACTACACTTCATGATGATATAATCAATGCAATATCATGACTGACAGTGTCCAATTCTGCTTTCTTGACCATTGGAGATCCTAAATTAAAAAGAGATTGAACATTGACAAAATGTCTGCCATTTTTGTTTAAAAACAGGTGGATCTCTGTAGAATGCAATATATTTTCATCACCCTCTAACAATTTTCGTTCCATGAAAATCATGAAAATTCATTTTATATGCCTTCAGAGAGTCACATAGAACATAAATAAAAGTGCATTTTCACTTTAGGAAATAAGAATTTTAAGAATTCTTTTTCAGTAAGATGAAAATGCATTTATATTTATGTTCTGCATAACTTTCCGAATGCATATAAAATGAATTTTCTGTAATTGTAATGGAATAAAAAGGTGTTAGATGATATGCTGATGAAAATGAATGCAGTTTTACAGCAGTTGGGGAATTACATCATTATACTCGCCACTGGTGAGTGGATTTTTTGACAGGGCGAGTAAATTTTTAGTCAGTCTTTTCCAAACTACAGGCTATAGAAAATATACCATTTGTTTTAAAAAACTTTTATTTGTTTGTTAGCCAAATTTTGCAACAATCCGATGCAAATGTGGCACTACGTTCTATTCTAAACAGAACTTTCTTCTGTTGCATATACTTCTTAATTTTATATAAATATTAAAAAAATGCATTGTATTAATAAATCATTTTTCCAATTAAACTATTGTGTAAATTGTGTCATAGCTATTGTCAACTGTAGATTTTTGCTGGCTGGTAAAATAAATCCTTGGCTAGTAAGCTTTTCTGAAATTCCCCACCCTTGTTCTACGGTGATCATCTGTTTTTGAACAAAAATGGCAGATTTTCTCAATGTCTAATCTCTCTCTTATGTAGGATCTCTAGGGATCAAGGGCTTGGGATGCTATATACATATTGTCTAGATATGTATATAGCACTTGTACTTATAGTACTACATATGTCAGGGCATGAAATTTCAGTTGAAAAGGTTCTAGACAGACTAAAATGTTTGCTTGCAAATATTTTACATTCATTCAGACAGCAACATCGGCCACCACACCACACCTGCCCAGAAAATGAACTATTTATGACAAACTGGATTTAAATTGACCATTGTTAGAAGGAGCTGTCTGTTAAATCCATAATGTTTAACATTCATGAAAAATAGGAACAATTTTTAAAATGTTAAAAATTTGGGAGAAAGTGAATAATTTTTACATTGTTACAAGCAGCTGAGCTTCGGTGGCGAAACCGGATTCACTTTGCGCAGGAGTGAAGAGCAATCAAATTCGACTTCGGAAGTGAAAAAAGCAGCCTTGGCACGTGCACGGTGCGAAAATGGAGGAATGAATGCAGACAGGGAAGGGAAGTTTGTTCCTTCGTAGGATAGAAATGGAAGTGGATGACGCCGCATTCGTTCTTCTTTTGGAAGATAAATACCACAGTTTGTTTTTAAAATACTTCTACGTGTCGATGGATCGAGGTTCGATATTCTGAGTTATTCAGTTTGATTTGAAGCACAACATTTCAAAAGACAAAACTTACTCGCGAGTGGAAATTTCGTGCCCTGACATATGTATATAAAACTTGTAACCAATGGCTACAAGTTTTTGTTATCATTATTTACAAATGTTAATCTTTGTTTTATTTAATCCAGGATTTCTGCAATTAAATAAGGCAGATTATTATTTTCAATGAGCCATTTAAAGGCAGAACGATAGAAGTCATATTTTCCTTAAATGCTCAAAAAACAAGGAATTTCTTTACATGTTATAATGATTTCCTATGGGGTAAAAATTCTTCAGGTGCTACTAACAGGCAGTTTAGTGAAAGTGTCACTTATACCAATATATATATATATATATATATATATATATTTAGAGAGAGAGAGAGAGATTGATATATTCAGATACTTTTTCCATGCTTCTAACTCAATTTTTCAAAATTAGAGACTTGCAGCACTATGCCCTTAACAGACTACACTAGTCATGCGGAGAAACTCGCAAGCTAATGTCAAACTGATTGGGGTGTTCTTTTCAGATTTCTCGCTCGCATGTTAAAAATTTAAAATGATTTTGTTTTGCTTAGGATAGCTGAGGTCGAGGTTGATCTCTAACATTGTGAATTTTCACTTTTGGTTCCAGTTCTTTTATATAACGGTACTTTCACTTTCAGAACCAGTTCCAACTAGTTCCAAAATTAAAAATGTCCGCTTATAAAAAAAATTAACCAAAATCAAAAAAGTAAAAATGTACAATGTTAGGGATCGACTTCAGCTATCCTAAGCAAAACAAAATCATTTTAAAATATAAAAATGAGAGCGACAAATTTGAAAAGAATGCCTCAATAGGTTTGACATTAGCTTGTGAGTTTCTTCATATGACTAGTGTAGGCTCTTAAATGCCCCAGACAAGAAATCATGCAGTTGGTAGTATATACACAGCACATGTCCCAATCAAATGGTCAATCTGATGCGAATCCTCTAAGTTTTAGTTTCCCAAGCACACTTGGTATTCCTTTTATCAACTCTGAAGAAATAAACAGTTGAGATTCCTGAATTTCGGAGGTGAATTTTAGACCTGTAGTATGGTAGTGAGATATCAAGAATATTATTATAGTCATTTATCCATGTTTTTCAAGGTTAAGAGAAGGTGAAGGATAATATACTCTGACCATGAAAAGTTGGCCATTGAGTTATGAAACTTTAGATTAATTATTCTTTGATTATAGTGACAACTAGAAACTAACAGAACCTAGTTTTCTATTAAATAAAGCATTTTCTTTACCACTTACATCATTTTATCTACTTTCTTCCCTATAGTACAGCGAACTCTTCAAGGTCACGAGCCAAGAGGTTGTGTTCAAAATATAGTAAAATAATGAAGTTAAATACAAAAACGTAAACACAGAATGAAAAATCATGTGTCAAGCACAGATTATGTAACACTTCCAAAATACTTTTAAATCTTCACCGTTTAATAAGGTGAAAGATGATGTCTAAGTAAACAATTTGGAAAAAGCATAGAACATTGAGAAACCAAATTTCAGGAATTACCCACAATATTCAGAAAAATATCTGAATTTTTTGTGCAGCCCTATAGATTTGTATATATACTACATAGAATGCTGAATTTAAGTTCAGTAAGGAAACGCTCTAAGAGCACACAACCTTTTGTGACAGACATAAGACTAAACTATGTTCTTAGAGACTTTTCCCTATTGTGCTGCAACATGCAGCCTTTCCGACATATTACAGTGTGAGATATGCCAGACTGGGTATCATCCTTGTAGCTCAATGGTAGAGCGTTGGAGCATGATTCCAATGTATCCGGTTCAATCCCCGGCCTGAAAATTTTTTCCCACTGACAGTTTTACGCTTTGTGAGCAATTTGAAAAATAACTTCACATGTTTAATAAATATTATTCTTTTACAGGAAATTAAAAATGAGTTTTATCCCATATTATTATAATTGCATTACATGCACAGCTTAAAATTTAAAAATAAAAAACAATGACACCATAAACTTTATTTCTTAGTAGATTTTTTTTTTTCTCCGAATTTTCAATTCTATAATGATATTGCCATTGGAGTAAAATAGATTTTAGGAATTACTAATTATATAGTTCATACCAGAGGATCCATGCAAGTATTTACATGGAGTATACAGTTGCTGCAGTATGCACTGCAGTCTAATATTTTTTAGATGTATGTTTAAATTTTTAAAGAAAAATCAAGGATAAAAACAATTGCAAACAATATTAGTCCAGCCAGAATATAATTTCATTTACTCCATCAAGGTTACACTAAAAACTGATCCAAGATAGCAAAAGGCATGAGGGAGAGGGAAAAAAATAACAATCGTACTTTAACTGCATTAGAAGATGATGTCATCCACTTCAAGAAAAACATGGGACAAAGAAAAATAAATTGAATACACATAAAAAACAATTTAATCTAATATAACAAAGCATATCTTTTAGGGTATACATGAAATACAACTACTTTGAATCGATCAATGATGTATTATTTTTTTTTTCTCTAAGCATTTCAATTTCAATTTTGCTTTCTAAACATAAATATAAAATAAACCTGTGCAGAGAAATAACACTTTTATCTTTTTTGTACTATTCATTTTTTTATAATTATTGCTGAACACAATATAATGCAGTATTTTATTTTTGTGGCAACACTGATTTGAGAAAAACGTTTCATTTCATTTATGAAAACAATGTCAATTTAATTTTTAATCAAAAAACATGTTTTAACAAAATGTGATTTCATTATGTCAGAAGCCAGTTCAAAAACCTTTGGAATGATACCTCATTCAAAATTGTACATTTTATAAATACATAGAAAAAAGGACGTTGTCGACAGGAATACTATATATGATTATTGCTAATAAATTAATGTCATCACCCAATTTTTAATTCAATCCATAGCAAATGAATACTTACCATTAATGCAGAGCCAGCAAAAAATCCACACAGTGTGTTCCATACTTGTTCAGCTTCATTTAACAAATTCAGAAGAGTTTCTGTTTGTTTTCCAAGTGATTTACTAGCCACACCAATCCGGCATATTACTTTGTACACTTCAACTACACCTGTAAAGATTAGTAAATAGATTTTTAAAGCATTTCACTTGACAAATATGCATTGAGAAAAATGCAATGCATTGTTAATTTAGAAATTTGAATTATTTTCACTACAAAATGAAGAAATGTATTTTTATACGATTTCATTCTACCTGGCACCAAAAATGAGTCGATATACAGGATGCTTATAATATAGGTATCTCTATTTGGAGCTGTCTGTAGCTCGAAGGAATAACCCGAATGAAACCAAAATTGGTACACTTACTACTTGAGCAAGGGAGAGAAGAATGGAACAATAAAAAAAAATAATTACAATAATCATCGACAGATGGCGCTGCTGAGTGTGAAATGTAATGTATAATACAAGAACAAAGAATTAAGGCATCAATCCGGGTGTCATACCTATTTTATTGGAAAATATCACAGTGAATGTCGTTACGCTTTGCATGGAGGTGCCGATAATGTTCAGGTTCCACATGGTCATTGCGCTGGAGGACACAATCCAGGCGGTGCACGACGTATTCAACTGCAGAATGTAATGCATCAGGAGCAGTGTTGAATTCAGACACTTTTTCCCAGGAGGGATTTCTGGGGCTCCAGGGGGGACATTATAGACTTCCGGGAAGGAAATTGCACTTTTTGACCATTGAAAGTATGAAATCTCAGGGGGGGGGGGGGATGTCCACCCCGGGCCACCCCCTGAATTCAACACTGATCAGGAGTGATGTTTCGCACATGTTGTGATATGCGGTAAAGTCACTGAGGTTTTCAACACCTCAACAGTACACCATATTACACGTTACATTTCACACTCAAAAGCACCATCTGTTGGTGATTGTTGGAATTACCTTTTTTTTATTGTTGCATTCTTCTTCGCCCTTCTCGAATAGTAAGTGTACCGATTTTGGTTTGATTCCGGTTATTCCTTCAAGCTACAGACAGCTCCAAATAGAGATACTTATATTATAACCACACAGTACTTAACAATTACATAATAAAAATTCATATCAAAACTTGTTCATAATTAATGCTTAATATGTACCTTGTTATGGGATGTTAGAAAGTGGGTATAAAAACAGTGAAATATAATATTCAACTTAAGTAATTAATCAAAGAACACTATTATAAATTTACCTTCAACTTACTCATATTTATTACATGTAAATATATCCATGTTCCAACAACATCAAAACAGAGAGTAAATCATGTGTGAGCTATAAACACTGCATTATGTATTCAATGATAATGGTTAATTAAAACATTTAATTTAATCTCCCTGTACTTAAACTTTTAACTTATATGAGCCAAAGATCAAAATTAACAGTCAATATTTTGACATTATAAGAAGGAGAATAAATTCATAAAATAAGTAGTTACTGTTTCAAGTTTTTTCTTAAAGCATATGATTTCAATGAAAAAAAAAATTACTCGCTATTTTTATTAGACATATAGTTTGTTTCTATGTGTATGAAAAAGATGACAGATTTTTTTCACTAATGATTTTTTTCTTTCTTTCTTTTTTTTTTTTTATTAGACATATTATTTAATAGCTGCAGATAAAAATGCATCTTCAATAATGATATATACATATATATATATATATATATATATATATATAATAAAAAAAAAATCAATTTCTCGCATAAAATTATAATGGGGATGAAACCCGTTACAGTCTTTTACACATTGCACTTCCAATCTTGACAGTTTTTAATTACAATGTTTTTCATTTTTATGATGCAGTTCATGAATACAGATATCTAAACATCATTTATGTACATAGAGTTATATACATATAATATTTCTTTACTACGAATTATTCTTATGAAGATCTTCTGGCAAATCCATAAGATATTCATAGCTTTTCATATTTGCATTTGCATTTTATTGTGTTCAGTTTTTCCTTTGATTTTTATACTATCTCTTCCTTTGATTTTCACACATGTGATTTCATTTTAATTATATACTAGCTGACCCCTGCCCGGTGTATTCTGAGCCCGTGATAATAAATTTATAAAGAAACATCAAGTTTTTATTATTTTATATCTTTAACCGGATTTTGTATGAAATTATATTTTTAAATGAAAAATTCACGAAAAAATATTGATACGTAGTGATAAAAGTGCTCATTTTCTTGGTTTTTTACGTAATGTTGTTTCATAGTTTTAAAATAAAAAGTTATTTTTGTGCAAACTCTTTGAAATCTTTATTGGTGATAAATAAAAACGATTTTACAGCCCATGTAAAAATTTCGTTAAAAATATTGTTATCTAGCTGTAAAAGAAATGTTTTCTTCTCGCTTTTTTTGTTTGTTTTCGCGTCGGCTCTTTTAACATAGCAATAAAAAAATAGTTCTCATCTTCCGAACTCTCTGACATTTCAATTGGTTATAAATATAACGGTATCCAAGCTCTCTTTAAAATTTTGTATGAAATTCTATTTTAAAATGAAAAATTTGCAAAAAAATATTGATATTTAGTGATAAAAGCGCTCAATTTTTTGTTTACGTAGGGTCGTTTCATAGTTTTAAAATAAAAAGTTCTTTTTGACCAATCTTTATTGATGATAAATAAACCGGTTTTACAGCCGTGTAACAATTTTGTGAAAAAATATTGTTATCTAGTTGTAAAAGAAATGTTTTCTTCTGGCTTTTTTGTTTGTTTGTTTCTTTGTTTTCGTGCTGGCTCCTTTAACATAGCAATAAAAAATTGTTCGCATCTTTCGAACTCTCTGACATTTCAATCCGTTATAAATATATAACTGCATCCAAGCTCTCTTTAAACAACCCATGTAAAAATTTCGTGAAAAATGCTGTTATCTAGTTGTAAAAGAAACGTTTTCTTCTCGCTTTTTTGTTTGTTTGCTTGTTTTCGCATTGGCCCCTTTAACATAGCAATAAAAAAATTGTTCTCATCTTCCAAACTCTGTGACATTTCAATCCGTTATAAATATATAAGTGTATCTAAGCTCTCTTTAAAATTTTGTGAAAAAAATATGCATATTTAGTAGTGGAAACATGAGTTCTTAAAAAAAGAGCTTTACCTTTCAATCTCAGAGCAAAAATATATCAGACAGTCTATACTTTTAATGCAATGGTGACTTTCAATGCAATCCGTTTACAATCAACAGTTTTCAATACCCATAGGCTAAACATGTGAGGGCTAATCCATCATGTTTCCCCTTTCTGAGGGAGAGAAGCCTTCAAAAAATGTTGGCGCATATGCAAAGAAAAGAGACGATATTCATGTGGAAAATTTGACAGAATGCGCTTTTTGTTTTAAATATATAGATATTTATAATGTGGGCAGAATATGTAGAATTAACAATAATTATTAATTTTTATATGAAGATAGCAGAGGTAAAATCATCAATACAGAAACTGGGATCAAAACACTTTACGGCATTAATTTGATTGCTTTCTGACAGAAATCTATTAATTAGTTCCTCGAAGGCATCAAAACACCACAATCAGTACTTGAAGCTGGATATATTATGGAATAACTCTTGTTATACTTGTATGACAGACATCCACTATCACATTAAATAGTGGCAATAAAAACACAAACTAATTATTCTGTGAGTGATATCCACAAAGAGCCTCTTGCACAAGACTCTTAAACAAAACTCAGCAGGTAAAACTGGTTGTAAGCCAAAGTTCCAAATTTCCTTGTTAAAATTTTACCAAACAGATTGGAAAACACTTTAAAAATCTAAGAGGACAGACTGGGAGGCAATTTTTTATACTGAAACACTCCCAGCTATCCCCTCACTCTTCTCCTAAGACGAGTTCCTCACTCTTTCATAGTTACAAATTTAATTGCTTTATCAGGTCTTCCTGACTAATGGTTTCAACAAATTTTGAGCTTCACCAATCAGAGCAGTACATGCATACATAAACTGTTGCAAAATTGGTGAAATAGTGAGGAAATTTTGCAAGAGATCGGCGATCGATTAGCCGAATGACCATTATGGTGATGGAAATAATATTTTGTACAGTTTTTACTTGGATTGGCAGCAATAGCTGAACACTCAGGAATATAAGAACTTTTTTTACGAGTTTGGTACAAAGAGGGTGCAGAGTCAACAATATGGTGGACAAAGCTGTATTTTTTATTTGAAAACAAAGACGGCTACTCTAAAACAACATAAAAGATACACAAAAAAAAAAAAGATGGTGGCAGGAAAGTATAAAAATTTTAAATAATGTTATTATAATGATATTATTATTATATTATAGATGTTATTATTAAGAATAAAGTTTCACAAGGATCATAACTTGAAAAATAATAAATTTAAATATTTAATTGAGGTCATTAGAATTAAGATAGATGATTGTTAAAATTAATTAAGATTTTAATTAATAAGTTTATAATAAAATTTGGAAATGCAAAAAATAAGAAATGTTGTATTATTTTATAACAACTCCTGCTGTTTAATTACTTTGGTCCTGACTGGAACAAATTGCATAAACATGACTAAACTATACATGTGACAAAAGTATTCAGACATTCATCTTTTCTGAAAAAATACTTAATGAAAAAGGAAATGAATTAATCACAAAATTCATCATAATTTTTTTAAATGGCTGTTAAATGACAATGTGTTTTATAACATTTTTTTTTTTTCTAATTTACAAATCAAATCTTAAAATTAAATATTCTCAGATGCAGACTGCAGAAGTTTTGTCTAGTTTATAAGTTATCATTTATTTAAATATATATATATATATTGTTCAGAACTGTTTTTTCTGAGCAAATGAATTAGTACAAATTTTAAAGCTGCCTACTGTAACTTTTCCCCTCTCTCAGAAAATATTAATCATGAGCTAAAACAAAAGCATTAACTACAAAATATAAAATTTCTTAATCATACACTCATTCTTTTACCCCACTTAGAATCTATATTATAAAGCAAAAATAGGTCTGTGAGTAAAACTGACATCATATTGACGGTGGCAATGACCTGACAAATAAATTTCGCTTTTATTGAATTTTTTTAACTTCTAAACATCGCACAGTTTCCATTTTTACACTGTCGAATAGAACAAAAAATATACTTTCAATTGCAATTTGTCTGTATCTCAATTTATTGATTTTTTATGATTTTAAAAATATTTTTCAAGCATGATTTTTTAAAATCTGAGTGCAACGCAATTATGACAGATTAACCTGTTTGCACTTAAAACAGTGTAACTCAACATTTGTTTGTTCACCTGTAATATTCTTTAAGTAAACTGTCAAATGAAATTAAAATTTTATAAACAAATAAATAAAACAAATTTAACAGATATGTAATCGAACTACACGCTTAAACAGTATAATAATGAGAATCACAAAGGTTGCTATAAAATAGTGAAATGTTTTGTGATTGACCACTGGCATGCAGCTAATATGAAAGCACCAAAAATGATTTTTGGTGTACTTGGTGAGCAATCTAAGAAAATGTACTAAATATAAAAAAATCTATTCCCAACAATCAACTCCATAAAAATAGGTTGATATTTAATGTCTCAACTTACTTTTAACATAATTTCCACCTTCTTCAGAAGAGATAACTTCATTACAAACAGAGCTACAACTCATCTGGTTGAAGATTTTTTTCATATTTTGTAATATATTTATAGTACTCTCTAAGCATCGAGTCCAGCAACTTACATGTTGATCTTCATCTTTTAACTAAATAATATAGGAAATGTTGGAAAAAATTAACATATTTATTCAAATAAAGAAAAGAGACTGAAGAAGAAAAAATTATAGAAATTTTATTTACTACTTCAGTTGATTTTTACAAAGAGTATTAAAAAAAAAAAAAAAATAGTTCCTACTAGCCTAACTTTAGATCCTGAAACTATATTTTATACTTTGAAGTTATGCATGCATTATATATATATTGTAACGCAGAAAGCCCCTTCCAAAAGAAATGGGCCCTTCCGGCGAAATCTGCAGCGCATCACGTGATATGAAGCGTGACGTTTTGATCAGTTGAGTTGACATGCGAGCTTTGCCAAAGGAAGTTGTTTTTTTTTTTTTCGAAGTGTGGTTATGTAATTAGAACGTATGTGTTATTTTGTTCTCCGGAAATGTGAAAGTGAAGTTTTATATATATATGTGTAATGTGCCGTTTTGTTAAGTGTTTTGTGTCAAGAAATAATAAAATTTATGAAAATGCCAGTAAAGAATGATCTCTGGTCTTATAAAAGAACTATTCAATCCGCCCCGAGATACTAAAAGTATAAATATTCGACAGTGAGTGCTACAAAAATTGGCTACCCAACTCGGGCCAGTAATCCAGTGAAAAAATGCAAAGTGCTGTGTTTCTACAACTACAAATCCACAGTGATTATGATATTATAATATGATATTGTGAATAGTGATAAAATTATTTATTTCTACAGCTCGAATACACAGTGAGAATGAAAGTGCTTTATTTCTACAATTAGAATTCGCAGTGATATAGTTTTACATCAAGAAGGATCTTAGGATCTTATTTAAATTTTGGAAGCTTTTTCGTTTCTCAGCAGTTCCAATCAAGAAAATGGCGCAAGCGATCGTCGCTATTACAACATACGATTTTTGATGTGTTCTTAAAGTTCTAAAAATTGTTTTGTGTACGCCCAAGAAAATAATACATTATGTGTGTTTACAGAGTTCTACAAATTGCTCACGTGTGTTTTAAAACGGATCCGTAATTTTTTTTTAATAGCTACAAAGAATACATTCTTATTCTTATCATCGTTGGGATATTCTTAACTTAAGTTTGGTTAATCTTAATATTATTCTGGTTCATTATTAACTTCAGTTTGATTATTCTTAAATTCAGTTACATTATTCATAACATTATTTTGTTATGTTTTATTTTGTTCTTACATTATTTCCCCTTCCCCCCTCCCCTACTTTTGATTATATTCTTGAATGCTTATCGTGACTGTGTAATATTTTACTGATTCGTAAAAAAAAAGAAAGTAAAACTGATATCAGTTTCAAGTAAAATTATTATATTGTCGTTTTCAGGTCAAATTAAGTATTCGTAATTTTATTGCAGTTATCATAAAGATGTTTTCTTTTTCTTTTATTATTAGTTTTAAAAGAGTTGATTACTTTTGTTTTCTTTTATTATTGGTTTTAAAATATAACTGAGTACAGGTTCGATATAAATGTTTGTTCTTATTTAATATTGAACGTAAGTATTTAATTCTGAGTTCTCGATTGAGAAAAGAAGCATTATTGTGAAATTTAAAAGTAAATGAGTAAGTTATGAATGTTTTGAATTTATTAAGGTAGAAAGTTTTTTTTAAAGTTGTACTGAACAAAACGATATTAAGCTGTCTTAGTAATTTAAAAATAATATTGGTTGAAAATTTAATGATTCAGTTATGTGTTTTGATTTCATGTATTTTTATCTCATTTAGAATATTATTTAAGTGACAATTATTCAGTTATGTGTTTTTATCTCATTTAGAATATTATTTAAGTGACAATTATTCAGTTATGTGTTTTGATCTCATTTAGAATATTATTTAAGTGACAATTATTCAGTTATGTGTTTTGTTTACATCTAGAATATTGTTTAAGTGACAACTATTCAGTTACGGTTTTTATCTCATTTGAATTTATTTTGAATTAAGTGTCGCATTATGCAATTCAGTTTATTTAAATCAAAAGAGATTTAATGTTTGTTCTGTTTTGTACTAAGAGTTCATATTATGGTTAAAGCTCACTGTTTTGTTTTATTAAAAGTTTATATGATTTGTAACGGCAAAGCTCACGTTTGGGGTACGGTTTAAACGAAAATTTTGGCATTTATAGGGTTTTCGGCTAGTTGTTTTGCTAAAATTTAAAATGTCTGAACTTAATAAAGCTCGCAAAGAGGATTTGTTGCAGGTTGCGTTAGAAATGAATTTAGATGTGCAAACCACTATGACCGTTGTCACATTGCGGGAAAAAATCAAATCCTCCCCCTCGTTCGATGTTGATTTTGTGAATTCATTAGTCAGGAATCAAATTGCAACTCGAGAAGAAGAACAACGTAGGCGGGAATTAGAGGATAAACAAAAAGAAACAGAGTTAGAACAGCGTAAACTGGAATTAAAAGAGAAGCGTAGGGCAGAAGAGCTGGAATTAGAAGAGAAGCGTAGGGCAGAAGAGATAGAGTTTAAAAAGCTTGAGATGAATTTTGAGCTTGAGAAGCTTAAGTTACAGGTTCAGAGCCAAAGTCTTTCCAGTGGAGTGGTAGGTGGTAATGCGACAGGGATAATATCTAATGCGGAAAGTAAGATAGATGTCCAAAGGTTGTTGCCTACATTCAGGCCAGAAACAGATGATGTAACTTTGTTTTTGGTGCTCCTGGAACGCCAGTTAAAGCTCTCGAAGGTACCTGAGCATCTATGGGTATCGTATTTACTCAGTGTTGTCCCATCTTCTATTTCTGCGCTTATCGCTCGTGAATCAGAAGAGAACGCTTCGAATTTTTCACATGTAAAAGATTTACTTTTAAAATGGTTTAAAATTAGTGCCGAAAAATTCAGGCAGCTGTTCTTTGCTCATCGCAAGGTAAAAGAAATCTCTTGGCGAGATTATTACTTCGAACTTCGAGCTTATTTTGAAAACTGGCTTAAAGAGTTAACTGTAACGTCTTTTGAAGCACTCCAGGATCTGATCATTGTTGGAGGATGTACAACCATATTCCTGTTTAACCAACTGTTTTTAATGGACATCTAAAGAGTGTTGAGATGATTGTACCACTGTATCACTTATGTTGAGATAAGTCAGTTAAGCAGTGAAACCTTCTTTATAACTAACAACACTTTATTAACAGATTAGTAAAAACACATCCTTAAGAACATTATTATTAAACTTATTAGAAGAACACAGGAAAAACATTTAAACTTATTGACTGCCTGCAGCCTCATCATAAATAAACTAAAACTCCTTTTGAGCATTGGAGTTAACTGCTGGCCAAGCAAGTACACACCACACAACATCTATCCCATATCCTTTTAAACTAACAAGTGAGGTTACAGTCACAGGCAATTGAAAAACATTAGCATAATACAAGAAATAAAATAAAAGGTTATGGTTGCAGGTTAACAAATATTCAAAAGTTCAAAAACAGTTTAAGATGTCATTATCAACTTTAGCACATGACACCAACCAACCTACCACTACTGGTAACTGTTGACATGGCAGTTTAAGCTGCTGAAATGAAGTTACTTTCTTCACAACTAAAGCATTCAGGATATATCATTTATAAGTAACTATTAAAACAGTTCTTAATTAAAGAGACAGCAATATATATATGCATTTAAACCACATTAATTTTACTTTATGTTTACTTTAAGTTTACTTTATGATAGATGTTTGTTTACATTTAATTTTATTAACTATACTTAACTTTAAACCTTTTTCAAAAGTATTAAAATGAACTTTAAGATAAATAGTATCAATTTTAAATATATGTATTAAAAGATTTAACAACATAGAGTGGGGGTGAGTGAAAGAGATGGGGGAAAACTTACTGGGAAAATTTAACCAAAGTTAAAACAAAAATTGCAAATTCCAACAATCATAGCAGATCAAATGAAAAGGCACGTGACTGTTGAATGCAAACAGCCTATGGGAAAATTTAAATTCGCCAGTCGACCTCGCCGAAAAACTAGATGCCTATGAAATCATAAGAAGTACGTTTCCAAAAAGAGATCCGGTTGTACCCCAAGTGAAAAAAGAGATTTCTCATCGAGATAATAATTGGAAGCAGAGTAAACTTCCAAAAGAAGACAGATCTCCTAAGTTTGGTAATCGACGCTTAGAATCTGATATTGTTTGTTATGGATGTGGTAAACTGGGATTTATAAAGAAGAAATGCCCAGATTGTACCCCTTCGGTTAAAAAAGAAAATGTGCAAGCACATCGTCTTAAGTTGTATAGTTTAAATACTTCAACAGTTTCAGCTCCAAATGTGCCTATCACGATCTGCAATAAGAAAGTGTTAGTCTGTGCAGATACGGGAGCGAATCGTTCCATTGCGGGAGAACGCATGTATGAGCTATTTTTAAAAACTGGTGTTGCACTGAAACCTCAAACTCATGATGTCACATTGGCTGACGGAATTACAGTAGCCAGAGAAACTTTGTCTGCTACAGTTCCAGTAGAGATTGAAGGTCCAGTCTTCAAAACGGAGTTCATTATATTACCAAATGCTAAGGGTAATAGAACGCTTTTAGGCATGGATTTTTTGCACAACGCTAACATGGTGTTAGATACTGCCAACAAAACGTGGCATTTCAGTAATAAACCTCACAAAAAGTTTCATTTTGTAGATGAATACGTTGAAGAAAATAATTCGTCAGCTGGTGCGGTCGAAGTTAGTCCATACGCCTTACTTGAAGATGAAGGAAAAAATTTAACTTCTGACGAAAGAGAAAAGCTTAATGGTCTTCTAAAAAGGTATGAAAAAAGCTTTCAACCAGGAGGAGAGACAACCCCGTATGTAGAGCATCGTATCAATACAGGTGATAGTGCTCCTATTGCTATGAACTCTGCCAAATCTGATACATCAGGCCAAACTGCTGCCTATCTGCATTTTGGTCAAGAACTAAGAACAATCGATGATGTGGTGAACGATTTTAGAGCAGTTGTGGAAAATGACAATTTTGTTCCTGAAATAACTCCATATCTTAAACGTCTTGAGATGTTTCAAAGAAAGTGAAAGAGCGAGTTGAAATAAAACAAGATCAGCGTAAGAAATATTATGATAAAAATCGTAGAAGAGTTTATTTTACACCTGGTGAAAAAGTATGGGTTACCTTACACCCTGTGAGTAAGGCAAGTAACCAGAAAACAGCCAAATTTATGCCTAAGAGGGATGGGCCATATATAGTTTTGACTCAAAAATCACTGGTGACATATGACATTGCCAGTCTAGACAATCCTACTCAGCGAATTGGGTCTTATCATGTTTCAGCCTTGACACCATTCCAAGAAACTGAAACTACTCCAGTTGCACCCCTGAGAAAAAGAGGGAGACCCAGAAAGCATCCTGTTTCCTCTCCGAGACATATGTCGGAAACAGAGGGGGGAGGATGTAATGCAGAAAGCCCCTTCCAAAAGAAATGGGCCCTTCCGGCGAAATCTGCAGCGCATCACGTGATCTGAAGTGTGACGTTTTGATCAGTTGAGTTGACATGTGAGCTTTGCCGAAGGAAGTTGTTTTTTTTTTTCGAAGTGTGGTTATGTAATTAGAACGTATGTGTTATTTTGTTCTCCGGAAATGTGAAAGTGAAGTTTTATATATATACGTGTAATGTGACATTTTGTTAAGTGTTTTGTGTCAAGAAATAATAAAATTTATGAAAATGCCTGTAAAGAATGATTTCTGGTCTTATAAAAGAACTATTCAATCCGCCCCGAGATACTAAAAGTATAAATATTCGACAGTGAGTGCTACAATATTTTTTTTTAAGAGCATACGCTAGTAACACGAAGGCACTCCTAAGTTAAACCAATGGCAGTATTCTTTTCAAATTTCTCATTTGCATTTCAACATTTTTAAATGATACATAAACTAAAATCTTTAACAAAGTTTTAATGCACAAATCCGTACAAACATGACACAAAAAAAAAAAATCACATACAGCCGTTTCGAGGATTCTTGGATTCCCTTCCTCAGTGCGGAAAAAAAAATTAAAATGGATTCCAAGAACCCCTCGGTTATAGCCCCGAGTACTGGCTTGATTGAAAAGGACAAAGCAAGAGTTTACATAACTTAAAGAAATGACTAATTAACCAGAACTAACTGAAAACAGGGAATCACTGAGCAGGATCCCTCTATACGTGCTAGAGAAAAGGGGTGCTAGTCATATCATTCACTAAGGAAGAAGTATGTTTATGAATATAGTAAGCTTCGTAAAAGTCTAGATCCAAAACTGAATTACATTTTTGGATAATTTTAGCCTCTGGATAATTAAACTGGTAGTTGGAATTCCAACAGTTTAGCCATTGTAGATTTCTCACATTCCTGCCTTCTAACATCATTCTGGTGTTCTTTCAGCCTAATTCTAAGAGCATGCTTCGTCTGCCCAATGTAAAAGAGGTTGTACTCACAAAAAATTCTATAAATTCTATAATTTATATGAAAAAGCCTCTCCTCTCGGCGGCTTCTGTCCGAAGTCCGAGATCACAGATTGCTACAGTTACCATCATTTCTGAATATTAATTTCGAGTGTGGGGGGGGGGGGGGGGGATTTATTTTCTCGAGTTCTATGGGCCCAATTTCAATGGGAATTGGTTCATTCAACTTAACATGAACTAATTAAGATATAGAAGATAACTAATTAAGATATATATTTGGCACATTCTAGTGGTGGAAATGAATGTTTTTGTGCTGCCATTTTTAGAGTGTTTTCGCAGTTCATATTTTTTTATGGGACCAGGCAACATTGGGCGGTTCAGCTAGTAAGAAATGAAGCCAAAATAATACTTTTACAAATATTTCATAATAAAAATATATTTAATAAGCTCTCAAAAGAATAATGTTTTGAAATCTGCTAAATAATGACACAGGATTATTTTACCACAAGTTATGAAAAACCTGTAACACAAAATAATAACTGACACTTGCTTTTTCTTGCCGTATAACACTGTATTTATCGGTGAATGGAAGAGTTGAGGGCTGGAAATACTGTCCAACAGGAGTTGAACATGTTTCACCTGAAACAGAAAGTGATAAAAATATGTGTCATATAATCTAACAAAACGAAGCAATCAATTACTATGTATAAAAACCATTCTGAAATTAAGAAAAAATTTATGTTTACCACATTTTTTGTTCTAAACTGAATTTGAATAATTAATGAATTAAGGATGAAGTTCACTTAGAAGTACCCTTTTTTTCTTATTTTAACCACAAAAAATAAAGAAAAGTTTAATCTCCATGGGCACAGCAGATTTTCACATATTTTTCTTCTTTTTTTATCTAGTTGCTATCAGCATTGTTAGTGGAGGGGAGGGAAGGAGAAAGAAAGATGAATGCAGTGAAAAACTGTGAAGTATAAAGTTCTTTATATTACATATTAATTCTTTACTATTATTATTATTACAATGAAAACATTATAAAGAAAGTAAATTAAACACAAACATTTTCATTTTTAACACTTTCCACCATAGTTGACAATTGTTTATAAGATCTTCAGTTTGGACGGCTGTCTGTGCTCAAACTTCTGAAAATATACTTGGGTTACCATGAGTTTGGTGTATTTTATTGAGGTTTATCACAGGATTGAAACTTAATCCACACTGCCTCCACTTTACCTGTTAGTTCTTCCTAGCCAACAGTTTCAACAAATTTTGAGCTCCACCAATTAGAGTACAGCACGGATGTTGCCAAATCCAAAAAATGCTAAAAAAAAATCACCAAAAATAGCAAGGTAATTTTTCCGAAGTTCGGCAACTGATTAGCTAATTGACTGTTATAGTCAGGGGAAAAAAGCACCAAAATTGCAGCATTTTCACTTGGATTGACAACGATAGCTAAGCATTCAGAAATTAAGTAATTTTACTTATGATTTTGGTGTAAATATGTGCATGGTGCAGAATCAACAATATGGCAACCAAAATTGTATTTTTTATCTGAAAAACAAAGATGGCTTCTCTTAAACAACGCAAAAGACACAAAAACAAAATGGCAGCAGGAAAGTTTAAAATTGTAAATAGATCATTAATTTATTTTGTGAATTATAATTCAAATTTGGAATGAAAACATATCAAATTAATGAGAAAAATAAAGATATTTCAGCAAGATCGTTAAAACTAAATTAAAAACAATTTAAACGAGTATTAGTGATTCTGATTTTAAATTACTTATTTAATGGATAAACTTATTTATTTAAAATAAGAATAAAGTTTTAAAAAATTCATTGAAAATAATTTAATTAGATTTAAATATTTAATTGAGAAGTTGATAATAAAATTTAGACCTGTAAAAAATAAAAAAAATGTTATACTATTTTATAATAGTTATTTAATTTTTATTCTTATTGTTAACCTTATTTAATTTTTGTTCATACAAGTTTCAATTAAGTTTTACAATACATTATAAAAATTGTGTTGCTTAACATTTAACAATTTAAAACTTAGAATCTTTTGAGAACTTAGCCTGCTATATTGTACAAGTTCATCTGTAGATAATCATAAAAGCTTTTTGCAACAAAATGATTTTTAAAAAGAGTTTAAAAGCATCGTCAGACATAGAAAAGATATTTATGCATCACTTTCCCAAACAAAAGCAAACTGATATTATTTTTAGAAAAAAATCTAGAAGTAAATTTTGCAACCAAAAAACATATTTTTTAAATAGTTAAAGTACCTTACCAAGTATCATTATTTTTAATACACACAATGATGCATAGACAAAGTAAAATTTATTGATATAACAGGGTGATTTTTCTTTTATACAACTCTTTCAATTTAACAACTTTTCTCTCCAGTACCTTAAAGTGATTCTTAAAAATATATTTGGTACTTTTGGATACTAATGGCCCCTGAGGAGGAATCGCCAAGTGACCAAGATTTATCACCAAATTATAAAGCATGTATGAGATTACAATATATGATGTATATAACATTTCATATATGACGCATATATGACATGTGTATAAGATGTATATGATGTATGTATGGTATAAAAGACGTAAATAATATGTATATAATGACGTATATTGCACATATATGAGCTTTTGGAGTATGATGCATATATAAATATAAGCTTTGAGATGATCTTGGCAAAATCGTAACTGTAATCTTGACACAATTGTAATTGTGGGTTCTGCTATAACCCAAAAGTACCATATATTTTTTCCTGCTCAACGATGCAAAACTTTCTGACACATTCAGATATTTAATATTTATGTATAAAAGCATGAAATTTATAGGTTTGACTTTTGAAATAATTTAAAATTGAACAGTATTTTTCATTTTTTAATAAATGTAATGCATCTTTAGTTATAAAAGATTGCTGTCTAATGACCATTTTGGGGCTGCGGCATCAAGAAAATGTGTTCAAATAGCCAGCTTTGACAGCATTTTCTGAGAATTCTTTTGCCATTATCCAAAAATAGAAAACACTATTCAATTTTTTAGTTTCTGGATAAGAACACTTGCCATGCATCTAAGAATAAAAATGACCTTGTGAATGTGTCAGAGATTGGAGTACAAAGAGACTTAAGAGTTTCAAAAAACAAGAGGTTACTGTACACAATAAGATAAAATATAAGATTCTTACTTTCATCAGATACTTTTGTAATACTAATAGGGGAAGGAGACTTGGAATTTCGAGGAACATAAGGTGACAGCTGTATTTCTCCAGCACAATCTTCAGAATCAGTCCCATCAAAAACTGTACTTTTTAAATCCAGGCTAGGAATGGAACCTTGTCTACTGAGAGAGGATTTTGATTCGCCGCTATGACCTCCGCCACCATCAAATGTTCCCAATTCTAAACTAGATACAGACTGACTTTCTGCAAGAGAAATATTGTCTTTTAGTTGGTGGAATGAAAAATCTTCTGGCTTCAGTGAAGCGGAAACACAGCTCGTGAATTCCCCAAATTCATCATCAGGCTGTGAAACAGATGACAGTTGCTCACACTCTGCTTGTTTAAAGTTACTAAAGTCAGCAAAATCTGTAGTTGCAGTAAAGGGAGGAACAGATGAAATAGTGCTGGCATTAACAAAGTCACCAAATTCTTCATCTACCTGAGCATTACCCACGCTATTTGTATCAACTTTCCTGAATAAACTGTTACTTTCTGTAGTCTCTGTCACTAACACACTTGGATAGTTTAAACTTGTAGAATGTTGCATGTCGACAGAGTCCTTGTCACTGGAAAACAAGGAAGGAGATTCATGCGACACAGAAGAAAGTGTAAAATCAGCCCATTGATTGTTATCTTCAGCTTGTTGCAAAGAACGAAAAACACTATATTTGTCTTCTTCTGGAGACAACAAATCTTGTGTAACAACTTTGTTCTGGTCTTTTGCTGTAACAGAAGTTTCGGGTAACTTCATACTCGAAATGCTGGATTCTGGTGCTTTTATGCAAGGGGCTTGTTTGAAATCATCAAAGTCGTCATCACAAGCAGGTGAAATGAGAGAGGATGGAGTACTGAGAGAAAAATTAATCGCTGTAGGAGTGGCAGATTGAAAATCATCAAATTCATCATCTGCAGTATTTGAAGAGCCTGTAAAAAAAAAAATGGCAGAAACATTAAAAAATCACACAAATTAAAAATAAATAAATAAAACAAGCGGGAAAAATTCTACCTTACGGCAGAATATAGATTGGCCACCCACGGCTTTTATTGTTGAGATTTTTTCAGCGATACAACTCGTCAAAAAAAAAGTGTTTGTTAGCATAAGCCAGCTTCTCCACTTTAGAATTTAGTTAGCACTCTAAGATTTTTTGTGAGGCTGGCGGAACATATTACGCATGAACACACCAAGTTTTAAAAAGATTCGGTGACTAGAAGTATTTTTAATAAATATAATAGTAAAAAGATGTGGCTCCAACGGGCTGAGACATGGCGAGGTAGTTGTTGTTTACAAATGTGCTGGCTTAATGATACCCTTTAAACAGTTTTTAATGGTTCAAGGCATTTTAGCACTTAATAGATAACCTAAAAAAGGTAATGAAAAGTTCTATGATAGCAGCTTTTATGATGAATACAGCTAAGAGAAGTTGTTTAACAAATGATGAGTTAGCATTAATTGACGGGATCTTGGAAAGAGGTAGGGGGAAGGGGGGGAGCTATACAAAACACAAGTGCTCTACGAGACCTGATTTAAAATGAATCCTCACTTGGAATTGAGAGATGGGACTTTAAAAGGGATCCCCCTTTTCGCCCCTCTGACGGGCCCCTCAAGAGAGATATGTAAAAACCGAGGGCGCCAAAAGAAGCAGGAAGGGGAATACCTTTAGGCGGTTTGCAGCTAATTTTGGTGAAATTTTGGAGCTGTCCGGCCCATAGGAACAGAGAAAAATGGGAAAAACTAAAATAAATATGAGAAGTTGAAAAAAATAAATAAGAAAAGTGCTCCTGACAGGAGACGGGAGAGAAGGAGGGGCAGAGTAGAACCAGACAAAAGTGCTTGATGAGATCAAACTTTTGATATGGTACATGACGGGGTTTAAACACTTTGAATGTCTCCCCCGTGGGAGGGGGGGGGGGGTAACTCCGGTCCTATGGGAGATAGGGCCTCGGAACCCTCTTAGAAATGTCGGCCTCGATGATTTTAACTTCGTTGGATCCTTTAGAAGAGGCCTACGTCCTCTGTGGGGCTTAAAGGAGCTGAGAAAGATGGGAAAAACTACAATTTAAAAAGAGTTGAAACAGAGAACTATGTTTCTTAAGGGAGGGGGGAGTGAGAGGCGGAGAGTAGGACCAGACCATAGTGTTTGACGAGATCTATCTATTGATATGTTACATGAAGGGGTTTACATGGGGTTTACATTTGGGGGGAGCACCAAAAAGGTCTTACTGAACCTTTCCTATGATTATGCCAAGATTGCAGTTATGATTTCGCCAAGATCATCGCAAAGCTTATATAGCCATCCTATATACGCATATATATATATTCCAAACACTCCTATATGTGCCATATACGTCATTATACACATATTATTTATGTTTTACATGTCGTATATACATCATATACACATGTCATATATATACATCATATATGAATCATATATGACTATAACTTGGCCACATACGTACAGAAATGTTATATATATATATCATATATTATTACAATGTCATACATGCTTTATAATTAGGCGATAAATCTTGACCGTTTGGCAGTTCATCCTTGGAAGCCGCTATAACACGAAAGTACCAAATTTACAATATATTAATGAAAACAGAAACAAAAATATTTCATGCTTGGTGGCTGCTATAACACGAAAGTACCAAATTTCTTTTTTATTTTTCATATCTGATAATTTGCATCTATCCTTTTTTGTAATATTAACATTTTTGTAACTATTTTATGCATTTATTTTGCATATTCAAAGAAAAATTCTTCTAAAGTTACAGAATTTCGTTAAAAACGGTTAAAATATTAAAACGCGAATATCGTTTGGTCCATTCTCAACCGAAAGCAACAACCGTTATGATTATCTTTTTACGCGTGAAGGTTTTGTTATGGTACTTCATTGTGAATTTTGGTAATTTTTGAAATTCATTATTTGAAAAACGGCATAATCATTCGATTTGAAATTTATATCAAGAAAAAAACAATTTTTTTCCTTTCTAACGCAGTTTGTCTAACAATTTTGTGACAAATACTTTTTCAGCTATTAATTTTTTCAGTAACTTCAAATGTTTCATTTTACGAGATTAACGTGTGGCAACGATGGATTGCTGTGACTTTTCATAAACATGAAAAATGATAGAGATTGAAAGAATAAGCCTGCCTGTGGGTGGCTAATAATTCATTTTCTTATTGAATTACCTAGCTGTTTTTGAGCATTATTACATATTTTTACTATGGAAAATTAAATACTACAGTATTTTCCCCAGCATTAAAAAAAGTATTATTTCAAAGAGTAATTTTACTCTCTTTCAAAGTTTTTAAGAGTATGGTGTACATTTTAAGAGTAATTTTTAAAACTTTTTCTTTTTAATCTATAATATATATGTATACATTTAATGTTAATTACATTAATAAGCAAAATTTAAAAACAAAATTATGTTTTTATTGTCTTATTAGTTTTTGCCTTTTTCATATTTTTATGGACTTTTCTAAGATTTATATACTAATTTGTGTTATCATCAAGAATATCTAAAGAAAGTCTTGTACATTCAAAGTCTTTTTTTTTCCCCCTCATTCCATTTTGAGTTGAATAACTCATGTGATGTAGTAAAAAGAGATGAAGCAATTCCTTAACATTGCATTCATGATAACATTTTATAGAATATTCTGATTCCATGTTTAACATAAGGAAATATTTTGAAATGTTTCAAAAATACTGTTGAGTAATTTCACTTTTTGACATTTTCTCTATCAGTGAAAATGATTTTAAATGAGTAAAATACTTACCTGTGTGAGTAAACCAATGGCGAACACCCTTCTCCCCTGAATAATTTTACTATGCGGATCATACAGCAATATAAATTAACTGTCCAGTTAGAATTATATTGTCTTCTATATAAAAGGTCATACTTTAATATGTACAGCTAGCTATGTATATAGAGCATGCAATTATAAAAACTCAAGTCCCCATAAGGATATTTTATCCTACTTTCCAGCTGCAAAAATATTCCATTCTATTCTGAAAAAATTAATAATAATACAAAAAAGAAGGAACAATCAAGTATTGTTTTCTTGTATAATACTTATATTAATCCAGAAACTGTTGCATAAAGCTCGTAGAGGACAAAGCCTGAATATATGTATAGATAGATAGATAAATCAGAGATCTGTCTATATTCTTCTCACAGGGTCTTGTTTTTGTGAAAATTCCGAGTGTTTTAATATAATTATGAAAAATCTAATCCTAATTTTGTGAACCTTCAGGTACAAGGTTAGACATTTTTAACCAGATCTTGCTTTAATAAACAAACATATATGAATTTATATGTATACATATTTACTTTATTTTACAGCTAAATAATAGGTTCTTTGGAGATTCCAGCAATTTTGTGACAGGTTCGATTTCATTCTAAAATTATTAAGTTTGTAAAACATCCATTTTTGAGATGAAGTTTTCTGGAAGGTTCTTTTCAAGACAATTCTGTGAAGGGTTCTATTTGTGAACCTATTGGAACGAAGGGTTCTATTTGTATATCTGGTCTTTTAAAGGATTTAAAATCTCTTTAAACAGATCCATATATATATATATACTCTCGATAAAAGGTTGATAAAACAATTTTGAGATAGCAAGCTTTCGATATAACAAGGTCATAACCAAAACATAACACATAAAAATATAAAATACGGAATAATATTACAGTAGAGTCCCGCTATTCTGAACTAATAGGGACAGAACACTGTTCGGTTTAGCGGGAATTCAGAATAGGAGGATTTCATTAATAATAATCAACGTATTGACTTTTTAAGGTGTAAATTAAGTGCGGGGACATCTGTTAGTGCCAGCTCTATACAGCGTTGTTCGGCTCATGGTGAACAGGTTCAGTGAAAGTGGGAAGGGAAGGACAGTAACCTTCGGACTGAATTTTAAGGTTTTCCTACCAAAAGTCTTGCTTCACAAGAAGAGAAATCTGCCCTAGGGTTTAAAATGGACAAACAATGTCTAATTGTCTTAGCTTGCAGCAACGCCCCAGCAACAAACAAACTTCTGCTGATGGTAATAGGCAAATCGGCAAAACCACGAGCATTCAAAAACATTAACATCAATTCACTTCCTGTGTATTATAAGAATAAGAAAAAAGCTTGGATGGAACGCAACTTGTTGAAGATATGGTTCGAGCACCAATTTGTCATTCGGTGATCTTCGTTAGAAAAAAAACACTGACTTTACTTCTTAAGTGTGTGTAAATTAGTTATTTTTGTGTTTAGCAGTGATTAAAAATGATTCTACAGAATTGTATAAATGTAGCCGACATGTACTGTAAATAATCAGCTTTCATTCCAATTTGCTTTCAGGCATTTTCATCAAGCTTAGGCTCTATGTATGTCTCTATTTAACTTCTTTGTATAACAATAAATGTAAGTTTTTTCACGAACGTCTTTTTAATTATTCCTGTTTTTAAGTTAAAAAAATCGGTATTTTTTCTGAACTCTGTTCAGAATAGGCAGCTTTTTGGAATACCGGGATTCGGAATAGCGGGACTCTACTGAATAAAATATTAGAACCATCATAGATAAGAATAAGTATGAATATGTAATGATAGATGAGAATAAGTCTAAATACAGCAATGAAAATTTTAATTTTTAAAAAGTAGAAAATAATTGCATTAAATTTAAATGAATTAGAACAGACATAAGTGGACTTACATTGGTAGAATTTGTTAAAAAAGTACAGTATCGTGGCCTGGCGACACATCTTTTGAAATTGTTCGTCAACTAATTTTTCTATTAAAAAAAATGCAGCAAAGTCATAGTTTTCCATGTTTTCTGAGCACTTCATGAAGTGTTGCAGTATGCAGGCAGCATCTTTATCTTAGGCCGCAGTAACACTAAATGATGGTTCTGGAACATCCACTTATTCCTCATGTCATCAGCTGTCAGAGAAGAAATTAATTGAGAAATGATTTCATCATCACAACCACAGACTTCAACAGCAGAGTCTAATTCAGTGAAATCTTCAAAATTTATGTTTTTGTAGAGATTGAGTGATTTCTAAATTTCATCCCATTCTTTACACTGTATTTCATTTTTGGGTTCAGCACTGGTTTCTTGTTCCTCGTCCTTCACAAAGCCAACTTTTCTGAAACAGTTTACAATAGTCTTTTGCTTCACGTCTCCCGAAGCTCAGTTGGCCATCCTCATGCAATGAGGAATGTTTAACAGCATAATTTGCCTTTTGACATCGACAATCTTCTTCATGACTTCTTTACTGTATTCAACTTTGTCATCCCATTGGGATTCCACTTAAAATTCTAAAGCGAAAGCTGGATTCCTGGGACAGTCATCCCGATCCCTGTATCCAACTTTTGAAACTTCTGATTATCCCTTGTCTGCTTTGAAATGCTGTTTGATGGGAAGAAAACTACTTTTACTGCTTTCATTTCCGGGATAATACCATGAGCCTTGCAATTGTCGATGAAAAGAATGATTTTTTTTTCATCCAAGCCTTTTTGTCACTTTATAGAGAAGAGGGAAATGCTTAGTTCTTTTGAAGTACCTTGGGTTTCTGGATTTCCCAATCATCAAAAGAATTAACTTCTCAGTCCAACTCATGTTGGCAGCTTACAATAATGTCACTTGCTCGTTACTGTTTTCTTTCATCTCCTTTGAAAAGTGCAGTTTTGTCTGGCAGTGCTTTAAAAAAAAAACCTCCATCTCATCAGCATTGAAAATGTTGTGCAAAGAATATTCTTTCAAAAGACCAGGAAGATATTTAATCCACTCTGAACTAAGTTAATCGCTCACAGATTGGTTCTCAATGCACAATTTTTGAAAAACAATGTTATGGCATTTTTTAAAGTTCGCCAGTCAGCCATTGCTGCCTTTGAAATCCTTGTGCCACAGCTTTTCTGAAAACTGTGTGGTCTTTTCTGTTAACGCATTGCCTCCAAGACGGACATTACAATCACTGAACTGTTTAAACCTAATTTTATGAGGCTTCTTCTAAATTGGGATATCCGGCAATTCCAATCTTCTTCACAACACCTTTTTCTGCCCGAAAAGTTTCCCAAATTTTGTTTCTGTCTTTCAATATTATTGATAAAATCGATGCTGCAATTTTCAAATCCTTAACGATTTGTCCTTTTTTCTACCTTTATCTACAGCTTCTAAAATCTCTACCATTTTTCGATTGTCAACACGTTCAACTTTTGCTGAACGCTCACTGTTTTCTTTCATTTGGAATCACTTTCCATTTTTTCGACTAGATCTGGCAATTCACTAACAGTTTTTATTTTTTCACTAATGTTTTTTGCAGACTGAGTTAACCATACACAGTAAATTCTGAACAATTTAGAACAACACACCTAACTAAGTAACAACCATAAGTGACAAATGATTGGACAGTTTAATTTCCATTAGCAAGACACATGAATTAATGAGACACTGCCACACACATATTCACCCGCCATCTCCCTTCCCTGAAAAAGGCCATCAATATGACACGGGAATGGCTGTTTTCGCTTCCTTTGTTTACCAAATATACTTCTTGGAATCATCCCTAACTGCTCAGAGAGACAATGAAGTATGTGACAGATTATGGGAAGCATACCTCTATTTACTTGAACCCAACTGAACCACCACATGGCAAAATGGTGAGTTTCTCATAAAAAATCATCTTTTACTTTGAAAAAAATTTGACATAAAAAAGTTAAGCAAAAACTCTTCGACATAAGACTTGAAATTAACATTAGAGAAATACTTAATATATATATAAATTTTGATTTTAATCTAATCTAAATGCAAAATATTTCATTTTACCAGCAAAAGGTGTCCAAGTTGCAACCATTTGTGCAGCACTGATGATTTCTTTATGATCGTCTGAAGGTTGTGTGATCACCACTTGGTGAACAGGCTGCTCAGATTGCTGGTTGAAACCGATTTCTGAAGGTGCATTTTCTTCACTAGCCAATGATGGAGAACTGTTTGGCTCAGACAAGTTAGGGGGATTTGTGAAGAAATTTAGATGTGGGATAGGACATGAAGGTAATTTTTCTAAAATATCTATATTTCTGACAGGATAACCAGCCTAAAAATGGAAGAAAAAAAACAAGAAATATAAAAACAAAGATACATACAGCTGTCCTTTAACATGTGTCAGAGTTATTTTACAGGAAAATCTCGTGAATTTTAAGACTATCTTTCTGTATATAGAAATGAGTTAGATTCTATGAAATTGGAATGACAGGTCATTTAAAAAACATATGCAGGGTGAAATAGAATTATATTAACTCATTTTTAGGCTATATAAAATCTGAAAAAGACTACTTGGACTAGTTTGGAAAAGAAATTTTCTGCACAACCATATAATACTCAGAAATACAGATTTAACCATCACATACTTTTTGTGTATACATAAAGTTTATATTTCATGTACACAAATGATTTATTGAATTTTATTGATTGTTTTGTAATGCATTAATGGATTTGCCATTTTTTTTATTATTATAAAACAATGTCTGAGAAAAGAATTACTTTTTAAACAATAATAATTTAAAAAAAATTGTTTTAATCTACAAAAGATTTCTAGAAACTAAGTCTCTCGTTATTTTTATTTTTTTATTTTTTTACAATAACAAAAATTGAATGGTGTCAAAGTTTTTACTCAAACTCATTCATTTACTCCAAAGACAATCAAATCATTGTAGCAGTTTAGAGCAATAATGTCCAACATGGTGCCCTATCTTAATAAAGTTACCTGTTAATACTTTTTTTTAAGACATACAAATAAATACATTTAAAAAGATGCTGTGCTTTAAAATTATTAATTTTTGCATTCTGTGTTATTACTGGCAGTATTCAGGTAACCAGCTAAATCTTTTTAGACAGACCCACTTAAAAAAATGTAATGCTAAATTTATTATGATTTACTTTTTTTTTTATGAAATTTATTTTACATGAGAAAATGTTTTTACATTTCCAACTGTGCAAATAATTGTACCTTCATTGTTTTTCATTAACCCCTGCTTACTGAAAGGCTGGACCGGCCTGGTTTAGAATACTAAAATTAAATTTTAATAGTAAGTAAACATAATAGCAACAATCTGAATGTATGTTATATAATATCAGATATATATTAATAGGAATAAATAAGATATATTGGATTATCATCTTAATTTTTTCTTCATTAAATTATATTATTTTATGGCAAAAATTATGGATTTTTTTCACTGTATCCAATTATTTTATTAAGGTAAATCTGGGGTTAAATATGCTCAATATGGTAGCACAATTTCACTAAACTATATTTTTTGATTTTTTTTTTAATGCATAATTATGATATGTTATACCTCATCAAAATTGAATGTTATTTTTTCAATTTTCATGTTATTTTAATTTGAATGCTTTTTTTAAAAAATTTAAATGCATTAGACAATCATAAAGGTTTTATTCTAGTTTATACAATGGATAAAATCCAGATTTTTCAAATCGCTGAGTATAATAACATACCTGTGCAACTGCTATAAGAGCTAAAGTAGCATACATTTCCTCGACACTCAACTGTCCTGAACCAGACTCATTGACTAATTCCCAAATTTCACCAAGTAGTTCACGGGGCAAGCCAGATGATACAAATATAGGGAAAAGTAAATTTGTGTCAGGTGCATGCAAATCATTGTTGGTGACTATGGCTTGAACTCTTCTGTATAATTCAGGAATTTTATCTCTATCGCACCAATCTGGGAAACCTACATAAAAAATATGCAACATTAACAAATGCATTGAATACATATGCTTGATTAATTTACACAAATAATAATGTACATTCACTTTGCTTAAATTATATCAAGCTGAAACGTATGTCTGTCTTTTACAATAAAAACTACTGGTTATCACTTAGCATATGGTGACTAAACACATGAAAAAGTGACCATTATTTTACTTTTTTATATATAACCACTTTGGTAACTTTTTTACTGCAATTTAAGATCATATACCATGAGATGTTGCAATCACAAATTTCATAGCATGAAATACTAAAGTTGTAGTTAACATGAATTTTTTAAAAATGAAATGAATTAAAACTGAACAAGAACTGCTGGCTCGTTTGCAAGTTGCAAAAAGATATTTTAAAACAAAAAATGAATGTTAATAATCAGAGTACTATTGATCATATTTAACAAGTTTAGGTTATAGTAGTTTGTAATAATAATTATGTTTATCAAAATTATTAATTAAATATAGTAAATTATTTATATATTTTCATTAGATATATTCATTTTAATTAGCATTCATTATTTATAGCATAATTTTTTTTCATAAAAATATAACTATTCTGATTAGGTTTAAAAGTCTAAATAAAGCAATGATCTAAAATCTGCAAAATTCAGAAATCCTTAATTTCATGTTAGGTGGAATTTTAATAGCATACTGTAAAATACTTACGAGGCTTTGGTGCTGTGAAAACTTCATTGAGACCTCTGATGTCCCTCCAATCTCTGGCCTTTTCACTGGCTGTAAAAGTAGTTTTATGACTAGATAATGGAGTTGTTTCTTTTACAGATGGCTTTTGAAACTTCACAGCTTTAGATGGGACATTTAAATTGGAACATTCAAGCATCATGGAATCAAGTCCTAACAGATAAAAAAATTTCGTATGGTTAAGATTTTACAAGCAATTTTAGAAAAAAATCTCAAACATACAGAAAAAACTGACACTGATAATACAAAATCCCATTATGAATTTATCAAACAAGAATTATTCCAATTATATTTGGAGGAACAAAATGCATTGAAACCTTGTGAAAACAGAATTAACAGGAGCTGAGGGATGGCAAATTTTTAGAAAATCTTACCAGCCAGCAAGAAGCAATGTTCAATTGAAAATTGCTATAACAGAATTTACGCAACTGCCAAAGTAATTCATTACTACAACAATACTTTTTTTTCATTTAAAATTAAGTATACAACAGAGGAAAGTTTAGTATAGGATAGAACTTAGTCATATTTACATTGCAGTAATTTGGAGTCAAAATACAGCTAACAAAACAAGTAAAAAACAAATCTTCTATGGCCGGCAGTTTTAAAAGACTTCTTAAAGATTCACATGCATTGTCAGAAAATGTACTCGCCACGGGCAAATAAATTGATGCAATTACCCAACCGTGCAGGGGCTGTACGAAGGGAGAAAAAATACATTTTAGGTAGGTTTCCATCATAAGATATAATTCTATAGTATTCCTTCCTTCCAGACCATGAAATTTTTATGTTTAACACAGGATCTGTTTTCACAAGTTTTACTGCATATTTTAAATTAATAATACTTCATATTATTTGGTTTTGCAAAATAATTATTCACTTTATTATACGATAATAAAATCAAATATGCCTTGGGCCTAACAACAAATCTCCTCAACGAGAATAGCTAAGACAACATAGCTTATTAAAACTAAAATTTTAAAAAACTTATTTTTTTTTCTTTTTATATAAAAAGAAATATCTCATTGCATATTAATGAGCAAGACAACAAGAAACATTTTACTAAAACCAATGCAAACTTAATAGATTACTATTTGAATGATGCATGAAATACTCTATGTTAAAAAATTCAAAATTACATATTGTTAGAGTTAAAATTTGTAAAAATTAAAATAGCTGAATTATATTTCTGCAAATAAAACATATGTACCTATTTTTGCCACTTTAACAAAATGCGACAAAAACATATTTTTACCAGTTTTTTTCCATGACTTTCAATTCACCTTCAGCAAAAACTTGCTAACTCTAATCATGTATGATCCTCTCAGTATAAAAAATTACTTTTGAATACCGTTAGGCCAGATTTCCTGTGTTATTTATGAGACTAGATTTTTGCTTTATCCAGAACAATTTAATGTGCCCAAAGTTTACAAAGTTACATACCCATAACTGACAATTCATCCTTTGCCACACAAAAACATTTTGTTATTTAGAAAGAATGAATTTTACAAACGTGCTTTTTTAAAATAATAAAAATCCTCAATGGGATACACACACACTATTTGATACAGTGTGGTAGGTAAAATCTATCTTAACACATTGAATCAAGTAACTGCATACTATCATTCCCAGTCTGACTTCTTATTAACACATAATTTTAAGTTATAAATCAAATGGGCAATATCAATAAATAATTATATCTTTCATTTTTTTTTGTCCATCATTGAAATTATGATTATAATCACAATAAACCATCTTACTTATAATAAAATCCAAAGGCGAGAATCTGTCTGTAACGGTACCGGGCTGTACCACTCTGTTCTGCGAGTCGACCGTAGTTAAACGCCATGTTAGGCTTACTGAAAAAGATATGCTAACACATAACCATTAAATGATAATTTCTTCTACTTGAAATAATGTCTGTTCAGCATATTTTCGTATAAAACATGTATATCATATCCAGTTATAATGTTTTAAGTTTTAAATTAAAAATAACCGATTAAACATCCGATTACCTGATGTAAACAAACAAATAATGTTGCCATTCAAAAACACAAATTCCATATCTATTCCATGAATGACTCTTTGAACGTTTCATTAAAAAATCCGATTATGCTCTTAAAATATTCGTAAAAGCATATTAAAGTCTTTAAATAATTTAAAGGATTTTTTAAATTTATTTCTGTAAGCATTTATTCCTCTAAGTACTTTTTCAGAAATAGCGATGATACCTTTCGAGGCTTTGCGATGCTCTACCGGTATTTTAGATATATTTCTTAAATACTGTTCTGGCGCCACCTATTGACAATAAATACAAATTATACCTTTGGAAAAAAAAATTAATAATACAACTTTATTATAATTTACATAATAATAAAGTTGTAAAATAATATAAAATGTACATAAGCATATTTTTAAAATAAAAAAATTCAGGATGTATTGATTTATTACAAGATCAACTTTTTTTAATGATTTAAATTATTTTTATTATTAATTTTGAAACGGAAATATTTGACTTTGTGTAAAAATTAATGCATTCTTTTGGATTATGAAGAAACTAAAAGATCAGTTTCGTATTATTGAGAGCGAAAATTAATACCTATAATTTACTTACCATAGTTAATTATTGAGACCTTAATTAATTATTGACATCGTTATTAGGATTAAAATTTTAATTATTCAGAAAAATATTTGGAAATTTTGAGTTGTAAATCAAAAATAAAGGAAAAGATTACGTTTCGTAAAATTTACCATTAACATAAGGTATGTACATTCAGGATGTATTGAGTTATTACAAGATCAGCTTTTTTTAATGATTTAAATTATTTTTATTATTAATTTTGAAAGGGAAATATTTGACTTTGTGTAAAAATTAATGCATTCTTTTAGATTATGAAGAAACTAAAAGATCATTTTCGTATTATTGAGAGCGAAAATTAATACCTATAATTTACTTACCATAATTAATTATTGAGACCTTAATTATTGAGTTCGTTATTAGGATTAAGATTTTAATTATTCAGAAAAATATTCGGAAATTTCGAGTTGAAAAACAAAGATAAATAAAAATATTACGTTTCATAAAATTTACCATTAACATAACTACCATTAACAGTAATATTTACCATTAACCCTGAACTTAACGGTTCAGGTCAGTTTTCCTTTTTGTCGATAAACAGTATATGAATATTTTTATCAATTATTTAAAATTTTAACTGAAAACCCCAATTTCTACCCACCGTCCTAGGACGGGCATTTACACTAGTAATTTAATAAAAGTCCAGTCAATGTGGGTAAAAAACACCAAATCCTAGAGTTAAAAAAAAAAATAGTCCATGTAAGTTTTACAGGGTTTTATTTAAAAAAAAAAAAAAAAAAAAAAAAAAAAACCCTTTAATAAACAAGCATTCCTCTTGTAATGCACATTAGTGATATATATCAATTTCAATATGTTTGAAATAGTGAAGCATTATTAAAATAATCCCCAAATAATTTTTCTCCATAGACTGCAATGTAAATGAATTCTTTTGATTGTCCCTGTACAGGAACTATAAGTGCTATGCACACCTATAGTAAGCCTCTTGTAGCGCACCTCAGTGATATATATCAATTTCAATATGTTTGAAATTGTGTAACATCGTTAAAATATACTGCAAACGATTTTCCCCCATAGACTGTAATGTAACGGAATTCTTTTGAGTGTCCTGTAAAAAAACTATAAGAGCTACACACTTCATTTTCAATACCGGACATGCGATAGTAACTTACTGTGTTAGTACAGGCCATAACAGGCATATCTGAAGCATGATGTACAATATATACCATAAATTGGAGTTACTTGAACCTTGGGGCGATACTTAGGACCCGCCACCCTCACAAAAAATAAAATGTTTTAAACCAGTCCTGGATCTACTGTGATGAGAGAGTATTGACATGATTGACCAATACTCTACAGGTAACAGCACTAACTAGTAACTCAGTCAAGGTGTCTACTTCAGCTCAGCTTCGAATTTCCTCAACTTTCCCTTTTCCAGGTTTTCCCATACAAAAAAAAAAAAAAAAAAAAAAGTTACATACAAAATTATTTTAAAACTTGTGAAAATGAGAGTAAAACTTTTGCAACTGATTCTGAAACACAAACTACTGATTTTTTAAACATTTTTTTGCAAAATTTATAAATTGTTCTTGAACACCAAGATATTTATCTCATGGTTAATGATTGCTTGGTGCCCCTGTATTTCCTAATGAAAATGGTTTTTACATGCTAAACATTTTGCAGATACACACTTTTAGCATCAGGTTCAATCTATTTTGTCCAATCAAGATGAAATTCTTTATAGTTAAATACAGAATGCTTTAACATATTTCAATACAAAAACAAAAACTTTTTCTTTATAAGTAATATAGTTGTTCTGTAACTAACCAAATTTAAAGATAATAAGTATTCAATAAATTAAACTAACAAGTGTTCAGTTCCCAAACAAAGAAAAATAAGTCTACAGGGTCACCAAATCAATTCTACAAAACTTTATAAAGATTCAGTGAAGCTGGTATTGAAATTATCTGAGCTACAAGAAAGGACTGAAAAAGGATAGACAAAAGGAATTGCATGAGAGGTCGAAATACTCTTTACAGTACTTATGAAGAGCAAAGTCATTCCTGGGGCTGTAATTTCAAATCCTTAGTTTTATAGTAAGAACATTTTTCCTGCATTTTCTCGGAAATTTAAAATTTTTCAGACCTTTTTCTCAGAAATTTCAAATTTCCCTGAGAGAGAACACTCACACATTTTAAGCTCTGTAAATTGTCACAAAAAAAAATAAAAATAAAAATAAAATAAAATAAAATAAGGAAATAGCCATTTGATTAAATATTATGTCTTTTTTCAATTTATGTTATAAAAATAAGCCTAAGGGGTCATCTTCATGATGAGAATGTATCAAACTCAGAAATTTTCAATATGAACACCTAATTTTGACATCCTATTTGGCCTTTTTGATAAAATTTACCATAAGACACACAACAGGAAGTCATTCGGTCAATTCGGTGTTTGGAAATTATGAAAGTTAAAAGTTTAGAACTCTTAATGCTAAATGCATTTGTAGTCATTGTAAAACAGATTGAAATGTTGTGATATCGCTATCACATTTGTGTTTTTATCGCACGCTTCATTTTTCTTTAGCGTGTGCAATGTTGTTAAGCCTAACATCGGCAATCTTTCCCAGCCAATGGCATCATTGTGTTCGGCGTCTCGTAGGAGCGTTTTAGCCAGTGTTGTTCCTCTCATGACATCGCGTACATTCTGCCTTCAGTCCGGAGGCATGGCTTATTAGTTCATTTTCCCTCCATGTTAGCGCTGATGCTAGGGGTGTGTTTACTGTAACGTATTATAACTTATGTTATGCTTTTGGTTTCATCTATTTGCTCATTAACGTTAATCGTCATTTTTAATTATCTAATGAATTTATTTTTCTTGTGCTTTCACTTTTAGAAGCCCCTTGTCATTCATATAAATAAAAATGTAACAGCATTTCATTTCAGAAGAGGAAAGAAAAGTAATTAGTTCTTGATGGTGTTGTTTTTAATTACTGTTTTTTTTTTCAGCGCAAGTTTCCGTTTTATCAGAACTTCCCGAACATGCCGAATTCTATTTCATTTTTTAATGTCTTAATAAGCTTGCAGTTTGAATTTAATTTAACTTATTATGAAGTGAATTTATTTTATTTTAAATTTTAAAGAGCTTGCCAATCCAAAAGAAAAATTCGCCAGTATTATTAGAGACTTTAATTTCAATGTATGCCTTCTGTCAAGAATTCAAGCTATTTGGAATAAGATTTTTATTCTTCCTATGTTTTTGTTGATGGATTAATAAAATTTGGATTGTACTACATTAATAGAGTCTTCATTCTACAGTCTTCTTGTGTCTTTCTTCAATAGCAAGTAAGATCTACCCTTTATTTTTTTCTCTTCATATTATAACGTAATGTAGACCAAAAAGAACATGCAACGTTATTGCATTCGGGTTATTGCTCTCACATAAAGATTTTCCTCACATCGCAATGAAAAATTAAGATTTAACACAAATATATTCCTCCCTTCGCAATTTATTATTCATCAATATTTATTATCGTCACAAATGAGGGTAGCTTTTTAAACATAACTTAAAAATAACTTGGCAGAATGAGCTATAATTTTAGATTCGCATATTTGAAGCTTCTAAAAATTGATTTATGTTAACATGTTATTCCATTTCAAGTTTCTCTACAAATTAATTAAAATACAGATACATAAATTCAAAATAAATAAACCAACTAAAACATAAAAGATACTGCTTAAGTGGCTAACCAGTTGATAATTTGTCTTGTAGTAGAATGTTCCAGATTTGAATGCCCATTTAATGAAATCCACTAGCAGCTGAAAGGTTCTGCTATAAAAGCTGATAGACAAGAGGTGATGGTTCGAACCCATGTAGTGTTATTGGCCTAACTGATCGTAGATTTCCATGGTTTTCTTCGAACCAACGTTATGTTATGTAAATACAGGTTAGATTTCTAAGAAATACCCTCACGAAGAATAATCCCCCACCCCACCCTTTTTGGCCTGTATCCCTCATGCAGCTAATTGGCCACAACAAACACCATTACCATGCTAATAAAAGACTGCAATATTCATTAAAAGAACTAAAAAAATCTCAGGGCACATAATACTCTACTGATATGATGTAGAGCCTTTTTCAACTCAAATGCTTTTTCCATTTTTTATAGCATTCCAAAATGAATAATGGAAAGACTTTAGACTGAATTAATTCAGCAAATACAAACTTTTGACTAATCAAACTAAAAGTAGCAAATGGGAAGCTCAAATTCAGATTCTCAATAGAGGAAGCTATATAGAAACTATGAAGAAAACTTTTATAGTTAAAATTTTTCATTAACAAAAAAAAAAAAAAAAAAAAAAAGAATATAGATGCAAATATATTTAGAAGAGAGATTATGACAGTCAGATTATAACATATACCGGGTGATTATAATTAAAGTTACGATTTCAAAAATCGATAATTTTAAAACTACTGGTCAGAATGACTTGATATTTTAGCAGAACAATCGTGAGGCAATGGAATTTTATTTGGCGAAGGAAAAAAATAGTTATAAAATGTGCCGATAGATAGCGCTGTCAGGGTAATGCCAGGGGAAAGACCAAAAATTTATTCTTTAAACACAGGAATGTTGTTAGTCAAAAGGAAAAAAAAATAGAGTTCAGGGATTTACTAAAAATGTATTAGCGAAAATACAAGAATACGTGTTTACAGCGACAACAGCAATAATGACAAAAAATGTAAAAATAAAAAATAAAATAAATAAAAAATAAAAAAAGCTTTATGGAACAAACATTTAACAATACAAACTTACAATTTTTTTTATGGAACAAACAATATGATTAAAGTATAAGTTGTTCGATATGCGATTGGACGGTATCTGTACTGATGCAATGAGTGTGGTGTGTGGTTCTTGCCTTCAAGTCGGCTAGATTCTCAATACGCTCGCTGTAAACAACATTCTTTAGGTACCCATAGTTTCCACGTATTAGTAATTTGCATATCTCCAGACAATCTGAACCCTGACAGCGCCATCTATCGACACATTTTGGAACTATTTTTCTCCTTCGCCAAACAAAATTCCATTGCCTCACGATTGTTTTGCTAAAATATCAAATCATTCTGACCAGTAGTTTTAAAATTATTGATTTTTGAAATCGTAACTTTAATTATAATCACCCGGTACATGCTAAACGTTATTACAGTACATACAAAAAGAATCTTGAAAATCTTTTAATAACAAAACAACTAGTTTCATACGAGTCTGCAAATAATACGTAAACTATTTCCATATAAAATTTAACTTTGAAATTGATAATGGTGTATCACAAGATAATACTGAGAGCCATCTATTGTCATTGTGCTTTAACAACAATAATCTTTCATAAATGTGATTTAATTTATACCATCTCTTTTAAGCTTATGCAGCATCTCATGCCAAATACCAGTTGTTTTTTTTTGTTTTTTTCTGTACTGTAATTACTTTTAGCATGTACATGTATATTTATTTTAATGATAATAAATGATTTTTTTTCTGATATAATTCTACAGATTACATCAATTAAAACAGAAATACAACCTTAATAATAATATAAGAAATTATTAAACAAAAAATTGGTTTCAATTTTAAAAAAAATACCTTTAATTTCCTTTTTAACAGCAGAAAGAGAAGGTGGAGGAGTAGGAATTTCAGAAAATGTCGATGAAATGCCTGTTTTATGCAAAAGAAATTCACTGCTTCTTTCAAATGAACTTTGAGGTTTATTTTTAACTTCTTTCATTTCTTTATATGGAAAAGAAAAATCAATGAACATGAAATATCAATAACTGAACTAAACAAATTAAATACAAAGTGAAAATTTAAATTTAGTATTTTGATCAGTAAATCCAAGACTGACCATAAAGGAAATGTGGCAGATGCAATGCACCTGGACCCCCAAACTTATAACCCCCCCTTCCCTGCCAAATGAGACTAGAAAACCTATATTTTTAAGTTTTGGATTTTTTTTTTTTAAAGGGGAGGGGGGGGGGTCCCAAAAAAGGTTTACACATGGGCCTCATCTATTCTCTGCACTTATAGGGGAATCCTACATGACTTAAAGACCTTTTTTAATCTTTTAAACCTATGAAAAAATGTAGGGAACGTTTAGGGATGTTTTTCTGTCTATTTCGGTCACTTAACTTTTAGGCTGTTGGTCATTTTTTCTATTTGCAGATCACTGTTATTTTGTGTTACTAAGTACTAACAGTCCTTGCGGCATTCCTTAAGCCCGGGAAAATAACCTTAAATATATCTCACTAACATTGGTCAATTTTTCCAAATGAACCTCTTTCCCCGCACCAAATAATAATAATAATAATAATAATAATAAAAAAACAGCTTCCAACAGTGATGTCATGTCATCATAGCAACAGTTTTTGGTGATAAAAGATAACTTCGGAAACCAATGGTGGAATTTTTTCGTCTTTTTCTTAACTTCATTTTAGAAAAAAAAACCCTACTCCCTTTAATAATTTAAATAAACTATTTATTTTTATACTTTTTAATGATTAACAAAAGTATGATTCATATAGTGGTATAAAATATAAGATTAGATGGATAAAGTTCCCCCCACCCCCCACCCCCAGTACATATTTTAAAGTCTTTAAAAGTTTGTTTGTTTTTATTTTATCTATTTAGAACTTTCTTGCAACTATAATTAAATAATTATCTAAATTGCTCCCCCCCCCACACACACCTCTAAAAATTTGCTTCTCCCTCCCCCCTCAGCACACAAACTTAAAAATCTGTAAAACTATTTTTTAAAGATTATATGTGGTATTGTCACTTTGTAGCAACAATAAATAAATGAGCATCTAACTCTCCCTTTAAAGTACCATTCTCCATCCCCAGAAAAAAGGGTGAATTTCTAGACATGGAGGGGGGGGGGGGGGGAGAAGAGCAGAGAAAGGATTTTAGTGTTTTTGTAGTTTGGCTGTTCTCATAGGTGATATTTTGTTAATGGCTGGGGAGTTATTTTAGAGAACATATATTTATTTCAAAACATAAAACATACACCTGATTCAGGAAAGAACAGCCAAACTGCAAAAAGATGAACATTTTTGTTTTCCTCTCACATATTTAGAAATTCACTCCTCGTCTTTAGGAGAATAAGACAGAGAAAAAATTTCAAACGGAATGATGATTTTAGATGAGTGATACTTATATGAGATGATCTAAATGAGATGAGTTACCTTACTACAAAATAAGAAATGGATCAACATTTAAATAAAAAATAATAATAATATTAAAGATTTTAAACTATTTGCTGGGTGAGAAGACAGAGGGGGAAGTGGAATTTTTGGGAGAAAGTGGGGTAATTTAGATGATTGATTATTCATTAATATTGTTACTAAAGAGAAATAAATACAGCAGTTTAAAAAAAAAAAAATAGAGTTTTAAAAATTTTAAAATTTGTGTGTGTGTGGGGGGGGGGGGGGGGCAGACACTTTTGGAGTAGACAGAAAACGTAGGTGACAAATTAGAAGGTAACAAGTAGGACATAAAATTTCTTCACATAAGAGTTTTATAAATTTTAAACTTTGTACTCTTTGGATGAGAGGGAAATATGAATTTCGATGGAAGGAGTTTGTAATTTAGAGGATTCGTTATTTATTTATTGTTAATAGAGAGCAACAAGGAGGACAGATGATTTTTTTTTATAAATAGTTAATTTTTTATTTATTTATTTATTTGATAGGGGTTAGCTAAGTGAAAGAAGCAGACATTTTGGTGGTAAAGCAATAATTGAAATGGTTGATTAGTTATTTATTGTTACTAGACAGCAAATTTTTTAATAAAGATTTTAAACTTTGTATCCTGAGAGGAGAGGGAGGGAAGGAAGGAGAAGTGTAAGTTTCAGAGAGAGAGGAGTAGAGTGGAGGGTAATTTATATGATTGATTATTTACTTATTTTTACTAGAGAGCAAGATGTAAGACAGAATATATTTTTTAAATAGAGTTTTAAAGATTTTTTTGCTGGGGGGAGGCAAAAGAGTAGAAGCAGACATCTTGGTGGTAGACAGAAAATTTAAATGGCTGATTTTTTATTTATTGTTAGTAGAGAGCAACAAATAGAGTATATTTTTTTTTATAAAGAGTTTTAAAGATTTTAAACTTTATATGCTGAGGGAGAAGAGGCATAAATTTTGGATGGAAAGGGAGATTGTAGTGTAGAGGATTGATTTTTTTATTAATTGTTACGTAACTAGTGAGCAGAAAGAAGTACAAAAGGATTTAAGATTCTTAAGTTTTCAAACTTTTTATGTTAGAGAGGGCATAGAAGGGAAACAGAGATTTTATGTGAGAGGAAGGATTTCATTAACATCATATAAAAACATGTAGAAATCTGTCAAAAATATCAAAAGAATGAAAATTGCCTCCCTTGGAATTTTAAAATCAATTTTTGTGCATAATTTTTTTTTTGTATGTAAGAGGGGGGGGGGCTTGTATTTGGGAATGGAAAAGAAAATCAAAATTGCTTATGGAAAAGAAAACCAAAATTGCTTAAAAGTGGGAGGGGGGCTTACATTCGAGGGGGGGGGCTTACTTTCGGGATTTTATGGTATTTTCACAGTTCATGGTCCGGCCCATGAAAAATCAATAAAATTAGGCTCGAGCAGACTTAATTTTTTGTAAAAATTCAGATTTTTCTTAACGTACAATTAAGATTCTTTTAAAGAATAATGCATGCATATTTATATGAAAATTTTACAGTATATTCCAGACTATATGTACAAAAGCGTTATACAGAATAGCAACATTAATGATCTCTTACACTAGTATTCACCATCTACCCCTCCCAGTTTCGTGTGAATAGCTCAGTCAAACGCTTAAATGATATTCACTATCAACCTGATTGGACTTTGGCTGCAATCAGATCTAATCAGATTAATGGTGAATACTTTTTTAGTGGTAGACCACAATTATTGTGTTTAACCGGGATCTGAGGTAGATGGTGAATATGAGTGTTAGACTCTCAGATATTACATTCAAATAAAGACTCATTAAAAAATAATGTAGTTCAGAATAAAAGAAGAAAGATGGTTAAAAACATATTTGAAATATTTTTCTGAAATTATTAAAGTATATTCCCAAAGAGTTTGTTAGCAAAAGCTCACTGTCATACTTTTACAAATAAAATTGTATGCCTTACACGTTCTGGGAGTAATTACGGCCAGATCCGGCCTAGTATCCGAGCATGCAGAAAAAAAACTGCTAGCCTGAGCCCAGCCAGAGCTTGCTGAAACAAGTGGGTAAGTGTGATCGAAGATCGCACAAAGGGTTTTGTTTAATATTCTTTTCAAAACACTTTATCCTTCCTTTAATAAATCCAAACTAAAATTTCATTTTCAAAAAAAAAAAAAAAAAAAAAATCATGTTTTTTATAAAGTAAAAGTTTACCGGTCTATTTTTCTCAGGTTTTTTTTTTTTTTTCGAAAATCTGAACCGCTCTGATAGCATGCGAATGTCATATTAATATCTGTCATGTGGACTAAATGCAATATTTAAAAAAAATTAATTTCAAAATTAAACATGTTGTATAGAGACCTTCAAAATGTTAAAATATGCGAATATTTCCATAATCGTGTTTTTATCATGATTCAATACGTTTCTCAAACCCATATATTTACTATTCTCTATTACTCATCTTGATACTCGCTTTGTATTATTCTCAAACATTTGAAAAATCCGTTAAACTTCCAATAGGACATCAGATTAATTTTCTTTTTAATTCTCTAATAACGTGATATTAATCTGCTATCTGTACATACACATAATACTCATACTCCTTGTATTATTGAGAAATCTTTGAAAATTTGCATTTTATTATCAATATGATGTCATATTGATCTTTTTTTTTCAAATTGGTGAAACTTTTTATTTTATTTTCATTTTTCACGTGGAAATCTTTCAATAGAAAATTAATTATTGTAGAAAGAATTTTATTGTGGATTTTTAATTATTAGCAACTGTTATAACGAAAAATGTTTAAATTTAATAGGAAAAGGCTGTTAGATTTATTTTTTTTTTATCTCTATATATATTAAAATAATACGATTTTTTAAAATTTTAATATTTTGAGCTTCATAGTAGGTAGTTAGCTATAAGTACACAAATTTTCATGTCTATAAGTTATATAGTTTCTGAGAACGGCTCTGTGACGGACAAACAACAGAGTGGGAGTAATAGGGTTTCGTGAGATGAACGAAACCCTAAAAAATAAGTCCAGGCTGAGACACAATATAACTGCCTGATGCAGATCTCTATGCTGGACATGTTAAATATCTGTACTGATGTTGACAAATCAGCATTAGCTCGTGCAGAACATTTATAAATTATTCTGGGCTCTGTCAGGTCCAGTGAAAATTGTTCATATTTTGTCTGACTCTCTTAAATTTGTTATATCGGGCCGGTCAGCTCAATTAATTTTTTTATTAGCCCATTCGAAAGTTTCTCTTTATTTTGCCAGGCCAAGTATGGGCCCATGCAGACCTGTACACTATACGCTGCTGAAGGCAGTGGGTCTCCCAAAACTAGGTTTTATTTGGAAAGATTTTTCAGTGTGTGCACAGCATGCCTGGTATATGATGCCGTAGGCAGTGGATACCAGAGCTGGAGGTTTGTTTTGTAAGGGATATGTTTAATTCGAGGTTCATTTGAAAGAATATTGCTTAAAATTCATGGTTCATTAAAAAGATAATAATGCATATTTTTCAAGGCCCAATGTAACTAGGAGCTTCACCCACTAGTAACAATATTAAAAAACTAGTGAATTTTATTAATATAAATTATGCTCTTTTAAGAGAAACAATTGAAATAACTAGTGAAGATGAATTTGCTTGAAACGATATCATGTATGGAAATTAAACAGTAGATGGTATTGTTTTCTAAATACAAAGACAGGGGGATGTTGTGCGATCTTTCAAATTTTAGCTCTGGTAAGGGAGGGGATCGTGTGACATGGTTTTTCATTATTTTTTCTTGTATCTCCTTGATGCAAAACCTGACTGAATTGTTCATTTAATTTTACTACTGTAATTTATTTTTGCGACATGGCAACATTTTGTTTTATAGTTTTTATTTCTAAAAGGAAAAGTTGAAAATATTCTAAAAAGTTTTTAGGATTTCTTTTTTCTAAATAAATGTTTTGTTTTGTTTGTTGAAGAGGATCTTTTTTAAATTCTTCAATTAAATGGTAACATCTGGTAGATGTTACAGAGAATTAAGCAATCTTTATTGACTGTTTGAAATCAAGCAAGTTAGTTATTGCTGTTGCAACATTTTATTTACTGGTGTCCATGACAGGACATTTGTTTGAAAGAAAGTAAGATTAATTGCTTATGTGAATCAAAAATGTTGTTAAAGACTTTGAGAGTTAAAAAGAAAAATGAAAAATCCAACTTTTACTGCAGTCGCTGACAAGGAGGAAATTGAAGTCAAGAATAAGGACTTGCATCTTATTAACTGTCAGGTTTTGTTAAATCAGTTAAACAATAGATTTAATAGGCTGAATCTGACTGAAGAGAAGATTTTGGAATTACTAAACAAAAATTAATATGAAACTGAATTCAATTCAGTTGAAGCCAATAGAGACTTGTATTTAAGTTTGAAAGTTAAGCTAGAGTATAAAATAAAAGAACATAAGTCAGAAGTTGTCGATCAAGTTTTAGCTTTGCCCTCGAATGTAGAGTCTGCAGAGAAGAATAGCAATTTAATACAGAAATCTCCCACTCTGGACAAGCCACCTTTCGGCTTTGAGCTATGAATGTTCAAGGAATTTAATACAAGTAAAATTCATACCAGACATCGTAGACAAATTCACAATGTTTCCTATTGGTCTGAATGCCGATATAAAAAAAACATTCTTTCAGCTGAGTATTGCTTGGAAAGATAGAGATTATTTGCATTTCTTTTACCTATGCTATGAGATAATAGAAATTTATAGTTGTTTTCAGAGTATCCTGTTCCCCCACACACCTTTTAGATAATTCTTCAACTGATTTGAATAAAGTTGCTCTTAAGCTAAGAAATTATTTTATGTTGATAACTGGAGTAAATAATGTAAGAGAAGAAGAGAATTTTATTGAACAAGCTAAAATGATCATATATAATAAAGGCAGTTTTAACTTACGTGACTGGGAAAGCAGTGTTACTTATAAATTTACATTTAAACATTCTAGGGATACATCTGTGTTAGGAATGGTATGGAACTTAAATAATGATACACTGAAATGTAATATTACTGTAAATATGTTAACATGTGATGTTAAAGTAACTAAGAGATTGATTTTATCTATTTGATCCAATTGGTATACTTGCTCCAACTAAAGGACTACCAAAGTTAATTTTGCAAGAAACATGGAAACAACAAAATCATTGGGATAATATGTTGCCTAAGGATATTTTAAATAAATTCTGTTTATGGCTAATTGATGTGCATTTGTTAAAAGATATGGCACTTTCTCATTATGTAGGCTCAAATGCAACACTTGACTTGCATGTTTTTCGTCAATGTTTGTAAGAATGCTTATGCGGCATGTATTTTCACTCAAACTCATGATTCTTTGGGAATTAAGTTGATTCTTTAAAGAGTGAAAACTTGTGTAGATTCAGATTGGAGTTAATGTGGTGTTGAATAAGAGCCAGGTAGTTTTTTCCATCTGAAATGTAATTAATGCTTTTAATGTGGAAGTTACATTTTGGAGTGATTCTACAGTTGCATTGTGCTGGATAAAAATAACATAGGGAATGGTCTAATTTTGTTGCTAGTCAGGTTAGAGAAATCTGGCATCTGACACAATCAGAATCATGGAGACATATCCCCAGTCAGATGAACCTGGCTGATATACTATCCCGATGTTGTTCACTGTCGCAAATATAGCATCTTGTCAGATGCTACATTTTGAGTGGTTTAATGGACCTTTATGGCTTAAACAAACTTCAGAATCATGGCCTGTAAATGAAATTTTTGGGGAACCTAATTAAGTTAATGATGAAAAGAAACGGTTTAACTAACAAATATTATTATGTGAGAATTGTCTGATCCTTTTAATGTCGGAAGAATTTCAAATTGTGATCAAATGATTCATGTTTTCTATTGGGTTTTACATTTTATTAACAATTGTAGGAGCACTCCGAATTTGTAAAAAGATCTTTCTGTTGATGAAATTGTAGTAAATTCTGAAAAGTGTTTGATTAGATTCATTCAGAATTCTTATTTAAAGACTATTAATTAGCTAGATATATATTTATTGGCAATGAGAGCATTAATAGAGTGAAGACCAAAATAACTGAATGTAAGGACAATATTGATTTTTTCAGACCTATTTGACTACCTGATAAATGTATTTACTGAATATTAACTAAATCAGTGCATAGAAAACTGTCATGCTGGACTTCATATGATCTGATTATTGAGACAAAGGATCTGGATAACTAAACAATGTAAGACTATACATAAAGTGTTGAATAAATGTGTGAAATGTAAAAGGTATAAGTCAAAACCAATCAATGTCATGTGATTCCATACCTCTACCAGTTGACTGCATAGAAAACTGTTCTGTATTCACAGTTGTAAGGACTAATTTTAGGGGACCTATATTTCTAAAAGATGGTGAAAAGGTTTGGATTGTTCTGTTCACCTGTGCAGTGTACAGGGCTATCCATTTAGAACTTGTCTCCTTATTAACAGAACCTTTTCTTTTAACTCTAAGGTAGTTTACAGCTAGGAGATGTAGGCCCGAAATAATTTATTCGGACAAGGGAAGTAATTTCAGAGGTGCGTTTAATGAACGTTTAAAATTAGACTGTAAAGTGATACTTAAGGAAATAAATACAAAAAGTATATTCTTGAAATTTAACCCTCTTACCACTTCTTGGTGGGGAGATTAGTAGGAAAGATTAGTGAGTCATAAAGGTGCTTCTTAGATGCACATTGTGGAAATCTGTGTTATCTTATGAAGAACTTCAAACTATAATTCATTTTGAGTTAACTATAAAACATTGCAGTTGTCACTTCTCGGCCTTTAATATATGTATCGGAAAAATCTCAAGATTTAATTCCACTAAGCCCTTAAATGTTCTTAAAATAAGATTGTTATTCTGACGTGACCAATATAGTCAGGGTTGACTCACAACACTTAGAAAAAAGGATTAGTACTGTGCAAAGCTTTTTAGGGATTTATGAAGTCGTTTCAGAAAAGAATATTTAGGACAGTTAGTAATGAAACATACTCAAAGTAAAATTACCAGAAAACCTGAAACTAAGGAAGTTGAATTACTTAAATATAAATATGTATAATACCAAAATCAAGTTTTTATGTACTTTATGATTTATATACTCTATTACATCCAATTTTTTAAGCAATATTATGATGGCTTACTTTCCTGAAATAATTTTTTTTCTTCTTCTAATAATAATAATAATAATAATACCATGCGTAAAAAATCACAGCTAAACTTCTAAACAAACATCCATTTAAAATTGTATTTTAGAAGTTCTAGAAATCAATAAAAATTGAAATGCAATAATACCTTTAGTTTTAGATGGAAGAACTGAGGAGGGATTTGAATAATTTTTTTTAGGTTGTATTTTCCCAAACATACTATCAATTAGATTGTCTGGATTTATAGTTGATTTTTTGCCAGAAATTGTAAATTGCTTGAGCCTCTCTTGTTGTAGTTGAAAGTTTCTCTCTTTTTCCAATTTCCGCTGCTCTTCTAACAACTTTGCAGGGTCTGCTGTAGCAGGACTAGAAAAGAATGAATACTGGTTATATACGGTTCAGGAATGCCAGATAATCAATCTCTTGAACAGTTAATAAAATATTAAATTAAGTTATTAAAATTTTAATAAAAACTAATAAGCCTGTTAACTATACCAAGGCATAAAATTTCTGATCACCAGGTTGCCATTAACAACTAGAATTTTGAGGCTAGTGACTAGCAGTCATTTTTGAATCTCAAAGCAACATTTTACTCACTCTCACCCAAAATTTCTAATCACAACCCCACATATTCCTTTTTTTCTCACCCTTTGATGCCATAATCTACCTAATGGTTATTTAAACATATGAAATTCTATCTTTAAACATACAGTCAAACTCGGTTAATACAATAAGCAAGGGAATTATAAAAGTCCTCATAATACCCATGAAGATAATAAATATCTTATAAAACACACACATAAATAAATAGTACTTTTATGTTAGCTGGACGTCAGTGATAACTCACCAAATCTTGTTTCAGTTGGCATCATTTGAAGTGCAACCCTTTCCCTTATATAATGTAAGTTTTACGATCCTTCATTATGAAATAAAATTTTTCCAGTTTATGTTATGTCTTATTTTAACATTTTTGTTATTGACTAAACCTAATCATTAATAGTCCTGATTACGTGAGATTTTGTTATTTGTATTGGTATGTTTGTGCTTTAGTATTTTATCATGATTATATTTTAGTTATTTTTAAGATATTATATTGCAATGTTAAAATATTGGCTATTTGTTAATAGCTAATGTTAGAAGATTGGCGAGATTAAAAAAATTTTGGCAATCACAGGTGCCCAGCTAACATAAAAATACCAAATAAACTAATCATAGTTATTAATTACTTTAATTATTCCAATGCAACATAATATCATAAAGTTTTGAGGAAAAAAAAATCAGAAAACATTGCAATTGTCACCACAATTTTTAAGCTATTGCTTTCACTTATCCTTTTTATATTAACAGTGCAATAATAGACATGAAACGACTGATCAACTTAGCCCAGAGTCTGGATTTAAAGAACTAAATAAAGGTTTTCTTTTGTACTTTCTTTCCATGGCTCAAATGTAAATCTTATACAGTGGTGATATTTGAAATGTCCTTATCTCTCCCTTCTTTATTTTACTCTTTCAAAACTTCAGGACATCCTTTTACTTTTTTTTTTTTTTTTTTTGGGTCACCTTGAAGGTTGAAATTCTGTATTGTAATACTGATAAACTACTACATTTTGACAGATAGTCTTAAAGTAGAGATATTACTTCTGAGAGAGAACAGCATTCGAAAAGAAAGGGACTTTTTTTCCTAATTCAACATTACTTTTCACCAAAAAACAAATTGAGATGAACATGTAATTTGCTCATATTAGCCATGATCCTGCTTTTTTAGCTCATGAAAATCTTACTATAGTTTAAATGATGAACCATCCATAATGTGCAAATTGCTCTTATTAACTGTGTCTTCATTTTAGCAGTGCTTGTATTAAACGAGTTTGACTGTATCATGGCAAAAGGGTTTCTAACGAAATGCTAGTTTAAATCCAGTTTTATATTTCTTTGACTTTCCACAATAGAGTTCACATAATATTTATTATATATATATGTAATGCTGCTATATGTCAGTGTCTGCATGTTTATCATCTTTATATCCATGATAGGATTAAAAGTTTTATAACTTTTTACGAGTCATAGATATAACTTGAATAACTTTTATTAACACATAATGGTTGGTTATAGATAAAGGTAATGGATAATGGTAATAAAAATAGATATAATAACTTTTTTTATAATTTATATACATCTATAAAAACTATTACGAAAAAGTGAATTGCAGTAAAAAAATAGCAAATGAAAAATAAATTAAAAAGTTCAGAATTACATCTTTAGATGTAAGTAAAGAATTTAACTGATATAAAATTGTAGTGACCAGTATTTTAAAATTTTAGACCAAATTTTGTGCTTTGAACCATACATAGACCATCAAAAAGATGCTTCTGAAACAAACACACACACAAAAAAAAAAAAAAAAAAAGAATAGAAGTTATTTACACAATTAACTACTATTGTAACTTATGAAGCAAACCTTCAATATACAAGTAAAAAATATTATTAAAAATCTTACAAATAGATGCAGATTATAAAACATCCATATGAATGAGTAAAATATTTATATTTACAAATGAAAAGTAAGATTTTTTTTTTTTTTTTTTTTTTTTTTCCCCAGCAATTTACTATAACGATTCATTCAATTCAATTAGAGGTATATCATCTGTTAATCTCATTTATAATCTTTGATTACATAAACAGGGATCTGTTTAGAAAGAATTTGAGTCTTTTAAAAGACCCTTTAATTTTTTTTTTTTTTTTTTTTTGCTTAAAAAAGAAGTAGACCATCAAAAAGATGCTTCTGAAACAAACATACAAAAAAGAATAGAACTTATTCACACGACTAACTACTGTAACTTATGAAGCAAATCCTCAATATACAAGTAAAAAATATTATTCATAATCTTACAAATAGATGCAGATTATAAAACATCCATATGATGGGTAAAATATTTATATTTACCAAATAAAAATTAAGTGTTATTTTGATTTTTTTTTTCAGCAATTTACTATAACTATTCATTCAGTTTAATTAGAAGAATATAATATTTTAATTTCATTTATAATCTTTGATTACATAATCTTGGATCTGTTTAGAAAGAATTTGGATCTTTTAAAGGACCCTTTACAATTTTTTTTTTTTTTTTTTTTTTTTTTACTTAAAAGAGGACCATCACAAAATACTTTGCCTTAAAAAAGGATCCTTCACAAACATTCAAAAATGGACTCTTCACACATTAATCATTTCAAAATAAAATTAGACCTGCAACAAAAGACAAAATAGCTGGAATTATCGAAGAACATATTTCTAGCTATATATAAGGTGTAAACATATATACATGTACTAAATTTTTACATAGAAATTTAATGCACTATGTATATTTATTCACAAAAACAGGACATTGTTAAAGTTCAATTGTCTAAATAAGAATCTGAATATAGCACTAAATTGAGGTTCACAGAATTATGATTAGATTTTTCACAAGTGCAAAAAAGCGTCCACAATTTTTACAAAAACAGGACCCCGTGAGAAAAGTCTGGACAGACATCTGATAAAATTAAAGATTCATAAAATTTCTTTTTTTGACTGGCGATTCTTAAAAAAAGTTCTGAAATCAACTTATGAAGTTCTACTGTTCCACCATTAGTAAACAAAGTACTTTACAATTATTATGCTTGGAACAGAATTTATTCAAAATACAAATTTCTTTAAAAATATCACACAACTCATTTTTTTCCCAAAAAAATGAAAAAATACACATTTGAAGATACAAGACATTTTTGAAAACTTGCTTGATTCTGATTCAGATAATGCTGCTAATGTTGATTTTCAGCATAATACAGACAATGATGGGTTTAATTGCAGGATTTATAATATGTTTCTGCATTTTAATAAGGCAAAAAATTCTATTAAAAAATTGTGGTAAAAGTGTATGAACCCTGCATTAATTAATAAACTCCTATTATCAATAATCTTTTCATAATTTTAGTTTCAGTAGATTCCGAAATAGGAGGTGGGGGGGGGGGGGCATTTTTCCAGTATACTTTCGACGATAGCTCTGAAAATATAATATCTAAAATTAAAAAATATATTTTTGAGTTTGATGTTACGAGATCTTTCAAATGATACCTTACACCAGGCCATTCCAACCTTTCAGCTATTAGGGGTGCATCTCAGCTGTTGGTAAACAAGGAAGGGCACCATTATTTATATGACTGGAAACATACAATATTATCTTACTCTGATAGTGTTAAGAACACACACGTGTCTTTTGCGTTGCACATACAGAAGAGTGAGCCGAAACACGTCAATAATCTAACAAAAGTTATTTGACTATTTATATATTTTTTATTTTACACCTTTTAGCAATTAAAAAAGTATATTATTACAAGACATTTTTATATTTAAAAAAAGCTAGTAACATGAAGCATTCGAAAGGCACACGCACGTCTTGTACGATACGCATACATCTCATAGTGATAGTCATGCCCATTTAAATATAGACTGCAGAAAAAAATATAAAATCATATTAAATTTAGAATTTTCTCATCTGAAAAACTTTGCTAGGATAAAGAATCAAAAACTGTGGTGTTGCCTACGTTGTAAAAAGAATGTAAACATCAATGATTTACATTTTTAAAAAAATGAACCATTTTTTAAAAATTGATTTTATATTTAAAAAAAGCTAATCACAGAAAACATTCTGAAGGGCGCCATGGCGCCCGCGAGCGCTGGGTTGGACAGCCCTGCCTTACACAATATATAAAAAGAAAGGGTTTTTTTAGGTGACTTAATTAATATCTCGGCTAATTACCAACAATTTTTTTCAAAAATCATTACTAAATATCCTTCTATGATTCTGCATCGATAAATAGCTCGAACACCCATCAACTCCCCTACCGACCGCCCGTAAAGTAAAGTTTTGCGTTACAGAAAAATGAGTTTTTCTCAAAAACTATGCTACCTAAAAAAATCGCTATAGTTTTCATGCAAGGTTTAAATAAATTCCTACTACAGCTAATTTTTTCGCAATTTTAATTTCTGTTGATTCAGAAATAGAAGGGTAGGGGGAGAGAAGGGAAGACATATTTTTGCAGTACATTTTCTACGATATATCTAAAAATATAATACCTAAAATTTAAAAAAATATAGTTTTGAGTTATACATTGATATAGTATGATATATGAGTTATACATTGATATTACGACATGATATACAAAAATTAAGTTTTTTTTTTTTTTAAGTGACTTAATTAGCACCCTAAATTTTTCCTAAACATATTTATGAATGGCTAATAATCTGAAAATATGTGCCTAAAAAGGCTTTATAACTTTCCCAAGTTTGAACTTTCCACGTCCCATAGTTTACGAGAAAAAAGGCCGTGACAGACACAGAAGTGATCTTATAATGGTTCCGTTTTTACATTTTAAGTACGGTACCCTAAAAAAAATCCATTAATTAAACTTTCAAGGTGTCTGCTCTGTTATTTTTCATTTACAGAAAACAAATTAGCTGTAGACAAAAATATTTTTATCATAATTACATCTTAACAAGTATCTCAGATGAAGATATATGAAAGGTATTTTAGAGTCAAACTGCGGAAAAATGCTTAAACAGAGCTGTGTTTAAAAAGCACTTTTACAAAAAAATTCCATAGGCATCAACAAACTCAATAATATCAAAATCAAATTGAAACGGTTATTTATTTTAACTTTACCTTATTCCAGTAGATACAGGTGCAACTGGAACAAACATTCTAGGCATATTAGCTGGAACAGCAGATACATAAGGAACTCTGTTTGGTACATTCTAAAAAAGTAAATAATCATAATTGCATAATTTTGCATTACATTACACAGTATAGAAAAAATTAAACAAAATACTTTTTACATATGTTTTAGAAAAGAAAATGATCGCCTTATAAAATTTTAAGGTACTTTTGTGTTGTCCGTGCCTGGAAGATATTTCATACCAACAACAGCACTGGATAATATTAATTACAGTAACCTTCTCTTCTTTTTTTTTTCAACTTTCTACATTGTAACTGCACTGTTAATCCAAGAGTCGATCCCGACAAAATTTGGGTCCCTTCAAAAAAATTTATTTAATAAAACAGGCTCCTTCACAAAATTCCTTTTAATAAAATAGGCCCTTTCACAAAATTCTATTCCATAAAACTTACTATTTATTAATTATTTATTATTTTGTGACATTTTAAAATGTGTAATTTGTGAACAAACAAGTTCACCAGAGAGGAAAACTTCAACAAAAAGATTTTAAAAAGTTTTAGTTAATAAATGCTTGGTTCAAATTTGAGTAACTGGATTTCAACTTTCGTTACAAAATGTTATTTTTCACAAAAATATAACAAATTTCACAAAAATAACCTTTATTTTTCACAAAAAGGGCCTCAAGAAAAAAAACCTGCATCGACCCCTGATACTTGGCACATTCAACTGCAGAAACATTTTTGCATAACTATATAATATGATATTCTATAAATATATACAAGTATATTATGTATTTTCATAGACATTAGGTGTACAGTATGCAGAATAACATCTTACTAGAAATAAAACTACCATCATAAATATTTTTTTACCACTGAAAACCATCAACCTAACTTTTAGTATAATATATGTGCACTAAATTACTCTTTTGTATTACAGTATGGGACAGTTTATCTGGGAACCAGCTATCCAGAATGAGATTTCCAATTGACTAATTTCAGAAACCTCCCAGAAGAAAAGTATCATACAGTGCCAGTTTAACATATGTATTGCTAGATACATTTACCACATGCATGTTATAACTTGATGCAAACATCTAGGATTTGAAATGAAAGCATATTTAGTTAGATATTGGGCATTTTGATTTTGATGCGGAATTATTGTTTCCAAGGGATTTCCATAAATTGCCTTCTTTCAAACTCTTGATTAATCCTTGACGAGCAGGGAAGACGGAGCTATGCTCGGTCAAAATTAGCTTTGAGTTCAAATATCATGGCCCATGACCAAAATGACCCTCTAATCAAAATTTCTCAAACATGTGAACAAGCCCAAAAGTCTTCTTGTGTTCGAAACCCGTAGGATGTAAAATTTAGTCAAAATAGTCTGAGCCGTTTTTTAGATAAAATTGGCTTAACCCAGAGTGACCCATGAATGGGATTTTCTCGAGCATGTGACCTAGCCCAATGATTTTCTTGTGCCCAAAAACCATAGGATACAAAAGTTAGTTCAAATTGTCTGAGCCGTTTTTAAGATAAAAATAGCTTGACCCATAATGACCCATGACCAAAATGACCCACTAATCGAAATTTCTTGAACATGTGACCTAGCCCAACAGTCTTCTCGAAAATGGTGGGATACAAAATTTAGTCAAATTCATCTGAACTGTTTTTTAGATACAATTAGTTTGACCCTGACCCATGGTGACCCAAAATGACCCATTAATCGAATTTTCTCGAACATGTGACCTAGCCCAATGGTTTTCTGGTGCCCCAAAACAGCAGGATACAAAATTTCGTCAAAATCGTTAGAGCCGTTTTTAAGATAAAATTTGCATATATATACAATCGGACCTTGATATCTCGAAATCCTTGATATTTCGAAAAAAGAAATTTTCCCTGCTTTTTTATCAATATTCTTACATATTTTCCATAGTTATCTCAAAATATATTTTTCAAAACTCTTGATCTATCAAAACTTTTTCCACAGAAATTAATTTTATTTTTTACCTTTGACTATTATCTGCTGCAGAAACAGTTTGATCTAAATGCCGGTGTAACATTATTTTATCTCTTTGTGTTCCCCCTTATACAAAGACTTAAACGATAAGAATGGAAGGCTTTATAAACCGCAACTAACAAAACTACACTGGAAAGTACGCTGAAAGGAGCGATCCAGTCACACGCTTGCTGCATTGCATCCGCCAAATTATTTTGTGGTAAACCTAAAATAACGCAAAAGGAGGGGGAGGATATATCCTTGTCACTGGATAGAAGGAACATTCCTCGCGCTTTTCATCTGTTTTGAAACAGGTGCACTTTTTTGATGCTAAGGGATTTGTTTCTTTCTGCATTTCTTAACCGATCAGCAAACACATGTTCTTAAACATTCGTAGATTCATTTATCCAATTTCTGGAAAATGGCTGATGAAAAGCGTAAATTAAACGTGCTATCGATTGAAGATAAAATTTAATCTTGAGATTTGTGGATGAAAACAAGCTAAAAAAGAAACTTGAAATTGCTGCTTATTTTAAAATCCCTTTCAGCACTCTTTCAACAATAATAAAAAACCATGAAACAATCAAAAAAACTATGATGGTGGAAATAGGAAAAAATTAAAAATCGGAATTCAGCCTATCCTGAAGTTGAAGAATGTGTTCGGAAATGGTTTGTTCAATGCCGTGATCAAAGCATTCCTTTGAGTGGATTGGTGTTACAGCAAAATGCAGAGGATTTTGCAAAAAACTCGATGTGAACAGTGAATTTAAAGCAAGCAACGGTTGGCTGGAAAATTTCAAAAAAAGGCATAACATCGTTTTTCGGAAACTTTGCGGTGAAAGTGCATCGGTTGATGTAACTACCTGTGAAGGGTAGCTTACATAACTTCCTTCTTAAAGTTACTACAAAGCAGATGATATTTTTAATGTAGACGAAACTGGATTATTCTACCAATATTTGCCCAACAAAACGGCTGTGTTTAAAGGTGAAGAATGCCAAGGTGGCAAACAGAGTTAGAGATCTGCACGGGCCGGGCCAAGGCCCGAACCCCGTACTTGGCGCGGCCCGCGGGCCGGGCTCGGGCCTATTTTTCTTCACAGCACTCGGGCCGGGCCGGGCCCGGGCCATATTTTTTTCTGAAGGCTCGGGCCGGGCCTTACTTTTTTCCTGAAGAATAAGGCTGTGCCTTAAATTATTTTTTCCGTACAGAGCCGGGACTGGTTTCATTTTTCCTAGTCTTCACGCCTCAAAATTTTTAGTCCTGGTTTTGACCCGTATGAAAATCATTGTCTCGGCGTGCCTGGTCCGTTCGAAGGTCAGTAAAATAAGATCTGGCATAAAAATTTTTGCAAAACATGCATACATTTTTAAATCACCATTATTTTATAATTAAACATTAAAATTTATTCTTTTTAAAGAATAGTAGATTTATACACTTATTAAAATATGGCTAAATTAAAATATAGTAAAACGTGTAAAAAAGAACCTGCTTATGATGGAATCCTGTCTTAAATTGAAAAATGTGTTGATCCATTAAAAATGAATATACTAATACGTAAGAAAAGAATATAATAACACATTTACACCTGATAAAAAGGCAAATTGTCTATAACTCATTTTTTTCTTCCCTATGCAATTCCATCTTAGAAGATTTTACTGTATAGCATTTTTCTGATTTTGAACACTTCAATAAATGGAATATGGATTAACAATATTGATGATAAATTAAACACATACATACAACAAATAGAGATTTATTTAAAAAATACACATTCCAGTTTGCGGCACCTCTATAAAAATGTAGATTATAAACATGAAAAAAGAAAGGCTAAGATAAGAATTTTTGGTTAGATCTCCTCCTACGAGGCAAATTTTTAACCAAATCGACGTAAAAATTATGTTTTGTAGAAATTTACTCGGGCCGGGCTCGGGCCGAACTTTTAATTTTTGTATCGGGCCGGGCCGGGCCAAATTTGTTTTTGTATGGGTCGGGCTGGGCCCGGGCCTGGAAATTTCGGCCCGTGCAGACCTCTAAACAGAGTAAGCTTCGCGTAACTGTGTTTTTGGCAGCAAATCAAAGCGGTAAAGAAAAGCTTTCTCCCCTTATGATAGGAAGATCTAATAAACCAAGGTGCTTTGCTAAAATTAAGTCATTTCCAATGATCTACAGGTCAAATATAAAAGCTTGGATGACAAGCGCAATTTTTACTGATTGGCTCATAGAAATCGATAAAAAAATGGCTAAAAGTAAAAGACGCATTCTCCTCTTCATAAATAATTGTAAAGCTCACTCTAATCTTCCAACGCTAAAAAATATCACTATTAAATTTTTGCCGCCAAACACGACTTCAAAGTTACAACCACTCGACCAGAGGATAATCCGTAGCTTCAAGGTTGGTTATCGAGAGCAAATTGTGAGAAGACTCCAGGATAACATTGGTAAAGGTAAACCTTCTAACACACCTAATCAACATCTTACAGTCAATGCGAATGGCTGACTATGCATGTTACAGAAACAACGATAAGAAATTGTTTCATCAAAGCAGGATTTTTAGAAAATGTAAATTCCAGTGAAACAGAGGAAGTTGATACCATTAAGCAAGTAACTGAAGAGGGAAAACTGAATCTAGAACAGTAGGAATCAATACAAAAGACATATCACACTGAAATTTCATTTGACGAATTTTTTAATGTAGACAATGAGCTTGAAGTGTACAGCACGATGACAGATGAAGAGATTGTTTCTAGCATTAATGCAGAAGTTTCTGATGAAGAAATCGAAGAACTACTCGATCAACAAGAATTGGATACTGTATTAATCAAAACATGTATGTGTATAATACAATTTTGAAATTATATTAAAACATTGAAAATAGTAATTTTTTAATTATTAGTAGATTGTATACATATAGTTTTTAATGAATCTTATTTATTATAGAAAAACACAATTTTTAGGATTTAGATTTTTTAATTTTGTCAAAACCTTGATAACTCGAAACCTCTGTATCTCAAATTTTTTCTCTTTCCCAGAGATTCGAGATTATACTGTATATTAGAGATCTGCACGGGCCGGGCCAAGGCCCGAAGCCCGTACTCGGCCCGGCCCGCGGGCCGGGCTCGGGCCTATTTTTGTTCACGGCACTCGGGCCGGGCCGGGCCCGGGCCATATTTTTTTCTGAATACTCGGGCTGGGCCGGGCCGAGTGATTACTCTTTACGGGCCGGGCCGGGCCTTACTTTTTTCTTGAAGTATAAGGCCGTGCCTTAAATTATTTTTTCCGTACGGAGCCGGGACTGGTTTATTTTTCCTAGTCTTCACGCCTCAAAATTTTTAGTCCTGGTTTTGATCCGTATGAAAGTCATTATCTCGACGTGCCTGGTCCTGTCGAAGGTCAGTAAAATAAGATCTGGCATAAAAATCATTGCAAAACATGCATACATTTTTAAATCGCCATTATTTTATAATTAAACATTAAAATTTATTCTTTTTAAAGAATAGTAGATTTATACACTTATTAAAATATGGCTAAATTAAAATATAGTAAAACGTGTGAAAAAGAACCTGCTTATGACGGAATCCTGTCTTAAATTGAAAAATATGTTGATCCATTAAAAATGAATATACTAATACGTAAGAAAAGAATATATAATACATTTACACCTGATAAGAAGGCAAATTGTCTATAACTCATTTTTTTTCTTCCCTATGCAATTCCATTTTAGAAGATTTTACTGCATAGCATTTTTCTGATTTTTAACACTTCAATAAATGGAATATGGATTAACAATATTGATGATAACTTAAACACATACATACAACAAATAGAGATTTATTAAAAAAATAAACATTCCAGCTTGCGGCACCTCGATAAAAATGAAGATTATAAACATGAAAAAAAAAAGGCTAAGATAGAAATTTTTCGTTAGATCTCCTCCTACGAGGCAAATTTTTAACCAAATCGACGTAAAAATTATGTTTTGTAGAAATTTACTCGGGCCGGGATTTTAACTTTTTTTCGGGCCGGGCCGGGCTCGGGCCGAACTTTTAACTTTTAAATCGGGCCGGGCCGGGCCAATATTTTTTTTGTTCGGGCCGGGCCGGGCTCAGGCCGAACTTTTAATTTTTGTATCGGGCCGGGCCGGGCCAAATTTTTTTTTGTATGGGTCGGGCCGGGCTCGGGCCTGGAAACTTCGGCCCGTGCAGACCTCTACTGTATATAACCACACACACACAAGATTTGCTCGTATTAGAATATATGATTTTGGTTGGATCTGATTCTTCATCTGATTAATCTAATAATGAATTAAAAATCACAAACAATGAGGCAGCCACATATATTCTAAGTTTCTGAAGAATATTTTATAATTGGATGTGTTTGAATTATCATCTGCAGTAAATAGAAATAAAAATAAAAACACTTCAGAAGGATAAATTTTTCTTTTGTTTTTTATTCATCCTCATTCTTATAATAGATTGTTAGTTCAAAATATTTTTTCCCCTCAGCCAGCTGCTGATTCTGATTACATAATACAAGCACAGAAGAATTGTTTATTTTAGCAATGTATATTATACAATGTATTTATATAATCTTACACATCCTCGAGAAAAAGGCAAACATAGTATCGAGACCATGTTTTGCTTAAGTATTTCTATGCCGATTGTTCAACTTATGGAAATATACACATAATCATATCTATTCTTCATTATTTTCTCTAAAACCTTCAAAAGCTATCCAATTATAATGTTTTAAGGTCTAAATAAAAAATAATGGATAACCAGCTATTGTAAACAACAGATTAAAAGACATAAAGAAACAAATACTGTTTCCATTCAAAACCACACTCTTTGAACATTTCATTAAAATAATACGTGAAAAATGGAGTTAATTGACGATTCAAGCGCTCGAATACACCATCTGGTGGAAAAAAAATATAACTTCTCGCTTCAGGAAAGTCCCGTGCAAGCTCATTGCATTACATGTATTTTTGATTTGTTCATAATGATTATTTTTTGCACAATTTCAGATTTCATGTGATATTGGTCATTGGTGTTCTGTGTTTACATGACAAGGTAAAAAATATCTGAATTTGAATATCTAACACTTTCAAACACGGTTACAATAAATAATGATTTCAATGGCACTTTAACATTAGTTAAAGGGACAATTTTCCTGAGAACAGATTTGTTACACTCATGCACCGATGTTTGGAGATTTTTTGATTTTTGTGCTTTCCAAAATTTCAACACCAATGAATTTTTTAGTGAGTTCTTCGGCTATTAACTTCTGCCACAAGGACAATGCGAAATTACCACTTTTAATAAATTTTGAAATTTTATTTGAATATATATAATTGATATACTTCATATAAAAATGCTTGGGAAGAGTTCCATATCCTGTGCTGGTTGGCACAATTGGCAAAAAAATCCAAAATGGCGCCAAAAGCGTGTGACATCACATAGATAAAGTCCATTCCAATAGTTAAAAAAGCAACTCTAAAGGCTGAAGATCACAACAACCACATCAAACATTTATCGGTAAAAGTAACTCGAAAAAAAAAAACAGCACAGCATACGGAACTCTTCCCAAATGCTCTTTGGCGTTGTTAGGGGGCAATCTAAAAATAACTATTAAGAGTTTTCAATAATAATTTTTAAAAAAAATGGTTTTAACATATATTCTCTATCCCAGGTTGGATGCCCTATTATACTTAAAAAACCAAATAAATGTTATACAATAAAATAAAACACAATTTAAATAGCAGACATGAAATTGTAAATGACTCTCAGCATTGCTGTAAACATTTCATTTTTGGAAAAAAGACGAAGTCGATGAGATAGGATTGTAAATAAAGAGTTACAGTGCCACACAGTCTTTTATTATGCCATTTTGTGATGCCCCATAATCTCTTAACAGACTGGGTATGACATCCAGTGTTAGGGTAAACAAATTTACATTTGTGATCTATTGTGATAGCAAAATATCACAAAAAAAACTTCTTTTATGCATAATTCTATTGCCCTGAAATAATTTTATTGCAGCTTCCTCATCATCAGGCAACTGCCAAATGGCATAAATCCATCTCAACGTCAGTAAAAAAAGAAGTTATAACTTAAAAAAACATTTTTGATAAAAAAAAAAAAAAATAGCAAATTAAGATGTTTTGCACGGATATGATTAAATAATAGTAATAAAGATTTACGCAAAAAATAGTGAGATAGTATGTTTGGCGTAGTTTGCAATAAAAATCCTTTGCAAAGTCAAGGTGGATATAAACAGCACATTAACCCCTTGGGGACGAGCGACATGTATACATGACACAAACGATGCTCAGAATCCTCGATTACTCCCACCAGTAACTTTTTATTATAAACTTTGCCTTATTTAATGACAGCATTTCTGCGATTCAACTAGTCGAAAATTTCTGTTTTCAGAAACCGGTGGTAAAAGATTAAAAATTCTGTAAAGGACGCTCGTCGCGAAGGGGTTAACATACAGTTAGTACATATGGTATTGTATAACGGAAAGGTACAGAAATTTTAACAAAAGTTTATTGCTTAGCACTTTAAAATGTTTTTCAAAAATGGCCATTAGTTTAAAAAAGTAGCCACTAATAAAATTTATACTAATGACAATTGGCTATTAATGAAACTTCCCAGTTTTGCACTTTAGTGACTACAAACATTTACATTTGCTGAAGTAAGTAAGTTTGTATGACAATTACGTGCCAAGATAATGGAGTTATCCACCCATTTAAACTCATTTTGGTCTGTTCAAACTTAGATTAAACTTATACAATACAAAAATTTTAAAATATCACATGCAATTATAACACATTATTTTTTTTTTCATAATATTTTTATACATTTATCATTATAATGCAGCAGTGTAACTACTGTTATAGAAATGCATAAAAATTAAAATAATATATTATTAAAATAAGTATTGAGAGACCAAATACATTTGTTTTATTGTCGTAATTTCTTTAGCTGCAAAAAACATTTTTTCTAAAGCTATGAAAAGAGATCAGTCATTAGTAAATAAAAATAAATGTGTGGGATTTTAAATTGATATTTATTCAGGCTAATTTTTTGAAGTTTTAATAAATTATTCAAATTTAAACTTTCATATTACAATTATAACTGTCTAACAAGGTATGAAATTCCTTTGGTTCAGTATAAAAGTTACTAAATTAAGATAAATCTATCAATTAAAAAATCAACTTACAGTAATAGATTGAGAATAAACTATGGGTTGAGCTAAATATTGTTGAGGCTGCTGTGATAAAAGGCCATAGGCATTCGGTACTATTGGATAAACAGCTGGTGAGCCAGTTGTGCAAATAGGTGCGACCATTCTCCCAGGTAAGGGTGTCTGGGCAACAGGTATTGAAGGCTGGGCACCAACCGGCTGTCTGAATGTATAAATTTACAAATTTAAGTACATGTATGTAAATATATACAGTAATATAAAACAAATCAAGAAGTAGTAAATGACAAACAGAGAACAGTATTTTACTTCGCTACATTGACATCACATATTTAAGAAAACAAAGCAGAAAATCTTTAATGTAGAACACCACATTACCCTCCATAAAAAATAAATTAGACACAAATAAGAAACATACCGAAATGAATGCGACATTTTTTGATTAGTTCCCGAATCGATAGACTTTTGTGATCATGAGAAAGCGGAAGTCCAGTCGTCACGTGATCATAACATGAGATGAGAACTTCCGAAAACCGACTTGCTAAATATCCGACTGCTCTTTTGATAAAACACGAATCAGAATCGATAAGGCTTTGCCTTCTTCCAGTTTGTTTTGGTTTTATTATTGAAATTTAAATGCCTTTAAAAAAATAATAAAACGTTCTAACGCATAGATTTGCTCTTGAAAAAGACAAAGACAAATATTGAGCTTAGAAATTCGGAAAATTCTGTTTTCTAAGAAGCGATAATAAAAGGAAAGGGTAAAAATAAAGGAACATCTCGCCTCTCAAATTTCAGTCCGTGGTTTCTTGTTTCTTTTGTAACATGCATGCTCAGCTGGCAACGTTTGCAAAAGTGTGTTTTATGAAAAATTTTTCCGTTTTCTTGTGATCTATTATATATTTCCATAATTTGTATTTATGAATAAGTTTTTGCTCTATTTCTCATTATGTGATCTTTCGAACTGGTCGTTTTGTGCTACTTGGAATTGAATTAAATTTGTAGGTAAGTAATTATAATAAGTTTATGTTTCAATATTGTTTGTTTCGAAAATTGAATAATTAATTTTTATAAAAACTGAATATACTTTTTATTTCTAAGATTAAAACCGATTTTCTCTTTAAACTTTATATTTTGATTGTTGTTTTGTGTTTGGTGATATATTTCATATGTTTGACAGTTAAGTGTCAATATTTGACGTATTCTTCCCTTTAATTATGTATCAACAGTATTTATTTTGAATTATTATCAAGGATGAACAATTTATATAATTATTCGAAGATCGTAAGTTTCTCTCTCTCTTTATTTTATTTTATTTTTTTTCGGAATTGCTTTCTGTTTATTATTTGAATTCTACACTGATGGAGGTCAAAAGGATACAGTTCTTTAGAATCGTAAAAATTGGGTTCATTCATTTGCAAGTTTTTTTCTTGTTTTAAATCTCACATAAGCTCAGCCTTCATACATCCAGTGTAATATAGATATATTTCTTTGTGTAATTGCATTTGAATTATGAATTTACAAAGTTATTTCAACAAAATTCTTTTTTTTTAATATGGATCTTTCTCTACTAGCCTGCATATTAGGGCAGACCCAGAAGATTGGGGCTGTGGCAGCAATATGATGTATGGTGAGGTTATTCTTATACATGGTAAATCAGTGTGACAACTTTTAAGAGGTGATAGACCATATTTAAACGAACATGGTTTGTAATAAGGCTCCTATAAAGTGAGCTGATGCATATCTATCTTGTTACCCAAAATAACCACCATATTGTAAGCCAGCTCAGCATTAGTTTACTGTCAGAGCAAGTATTTGCCATCCCTGTCACTCGCCATCCACCACTGCGGTAAGCTAAGACTCCTATAACAGGAGCTGACGCATATCCATTTTTTTTCGCATTATTGGTACGCAGCTCAGCATCAATTTGCCGGAGTTGGGGTTGCCTAAGACTCGATTCTGATTAGCTTGGTTTTTTGACCAGGCTGCAATTCGGGTACCAAATCTGTGAGTATGTGTCAGCCTCTATTATAGGAGTTCTGCGGTAAGCTAACCGGTTTTAGCTTGGTTTTTGGTCCATTGGGTTATTAAATGGTGGTATGGTTCAGCCTGTACTATAGAAGCTCTAGTTTGTAAGAAATCTGGGTCAGAATCCTCTCACTCAGTCATAAATACAAAGTGTCTCACTCCAAGCTGAACACTTTTCATTCATAACTTTAACAGTAAGGATTTTTTACTGATATTTTTAACATACTTTACATGGTGTGAAATGTGATGATATCGCACTATCATTAGGTTAGTGACCCATATGTAGTATGAGCTACATTCCAAATTATGTAGCATTTTGTTTGAAAGCAGATCGTGGATATTTCCTCTTCCTGCAATTCTAGGAAAGTTATTATGTTTCATAGAAAGTAAAATAAATCTGAGAATATCAGTAAAATAATCTTCATTACTGTTTAAGTTACTATTAAAGAAAATAAAGGTCTGAGTTGGAATGAGACACCCTGTATTTTATGAGTGAATAAAAATGGATTACAACACATCTTTCCTATGTAAAAGATGTGTATTGCAGTATGCTGAATCACTGTGTATGCACATGTTTGTAAACTGTTTTTTACAAAATAAGAAATGCGAGCAAGGGTCGATCCAGGCAAAATTTGGGGTCTATTTAGGGTCCCTTCACAAAAATCTATTTAATAAAACATGTCCCCTTCACAAAAATCAATTTAATAAAATGAGCCCCTTCATGAAAATCCATTTGATAAAACAAAATTAATAAGACAAAATATCCACAAAATGTGAGCAAGGGTAGATCCAGGCAAAATTTGGGGCCTATTTATGGTCCTTTCACAAAAATCTATTTAATAAAACATGCCCCTTCACAAAAATCAATTTAATAAAATGAGCCCCTTCATGAAAATCCATTTGATAAAACAAAATTAATAAGACAAAATATCCACAAAATGTGAGCAAGGGTAGATCCAGGCAAAATTTGGGGCCTATTTATGGTCCTTTCACAAAAATCTATTTAATAAAACAGAGCCCTTCACAAAAATCAATTTAATAAAATGAACCGGCAAAATCCTTAAACAAGGGCGACCCCCGATTTGGCGATTTTTTTGACGCGTGGCAACCAACAAATTCCACCCAATCAGAACACGTACTTTTCAGCAGACAAGTCACTATTTACACAGTTCCTAGGCCAATTTCTTTCACAAAGTAAATACTGATTTTATTTCGTTTTACTGCTATTTACAAAGTTTTGAAAAATTTTATACGAGATTTCTCCATTTTTACATACTTTTTAGCAATATTTTCATTCAGATTTTTTAATTTTTACAACTTTTAGCTATTTTTCCTCCGGATTTTTCCATTTTTACAATTTTTTAGCTATTTTTTCCTCCAGATTTTTCCATTTTTACAAATTTTTAGCTGTTTTTTCCTCCAGATTTTTCCATGTTTACAAATTTTTAGCTGTTTTTTCCTCCAGATTTTTCCATGTTTACAAATTTTTAGCTGTTTTTTCCTCCAGATTTTTCCATGTTTACAAATTTTTAGCTGTTTTTTCCTCCAGATTTTTCCATTTTTACAAATTTTTAGCTATTTTTTCCTCCGGATTTTTCCATTTTTACAAATTTTTAGCTATTTTTTTCCTCCAGATTTTTCCATTTTTACAAATTTTTAGCTGTTTTTTCCTCCAGATTTTTCCATTTTTACAAATTTTTAGCTGTTTTTTCCTCCAGATTTTTCCATGTTTACAAATTTTTAGCTGTTTTTTCCTCCAGATTTTTCCATGTTTACAAATTTTTAGCTGTTTTTTCCTCCAGATTTTTCCATGTTTACAAATTTTTAGCTGTTTTTTCCTCCAGATTTTTCCATTTTTACAAATTTTTAGCTATTTTTTCCTCCAGATTTTTCCATTTTTACAAATTTTTAGCTATTTTTTCCTCCAGATTTTTCCATTTTTACAAATTTTTAGCTATTTTTTCCCCCAGATTTTTCCATTTTTACAAATTTTTAGCTATTTTTTCCCCCAGATTTTTCCATTTTTACAAATTTTTAGCTATTTTTTCCCCCAGATTTTTCCATTTTTACAAATTTTTAGCTATTTTTTCCCCCAGATTTTTCCATTTTTACAAATTTTTAGCTATTTTTTCCTCCAGATTTTTCCATTTTTACAAATTTTTAGCTATTTTTTCCTCCAGATTTTTCCATTTTTACAAATTTTTAGCTATTTTTTCCTCCAGATTTTTCCATTTTTACAAATTTTTAGCTATTTTTTCCTCCAGATTTTTCCATTTTTACAAATTTTTAGCTATTTTTTCCTCCAGATTTTTCCATTTTTACAAATTTTTAGCTATTTTTTCCTCCAGATTTTTCCATTTTTACAAATTTTTAGCTATTTTTTCCTCCAGATTTTTCCATTTTTACAAATTTTTAGCTATTTTTTCCCCCAGATTTTTCCATTTTTACAAATTTTTAGCTATTTTTTCCCCCAGATTTTTCCATTTTTACAAATTTTTTGCTATTTTTTCCCCCAGATTTTTTCATTTTTACAAATTTTTAGCTATTTTTTCCTCCAGATTTTTCCATTTTTACAAATTTTTAACTATTCTTTCCTCCCGATTTTTACAAAGAATTCGCAAATTTAACAATCAATTTTTTCCTAACAAATAAAAAATCTCTAAGAAAATACCCCTTAAACTTTGTAAATTGCAACAAAACGAAATAAAAGCAACGTTTACGTCGTGAAAGAAACTCTCATAGAAATTGTGTAAATAATCACTTCTTTGCCACAAAGTACAGATATTATAATTGGAGAAAATCTCTAAATTCCTAATTTTTTAAATACATAAAATTCATTCAAATAGCGGTCAGCAATGACTCACTAGAATGCATGAAACACATTCATGCAGCGATCACTAACTTATGTATGTACGCTTCGCGTACATTAACCGAAAAAAAAAACATCACTGGATGCATGAAACTCGCTGTACAGCAATCTCTAGAATGCATGAAACTCATTCATGCAGCGATCACTAACTTATGTATGTACGCTTCGCGTACATTAACCAAAAAAAAAACATCACTGGATGCATGAAACTCGCTGTACAGCAATCTCTAGAATGCATGAAACTCATTCACGCAGCGATCAATAACTTATGTATGTACGCTTCGCGTACATTAACCAAAAAAAAACATCACTGGATGCATGAAACTCGCTGTACAGCAATCTCTAGAATGCATGAAACTCATTCACGCAGCGATCAATAACTTATGTATGTACGCTTCGCGTACATTAACCGAAAAAAAACATCACTGGATGCATGAAACTCACTCGCTGTACAGCAATCTCTAGAATGTACGAAATTCGTTCACACAGCAATCAATAACTTATGTATGTATCCTGTACACATTATCAAAAACAAAAAAACAACACTCGATGCACGAAACTACCTCTACAGTAATATCTAAAATGCAAGACACACACTTATCAAATAAAATCAATAAAAATTCACTTACTTTTATTTTTCAAATTTACCCTTTTGTTTAAGGCTTCGGTTTGTCATAATCGCTATCGCCGATCACTTCTGATGAGGCAGCAGTATTTATACAAAAATAACCCTTAAACTGATGTATATTGACGATATAAGCAGGCACTTGATGTCAAGCACGCAAGTCAGATGTATCTTCTCAAGAAACAAACAAACAAACCCTTAAACTGCTCACTCAAGAGGACAAAATTCAAATTTACCTCTAAATAATCTATCAAAAACACCTAAAATATCCTAAATTTTCATTAACAACACACTACACACACACTATTTCAAATTCACACTTGCCGCTTCGCCGAATTCTTCATAAAAAACAACACGTCAAAAGATTAAATTCACTTCACTTCGCAAATCCCAGAGTTCAAACAAAAATAAACATGCGATGTGCCGTGATGCAACACTAAAGTCGGCCCAAACAACTTGGGACTTGATTTGAAAACCTCTCACTGTCCAATAAATTCAGCCCTTCTCCCATACACTGTTAAAAATATCGTGAAAAATTACCTCTGTTTATAAAGGCTCTCTATTTTCTGACCAATGAGAATGCTACATGAACGCCCTTGGCGTTCTCATTGGTCAGAAAATAGAGAGCCTTTAAAAACAGAGGTAATTTTTCACAATATTTTTAACAGTGTATGCTTCCTTTTTTGGGCCTAGTAAATTCCGAAATTATCGGTTTCATTCTCAAAGACATTTTTACGGTATAGTGCACCTCTATCTAACTCATCACTCTCTGAATCCAACAATACGGCACACAATAAACCAACCAACCCAACCAAACGAACGTAATTCACTCATAAACCAATCAAATTTCTAGATCAAACCGTAGTAGGCGGGGAAGAAATGCAAGGAACAAACCGGTAGCAAGAAAAACTCATTTATCGCTTTGCCAAATTCGACGCAGCCAAACATCGCCCTTGTTTGAGGATTCAACCAATGAACCCCTTCACAAAAGTCAATTTGATAAAATGAGCCCCTTTTCCCTTCACAAAAATCAATTTGATAAAATGGGCCTCTTCACAAAATTCTATTCCATAAAAACTTACTATTTATTAATTATTTATTTTTTGCGACATTTTAAAATGTGTAATTTGTAAACAAACTAGTTCACCAGAGCTCAACAATTGAAACAATTATTCCAGTGCCCAACCAAAGAAAGGGGGGTGCGATGCAGAAGGACCAAGAAAACCTAGCTAAATAAAAAAGAATTTATTATTGTACTTAAAAATGAAGAAATAATTTTCTGGATTCAAGATACTGATAAAAGTTCATGGTATTCAGGAAAATAGGTCCAACCTCAAAGAGGCGCTTACTTTTCTATAAATTTTGTTGTTAATGATGATTCACTCAACTGTGACAGATGTGGATCAAATTCATGTGATAAGGCAAGCAGGTCTCACTTCGTTTTACATACATTCTTAGTCATTTCAAGCAGAAAAATTTGGATGGAAAGCCAATAAACGAGATCGTGTATATTTAATCAAAGCTCTCTGGTATTAATAGCTGAGTCAGTTGTATTCTTGACATTGTGCGTGTTTTATATTAAATTAAACATGGTGTAGTGTGTTTTATAATAATATATAATTAACATATGCTGTTTTCACATGCTAGGTCTAACAGGTAATCAAAAACAGGGTTTTCTTGCCAAAATGACACAAAAAAAATATCGAGCCAATCCCGGTGCATCCGCGACATCTGTTCCAATCCATTTTTGGGTTTTCAACTTTGTGTGCATACTTATGTGTTTAAAGTAGTAAATGTATTTACATTTAGTAAATACTAGCCAATGAAGGTTTTTCTTATTGTTTCATTTTCTTAATATTTCTTATTATTAAGGTTATTAATTCAGTAAAATATAATTAGTTTTTGTAAGGAAATATTACTTTAAAAGAAAGATATCAAATAGTTTGTGTATTTAGTTTTATACAGTCATTTTTGTTTTAGTTATACATTGAAAACATTTTTATAATCTCTAATCTTAGAGAATAATTTTATGCATTATTTTTTATCTTCTAAAAACTTTTTTTATTACTATAATTATTTATTTTCCTTGTCCATGAATGTAGATTTGGTGCTGAAAGTTTATCTCCAGTATGGTGAAGTTATATCATTTATCAATCCTTTACAAGCATGCTTCCAAAGCTGTATCATTATGTTCTACAAGTGACCTCACTTCATTTGGTTACTTTCAACGTAACAGGTAAAGTTTATTTTATAGTTAATGCATTAAATTTTATATCTTAAAAGAGATAAAATTTAGTAATAGTCTTACATTTACAACGTGCTACTTACAGAGATCGATCCAAGTTTTCTTGTGTCCCATTTTGTGAAAAATAAAATTTTGTAAGAAAAGGTGGTACTTCTTTGTTGTAGCGGTGCTCACAATTACGATTTCGCCAAGATGATCCCAAAACTTTTATATGTATCATATATATAAACTCTGAATGTTCATATATGTGCCATATGTCATTATATACATATTATTTACATCTTAATGCCATATATACATCTTATACACATATATGACTGTAATTGGGCCATATGTGACTTGAAATGTTTGTTACATCTATATTAGTATAATGTCATGTATGCTTTATAATTTGGTGATAAATCTTGGTCACTTGATGATTTATCCTCGAGAGGCACTTTAACACAAAAGTTTAAATCCAGTTACCGTATCATTTCGGCATATAATGTGCACTTTTGAAACAGAAAAATTAATCAAATTTTACAGGTGTGTATTATACAGTAGGTATAAAATGGAAATATCTAAAATTTAGAAAATATATGCATAAAAATTATGATTCCTATATTAGTGAACATGACTAGTTTAATAAATCAGAGTACAATTCCAAATGCTTTGGGGATTTCAGATAGATTGGCTTTGCAGTCTTCGTTTTCTATTTGCTCTCATCTTTTTCTTTATGTTCTTACTAGTTGTTATACATTTTAAAGTTCTTTATTGTATTTTTATGGGTAATTCCTGAAGCTTTTGTTTAAAGAAAAAGGTAGGGTCACTTTTAATCATATGACTTCATTTTCCTAAAAACTTAAATTTTTTTGTAGAAGAAGCGCATAGTACAACGACCATACCTAAAAATAGAGAAATATAGCCCCTAATCACAGGGTTGTAATTTTGGCTGGTCAAAACTAATTTTAATCAGGAAAGTGGTCAAAACTTCATTAAATAACTTAGACTTCCATAAATTGTTCAAACTCTATATTTATGGTAATATTAATGTCATATTGTATATATTTTATAATTATTAAATATAGATACTATTTTTTGCTGTATATTTCAAACAAAAAAACATAATGTTTCATAAATCGTATTTCTTAAAAGTGTAACTGATATACATTCTGAAATTTGGTGGGCAGTAATGAAAAATTGGAAAATATTGATTTGGAATTTGTAGATTTTGTAATGCACCTGATAAACAATTGTGGAAATTTTTCATCAGTAGAAAGATTATTTACCATGTTTGATCTTATCCAGAATAATCTATGAAATTGTCTCAGATTAATACCTCAACACTTGTAGACATTTTTTGAGTTATAAATAAAAAAAAATCCAAGTGTTTCTTTTGTTTAATGTGATTTAGTTTCCTTCTCTTTTTTACTCTGATACATTTTTTAAAATAAATTAATTAATTATACATGTCAGTTGATTATTTATCTTAGACATATCATTATGTAATTTTTTTCTCGCATTTTCTTTTTTACAGCTCATGATTTAGCTAAGGTTTGAATTTGTAACTTTACCATAATTTAAAAAAACTTCTTTATAATTTTATATGCAATAATTGTTTGAATACAATTTCTTGCAATTTATATTTTGTTCTGTTTCTTGACAGCATACAGGAGTTTATGAATTTTACTAGTCAAATTTTAGTTGAAAGAAGTCAACCTGCCACGCGGACATCGGTTAAGGAGCAATCTTATATGTGCCATGTCTATGTCCGTGCAGATAATTTGTCTGCTGCATTGATTTCTGATCATGAATATCCCCATCGAGTCGCACACACATTACTGAATAAAGTTCTTCAAGAATTCAGCGCTGCAATCCCTGCAACTTCCTGGACTGGAGATCCTAAGTTAGTGTCTTTTATAGATTCTATTAATTTTTTGGGGTATTCCATTATGTAAGGGCCTTAGCATAACTCAGTCTGAAAAAAATTGTGATTTATTGCCAAATATTATAAACAGTTGTGATATAGAAGTAAAATAGATGTTAATTTAAATAAAATAGGTATTAAAAGTAAATTTGGAATAATTAAATATTGAGTATTAGTAAATAATTTAAATTTCAAATTTCAAAAGGACAAATAAGGATAATTTAGCTCGTGATAAATAAAAGTGGTGTATTGCATTATAGAAATATTTAAAAAATAATAAATAGGATGGAAACAGTTTAAAATTTAGATATACTTACCCATTTTAACTGGAGTGAACTTTTTTTATATATAAATATTTTCATATCTTTATTTCCAGCTTATAAATAGTAACTCACAACAGATCATTCAGTATTAATCGATTATATATGCATGCATAGTTATATAAGAAAATTAATTGTAAAGATTGGTTAATGGATTCATTATAACCCTAATTTTCAGTTAGAGAATATCAGTGAAATATTGTCAGTGTGTATTTGATGGCTGGACTAGACAAGATGATTTTTATGTCCATTAAGAAAGTATTCCATAGCTGAAAAATTGTTTATCAATTTGAATCGCCCTCTGTCAAAGTGTTGACCTTATTTAAAAAATGAGTTTCTTCTGTAATGCACAACACTCGTTAAAACCAAGAAAGAAAATGCTAGAGATTGATGAAATAGAAACCATTTCCTGGTTGTCGCAGCAATGATAGTATGATCAATGCCCTTGCACCAGGCGCCAAATAGTGTTGCTGCCTCTTTGATCAAAACTCACAAATTCAAGTAAGAAGATGCTTAAAAATGATAGAATAGTAATCATTTCCTGGACATTGCAGCTCATAAATCCATTGGATTGTAAAACAGAAATCTTATATTTAGTTTATGGCTTTCCTTCAGAACTTTGCACTTGCTGCCTACAAAAAGATTGCCGTTAACAAGCAAAAGTCGCACTGTGACAGACAGCAGAAGGCCTCCTGTGCATGATGTTTCATTTTTAAATACAGTTTAGCAGCTCTTTATAATGCAATTCTCTGTATAATGCTCAACTTCTCAGTTGTTAACAATGAATTTGTAATTAAGAAGCACCTGCAATATTATAGAAATATTGATAACTTCTAAAGCACTAAGTTTAAGCCATTATTTCATATTTATCTCTTTAATTTCAGAGTTTTTTTATTAAAAAAAAATGGCTATTATTGAATTTAAAAAAATTCTGAAATTCGTAATAGAATGATTTTGTTCCGGCATATTTGGATCATGTTTATAAGGTAATTTAACAATGTGTGAAATGATCTATTTTATGCAAAAATTTATAACCTGCACTAGCTTCTGGTCTCAAGAAATGCAATATAAAGATCTTCTACTGCATATATGTTCCAGACGCATATTTGGCCATGTTTACAAGGTAATTTTAATGATGTGTGAAATATGATCCATTTAATTCAAAATTCTATAATACGTGCAACTTATCCTCTCAAGGTGTGCATTATATATAAAGGTCTTCTACTGTAATATTATTTTTACGATCACAAAATGACTGCAGGCTGGTATAATTATACAGTCTGGCGGCTGACCCCTCATAACATAATTTTTGTATCTCTGTTTTGTTACTGGACTTACACAGATGTGGCGCTCTCCTTGTAAATTCCAGCATGAAAAACTCCTAAGGCAATCAAATTGCACCAGTTTTTCAATGTCAATGAATTTAGGTTAAAAGTTTGAATTGGCAATCATAATCAAAAGAAAAATTTTGATTGCCATATTGCCATAATGTATTTTATTATTATTTGCCATATTGGCAAAAGAGTATGAAAATTTTAAAATAATGCATGTTAAATTAAAAATTGAGCCTGTAGATCAATAAATTAGAAAAAAAAAAATTAGGCACATCACTTTCAGAATTATATACAGTGTGGAACCATTTATCTGGAAACCAGTTAACCAGAAAACCCGTTATCCAGAATGATATTTCCAATTGACTTATTTCAGAATCTTTTCAGAAAAAATATGATACAGCATCAGTTTGACATGTGTATTGCTTGAAAACTACAACATGCATGGTCTAACTCAGATATGAAAACTATGTACATCACTAAAGAATGTCGAAAGAATTTTAGAATCATGTTTAATTAAAGAAAAAGATAGTAAATTACTGGGAATTGAATAAAACAGATTTAAAATTAAAAATTTTCAGTTCGAAAAAAATCATAAAATTAATAACTATGGTTTAGAAATTTAATAAATCGTTTAAATAATTGTGATTTTAATTAGCAAGTTTTATATTTAATTTATTATTTAAAAAATGTGGAAAGTGTTATTTCATTACAACAATCATGAAAATAAAACAGCAAACCAATGAAAAGGATTTCTAATCTTATATAGCTTATTTATATATACAGGGTGTCCCAAAAATATTGAAGCACATTTTAATATTTAACCTCTTTGGGGATAAGTCAACAATGTAAATTACAAAAGTATTCAAAATAAGGTAGGATTCAAGATTATTGTTGATGAAATGGTCCTGCCAGAAGTTTTCAAATTATATTTAGGAAAAATCAAATCTCTATGCTCTTTCAAGTAAAACAGTAAACATTTTATTTTTCTATGACAAAAACTCATCGAGTTATGATACTGTAAATGTTCTGTAAATTTGGAACTTTCTGATACTAAAATAAAAATAGTTTATCTGTTTTTAGTTCCGGAAATTTTCGAAATTTCATAAAATTCAACATGTCACAGCTCTACGAGTTTTAATCATAGAAGAGTGGAATTTTTATTGTTGTACTTGTCAGAGCATGGAGAAAATTTTTCTAAATATAACTTATACGACCCAGTGATCATATAAAAATTTAATAACTTTTTGAAAATTAATGGCAGGCCTTATTTCATCCACATAATCTTAATTCCTATTTTATTTTGAACACTTCTGCAATTTGCACTGCCCATATATCTCCAAGATGTAAAAAAATAAATTGTATTTAAATCTTTTTTGGACATCCTCTATAAATATTAAATTAATTGCTAAGGATATGTATTAAATGGTATAAATATTGAAAAAGTTGTTTATGTGTTTTGTTATATTGATAATTATTTTATAAAGATAAAGTAATCTAATGGGGGTTTTAAATGTAAATAAAGATTGCTAAGAAGTGCTTTTGACATTTTAATTGCCAAATTCAATATCGCCATTTTCTTTGTTTTGCCAAGGTTGATATAAAAATGGAAGTACCTATTTTTGATATCATTATTTATTTTGCAACTTGTTTACTTTCCCATCAACTATTTACATTAAACAAAATATGTTGCCAAACAATGTAAGATTTAAAGCCAATAATGGGTAAGTTTGACATCACATTTACTATTGTCAACTGTGGTGTTGCACATCACATGCAATGTGCGTATTCCTTTTTTTTTTTTTTTTTTTTTTTTTTCCTGGATAAGCAATTTTATTTTCTGTAATGAAGTATATAAGTTAACTGCTTTTTTTTTTTTTCCTTGCATTTTGAAAAAAATTATAAAAATTTTAAATTTTACAGCTATGGAACAAAATGCGATGAAGTATTTCAAGATTGCAGGATTCTGCCATAAAAAAAGGTGTGCATTAATTAATGGGCTTTATATGAGACTTTATTTGCAAACAGATAAGCATTGGCAATATAATGTGATAAACTGTGACAAACAAGTATCTATTAAAAAAGTCCTTCCATCTTGTACCGGGAGAAAAGGGTAGCTTCCTATTCCTTGTTTTTAAGAATTCAGCTAATTTTACTGGAAAACACAAAACTAAAATGCATGAAACCCAATTATAGAAGATTCCCAGTTATTGTCTATATTGAATTTGAATGGGAATTTCAAAAAGTTTGTCCACTATCACCAAATTGGCTTCATTTATGGCAACCTATTTTTGCTGCCAAATTTGGTGATATTTTGCAAAGTATCACCAAGCTTGGCAAGAACTTGATGCTGGCAGATATGACTATGTAGTTTTAAAAGCGTATGAGGATTGGAACAAGGGTTATGAAAAGAAATCAAAAGAATCGAAAAGAAATTTGCAGGAAACAACGTTCAATAAAACTCATAAATTAAATATGTTTATGAAGGAATCTTTTATTTTTAATCTGTTGTCTTGTTTTAAAATGTCAGCCACCCTAAAATTATATCTCAGCCACTTTTTAAGATTGAGGCAAAATGAAAAATGATCTAGGGTCCTTTTATCAAGACCGAACACTTAGGGGAAAACACTTTTTCATTTCTAAATTTTAAAAACATCTTTTTGAGTTTGAAATCTTTAAGTGGTCGCCAACCAAATACGAGTGCTATTGCATGACAAAAATCAGATTTATATATAAATCAGCATTTAAACGGAAGGCGGTTTGGTGGTATGGGGGTTATGATCAGTAAAAATATACCAAAGCTTTCTGAAATTGCTTTCCTCCGGATGACTTGCAATACATAGCTTCTCAATTTTTCTAATGGAAGCTTTCTAAATCAAATATGGTTCGACAATTCCAAAATTACATTTTTAATCTCGTTATAATTTATTTACATCTGTTTAAAAAAAAATTAACATTGATTAAATGGGGAAAAGAACAGTTGGATTTGAGCAACAAGATAGTACAGTAACCACCACTTTCAGTGATTTTTGGTTATAAAAATCAAAATCCCAGAAACAAATACATTTAAGATCATCTGTGATTTTTCCACTTACAAAAATCAATAATTTATGCTAATAAAACAAGTGGTTATTATATGCGAAATTATAATCCCATTGTACATTTATATGGAACCTTTACAAATTGGCTTATCAAAAATTAATAGACATGAAACCAAGGAAGATATTATTATAAATATGTTCTTATGTCATACTTATCCATTATTGGTGGGTGTTATGTAACACTGTTTGGTGACATGTTTATTGGCGACAGAAAGAGAAAGAGGGTTGGGAAGGTAAATAAATAGCTACTTTTATTTTACATTCATAGTATATCAAGTTTTTATGAATGCTCTTCTTCCTTCTAGTTCAGTTCCATTTCCTGCGATTGAAAAATATCTCCTTGATTATCAAAACCCTCGTAATGCTGATGCTCTTACAAAAATCCAAGATGACCTTGATGAAACCAAAATAATACTAGTAATTTTTTTTTTCTTTCATATGTATATATTAATATTAGATATTTAATGAAGATATAGTGAGATTTTTAAATGTTTTTTTAGTAATTTATAGCTGTACTCATTTTGATACTAACTTCCAATTGGTCCATTAAAATTGTGTATTCTGTGAATTAACGTATAAAAGTACTGTTATAATTCTGTTATAGCTGTTTTAAAATCATTTAGAAATAAATATAAAAATCTTACTTATTTTTGTCACAAGCTTATTGCCTGCAATTTTATGTAAAGAAATTTCTTATAACTAGTTTTTTATTAAAGAAAGTTTTAAAATGATTTTTTTTTTTTTCAAAATTTGCCTCATCTTTTCAATATAGTCTTTACAGGGGAAAAAAAGGGGAAGTAGTTTTGGATATAAATAAGTTTATTTATAAATTAGCTAAATATTTGTAAACAATCCTTACAGTTATTTGCTGATATGTTCTTTCATTAATTATGAATTGAACAGTTACAAAGTGTGAGTGAACTATATCAAAAGCCTGTTTAAAAACTTTTCATATGATGCCTCATTCATTATTGTGTATTTTGTATGGGCATGTTGACATCAGAAATAATAGATATATATGATATGATAGCTTATGTTGAAGTTTGCTTTCTGTAATTTGTTTTTATGAAAAATCACTTTTTGTTCAAAGCTGGGTTAGAAGGGGAAAAAAAAACTATAAATACAGTGGAGCATCGTTTATACGACGCCGAAGGGACTACCAAAAAAAGTCGTATAATCGATTTTCTAGAATAAATTTTGCTTTCGCTTAATTTTAATGTTTAACGTGCTGATTTACATAAATTTATAAATTAAACAAACCAAAACAAACAGATAACAAAAAAAAAGAAAGAAAAAGAAAAAAATACAGTAAGCAATTTAAATGTACGTACCTTTTATTTTTTCTTTTGATCATTTTACGTAGTATTACAAAAAAAATTGTCTATGGTTGTTTGACGTGATGACTGACACTGAGTTGTAATTAATGATTTGTGCACTGAGTCAAGTGCCTGAAAAGTTTTTTCGCTGGTATTGTGGCAAACAAAATAAGTTCTTAATGTTTCAATGCAATTCACGGCATCTTGAAATGATGGGGAAACAACTTCTTGGCATTCCTCGTCATCTCCGCTGTCACTAAGCGATCCAGATTGGGAGTTCTGAATAAGCTCATCAGCACTGCAAATTGCTGACGTTATTACATCCTCATCGCAATCCATGTATTCATCAATAGTTGTCTCTGCTCTGAGCAGATTCCAATCATCTTCATTGATTATTGTATCATCGTCGCTTAAGTCATCACCCTCATTATCATTGGAATTTTGATGTGCAAATCCCGCTTTTATGAAACAGTTTTTTATTGTTGTCTTTGTTACCTGAGACCAAGCCAACGAAATCATATTCAAAAAAGTGAACTTTTATATTTTCCAAAAAATCAGTATCCGGTGGTGCGATGGACACCGGTCGATGAATAGCAAAATTTTTCGTTCTTGCCTCTTCATAACATTATCAAGTTTTTTCAGCCATCTTGTAAAAATTTCAGTCGTCATCCACGCATTGTTATTGGCATCATAATCCAGCGATAGCGTTTTGATGTTCTTTAGACATCTAGGTTTTTTTTATTTTCCTAACACCAAAGGAGTGATCTTTTCACTTCCATCAGAGTTTGCACAAAGAAGCACAGTAAGGCGATCTTTACTTTTTTTCCCTCCTTTACATTTTTCGCCTTTATAAGCTAAAGTCCGATTCGGCATCAGATGATAAAAAAAGACCCGTCTCGTCGGCATTAAAAATGTCTTTAGGTTGGTATTCACTTATTATGCCTGGCAGAATTTTGAGCCATTCTGCGACAGAATCAACTGGAACATCTCTCGATTCACCACTTACAACTTGACACGTGTGATCCCGTTGCGCGCTTTGAATTTCTGCAACCATCCTGCTGTAAAGTCACAGTCTGTCAGATTCAATTTCATCGCGATTTCTTTCGCTTTTTCCATCAACATTGGACTACTTACTGGAATGTTCGACGCACGACACTGATTGAAAAACGGGAGCAAAACTTTTTCCATTTCAGGAAATTTACCCTCTTGCACTCGTAAATTTTTTTATGCCGAAGATCCACAGGTTTTTGCATTTTCCTCAATTTTTTGGCGATCGTGAATAATAGTCTTTAAGGTAGAAACTGGAATACCCATCATTTTAGCCAGGTCAAATTTTTACTATCGAATTCTTTCAAAATTTCAATTTTTTCTTTTACCGAGATGGACTTGCGTTTTCGAGACATGTCTGAAAAGAGCTGTGGTCGATACAGTACGAAAAGTGAAGAATGAAAAAAAACAATCTGTACTGTTAGTGAACTGATAAGCATAGAAAATGCTGTGTAACAATAAAACAGGTCGGGGAAGCTGACCATCCCCGCAAAAAGAATGTCCCCTCTCAGTGTAATCCGTTAAGCGTAAACTGGTTTTTCCGACTAAAATCCCACACCAGCCCAAGTTGTTATCATGACTCATGAGGGGTATATTTAAACACCCGCTTTGTTGTCATTCACAGCTGGCAAATTCCACTCGTTCTTAAAATACACAAGAAAAATAAACAAAAATAAAAGTGTACAAAATCGAAAAAATGACGTATAAACGATTTTGTGCGTCGTATAAAAGATCTACAAAAACAACTTTTCAAAAGTAAAAAAAGGCCAAGCGTAAAAAAAAAAGTTGTGGCTAAAAAATGGTGTGATATCAAATTTCCAAGCTATTATATTGCTTATTTAACTTTTTTCCATTAAATAAGTTATCATATATATAAGTCGAGTGCCTACGTATATGTTAATAGAAATCGTTTTCTCCTGTACTAAATACATCCTAACGAGTTTCTGAAAATTCAATTTTTTTCAAATTATGCATGATGGGCTTGGCGGCCATCTTTGCATATTATTCACAAAATTCTAACCACCCAAATCCGTAGTTAAAATCCGAAGTTCAAAATTGTTATTTAAGCAAATATTTAAGAGTTTCATTTATAGACTTGTATGCTCTGAAAATTGTGTCTTAAGATAATGATGACTTATCTTAAAGATTCATCTTATGATTTATTTTTTAGAGTAATTATTAATTTCAAACTAGTAAAAATCAATTTATCAAAATATCAGTCTTATCTAATTTATCTGTCCGTAGTTAGAATCTGAAGTTCGAAATTTTTATAAAAATATTACATTGCAAACATATTACGCTTTTATTTTAGAAATTTGGGTGCTTAGAAATATGGAAAGATGGCCGCCAAGCCCATCATGCATAATTTGAAAAAAATTGAATTTTCAGAAACTCGTTAGGATGTATTTAGTACAGGAGAAAACTATTTCTATTAACATATACGTAGGCACTCGACTTATATATATGATAACTTATTTAATGGAAAAAAGTTAAATAAGCAATATAATAGCTTGGAAATTTGATATCACACCATTTTTTAGCCACAACTTTTTTTTTTTTTTTTTTTTTTTTTACGCTTGGCCTTTTTTTACTTTTGAAAAGTTGTTTTTGTAGATATCATTTCTTTTTTTTAAATATATTGAACATAATTTAAATAATCTAAACATGAGAAATAATTTAAAATTACATTTTACTTTCAGTCATTGTTTAAAGGGTTAACTAGAAATAGCAGTAGATTTTTCAATTAAATTAATTACACTCTTAAAAACAACATACTAAATGTGGCTTGTTATAATACTTGTTATCCTCCGTTAAAAAATATCACTGACTAATCCATTAAATGAATAAAAATGGAATACGTACATAGCGTGTCAGCGCTGCATTTGAAATCAAACGTGATATCACGCTCTTTTATTATTAGCACTAGCTGGCTTCGCCCGCTAGCGGGCCCCTAATTTACACCGGGGCCTCAATCCTTTTAAAACCTCGAATAAGACGCTGCTTTCGGCACCGGATAATCCCTTAATTTGCACATCGAATTGTATAAACATCTAAACAAACGAACTTCCGACACGGGTCCCGGCTGCCTTCGGCACCGTATAGCAGTCGTGTTGCGCACGCTCAAGTTCTATCTTCCACCACCAGGTAGCGCAATCTGTTCTATACAAACCTCGGGCACTGAAATCGTTAAGGCTATAGATGTCGAGTCGAATGAGCTATACCCCGTCGTGATCTAGCCCATAGAACCAGAGATAGGAAAGTGCCCCTTGGTTGTGAAAAAACGAACTAAAATCGGAAAGCTCTATAGATGTCGAGTCGAATGAGCCATACCCCGTCGTGATCCGACCCATAGAAACAGAGATAGGAAAGCGCCCACTGGTGGTGAAAGCTAATCGCGTTTGGGGAGCAAAGTGGGGATGAACACCGGAGATGCGTAATAAGATTAGGCGGTCACAGACTTTTCCAACGATGTATCACATGAGGGATATGTGCAAAATTCAGAAAATACCCCCCCCCCCCCCCCACCTGCATAATTTGATTAAGCATTCACAGACCTTTCCAACGATATATCACATGAGAGGTGCCGGCAAAATTTAGAAAAGTGCCCCCTTTGGGGGGGGGAGGTGAAAGTGGGAGGATGGACCCCGAAGATACATTATATGAATAAGCGGTCACAGGCCTTTCGAACAATATATCACATGATTAGTGTCGGGGTGGCGCAAAATGTGGGGGTTTCACCTGTGGTGCATAACATGAATAAGTGGTCACAGTCCTTTGTAACGATATGTGACATGACGAATATCGTTAAAATTTAGAAAAGTGTCACCCCCCCCCCCCCCCCCCCCCCCTTGTGTAGGCAAAACGCGCTCCGCCCCTCCCTATAATTTTTGACGCAGCTTTATTTTTAAAATTTATGTTATGTGTTATAAAATATCGTAAAGTTTCAAACAGATAGCCTTATTATACTTCCTAATTTTGTTCACGCTCCTCCCCATCCTCTCCCCGAACTGTGACGCGCCATTCTTTTTTATAAATTTTTTATCATGTGTTATAAACTATCTTAAAGTTTAAAACAGATCGCATTGGAATTTAATATATTTGCTGAAATTACTATTATATGTAGAATAATATAAAAATAAACCCTCCTTTAGATTGTAATTGAGATATATGAACAATTTTTAGAATTTATGAAAGCTGATTTTTATTTATTTATTTATTTATTTATCTATTTATTTATTTTTTGTTTATTTATTTATTTATTTATTTATTTGCATTGCCCTGTGCATGTTTGGAATTTCTTAGCAATTTCTTAGATTTACATTATTTTATTCAATTAAACATTGTACTGTTACAATAAATTTAAATGGAAATTTCACTTCTAAAACAAAAATAATTTAACAACTGGATTTCATTAATTTATAGAAAAATGACGTGAAAGGTATTCCTGCGAACAAAATGCCTGTCCTTTACAGTGTTTTTTTTTTTTTTTTTTTTTTTTTTTTTTAGAAATAAATGAATCACATTTAATTCATTTCAAAAATTTTGTTTACGTTTGGAAAGAAATTTTAAATACCGATAACTCTTAATGTATACATTTTAGAAGGTACATCTTCCCTCAAAAACTAATTTATTTTTAAAGATCTTTCAAAAACGTATATTATATATTTAAAATATTTTTTAAAGCATAAACACTACGTCTGATTACTTTATTTTACAATATTTTAAGAACACGCATTTTATCAGACAATTAAATGCACTAAACAAACACGAGTGAAAAATTGACCTGGGCCAGGACTCGAACCTGGGACCTTACGCACACCGTGCCGACTCTCTGCGACTGAGCCACCCAGATCGATACGCTTTACGGGAATTTCTCATACTTATTCTTGTTGGAAACAGTCATCTGCCACAGTTTGCAGTCATATTTAATTGTTTGATAAAATGTGTGTTCTTATAATTATGAAGTTTTATTATTTTTTTAAATATCTTCAGAAGAAAATGGCTGACTTGCAGATGAAATTTGATGTTGTTGTAACTTGTAACTGATTTGTGCTATTATAATACAGACTAGCCGCCACTGGCGACCAGTTTGGTCTCCCTTAAATGTATGTTAAGCACTGTAACACGTTACTTTTATTCATAATTTATTTTTTCCGTAATCCTTTGCCAAACCGGAAGATTCTAATAGACAAATCAGAAACTTTTGCGATCATGGTAGCATTTCGCATATTTTTTGTTGTTATGTATTTAGTCTTTCTTGACAAAAACCGCTTAACCAACTTAAGCGTTTATGCTTCATATCCGTTTGCTTATCAGTCGCAATATGTTTGCTAATGAGGAGATTCTTAAACATATTAAGTAGTTTTCCGTAATTGGATCCATTGCCAAATTGCGTATTTTAGTTAATACGATTTGGTGCATTGAAATCTATTTTGTGAAAGTCTTTAATGATATCCACATTTACACTGAACCATATTGTTGCCAATATTCTTTTGTTTGTTTGTTTGTTTCTCGCTAACTTTGGCTGTAGACTTGATTACGGAAGATTAGAAAATCTATCATTATTCTCATTTAAAATGTCTTGAATAATGTGACATAATCGGGGTGCATATTATAACACGTAATTTTCGAGTATGGTTTGGTGAAACATTGAACTTTTGGAAGCCAGTTTTGATAATCACATTCCTTTTAAACCATATTTGCTATCAGCACTTTTGACCCGTGGCGTAGAATCTGATTAAAATTCACGAACTTCCTTCTAGATGCCGGTCTCTGTTCGACTCTGTTTTTCTCTGCTCTCCTATTTTGATATAGTTCAGGAGTTTTCATAACTGCATAATTCCCTTATTTTGGCATTTCTGCTTAATGTCTACTGATTATTAAGATCCGTAACTTGTAAATACGCCACGCCAACATTACCGCCTATAATTCTAATTACAGCAACCCGTTTTTTCTCTCTATATTGCAACTCTATAGTTAATATAGTGCCTCGGTGCGTCTACGACAGCTGTTCCATCAGAACATTTGATTTCAAAATCAAAGTATCGTTTCTAATTTGCACACGCGAAAAATAAAAGCTGGTATTGGCGATTTTAAATATGCTATTGGCGAGATTTGCGCCCAAATAACACAAAAGTACTTAATGATGTTATGTATTTTGTAAATGTATATTAAATTACTGTTTTGAAAGCAATTGGTCATTAATAATGGTAAACATGATTGGTGATTAACAATCATTTTCAGTGGTCTCTCTTCCTTGCACGTATAATACATAAATACCAAATTAACTGACAATTTGTTTCGAAATTTGATTCATTAAATATCATTACAGGAGTTGTATTTGTTTACATTCAGCTTACATCAAGAAAAGATAAAGAATGAAGTTGAGTTGTATAGCACATAATTATGGTAAACTTTGATTGTGTCACTGGTACGAATTATTTTTTTGAAACCAGGCAGCGCTCCAAAAAATTTTTCACGGAAAACTTACTTTACGAACGATTATCTCCATGGTTTAATGGTTTAATGTTTTAAACCTTCACGACGAATGAATCTTTTTTTTTTTTTTTTTTTTGTTTACTTTCATGGATAGAGAATTTGAACTGCGAGGCTAATTTCAACTGAAGTTATTGAAGAATATATACATAATTGAACGTAAGTCATCTCTCAAATATTAATTTATTTTGAACGATCTTTCTAAAAATGTAACATTTATTAAGTTTTATTCGAAAAAATAATTTTGAATAAAAATGGCCGCCTGGCATATGAAAAAGTGAAGCGAGCATTCCGGAATTGTTGATGACAGTCACATGACTTACGGTTTTATTATAGAGACTAGCCGCCACTGGCGACCAGTTTGGTCGCCCTTAAATGTATGTTAAGCATTGTAACAAATTATTTTTATTCATAATTTATTTTTTTCCTTAATCCCTCGCATAACTGGAAAAATCTAATAGATAAATTAAGAACTTTTGCGATCGCGGTAGCATTTCGCATATTTTTTGTTGTTATGTATTTCATCTTTCTTGACAAAAACCGCTTAACCCACTTAAGAATTTATGCTTCATGTCCGTTTGCTTATCACTTGCAATATGTTCGCTAATGCGGAGATTCTTAAACATATTTGGCGCAAAACAAAAATCGCGCAAGCCCCGGTGCGTCCGTGACAGCTGTTTCAATTTAAAATACATGACGTTCAAATTTTTCATTTAAAATAGAAAATAGAAAAATAATAATTATCATAAATCAAAACATTTGATTTCAAATTAAAGTATCGTTTCTAATTTGCACGCGCAAAAAATAAAAGCTGACAATTATTTTCGAAATTTGATCCATTAAATATTATTACATGAGTTCAACTTACGTCAAAAAAGATCCGGAAGTTGAGTTGTATGGAACAGAATTAAGGTAAACTTTGACTGTCTCACTGGTGCGGATTATTTTTTTTACGCCAGGCAGCGATCCAAAAATTCATGGTTTAATATTTTAAACATTCACAACGAATGAATCTTTTTTTCTTTGTTTACTTTCATATATAGAGAATTTTAACTGCGAACCTAATTTAAACTGAAGTTATTGCAGAATGTATACATAATTGAACGTAAGTCATCTCTCAAATATTAATTTATTTTGAACGATCTTTCTAAAAATGTAATTTTTATGCAGTTTTATTTGCAAAAATAATTTTGAATAAAAATGGCCGCCTGGCATATGAAAAAGTGAAACGGACATCCCGGAACAGTCACATGACTTACGGTTTTATTATATAGATGGTACATGGTCGTTGGCGGGTTTTGTATCTGTTTTGGCATAATTTTTTAATCGCCAAGTTAATTAACAGTTTTTTGCTAATTAAGGATAGAAAATAATATTTTTTTACACTGAATTTTATAAAAGCACACAGATTACGTAATTACTTGTCCAAAAATGCAATTCTTTTTTTATTCTGCCGAATATTAAGGTCTGTAGGTTGTTTGAAAAAAAAGTTTGACGAAGAAAAAGGTGATCATTTTAAGTAACTCGACGTTTTTAAAAAAAATCTATATCTCTGTTTATAAATCACTTATGAAGATGAGTTTGGTCTTAAATTGAAGAAATTCTTCATTAGATTCTTCTAGTTTTCGTTTTTTATTTCTGCGACGCTTGGTTTATTATATATCTGATATTTTAATCTGGCATGTTTTGTCGATTTAACATTGCGAAGTTGATTCCTGTAAATAAGCAGTAGCGGTCTAGTTCAGTTCTTGGCGTTGTTTGTGTGGCGTTTTTTTTTTTTTTAAAGCTTGGCTTGGCAGAGCGACCGCCCTGCTTGATATATTTTTACATTACAACGAATAGGAATGAATTGGAGCCACACTAAAACGTCGTATAAATGTAAACGTCGTATAAACGATGCTTTACTGTATTTTGATAATAAATGTATGTGATCAGGGATCTGTTTAGGAAAATTTTGGGTCCTTGAAAGGACCCTTCACAAAAGTTTTCATCCCAAAACAGGACCCTTCACAAAAATTTTCATCCCAAAACAGGACCCTTCACAAAAATTTTCATCCCTAAATCACGTGATTTAGCTGACCTGCGTGAAAGGATAACACGTGCTATCAATAACATAGACAGTACCATGTTGAGTAGAGTATGGCAGGAACTGGACTATCGCATGGATGTATGCCGTGTGACCAAGGGTTCACACATAGAACACCTGTAATGTATGTAAGTAAAACTTGAATACTTTCGGAATAATTTCATATGTTTCTTTTTTTCATATTCGTCTTCGTTTTTTTACTATAACGTTTCGAAACCCCGGAGGGAATTATGAATGACCCTGTATAATGAAATTGCTATGTGTTACTTTGGTGAACTACAACATGTTTGCTATAGAACATAGAGTGTCTAGCATCTGTAGTCTGTTTACATGGATGCACACAAAAAAAAAAATACTGTTATTGTATATGGGGAAAATGTTTGCAGTATATTTTAATGATATTACACTACTTCAAACATAATGAAATTGATATGCATTACTACAACATGTTTTTTATAAGATATTGAGTGAACAGGATTTATCATTCATTTACAGGAACCCACAGAATAATTTAGTTACAGCACTTTTTACGAGCGATAATTGTTGGAAATGCATTTTCAGTTGTTGTATGCTTTTTTCTTTAAGCCTAACTAAGTACAAGTATATTGTATGATGTGTATAAATTCTATACATTATTTACAGGGCTGTACAAAAGAACTTCTAGGCATTACCATCTATAGACAGGAATTATTTGAAATCTATTTTTTAACTGTGTTTTGCATTTTTCACTTGAATTTTAGTATTTTGTAGAATATACATAAATCCATGTACAGAGCAATTTTCAACTCTATTATGCAGATTCTAGATGAATTAAATTTTAACGTGTAAAGTGTATAAAGATCTATAGAAATAAACAGCATACAAGGCTGCACAAAAGAATGGGAATGCCTTACTGGCTATGGGTGGTGATTGTTCAAGTTGGGTCTTCAACTTTATTATGCCTTTTTTTTTTTTTTTCTCTCCTTTTTCATTTGTATCAGAAGATGAAGTTGTATTAAAATATTCCGGAAGTGTTGAAAGTGTTTTATAATCTAGGCATGATGCATAATTTTTCTTTCTTGTTTTATTTTAAACTAGCTGAGCTGCCTGGCTTTGCCTGGATCCGTGATAATAAATTTAAACAAACCTCAACTTTGTATGATTTTATATCTTTAACTCAATATTGTATAAAATTATATTTTTCAATGAAAAATTCGTGAAAAAATATTGATATTTAGTGATAAAAGCACTCGTAAGAACACATTTCTTGTTTTTACACATAGGGTCGTTTCATAAGGTTTTTTTTTTTTTTAAGTTCTTTTTGTCCAAACTCTTAATTTTTATCACTTATAAATATGATGATTTTATAGTCCATGTAAAAAATTCGTGAATAAATATTATCTAGTTGTAAAAGAAATATTTTCTACTTGGCTTTTTTTTTTTCTCCTTTAAACGAACAATAAAAAAATAGTTCTGATTTTTTTAACTCTCTGAAATTTTAATTGGCTATAAATATAACTGTATGCAAGTTCTCTTTAAAATTTCATGAAAAAATATGCATATTTAGTAGCAAAAACATGAGTCTAAGCAGAGCACAACCATGCCGTAACACCCCGATGTAAATCTGGTCTACCGAGATGCTCCAAAATGATTGTGCTGAAATATAGATATCTAGTTACGTTTAGCATAGTAAAAAGATCATTTCCGTGAGACACAATGTGACCTGTGTTTGCATGTGTTTTTGAAAGTGTTAAAAATTCATGTTTTTTAAAACTAATTACATCATCAATTAGAAGAAAGTTTCAGCTTTAAGAGCATATTTTTGGTTTGTCGGTACCGCTAAAATTGCAATCTAAAGGGGTGTTTCCATAAGGGAGAAAATGTCCTTCAGGAAAATGACCTTTTTGAATTTTTTTTTTTTTCAAAAGATTAACAACAATATTTTTTCAAATTGATTGCAGCATTAAAAGCGTAAGAGTACGATCTTTCTGAATATATTTTCCAATTAACTACTGTATGGATTCGTGTGACTGATTTAAAACTATTAATCAACCCTAAAAAACTGTCATTTGGTTCTGCATTTCCTCCTGATGTGTAAATTGGATTCTGCACATGCACGAGAGCTTTTGCCGGCTTCCACAGAAAGGTATGAGTTTTTAATTAATATCTAATAATCAAAATATTAAAAATCTGAGCCTCAGGTGCATCAGGACATGCCTTGGACCCCAGTAGCAGAAACAGTGCAGCACGGCAGATTTTTTCATACCTTACAAACCAAACTACCAACTTAAAAAAAAAAAAAAAAAAAAAAATCTAGAGTAAGAAAAATTGATAAAATTTAATTTTTGTCTATATTTATTGTATTTTCTTATTTTCTTTGTAAATGCAAATTTTGCTTATTTTATGACCTACTAAAATTTCTTATGATAATAAGCTTGGTCCAGCACTCTTGGTCACATGTAAATTTTAGTTTGTTGCAGATTAACACAGAAAATTCTGCTTCTAGGCCTTAGACTATCTAAATCCAAATTTTTAGACCTGTACAAGTTGTAGATTTTGCTAGTCATCGGTGACAGGCAGGCCCACACACACACAGAGCAAAACTTACTTTTGTTAAGCATGGGTTTCTTTCAATTTAGTAATCACTGAATGTCGAACATATTTTGAACATTAAATATTAACAAATTTCATATATTGAAAGTTAGTTGCAGTTTCAAGTGTTTATTTAATAAGTATGTCATTTCAAATAATATATTTCAAAATGATCACATTTATTTTTAAATTCCAGCACAATACATTGCAAGCTGTCCTTGAACGAGGTGAAAAACTGGATGATTTAGTTGTTAAATCTGAGCAGCTTAGTGTACAGTCAAAGACATTTTATAAAACAGTATGTATGCAAATATATTTATTGTTATTATTTATGTACATAAAAATTTCATGTTTTTTCATCTTCATTTTTATAGGAAGTTTATTTGCTTTATCATTTCCTCCTAAATATAAGTAAAACATGAAAACTAAAATATCTTTTATATTTAGCTGAGGTGAAAAATAAGAAAATGTAAATCCAGAACAGGCTCGGCTTACTATTTTTATAACAGTACTATAATTTCAGGTAGATAAGCTGCCTTGGTGCATACGCCGCTACATCCAAAAAGATTTTTTTTTTTTTTTACTGAAATTCTATCTGTTATACTGCATTCAATTGAAAGTGGTGTAATAGTACTACTGTAGATGTCATATTGAATATTTTTGCGATTTTATTTTAAATATCCTAAAATATTTTAAATTTAGTACTGTTATTTCATGTTTGTTTATTAAAGTTTCAAGTTAAAATAAATCTAAATTCCTTTTTTATACATAACTACAACTTATTGCAGCAAAGTATGTCAAGACACCATTTCTTCACAGTGGTTTTCGATAAATATGTGATTCAGCAATAGAACTGCAATTGCCAAATCACCTGTTAGTCACTGTTCATGACATTTGCTTGTAATTGTAAGTTTGACGTCATTGCTCATGAACCAATGGCGTTTTGCGTGCGGCAGTAATATGTCCATCATCAAATCTCCGACATATTTTGAGTGATTATTATTTCCGATCCGTGAAGCATTTTTAATATTGTTTTCAGTTGTTCACTCAACAATATTAAATGATCCGATTTTTTTTAGCTATGTCTTACACCCATGCACTTTTTTTTTAATTATAAAAAGGGAAAAAGTCACCAATCTTTGAGGATTTTTTCTTTTTAATGGTAATCTGGCAATTATGCTTATAGTTAAGTTATTGGTTTAGCACAGTATGGTATAATTCGTTGCTTGGATGCTCCATAGATTGTAAAAAGTGTCGCGTTACAATGTGACACACAGGTTTGGAAAACTTGCCAATCAAAAAAATCACCAAACGTCAGTTCATAAGTGTAACACACCTGTTATTTTGTTTTGTATACGCTGCACTGGTAAATAAGGTAACATTTAACTTTTAAACACGTATAAGCCGCAGCATATCTACCTGAAATTATTGTATAACTATTTGACATCTAAAAATCAGCAGTATACAATCTGTTTTACAATTAGAACTTTTACATTTCATAAAAATTATATTCTATACATCAAGCATGTCAAACTTGTGACTCACAGACTGCATGTGGCCCACAACTAGTGCTGCCAGATGTCACGATTTTCAAGGATTCCAAGATTCGTTCTGCAGAACCTCTGGGTGGTACGCGAAAAGTCCCAATTTTTCGTACTGCACAAATTATTTTAAAAAATTTATAATACCATGCCATTTGTTAGTCTTCATCGAGTGAAACTTAATACATTAAAACCTGTGAAAACAACCGGTCTATAACGGAAAATTTTTATCATTCCACCATAAGAATATCTTGCAAATCTACCTGCCAAGATAGAAAGCTGTCTAAGACTAATTGATCACTATTGATTCCTTTTTTTTACATGTGTTATTGTACCTTGTTTAGTAACCTGTGAAAACAGAAATTGTTTATAACAGAATCCTGTCTTATACTCTACGAAAAGAAAACCACACAATTATAACTGTTCAATCAAAAACCTATCCAAAACTGAATTTGTTTCAGTTCCTAGCGATTCTGCTTTCACAGATTTTATTATATAAAATTTTTGTGTTTATTTAGTACAGTAAAACCTATTAAGATGGAATTTCAAATGACCAGAAAAATATTTTGTCGTAGCAGGTATAATTAATTTCATGGTATTCCTTCTGTAAGGACAATAATTTTTTTTTATTATTATTATTATGTTTAAGACAGGATTCTGTTATAAACAAGTTCAATTTTCAAAAATTTACTGTAATTTGTTTCTCTTTGTCTCGCTTTTTATGACGCTGGACCTGACAATAAATACTACAGGGTGTCTAGCCACCTGGATAACCTGGAAAAGTTAGGGAAATTTGTATGGACTGGAAAAGCCGGGGAAATTTACCATTTCTGAGGAAAAGTCAGGAAAATTTAAAAATTCTGAGAAAAAGTTAGAAATTTTGAACTTTTAAGAAAGACAAAGGAAAATGTTTCTTATTAAACTAAGGATTTGAAATTGCAGTGCCATTAAAATCAAGCTTTGTTCTTCATAAGTGTTGTAAAGAGTATTTCAACCTGTCGTACAAATCATTTTGTCTACCCCTTTTCAGTCCTTTGTAACTCAGAGATTTTCAATTTCAGCTTTACTCAAACGTTCTACTGAATGTTGTAGGATTGATTAGGTGTTTCACTCTGCTTACTTATCTTTGTTTGGGAACTGAACATTTGTTAGCTTAATTTATTGAATATTTATTATTTGTATTAAAATATGTCAAAGCAATCTGTATTTAACTGTGACTGAAAGTATTTCATCCAAATTAGATAAAATGGATAGAACCTGATGCTAAAAGTGTGTATCTGCAAAATGTTTACCGTGTAAAAAATTCAACAATTTTATAAATTTTGCAAAAAAAAATATGTAACAAATCAGTGATTTGTTCCTCAGAATCAATTGTGAAAGTTCCACTCTCAAATTCACAACTTTTAAGATTTTTTGTGTGTAACATCACAAAATCTCGATACCTGGATTTTTTTTTTTTTTTTTTTTTTTTTTTTTATGGAAAACATGGAAAAGTCAGGAAAATTCGTTGCTGATCTGTAATAGACACCCTGAATACTACTCATAAAAAAAATATTTTTTGCAGCCCAACCAATATAATCCAAAAAGCCATTTGAAATATATCAGTTATTAAGAATTAAACATCAAGATACAAAGTTGTTTTCTAATCCAGTATTGTTAAAAAAAATTTTTTTCATGGTTATGTAACATTAAAGGGAATTCCGGGATTAGAGGATAAAGAAGATAGATTTAAAAAAAAAAGGAAATTGTTATTCAGAAATAGTGGTGAAAGATGAATTTTTAATAATGTAAACAACGAAATATTTAAATTTAGAAATTACAGAATAAGAGGAGAAATAAAAAATTTGTCTCGTGATGTATAATTAATTAAAGTGGTTAGTACAAAGAAAATGCATTGTGAAATATTCAATAATCATAAATTGTTAATTCTTGATGAAAAATATAAAATAATACTCACCTGAACCAGACAGGACTACACTGAAATTATACATTTATAAATAATAAACATTCTAAGATACATTAACTTTTATAAGATTATTGCTGTAATTCTTATAGAACAATATATAAGTTCTTAGTTCTTACATTTATATTTCGAGTATTTATTTATAACTTATCATCATATAACTTATTATTTTTATAAGTAGATATATTTATTTTATAATATAACTTATATGAGATTCCAAGTTTTCCATTTAATTTATTAATAGGAGCACTTAAAAGAACATAAAATATAATAAATAATCACATAATCAGTAAAATATATAACACAATAAATTCACATTTGTTCATTCAATTAAATTTCTTTATTAACATAGATGTGTATTATATTAAATATAGATCTTATCTGCGCAGTGACCACATATAATATAATAAAGAATATTTAAAACATAATTATGATATTAATAAACAGATTTATATTATTAAAATACTTTAGAACAGATTTGTATTTTTTCAATGTAAATTGATGACATTATATGCACAGTTGAAGTTATTTAATAGCAATTTTCGCTGATTGATGAAAGATACATTTTCTCGTAAGTAATAGTTCAAATTGATGGGAACACTTATCATCCAAAAGTCAGTGTAAAAGAAATGAGTTTCTTGATGATCATAAATATATAAAATAAGAAAGATGAAATGTTACCATTTAGGTCAAAATCCAGTGGAGCTGAAGAAATTTTTACTTAGTAGATTACACCTCACACCATATTAGATGAAATCATACACTGTCTGCCTTGTCAATAAAAGGCCATCACAAGGAATCAAATAAATGTTTTTTATAGCTAATTGGCTTGATCATATTTTTCACACTTCATTTGGAAACCAATGTTGTATTGCACTTGTCTATATAAACTAGCATACACGTCATCTGGAAAACAAGATTGCTTTTCACTTATGTATAAACTAGCATAGCTCAAACTAACATAGCCCATCCCGTCATAAAATTAAATGAACAAAGTTATTGTTATTTATCCCATATAAATTTAATTAGATTAAATTGCTAATTTTCCTGGTGAACTATTATATATTTTTTAATAGATATTTAGTTGAAAGATGCAGAGGAGCCGTGAATACAGTTAGTTCAACGGCTTTTCCGTTAAAAAGGGGGATTTATGGAGCATTGGCGCATACTTGTTCAAGCCCCAATGTCCGCTCAAACAAAGGAGCGAGGGACGTCTCGAAGCTTTCAAAATGCAAGCGTGGCTAGTAATCTCGATCACCAAATGTTCCTACTTTCAGCCAATCAAAAAATTTATTGGCAATCGCGAGAGTAAAATCTCATACCTCTCAACTCCAGTACAAGAACATATGCCGCAGAAATTATTTTCAAAATCGGGATTGGCAACGAAGTTTAAAACAGAAATAAGCCATTGTACATTGACCCAGTCAGTGAAACAACTTTCTGTTTAATAAAGAGAGTCCTTTTGAAAGAGGAAAGAAAAAATGTGAATAGAATAATGATATGTTTTAAAAGAATGTTTTAACTGAGAAAAGGAATATGAAAATTAATATTTTGGATTGAAATAATATTTAAGAAAAGGAATTTTAAATTGGGGGTGGGAATATGAAAATTATTAATTAAGATTGAAATAATATTTAAGAAAAGGAATTTTAAAATGAGAAAATTATAATTTAAGATTGAAATCAAAAATATTAAATGATTTAAATTTAGATTTGTTAGAATATAGATTTTATAATATTTAAATTAAATTAAGGTTCATCCTATGGCGTTACAGGTCAATATAACAAAATACAGTAACAACATCCACAGAGTTTAATTAGAAGAATTTTGCACATTACAGGTCATGTCTGTTTAATTTTTGTTTAAATTTTTTTAATCCATACTTAGGACAAATATAAATTCTTTATGATTACACAATTAAGCATATAAATAAAGTAAGAGTTATTTAAAAATTAATTTAATTTTTATATTACTGAAATATTGTAGAAATAGTTTATTAAAACATTTGGTTTATGTTTCTGTGTCCAATTTTGCAATATATGAATAGTAATAATTGTCTGCCGGACCATAAAATTTTGTTTAACGAAATTTAAATATATTTGGCTTAATATCACAAATATGTGTGTAAGGATTAAATAAGAATTTTATATTTATTAACGTTGTTTTATGAAATTATTTAATTTCTGAATAAATGGTTTTATTTTCAGTTCCATAAAAAGTAATTAATTTTTGATGAAAGATTAAATATATTGTCTAAGTAAGCATATTTCATTAATACAAGTACTATTTTAATTACAATAAGTTACTTAAGAGTTATAATAAGTTATGATACTTACTTTTTTAATTATGATAATTACACTTGACTGGTTCCTAGGATTATTTGAAATCATAATGTAACTCTAACTCCTTTAGTTTAAATATTAGTGTTTAGAATATGCTATTTGATTTTATTGAGAAACAATTTTAAATTTAATCTTATTTATATTTCTTGAATATTGAAAGTAAAGTTGTAAGATATACTAGCCATAAGTCACTTTAAATTTTAGACTTTTTTTTTCACATTTCTAGAGAAGTATTTGATAAATTGTTCATCAACTTCAGCCATGTAAAGAACAGTCTTCAATTGACTCTTTCCAGTGTAGATTTAGTCATAAAGTATAGTGAAAATTTAAAAAGGAAAGATCCAGAGAATTTTTGCCATTGTAAAGATTGTATAAAATTTTATTCTTGGTGCTGCGAGTTGTTTTTAAAACAACAACCCATACATTCTGCAGTTTTTTAAAGTCAAAGAGAAAGTAGAATAAAAAAATTCTTACTTGAATTGTGGAACACAAAAAAGGGAAGATATTAAAATCAAGACAACGTTTTGTAAATTTGAAAATCTTTTTTTTTAATTTTAATCTTGAAATCAGAATGGTATAATTCCTCTTGGCCAAATGTTTTTTAAATAGCAAAAGAATTTTACAAATAATCACAACGAATTAATACAAATGAAACTTAATTTTTTAAATATTTTTTAATCAGGCTAATACACAACCTTACATTGTTCCCACCAGTCTCTTAACTGGTTTAAATTTTAATGGTTTGAACTTAAATAGGAAACAAACGGAGGTTCGCAAAAGTGAGCAGCTGATATTTAAAAGCCTGCGACAAAACATCCCAAGAGCCAACAATCAAACCTCTCTGCCACACACATAACAGCTACGTAAACTGGCCACATCCCCACGGAGTTGAGTGAGGAGAGAAAGCATGCTTCTAGGGAATGACATAACATGGCGGCAAAGATAATCACACCCTATTCGCAAAGAGAAATAAAGTACAAAAGAACGATGGAAATTTCTCCCAAAAAAGAGGCCATACACAGCAACATGGAAAAGGTCACTACAACCGATAAAAAAAAAAAAGCTATACAGCATACAAAATGTTGATTCACGAAAAAAGCAATGTGAGATTCCTCTCTCAAGGGCATTTAGGAGACCAATAATAAACTTAAGAAAATTAAACATTTGTAATCATCCTGTATTATAAAATTCTGTAATCTGTAAGTTTTACAAATTAATTTACTTGCTATGTATAATGTGTGTATGCATTTTTTGTAAAAATAGCATGTATATTGAGGAAGATATAAATATTTCTTTTAACAATTCCAGTTTTACTTACCCATCATATGTAGTATAGGGTAAGTCTTGTAATCGTTTTGAAAATCAGAAAAAAAAATTTGACGGATTTAAACGTTTCAGACTCTGGAGATTCCGAAAAATATATTTTTAGAAAAAAAAATTTGGTGTATGTCTGTAAACACTCTATCTCCCGAAAAAATTTAGATAGAAACTTGAAATTTGGAATGTACTTAGTATGTAATAATGGGAAGAAGCCTATTGAATTTCAGTAACCTCGATTAACCAGAACTATTTTTTTTTCGGACTCTCGAAATATTCGTTCTGATAAAAGGTATATAAAATTTTCGAAATTGTTTATTTTAAGGAATGAATATAAAAGACAATAAAAAAAACATAAATTTTGCATTAAGCATGAAGTCGATCGGATAGTTAGTTGCCGAGATATTTGAAATCCCATTTTCCACTCTCTTCGATTTTTCATGACCCTGTATTTCATCCAAATTTCAATTCAAAGATATATTTTAATTGGAAATGAGACGCTTAATCAGATGCAATAAACCGCTAGTTAATAGGATTATTGTTTTTGGAGTTATAAGGATGTTTCTTATATGCAATTCAGTAATCGAGCCTTTAAAGTTTATGACGTCATCAAGCCACGATTTTATTCGAATTCAATGCATTTTACAAGTACTTTACACATTTTTTATTTTAATATTTTACATTATGCATATCCATGATGGGTAAGTATTACGGTGGCCCCCAACGACTAGTTTTACTTAACATTCAGAGTTTACCAAATTTCACGAAGCTTACAAAAAATTTGACAATGTTCAGTCAATATAAAAAAAAAAAAAAAAAAAAAATTGTACTCCCCATAAAATTTAATCGCCAAATTATTGCAGAGAAAGACAAAAATAGTCATTACCATTAGAAATCATGTCTCCTTTCAGCTTATGTTAAAAAAATAAGCTTAGGGGGGCTGTCTTTGTACTGAAATTTTCAATACAAACACCCAATTTTGACAGCATATTTGGATTTTTCTTACATTTTACCTTCAGATCCAAAACAAGTAGTCATTTAGTCAAAATAGTTCAGGAATTGTAAAAGTTTAAAGTTTGGAACTTGCTACGTAAACCCAATATACATTTTTTCAATTAAATATTCAGTGTCATAAGTGTATTTACTGGCTACTAAAAAAAATCAACCTACCGGCCAGTGGCTACTTAGCGAGATTATTTATTTTCACCTTTATTGTAGAGATGTATATATTTGTATGCCCAGCCTACCCGAAGAACATTCTGTGTTTTAAAATGTCCATGTCAAATTTTTGTCACCAAATTAGAGTCCCAAGGTGTAATTAAGTTCCTATGATAAAACTGTCTAGTTCATTGGTACTTCGTGAAATGATATAAAAATGAACAAGTTGGAAATTGTACGTCAAACGTAACAAATGAGGTGCATTCGTACTATAGATAGTTATATAAATATTCAGATCTTGATGATTTTTAATTCTGTGAAATGAATTATATCGTCTGCAGAATAATTTCTGTAATAAAATAAGTATCTCGGTCGCTTGACCATTAAACTTCGGAAGCTCCTATAACAAGAAAGCACCGATTTAAAAAAAAAAAAATTCAGATTTCTTAATAAATGTTTTTATTAATATTTTCTAAAGTTTTGATTCGATTTTCATAAAATTTGAAATGTCTCAGCAAAATTCTGCAAAGATAATATATCTTAAATTTCAAATCATTCGGTTGGGTAGTTTTTACGTTGTTATATGCGGACGGACAGACAGACGGACCAGATGACGACAATAGGTGCTACATATTTATATAATTACGAACGCACCTAAAAACAAGCATCTGTCAGTTTTCTGGATAGAATGCAATCTCAGTACTACCTCAATACTCATGCCAAATCATCCAATTTTTTTTTCAATTATTATTTCAGCTGGTCCTATAAAAACAAACACTGAGTTAAATTTTCATCTAAACATGCATAAAAGACATAATTTTCAACCATAAACAAACCAAAAGCTCAAAAATTCATTTACATGATTAAATGTGTAAATAAGCTCAGTTATTGAAACATTACGTAAATCATGTTTAATACTTAATTCTTAATTACTTAATTCATGTTTAATACTTATTTCTGCTTAATATATGGCTTTTGTCCAGTCCCTTGTAATGTGTCTTAACCGGGTTCGATTATATAATGTGCCTTAAGTTTTTAAGATACAAATTAATTCTGATAAAAATATTTTGAAAATTTCTATTAAGGTTTATGTTCTAATTACATATTGTTCTTAAAATAAGTCACCAATAAATGCACTATTTAAAACTTTAAATAAAAGTACAGGGTGATTCAAAAGTTTCAAATGAAATAAAAATTCGATAAGTAAAAAAATAGAGATAATAGCACAATACAGTTTTTCACAGAAATACACAGAAGGACGTGAGATTTTTTGATACTAAGGAATATTGCCAAAATTCCCATATTTATCATCGATTTTAAAGTCCCACTAAACAATTTTGAATAGAGTAAAGTTTGTCTAAAGGGGAATACAGTTTGCAATAGAAAATTTCTCTGTCCTGATTGATTCCTCCTTGGACAAAGTTTACTGTATGATATCAAAATTAGGTGTTCATATGAAAAACTTCACAGTTTGGTACAATCTTACTATAAAGACGTATTTTCCAATCAACTAGCTTTTTTTTTTTTTTTCTGTGACAAAATGTATAGGTCCATGCATGGAGTGTTGTTGTTTTATTTTCTATTTTTGGCTGACTGTACGTGTAAGGTACCTAAAAAGTGATGAAACACTGCAGAATGTTTTTTAGGATTAATGGAATTAGAAAACAGTATCAGTTTTTTTTTTTTTTTTTTTTTTTTTTTTTTATTGTTTCTTCACCTATGGAAAAGTAATAAATTGGCTGTTGATTATATACATATATTATATATATTATATGAGATATTAACCTGAAATGCTAATTCTTTGGATATCATCTGGGTAGCTCAGTGGTTAGAGCATTGGCCTAGGTTCGAATCCTGACCTAGATATTTTTCACTCTGTTGAGAAAGTTTGTTCAACTTTGACTTCACCTACAAAAAATTATTTGAAGTTGAAATCTCATAGGCATATGTATGTATCAATGGCGGATCTAAGGGAGGGGCGATCCCCCCCCCCCCCCCCCCCCCCCCCCTTGGACTAAAAAAGGGTCGGTAAACCGACATTAGAGGCCTCCAAGGGAAAGGCCTGTGGCGAAGCCCCGCCCGACACGCGGGTCGGGCAGGGACAGATCTTCACTCTTTAAAGGTTGGGTCGGGATCGGGCATTATTTTTTTCTGGAGACTTGGGTCTGGACCAGACCTCGCTTTTTCTGAAGACTGGGGCCGGATCAGACTTCTTTTTTTCGGGTGGAACCTGGCTTAGATTTCATTTTTTCTAGAGGTCTGCACAGGCCGAAATTTTCAGGCCTGGACCCGGCATAAACCCTGAAAATTCGGCCAGGTTGCGACCAATGGCGGATCGATCGCCCCCCTCCCCCCCTTGCGCTAATAAAAGGTCTGAAAACTCGGACTTTGCCTGTTCTCCACTCTTTCCTGGCCGGGTAATCCTTTATTCTCGAGCCGAGCCGGGCTAGACTTCTTTTTTCCGGGACGAGTTTGGCATGGAATTCATTCTTCCTAGAGATCTGCACGAGCCGAAATTTCCAGACCCGGGCCGGACCCGGTATAACCGTTAAGAGTTCGGCCCGTGTCTGACTCACCCCGTATGAAATCCATTACTGACTCGTGCATATACATACCTTTAAATGCTTCCCTCCGAGCCTATGTTCCGGTGGTATTTTTTACTTTCTTCCATCTTTACAAGAACAAAGTATTGGATTGGTAAAAATTTTCGACGTATTTCTACGATTTAGGAGGTCCTGAACACGAATTGACTGTTCTTAGAAAATGTCTGTCTATATACATGTGACACAAATTTTGTGGGCGCTCTATCTCGAGAACTAATGCGCGGAATTTAATAAAAATTATATTCAGTTAGATCTTGACATAAATTGGTGCTGCTGAGGTTTTGGTTTGAATTACTCAACAGGTGGTGCTGCTATGCTGCATTTTTCACGATTTCCGCGAGAGCTATATCTCAAGAATTAAAGCACGGAATTTCATTAAACTTTAGATTATATTTGACCTTGATATGAATAGATCTTTATGAGAATTGGTTATATACCGCCCAACAAATGTTGCCACTATGAACTGTTTTTCACGATTTCCACGTTAGCTATATCTCAAGAACAAATAGATTGTCATTTAATTTTTATTGCAGACGATTTGATTTATATAGAAAAAAGTTTTGTGATAGTCACAACATACTAGTATTTATTTGTTTTCGTAAAAATTGTTGTGATGTTGTGCATGTTTTTAGCATAATTTTTAGAAATTTAATTTGGTTTAATAAATCAAAGTGATATATTTTTAACTAGTGGGATGTGCCAATCCCAAAACTTTCTTCTATCTCATACATGTTAATACTTCAAAATTCGCTATCACGGAAATCTGTTTTACGTCAACTCTTTGCGAAGCGCCGGGTTACCTTCGCAGCTTGAACAGCCGATGTTAAACTACGAAAAATCGCACAAAAATCGTTATCACAGTGTCCCCTTCCGGTTGAATGTCCCTAAATTCAATTAGATCCTGCTGGCCATAGTCGAAAACCTATAAATAAAATTTGGTTCAATTCTATGCATAATTTCATGCACTTTCTAATGATACAACAATGAAAATGGCACAAAAATCGCTATTACAGAGCCCCCATCCGGCGGAATATCCCCAAATTTAAGTACGACCTGCTAGCCGTAGTCAAAAACCTATAAAAAAATTTGATTTAATTCTATACACAACTTCATACACTTTCGATGATACAAAGAGGACACAAACACGGACAGACAGGCATTTTGTAGAAACGTGTTTTTCGGGATCTCTTTCGGTGTAAATCCTTCGAAAACCGTGTCAGGTTTCTGACTTAAGCAAGACTCATATTGTATATTTCTAATTAATTTAAGTAATTATTTTTATTCATTATTATATTACTGTATTCCAATATATATTTTTCTTTTGCTGAAAAACTGCCGTATGTGATTGACAGTGGAATTTCACCTGATCCTATTATCTATTTGGGGAGGTTCTCGATTTCTTTGTAAAGTACTAATCTGGTTTTGGAAAGAAATATAATGAAAGAAACACAATGAGCACCACATTCCTAGGGAGCTGGATTTCCCAGAAGAATACAAGGGGAGGATGATCGAGATGAAGGCCGGTGTGGTAAGGTCTAGAACAAACGCCCCTACGTGGATGGAAGCTCCGGGAATGAAGAAGGACAGCCCCGTCGTTTGGTAGTGTGAGGGGACAGTGAGAGACGGGTGATTCGTGGAAGTGCAGCCGAGAGCGTAGGACACCAGAGAGTCGCTGGTGTGCCGTGAAAAGTAAAGGAAGGATCGTTGATGTGTAGCAGATAGCATGGGACGCAAGGGTCGTCAGTGCCGAGCGTTGGATATAGACGTGTAGAGTTAAGAGTGTAGAGAATTGTGTTAAATTACAGAGATAAAGTATATTGAATAGTTTGGTCCAGAGTAAAACTAATTATTACTTAGACGGAATTATATGTACGAGTTATATATTAAAACGGGTGATCAGGGAGATTGCCATATGACAGTCACATACGGCTAGTGACAATATAATAACTAACACTGTAACATTTTTCTTGCATGATAATTTTAATCAATAAATTATTAATTGGTTATTTTATGAGAACTTCTTTCCCAACGTGTTCGGTATTAGTTTAATACCGGTGGTGGCAACAAAATACCATAGAACTAAGGTATCCATTCTAGGAATATAATTACGATGACCGAACAAGGCGACGTAACCATTACAAACCGGAAGTTGAAAAAAATTTCAATTACAATACTTTCTTTTGTTATATGTAAAAGAAAGTAAAAATGTACTTTTTTTCTTTGTCGAGCTTTATAATTATGACTTTTGTTTATTATTTGTTTCTTTAATTCTAAACTATGTTAATATTAATGAATATTCATCTGCATGTAATTGTATTATTCAAATATTTAATGAGTGTTTATATACACAATTATCTAAGTGTCATTAATATTGTTTTCATTCTGTATTCCATCAATTACGAACATAATCTGAAAAAAAATCTGCTTATAAGTAAGTGGGCTTTGTGAATAGTTTTAATTGTAGAATAATGTTGTTTCAGAAATATCGGCATGTTTTGTAGAAATTAAGTCTGGCGGTGAAGTACCAATTAGGTTTTTGTACGTTCAGATCCGGACTTGGGGCAAACTTTTTGCTTTTATACTGGAGCGGGCCAAGCCGAGCTCGAGCTTTTATACCGGCCAATACTTTTTGTACAGGTCGGGCCTGGCCCGAGGCTAGAAATTTCGGCAAGTGTAGACCTCTAACCGAGATATCTAAGCTAATTTTAATGTTTTTTCTAAATGCTTCTGTCAGCCAGCGTCGCATAGCTACTGAATATATGTTTCGTTAATAAGTTTCAAAACAGTCTTTACTGAATTAGAACTGAACTTTGATATAAAGAAACAAGCAGTCTTATACCCAGTTAGTATTTTTTTTTTACATAATTCTGAAATGTGGCAGTCAATCAAAGTTTAAAATTGGGTCTATGATTATATTAGCCTTCAAACAATTGAGCCCTTATGCGATTTCTGAAAGGTATCGCCCCAAGTGCCCAGAGATACACATTGTCTCTAAAAAAAGTTTGCATGAATTGTTTGTATATTTTTTGTCCTAACCACTGTATAATTCTAATAAAAATCTGGACAACCTTTTTATTAGTACTATAATGTGATGTCGTTCTTCCGTATAGTCCTTTCTTCGAAGTGTTCGTTGTTTCTTTGGGCGTTTTATTACAAGGTCCAGTACGTCGATTGCGTCATAGGCGATGTTACAGGGAGAAGAACTCGCCCAGTCTTACTGCACCCATCCCTACTCCTGTCTAGTTAGCGACAAATTTCAAGTTAGCATAAACTACGATAATCTTTGCTCCCTCCGGTCCTCCACACACCGTAATTTACTAGCAGTGAGAGTAAAAAGAATCTAGTGATACAGCAATTGCTTACATATGCAAAATAGTAGATAGCAGAGATTTGTATTCAAAATTTGATGTGTTTGTTGCGAAAAGCGAGAAAAACTGGCGAAGCATATGTAATTCAGGGGGAAATAAAAAAAACACAAGCAACACTTTTTTTAAAACAGAACTAGAACAAGGTACGAAATTTCGAAGTAAATTGGGCTTCTTCCATTATAAAAAAAAATACGCTTAAAAAAGGGTGATAAAGATTAAAAAGGTAAATACATTTGTTTATTATTTTTGTTAATACTCTCAACAATAGTAAGCCCAGTAGTGTAATGCTTAGCTTTTCTCTCTACCACGCTACAGGTCCCCAGTTCGACTGCGGACTGATCAAGGCTAAGTCAGGCCTTAATCCATTCGGGGTCTATAAATTGAGTACCAAGCTTACTTGGGGACTAAACATTGAAGGTCCCTGCCGCGTTAGGCTGACAACTTGACAGGGGCTTTATAGCACCCCAGGGCCCATAATGAAAAAAACAGGGTTCGGTACTATGCCATAAGCCTTAATGAATTGTAAGTTTAGTTCTCAAAAACAAACTCTCTTTTTTCCTGACACATTTACAAAATCATTGCTATTCATACACATATAAGAATACAAGATCAATAGCAAAGGTGGTGTTTTAAGCACCCGTAGCAATTCAAAAATTTGCTCTCGCTCCCTAGAGACTACTTTTCTTATACCGTAATTTTTAATGCAGCGATGTTTTGGAGTTCCTAAAAAAATTAGCGCACTGGCCAATTTTTAAGATACTACAAAAATCCCATTTAAAAGAACTCCACCTTTTGAACATACAACTTAAAATTCCACCTAGAGACCTGCGCAGATCTGATTGTCCCCAACCAAACCCAAAAATTCCATTGTAAGCAAAACCGAACCCCGAAAAAAAATCTTCGTCCTCCCGAAACCGATATGAAGGAAAATTAATCCAAATTTTAATAGAATTATAAAATGTAGTATGCAATTATATCTCTAATTTCAATTTTCTTTTATATAGAAATATAAACATATATTATATATATACTCATTAATATTCAAATGCTGTATAAAACATTTAAATAACGGACACCTCGGTGCTATCGAATTTATCTCTTACTCGGAGGAGTGCACAAAAATATGCAAATAATTGTATTGGGGACTGTCTCCTCTCTTCAGGAGTGACCGTACAGAGGTCTTACTGTACATGCTTTTACTTCTGAATTTGCGGATAAACTCGACGGCTCCAAGGTGTCTGTAATTCGGAGGTTTTAATAAATAAAAGATTTAAAAAGTATTCCCTACATAAAGCTTTCTGCTATTTGGGACTGTCCGTTATGAAATTTTTACTGTGTATAGATTTTATGGGAAAAAATATTTTAGACATTCTTTTAAAAAATCGGGTCAAACCGAACACGACACGCAAGAATGAAAAAAACCCAACCCGACCCGCAGGAAAAATGTAGAAGTCAACCCGACCCGCAGGAAAAATGTAGACGTCAACCCAACACGCAGCAAAAAGTAAACATTAACCCAACCCGACCCATCTCGTACCAAAAAAAACAAAACAAGTTAACCCGACCCGCAGTAAACAAGTAAGAGTCGTTGGTTATTAACCTCCAAATTTCTGATATCGCCCCCCCCCCCCCCCCCCCCCTTGAAGACTCTCTAGATCCGCCCTTGATATGTATATAATTATTATCCATGTGTAAAGAATTTTCATCGGTTAAGCTGCTGGGTTGCAGATCTGATGATGCCAACAAGTGATTGAATTGTCTCATACTCCTCAGGAAAAACTCAGTGAAATTGTTTTGATAATAAAATATCCAGGAAGCCTCAGAGAAAAGTCGATAATTCCCTCCTAAAACCTGTAAAAACTATTCTGTTACTCTGTACAAAATATTCAATCTATTTTTAAAGTTCACATTAGTCAGCAATCACTGTTATTCTCCATGCTTCATCACTGATTGTTGATATGGAAATATTGTTAATTTTAAAATTGCTCTAGATTTTTCTGGGGGGGGGGGGGGGGTGAAAATGAGCATGAACACAGTAAAAATAATGTATTTTCTAATTAACCAGCACATTTCTGCTAATTTGATAATTTGAAAGATTCATTGACACTTTGTATTATTATTACTCCCAAAGTATACAATTAACCTTCAACTTTTTCTTTAATTAAATGTTTAGCAAAAACAGACATTGGGCTTATTTTATGACCCCACTTGGTGATCAGGAAGTTAATGAAAAGATTTTATGAGAAGCAAATATCTCATGTCTTTTTAAGGTTTAATTTTAATTCTTGATTAATATCTTAAATTCTGTGAAAATAGAAAGATTAATGATAGCCAGTTTAATTAGACAGAGGGGAATCTTATGAATAAACTATAGGAATTTACGATATTGAATGGTTGATTAATAAGAGATTTTTGTATATTCAAAATTTATTATTAAATTATATAAATTTTGTTGTATTGAAATGTTATTGATTTTTTTTTTCTTTTTCTTTCCCTAGGCCCGTAAGACTAATTCTTGCTGTACCTTGCTTTAACATGGTAAGCTTCAATCGTATTTATGACCAAATTTGCTGTCTGAAAAACTATTTTTTGGGCTGTGTAGTTACTGTAAATGGCAAAAAGTGTTTACTTTTATATAAAAAAATATCACTTTGTTTGTTTATTTTAAGTTATATCTTGTATTATCCATAAGAATGTATCTATATGTATTTGATATTGTGTATCTATGCAAATAAAAAGCTAACGTTGATGTTTGTAATATGTGAAATAATGAATGAAATCCCATGTTTGTATAATGGTTATAATTTGTTTTCACAATTGATGAATTGATTGTATTTAACTTGATGCAAGGACAGAAAAATGCAGAGTTTTATATTTGTAGAAAAATATTATTTTTTAATAAATTACTTGTAAATGTTGTATCTTATTTATAATGTATTATTTTATTCCAAAAATTCATTTATACATGTATACTTTATTTTCTTACAAGAGTAATGTATTTATTCCAACACTGAAGTGAACATTAGTTTATATCCATCATATTGTTCATTAAAAATGTGGAGTGAGCACCAACATTCAACAAATTTTCATACAATGTCATAAAAATCTGTCTCCATGTCTTCATGAAATGCATAAATATTAAGCGTTATTTTAGTTCAAAAAATTTGATTTTTCACTAATTTTTTTGGGATAAAATGTGTTTTCTTTTAGCCTATATCATTAGAGTATTTCTTCTCAATTTAATAAATATTTGTCATTCAATATTTAAGTAAGATAAAACTTTATTTAATTTTTTAAAAAATATTGTGTTGCTAAACTTTTATTTGGCATTGTTGCTAAGAACCAAAATGTGCTTTTATAGAAGATTTGCTTTCTAAATGCTTTTTGTTTGGCACTGTTATCTGCTTAGCTTAATGTTATATAAGAGCAAGAGTATGAAGTAACAAGTATTTGGTTATGCATATCCTCCGATAATTTTCTACATACTTATCAAAACAAAAAAATATTTGCAATGGAATTAAATGCCACATTGCATTCAGTTGCTCAGAAAATATTATATCTTACAAGCGTTGGATAAATACTTATATGGACTGATTAAAAAGTCAGTTTTTCAAAAAAGTAGCTTAAGAGCAAGCATATAAAGGTGTTCCCATATCAATATGTGCTGTGATAATATTGCTTCACTTTTTTTATGCTTTTAAGATTTCAGATACTTCTGACTGTTGCAATAATTTTTTATATTTCATTTAATGAAATGTTCTATAAAACTTTCTTATGTTCATCACTTTAGATATGTGCATTGCATTGTGAAGCTTGTATCACTTCTGAACAAAAATTATAGTAAAAGGGTTCAATAAAATATTTAAATTCAACCATCCACCTTCCTTAAATAAATTACTAAGGGTTTTTTTTTTTTTTCTGTATTATAGATGTATTAAATTGAACTTCCTTTATTCATAAACATTCCTTAACTGTTAGTCTTTTCAAAGATTGTTGGCAATAAGTATGAACTAATTTTCCATTCAGTATTGGATTTATTACCCTGGCTCACTAAAATTATCAATGTGATGATTCATAATAAAATGTTTATGCTTTTATGAATAAAATTTTAAGTACGTTTGTATATAAATTTTAATATTTTTTTTATAAATAAATAAATGTATGGCCATAAATTTATTTTTAATTAAATTCTGTTCCATTGATAAAGTGTTACTTCTTTTTTTAATTGTATAAATCATTGGGACCATTGACTCTATTTTCTTCTTATCCTTCGGGCATCTTTAGATGATTTTATTTTGCTCCAAAATGATTCTGGATCTTTCTACAAGAATAAGTCTTTTTAGTTCTGCTTTACTATTTTTCTTCTACAGTTCATTTGTATTTGATAGCATCGACCTATCACAGGGAATCAATATTAGTATATATTTTCAAATTTTATTATCTTTAAAAAGTACATTATCAATTTTGAGAATACAGTACAGAACCGTTTATCCGGAAACCAGTTAACCGGAAAACCAGTTAACCGGAATAGTATTTTCGATCGACCAACTGCGGAATCTTTCCAGAAAAAAAAAATCATAAAATCTTCAAAACTGCGTATATATATATTTTTAATTTGTGGTGTAGTATTCTTTATTTAGGATTTACTGTTTCTTTGGAAAACAGTGTTTTTATTGCCCATATATATAATAGACTAACATGCTTTATGCTACGGCATACGGCAATACTTTTGCTTCGTATCGTAACGCTGAATCTAGAGCGCGAACAAATAAACAAAGCAGAACTGTTGCCAATCTGAAGAAACCGAGGAAGAAACAACGTCGAAAATACGCTGTTTATTCATCTACATGGAGATATAAAAAAAAGAGCGGTAACCGTTTGCAAAAAGTTACGGTTTGACATCACGACAGGTATTGTATTTCTTATTTCTCTCAGTAGATGGCGCCAAACCAAATGCAAAGTAATGGCAGTAAAAGAAAAAAAAAAAACTAACTTCGTAATAAATTGTCTCCGATTATAAATTATCCGAATAAACTTTTGAATATTTTATTAAGGTATTACGAATTACTTATCTTTTCATATCTCCATGAATTTTAATAAACAGTGAAAGAATGTTTTGCTATAGTGCTCATTCAGATTGGCAACAGTTCTGTTTAGTTTACTTTCAACATCGCGTGCTTACTACGATTATTATTTATTTTCAAAATCGTGAAGCATCCAGCAAATTAATTTTTTTACATTGCTTTTTGTAAAAAAATAGGAATGGCAAAGAGACAGGCAGATGAATTGGGCAATGTAAAAAGAAAAAGAGTAGTTCTAAGCATAGAAACTAAAGTGGAAATTTTAAAAAAACTTGATGAAGGTGCTTCCGTAAAAAATTTATGTGACACTTATCACGTTGGATCATCGACAATTTATGACTTAAAAAAGCATAAAAAAGACATTCTAAAATTTTATGGAGACGCCGATAATCCAAACCTTTTATCCGAGAGAAAAACGATGCATCAAGCAAAAAATGATGATGTAGACAAAGTGCTTATGGAGTGGATCCGGCAAAGAAGAGTGGAAAGTTTTCCACTTAACAGGAGCATTATTATGACACAAGCAAAGAAATTCCATGAGGAATTGCATATAGAAAAAAACTGTGATTATTCCCATGGATGGTTTAATAGATTTAAACAGAGGCATGGGCTGAAACTTTTGAAAATTTCAGGTGAAAGAGCTGCTGCAGATAGAGAAAGTGCAGAAGATTATGTTGATTATGTGATGGAGTTAGTGAGAAAAGAAAATGTCAGTTTAGACCAAATATTTAATGCAGATGAAACTGCATTATATTATAAATATGTTCCAAAACATACCTATGTATCTGCAAATGAGGAATCACCAAGCAGTGGACTGAAAGAATCGAAGCAAAGAGTGACGTTGCTAGCTTGCGCAAATGCAGCTGGCACTTGTAAAATAAAATTAACAGTGATCGGAAAAAGCAAAAAACCCCATTGCTTCAAAAACATTAAAATATTTCCTGTCAATTATAAAGCAAATAAAACAGCTTGGGTAACCCAAGTATTATTCATTGAATGGTTTAATACACAGTTTGTGCCAAAAGCAAGGGCACACTGTTTATCAGTTGGACTCCCATCAGATTGCAAGATCATTTTATTCTTGGATAATTGTGCAGCCCACCCACCATCAAGTCTGTTACAGAAGCATAATGTTCTTGTTGAATATTTGCCTCCTAATTGCACCTCTTTGATTCAACCTTTGGATCAAGGGGTTTTACGTAGCTTAAAATGTAAATATAAGACACATTTTTTAAAAGAACTTTTGGAGGCATGCAACGAGAATAGGTCTGTGCATGAATTTCTGAAGGAATTCAATATCAAGAAAGGAATTTGGCTGGCTGCTCGGGCTTGGGAAGATGTATCAAAAGATACATTAACCCATGCATGGCATAACTTGATGCCTACCTCTATATTCCTTGATGAAGATAGTGACAATAATTTTGGAGGATTCACTATTTCAAAAGAAAAATTGCTTCAGCAAGAACTGAAAGAATATGCAGAAAGTACATTAAGACATGACATCTTAACTGAAGCTGACATTGATGACTGCTTTCATATTGACAATGATGTCCCTATAACCAGTACCCTGTCCGATTCTGAAATTGTACAAAAAGTTCTACATCCTGAACAAAATGATGACACTGAGGATGAGGAGAGTGCAGATGAAATGTCTGAAGATAAAATTTCTAACGCAAGATGCATCGAATTAACACAAGAACTAATAAAAGGGATGGAACAAAAGAGTTTTGTAGATGAAACGCACATCATGGCAGTTTATAAAATACAGGAATTATTTCTTAAACAAAAAACTAATTTTAAACAAATGAAAATTGTTGACATATTTAAAAAATAAGCATTCCATTATTTTTTAAAAATGCATTTGTAAAGTCCTACTTTTTATTTATTAATTTATTTTAAATAAAATCTCAATCATTAAAAATTCATGAATGTCTCAGCATTTTTGTAAAAGATGGAGTTCAAAGATGGAGTCAAATTAAAACATCAGGATTTTCAACTAGCTTGAAAAATATAAAAATAACTAAATTTTTGTAAGGGGGGGGGGAGCCTACACACTATTCTAACCTGCAAGTAAGTCTTATTTTTTTATTTTCTATTCCTTCATTGTAATGTGTAAGTATAGTAATATTTCATGTTTAAAAACCATTGATTAATCAAGATTTAAAGCATTTAACAGATTTCAATTTTTATATGTAATTATTTAATTTATTGAAAAGAATTCTTTTACAATTACACTTCTTACATATTCTGATTAATCTTTGATTCACAAATAAATCCAGAGCCAAATATATTACACACAAGTCTGAATAATGGGTGTTGTGTCGATGAGCAACCAGTTATCCGGAAAAACCAGTTATCCGGAATGCATTTGGACACAGCCATTCCGGATAACTGGTTCCATACTGTAACTCTTATCTGTATAAAGTGTGCTCAAAAACAATGAATTTTTTTTTAAATATTGTTTATCAGAGCTCATATAATGTTTGAAGCATCTGCATGTGGTTGAGATTGAAACAATGATTGGGTTTTGCTTCATTTTGCTCTGTTAAATAAATTTAAATTATCTCAGTTACCATTAAAGAGTTTAAGAGTCTACACCAGGTGCACAGACACTCACAAAATAAAATTAAACCAATGGCAACATTCTTTTCAAATTTCTCATTTTGCATTTTAATAATGTTTTTTGCATGGGATAGCTGCAGTCAGCCTCAGTTATCCTATGGAAAATAATAATAATAATGATATTAAAATGCAAACGGGAAATTTGAAAAGAATGCTACCATTGCTTTAACATTAGCTTGTGAATGTCTTTGTGTAACAAGGGTAATGTAAAATTATAGATGATAAAATGTGACGTCACAACAGGGAAAGGGTAAAACTGGAATGTGATACCTCATGAGTTGTGACATAGGATGAAGGAGGAGTTTAAAAAATGCATGCATATTGCATGACATAATTAATGGATGACCTCTTTCTCTTGTGAGTTTACATATAAAACAGAAAGAGCAAGATATACAAAATTCTTATTTTGTAGTGTAACGCTCGAACTATACACACTCCATCATATTTTCTCTCCTTTTCTTTTTTTTCTTTCAAAAGAACTGACAAGCTGAGTAAATTAGACTTTACCAGAAGAGAAGAATGTTTACAGAGTTTGTTGCCGACAAGGCATCTGAGCTAAGCCGTAATGTTAAATTAACTGAGTTATTTTGTAAATAGTAACATGTAAATATTAAATTTATTAGTAAATGAAGAAGTTATCAACTTTTAATTTGTAACTAAAATAGTTTCCACCCCGGATTCTAAATAATATGTCACAAAATATGTCAGAAGTGGCATCACTTCTGTGACATATTATTTAGAATCCGGGGTGGAAACTATTTTAGTTATAAATTAAAACTTGATAACTTCTTCATTTTCTTGTGTTTTTTTAACCTTTCGTAAATATTTGCTGGCTGGGCGTCTGACGTTTCCCGGGTCTGCCTCTTGGACGAATGAAGCCTTTAGAACATCCACCATCATCTTGCTTGTAAGGACACAAAGCTGATATATGATAATTTCCTAAGGGAGAAAAAGGGTTTTTCTTTAGTAGCAATGGTATAAGAAGTAGGAGATCCTTGTTTTAAAATAACATAGGGGCCATCGCAACGGGGCATGAATTTAGTTGTTTTGTTACTTTTCTTTTGGCTAATGGGATGCAAAGTAACCCAAACATGATCGCCTGGTTTATATTGTTCAGAAGCTTTTAAATGTTTGTCGGCATAATATTTATGCTTATCTTGGCTTTGTTCTATGCAATCTCTTATCTGCATAGTAATTTTAGCAAAGTTTTTAAAATAAGGTGTTATTTCCGGTATGAAATTATCATTCGCAATTACAGGGTGTAAGTCATGAGCAACATCATCGGAGGTACGTAATTCACGACCGAACATTAAATATGCAGCTGTGTGACCTGTGGAACTACATCTTGCAGTAATAAGGGCAAAACGGATTACTGGTAATTTTTCATTCCAAGTTGTATGATCATCTCCAACTAGCATCGCTAAGCGGGGTTTTAGATCTCAGTTTTTTCTTTCAACTGGATTTGCTTGAGGGTGGTACACCGGAGTTAAACTTTGACCTATCTTTAAGAGAAAACAAACTTGTTGCATCACAGCACTGATGAATTGCGAACCATTGTCGCTAATGAATTTTTCTTGGAAAACCATATCTTAAATACACTTCCTCAATTAAGGTAACAGCACATTCCGTGGCTGTTGCGATATTTAATGCGAAAAGTTCTACCCATTTAGTGCTTCACAATTAATAATGTTAAATTATTTTCACAGATGCAGATATTTTCACGAAGGGCCATTTCTTTATTTTAAAGTCATACTCATCCATTCTTAACATTGTATTCTGTAGTATTAAGTGTGAGTTTTTAGTCAAATTAGGGCTCCTCCTGAAAATATTTGTAATATTTAAACCTTAATCAGAAACACTTAAAATTCTGTTAAATTAAATCTTAGTTTATAAAGGCAGGATTCTTTGATATATATCATGATAAATATCCAAAATTTATTTTCAAAATATCAAGATTTTTTTATATATTTGATATTTTCAGTCGAGTATAAATGATATTTTCAACTGTTAATGACTGCAATTCTGTAGCTAAAGAATATTTGTAATACCCATTGAAAGACAAACTGTCTAATTTAAATAATCAGTTATATACTGCTTCATTTGGAAAGAATCTTTTCTCATTTTGTTCACTTGAGATTAAACTGTACAGCGTATTAGGGAATACAAAATAAGACAAACTTACCATTTATGTTAAAATTAAGAGTTTGTATTTATATATATATATAAAATTTTGTTTTATAAATTTCTGATTTTTTTAAAATACTTGATACAGATTCTTATAATTAGTTTTTTATCAGTATATAAAGAAAATGGTTTTCATTTTGAATTAGTTGATCTTCAATTTTTCTTCCAAGTGGAAAAATAAAAGTTGGGGGGGGGGGAGAAAAAAACATTTTTAGAATGTTGTTAAATTAAGTTTTCATGTTAAGTGCAATATGTTTTAGTTTCTAATTTATATTACGCTCAAAAATTTTTATCATCAGCAGTAAATTGGTTATTTTTTAAATATTGGATATTTTTGAAAATATGACATTTACACACCCTGTATACAAGTAATTTTTTCTTCATTGATAAAAGTATATTCTCTTGGAGTACATCATTAATTTTTTATCAATGTGATGAATAATTTTTTATGGAAATTTTGAGGTTAAGCCTATTATTTGCACTGGTTATGAATTGATGCATATTTTTAAATTAATGACAAAGTTGTACAGCAGTTGAGAGAGAGAGGGAAAAAAATGTAATCAATGTAGTAACTTAAATATGAAATGCCATTAAAATTAATTTATCAACTAATTTCAGTACATATTTTTTTAATTGTTAAAATTTCAAATTTTTTCTGATTTTATTTATTGTTTAGTCCTTTTCAGATTTTTATCATTCAATAAACTGGAGTGAAGAAATTTTATTAAATCAAAAGCTTGTTTTTTTTTTTCTTTTAAAGAATTATAGCATTGTAAACTAAATTCTCCTCATTAAACTTTTTTTTTTAAAGATTACTGGGTATATATTTATAAAGAAATTCATATTTCAGGAAATAAAAAAAAAAAAAATCATTTACAATTTTATAGTTCTTTTAGATGCTAAAAGGTGTAAATTAACAACGTAATACAAATTAAAATAACTTTTATTAGGTTGTTTTACACATGTTTCGACTCACTCCAAGTCATTTTCAAAAAAAAAAATTAAATATTCCATAATTTTACGGGCTTTGTAGTTATTATTTTCATGTACTTTAAAAGAAAAATATTTTCATAAACAACCAAGTAAAAAAAATAATGTTTGGGGGAAAAAAAAAAAAAAAAAAAAAAAAAAAAAAAACATGAAAATAATAACTTCAAAGCCTGTGCAATTATGGAATATTCTCATTTGTTTTTGAAAATGACTCGGAGTGAGTCGAAACATGCAAAACAACCTAAAATAAGTTATTTTAATTTGCATTATGTTGTTAATTTACACCTTTTAGAATTTAAAAGTTAATTACATTATTACAAGGTGTTATAATTTATTATATTATTATACAGTTTTATGTTCAACAAAAATTACATTTGTTACAAGTAGATAAAATAATAATACTAATGCAGTTTACACATTCTTTCTTGTCCCGGAACTGATCCTGAAGAATTAAAATATTCACAAAATCTATTTTGGATGTCTTTAGCCATCCTGCTGGAATTAAGTGGCATTTTTCTTACGCGTATCAAATTGTTACTGGTATTTCTCCAGTCACCTTGTGATATATTATAATTGTTTAAATTTTCAATGCCCACACTTCCAGGTGGCAAGTAACTATTTATTGCTTTTTCTCACAAAAAATTATGGAGTGCACAAGTTGCTAGAACAAAGTGTCTTGCATTTGTTACAGTCGAACAAATTTTTGTCTGATAGATGCGAAAACGTGCTGCGAGTATACGAAATGTGTTTTCTACTACTCGATGTGCTCGAGAAAGTCGATAATTAAATATTCTTTCCTTATTCCCCAATCTGTAACCAGGGAATGGCTTCATTATATAATGACTTAATGGGAAAGCATCATCAGCAATAAGCACAAAAGGAACTTGCACATTAGTTCCAGGAAGAGTATCAGATTGAGGTATGTTCAAGCTGTTTGAATGTATCGCTTCTTTTAGCTTCGTCTTTGCCCATACTCCACCATCACTTGCAATGTCCTAGCTTAAAGAAAAAATATGCTTTATTTTTGCTAAAGTTTGAATAGTTGGGACTTCACAGTGAAGCGAAGAATTTAAGGTGTTAACTCCTTTTGGGACAAGTATTTTGTGTCATATAAGATACATACGCATTTAAGGTCTGCATTTTTTTAGTACCATAGTTTGTGAACATCAACCATCGCCTTACTGGATTGTAAAATTGTAGCAATTAAAAACAAGAATATTTTTATTTGGAAATAGTGACATTACAATTTGGAGTCATAACAGATGTTTGTCCCAAAGGGATTTTAAAATCCTTTCTTGTCACAGCATTTAAAAAATGACAATACTACATAACTGTATGCAAATATAACTAACTTCAAAAATAATAGATCTGAACAATAAGATGAAAATCTCATTCAATCATCCCCCTCCCTTTATTTTTTGGAAGACAGGAATTTAGGTAACTGATTTTGTATATCATAAAGTAACAAATATGTCAGCAAATTCAAGAACTTTCAGGCTGTATACTTTTTGTGTATTAGGAAGATTTATAATCATAGGCGTAGCCACGAGGGGGCACGTGCCCCCCCCCCCCCCCCCCCCCCCCCCAATTTCCTGAAGATTAATTTCTAAAATATGATACAGTCATTTAAGACTTGTCTTGTATTCGCCCAAAAATGGAAATGAAAAAACTACTTTTATTTAAATTTTATATTTCTTCTTTTTTTTTTTTTTTTTTTACTTACTCAAATATCGGATCAGTAGATAGCACAGCTATTTTTCTTTGAAGTAATGAGTTTGGTACCAAAAATTGCCGGTTCAAAACTAAGCTGGGGGAAATGGGATGACAATTTTTTTCAGAATTGACTTGTACGTTAATGAAAATCAGGACATTTTCCTTCAAAAATTGGCAGTACAGCCAAAATATGTCTTGTGCATAATTCAATACGTTCCTCTTTCTTATTTATTTTATTGACGGCACTTAATCTTCTACTATACCTTCGTATTTTTGAGATGCAATGATTGTGATTTTTTTTTTTTTTTTCAAAGTGTGAACCTTCTTGAATGAGATGTGAGATGTTTTACACTAATATACAACCGTACCTTGGTAAACGATGGTAATTTGTTCCAGAAATACCATTACTATCCAAGGTGCAATCCTCTATGCAATTTTCCAGGCGCACATACCTTATAGGATTAGTACTTCTTAAAATTGATGATTAATACTTACAGTATGGAACCATTTATCCGGAATCCAGTTAACCGGAAAACCAGTTATCCAGAATGATATTTCCAACTGACTGATTTCAGAATCTTTCCAGAAAAAAGTGCCATGCAGAGCCAATTTGACATGTGCATTGCTTGATAGATTACTACATGCATTGTACAACTATTTAGTCAGATATTGAGTCTGAATTTTGATTTTTATGCAGTATTATTGTTTCCAAGGTATTGCCAGAATTTTTTTTCTTTCAAACTCTGATTAATCTTTGATCTTGATAGGATCTGAGCCAGAGTAATCTAATAATTTGAAATCAGTAACAATGTTACAGCCACATATATTCTACAAATCTCATCAAATGGATGTTGCTTTAATCTCCAACCAGTTATCCAGAAAAACCAGTTATCCGGAATACATCTGGCCTCGACCATTCCGGATAAATGGTTCTATACTGTATTTGAAATGTCTTAAAAATTCGATAAATGTCTTTTATTTATTATATTTGTTACAAAAATATTAACTTCAATAAAATGAACCAGCGGAGCTTTCTTCATTTCCTTTGTCGTTTTTTTTTTTTTTCCCAAGAGAACCTCGAATTAAATGAACCTGGTAGTGGGGCCCAACTGGAGTCCTGCATCGGGTCGGTTTACCCGCGGTTCGGGTCGGGTCGGGTTGGCGCTCTATTTTTTCGTTGCGGTTCGGGTTCGGGTCAGGCTGACATTCATTTTTTCGGGCTCGTGTCGGGTTCGGGTTGACCCGCTTTTTCAAAATAATATCCAATATTTATTTAGATTAAATATATATTGCGCCACTGAGACATGGGAGGGTAAAAACCATCTTATTGATTATTTAGCTTTAGCATGATGACTTTGTTCTTTGAGGACACAAAGTTCTGCAAACCTATTTGCATCAAAACCACAAACGACTGCAAGAAGCCCAAAATCAGCAGTTTCACTTTTAAAGAACATAGGCTTTTGAAGGACGAGAGTGATAAATGTGAAGCTAAGGAAACCAATAACAGGGGCTATTTAGACTTAAGTACAGTATTTAAAAATTAGAGATAATTTGGGGCACATTAAATTTTAAACCTTTACTTTTAATTTTGAATTTTAAAAAGGTTTATTTTTTATTATTTCATATATACAATAAGACCTACATAATGGACACTCCCGAAAAGCAGAAACCTCTATTTAACGAACACTTTTTCAATTCCTGACACTTATATATTTGTACGCTTATACCTTGGAATAGTGGGCATCTCTAAATCTAAGCACATGTAGCAGGTGTATGGTGTATGTGTGCATAAACTATCACAAATACGATACATGTGTTTTGTGTGTATCATAAATGAAATGTTTTTAATGTGGTTCATATTCTGAGAAAAGAAAAAATGGTTCTTGCACCGTAAAGAAAGAAAAGTCTATGATTACATTTCTTATATACATTTTTTTTCTCATGCAGTAAATTGAATATGTATGTACTCATTCATATTCAGATACGTATTTCTTTCCATCTGAAACATAACTGTTGAAATCTTTTGTGAAAATCCCAACAATCCGACTTGCAAAAAATTTATATATGACCCGGAGGACTTTTTCTAGGGTGAACCGGACACGCAGAAAGAAAATTAGGATCATCCTGACCCCCCCCCCCCCTCCACAAAAATAAATAAATAAAATAAACAAATAAATAAATAAAATAAAAACAACCCGACCCAATGCAGGATTCTATTCAACAATCTCGAGGTGTCTGCTATTCAGAGGTTTCACTATATTTGAATATTAAAGAATATAGAAGTGTTCATTTTTCTACATAAAATATAAAATTGGTGTTAGAGATATAATTGTACATTACATTTCATAATAAGCATTAAAATATGATTTATTGTCCTTTCATTGCGGGTTGAAGTATTTCGGGTTCGGGTCTGGTGTGGATTTAAATAAGTCGGTTGCGGGTCGCCAAAAATTATTTTTGCGGGTTCGGGTCGGGTTGCGGGTCAAGGAAATTTTTTTGACGGGTTCGGGTCAGGTTACGGGTTGTCTTCAAATGAAATTTGCGGGTTCGTGTCGGGTACAACCCGACCCGTGCATGACTCTAGGCTCAACTGCCGTCAACAGTGCACACCCGTACAGGCTACATCTGCTCTGGTCTCGAATAAAACTAACCTTGAATTTTTGTGATTTTTTATTTCGATCCAGATTAGTTTAATATTTTGAGCCTCGTAGTTCTCTCACGTTACGACGATTTTGTATGCTTCCAACTTTAATTTAATCACAGCAGAGCAAAATTTAACAGTGAGTTGATTCTTTCCGTTTCGGAAAAAAATGTAAAACATTTGTCACAAAAGGCAAAAAAACACTAAAAAATTCATGAACAATTCAAAACTCGCAGAGGACAAAATTTACTATATTGGTCTAAAAAAAGATTGTAAACGAATTCATTTTACACGTGTTAAAAAATTGCCGCTAACTGCGAAAAACTGCAGAAAATCGCTTAAAATTTTTTATGCAATTTAAATCGCGAGAAATTTAAAAATCTCAGAGGACAAAATTTACTGTATTTGGGCTGAAATATTGAAACCGGAATTCCTTGTGAAAAAACGCTACAAATTTATCTCTCTCTCTCTCTCTCATTTTTTTTTTAATTATTATTAAATATATATATCGCAGGGGACAAAATTTACTATTTTGGGCTAAAAGGTTGAAACTCGATTCCTGTAACAAATGTTAAAAAATTGCTGCAAAACTCGAAAAAAAAACGTTACAATCACATGGAAAATTAAAATCATTGTATGGATACCGAATAAACTTTATTGAAAAGAGAAAAAAAATTACTATATCAGATTAAAGAAATATAAAAGAACATATAAAAGATTGAAACCACTTTTTTTTACGAATGTGAAAATATCTCCACAAAACGTGAAAAAAAAAATGTCTCTAAAAAAATCCACGAAAAATTAAAAAATCGCAGAAGACAAAATTTACTATATTTTGTTCAAAGATTAAAACCAGATTTACTTTACCAATGCTAGAAAAATCGTCGCAAAATTTGTAAAAACGTAAAAATTGTAAAAAATAATCGCGAACAACTTAAAAATCGCAAGAAACGAAATTTATTTTATTGGGTTAAAAAACTTTTTACGAATGTCAAAAAATCACTGCTAAACTCGTAAAAAGTGGGGAAAAAAAATCACGAAATTTACAAATTGCAGACAACAAAATTTAGTACATTGAGTTAAAAGATTGTAGCTGGATTCATTTTACGAATGTCAATAAAATGCCTCGAAGCGTGAAAAACCGCATAACAAATTCGAGAAATTTTCAAAAGTCGCTATAAGAATTCCGAATAAACGTTATTGAAAAGAGGCCAAGATTTACTATATTGGGCTAAAAGATTGTAGCCGGCTTCCTGTTACAGATGTTCAGAACCGAAACAAAGCGCAAGGGAAAAAAAAAGGCCAAAAGTTGTATGAAAAATTCAAAAATCGCAGCGTACAAAATTTAGTATAATGGACTGAAAGATTACAACTGGATTTATTTTACGAATGTTTAAAAAACGCAGCGGAACGCAAAAAAGGCAAAATTTGACTATAATGGGTTAAAAGGACAAATTTTACTATAATGGGTTAAAAGGTTAAAACCAGATTCGTATCACAAATGTTAAAAAATTGCCGCAAAACGCAGAAAAACACTAAAAATCACATAAAAACACTGCGAAAAATTTCAAAATCGCTGAGGACAAAATTTACTATATCGGGCTGTAGGATTGAAACCAGATCTATTTACGAATGTTTAAGAAAATCGTTGTGGAACGCTAAAGAACGCTTAAAATCACATAGACAATTCGTGAAAAATCTAAAAATCGCAGATCACAAAATTTGCTATATTGGACTAAAAGATTGAAGTTGGATACAGTTTACAAATGTGAAAAAAAATCGCCACGAAATATCGCATAATAAATTTGCAAAAAATTTTAAAATAGCAGAATAGAAAATGTACTACATCTGCTGAAAAATTGAAACCAGATTTCTCATACGAATGTTTAAAAAATTGCCGCGGAAAGCTAAAAAACGCTAAAAATCACATACAAATTTCGCGAAAATTTAAATAAAGGCAAAGAACAAAATTTACTATATATTGTTATAATATCAAAACTTAATTCCTAACACAAATGTTAAGAAAATGTTGCAAAACGCGAAAAAACTCTAAAAATCCGATAAACATTTCGCGAAATCTTCAAAAAATTCTCTACAATTTCCGAATGTTTAAGAAAGAGAAACTTTTTAATAAACTTTTTTGAAACGAAGACAAAATTTATTATATTGGGCTAGAAGATCGGAATTCTTTTTACCCAATGTGGTAAATTTGCCGTTTTTAACTAAGATACTACTGTATATATATGGATATGTGTGCGTGCGTGAGTGAGTGTTTAATAAACATTTGTGCCCCCCCAAAATTTCCGATCACGCTACGCCTATGTTTATAATAAAAAAATCCCTGTTGGCTCGGCCTACAGGCACAGGTAGATTTCGAAGACACAGATCATGGGGTATCTTTTTATTGGTAGTTGCAGAAGAAATGACCTTTTTGCCATGATGTAGCAGTTGAGACTGCCCACTTCGAAATTTACATGTGTCTGTAGTCAGAGCTGGCAAGGATTTTTTTTTTTGCAGTAAGGGTTGATTCTATAAAAAAACTTGTCAATATAAATGTTGTAGATAATATTAAGAGGATTTATAATAAATTTAAGCGGATTTGATAGATAGATAAAGTTTTGAACTAGGGTGTTTTGGCTTCTGGGAGTCATGATTGGCGTAGATCTGCAAAAATTTTCCAGAAATTCCAATAGAATGTAACAGGTAGTTAGTATTTCTTACAAAATCTGCTAAAATGTGGAATAAGATGTAAGTTGTGATGTATTATCTATTGTTACAAAACAATAATAAAAAATAGAGCAGATTCCTTTTTAAATTATTTTTTTATGATTTTAAATATAATAACTCAAAACAACTACACAGTTATTGTAGAAAATATTTTGTTATACAATTTTGAATACTGTAACATGTTTTTCAAAAATTTTGGGAGTGAGGAAAATTATGATTACTTAACTATTGATAAAATCAAGTTCCAAATGGAAAAGAAAAAAAAAATTAAACATCAAGACTTAAAACTTGTATTGAAAATAATTAGAAAATTAAAATTAAAAAAGAAAAAATTACCTAATAACTATAGTTTATCCATACATCCTGAAAAAAATCTATTCAATATTTAATACATTTAAAGAAAAACACTCAAAAATTTATATGTGTACGATTGATTTAAAAATCAGTGTATATATATATATAGCATTTTCTTAACTTAATTGAGGCACACATTTTATCATTAAAGATGTAAGCTTTTAAAACTTTTAAGATTTCTTTTCTAACATTCTTTTATGTAAACAAAATTTTAAAGTAACTTTGGATTGAAAAAAAAGAAATGTAACATTAAAATGTGTGTTAAACAACTGATACACAATAAACAACTGTGCGCAATAGTTCTAATATTTTAACAAACCAGAAAAGAAATGAGAAAACATAAATGTAACCTTACCTCAAGTGCTAGTTCTTGCATTAAAGAATGGTAACATCCAAATTTCTTTATCCATAGTTTTTTCTTATGTTTCTTTCGTTCATCAATCACCACCGCTGTAATAACTACAGCACAAAACTTTTTTCTTTTAAATTTTGCTCAGAAATTTAGTTTGGGCCATATCTTTTTTAGCTCGGAGATTAAGTATAACAACTGACTAGATAAATACTAGAAAATGGCTACAGATTACAGGCAGCTCGCGCACTATGTCAACTGAATGATAATATATATGATATGGCCTTCTTGTAGTAACTCGCTCACATTCCCCAAGTTACACGCTTACCTAGACGAATCTATGTATCATTTAGCAACCCTCCGTGATTGATCCCATCCCTTTTTGCCTCATGAAAAGTTGTGTGCTGTGCTTAAAGATTCGCGTATTTCTGTGTCTGATTGAGCCTTTAAAAGTACACTTGACTTATTACAATTTTTAACAGACGAAATTCGATACAAGTATTTGATGACATCTCGTTTAAGCCAAGATACAATAGAAAATATTTTTGGTATAGTTCGGCAGTCATCGGGTTGCAATGATCATCCAACACCATATGAATTTTTAATTACGATTCAATGTCTTAAGTTATTATAACTTGGCAAAACCTGTTAAAGGCAGAAACTGTGAACAAGAAATTATAAATCCATTAGTTACTTGTGAGGATATTATTCCAGAACCTCAATTACTTGCGAAACTGGATGAAATCAGTGTTGGGTATAAGCGCGCTCATTGAACGAAAACTCGCGAACTTAGTTCACTTTTTGTGAACGTGAGTTGAACTTGACTCACTTTTGGATAAACGAACGTGAACTGAACGAAAGCTCAAAAAATCTCTGAGTTTGAACGAAATTTACAACTCAAACTCAATTTTTTTCATAATTCATTTAAAATTTTTCCAGCCGTTAAGAACACGTTTATCCATTCAAATGCCATTTAGAGGCCTTCACGGACTCGGGACGGGTCGAGCCTGTTCATCAGTTTTTCTGGGTCGTGCTTTCTCTGGAGGCGCGGGTCGGGCCCAACCGGCCTTATATCTGGGCCTGTGCTTTATTCTTCCTAGAAGTCTGCACCGCCCGAAATCTTCTGGCATGGTCACAACAACCCTGCTTGTATGAAAATCATTGACATGTCGCTGTCTGATTCGTGCAAAAATCTGTTTAAGGAACAACATTCTTGGGTCAACAATTTTTGCCAAAAATGCATATATTTTTAAATTACCATTACTCTACAATTAAAATTCCCTTTAAAAATAATATATATACATTGCTCGAGGGGGGGGGGGGGTTATATACAGTACTGTAAAACATGTTATAAGAATCTGTGTGTGACGAAATTCTGTTTTAAACGGAAAAATTTCTTGATTGGTGCAAAATGGATATAATTCCGTTTGAAAATAAATAATACTTTGCAAGAGACGACAGACCTGGTAAAAAAGGAACTAAACTATAACGATTTTTTTTTCTCCTACGTAATTCCGTCTTAGAAGGTTTTTCGGCAAATAATTTTCAGATTTTTAAGTCTCAAAGCCGTGTAAATGCATTAATGATATTAATAATAATTCAGATATTTACATACAAATTGAGATCCTTAAAAAATTCAATATAGTTTACAATAAGATATATATAAAAAAATTGTAGTAGAAACAGTATTTTGGAACGGAAGTCCCTGTACTATACAGTCTATGGAAGAGGTCTGTATGGGCCGAAATTTCAAGGCCCGATCCATAGAAGAAAAATTCGGCCCGACCCGGTCCAGTATAAAAATTAAAAGTTCGGCCCGAGCCCGGATCGGCCCGTACAAAAAAAAAATATTGGCCCGGACCGGTAAACGAATTTAAAATTTCGGCCCGAGCTCGGCCCGGTCCAGTATAAAAATTAAAAGTTCGGCCCGAGCCCGGATCGGCCCGTACAAAGAAAAAATATTGGCCCTGACCGGTATAAAATTTAAAATTTCAGCCCGAGCTCGGCCCGGCCCGTACAGAAAAAAATATTGGCCCGACCCGAATGAATTTCTACAAAGCATTGATTTTTGCGTCGATTTGGTTAAAAAATTTGTCTAGTACGAGGAGTTCTGACCAAAAATACTTATCTTTGCTTTTTATTGTCATGTTTATAGTTTTCATTTTTGTAGAAGTTATTGCGATATTATTTTTTTTAATGAATCGCTGTTTGTTGTATGTAAATGTTTCAGTTATCATTAATATAGTTAATCCATATTCCATGTATTGGAAAGTTCAAAATCTAAAAAATGCTATATAGTAAAATCTTCTAAGACGGAAGTGCATAGGGAAAAAAATGCGTTATAGACATTTTGCCTTCTTAGCAGGTGTAAATGTATTATATATTCTTTTCTTACATATTAGTACATTCATTTTGCATGGATCAACATATTTTTTCAGGTTAAGACAGGATTCCGTCCTAAGCAGGTTCTTTTTCACACGTTTTACTATATTTTTATATAGCTACATTTTAATAAGCTTTGAAATGTACTATTCTTTATAAAGAATAAAATTTAATGATTCATTGTAGAATAATGGCGATTTAAAAATGTATGTATTTTTTGCAAAAATTTTGAGCCAGGGCAAATTTTATTGATATTTGAAGGGACCAGGGGCACGCCGAGATATTTTCATATGGGCTAAGTGAAAACGTTGAGAAGATTTAGGCTCATGAAGAGTAGGAAGAATGATACCAGTTGTGATAAAGATATATCACAGTTTTATCTTTTTTAATTTTTTTTTTTTTTTTTTTTTTAATTTCATTCTTCATGAAAATTAAAAAAAAAAAAAAAAAAATAGAAATACGTTGAGCTGAAATAAAAATAATTAAAAAAGATAAAACTGTGATATATCTTTATCACACCAGTCACTGTTCGGTACGGAAAAATTAAGTTAGCCCCTACACGGTCCTTCAGAAAAAAAAGGCCCGAGCCCGGCCCGGCAAAAATAGTAGTGACTAATCCCGGCCTGAAAAGAATGCAGACCAGGCCCGGCCCGATTGCCGTGAATGAAAATAAGCCCACGCCCGGCTTGTGCAGATCTCTGGTCTATGGCACTTTCATTTAAAATGAACCATATAAACATGAAAAAAAGACTTAATAATTACTTTTTTTTTGTCAGAACTCCTCGCACAAGACAAAATTTTAAACATATGGACATAAAAATAAATATCTGTACAGAACATTTAACACTATACAGGCTGTTGATCCATTTTATGCGTCATTTATAAAAACTATCATTAAGAAATTCCAAATTCTTCCTAGAAAATTTTAATAGTTATTTTTGATTATTATAAGTGTAAATATTTCGTGAATAAAATAAAGGAAAATTAGTATTGAAAATTTTATTCTTGAAATTTCTGAGTAAAAAATCCGCCAATCTGCTCCGACATATGCTATTGGTAAAACATTTTTGGCAATAAAACATTTGAAAAAATATGTACAAATTTTCAAATAATTATTTAGTATTTGGTTAACACTAACGTTAATATATCATCGAAAAAACAATTAAATGAGATTTTAATTTTATTTGCAATGCAAAAAGTCCTACATTTTCTTTCATAATTATATTAGACTGAATTACTTGAATTCACAATAAAGCTTATCAATTAGTAAAAAACAAATTTGAAATAAGACAGGAATAAAATTCTAGGCTCCAAATCCTCCTACGGAATGTTAATCTGGGTCGGATCTTGCAATCTTTGTTTCATATGTTTTTTTTTCTATCTTCCTTTTTACAAGATCCATTCAAATAAAAAATTTCTGAAATCTCTTATCTCGTTTCTTTCTCTTGCTAAAAAGCGCGGGAAAAAAGAGAACACTAGCAAGCATATTATATCTTAAGGGTGTTTGTACACGTACCTCCCCTAGCTAGAGCTCCTATAATACAGGCTGACGCATCCTCGCAGATATGTGTCTCAAAGTCGAAAAACCAAGCTAATTTTCCGCCATTTAACATCCAGCCTCTTTCAGAAGGTGGAGGAACGAGGCCTTAGGCAACCCCAGCTCCGGCAGCCGTAGATTGAGATGCTGAACTGAGACCCGAATAATGCGAAACAAAATGGATATGCGTCAGCTCCTATTATAGGAGCCTTACCCCTAGCCAATGCAAGTAGAAGGTCAGAATTATCCACTGCTTCACTGGAATCTGAAAGCAATGAGAGGGAAAGTGGGGGGGGGTATTGGATGGGGTCCAGCCATGGTAATAGAATCTATTTATATCTCCCTGGGTCCAGCATCTGAAGAACAACAACAACAACAAAAAAGAAACGGAAACGATTCCATTGCCCCAGGTTTTAAGCATATGTAAATCAGTAACTGGAAAAAAGTGACCGGAAAAAATATGACAAGCAATTGATAAATATTGAACTTATTGATAAATAAGTGTTAACAACTAACGAGGTATCAAATGTGTGATTTATATCATTCCCATAGGCAAATATTTGCTGGAAATATTTGTGAATGCTATTAGTAATAGTGTAAAAAAGTGGGAATATTCGCGTAGGAGAATCCTCGTATTCATCACTACGGGGCTGTTCAGAACAGAAGATCAGGCGGCGTGCGGGCGATGGAGATTAAAATATCGAGTGAGTCTATACTGTGAATGAAATTGAAAGGCCTGCGTTCGTTATCATTGATTTGGACATCCAAATCAATGATAATGATCACGGTCCTTCATTTGACTAATTAGCATATTTTAATGATATTTTGTTAAATTAAGAAGTGAACTTGGTGGCCGAATGGTTAGACACTGCTCTTGATTCTGGAGGTTGCGGGTTCGATCCCCCAAAATTTCTGTTTGATTTTTCTGTTTTTTTTTTTCATTTAAAAATGTTTAATCGGTTGCTTTGTATTTTTCATGATTAATGGAATATATTTTATAAAAGCAAAATTTGATATTATTAACAATTACTTATTTAATTAAATACGACAAATTCAGCTATTTTACGATTAAAATTTTACATTACAGTGTCTTTTAATATTTAAACATTATTATTATTATTATTTTCTTTTTAGCAAATGTAAAATAAGAAATGAAAATATAGTCAATTTGCACGAATTTCTCCATGTTTTTATAATGAGTACTTCAACAGTGAATTTTTAGTACGAATAGAATGCAAAGCATATTTTACAATGTAAAAAATATTATAAAAATAAAATGTAAAATATTACATTATTTAAACTAGAAATATCAGTACCTATTTTTGTAAAGAGGTAAAATACATGTGGTTTACCTTCTAGTTTCGTAATGAATATAGTTAGAATGTTTATAAATTTTCTACTGAATGTACAAGTATTTTAGCATTTGTTTCTCGTGTTTTATGATGTTTATTGCAATATAATAAATAATGCAATTTACATCGAATAATGAATTTCAAGAAAAATAAATTTTTAGAAATTAATAATTATGTTTCAACAAGGTTGTTATCGAAAAATATATTTTAATAAAATGTTTAAAAGCTTTTTTATCAAATTTTAACAAAGATTTTATTTTACTATTATAAATAAAGATAGAAATCTTTTAACATATGTTAAAAGATTTATCGTAAATCAAGGTCGTGATACCAACATATGTTGGTATCATGACCTTGATTTATTAACATTCTATTTATCCCAAAAAATATAAAGCAACTGATAAATAATTTTTAAATTAATAAAAATAGGTGAAGAAAATCGGAAATAAACGGCGAGCATTCACTTTGTATCCATACTTTTCAGGTTCATCTGTGTAGGACAACCCAAACGTCAGTAAAGTACATAACAATTTTTGGTACTTTTCGGTTAGCCGGGCGCCAGTGAAAAAAAAATATAAATATATATCTACATATATGTTTGTGTATATATGTATGTATATATATATATATGTCTGTGTATATATTTATATTTGTTTCACTGGTGCCCGGTTAACCAAAAAGTACCTTTTTTTTTTTTAGAGTTTACATTAATTTTATTGAAACCACCAATACCGTGTTTCAGGAATTCGGTGATCCGAACGTCCTCTCCCTTGTTAGTTAAAGGTGCACTGGTTATAGAAAATTTAACTTTATAATATTATATGCATTGTTTTGTACAATATATATATTTATGTAACTGCTATCAACTAAACTAATATATCAGTTTTAGTAGGTGCTGTAGTTTAAGAGACATATAAGTTGACAGCAGTTATGTATATATATATATATATATATATATATATATATATATATATATATATACACATCATACTTTCGTATTCTATTATTTTTATGTTGGATCAAAGGCTTAAAAAATCAGTTTAGAATGTTAAAAATTTTAAATTTTTCAGATATCCGATCATGTTGCTACAGCTGTATCAATCAACCTACCAAACCAAGTAAGACACAAAAAAGCCCAATCACGTGATCAAATCGCCCACAGAATTTTTTTGAGTCACCCGCGCGCTAAAAATTTGCAGGTTATGAACGCGGATCGGGCTATCTGATCACGTGATGCTTTTCATGAATGTTTCAGGGGTTTATTATGATGAAATAAAAATAGATATTCCTATTATAAGATCCATTTTTTTTTGGAGGATAAAGATGTGTAGTCGCTAGTTTCACCTAATCCGAGCCACAGAAGCTTAAAATAATTGAAATAATTAAATTATTTCAATATATTAAATTATTTAAATTTCCGATAAGACCTACTCCATAACCCTTCTCTCCATCGCGCGCGCCGCGCGATCTTCTTTCCTGAACACAACCTACTTGACTTTTGACATTCGTGAACGCGAAAATTGAAAAGTGGTGTGAATTTTAGCAAGAAGAATACTCGTTTTAATCACTACTTGATTTTTGACATTCGCGAACGCGAAAACGAATTTTTTTCGCGATACGAGCATTCTCGTACGCAAATATTCTTACTTTTTTACGTTATTGCATTCACAAATATTTACAACAAATATTCGCCTACGGGAATGATATAAATCAAAGATTTGTTACTTCGTTGTTAACACTTATTTCTCAACAAGTTCAATATTTATCAATATTTATTAATTCCTTTTTACTTTTTTTCCGAGATTCATGTAAATCGATATATTGAGTTACTGTTTACGAAAACTCATACTTTTCGCTAGTTAATTCAAACAATAAAAATCTTTTAAAAAGGTACCTGTCTATAACAGATCCTGTCTTAAATGAAAAAACTTTGTTCCCGACGGACAGAAAGAATGTCATATATATCTATTAACTAAAACGAAAACCTGTCTAAAACATAACTCTTTTCGGTTCTTAACGACTCCGTTTTCAAGTTTTACTCTACTTTGTAGTTTATTACTGATTCTAAAATTAACAGAAAACTAATACAGTAATATCTGCTAACACGGAATTGCTGAGGACCAAAGAAAATATCCATTTTAGATAGTTTTACATCTTAGCAAGTATAATTTTATTTTATTTCTTCATGAAATTTTTCTATTTAAAACAGAACCTTGTTATAGACAGTTTCTGTTTACCAAAATTTTATTGTACTATGGGCATTTGTAATGATTTACAAGTACAGTAAAACCTGTAAAACGAAATCATCTTAGTGGGTATAATTACATGCTGTTCCCTCCCGGGACACTGAAGTTTCTGTTTTTAAAAGCAGTAAAACTAGATAAAAATGGAATCTGTCCATGAGGAAATCCGATCTTTGAAAAAATTTCATTCTGAGGAGAAATGAATGCCATGCAATTAATTATACCTGCTAAGTAAGAAACATAATTAAAACGGAACTTTTCTTTCGTTTCTAGAGATTCCAACTTAACAAGTTTTACTGTATTTTATTACCATTAGAATACCTCTTTATGTAATAATTTTAGTGCTTTAAAAGCAGAAAAATTATGCTGTGAACTTAGACAAAGAAACAATAGTACTTATTTCTCAAAATATTTAAAAGCAAGTATTAAGATAATCTTAATTTTCCAAACAATTTCAGTAATATATATATCACAGATAAAAAAATAGTAGTTACATTGATCGTGCGACGGCAGTTAAAGGACCAATTAAAAACTGACAAGATAAGTACAAAATGTTTGTGCTTTGATACATAAGTGACATGTTTAAGCAATGAAAAGAAAAGCTAAAATAACTAAAAATTAGCATGGAATTGTTTCAAAGCTTCATAACAAGGAACTCTTTAAATGCAAAATGCAATGTAAAAGATAATGAAAAGCAGGAATAGCGCATAACTTTGCTTCAGAAACTATGTCATCCAAACACATTTTCCGTTTTTGTTAAAGGCAGAAGATCTGTCAAAATCGGTGTTTTGAACAGAATTCCTGATGCTTCAGAGCGAGAAAGAGAAAAAAATTGTCGTCATGTGACCCGAATTGATTACAACTCAATAAGTAATTTATTTATCAAAAAATGAAAACCTCATTTCGATTCCAAAACACGTCAATAGTCAGGCCTGTCGATTTTATGTGTTTGCATTTAAAAATGAGTCAGAAAATGTGTGAAGTTTCGCGTTGCTGAGCAGGTCGTTTGAAAACAAAATTAACCAACTCCAACTTCCTTTGTCTAACCGATTTCTTACCCATCTTTATTTTTGCCGTGGTGACATTTCTAAGAACGGTAAAAAGGGTTCCACTGAATACGGTGCAAACAGTTCTTTAGAAGTTTTTTGATTGATTGGTGGGTATACTAACAACCAGTCCTACGCTGAAAATATCCCACTATTAAACTGATCATCGGATAAAATAACAACAATGTCACTCTTCCGTTGATAGTTTTCCTTTAACGTTTCGTAAAAACTACAATGAAAAAAAGTAAGCAAGAATGTTTTTTTCATTATAACATTGAGGTACTATAAAAACATAGTGTGTGCGCTATAAAAATGTAGTATTATAAGTGCAAAAGAAAACAAATCTGCTTAAAACGATTTTTTTTTGGGGGGGGGCGATCGTCCCCCACCCCCACCCCCCATGTGTCCCTTCCCCCTTGGATCCGCGCCTGTTCGTTAGAGGTAAACTAACTTAACTATACGTTAGAGGTAATCTAAACTTGTATTTTTTCTTCTATATTAAATATTTCATAACAAAATCTTAAATATTTAAAGAATAAACACGGAAATTTATCATGCAAGTACGATGCATATAAAATACATTGAATAACGAAAATCATAATTTAAGTTCAAAATTTAGAAAATAAAGTTTCGTTTTTTTTTTTTTGAAAAAAAAAAAAAAAAAAAAAAACTTTTAGTGAACTTTGCTTGTTTTTAGTAACGAGTTTGAGTTGAACGAGTTCGTTTGAAAAATTTTGAATTTGAACGTGAACTTGAATCATTTTTGAGAAATTGAACTTGAGTTGAACTAGTTCGTGTTTTTTGTGAGCGTGCCCAACACTGGATGAAATTATACGTGCTAGCAATTTTAAACAAGTCCCGGTTTGCTTTGGAGAGTGATTCAGTTCGTGTGCTGATCTGGAGAGAACAAGGCATCAGATTCTAACTTTGTAGCATTGTTGAAAGACACAGTTATAGAGGAGGTGGAATCATAATTTGGGCTGGAATCTCTCTGGTGGTCACAGTAACCTCCATTTGTGCCATGGAAGAACTCTGACTGATGTGAAATATCGGGACGAGCTCCTTGCTCCTTTTGTCACACCGTATGGTGGTACTATTGGTGATGAATTAATCTTAATGGATGATAATGCCCGATCGCATTGAACTAGAGTCGTTGATGAATATCTTGAGGTTTGAGGATCAAGGTTAGGAGCGAATGGAATGGCCAGCTCAATCTTCGGGTCTTAATCTGATAGAGCACCATTGGGACTATCTCAGTAGACAGGTGGCTGCAGTAAGACCTCCTCCGAAGTTGTGAAGTGAGTTGGAACAAGCGTTGCTCCATGTATGGCCGTTGTTTCCCATACCAGTGTCCGACAACTTAATTGACAGTGTGGAAAGTCGATGCCACAAATGAATTACAAGTATAGGGTCGGACACATGCTTTATTAAAATCTGTTCATTTAATTTTTTTTTCACAAAAAAACTCCCATTTATTTTATTTTTTTATCAAACAGTGGACTTTAGCAAAAAATGCAATTTTTTATTTGTAAATCATGCCTGATGTTAAAATCTATATATATATTTGTCTTACATGGCGCGGAAATAGGGCCGAATTTCTTCCTTATCGTTGGCAACAACCGTAGTTTCCAGAGCTCAGACCAATGAACATACAAGATTGTGTTAGCTCCGCCTCCAATATGGCGGTCAGTCTCAGAGAAGTGAAACTCAAGCTAGCAATTATTAAAAATAAAATAATATGAACGTAATCCAAAGCGTCTGAGATGATTCCTCATTTTAATTATGAGTAATATTGTTCATTTCAAATGAATTCTCAACTCTTATTTAGAATTTATTTACGAATTTCACTCACACAAAAAATCGGAGATAATAAAATATAAACTTTCTAGAGTGCCCCTGCTGCCATCTGTTGCTGTTTTATTGAAGTAAAAATAATTTATTTTGCAGAAATCTATAATCAAGTAGAGCGAAATTTAAACAATCATTGATGATAAACCATCTTCCTACCACGTAGTGTTTTTTTTTTTTTTTTTTTTTTTTTTTTAATGAATTTAAGCCGTGCTGTACAATATTATAGGTGCAATAAGTTTTAAACTAATTATGTTCCCAATATCCTTTTTTCATAGTATTTAAATGATTTACATGCCCATTTGTAGCATCAACTAAATGCATTTTTAGTTGTGTTTTCAACGGAGTTTTCAATTACTTTTTTACATTAAAAAAAATTGTCAATTTCATATGTTCAAATGATTTATTGTAGTACTTATTCCGGCTAGAATTACTAGAAAAATAACAAGTTGGAAAGTGTACGTCAAACGTTACAAACGAGGTGCGTTCGTACGCACGTTTTAGAATTAAATTCATGATATCCCGTGCGTAGAACGGGTTAAACAGCTAGTTAAGTATATATTTTATGACACTGTTCATACAAATATCTTAACTAGTTATATAAATATTCAGATATATATGTATCAGCTAGTTATATAAATATTCAGATCTTGATGATTTTTAATTCTGTGAAATGAATTATATCGTCTGCAGATTAATTTCTGTAATAAAATAAGCATCTCGGTCGCTTGACGATTTAACATCCATCGGAAGCTCCTATAACAAAAAAGCACAGATTTAAAAAAAAAATCAAATTTCTTAATAAATACTTTTATTAATATCTCCTAAAGTTTTGATTCGATTTTAATAAAATTTGAAATGTCTCGACAAAATTCTGCAAAGATAATATATTTTAAATTGCATAATTGGTTGGGTAGTTTTTGCGTTGTTATATGCGGACAGACAGACAGACGGACGGACGGACAGACAGACAGACAGACGGACGGACCAAGCGACGACTATAGGTGCTACGTATTTATATAATTACGAACGCACCTAAAAAATGTATAAAAATGTTTAAAAAATAAATACGCTCTCTTCTTGGCCACACCCCTTTTTACAAACTATTGGATGATAATTTTCGCGCGATCGTGTTCCTACACCAATTTTTTTAGTATAAAACATACTGCATCGGACAGGACTGCCAGAATTTTGCTCTATTTTGGTTGTTAAAATAATATGCGGCTCCAGCGACCCCCATTCTTCACTCAACATTGTCTTTCACCTTGTACATAGTGGGTCTTCTAAGTACATTGTATTCCCTCTTGTATATAATGTGAATCCAAGTGTATGGTAGTGTCTTCAATAGCTGTCATCTATTCAAATGTGAACATAGTACTTCTGTGCTGACAAGTTATTCTTCATCATGTAACGGATGATAGCCCTACTTATAAATACATTGATTCTTCTACCACCAGTCTTATCCTTCAACTACTCCTTTGGTGTGTGTGCGAATTATTCGGTGGAGTTCCTTCAGTACCTGATTTTCGGCGAATCAATTGCTATACTTAAGGATGTGACGACTGCATAATTATATATATATATATATATATAATTATGGAAATATATATAATTATGAAAATTATCATATATATATATATATATATAATTATATATATATATATATATATATATATATATATATATATATATTCAGGGGAAATATTGGAACATGCGAATTGCGCGTCTTTAGTGTGGCTGCGAAAGTAACAGAAATACTTCTCTTTAATAAGTAAATAAAGATTTACTATAATGACGAATCTGCCTTATCTTGATAAACATAATTTTGTTGGAAAATTTCTGATACGATGAATAAATCTCAAAGAGACACTTCACCTCATATTTGAGAGTGTTTTTAAAAAAATATATCAAAGGTTTAATAGTCTTAATTTTTTTGTTAAAGTCTTCAAACTTTTTTTTTAATGTATGATGATGAATGGGGTGATTACATCAAAATTGTTTATTATAATTCTTTTCGCCAATGTTTATTATTTTAACCAATATTCATGTTCTCTAGGGACATGGAATTTTCCTATTAGTGTACGATTTCGTTGCAGACATGTGCGGTTTTCAAAGGTTTTACATTATTTGTATTGATTTTTGTAAAAATTAGAATTTTTTTTAAAAACACTGTGGTAAGAAAATGATCATGTGATAATGAGCAATTGTTCTTTTTATAATTGAAAAGTAACAATAAAATCTATTCAACAATGAGGCAATGTTATAGAGGTCTTTTAAATCAAATATATTGAATCTCAGTTGTGAAGTAGAAGCCGTGCGAGTAGGTTGGAACATGTGAATCGTGCGATTTTAGTGTAGTCGCAAAAGTAACAGCAATATTTCTCTTCATTAAGATAGTAAAGATTTACTATAATGTCAAATCTGTCTTATCTTGATAAACATAATTTTGTTGGCAAATTTCTGATACGATGAATAAATCTCAAAGAGACATTTCACCTCATATTTGAGAGTGATTTTTATATAGAAAATATATATCAAAGACCTAATTTTTTTTTTAAGTCTTTCAACAAATTTTTAAAATTTATGATAATAAATGGGGTGATTAAAGCAAAAAAAAATTATCATAATTCCTTTCGCCAATGATTATTCTTTTAACCAATAATCCTGTTCTCTAGAGCCATGGATTTTTCCAATTACTGTACGATTTTGTTGTAGGCATGTGCGGTTTTCGCAGGTTTTACTTTATATGTATTTTTGTAAAATTTAGGTATATTTAAAAAAAAACTGTGATATGAAAATTAGGGTGTAATAATGAACAATTGTTACTTTAAAAAATGAAAAGTAACAATAAAATCTATTCAACAATGAAGCAATGAGGCATTAGGTCTCATTTCCTAGGCATTAGGTCAGGAGCTTTCAACAATGAGGCATTAGGTCTTTTAAATCAATGAAATTACACCTCAATTGTGGAGTAGAAGCCTTGCGAGTAGGTTGGAACATGCGTGTTGTGCGATTTTAGTGTGGCCGCGAAAGTAACAGGAATACTTCCCTTTTACTATAATGTAACATTTTACTATAATGACGAATCTGCTTTATCTTGATAAACATAATTTTGTTGGCAAATTTCTGATACGATGAATAAATCTCAGAGACATTTAATCTCATATTTGAAAGTGTTTTTTAAAAAATATATCAAAGGCCTAATAGTCCTAATTTTTTTGTTAGTCTTTCAACTTTTTTTAAAAAATATATGATGATAAATGAGGTAATGGAATGATTAAATAAAATTGTTTATTATAATTCTTTTCGCCAATGTTTATTCTTTTAAACCAATAATCATGTTCTCCAGAGACATGGAATTTTCCATTTTCGCAAGTTTTATTTTATTTATATATATATTTGTAAAATTTAGAAATGGTTTTAAAAAACACTGTGATATGAAAATGATAATGTAATAATGAAAAATTGTTCTTCTTAAAAATGAAAAGTAACAATAACATCTATTCAACAATGAGGCAATGTTATAGAGGTCTTATAAATCAAAGAAATTTCGAGGGCCAGGGAATTTTCCAATTAATGTAGGATTTCGTTGTAGGCATGTGCGGTTTTCGCAGGTTTGACTTTATTTTTATGGATTTTTCTAAAATTTAAGAGTGTTTTTAAAAAACACTGTGATATGAAAATGATGGTATAATAATGAATAATTGTAACTTTTACAAATGAAAAGTAACAATAAAGTCTATTCAACAATGAAGCTATGTTAAAGAGGTATTTTAAATAAAAGAAATTACATCTCAATTGTGGAGTAGAAGCCGTGCGAGTAGGTTGGAACTTGCGAATCGTGCCAATTTAGTGTAGCCATGAAAGTAACAGGAATACTTCTCTTCTATTAAGGAAGTAGAGATCGACCAAAACAGGTTTTTAAGACCGAAACCGAAACTGAATTTCGGTGATTTTACCACATTTGACCGAAACCGAAACCGAAAGTGTCAAAAAAATTTAAAAAGGGCATAAAATTTTAAAAATTTAAGTAAAGCGCACAAAAGCTAAAATGATTTAATCAATTTGACTAAAAAAGGAAAATTAGCCTTAAGACAACATTTTAAGACTAGTAATTATTAATTATAAACTTCATTTTAAATTCCAATATTCTCAAAGTGAGACATGTTTAATATTATTTTGTACTTTAGGTAATTTTAAATATATTTATAAGGATAAAAATGTAACAGTTGTCAATTTTTTTTATCATGTGCACAATAAGATCAAAATAAATCTTTACTCACTCACCGCCTCCCCCCCCCCCTCCAAAGAAAAAAAAGCTTTGCCACTGCCTGCCTCCCTAAGAAAGTATTGAAATGGCACCCCTGTTTGAAAATTTTATCTCCGGTGCCAAGTTGACTCTCTGTGCCTCTATCCAAAACTATTTATTTTCATATAAAATAAAACGTAATTAATTTATCAATAAGACAGAAATAAATTCCAATTATATTAGTTTCATCTAATAGAAATAGTTTCCAATCGTATTAGTTTCATCTAATAAAAAATATTTTAAATATACATACCTCGATTTATCTTTTGTAATAAATTTCGTAAATCTTCATATGTTTTAACAGAAACTTTCTCATAAAGCATTCGAAACAATCTGGAGATTCAAAGTAAACATTTTCTATTACTTTTAAGTTTGCAGCTTTTAAAGATCACGTGATAAGCGTCTTTTAAGTTAAGCAATGCATATATGAATATATATGCATTGCTTGCTTTATAATTTACATTGGCATCATGAATCAGTCATGACGGATAATGATAAACAGTGGAGTTCACAGCAATAAACATTATTTCACTTGAGCTGATACAACTCATATCAATGAGTAAAGTTGAAAGAAGGAAAGATATTTTGAAATACATTAGTTTCGGTCAGGCCGAAATTTTGGCAGCAGTTTCGCTGAAAACGAATATTCGGCGAAACTCTGATTTTGCGCTGAAACCGAAACCGAAAATTCGGTTGATTTCTATAAGGAAGTAACGTTTTACTATGGGCACGTTCAGCGACGGCACCCCGAGTGACTCCTACAACCCCGAAAGTAGGGTTTGCGTTCAGGACCGATATCACGTGATAAGTGCCACTCCGGGATAGCGTTCAGCAACGACAGTCAGTGCTACACCGAGTGGCTCGTATCACCCTCAGATTTTGAAAGGGTGATTTGATCACGTGGGGGGTTTTTTGGTTTGTTTACACTTGTCTTGTATATATTATGAGCGTTTAATAATCTGTTTTCCTAAGTATTGCTTCAAATCTCATGCTATTTAGCACTATCCTGACTTGCATTCACTTTCGGGGCACCATAATAAAATATAAATTGCATATAATCTTGCTTTTTAAAAATAATAAGATTTTTTTTTTTCCTCTTGAACAAGTTGATTGAAACTTTTTTTTTTTTTCAGTATTGCTTCAAATCTCATGCTATTTAGCACTATCCTGACTTGCATTCACTTTCGGGGCACCAGAATAAAATATAAATTGCATATAATCTTGCTTTTTAAAAATAATAAGGTTTTTTTTTTTTTTTTTTTTCCTCTTGAACAAGTTGATTGAAACTTTTTTTTTTTTTTTTTTTTTTTTTTTCAGTATTGCTTCAAATCTCATACTATTTAGCACTATCCTGACTTGCATTCACTTTCGGGGCACCAGAATAAAATATAAATTGCATATAATCTTGCATATAATCTTGCGTTTTAAAAATAATAAGATTTTTTTTTTTTTTTTTTTTTTCTCTTGAACAAGTTGATTGAAACTTTTGAGTTTTCAAGATGTGTACATTGATTATATTATCTCATAAACGTAAGGAGATATCTATGTTCATGTATTATCTTTATTGAGACATCTTGATATTCAAAATAAATTATGCATTCTGTTATTTTTTTTTAAATAAGATTAATATTGTGAAAAGTAATTGTAAAAAGTATTAAAAGTAGTTCAAGATGCTGCGAATACTTGGTGGAATTTAATATTTAGCCGAATGTCAAATTTAGAATTCAGACAAGATTGAATAGTTCTGTTAAAATTGTATTCACATTTACACAAAAAATTATTTGTATAAAAATTCACATTTATCGTGTTTGATTAAAATTTTGAATTTTTTTATTTTATCGTTTATGTTTATGCATTTGAAAAATATAGTGTTTTTTACTACTATTTGAACACAGCCTTGTCGCTATTAGTGCTTTTCTGGAAAAAATAAGCCAATTTCTACTTTATCATTTGTATGGGGTAGAAATTTCTTCCATATAGATATTATGTAATAGTGGATGATCAATTCCACCACAGTTAAAGCTTTTGGATCTGATTTCAATGTAAATATTACTATCGTTTTAACTCCTAAACTGTAAGGGTAGTTTTGTGAAATAATAAATTAATCTTAGTACTATAAATAAAAAAATCTTAAAAGCTGATATGATAATCTAATTGTAAAGAAATATTACAGATATATACTTTTTATTTTATAGATGAATAATTGCAGAATATTTTTGTTAAATGTCAATTAGCACTTTTTTCTTTTGATACAAGTATTGTTTTATATGCTTTTACATCATGCTTTCAGACAAAAAATAAATTCTTTATGTGACAGCCAAATGTTTTGTATTTGGCCAAATCACTATTCTCCCTATTAAATTATGCATCCCTAGAGTTCAAATATGTGTCAGCATGAAAAAAAAATAGTTATGATTTCATTGGATGGAACTGTGTGAAATTTCTTCTCAGATCACCAAAAAGAAACTCCCTCTCCTCTTCTAAAATAATTTATTTTCCTTTCCTCTTGTCTAGAACCAGGGCTTAATTTGCACTGGAGCTCAGCTCTGGTACTGTTATTCTCTGTTTTTAGCAAATATTTAAATATTGGCCAGAATTCCCCGGAGCTCATAAACACTGTGCTCTAGAGCCCAGTGCAATAATGCTTCCGAAAAATGAATCCTAAATTACCCTTTCCTTTCCCTCCCATCTCCAATCTTTTGTATCAAAATACTTATTAGTGACATAATGTGTTGCTCACATAAGAGATAAAGGTAAAACAGGCTCTATTTTTATATCAGTCTTCAGGTTTGGGCAGGCACGAGCGCAATCTGTCTTAAATTCAAAATTTTATTTATTTCAATTTCAAATAATTTTGATCAGAATAAAGAGTAAACAGAAATAGTCTTTTTCTATTCTGCATAGCTGCGAATTATTCATTTTTGTGTTAACACTATTTCCGAATTCACAAATCCTATATTCCGATATTCACTAATCCTGAGCTTATTTAATTGCAGAATTCTGCAATTAATCAACATTAAGATTAGGCAAAGGTTTCTATTTGGAAGTAGTAATAACTAAAAAGTGGAATAGTTGATAGCTAGGTATATGCAGATTGTATTTAAAATATTTATTTTGCTAAATAAAAAAATAATGCTTTAAATTTTGAAAATAATGTATGAAATATAGATATGCAGATGGGAGCGGGGGTACGCTACAGGTGTTAGTAATGCAGAATATTAGGGCAGTACTTTTTTTCTAAGAATTTAAGCCCTGTCTAGAATGGTAGTTCACCCGGAGCTACGAATTGTGTCGCTCGTTTTTCCTTCATCTACATAAAATAATACCAGTAGAGAAATAGTTGCTAAATAAATAAGACAAGTTTGTATTTAAGTCCATTTGCTTAGTTTCTAATGAAGTATCAGGGGTCGATCTAGGAAAAATTTGGGGCCTATTTAGGGCCCCTTTACAAAAATCAATTTGATAAAAATTTCACAAAATTCCATTCTATAAAAACTTACTATTTATTATTTATTTATTATTTTGTGATGTTTTAAAATGTGTAATTTGTAAACAAACAAGTTCACAAGAGAGGAAAACTTCAGCAAAAGGATTTAAAAAGGTTTTTGTTTATAAATACTTGGTTCGAATTTGATTAACTCGATTTCAACTTTCATTGCAAAATGTTATTTTTCACAAAAATATAATAAATTTTACAAAAATAACCTTTAATTTTCACAAAATGAGCCCCAAGAAAAAAAAACCTGCATCAACCCCTAAGTATACAGCAAAGTTTATTAAAAAAAATGTTTACTTCTAGTCATGCAATGAAGTTTTTTAAATTTTAAATACGCTCACATTAATTTTTTCTTTCTTTTTTTTAAATAATGAATATATATGTATATTTTAATTGCGCTTTGAGTTATTAGTTTTTCACCATAATCTAAAATTAGTAAGTAAATTTTCAATGAATTTAGGAACCTGCAGTTTTTAGTAACTGTAATTATCTTCCAATTGAATTCAAAATAAATCATAGATTAAAAATCTTAAATTTCCTAATATATTACTAGTATCATGAAACATATTACCTGCATGCAAGTGCAAAGTTAATTTTTGAAATTTTACAAACCTATGTTTAAACTTTGAATTTTTTTTAAAAGTAAGTTTCACTGTATTAAATACACTACACTATACTTATTAAACCATATTGAATATAGTAACACTATGTTTGAAGTTTGAATCTCCATCCCTCCAAAATATTTTTCTAGCTCCTATATTGATTAAAGTCACAAACTTTTTTTATAACAAAGTATAAAGTTGTATTTGATGAAAAATTTTATGGCCAACATTCCAAAGAACACAGTCTATGCATGGAGTAAAAATACTCTGGGTGTAATTTATGTATAAGGAGGGGGGGGGGGGAGGTAAAGGGTTGTTTCAGTATGCAGCTTACATTCAGCCACCCAAAAGATAAAATCTATTCCAACCCCACCTTCTCTCCTCAACAAATACCCAGAAAGATAGGTCCGCATTCATCACTTGTAATAGTTGTTGATATATGACTGTAAATGTTTAAATAAACTCTTGATTTTTCAATAATAATTGTTTCTTTGTTATCATTTAAACTTATTGTGGAATATGTTTTTTAATTACATTTCAAATAACAGAATTCTAACATTTTTTTTTCTCCCTTGAATATCAGATAGAATAAAAATGAATTTCTCAATTTTTAACAATTTATTTTGAAGTTGTGTTTGCCATTACTCATGTCAACAAATATTTTACCCATTTAGAATCATTTTCACACTGTGAGAAAATATCAAAGAGTGAAATTACTCATCAATATTTTTGGAAAGTTTCAAAATATTTCCCCTCATTATATCATCATGAAAATATTTCCCCTCATATTCTGCTAGAACCAGACTATTCCATAAAATATTTTCATGAATAAAAAAAGTAAGGAACTGCTTATTAAATTTAATATTTTAGTCTGTACAAATGTTTAAATTTGTCATGCATATTTTCTGGTAACCTAATGACTGTTTCATATACACAAGCAATTTTTTCAATATTTATACAATTTATTTAATTTAAGGAAGCCATTTACATATTTTTATATACAAACAGAAGTAATCTGTATATAATATATACATATATAATGTTTATGTATTTATAAATACATATATAAAAAAAGCATAAAAGTTCACCAGATTTGCTTATATAACTGATTATAACATTTTGCAATAATTCACTTTCTGAAGCCTGAACTGTGGCAAACATTTAAAACAGAAATGCCAAAGCCAATATAACAGAAAAGTGTCTTTTTGTGAATAATACCTACTTGCAAATTTATATGTGAAAGTAGTTACATTGAGAATAGTACATCATTTACATTTCTAGTATATAAAAACAACACTATTTGTCACCTTCTGCAATTTTTTTTTTCTTTTTGATCATCTTCAAAGCATTAGTAATGATATCTGATATCACCAATTGAGGGTGCTTACATTACCCTTTCTGTAGCTCTGTATTAAAAAAATTGGTACTTTTATCTTAGCAGGATGCAAATCTCACCAGTAGCACTTTTTTCTTCTCACCAATTAGCAGCTTTTATTTTGCATGTGAATAAATTGGAAGCAATGCTTTCATGTTATATTTTTGTTTGTGGTACTTAAAAAATAATAATAAAGTTAGTGAAAGGCATGTATTTTAAATGTTTGTTTTTAAATGAAAGTTATATGTTTTAAATTAAATGGGTAAAAAGTTTTTATTTTAAATGAAATGAATGCAATACGAATAATGGTGATGGGAACAATATTTGGCAATTTATCACCTGCACCTGGCTAACATAAAAGTACCAAAAATTATTTCCATTTACTTGTCATTTCCTTTCTCTACTGCATCATGTGAGAGAGGCTTTTCACCTTATATATAAACATATATATCCTTGTGAGAAGAATATTCTGTAATTACATTTTTTTTTGTGAGTTTGCACTTAGAGACTTCCTTTTAAGTACGGTGTGTGTGTGGGGGGGGGGAGGGGGAATAACTCCTCTCAGATCATTTACAAATTTTATAAGATGCACAAAATATTCTGTTAAGATGAATACATAACGTGAAAAAGTAACATAGAGAGGGAAAAAAATTAGCATTCAGCTGTTTCAAGGCTTCCTAACAGGAGACCTTTCTTCCGTGAAGGAACAATAGCAGCGAAGTATATGTGATATTACTACTGCTGTTTCTCACATCTTTTATTTTGTCCTGAGGATTGAAGATTGACATCCTTTTATGAAGCCATGAAACAGCTGAATGCTAAATTTATTTGGGCTACATGCACTTTTTATTGAGTTGGTTTTTAGATGTCATGGGGCTATTATAAAATATAAACATGTAAAACAATGAAATTGTTCCTTTATGGGTAATAACAAGGGCATTTTTTTTCAAACAATACAAAATGTGATATTAAATTTGCTAGAAAAAAAAATGTAAAGGAAGAAAACATTGATATATTTAGAAAATTTCATTTGCTGTGAAATTCTTGGAAATATTTTTCATGTAATTCAACTATACATTTTCATGCGAATTTCTTTCCACAGTTAGCACATCGTACCTTCGTTTCATTAACAACTATGTAAGGATGAAGGCCATCATACCTGATTGTTTCTAATATTCTGCATTTGTTAGGCTTCCCAAAGGGTCTGCCTGCTACAACTCAATAAATTATGAAACGGTTAGGAATTCTTAAAACGAATGTTAGGAGTAAATATTTTAATTTCAATGCCGCAGCGAAATGCATTTTAATTTCAGTGGCACACAGGGGGCAATAAAGAAGTAGAAAACACTTCAAGAACACTAAAAAGAACTGATAAGATAAATACATAAGTGTAAAAAGCAACGCAAAGTCTGAAGTAATCAGGAATCACCTACCCAAAGTACCTATCAATTGCCAAAATAAGTTTAGTGCACACATTTATGAAGAATTCATAAGAGGAGCCCCTTTCTCAGTGAAAATATCAATAAAAACAGAACACACATCATAAACATGCAAGTTGTTCTTGAATTTTTCATTCAGAACATTTGTTTATCACTTAGTTACTTTTCATTTTACACTGAAAACCAACTTTTTGTGGTTTTCTTTACGTTGGTTTTGTATATGTCAAGTTTTCATTAACAATTTATTCTTAAAAACATTTTAGTATTTTTGAACTTTTTCTGAGTAATAATAATTTAAAACTCCTCCCTGACAAAGATCCTAGCTGCACAATTTTTCATTATAAGGAAAAAACAAACCCACATTCACAAAGAAAAAGGCATATTAATCTTACACATGTATTTAAAAAGGTTTTATAGCTAAATAAATGGTTCATATTTGAAAAAAAAAAAAAATCTAAATATTTAATATCACAGAAGAATGGGAGAAAACATGATGCCATTCACTATGTAAAACGTCATTAGCTTGATTTAAATTAAAAAAATCTGAATTTTCAAGAATACATGTTTTATATTAATGTATTTTCAAACGCATACATGAAATATATACATGTGGAGCTTTAATTTAAAAAATAGCTCACCTTTTTTGCCTTGCTATATTTCAATTAGTTAAAATCAGTATCAATTGTGGAATTAACACAGGCACAGGTGTCATATATCATATGCACCACGTTGGCACGATTTTTTTCCACCGCCAATTTGTCGAAAACTTTGTTTTTTAATATTAGTTACAAATAGCATGCAATAATAGCACGTGATTTTTTATTTCAGTATAAAAATAAAATGAAGTTATAAATGAAATATTTTTAAAAAGGAAATAAAGATAAATAAATGATAGTTTGATATAAATAAATATTGATATACGTAATAAAAATAATTTATAGAATTAAAATAAAAAATAACCGGGTTACCATGTAAGGCATAAAATTGTTATTTTGTTGCAATCGCGCCAACATGTATAGGGGAGACCGGTACACAGTGGACCACTTTTTCAGTTAACATTTTTTTTCTCTTTAACAGACTGACCGATCTGTATTAAAATATTTTTGAATATTCCTTAAACCTTCTTACATCCATCATAATTTTCTCACAACATAGTTTTTAATACATTAAAAAAATATATATATATATATACACTTGTAAAGTGGACCAGTGTACCCTGGAAGCGGGGTACACTGGTCCACCCACCGGGGTACAGTGGACCACTATTAGGTATTATCTAAAATACAATATAAATCTATTTTTCATTAATCTAATTCTTTTTTGTTGTCCCTTCACCTGCAAAATAACATAGTAATATAAATTTTGAAAAAAAACAAAAAAAATTATATTTTGAAAATAATAACAGATTAATACAGGAACAATTGCAATTTAGTTGAAGTTATTACTTAAGTACAAAAAAATCAGCTCACATTAAAATTTGCAAATGAAATTCCAAAGTACTTATGAGTAAGATTGAGCCTGGAATTTTCAAGAAATAATTTTGGGTCTGAGAGCGACATTATGAAATCATTGACATCAACAGCAGATTCATCTACAGTTTCGGGAGAAACAAACTGATTTCCATTCAATTTGAGTCTCATGAATCTTACTTGAATAGAATCATCAACAATTAGACTACAGTTATATTTATCAAAGGCAGTAAATACAAAACAAAATATTTCTTACTATGTTAAATAAATTGTTATTTTTATTTGTTTACTTTATTTTACAGTTAAATCTACTTTAAAACAATCTTTCTTTATAGAAAATAAGCAATTATTAAATATTTTGAACATTCTGCATTAGAGGAGCAGAGTGGATTGTGGACCACTGTGCCCCAGGAGTGGGTGGTCCACTGTACCCCATGTTTAAGTTCAATAAATAATCATATTAATATTGTTTATAGCTTTCTTTTAAACATATTAACTTTAAAGTAAAATAAAAACAAGTATCTTAGCTTTGCAAAAAAGCTTTTTTATTTTATTTATCTACAACCTTTAATTACTAAAAAAATAAAAATATGATGATGAAAAATTTTACTTTTAGAAGCTCAAAACAACAAAGCAGGATAAAATAGTTCAATCTGAGCTAAACATTTTTTCTGAAGGCTATAAATAATCATTGCAGTGCTGTTGTCTATTAGGATAGAAGAGAAGCTTAAAAAAATTTAAATAAATAAAATATTAGGGGGTGGTCCACTGTGTCCATAGGTCCAGTGTGTACCGGTCTCCCCTATATGTTGCGTATATGACATATGTGCCTTAACACATCAAAAGATGAAAAATTTCTTTAAAATATGTTGCCACCTATGTTCATTTTTGAAAAGTAAAATCTTGAGATTAATTCTAAGCAAGTTTGATGTCAATAAGTTTATTTTTTGGAAAACATGATTTTTTTTACTGAAACGTCCCAGAATTAGGACACTAGGCATAAATGGGTTAAATCTTCTGGACGTCTGTTATTAATTCAATTTGAGTAGACTGTTTCTGCAACAGAATTTCTTTAAAAGAGAAAATATTTTTAAATAACATTAAATAAATAATTATCTTACTTATAAATGTCCGATAAAAAAAAAAAAATGAAAAATGAAATTCTTTCTGCTATTCAATATTTAAATAAAAGCACAAAATTTTAATAAATTTCAAAAAATTAAGCAGATTTTAAAACATTTTTACTACAAGATAATATTGCAAAAACCATTATTATTGTGTAAATATTTATCAAGAATGCTTTTAACTGTGACATTAATAACAAAAAAAGAGATACCTTTACAAGAAATTCTATTTCTTATAAGAACACTCTCTAATTTATCAAAGAACTCTATTCAATTTTCTTTTTAGTTTCTCGAAGCTTGTATCAAAATTTACTTTTAACAAATAATATAGTATTTGTACCTTAAATAAAGTGTAATACGTTCAATTTATCTTAAAATAATGAAAGATTTCATATATACAGCTGTACTTTGAATATATATGAATATACATAATTGATATGCATAGACATCATAAAAATAGGAATCAAGATATTAAGTATTATATTCAAGATAATTTGCTTCTCTATTAAATCTAACATGATTTACTTTAAATTAATCAATATTATTTTTTATCCTGAACCTGATATCATTCAAGATATTATATACTAAAATTGAAACAAGCATGCATTTTTTTTTTTTTATTATTTGAGCTGTCAAGTATGAAGTTTTAATATATTATAAATGTTACTATTTATAATAAACATGTTTATTTCTTTATTTAAATATAACATTACAGATCAATCCTTTAATATACAGAATGAATAAAAGTAAATGAAATAAAAAAAATTAAACAAAAATTATTTATTGCATCAATACAAATACATTATATATTTACAAAGAAAATATGTTGAATTCCAGTTGACAAAATAAATTCTTCTTTCAAATGTCATGTTATATGGTGTCTAAGACAGCACCTCAGATGTAGTCTTAATTTCAAATTAAAACGAAACTATCAATAAAATTATAAGGCAGGAGACGAAGTTTATCTTTATCTGAGGTATAAGAAAAATCTTCGCTGTACTAGATGAAAATCACAAGTGCGATATCAACAAAGTTTTCATTTTCAAAATTCTAATAACGCCATGCTTAAACATGTAAAATAAAAATAATTAATCACAAAACTCATCAAGGAAACAACATCGTTAATAATTTGATATAACTTGCAATTTTATCCAGATGAATTTGGTAATCCACTGTTCTTTAATTATTTACTTTAAAAAATAATAGCACTATCTCCATCGTGAGAATCTTAGTCAAAAATTTTGCCACAAAACATTAAATTTGGTGTATAAATAATACGTTATGTTTCATTTCAGAAAATCAGCGAAAACGTCTGCCATATTTGTTTATTTTGATTTTGATTTTGATTGCTTTGAGGTATGTGCTGCAGCTGTGCGCCGGCATGACCTCAACTGATCACAGGGGGATGGAAAAAACACTCCACAAACCCAGTGCAAGCACTGATATATCTGTGGTGCAGAGAGCATGCAAAAAACACTGAGGACAAGACAGACAAAACAAAACCAACACTACACAGTACAAACTGCCCACCAAAACAAGACAAAACCTGAGTGATGACAAAAAACAACCTGAATACCAAAAAGTCCCACTGGACTGAAGGATCCGTACAACTCAACAAGATCAGCAACAACTAAAAACAACATGTCAACAACCGCCATGACAAAAACGATACAGACGACGAGGAGTTAAAAACGACCGCTCCCGAGGAAGAGGTTCAGAAATAGCCGAAAACCACGACGATTTTTGTTCAAAAAGGACCAAAGATCCGACCAGCCATCCAGGGTCAAGTTCAACGGCGACATATATTCCAAAAGTAGAGACCTTTCCGCGTCAAACGCGCGACATTGGAAAATGTAGTGAAATTCTGTTCCGTCGTCCGCAGAACAGAGGGAGCAGGTAGGAGAATTTTTTAATTGGAATTGATGTAAACGATGGTCAGTGACAGCAGTGAGGGTCCGGAAACGAGACGTGAAAATATCTTCTCTCCTGTTGTTCGTCCACTCGTATAACTTTGGTCCCAGATATGGAGAGTCAACTGCATATTTGCTATTATTCCACCACAATTGATAATTTTCAATAAGCTGATGCTTAAGGTGCTTTTTGAGATCATCCGGGGCAATCCCACTATACATGTTGATCGCGTACGGGCCATTTTTGGCTAAAACGTCTGCTCTTTCATTTGGAGCAATTCCCATGTGGCCTGGGACCCACACAAGCATCAGTTTATTCACGGTACCCCGAACTCTGCACAGTGTCTGGAAAAGATGAAGAATAACTGTAGGGGATTTGTAAGTAATATGTTTTAAAGCTTCGAGCGCAGACTTACTATCTGTAAAAATGAGGTAGTCGGATTTCCGGGTGAGAAAGCATTGGACGGCTAGGTTAATGGCCAAAGTTTCAGCAGTAAAGACAGAATTTAGATGATGTACAAGATAAGCCCTGGATATATTTTCGGTGACATTGACAGCAGCAATGGAGGTTTTATAATCATTTTTTGAGGCATCCGTCGCGATTAAGCAACAGGGGTTCCCGAGATCGCTTACATAAAGGTTGAAACATTGGTTTATAGCAGCAGGTGGGAGGTTTGTATTTTGAAACGGGAGCTTGTCGGTTAAAATTTCACAGTAATCCCCGATGTTCCCTTGCGGCCAGTAGGAAGTGATCAACATGTGCGGCGACACTTTACCATGGCTTGTAGGCCAGGAGAAGTCTGCGGGTAGGACATCCGGGAGAGAGCGACCGAAATTTACAGCACTTGTGCAGCGTAGGTAGAATGAATAAGTGAGATATTGGCGACGGAACCGAAGAGGAACTTGGCCGGATTCACGATACAGCTTGAGGATGGGGGTCCATCTCGGTAGGCCAGTAGCAAATCGCAGAGCGGAGTTGTAAATTACATCCAAATGTCGGAGAGACGATAGAGCAGCAGCACCGTACACCGGGCAAGCATAGTCGATAACTCCGCGGATGAGGGAGTTAACTAAAGGGATAAGGTTGACCGTTTTCACCCCCCATTGAGGACTAGAGATAGCTTTCAGCAGATTTAGGCGTTTCATGCATTTACGACGGATGTCAGCGATGTGATGATTAAACAGAAAGTTTTCAGAGAAAATCACTCCCAAGACTTTAACAGTAGTTTGCCACTCGATATCGGAACCAGCAAGAATGAGGTTTCGAGAGGGTGTGGCCTTGCGCCGAGAAAAATTGATAGCAGCACATTTGTCAGGTCTGAGCTCCAACCGCCAATGTTTGCACCAAATGTTAGTTCTGTTGAGGATGTCTTGCAACTTTGTGATAGCAGTTTCCAGGCACGGGTGGGAGGCGTATAGAAGAATATCATCGGCGTAGACGATGATACGAACACCAGAATCAGCAACCTCAAACAGGTCCCAGAGAAAAATCATAAACAGAATGGGGGAGAGAACACTGCCCTGAGGCACGCCAACGTTTGATTGTCTCATACGGGAAGTAGCACCCCTCCACCGAACTTTGATCTTCCTGAGACCGATCCACTTGGAGATCCACAAAGCCGTCCTGCCAGTAATTCCTAAGTGAGTCATTTTTTGAATTAAACCCTCTCTCCAGATCGAGTCGTATGCAGCATTTATGTCAAGCTTTAGTGCTACAATGTATTCCTTATTGAGTCTGGCGCGATGCACATCTGTATAGAAAAGCTTTAAGGCTTTAGTACTGTCACTGTTCGGTAAGAAACCAAAATGCCGTTCGTTAAAAAGGTGCCTTGGTACAATCCAGTCCAGAAGCCGTTTGAGAAGGATGCGTTCCATTATTTTGCACCCCACCGAGGTGAGGGCAATGGGGCGGTAGCTGGTTAGGGCATCTTTAGGTCTCCCTGGTTTCCAGATGGGTAAAATAAGCGCTGAAGTCCAGGACTCCGGGATTTCCCCCGTCATGAAACTGTCATTGAAGAGGCTGAGAAGTTTCGCCCTGTTATCGTCCGTGAGGGCCTTGTATACACGTGCTGGGATACCGTCTTCCCCAGGGGTAGTGTTTCTGGTGCGTAGAATTGCGAGATTAAGCTCTGCAATAGTAAGTGGAGCGTCCCAGAAAACATCATTACTGCTTAGATCATATGGGATGCCTTCGAAGCAACAGGTATTGCTGAAGAGGTTTGCAAAGGCGTTTGCTTGGTCCGTGCGATCAAGGATTTCTCCGTCTGCGTCCGTCAGGAGAAGATTTGATTCCGAAGTGCGTCTTTTCCCTATAGCCTTGATAATTTGATAGAGAGTACTTTTGGCCGCTGTTTCACAGACACCGCTCCAATAGTCACGAGCATGTTGTTTCATGTAGCGCTTGAGCTTAGCGGAGTGGACTTTAAATAATTTCCAATATTCTTTGGACAAATTCGTTTTAGCCAGCCGTAGATATTTCCTCTTTTGACCGAGGAGCCATGCACAGCGCGAATCCCACCAAGGGGGGTTATCTTTCTGTTGCACCGTATATTTAAAGGAATGACGATTGACCGCTTCACGAAAAAGCCCTTGAAACTGCTCTAAAGCAGGAATAGCATGGGCTTCCAAATCACGGTTGAAACAAGCCTCTACGGCCTCCCAGTTTGTAGAACTGCGGAGATAGCTGTTGGTGGGATAGGTGATTTGATGGATGATAGGGCAATGGTCGGAATCGAAAGGGTCAGGGTGAACAGAGGTATCTGTGATGCGAAAAAGGTCCGGGCTGGAAAAAGAAAGGTCAATAAGGGAGCGTGCACCAGAATAGGCAAAATGGGTGAATTGGTTAATGTTTAGCATACATACATTATTATTGATCAACCAGTTAAAAATCTCTTCAGCGCCTGGCGTGTTTGACAAGCCGCCCCAAGCCTGATGCTTTTGGTTGAAGTCCCCAAGAATAAGGAAAGGGTCACGTAAGGCGTTCTGTAGGTCTTGAAGCCATGCTTCGCTAACTCTTCCCTCGGGAGCGTACACGTTAACCACAGTCAACCAACCTTTGTTGACCCAAATACGAACACCAAGGACTTCGACATCCCGGGAACACAGGGAATCTAAACTGAGTTGGGCAGAAGGGAGTTTACTATTCACTGCCGTAACCAGGCCACCACCTCTACGAACCCGGTCCAGACGATACATTACCTTCCCCGGGCAAGAGAAGGGATCCCCTGCCTTAAGGAAAGATTCTTGAAAAACGAAGACGTCTGCCTTCGAAAAAGGCCGACAATTCAACCAGTGGGTTTTATTCTTAATACTCCTAGTATTCCACTGGATCACAGAAAAACGAGATGTTGACTGGTTCATGACAAGAAAAAGTTCTAGTAAAATAAAAGTCCAATAAACCCCCAAAAAGAAGCGGCGGAGATGACACAAAAAAAAAAAAAAAAACCCGAGAAGTTGGAGGGTGCTAAGTTTCCTCCATTCTCTCGTTGAGAGCACCATTCGCAGAGGTTAAGATAGGGGCTAAAGTCTTTCCATTAACATTTCTAGTATCCTGACGGTGTGGATCCATAGGGGGAGGCACTACATTTATCAACTTTGGTTTCTTGCTCCTGTTGGCATCTTCCTGAGGGGGTATAGGCTGTTCGGTGGATGGTTTCTTGCTCTGAATTGCACTAGTGCCGGCCATAAGGAAGGAGCGTGTTAGGGCTTCGAGTACTCTTGAAAAATGTTCAGCTTGTTGCTTCATTAACAGTTCCATGTGCTCTTGCATGCGCTTAAAGAGGAGATCCATGGTTTGTTCAAGTTCCACTTTAGTGACATATAACGAGTTGGTTACGGGGTCGACGGCGGGTTTAGCTGCTTCAGCAAAGGTTTTGGGCGTATTTGCCCTTTTATACAGTCTTCTGGCTTCAGTGATGGGCAAATGGTTATTTGTTTTATATTTTAGGAATTCCATTTCAGCTTGGCGAGCAGGACATTTAGAGTCTGACGCTGGGTGATCCTCTTGACAGTTGACACACCGAATTATATTACTACTACACGTTGTGGCTTCATGATTTTCGCCGCATTTTCTGCATATAGACGCATTTTTGCATTTTCCCGTAGCATGATCGTATTTCCAGCAAATTAAGCACTGACGAGGTCTGTCATAAAATGGGCGTATTTTTTCCAACATATAAAACATCTTTAATTCACGAGGGATAGTGGTACCAAAAATTGTAACAAGAACTGTTTCAGTGGGGTAGAGAGCTGTGTTGTCTTTCTTTGTGAAACGGCGCAATTCTTTAACTTTTACATTATTCTCTGCTTGGATTTCCCTTCCAAGGTCTTCCAAACGTATGGACTTGTCAATATTATGTATAACGAAACGCGAAGTAATAGAGTCTTGTTGAATGTACGATTTAACCGGAACTTGCAAAATGGAAGTAATTTCCGCAGCTGCTTGAGCGCAAGTGACGTCGGAAGTTTCAACCAGCAACTTTCCAGTCCTGGTGAATCTCAGCTGGAGAGGTGCATTTGAACGAATTTTGCTGTCTATGTCATTTTTTAGTAAAAAAGGTTTATTTCTAGGGATTTGTCCTTCAAGTGGTTCCAAAAATATACAAACCCGGGTAACACCATTAGCAAACGCATACACAACCTGCTGAGCAGGGCTGATACAATCCTGTATAAAGTAGCTGTGACGTCATCGTCATTCAGCGGCTCTCACTCCGCACGCGTGTGTTGTGCGCATGCGTCACCGCCACTCTTGTTCGGTATGTTTTCGGGAGCTGTTTTGTTTTGGCGCTGCGGCCGAAAGGGGCGTGTCTTTCAAATACAAATTAGAATCGTTCTTTTAATTATTAAATATTAATTTGTTTCTGATTTGCTCTTTTAATTTTCACGTAATTCCTAATCATCAAATTAGTTTAAATTAATCTTGCTCTCACATTTGTGCACCCCTCTTATGGGTATAAATACTAATGTCGCGCATTTTTCCAACAGAATTTTAATAAAAATGATGCTGTAAATTTATGATAAACGTCGTATGGTCTGGAGGCCCGCTGGCCTGTGCCGGCGCTCGCTCGTATCCTAGAATCGCGTAGCGCTGATTCTTTGGAGATCAATTTCGCGTTTTCAGTTTTCAATTATTCTATAAAATGCTGTTGTAAATTTTAAGTTTAATATTTTAAAAGTTTTAAATCAACTGGTAATTTAATTGACTTCTGAATTAATTCTATAATTCTTCATGGACGCGGCCAGAAGGAATATTTAAAGATTCTTCGAATTTTACGAAATTTGAGCCAGTACTTTTTAAAGACTTGATGTGCAGCTTTCATCTCATCCTTCCTCCTTCAAGAAAATGTAATAAACATTATTGGATCCAACATATGGTATTCATCATTTATAGTCTGCATCTATTTCTTCACTCAAGTAAGACCGTTTAATTTATTTTATATTTTTTGATTCTCTTCTCAAAGAATATCGACCTAAAGAACGTCATGCAATTTTTTGCATTGGGTTATTGCTCACACCACGGCCAAACTCGATCTTTCTCCTTCCCTCATACGGCCTTCACAATCCCCCTTAGTTTCGGAATCGTTAAAGGGCTACTTTCGCCGGTAGATGGCGCGATATACTTACCATAAATAATGCTAAATAAAGGTTACTTCTATACATAAAAATACAAAAATCTTTGCAATGTATTCATTATAAAAGGTATATATATATCATATGTAACTTTAGCTTCAGCTTTATCTTTACTACAAACAAGAAAAAATAAGATTTAGAGATAAAATAAATAAATACAATGCTTTAAGTAATTAAAAATAGTTTAAATAACACGCTACTATAAATGCAAAACAAACTTTATAAGTAAATTTCTATATTTATACACGTTTAAATTCTTGATTACTTGAAACATTGATAATTCTGAGCGTAAAATACACAGTAAAAAATTTTAAAACATTTACTAGTTTCATAATAGTAAGAAAATTAAGCAAGTTCGCCAATATCCGGCAATCTACTCATATCGAATTTTTTTTCTCAAGACATGGATTATTTTTACACGATTCTTAATTATTTAAAATATGTATATATATGTAACATTCAAAACAATTTTCAATAAATTTAACCATTATAGGTGCTGATCTGAAATATATAAGCGTATAGAAATATAATAGAATTACATATAAAATTAAATATTATATTCCAATTCTGGAAACTCATGGTATAAAAGTATGTATATGATAAAAATAAAAAGATATTTACATGTTTTATAATATCAACAGAATAAGAAAACCTATTTCGCCAATATCCGGCAATCAACTCATATCGATTTTTTTCTCTCAAAACATGGATTATTTTAAAATGATTGTTAATTATTTAGAATATATATATATATATATGTGTCTGTACATTTTGCGGACATTTTCAGTAAATTTAAATACTGTAGGTGATGATCATAAAATAAAGGTAAACAAAATAATAATAATTTTTAGAGGTTTCGTTATTTTAGACAATGAACAAGTTTTTTTGCTGTAACATCATGTACTTCATTTATGAGAGAATAGTTTTCGTGGAAATTTTAGAATATTGTGGGCAGCAGAAATTACAGGATATTTTTTCAGAATTTAAAAATATTAATGCATAAATCTATTCACCATGCTTGTATATATAAATGTATGTATAGGTATATGCAGATTCCATTTCTTGATTAGACTTTAAACATTGATAATTTTTACAGCGAAATGTACAGCGAAATATACAGTAAATATTATATAATTAAAATTAAGTAATAAAATTTTTCTTGATAAAGAGATCGTATATGCAGATGAACTGGCTTCATTTGTAAAATTCCTTGCCATATATTTTTTTAATGATGGGCAAAAATCTTGCACATATTAATGAGCATATATTTATTTTATGCTCGTTTAAATCACATTCCCATATAGTGTTTTTATTAGTCTCGGATATATCAATTCATAGATAGTTTCGACGATTCCATTTGAATTTAGGATTGGTACAATCCTAAAATTCTAGTAAAATTCAGTCTAAAATTGTAGAAATTAGACAGATGAATTGTAGTTTAGGATAAGACAATACACCTCTATCCTGATTGGCAATTAACTGAAGTATGGTTGCATCACATTGATCTGTTTCTATGTTTGATAAGCAGGATTCTCATTCAAAAGTTTCTTGAATTACTCTTACAAGATTACTTATCCGCTAACAATGGCAATACTTGCAAACTTCAGATTATCTCTTGGTGGTGTTAGCAATTAAAAAGAAATTAATTATGTGGTTTATAATTTCGATCATTACAATTCAGTTTAAATCTACAAATAAATTGAGAGCCGCAGCAATTTTATAAGGCACATATTTCGAAAATTTTGCTCTGTACTTCTACTGATTGCTGGTGTATCGGTAATAAAAGCGCCTATTCATGAAAAGAAATTCCAGGTATTTTTTTCTCTGACTTTGAAGCACAATGTGGAACACAGCAATGAACCATTTTCAACAAAAGAAAAATAAGAAACGCAATTTCATTTACGTTATATCTAAGAAAATACAAGAGTGAAAGGCGAGAATAAGGAAATTCTCCATTAGCCATGGTAAGTAATAGGGCCCCCTACTTTCTCCGGGGAGAAAATGTTATTCCTCTTGAACAAAGGGAAAATGACTTTTTGTTACGGCCGTATAAGAGGAAGGAGAACGATCGAGTTAGGCCGTGCTCACACATTAATATTCCCATCAAATGCTCTCTCTTAAATAATTTCTCCTTCACATTTGGCGCCGTGTTTATTCTTTTATGAAGAGAAAAGTTGAAAATTTTGTTGTTCTTAAAAAAAAATATTCTCAAATTTTGAAACTTATAAAATAGAATATATTTGAAGATTTGATGCTCTATTAATTAATTCATATTAAAAAATGGAATATTATTTGAAGAATTGCTGATTTTGATTAAATTTTTATAAGCTTAAAAATATTCTTGTGCTGCTGAAATTAAAGAAATTTTCCACAGAACATCGATGTTTGCAATACATCGTTAATTTCGGAACTTTTGATTCTCAACTGGCTTGCATATATTTAATAAATTATTTTTTATTGAAAAATGATATTCTAACAGAAATTAATTTTTATTCTGGTATTTTTCCATGAGATTTATTGAATATTTTATGCAAATTTTAATGAAGAATGAAATTTTTAGAAAATGAATTTATTCTTTTTAACAAATGTTAAAAAGTTAAAAATATATATAATTCATGATGAATTCAAATATTTTTGAAAAATGTGAAAATTGTTCTTGTTCTAAGTTTGAGAACAAAATTTAAAGAGGCTATGGTTGTTCTTATTCTTGTTTTGGGTTAATTTTTGGTAATTTATTGGCACTTTTAAATGAAATTGATATATTTTATGAATATATTAAAAAAATATATATATATTGAAGCAAATTTTATTGGAATTAAATTATTGAAGTTTATGTTCTCATCATATTACTAATTTTGCTGCACTTACTCTGAGTATGAATTGCCTTCATAGAAGCTCAAGTTTTCATGTGATTTTTAGTTGTTTTATCATACATAAATTTTTTGAGTTCTTGGTTGCTTCTACAAAAATTAAATTACTTATTGCAATAACACTACAAGTTCATTGACTCTCGCCATTTTTCTACAAATATTTAGTATGATTATGATGTGCAAGCAGTCTGTGTTCTTTCTAGAAATTAAAATTCAAGAACTGTATTTATATTTTGAAAATATTACACAATAATTTGCATTTTCTGTTCTACATTTTGAGAACTCTGTTATTTGAATTTCAAAGAATTGTTGCTTCATCTGAATATCAATTTTATATTACACAGCATCTGCATCTTTTTATTGAAATTCTCATACCATAATCACAAAAAAGAGACTGGTATTATTATTTTTTTTCTTTTTTTTTTTGAGAAGTTATAGCCATTACCTAACTGTTGCATATTCTTGGTCCTGAAATAGTTACTGTCTACTCATGCTATATTTTCAACATTCTACAATCTGAATATATACTAACAACTTCAATAAACTGGTTATTATTATCATCTGACTTTGCTTACCTGGTGGAAGAATCTTCAAAATGTGTTATATCCATTGTTGGCTGATTTTCTCTGCTGTCTGCAAATATGATGGTTCCTGATAGTACAATAATTACTTACCTGCACTCTTTTGCGAGTTGAAGTGACTGTTGATGGTCGCCATTCATATAAGGCAAATATATCCGTGTGATTGCTCCTCGTCAGTCCTCTTCATCTTGTGGAACTTGTTTCTCCCTCATCAATATTACTCATTTTTATGGATCTAAAGTATTACAAGTTTATAGCTGTGCCTATTTGCAATAGTTTTCTATCTTTTTCTACCCTCTGTTGCAAAACCCGATTATGGAAGTGTACTGTCATTTATTTTAAAGTTCAGTTTTGCAGCATTTACAGAAATTGCTGCTTCCTCAAATGGAACTTCTCAAATTTGGAAAAATTATTATTATTATTTGAAAATTTTTATTATGCTTAAATTATAGTGCCTTGTTATTCTAGTATTATTTCATAACCCAATGTTTTCTAAATCATTTTTACCATATGCCTCACTTAAAGAAAATTATTTTATAAATGAAGAAAATTATTTTATAAATGAAGAAAATTTTTTTGTTGCATTAAAATATATTGTAAAGTTACATGCAAAGCAATACTATTCTTAGAACTTTCCAGCGCATTATAAAGAAATATTCTACCACTTGTGAAATGATTTTGGTGAATATTATTTTCTTCTAAGAATCTAAAATGCTTTTATAGTCTTTCTCAAATGTCATCAATCCCAATTTTGTCTTTAAAGTGTGCAAGTAGTGTTGTATTGCCTCAAATCTGCAATTTCTGTCTGCTTGAATACACCTATACAAAAAAAAATGTATATAGGCAACTTAGACTTTCCAGCGCCTCTCAACAAGAGTCTTGTGCTCTTTGTATTATTTTATTCTAAGTGCCACTTCGTCATATTATTCCTCAACATCATGGAACCACAGTTCATGATTTATGTCTGCTAATTACCTAATGTGTCTTCAAATGCTCTTACCTGCTGTGTCTTCAAATGCTCTTACGTGATGTGTCCTCAAATGCTCATCATTGTTTAGTGCTAAAATCTCCTGATAAAGTCTTCAATTTTATTTTAGTGGTGTGTGTTTCAGGCAAAAAGGCCAATTTGCTGCTACACTGCCATTGTGTCAATCAACCAACCAGTGTGCCACTTAACTTGCAAACTTTTCAGCAAGTAGTTATTTTTTTCTGAATGTGATTATCTTTTTAAAATCAGACTGATTTTAGAACTTTTAAAGGTATTACATCTGATTATTTGTTATGTAAAAGCAGAACGTTTATGATCCTTCATCTGTAAACAAACAAAATTTTTTTTTCCTTCAAGCATTTTATTAACAATATTCATCTGTTTATTTACAATAGTTTTAGCAAGAATATTGTATATTTTTATCTGGTTTACATACTTGCTAATGGTTTAACGGGAAAATCGCTATTAGCATTTTTGTAAGTTTTGATGAATTTATATTGTGTTTTATGCTTATTTGATTTACAGATTCGTCATCGGTTCTGGAGATCGCCTTTAACAGTCTTGTAAGTTTTGGTGTTTGTTCAGTTTGCAGATCTACTGATGGTTTATAAGGGGGCTATTAGTGTTTTGTGAATTGTAATGAATACATATTAATAGTTTATATTTATTTGATTTACTGGTTTGATAATGGTCTCAAGGTAGTGAGAGGCTATTAACACTTTTGGTAAGTTTTGTAAATACCACCCAAATAATTCATATATTGTCAATAGCTGATTTTTCTATAGGATATATTATCCTTTTCATTAATGTTATATAAATTTATGATTATAACATGCTTTACATAACGGTGCACTGTGTTTGTTTTCATAATTCTCATAAAATGTGTCATTTGTTTTTAACTTGTCTTTTTTTATGAAAGTTAATGGTTAAATTATTTTTTTTTGAGGATCCTCATCACCTTTTCTTATTTTTTTCTCTCATTTTTACACAAAAAAAAAAAAAAACCATGGTATATTAGAAAGAAAATTTATTGAGTATTAAAAAAAAAAAAAAAAAAAAAAAAAAAAAAAAAGGAATTGAGTATATTTGAAAGAATTTTGTTGAATATTTCAGAAAGAGTTTTATTGAGTATATTTCATGAAAAATATTTTTATTGAATATTTACAGAAAATTTTATTGAGTACATTAAGTATGAAGTATTACTAAAGAAATGTGTCATTTGTTGTTGGTTAAAACTTATGCATTATTTTGTTATATTTTGAAAAGTTTTTACTAAATCCAACTATTGTGATGAATTTACTTATTTATGACAAATGAATTTGAATTTTGTTGCAACATAATTTTATGCAATTTTCATATAAATTTTGGGTAATAATTGTTATGCACTTATATATACTTGTTTAGAATTGATATCAGTATGTTGTGCATTATATTAAATACTTAATTTTATATGATTTGAATTATTACTAATGCAAGGCCTTTTGAATGAATTTAAAATCCTTACAATGGATTGTTTTTGTGCACATTTATGCTATTTAGAGTTAATTTTATATGCTCTATATTTTAAAAGTCCTAGGCATCAGTCAGAATTTAAAGTATTCTTGGCTTTTTGTTGCTTTAAAATTGCAACTTATTATAATTTAAATATTTATGTCTAGACAAGTCGGATAAGTAAGAAATTACCGACTCTTTTTTATGTTGCTTTACTGTTGCAACTACTTTGATATGATCTCATTGCTAATTTAAAGAAAATATTAGCTTGTTTTTTTTTTATATACATGATGGTATTTGTTTAGAGATCAAGATTAATGGAAGGTATGCCTTTCTTTGCTAAAAAATGCAATGGGGCTTTTGTATACTATGTTATATTGTATACATTTTGTATAATTTGTGATGAGATTTTTGAATGTACTAAATGATGTATATTCTTTCTCTTTTTCTTTTTGGTCGCTGCACATCACATCAAATTTTAATTAATTTACTTTTCATGGCTCTAAATTTATGTAATTGTGTCATTTTAACTTTGGCATTTAAAAATTTTGTCTTCCCTGTGTCGAAAAAGGCTTTTACTGTTTTTTAACCCTTTTTCTCCTTCTGGTCAGTCAAAATTTTTGTCGGTGAATGGGGGTATTGTGATAAAGATATATCACAGTTTTATCTTTTTTAAGTATTTTATTTTTCAGCTCAACGTATTTCTGTATTTTTATAGCCTTTCCAGTTTAATTTGCCATTCCTTAAAAGCTATTTATCGGCAGTCGCGCACCTTGTACATTTCTTTTTTTGGCAAGGCCGATCATTGTGCTTCGCGTTCGTTGAATCGGCGATGTTGTTTTCTCTGCGAGGCATCTTCGCGCTTTGAGTTAGTTTCAGTTAGAGCTCCTATAATATAGGCTGAATCATACCGCCATTTAATGACCCAGCGGACCAAAAACCAAGCTAAAACCGGTTTGCTTACCGTACTAGTGGACCGCGAGTGACAGTAACAGGGACGGCAAACACCTGCTCAGGCGGTTTCCTAATGCTGAGCTAGGTCACAATATGGCGGTTATTTTGGGCAACATAATGGATATGCGTCAGCTCCCCTTATAGAAGCCTTAGTTTCAGTCGGCGCTGAGCTGTGACGTCATCGTCATTCAGCGGCTCTCACTCCGCACGCGTGTGTTGTGCGCATGCGTCACCGCCACTCTTGTTCGGTATGTTTTCGGGAGCTGTTTTGTTTTGGCGCTGCGGCCGAAAGGGGCGTGTCTTTCAAATACAAATTAGAATCGTTCTTTTAATTATTAAATGTTAATTTGTTTCTGATTTGCTCTTTTAATTCTCACGTGTGCACCCCTCTTATGGGTATAAATACTAATGTCGCGCATTTTTCCAACAGAATTTTAATAAAAATGATGCTGTAAATTTATGATAAACGTCGTATGGTCTGGAGGCCCGCTGGCCTGTGCCGGCGCTCGCTCGTATCCTAGAATCGCGTAGCGCTGATTCTTTGGAGATCAATTTCGCGTTTTCAGTTTTCAATTATTCTATAAAATGCTGTTGTAAATTTTAAGTTTAATATTTTAAAAGTTTTAAATCAACTGGTAATTTAATTGACTTCTGAATTAATTCTATAATTCTTCATGGACGCGGCCAGAAGGAATATTTAAAGATTCTTCGAATTTTACGAAATTTGAGCCAGTACTTTTTAAAGACTTGATGTGCAGCTTTCATCTCATCCTTCCTCCTTCAAGAAAATGTAATAAACATTATTGGATCCAACATATGGTATTCATCATTTATAGTCTGCATCTATTTCTTCACTCAAAAGAACGTCATGCAATTTTTTGCATTGGGTTATTGCTCACACATTAATATTCCCATGAAATGCTCTCTCTTAAATAATTTCTCCTTCACAGCTGTGGGGTGGGGGCAGGCTGGAAAATCAACGCTGACACTCATTAGCGGTGATATGAGGGGAGGAATGATTAGAGTCCTGTGTGCGTCTGTCTTTAAAGCATCAAAACCTAAGATACACTTAAAAAATAAAAAATAAAAAAATCCCTGTAAAATTTCGCTAGCTGCCACACGTAGAATAATAAATTTAACAATTGTACTTAATATTATAAAAATCTTGTAAAATTTTAAATTGTAAACTGTCTTGTAGTAAAAAACCCAGATGTGACAAACAACAAGACTCTAATTTTGGTCGTCCAGCTGTGGGGTGAGGGCAGGCTGGTAAATCAACGCTGACACTGATTAGCGGTGATATGAGGGGAGGAATGATTAGAGTCCTGTGTGAGTCTTTCTTTAAAGCATCAAAACCTAAGATACACTTAAAAAATAAAAAATAAAAAAATCCCTGTAAAATTTCGCTAGCTGCCACACGTAGAATAATAAATTTAACAATTGTACTTAATATTATAGAAATCTTGTAAAATTTTAAATTGTAAACTGTCTTGTAGTAAAAAACCCAGATGTGACAAACAACAAGACTCTAATTTTGGTCGTCCAGCTGTGTGGTTATTTTCGCAGATAATCGGTGAATGGGCAAGTCTTTTAACCCCATTGGTTTCCCTAGGAAACCAATGAACGTCGAAAACTTACGAAATTGAACAATGACGAATTTACGAATTTACAATGAACGAACAATGACGAATTTACGAATTACGAAATTGAACAATGACACCAGAATTTTAATAGAAATGTTTTCCATTTATTATGTATGTGGGATATCGTTTTTTTATTATATAAAAATAAATTTGTTTATAATTTCCGGTGTCAATCATTTATTGCGACATTTTAGCAATTGAAGTGCTTCATCCGTTAAAGGGTTAAGCAACCACATATGAGTCTAAGTTGAAGAGATAGATAAAAGCGGACAGTGGTCATTTCCCTGTGTATGACAAAAAACGCTCAACAAAGCGTCCCTGTAATTGTTCTGCACCCATTTTTTCTTGGGATATTCTTTTTTAATCTAATTAGAAATGTTAAAAAAAAAAAAAAAAGTTTACTAATTTAAGGAAAATTTATTATTTTTTTAATCAATTTTTTTTTCAAAAGTTTGCTTAACCCTCTGACTGACAAGGCATTTGAGCGGTCACGGAAATGAAATGATCATTCAAAGAAGATAAAATTGTATGCCAAAAAAAACCAAAGTCTATTTACAGAATCGTTTTCAAAACGGGCCGTATATTTTGACCCCCCCCCCCCCCATCCAATTAGTTACAGCAGCAGAGATACCCCAGGAGGGATGGGGAGTTTGGAAGTTCTTAGAAGTCATTCTCTCCCCTGATCGCCTCCTCTGTGAATTACTTTTCCCTTTTATTATGACCAGTGGAAAGTTGAACGCGTGTTTGCATGGTAGTTTAGTCTTTGCAAATGATTTTAAGGCCTTACAGATTAATCTAACAGCTTATAAAATTGCTGGGCATAAAAAATCTATACTATAACATTCGTTAAACTTCTAAATTTATTATAATTTTATATTTTTCATAATATTTTCTTTGTAAATGAAAATTTTGCTTATTTCATGGGCTATTTATACTATTAATTCTTATCATTATACAGCATTTTGGGTTGTTTCACATTGACACAGAATATTCTGCTATTGGAGTTCTGTGTACTTCGTTTAAATTAAGGCTATTCTCAAATCCAAATGGGGTACTTTCAGACACATTTTTTAAATTTATTTTTGTTTAGAAACGCATGAAATGAGCAGTTGTTATTCAGAAAATTTGTAATCGAAACACGATTTGCATTTTTTGGTAAAGGCAGAAGATCTTTCAACAGAATGCCCGATGCTCAGCACCTAAAAGAAGAAAAACCTGTTTTCGCTTATAAGTAATTTATGGATCAAAAAATGGGAAATTCATTTCGGTTCCAAATTGCTTCAATAGTCATTGCCAGCCAGTTTTATGCCTTTGCATTTAAAAATGAGTTGCAAATTATGTCAGAAAGCTAAAAAATTTAGTATGCAATAAATTTTAGTATGCTAAAAAATTTAGTATGCAATAATTACAAAAAATTAAATTTTAATATTAGAAGAGCAGTATTGATTTATATCCGTAACAGATGGAATTTAAAAAGTTTAAACTTTTACAGTAAAAATTAATTGGGAAAGACATATATTAAAATGGTGCAATAAAATATCTTTAATTGGGGAGGCGGGAAAAAAAAACAACCGAAATAAAACCGTGCTTTTTTAAAAATCGGTCTTGTCTAGTGAATAGGTCGCTGGATGCCAGTCGAATCTTGGTTCTGGTTTGGATGTTCATAGTGGGTCGAAGTTCAGTTTAAGCGGAAGTCCTGGTCTGTTTAACCCTCGCGTGTAAAAGATTACCGTATAGCGCTCTACAGCAAACCAGAGAAAAAACACAGTAAAAATAAAACACCGGAAAAAATAAATATAAGAAAAAAAAAAGTACACGGGAAAATAATCACAAAATACATGAATAATTGTCTTTTTTTTCTGTATAAGATATGTTTACTTTATAAATGAGATGAAACCAAAGGCGGCGCTTGAAGGGTGAGGGGGAAGCTAGCGTGCCAATCTCTCCCCGTTGGAGTCAAAATTTAATTATCACCGTTATATGTACTTTGACTTGGGTGCAGAGTCCTGCATCGGGTCGGGAGACCCGATTCTCCCTGTACATGACCCAACCTTAGTCGAGTGTAGGTTAGCTTTTAAAAAATGATACAAGGCTAGTTGATAAAAAGAACAACCCGCTAGTAGGTTGACGCTGACTTTTTTTCTTTGCAAGTCGGGTTGGTTATAATTGCTTCGGTTTCGGTTTAAGTTTTTATTCTTACGCGTTTTTTCGGATTAATCTGATTTTACAAAAATTGTTCAGAATTTATTTTCATAGAGTCATGTATCAGATCCGGTAACTCGATTTTACTTGAAACCCAACCAGGCGGTGGTTCGGTAAATCTCACACTTCTAATTCCCACCAATATAATCTCGAAATTCAAACCCTCACCCATAAGTATCTATATATATTTAAAACACGAGGTTTTTTTTTTTTCGTCATCTGCCCAAAGCTTTCTACTGAACCAATTTTGTAATTATTTTTAAGGCTGTTCTCAAATTCAAACAGGGCCCCACCAGTGGCTGAGAGGTTCTGCTCTCGAAGCTGGTAGACTGGAGGTGCTGGGTTCAAACCCCTGTCGCGCTCGTCGACCTAACCGTTCGGAGTTTTCCGTGGTTTTCTTCGAACCTTGCCGCAAATACGAGTTAGGATCCCTTAAAAAGACCCCCACGGAGGGCACTCCCCCCTTGGGCCTATATTCCGCGTGTTGATAATTGGCCGTCATAAATCAACCCAACCCAACCCAAATTCAAACAGGCTATTTTTTTGACAAACTTTTTAATTCATTTTTGTTCGCAAATGCATGAAATTGGCAGGTTTTCTTATTCAGAAACAATGCACTCTTAAAAGAAATTTATTTAAAAAATACAGTTAAATTTAGTAATTTTTAAATAATTTTCAATCATTAAATATATATATATATATATATTTTATCTAATTCAACGCCGAGAATCTGTTTGCTTCAATAATGTAAAGTAGCTACTGGCAAATTTACCACAATTTAATTTGGTCCATACCCAACCAAATTAAAAAGTAAAAAAGCCGATTAATCTTAAGATTAGATTACCCATAAGATTCATAACTTTGGCGCTAAACAGAAATTTGTCAAACAAAAGGCAGATTTTTATTGTATGTCGAACATAAAATAAATATGAAGCTAAATTGAATTGGCTAAACTACATGTGTCATTAGAATATGCTCGGAATTGTATATTATTATTATTATATTTTTTTTAAGATCGATTATGTACGTCACTTTATAAAAGGAAAAATATCCTAGATCGTGAAAAAAGAGGCATATACATCTCGATTATGGAAAGGGAAAGAAGAAACCATACAAAGAATGAAAATATAAAAAATCTGTCTCATCTGGCGACAGATTTTATACTATTATTGTAAATAATAATAATAATAATAATAATAAAAAGAAGAAGCGTACCAGAAGATGTGAATTTGAAACGAACGATTATTGAAGAGAACATTAAAAAAAATATGCTTTAATGTATAACTGTACAATCTTTACTTAATTTTCTAACAATAAGCAGATCTTCTGTCGTTAGATAAATCAAAGCTCTTTTTATATTCCTTGATTTTATAATTCAAGTAGCGGCACTATTTTGTTTCCTTAATTGTTACACATACGGAGAGATCGAAAAAGGTCAAAAGCGTATATATATTGCTTACACTTTTCATTCTACAAAATTTTAAAGAACCTTTAATTAGAGATTTCAGAAAAGTAAAGGCTCTGAAGGCGCATTTGTATCGACTAATGGTATATTTCTATGGAGATTAGGGTGAAAGGAGGGGGGGGGGGGGGGATTGCTCCAGCTGGAAGTTCAAGATCGTTTATAAAATACATGAAAAAATATTTTCTGCAAAATACTTCTCTATTGAATAGAATTTCTCCCTTTCTGGGAAATGATATAGATCAACTCCCACATGTAATACTCAGAATATAATGGAAGAGCCGGTAAATAATTTATCAATCGAATGCAAAGAAACTCGAAGTAATATAACTTTTCTTGTTTAACTGTAATGTAATTTAAAATTTCCTTAAGTGCAATCTACAAGTTTTCAGTACTACTTATGTAGAGACATACAGATAACCTAAGGAAAAAGCAGGTATTCATAAATTATCCCTTTGTATCACGTGATGGATATATCTGCAACATACCCAAAAATCAATGTTATTCCCAAAGTGAGCTTTAAAAGACAATTTTTTTTATTGCTGACTAGCTAACCCGCCCGGCGTTGCCCGGGCCCGAGATAATTACAATATCAGAGAAAGGCGTTAACTCCCTCCCTCCCCATACCCGCAAATATAATGATTAATTTGTTCAAGAGAACCACCGTCACGTACATTAACACGATCATTAAAAAAAACGAAGACGCTACGCTAAAATAGCCGGCAGATGACACCCCTTCCCGACCTCAATTTCAAATCTATATCTTAATTAGCTACCTAAATATTTGTTCATTAGTAAAATTTGGCAATTATTTCCTTTCATTTTCGCAAACTAAATGAGAGGGATCGGCCAGAGAAACAGATCTCTTTGTAGTTCAGTTTTTAATGAAAGCCGATCCCTGTCTGAAAATTTCTCGGATCGTTTTCAATGGCGCCGGCAGATTTTTGGCAGTTTTTTGCGTAAATTAAAAAAAATTACCAACTGAATTTTTCAAAAATCACATAGTCAGATACAGAATATTTTGTTTACATATGCTCAGAAACTTTTAATTTGATATCTCAATTAGTTTTCTTAAAATTCGCTAATTAGTTAAATAATTTCGAATTCGTTCATTTCCGGTTGTAAATCCAATGCGCCTGTCCGTTTCTTTCGCCATTTTGATTTAAAAGATGATATTTTAGAAGCGATGGTTAATGAGAATCTAATTAATATAATATCTAGGCTAATTATCAAAATATTAAAATTCTGAGGCTCAGGTGCACATGGCCAGACCTTGGACTATCTACACCTAAATTTCCAACCTTCTAGGTGGGCTAGATTTTCCTAGCCATCGCCAACAGACACACACACACACACACACAGAGCGAAACTTTCTTTTATTAGTATAGATATCTTCCAAAACTGCAGTTAATATAAATTGTTCAAAGAATCTCCAGCAAATGGTGATAATGATTTAAGCTTTTATAGCAAAGTTTAATTTATCAGTTGAGCTGTTTAACGTAGATATTTCTAAAATAAACTTAAAGAAATTAAAAAGGTGGAGACGTCCAGAAATAGTTTTTTCATAAAGGTAACTTTATATGCATTAAAATGTTGAATATAAAAAATTACAATATTTATTATTAATATCATATTGTTAATATCATATAACAATAACTATATATTATATACAATAACAAAACATTATACTATTTTATAATTTAAACAAATTTTATATAAAAAATGTTACTTTATAATATAAAATTTTGAAGAACAGACAAGCTTAACTTGAAATATTTCTTTTCAAAATATTAACTCATATTAATTTCAAAAGTTTTGTTATATAAATGGAATATGAGCAGTTACTCCATGAACGACCTTCTTAAAGTCATTTTATGCATTATCATATATCCCACATATAATTATCACTGAAAGAGTTAAAATAAAACCACATTTAATTTCAGGATATTTAAAAATATATTCAAATTTACATTCTTTGATGCCAAGATTTGTGAAAGTAAAACATACTAGACTTTCAAAACATTCTTATTTATCAGAAAAAAAGTGAAAACACTTTATAGCAAATAAAGTAAACATTAAAAATGTAAGCAAGAATATTCATGCCCACAATATACATTTTTGCCCCAATTTATACGAAAATTTTACAGAAAAATGTTTTCATATTAAATACAGTAATGAAGATATTATAAACATTTAAATATTATTAAACAGTGATCATCATGAAATGTACTTCTTTTTATGCGAAAAGCAAAATGTTATACATCGGATAAAATATACAGCATGTAAAAATGACTAATTAATTTTCATAATATACATTATACTTTGTGTTTTGTGATAAAACAAACAAAATATTTTCATGGTAAATTAATAAAATTTAAAAAAGATAAAAATATATTTAATTAGGTTTACTAATATATATTTTTTCGTGTGTTTCCCTCCGTTTGCGCCAGAGCATAAAATAACATATAAAGTAGGCGACACTATTGTCGCCCAGTGTGAAATTATTGTCGTCTAGTGACAGGGAATGGTACCGGCAATTTTTGAAATAAAAATATCTTTGAATAACAAAAACTGTCTTTGTGCTTCGGATAATACTAGATGGAACCCGTCAAAATTTGACGGCAAACAACTTGATACTACCATAAAAATAAAATTTATAGTTGCTTTAACTTGACAAATTTCATAGTAGGGAGCATAATATAATTAAGCGGTCACAGACCTTTCCATCAATATATCACATGAAGGGTGTGTGCAAAATTTAGAAAGCACCCCTTGGGGGGGGGGGGCAAAGTGGGGAGATGGACACCGGAGATGCATAATATGATTAAGTGGTCACAGACCTTTCCAATGATATATAACATGAGGGTTGTGTGCAAAATTTAGAAAATAAGGGGGGAGGGGGGCGGGGGCAAAGTGGGGAGATGGACATCGGAGATGCATAATATGATTAAGCAGTCACGGATCTTTCCAACAATATATGAGATGAGGGGTGTCAACAAAATTTAGAAAGTATCCCTTGGGGGGGGGGGGCAAATTGGGGAGATGGACATCGGAGATGCCAAGTCAGAGGACCATGCCAAGCCGGAGATGCCAAGTCGGAGAGCAGTCACAGACCTTTCCAACAATATATGACATGAGGGGTGTCAACAAAATTTAGGGGGGGGGGTGGCGGGATGGACCCCGGAGATACATAACATGAATAAGTGGTCAAAGACTTTTCCAGCGATATATCACATGAGGGGTGCGTGCAAAATTTAGAAAAGTGTCTCACTTGGGACGGGGGGGGGAGTGGGGGGATGGACCCCAGAGATGCATAACATGAAAAAGAGGTCACAGGCGTTTCAACTTGCAACTTTTTTCTTGAAGGCATTTGACAATATTAAATTTTTTTTTACCTAAGACAATTTAACGATATTCTTAATATTTTTGCACAATTCGTCAAATGTTCATGGAAAAAATCATGAAATTCGCTAATCAATAGTTGATAAATTATAAAATTCAACAATCGATAACGGAAAAATCACGAAATTCATCAAATGGTCTGCACACTGATGTGATGATCAAAAGGGTTTTGAAGTATAGGACAAAATTAGCTTTTGCCAAACAGCGAGTAATACTGAAAATTTGGCAATGGACTTTATTGCCACCACTGGTCAAACATAATAGTCACACTCACCAATTACGATGATTGAATGGAAAAAGATTCTTTTTCTCTGCTGTCGCTCGACAAATTTCGAAACCATTTGGCGAATTTCACGATTTTTTCCCCAAAATTGACGGATTGTGATTTTTTTTCTCGAAGCCATTCGACGATATTTGAAAACTTTTCCCCCCGAAACCAGTTGATGAATTTTGCGATTTTTCCACTGTCGATTAATGAATTTTGCAATTTTTCCGCTATCGATTGACAAATTTAGCAATTTATCGACTATCGATTAACGAATTTCACGATTTTTTCCATGAACGAACAAATTGCGCACTTTCTTCCCGCTAATGTTTGACACATTTCGCCCTTTACAATTCAGCCAATGAGTTGAACGTTGTTTCTTTCCAGAAATGTCAGGAATGAAACAATTATTCTTTAGGATGAATTCCCTTCGTTCGATGCCCCATGTGTGCGATGCAGCAACGGACGTCACAGACTTTTTAGGGCACCTGCAGACTAAAAACATCTAACCAATCATCGCGGGTGAAAAAATCCCAGATTTCGTCAAATGATTGAGGAAAAAACACTAAATTCATCAAAGGATCATGGGAAAACATGACTTTCGTTAAAAGACCACAGAAAAAACGTGAATTATGCAAAAGGATCGCGAAAGATAAGCAAATTTGTTCAAAGAATCGCTAAAAAGGAAATTTCACCAAAAAATCACGCTTTTTTACTAAATTTCGTCTAAAAATTGCAGGATAAAATGAATTTTATCAAAGAATCGCTGGAAAATGCGAATTTCGTTAAGGATCGCGAGAAAAATGCGAAATTCTTCAAAGGATCACTGAAAAAACATGAATTTCGTCAAAGAATTTCTGAAAAAACATGAATCTCGCCCAATAACAGAAAAATCATGGTTCATAATCATTATATCATACATTATCAAAAAAGGAAATTTCACCAAAAAATCACGCTTTTTTACTAAATTTCGTCTAAAAATTGCGGAATAAAATGTATTTTATAAAAGAATCGCTAGGAAATGCGAATTTCATAATCGATCGTTAGAAAAATGCGAATTTCTTCAAAACGCCAATTTCGTCAAAGGATTGCTGAAAAAACATGAATCTCCTCAAAAGGAAGCAGAGAAAGTGCAAATATCGTCAAAGTATCACAGAAAAACGCAAATTTCGTCAAAGGATAGCAGAAAAAACGTGTATTTCGTCAAAGGATTGCAGTTAAAACATGAATTTTGTCAAATGATTGCTGAAAAAACACAAATTACGTCATAGGATCGCTGAAAAAATCATTAATTTCATCCATCGGCACATAAATATCATGAATTTCGTCTATCGGGGGCATAAAAATCCTTACTTTCGTCGGTCGGGTAGAGAATTTTTTTTTCATCAATCGGGCGTGTAAAAATCATGAGTTTCATTTATCGGTCACCTAAAATACACAAAATTCTTCATACGGGCACATAAGAATCAAGAAATCAGTTGATCAGGCACGTACAAATCATTAATTTCCTCTATCGGCACATAAAAATCATGAATTTTGTCTATCGGGTGCATAAAAATACTTAATTTCATAATCTTTTACCAAATTTCGTCTAAAAATTGCAGAATAAAATGTATTTTATAAAAGAATCACTGGGAAACGCGAATTTCATAAACGATCATGAGAAAAATGCGAATTTCTTCAAAAGATCGCTGAAAAAACACGAATTTCTTCAAAGGATCGCTGAAAAAACATGAATCTCGTCAATAGGCAGCAGGGAAAGTGCGAAGATCGTCAAAGGATCACGAAAAAAGCAAATTTCATCAAAGGACCACAGAAAAACACAAATTTCGTCAAAAGATAGCAGAAAAAACGCGAATTTCGTCAAATGATTGCTGAAAAAATCATTCAATTTCATCCATCGGCACATAAATATCATGAATTTTGTCTAACGGATGCAGATTTTTTTTTTTTTCATCAATCGGGCGTGTAAAAATCATGAGTTTCATTTATCGGTCACCTAAAATTCACAAAATTCTTCAAACGGGCGCATAAAAAGCAAGAAATTAGTTGATCAGGCACGTAAAAATTATTAATTTCCTCTATCAGCACATAAAAATCATGAATTTGACAATCGGGTGCATAAAAATACTTAGTGCAGAAAAAAAAAATCGTCAATTAAGTGTGTAAAAATCATGAGTTTCATTTATCAGGCATGTAAAAATCATGAAATTCTTAAATCGGGTGCATAAAGATCATGAATTTTGTAGGACGGGCACTAAAAATCACAAATTCATCAAGTGGGTGAGTGAAATCACGAATTAGTCAAGTGGGCACATAAAAATCACGAATTTCTTCAATTGAGTGCATAAAAATCGTAAATTTTGTCCCTCAGATGCAGAAAAATCATTAATTTCATCGATCGGGTGAGGAAAAATCCTGAATTTTGTCAAACAGATGCAGAAAAAACACAAAAGGAAAAAAGAAAATCAGAAAATCCTGTATTTGTCCAGTTTTTTCCATATTTTTAATCGCCAGTTTTCTAAGTTTTATCGCCGAGTGCTTATTTTCACCTTTAGGTGGCAATAAAGTCAATCGCCAATTTTCAGTATTGCTCGCTGATAGGCAAGTGCTATTTTTATCCTGACAAAATGGTTATGGTATCAATGGATGGAAAAAGAAAAGTGTGTAGTGTATATAAATGAATTCTGCATTGACTGTCACCTTGTATAATGACAATTGTGTACAATTTATCGCGTTTGATGGAGTTTTTAAGTTTCAAGTTTAGATTATTATATTATTAGGTAGTTTTTCATTTTATCTTTATTTTATTTTATTGAATCATTGAAGGTAAAACAGATATCTATTTCTGTGTTCATGATTGAGTTCTTTAGATATGTTTTGATTCTTCGTATATTGTTAGCAAAATTATTTAGTGCACATAATATAATTGTAAAGCATGCTTTATATACATTTTGGTGTATTTTATTAGTTGAAATTTGTTACATTTTTCGAAATGATTGTTGAATTTTGTCATCTTTTTTCCCGCAACCAATCAATAAATTTCATGATGTTTTATTGGTGATTGGTTGCGGGAAAGTATTGTGAAATTCAACAATCATTCAAGAAAATGTAACAAAATTCTACTAACAACAGGAGCCTCTAAACAAACCAGTTCAAAATATGCATTCATATACATTAGATGCTGTACCATCTGTCCATTTACATATTAAAATGTGTACTAAATGATATAAAACATTTTAAAAACTGAAATTTTACACTTACATCTTAATTGTAAGTTTCATTGTTTACATGAGTGGATTTTAAGGAGTCTACTGCATATATATATACACATATACTAAAATTATCTATCTAAATCCATTTGAATCATTGAAAGTTTTGTTAAGATTTGATCGTATTTCAATCTTTAGAACGCTTTTCTATTACCCGACATAATACCAATAAATTGTCATACTAAAGTTCCAAAACCTTTAAAAAAATTGTCAACAAACCAAAAAATTCCATGCAAAACACATCCATACACACTATCATAACAAAATCATCAAAATGCACAGGTGGTAAAGCTGTTTAGAAGCTCCTGTTGTTAGTAGAATTTTGTTACATTTTCCCGAATGATTGTTGAATTTTGTGATCTTTTTCCCGCAACCAATAAATAAATTTCACGTTTATTGTGATTAAACTATGAATTTTGTTATTTTTTTACATATAAACACAATTGCCGACTCAGCAAGTTTCTGGATTTGTCCATGTTAGTGAAACTTTTTTTTTTTTTTCATGCAACTGCTGGTCAAATTTTTAATCAATTTTTACAGCCGAATGCAACTATTAAAACATCTGTAGTATTATATTCAAAAAGGTAAATTTCAGCTTTATAAATCCTAATAAAAACTCGACCATTACTTTTTGGTTTAAGAAATTTAAAGTAGCAAAATATACATACGACATATCCAAAGAATTCAATCATGAACACAGAAATACATATGTGTTTCTATGTTCATGAGCTCAATCTATATATATATTTGTCTTACGTGGCGCGAAAATAGAACTGAATTTCTACCTTATCGTTGGCAACAATCGTAGTTTCCAGAGCTCAGACCAATGAACAGACAAGATTGTATTAGCCCCGCCTCCAATATGGCGAAAAGTGTCAGAGCAGTGAAACTGAAGCTAGCAATTATTAAAAATAAAATAATATGAACGTAATCCAAAGCGTCTGAGATGATTCCTCATTTTAATTATGAGAAATAGTGTTAATTTCAAATGAATTCATTTTTTTCAAATGAATTCATTTAGAATTTATTTACGAATTTCACTCACACAAAAAATCGGAGATAATAAAATATAAACTTTCTAAAATGCCCTGCTGCCATCTGTTGTCGTTTTATTGAAGTAAAAATAATTTCTTTTGCAGAAATCTATAATCAATTAGAATAATAAAATGTAGAACGAAATTTAATCAGCATTGCCTTCAGATATTCTTAAATTATGGGAAAGACATCTTGGCACTTTATCTGTTAATGATAAAGATAAAGATCAGGGAATTAATAAATTAGATGCTTTAATGAAATTTTTACAAATTGAAGTTGAAATGGAGCAAAAGGTCAAATTGGCTAAGAGTGGGTTTGCTTTCGATAAGGATGTCTCAGTAAACAGAGAACTTAGATTCGATCGTAAGGATAAAAATTTCCCCTTCCTATGGCGGCCGAACTGTATAATGCAGATGATAAAAAATTGGAAGAACAGTGTGTTTTTTGCGAAAATAAACACCGTAGTCAAAATTGTAGAGCGGTATGGAAAATGACTCTCGCGAAGAGAAAAGATGCTTTATTAAAAAAAGGAGCTTGCTTTCGATGCTTCAATGCCAACCACTTGGCTAAAGCTTGTAAAATTAAAACTAATTGTATTCATTGTGGGAAAAATCACCACCAGTTCATGTGCATAGAAAAGAATAAAATTAATTTAGGCGATAATTCTAAAGAGGATTCTACTCCTAATAAAGATTGCATGCTTGCGAATACAACTTCTAGAAAAAGGGTTTTGCTCCAAACATTGGTTGTACGCATATACAATGGGGATAAAACTAACAGGCGCCGTCAGCGCCCTCACGGCGCCGAGCGAGCCCACTCCTCATCGTGCCCAAATCCTGAGGGATTTATAACGCAGACCATGGCTTTGTCTCGCCAGGTCGCTACGATCGATTCAGAGGGTTCGCGTTCCAGCGACGCCTCCTCATCTTTTTGCCCCAGAGTCGACGACAGAGGTCGTTACGATTCGGCGGAAGTTCCCACCATCAAAGGATACTTCCCCACGTGACACCTGATGAACCGTAGAGACTGTCGAACGGCTTCATCGCCGAACACCCATAAGGGAGTCGGGTCATCCACCTGATGTCCGGCATCCCTACGGCCCTTGCTTTCCCGCGGAGTCCGATCGTGAAGTGTATGGAAGGACAAGCCACTGGTCTCTTCTTCCGCGGGCGACACTACGTGTGTCGGAAGGTGCCCCTGGCCGACCCGAGACCACGGGGAAAATCGGTCTCTGTCTCATAGACGAGACTCGGCTCGGTTGCCCTTAGTGGACGGCGCGAGTTTGAACCCGACTAGGCGAGACTAGACGGTAAACCAGCGACTGAATCCCTATCATGGGACTCCCGCCACACCAAGTATGGCTATCACAGAACACAATATCACAAAAAACATGCACAAACAAATAAAAATTTAAAAACACAACAAGAAGGAATAGAGGCCGCTATCGGACTCTGGAGGTCGCGGAAAGCTCCTCCAAACGCGCCAAAGAGACGGGCCCGATCGAGGTTAGTGTTTGGGTGAAAGTCAGTAGACGAGCCACTCGTCCGCCTGCCAGACGTGGAAGTTCCTGGCTGCACAGAAGACGTGCTGGACTAGGTTTCGGCCCATGATTTGATTTCGAGCCCAGACATCGCCGTTTTACCGACGAGCCTCCGGTCCGCACTCCGTGGCCCTATCTCGAGAAAGGTCCCCCCCGCCCAGAAACCTTGCAAGACACTTATCGCAGGCTGAGGCCGTGCTCCCGTGTCGTTGCTCGTTCTGGCCGGGCAATCTCGAACCAGGCTTCGAAGGCGACTCCCAACTGATCCTGCCGCAGAGGACTCGCAAGGCGGCCTACAGGGTCCCACACCTGCTTCGGTCGCGAAGTTCTTCACTAGGAACCATGCGTGTCATGCTCAACAGATCCTGCCTGTGCTCTCGTCTCCTCATAGACAAAGTTTGCAACCGCCCGATCCGATTTTGTCAACCTTTGCCCTCGCGTCACCCCCCGGCAGCTCTATGCTCCGGGCACGAGGGATTGGTCTGCGCGATGTCCTTTCATCACCGCTGTCGTCCCGAGTGTCCCGCGGAACGGGCTCTTTGGCCCCCCGTGAACCTGAGGCCTCTCGGCGACTACGACACGGGTCGTTCTACACATAGGACTCTCAAGAGACGGCATCGGCCTTCCTCCTGGAACACGAAGACCGCACCAATATGGAGGAGGGAGTTACACTCCGACTAGACAGACACCGCATTTAAGCCGTCCCACCACGGCAAGGAATCGGATTCGTCGGTTACTGCTCCCCTCGTGTCGACTTCGGCTTCATGCGTCGGGCACCCGGTCTTCTTCCCGATTGAACGGGCCGATTCGGAGAAACCCGACGAAGCTTCCGCGCAATGCCCGGCTTCCGGTCACCTCCCCTACCGAAAGGGTCGGGTCAGAATCACCGAGAGGGAGCGCGGGACGGTATACAATGGGGATATCGTACGAAATGTTAGAATTTTATATGACACGGGATCGCAACGGTCGTATATATCAAAATTTGCTGCTAACATGTTAGGATATAATAGTATAAGTAAAGAAAGAATAGTGCATAGTTTATTTGGGGGTCGACAATGTGAAGAACTACACGATAGATATTTAATTAATTTGGGAAATATGGATAATAGTTATCGATGTAAACTTGAGGTATTAGACCAACAAAAGATTTGCTCTGAAATTTCACCTATACCGGAAGGATCCTTTATTAATGAAATAAAACGGTACGGAATTTTATTGACTGATAGAGTCACTAAAACTAATGATTTACTCTACGAATTTTCTCCTGATGAAATTCATGTGTTAATTGGTGCAGATGTCGCCGGAAAATTATTTACCGGAAATTTAAAACAATTAATGGGCGGATTAGTTTGCATGGGAACTCGTTTAGGTTGGACCATTCTCGGGAAAACTGAAGGTTATGAAAATAAAAATATGAACAATTTAGTTTTCTCGCTGCATGTCAAAGAGGCAAAAATTTCCGAGTTATGGCACCTTGACACTTTAGGAATTCGATATCCTGGTGAGAGAAAGGGTAGAGAAGAGATAGAGTTAGCCACTAAAGAACATTTTCTTAGTAATATAAGAGTAGATGACGAGGGTAGATATGAAGTTAGTCTTCCATGGATACAGGGCCACCCTAGACTACCCAGTTACGAAAATATCGCTCGACGTAGATTAAAAACATGTGTCGATTCATTAAAAAAGATAGGAAAATTAGGTGATTATAATCAAATATTTAATGAATGGTTAGACGAGAAAATAATAGAAAAAGTTGATCAGAGAAAAACGTTAGGTAGTGAGCATTTCCTTCCTCATAGAGCAGTGTTTAAAGAAAACTCCACTACAAAGGTGCGGCCGGTTTTTGATGGTTCAGCTCGGGAAAAGGACTCACCATCGATAAATGATTGTATTGAAAAGGGGCCTAACCTCGTAGAACTGATTCCTTCTGTTTTAAACAGATTTAGATTGGGGAAAATAGGGGTAATTGCTGACATAAAAAAGGCTTTTTTACAGATTGGCATTACAGAAAAAGATAGATCATTCTTGAAATTTCTATGGTATGAAGAAGGGGACCCTCAAAAGTTGATAACGCTTCAACATAGAAGAGTAGTATTTGGCATTTCATGTAGCCCCTACCTTCTAGGTGCCACGTTAGAATATCATTTAAAAAATGCACCTGAACAATTTAAAAACACTGCGTTAAAATTGAGCTAAAGTGACATGGGATGCGGAATTACCTGTTTTTATCAAGAAAAAATTTGAAAAATGGAAAAAACAATTAGGAAAATTAGGGACTATTGAAATACCTAGGTGTTTTTCTCGAGATGCAGATAAGTTGCATTCATTACACGTTTTTTGCGACGCTAGTAAAGTAGCTTATGCTACGTGTATATTTATACGGACCGAAAATGAGAACGGTGGTTTCTGTCAGTTGGTTCAAGCAAGAAGCCGAGTTGCTCCTATGAAAACAATTTCTATCCCGCGGTTAGAATTATTGGCTTGTAATATTGGGGCTAGATTAGCAAGTAGTGTTAAAACTGATTTGAAATTAGATGACATTGCCATTTTTTATTGGACTGATTCGGCCAATGCGCTTTATTGGATAAAAAGAAATGAAAATTGGGCACCTTTTGTTTACAACCGAGTGTCCGAAATTCGCTCATTAAGTGATCCTTCAAAATGGCACTTTATTCCTGGCCAATTGAATCCTGCTGATCTGCCTTCAAGGGGTTGTACCGCTGAGGTTTTAGCCCGAGATAAATGGTGGGAGGGACCGCAGTGGTTTAGAAAACCAATGGACGAGTGGCCAAAATCAGAAATGTTCCCTGACTTCGAGACTATAGATGCAGAAAGAAGAAAAACAATTATTAGTACAACAAATGTAGATGTTCACAGTGAACAATTTTACACTAGAATTTCTTCCTACGATAAATTAGTAAAAGTAATCGCGTGGATATACCGATTTTATAAAAATTGTAAGAAAGCTAAAGACGAGAGAGAATTTAAAATTTTAACTGTAGAAGAGCAGAATGAAGCTGAAAAAATATTATTGAAATTAGTTCAAAAATCGTTTACTAAAAATCGTTATCCCCAAGATAAACGTTTGATAGGCGTAGTAAAAGGGATCCTTCGAAAAGTCTTAGGACGAAGCTCTTTGGACTTAGAAGAAATGCAAACTGTTATTTGCGACACTGAAAATATTGTCAATCAGCGGCCTTTGACTTATGTTTCAGAGGAAATCGATGATTTAATACCACTTACTCCTTCTATGTTTTTACGAGACATTAGAGAATCAGGTATTCCTGATCTTGACATTTTGGATTCATCGTCAATTAATAAGAGACATGCCTATAGACAGCGATTAAAACAAGATTTGCGAAAAAGATTCCGCACTGAATATTTAGGATGTTTAAAACAATCCTCGAAATTTAACAAAAATCAGAGACCTGTCCAGATCGGAGATGTAGTTCTTGTGACTAGTGAGAATGTTAAAAAACTTGAATGGCCACTTGCCAAAGTTATCGAACTCTATCCTTCAAAAGATGGAAATGTTAGATTAGTAAAAGTAAAGATGAAAGGTGGCGAATTTCTGCGTCCTGTTCTCAGATTGATTCCTCTAAAAGTAACCCATGAAAGAGGTACTGAACTTCATTCTAAAGTTCAGTCGAATGATAAAGAATGTCCTTTAGATCCTGCTCCTACCAAACCGACGGAAAAATTGACTGGTAAAAACTGTTATTTAGACCCTGCTACGAGTAAGCCGTTGATCCAACATTCTGTTAAAGACTGTGTTTTAGATACTGAATCTACTGAACCTATTTTCCATAAAGGTACTAGTAATCCTCCTAGTGGTTCGGTCAGCGACAGTACATCGGACGTTTCGATTCGTCGCTCCAGATACGGGCGTATCATAAAACATCGAACGAATTGGCTTTGAGTTCCAGATCCTGAAACTCAAAGGTGGGAGGATGTTGTAATTGAGAATTCATTTCCTGTTGCATCATCCAAAACCCCCTTTTCTTCTCAAAGTTTTGAAACATCGAAAAGCATCTACGCAGTGTAGAGGTAGATATGTGCTCTGATTTGCAGAAAAGAGACAATGAGACTTTTGGCGCATGCGCGCAACATTGTTTTTTTTTTCCTGTAACTGTTCTTGAATATTTTTTATTAGAACTTTGGTTTTGAACTCTAGTATACGTTTAGTATTGTTTATGATGATTATTGTAAGAGAGCGTGTCGCTCCGTATTAGAAATGTATATAATGATGTGTGTTCGTGATGTGATTTGTCAATTAAATAGTGATGTGTTTAATAATATCTGCAATTTTATTTGAGTCAAGATTATTCTCTCGTGAAAGTTGCATACGTTGGATTATATTGAATCAACTGAAATATGTTCTTTACTGAAGCAATGGAGCCCCGATGCCCGTTTTGGGAACTTAGAGGTAAGAAAGTTTGTTTCTTACTAAATTTATTAGAAATCAATAATTAGTAATATAGGCAGTTGGAGTTGCCACAATGGGTGTTATCCTGGTGGATACGAAGAGCAGTTGATGGACATAAATGAAGGTACTAAGGAATCTGAAAATGACTCTGTCGGATGTTGAAGAAAATCCTCGCTGGCGTAAAGTTTGCAACTCATTAGTTTCTACCAAGAGATGTTGGTCTGCAGTGAGAAAAGAAACTGTATTGAGTTGCAAAGAATTTGTTTCTCAAAGATTGGAAGAGGATCAAATGAGCATCTCCAACAGGATATATGCTTTCTTAAAAGCAAGAGGACCAACAGAGGTTGTTAGTGCAGCCGGCCTTGATGTTGAGAACCTTTTTGGTAAAGACAAAGTTGCCGATTTTACCGATGGTGTGGTTGCTTTATACACGGCTGAAAAACTGCCTCCTCGATCAGATATGACCTCATCAATTGCTGAATTTATAAATATTTGGGACAAAAGATCAAGCCTATTGTCGCCCAGTGAGAATTCCTTAAAATATGCTCTGGTTTGCGCTTTCCTTGTTCAACAAATGTGTTTGAGCAAACAACACAGCGTCGGCAGGGATTTGATTGGCGTTCTGTTGGTGTCACAGTCAGGGACGTAGCTTTAGGGCGCCGTCAGGCGCCCATGAAGAAAGGATATATTAGTAATAATAAGTGATTATACAAACATTTTATTTTAAATCTTAAATTTACTTATCTCAGTAGTTTTTGGTCACCTTTGGTAATCGAAAGAAGGTGCAAAGAAATGGAAGTGACTGGAGAGAGGTTATAGAATGGCTCAGAGACGGTGGGGGTGATCTAGAGGTCTCCACGGGCTGAAATTTCTAGGATCGGACCCACCCGGGTACAAACGAAAGCTATCTTGGTCCTGCCCAGTCCGTTTTCAAAACCAAAAGTTCGGCCCGGCTCAATTTCTACAAAAGAAAATCCGATTTTTCATAACATATAATTAAGATTCTTTTAAAGAATACTCCATACTTTTTTTTTTGTGTGAAATTTTTAAAGTATAATTCAGACTATATGTGGCAATCCATAGAATACAGAATATCAACATTAATGAATACTTAGACTTCTAGACTTTTACATTCAAATAAAAACTCGTTAAAAAATAATGTACTTTAGAGTAAAGATTAAAAAAAATGTTTAAAAACATCATAAATTTTGAGGCTTTATAATTAAAAAATTCGATTAAAAATTTTTTTTTTGGAATTCCTTAAAGTTTATTTCGTAAGATTTTGTTACCAGAAATCCATTATTAATTTTAGTTTAAAAAAATTGTCTGCCAGATTGTTTTAGGAATAATTAAGTTCAGGTCTAGCCCGGCCCGCGTAAGTAGAAAAAATGTGCGCCTGAACACGGCCGGAGTAGACAGGAAAAATTAGGCACAGACTCAGACACAATGTAACTGTCCGATGAAAATCTACGTTAGGCATATTAAATTTCTGCATTGATGTTGTCAAACTAGTATTGGATTGTGCAACACATTTATAACGTATTCTGGCATAGCCCGCACCCGGTATGAATAATGTACTTTAAATGTCCATTGAAAATTGTTCATATTTCATCGGCTTAGTCCGATCCTATCGGATCATACAGATCGTGATCTCTAGCGTAGAGGTCTGCACGGGTCAGAATTTACAGGCCCGGCCCGAACGAAAGGTATCTAGGGCAAGCTATCTAAGCCCAGTCCAGTCTAAAAGCTAAAAGTTTGGCACAGGCTCGGACCGGCCCGTTGAAAATTCAGTGAAAACAGGCCCAAAACTTTGAAAAATCAATGAAATCAGGCCCGGCCCGACCAACTCGATTTCTACAAAAAATTCCAATTTTATTAACATACGATTAAGATTATTTGAATGAATACTGCATGCATATTTATGGGAAATTTTTACAGTATATTTTAGAATACTTTATACATGCCATATAATACAGAATAGTATTAGTAATGATCACTTAGACTCTTAGAGTATTACATCCAAATAAAGACATTAAAAAAAATAATGTAGTTTAGAATAAAAGAAAACAAATGGTTAAAAGCATCCTAACTTTTGTGCTGTATAATTTAAAAAAAATGTTTCTCTGCAATTTATTAAAGTATACTTCCAAAGATTCCATTAACAGAAGTTCATTATCACTATTACTATTGTTATAAAACAACTTGACACGTCCTGGGAACAATTAAGCTCAGTTTCCAGCCGGCCTGAGTACATAGAAAATGATGTAAGCCTGATCTCAGCCTGCCAAGTATGCTGAAAAAAATTAAGCCGAGGCTCAGGTAATGATGCAACTGTCCAATGCTGATTTCTACGCTTGACATGTTTCTGTATTGATGTTGTGAAGCTAGCATCGGCTCATGCAGTACATTTACTTATTCTCTTCCCAGACAAATCCATTAAAAATTGCTCATATTTTATCAGCTTAGTTTGACCTTTTTAAATTTCTTATATCAGGCCGCTCGGCTCACTTAATATTTTTGTCGGCCCGCTCCGACCCGTTTACTGTTCTCCATCGGCCAGCCCAGGCTCGTTAAAAAACTGTTTTCATTCTGCAAGAGCAGTACGTTTGAAAATTGACCTTCATTTTGCTGGGCCGGGTACAATCCCGTACAGACCTCTACTCTAAGGTGGTCATATGGCAATTATCCTGAAATAATCCTCTGAACAAAAAAATTCCTCCACGTCCACCCTGACATTTGAACTCTTTGAAATCACCTCTTGTGCAAAACGAGACAACATACATTGATATTCCGTTCATTTGGAGGATCAGAGGCATATGTTTCTTGAAATGAGTGTACTGTATATTTTTTTGAAAACTTATATCCCGGGCACGAATTCTTCTAGAGTAAATAAATAAAAGTAATAAACTAGGTACCTTTTACAAAAATCAAAACAATAAATGAATTTAAGAAGAAAGCAGATTATGTAACTTCATTTATGAACGAGTGGTTTCAAATTGTTGATGATGGAGCAGAATGTAAGAGCATTGTACAAATGTTTGCTTTAGTTAAGGTTCAATCCATTTCAAAATAGTACGTTTGATACATTCATAAAATCATTATTACCTGTTTGCATATAAAATTTCATATATTTTTAATCAGGTCTCTAAAAATCAAATAGTATTGTAATTTTTCTGTAAAAATTAAAACTATTATTTTAAACAGGCTTTAGAGTTAGAGATCTGTACGGTCCGGGCTTAACTTTTTTTCTGAAAACTTGGGCCAGGACGGGCCAGACTTCTTGTTTTGTGGGCCAAGCTGTGCTTGGACGTCATTGGTCTGCATGGAACGAAATTTGCAGGCCAGCGTAAAAATCAGAAAATTAGGCCTGTCACAACAATTTTTGCGAAAAATTAATATATTTTTAAATGGCCATTATTCTACAATTAAAATTCGTTTTAAAGAATAGTACATACTATTCTAAGCAAAAAAAAAAAAAAAAAAAAAAAAAAAAAAATTAAAATACAGTAAAACCTGTGAAATAGAAACAATCTATGACGAAAACCTTTCTTACATGGAAAAATGTCTTGATGCGTGCAAAAAGAATATAATACATACAACAGACGATGTACCTGCTAAGAATGGAACCTGTCTATAACGGATTTTTCTTCTCTTACTGAATCTTCAATTGAATGTAATAGTTTAAGTCAATTTTTTAATCAGTGTTTATGTACGTAAATGTCTAAGTGATCATAAATATTGTTGATATTTTTCATTCCATGCATTTTGAGCATAATCTGAAAATAAAATATATGCATAAGTGTGCGTTTTGAATAAGTAAGTGTAATTTTAATTTTAACCCATTTATGCTTAGCGTCGCAATTTTGAAATGCTTTAGTAAAATAGGAAAAAGTGCATTTCACACCACTTTTTTTTTTTTAAATAGAAATTTGATGTCTTATTTTATCGAAGACTCCTCGATAAAATAAGACACCAAATTTCTAAAAAAAAAAGGTGGTGTGAAATGCACTTTTTCCCATTTTACTAAAGCATCCCAAAATTGGGACGCTAGGCATAAATTGGTTAAGTTAATGTTGTTTCAGAAATATCGGCATGCTTTGTAGATATTCAGTCGGGGCAGGCCGGTCCGCGCCGAACTTTTATACCAGGCCGGGGCCTGGGCCTGGAAAGTTCGGCACCTGCAGACCTCTAGCGCGGCTGATGACAATGTGGCGAGAGAGGGGTTGGGGGGTGGGGGGAGAGTCGAAAATGAAAATTATATAAAGGGCGCCAAAATCAGGTCCTCCCCCCCCCAATAAAAATTTCAAGCTACGCCCCTGGTCACAGTACTGGGAAAATGACGTCCATTTAAACGCAAAACACTGCCATTTTTCACTAAACTTTCTATCAGTTGCATGCGGAAATCCAAATGTTTCAAAAGACCTCCCTGTTTCTGATATAGTACAAATGAGTTCCACACCAGGCTCGGACTGGCCCGCCGGCCCATCGGCCCGAGGGCCGGTGCGCCCTCAGCCAAGGAAAATTTCGCGCCCCTAAGCTGCTCCAATATTTTTCCACACATATATATTATGATTAGTTTACTAAATTTCGAGAATATGCTTAGGGATAATCATAAACTAATAGACAGATGGCAAAAGAGAGGGATTTTCATTATCATAAAGAAACTTAAGATACATAGAAGGAATTTTCAGAATCGGAAACCAAAGCAGACGTGTTTGCATACGATTGAAGATAAAAAACGGTCACATAGTGAAAGTTTTAATACACCTGGCGCACCGTGGCTAGGCTACTAAAGCTCATGCCCATGTAGTGCTACTCCCGCGCCTTGAGAGAGATTTTTCCATCGGTTTTTAGGATGATATTTGTATTACCCCAGGGGAACTTGCGCCCTTTTAATCCGCTCTTTGAATCCCTGAATGGATCTATAATTGAAACCATGCTTTTCGAAAAACAACTTTATAAAAGAAAGATATAAATATTAGAAGGCAAAAACGTTTAGTGTGGATTTTGTTGTTGACTGGAAAACATAACCTGTCTTTTCGAGGAATACAACCTTGATGACACTTCGGGATTGCAATTCTGCAAGCTGGAATCCCGAGCCCAGCGTTTTTTTCATTCAAAATACATACCAAGATTTTTTTAATGACAGCCATTAAATAAATATTCGGAAATTTTGGTATGTATTTTAAATAAAAAAACTGCTTTATTTAATCACGGAAAAATCGATCATTAAATAAAATAATGCGATGATTACTATTGAGAAACTATTGTAGGTTTTTTTAATTATAAAACGCTGGCAGCAAAATCCTGTCGCTTGCAGGATTACAATCCCCGGAAGATTTCTTTCAATTATGGAAACTTAATTTCCCTTAATTTCTAATTATGATAAGAAATTTGCAAATCATAGGAAGAGTGTGTTGAGAAAAGTAAATTTACTCAATTATTTTAGCGATTTAAGGTTACTAATCGCTATTTTTGATGTCATTTTTCAGTAGAAACCCTTTTATAATGCGATATCATTTCAGCATTTTAAGGATGCATAAAGTAATTTTTTAAGTACACAAAATGCCTCTTCCTCGTCTTGCCTCTCCTTATCCCAAATGCTGCAAGTATAATATTATTTTCACAAGCAACTGTTATTTCCCCATTCAAATACCCCTATATTTGGACATTTAAATACTGCTATAATATGTGGTACTTTTACAAAAGAAAAAAAAAATCAAGCATGAGTTTTAGTTTCAAAATTTCTATTTCTATACTGAAAGCACATTTTTGTTCTCGATATAAATATTTTTTGAACGAATCTTGCATGCTGAATCTTTATTTTGTATCTGTGATGAGGCAGACGCCGTCAGAGACCGCATTTAAAGATGCTACTTTACTAAAGAAAAAAAAACTGTAGTAAATAAATAGCATTTTCTGTCAAATTATATCAGAAATTGCATCTATACCATGTTTATAACTGACCTGATAACTAATTCATATTACGTCAAATAAATATATTTTTTAAATAGAGGTTGGAGCTCTTTCACTTACATTCTTGCATTTTAATAGTCATAAAAGTAAAATTTATTTGCATAATAGTTTTTGAGATATTTGTTTAAATACAAATGGTAAATGAGGAAACATTTCTGGAATCCAAGGAAACCGAATTAGAAGAAATTTTAATAGGTAATTCTAGAAGCATAATTTGTTTTTGCCTAAAAAATCAACAAATTCGTTGAAGTTTCTAATTTAAATAGGATCAATTATTTGCATATTTTAATATTATTATTAGCGCAGTTTTGCCAGCAAACATAACTGTTGGTCTAATGGGAACTCATATCTTTAGACAGACGATCAGCTAATCGTTGGCTCAGACGCAGTATTATCTATTGGAAGCAGCCAAACTCAATCGTTGGCCAACGAAGCTAGAAAACAATGGACTAATGATATCCAACAACTCTGTGTTGCTTCAGTGAAAAAAGAATTGTATAAAAGGGAAGAGCTAGTCAATTCATATCTCACAGCACGATGACGGTTTAAAAAAAATCATAAATATCGTCAAACTTGTAATAATGTCTGACATTGATAAAAAAAAAGTAAAGCAAGTTTTTTTTCCGTTAATGGACAACCCTATGGATATATCAAATGTGTTAATTTACAGTCCTGGAAAAAGAAAGTGATCACACCCCACCAATTCTTCTAAAACTAATTGTAAAAAAAATCTATAGGTAATAATCGATTGGAAATAATGTTTACTAATTGAAGCTATGGATTAAGTATGCTACAGGAGTCGTCTACATATTAAAAATTATACTAACTTTGAATTTTCAAATAATAACACCTATTTTTGAGACCCTATTTGAGTTCCTTGAATCGAGACAGACCGCGAAAAGGTACAGTTTAAATACTTTATATTATACTTTCATAGAGCTAGAAGAGTTTAAAGTTTGAGTAGGCTAATGTTAAATCCATTTGACAAACTAATAAAAATCATCCGATTGAACTTTTATTAATTTTTTAATGAAATACTCTTAATAGATCCAAACATAGTCCAGGTTTTTTTTGTATCTAAAGACATTTTTTTAATTATAAAAATTAATAATAAATTCATGTTAAAAATTATGAATTATCACCTACATTAATTTTTTTATAAAATAAACTGTGTGTAAGTTTACGGCTCATTTGAATAATTAGTTTTCGAGATGCAGAGAGCTTTCCTACAGTCTAGTCTTAGGTGATCGTCAGAATCTACAGAAAATAACACATAGACACTTACCAGAAACATTTTGTAGTATTTACTTTTATATAAGGAAATTTTATTATAAATTTTAAGTTCCTGTATAATTTTACTGCTGACTAAATGAGTGTTCAGTACTTTTTCTCGTAAGATTTAAATTTTATTTTCCGAAATTTTTAGATAAGTCTCTAACACATTTTCTTTTATAACTCTATGAAGAATTAAGATAAGTATATTTCCAGGCTGTCTTGATACAGGGAACTCAAACGTAGGTGTTATTGAAAAATCAACGTTCGTGCATTTTTTAATATGTAGACAATCCCCGAAGCAAAATTTATAAATACAATTTAATAGTAGAAATTAATCCCAATAAATTGGTACCTATGTATTTTTTAATACTTTATTTGCAAGATAATTAGAAAGAAGTGATCACTTTTATACCATAACTGTTCTAAAGTATCTATTGACAAAAGAATAAAGTAGGAAAATCCTAGTCTACAGTCAATCTACTACAAGGTAATCTGTATTCAACTTTCTAGAGTGTTTAAATATTACGTGACATAGTTTAAAAAACTCTGTAGCATTGTGTAGACTTAATGGGACTTCAAACGTGCACGGGGAATATAGCGACGTCGTCTAAATCTAAACACAGGAATATAATATTAAGCCCTTTTCTTACTTGGTGCTATGCGAATATGTCAAACTTTGTCAAGTTAGACACAACACAAGTAAGTAAAATTGATTTAAGTTCGTTAAAAATTTTGCGCCTTCTGAAAATCCAAGGTCTGCGCCCTTTTCCCTGTCCCAGTCCGACCCTGTTCCACACAACTTGATCCAAAAGATGCCTAAATATTTTTTGTAGTATTTCCTCTGCTGATTTCTAATAGTGGGGTAGTAAGCCATGCACTGATCCAATTTATCCACTGCCCCCATGTTTATATTATAATCAACTATTGCTTTGGGCTTTTGAACACACTTTTGCCTTGATTTTGTTTTCACCATTTCATGGTTATGAACTGTGCTCAAAATGCATACTGGCTTTTTATATTGCCATTTTATGACGCACATTTTCCCTTTTTGGAATGCAATTACATCCCCTCTCTGCAGTTTTTCATTTTTTACAGCCCGTGGTAAACATTTCCTCGTTGGGCGCATTGTTGGGCGTCAGTTTTAAAGCTAATCAAAAGTTCAGCTAGTTCTGGAGAAGTATAAAAATTGTCCAGAATCAGACAATAGCCTTTACCCAGTAGTGCTTGCGATAAAGTCATTACGCAGCGTGTTCCCATCCCATAGTTTTCATAATCTGTATGAAATGGTGTGTCTTTTCCGGTGTACATTAACATATTCCATATATATCCACTGGAAGATTCACACAGTTCGAATAATTTCACACCAAACCATGCTCTTTTCGTAGGAATGTATTGCTTATATCCAAGTCTACCTTTATAAGGAATCTGAGACTCATCTACAGCTATATTTTTCTCAGGGACATACACGGCTTGGAATTTTCTACAAATTACTTGAAACACTTCGTAAATTTTTTTTATGCGTGGATGTGGATGAGTCAAAGCATCAAAAGTCTCATTATTGCTGAAATGTATAAATTTCATCAATATTTGAAATCTTTTGTATGGCATAATTTCACTTATGAAGGGCGCAGATATACTTTGTCGTCTGCTCCAGTACCATTCCTCCACAGGTTTTTGTATTATCCCTTCATACAATAAAATAGCTAGAAATACTCTCATTTCCTTCGCATCAGTTTCTTTCCAGTTTTGTACTCTGGCACTGGGTGTCAACTCAGTTCTTTCCAAAAACTGATCTGCAAACCTATTTGTTTCACTCACGATATAATCCACAAGTTCTTCATCGAAAAACAGACTGAAAAAATCCAAAGGATCTTCTAAATGTCCAGATATTTTTAACCCCGGGCTTCCTACAAAAGGAAAAGCTGGATGTGCTTGATTCAGAATATTTGGCTCAGCTCTACACCATACACGTACATTGTTCATTTCCTCATTTTCACATTCGGAATCATCTTCTGATGTAGAATCATTCCACACTGATGAATTATCAGACAGGTATGATTCATCGTTGTCAATATCCATAATTATTTATCCGCACAACAAGCACTAAATTTCAAAAATAAAAATCCAAACACGGGAAAATACTCTGTACACTCTTATTAATCATTCAGGTTCATGCTACAATCTTCTGACTGAAAATACTAAGCGTCAATTTTTTTTTTCTTTTCCGTAGGTTTGAAAATTGATACTAAGATAGGAAGACTTTGAAAATTCCCTTATTCCTCCCCTACCATAATTTCTGGAATTTTCCTGATTAACGACTTTTCTTTATCTAAAATCTAGTAATCACCGGTGATTACACTGGACGTTCCCTTCTGTAAAATGGGGTAGTAAAACCAAAGCAATCTGTCTTATAACTGCACCATCAATCCTTCACCGCTACATTTGTGCTGTAAATCTCGCACTACTAATTCCCACCAATATAATCTCGAAATTCAAACCCTCACTCATAAGTATCTATATATTTAAAACACAAGGTTTTTTTTTTTTTTCGTCATCTGCCCTTTCTACTGAACAAATTTTGATAGTTATTGTGACGTCTCTTCCGAGTGTGTGAGCGTTCTAAAGGAAACAGGCCGTTCTAATTACGAACACAAGTTTAATTAAAGATGACATAACGAGGACAGATGACAAGCACAGGAACATAAATCAACATAAAAGATTATTCATATTATTCAATATACATGACCGGTAACATTTACGACCATTTTCATAACCGATTTTGGTTTCTACTATATCAAGCGACGTTTTTTTCCGCTGACATTCTCAGTTCTTCTGGCGCGCTCTTTCGTTTCTCCAGAAGGGGGCGCTACTAGAGCAAACAGAGGCATGCGCAATCCTCACACCTCCCCCTTTCGAAAATTTGATTTAGTCTTTTGAGACAAATCAACATCTAGTAAATATCTAAACAAACAAGTAAAACATATTAATACAAAAATTCAAACACTTAACGAATATGAAAGAAAATAGACAAACAGAATACACTATAACACTAATATTAATATTTTAAAGTTCTATGATAAAGTTAAAGTTTTTTAAAGTTCAAACTCGTAACACAGAGAGAAAAAAAAGAATGTTCAAAGTTTTTAAGTTCAATGTGAGGCATGTAGCCTACTTAGAGAGTCAGCATTTGCGTGGAGTTTCCCACGACGGTACGTTATTTGGGCTTGAAAACGCTGCAGTGCAAGAGCTTATCTTTGAAGGCGCGTACTTTGAGGTGCACAGTCCGTGAGAAATTTCAAAGGATTATGGTAGCTCACCACAGCTTTGTCACAATCCTCAGACCAGGCAACTTCATTAGGGGCACGTTTCTTCGTAAGTTCAATCAATGGACGAGCTATGTCGGAGAATGAAGGAACATAGGATCGGTAGTACGATAAAAGACCTAATATGCTTCTGACATCTTTCTTTGACTTGGGAACTTCTAAGTTTTGTATAGCTGATACTTTGTCGGGATCGGGTGCATGTATACCGGATCCTACCACATGATCTAGAAATTTTATTTTTTCTCGTTTTCGCCGTCTTCTTGTACTAAATGTATTGTTCATTCAGCGAAAGCCATCACGTGTATACTGTTTCTTTTTCACAGTTTCCTTTATTTTCACTTTAACATAACTTTTAGAAAGTTCAGTTTCATTTTTATTTTCGTCGATCGTCACCTCCTTAGTCTCTGTAAACTCAACAATCTTCTCATATCTCTTCTGGCGTTTTTCTAACATCATGTTGTCAGGATGATTTAACTTAAGGAATACATCGAGTTCTTTGTTTGCTATTTCATGTGATTTCACACAACCATTGACCATAATGTAGTCAGAATTTCCATCGTAAACAGAAGGTTGTTTCTCGTTGAACTCAATCGTGCTGGATTCGGAACTTCCATCAAGTGTTTCTGGCATTGTATTATTGGAAATAGAGTAAGATTCTTCTGTTGTTGTGACATCAATTTGGGGATTGCCTAATTTGGGGATTGCCTAATTTTTCTTCCTTATAATAAATTTCCATTTCGATTTGATCTCCACTCTCTATTACGATTAAATCGGCAACAGTACATATGTCATTTTCATTATTATTAGTTTCTTTCGTGATCGATTGTGTAATACTAGTACGCGGGTGAGGATTATTTTTCGTCTCATCGAATAATTTATCCAAGTGATATAAGAAATTCTCATGAACGAAAAAGCTATTAAATTCGTTTTTGTTAGTTGTCGAACACTGATTTAACAAAGGGTCATTTTTCTGTTGACTTTTAAATTTCTCTGAATCATTTATAAAAGTATCAGGGTCGTCGCCAGGTGTTTGGTCAATGTTCTCGTTTGCATTCGCATTTTCAACTGACACATGGTCTAAAATTGAAGCAGACAGATCTAAAGTGTTGGTTTCTTTCGTACTGTCACTTATCGCGTCAACATTACAACTTAATGTCTTTTCATTTTCATTATATTTATCCAAATCATTCAATTTATTATATGCATCAAGAGAAAGTAATAAATCATTAATTAAATTATCAACTACAGCACATGTTATCATAATATATAGGATATATCTTGGGGTTTAATTTATCAACTGCAATACTCAATGGGATATTTATTAAAGGAGCTTTCAATTGGTGACCGAATGCAGATTGCAATATCATAGTGCCACAATGATTTATAAAGTACTCGGGTACACAATCAGTCTTTATTATAGAAATTTGAGTTCCACTATCGACTACGCCATGTAATATTTTATTACCACATTCGATATCTACTGTCGGTAATGTTTCAATTAATTTTGTTTCTTTCCGCGGTGTTTTCAAATTAAATAACTCATCTGACCTTATTCTTGCAGTGAGTGCTTTTTCATTTGCATTCGAATTATCTTCCCTATCAAATTTATTGGCATTGCCAAATGAATAACTACATATTGTAACATTATGGTATCTGCCGCAATTACTGCATTTTTTATTTTTTATGGTACAATCTTTAGCGACGTGTCTACCTTTCTTTAAGCATAAAAAACAGCGTCCTTCAGCTTTTAACTTAGCTATTTTCTGCTCAACGGATAATTTATTACATTCCTCAGTCGAATGACTATTACAAGAACAAAATATACAAAACGTTTCAGAGGTGGCTAAGATATGAGATACTTCAGAATTAACTCTATCACTAGCGAACATTTGTCTACGAAATACAGGCGAATCATTATTATACGACGGTTTTGACCTTGGGTTATCTAAATTACCAGTTAAATAATTTTGTTTTTCTCTCGACTCTATTTCGGTACGAATAAATAATAACAAATCATCAATATTTGATTGCGAGTCACTAGAATTTTTTTATACATTGCTTATTATATTCTAACAAAAGATTATTTGGCAGGGATTTAAGAATTATAGGTGTCAACAGGCTATCAAATCCATTTGATTCAATATCCAAAGACCTGAGACTTCTTATTTGGCATTGAATGGTATCAAATAATTTCCGTAGAGCGGTTACATCATTTGTTTTCAATACGGGTTTCAAAGATAATAATGTATTTATGTGTGCCGTCACAATGAGGTCTTTCCGGCCAAATTGTTGTTTCAGAATTTGGATAGCTTCCAAATAATTTTTATCTGATAACGCAAACCCGGAAATAGAATTATATGCACTACCACCTAAATAACTTTGTAAATAGCTCATTTTTTCAATATTTGACAGTGAATCATTATCATGGACTGCTATTTTGAATGAGTTCCAAAAGTTTTGAAATTTGCGCAGACGATTGCGCAACTACTTCTACATGCTTATTAGCCACGTGAGTTACGGGGGAAACTTGGCTTTTGCTATTATTTTTCAATTTCTTATCAATTCTAAATCTCCATAAAGTTATTTTTTCATGATATTCAATAGAGGTCTTCGCGTCTCTTTCGATTTCATTTTCGTCATTAATTAACGCTAAAATTTGTTCATCTTCTCGTTTAAGATCGATACCTTTTTGTTCTAGCTGAGCTAAATTTTCTTCTAATTCCACCAAATTCGGCGATTCTAAAACCCATGCATCTTCGATCTTTTTAACAATAGAGGTAATAGATGCTTTTATTACCCCCCTAGTTTTTTTAAGCTTAGTCAGTTGATCGGCTATACTTAAATAATAAAATTTACCTTACCTCTGTATAGGTTATCCAAAAATTTTCTTCACTATGATATTTCACTATAATGTTTCACTATAATGTTTCACTATAATATTTCACTATAATGTTTCACCATAATATTTCACTATAATGTTTCACTCCGTAATCCAGTAATACAGCCTGTTTTTCATCCATTAATTCTGACACCAATGTGACGTCTCTTCCGAGTGTGTGAGCGTTCTAAAGGAAACAGGCCGTTCTAATTACGAACACAAGTTTAATTAAAGATGACATAACGAGGACAGATGACAAGCACAGGAACATAAATCAACATAAAAGATTATTCATATTATTCAATATACATGACCGGTAACATTTACGACCATTTTCATAACCGATTTTGGTTTCTACTATATCAAGCGACGTTCTTTTCCGCTGACATTCTCAGTTCTTCTGGCGCGCTCTTTCATTTCTCCAGAAGGGGGCACTACTAGAGCAAACAGAGGCATGCGCAATCCTCACAGTTATTTTTTTAAGGCTGTTCTCAAATCTAAACAGACTGCTTTCTGACACATGTTTTAAGTTATTTGTGTTCGCAAACGCATGCCAAACAATTGGTAGGTTTTCTTATTCAGAAACTATGCACTTTTGAAAAATGCAGTTAAATTTAGTGATTTTTAAATAATTTTTAATCATTAAATATTTTTAAAATCTAATTCAACACAGAGCATCTGTTTGCTTCGATAATGTAAAGTCTACTGGCAAAGTTACCACAATTGGCAACTACACAATTTAATTTGGTTTCTATACCCATTCAAAATAAAAATAAACAAGTGTGGTAAGTGTGATCAAAGATCGCTCTAAGGGTTTCGTTTAATAATCCTTTCAAAACACTTTATCCTTTCTTTAATAAATCCAAATAAATTTCATTTAGCAACCAAAAAAAAAAAAAGTCATGTTTTTTATAAAGTAAAAATTTACCGGTCTATTTTTCTCGTCTTTTCGAATATCTAAACCAGCTCGATAGCGGACGAAGCCAGCTTTTATATTCTGTCATGTGGACTAAATGCGATATTAAAAAAAAATCAAAATTAAAATGTTGTATACCTTCAAAATGTTAAAATATGTGAATATTTCCGTAATCGGTTTTTATCGTGATTCAATACGTTTCTCAAACTCATATACAGGGTGTTCTAGAAAGGACTCCCCAACTTTGAAATGACATAACTTCGAAACAGTGAGAGATAGAAATGTGAAACAAGTTGAATGTTAGACAGATAGGTCTGGAATTTTTTATACATCAATTTAAAAAAATAGTTCCAATATTGGACACGAGAGGGCGCTGCAACCACAAAGCTGTGTCTTTGAAATAGTTCCTGAAAGTGAGCTGTTTGAACAGAGATAAAAATCACATTACAATGGTTTCAATATGGTTACCTTTTTCAGCAACAACATGACGCAACCTAAAGGTAACGTTCGAAATCACTTGTTGCAATACTTCTATTGAAATGGATGCACATGCCTCACAGATGAATTGTTAGAGCTGTTCCAACGTTTGGGGATTCTTAGAATAAACAGCGTCCTTCAAGTAACCCCACAAAAAGAAGTCGCATGGATTCAGATACGGGGAATATGGTGAATACTGTTGGGGCCGTGGTTAGAATACTTGTTAAAATAAAAAATTTATACTAGTTGCCAAAAATGTGTGCAAGTATGGATTAAGTTCATTAATGGATGCCAAATAGTTCAAAAACAGTTTATTAAAAAGAATTCTTGATCAAAAGTTAGTAAAACAATAAAGGTCATATTACTATCACAGGTTTCAAACTCACTCAACATAGCTTCTGCAGAACATGAAGAAAAATACCTAAGTGGATGGCTGGTTTCATATCAACTGGAGTATTACACAGATTCTAATTCAATATACTAGATGCCATCAAGAGCTGGACCAGCCAGGCTCATAATATTGGACAACACTTTTTAGCTTGAGATTACCTGTGCTCACATTACTATGCATCTGCCAACTGTGGTGAGAAGTCAAAGACACAAGAGCTTAAATACTGCTGAAAGCAAGGTCAAATATGCAGTTAAAAATAATTATGCAAATATTTGATACTGTAAGGCAGTGAAAACAATTAACTGGAAAAATGACCGACATGAAATGATTTTTCCTGCAACATGTCAATCCAACCATGAGAACCAACCAACCACTTTCACAATGTAAACACAGTCATGTGTGATGTGGCAAATTGCTTATGCAAGCACAAACTCAGTACTTTATAAAATTAAATGTTCATTGTTGCATATTAAGTAAGTAATTTATATTTTAAACATATACATTAACTATTTAAATACCTATAGCAATTTAAACACTTAGAAAAAATACAAACAAGTTAACTATACTTGTTATTATGATACTTAGTGTTAATGGTTGAGCAGAGACACTGGGAAAACTAAATGGGAAAACTATTGAAACATTTTATAACATTATTTTATTTTAATTTAACATAACTTAGAAATGCATTTAATATACCTTAAACCAACAAATGCCCCCTTTTCCCAGAGTCTCTAGCTCAGCCAAATAACCATTTGCAATAAAAGTAAAACCTTTCACTTGGCAAAGCCTTTGTAAACATATCAGCTACATTTGCTTTACCTGAAACAAATTTAAGCCTAAACTTATCTAAATTTTCTCTGACAAAATAAAATCTTGTATCTATGTACTTAGTTCTATTATTCTCTACACAGTTTTTAGAAAAACATATTGCACTCTGATTGTCACAATATACATCAGGTTTACTAAAGTTTAAATCGAGAAATGACAGGCAATTTCTAAGTTCTTTAATGGAATCCGACAATGCAACATATTCAGCTTCCATACTCGACAATGCAATGCATTTCTGTTTACCTGAACTCCATATTATTGGTACTTGATCTACGAAAATGACATGACCACTAATAGACTTTCTATCTATTATATCTGACGCCCAACTAGCATCAGTATACACAGTTAAATTGCTGTCAGAGCTTCTAGAAAGATTTATTGCAAAGTCACTTGTATAAAAAACATATTGTAAAACCTGACTTAAATTTTTCCAATGGGACCATGAAGGATTACTTGAAAATTGAGAAAGAGCTATTACTGAAAACAGAATGTCAGGTCTGGTTCTAGATGCAAGAAATAAAAGGCTTCCTATCAATTCCCTATAAGGAATATTCTTGGCTTCTTCACCCTCAATGGTCTTGTTTAAGACAACACCTGGTGTAAGTGGCAATTTACACTTTATTCTGGGAATTTCTCTGAATGTTTCACTTAACTTTTTAATGTACCTCTTTTGATGCATATGAACTTCATTGTTAATTTCTTCAAATTCCACTCCTAAGAAGTTTTTAATTTTACCTAACACTTTAATTTCAAATTTTGTTTTAATCAAATCAATTACTTCTTTTAATCTATTTTTATTTTTGGCAAATATGGCCAAATCATCAACATATACCAATATTATAATTTCAGACTTATAAGTATAGATGCAGTTACAATCAATTTTATCAAACCCTAATTTAACAAATGTATCATCTAGTTCAACATACCACTCACGCCCGGCTTGATGTAAGCCATATAAAGCTCTCTTTAACTTCATTACATAACTTTCCTTTCCTTTTTCAACAAAACCCTCAGGTTGGTCTATGTAGATTTCCTCTTTCAGTTTAGCATATAAATAAGCACATTTAATATCCAAGTATTGATGTTCCCAACCTTTTATCATAACCAACATGACAAAGAAAAATCTGACTAATGAAAAAGATATAACTGGAGAGAAAGTTTCAAAGTAATCCACACCTTCAACCTGCCTGAACCCCTTAGCTACAAATCTAGCTTTAAAACTTTTTATTTTCTCATTTTCATCTTTTTTAATGGCATAAACCCATCTACTACCCAATACTTTTACTTTTTCAGGCCTGGGTACTAAGTCATATACTTCTCTTTCTTGAAGGGTACCTAATTCATTTTTCATGGCTTCTAACCAATTATCTTTTTCAGGCAATTTTTGGGACTCTTTATAGGAAGATGGGGTCTTTACTTCTACACAACATACCTCTAATTCTGAATCCTCCCCCTCACTTTCATCTGCACTTTGAGTTAATTCTTTATTCTTACCTTCAGATTTGAAATTAAATTCATTTGGATTATAAGTTAACCGATTTTCTTTGCAATATTTTTCAACCTCATTTTTACTTCTCAATTTGACTCCTCCCTTTTTGGGGTAATAATACACATCTATTCTACCAGCACTTTTCCCTTTCTTTCTCTCTACCTCTACTCTTTCCCAATTTGTAACAGATGATGTGGGAGGTATATCCTTAGATTCTGAAATGTCCTCATGAAAATTTTCAAGAATTTTTACATTTACCAAATTTTTACTTTCTTTGTTATACGACTTAAAATAAGGGTTTTCCTCATTAATTCTGACATGTTTGGTTTCATCAACTATAGTAGTTCCAGGGTACCAAATTCTATAGCCCAGAGTAGCTGAGGCGTATCCTACCATAACCCCCTTTTTGGCTCTTTTCTCCAACTTATTTCTATATCTACTAGGAATGTTAACGAATGCTGTGCTTCCAATAACTTTAAGATGTCTCACTGAAAAAGGTTTACCTCTCCAAACATTAAGTGGGGCTTTTCCTTTCAACTTACTATGAGGGAATCTATTTTTCAAATAATTCTGGGTACTGACCAATTCTGCCCATAATTCCTGGGGTAAATTTCCTTGCTCTATTAACGATCTTACGCCTTCCAAAAGAGTTCTATTGTAGCGTTCAGCCACCCCATTCATTTGCGGCGAATATGCATTCGTCATTTCACGCTTTATACCTTCCCCTCTCAAGTAATTTTCAAATTCATTTGAAAGAAATTCTCCCCCTCTGTCAGTCTTGATTCTCTTAATCTTTTTACCCATTTGTCTTTCCACAAAAACTTTAAAATTTCTGAAATTTCTAAATGCTTGGCTTTTATGACTTAGAAAATATACAAAAGAATATCTAGAAAAATCATCTATGATTGTCATAAAGTATCTAGCACCACCTAGAGAATTAACCGGAGCAGGGCCCCAAATGTCCATATGACAGAGTTCAAGTATGTTTGAAGTATTTATATCTCTTTCTTGAAAACTTACTCGCTTACTTTTGGAAAAATTACAAGTTTCACATTCATTCATTTTACCAGAGACTTTTTCTATACCATAAGCATTTCCTGACCTGGCAAATTCTAGTAAAGATTTACAGTTTAAGTGCCCAAAACGTAAATGCCAATTTGTTACATTATTTTTAGCAATATGTGCCCCCAAAACTTCACCTTTTCCACAATTTGCATTTATTGAATAAAATTTATTTTTGAGTGGAACTCGTAACATCTCCCCATTAGTATCAGATATTTTTGCTTCATCACCTGTAAAATTTACATTTAAACCTTCAATACATAGACATCTCACTGAAATTAAATTACGACACATTTCTGGAGCATAATACACATTTTTCAATACAAGATTAAAAGGAACAGTACCTGAATTAATAATCAAATTTACGTTACCAATGCCAGAAATCCTCGTGTTACCCTTAGCAGTAATTGCCTGGCTTTTGAATTCACGAAAGTCCTTAAACACCGCTTTTTCTTTACAAAAATGGTCTGTTGCTGCTGAGTCGATGACAAACTCCAGGTTTAAATTCTCGCTCATCATTGCAGCGGCAAAATGGGCTTGACTGAAGTTACGGCTGCTTTTCTGTTTGTTCCATGAGCCACTTTGGGATCTGGAATTCAATCTACAGAACTTTTTCAGATGTCCAGGCTTTCCACAAGAATAACACCGTCTTTCTTTTTCTTTATGTATGGATAAAAGGGCTTGGTTTCTTGGAATCTCAGTAGATTTTGACCTTTGGCGATCATATTCAGCAAGTAGTTGCTTTCGGACCTCGTTCACTGTAAAATCGGCATCTGGCAGTCGATATAATTGTATTACCAAACTTTCATAGCTTTCAGGCAGATGCTCCAGGATTTGGTAGGCAACTTCATCAGGTGGGATTTCTTTACCGGCTGACTCTAAGTCCTTTGAACTCTCCAATACTCGGTTAATGTAGGTCGCCATGGAATCCATTTCATTATACTTAATAATCATAAATTCTCTTCTTAATGCTGCAATTCTAGCACGACTACAAGGTTCAAAAGTGTTCTTTAGTAACACCCAGACTTCTGATGGTGTTTTGGCATCATATATAATATTTTTCAAGTTTTCCTCGATACTTAAACACAAAATGGCCAAGGCTTTGCTTTCCTTTACCTTATCCACTACAACATCTGCCTTGAGAGCTTCATGCGTCACTTTGTCAGAAGTAAAATCACTTAAGTTCTGACTTATCAAAAACAAATTCACATTGAATTTCCATGACTTGAAATTCTCTCTATTTAGCTTAGGAAACGAAAATGAGGAATAACTTATCTCAACAGTGGCAGCCATTTTTATCTCATAAAGCAGAGCTCATCCAACCACGCTCTGCTACCAGTTGTTGGGGCCGTGGTTAGAATACTTGTTAAAATAAAAAATTTATACTAGTTGCCAAAAATGTGTGCAAGTATGGATTAAGTTCATTAATGGATGCCAAATAGTTCAAAAACAGTTTATTAAAAAGAATTCTTGATCAAAAGTTAGTAAAACAATAAAGGTCATATTACTATCACAGGTTTCAAACTCACTCAACATAGCTTCTGCAGAACATGAAGAAAAATACCTAAGTGGATGGCTGGTTTCATATCAACTGGAGTATTACACAGATTCTAATTCAATATACTAGATGCCATCAAGAGTTGGACCAGCCAGGCTCATAATATTGGACAACACTTTTTAGCTTGAGATTACCTGTGCTCACATTACTATGCATCTGCCAACTGTGGTGAGAAGTCAAAGACACAAGAGCTTAAATACTGCTGAAAGCAAGGTCAAATATGCAGTTAAAAATAATTATGCAAATATTTGATACTGTAAGGCAGTGAAAACAATTAACTGGAAAAATGACCGACATGAAATGATTTTTCCTGCAACATGTCAATCCAACCATGAGAACCAACCAACCACTTTCACAATGTAAACACAGTCATGTGTGATGTGGCAAATTGCTTATGCAAGCACAAACTCAGTACTTTATAAAATTAAATGTTCATTGTTGCATATTAAGTAAGTAATTTATATTTTAAACATATACATTAACTATTTAAATACCTATAGCAATTTAAACACTTAGAAAAAATACAAACAAGTTAACTATACTTGTTATTATGATACTTAGTGTTAATGGTTGAGCAGAGACACTGGGAAAACTAAATGGGAAAACTATTGAAACATTTTATAACATTATTTTATTTTAATTTAACATAACTTAGAAATGCATTTAATATACCTTAAACCAACAAATACGGCATGATATTCTTGAATTCCGAATTATTCTCTAATTCTATACAACTTTTTTACACGTGTCAGCAATGAAACAGACGCACGAATGAAATTTCTGTCCTTCTGAGTACCATTTAAAGTTCCATGTGCTTGTGCTGCCACCTATTATCCAATATTGGAACTATTTTTTCACATTCGTGTATAACAAATTCCAGACCTATCTGTTTAACATTCAACTTGTTTCACATTTCTATCTCTCACTGTTTCGCAGTTATGTCATTTCAAAGTTGGGGATTCCTTTCTAGAACACCCTGTATTTACTACATTAAAGACGTGAGTATAAAACATAACAAATTTACTGAATGGTGTATATGTATACAAACGTTTTGTATGCACCATTCAGTAAATTTGTGATGTTTTATACTCACGTCTTTAATGTAGAATTGTTTCATGGTGTAATCGTCCACCATTTATATAATATATTTACTATTCTCTATTATTCATATTGATACTCGCTTTGTATTATTCTGAAACATTTGAAAAATCCATTAAACTTCCGATATGACGTCATATTAATCTGTTTTGTGTACATTACACATACTCATACTCCTTGTATTATTGAGAAATCTTAGTTTTATTACCACTATGACGTCAATCAATTTTATTTCATATTAATCTTTTTTTCAATTGGTGAAACTTTTTATTTCATTTTTCACGTGGAAATCGTCTGATAGAAAATTGTTATTGTAGAAAGAATTTCATCGTGGATTTTTAATTTTTGGCATCGGCTATAACGAAAAATGTTTCAATTTAACAGGAAAAGGTTGTTAGAATTTTGGTTTTTTATTTCTATTTATTAAAATAATACGAATTTTTCAAATTTTAATATTTTGAGCTCTTCACAGCTGTTATTCAGATTTATACACTAAGTTTCAACTCTGTAAGTTACATAGTTTTTGAGAATGGCTCTGTGACAGACAGACAACGGAGCGGGAGTAATAGGGTTTCCTGAGATGAACGAATACCCATAAGATACAGCACTTGGACACTAAACTGAAATTTGTGAACGAAAAGACAGATTTTTATTTTATGTTGAACATAATATTAATATGCAGCTAAATTGAATTGGCTAAGCTATATGTGCCTGCCATTAGAAATATGCGCGGAATTGTATTTTATTATTATTACTAGCTAACCCGCCGGCGTTGCCCGGGCCCGAGATAATTACAATCTCAGAGAAAGGTGTTAACCCCCTCCCTCCCCATACCCGCAAATATAATGAATAATTTGTTCAAGAGAACCACCGTTACCTACTTTAACGCGATCATTAAAAAAAGAATTACATTTTTCGGAAAATTAGAACATAACGAAGACGCTACACTAAAATAGCCGGCAGATGACACCCCCTTCCCGACCTCAATTTCAAATCTATATCTTAATTAGTTACCTAAATTTTTGTTCATTAGTAAAATTTGGCAATTATTTCCTTTCATTTTCGCAAACTAAATGAGAGGGATCGGCCAGAGAAACAGATCTCTTTGTAGTTCAGTTTTTAATGAAAGCAGATCCCTGTCTGAAACTTTTCGGATCGTTTTCACTGGCGCCGGCAGATTTTTGCATAAATTAAAAAAAAATTACCGACCGCATTTTTCAAAAATCACATGGTCAGATACAGAAATAATTTTGAATTTGTTCATTTCCGCTTAAAAATCCAATGCGCCAGTTCCTTTCTTTCGCCATTTTGATTTAAAAGATGTCATTTTTGAATTGATGGTTAGTGAGAATCTAATTAATATCTAGGCTAATTATCAAAATATTAAAATTCTGAGGCTCAGGTGCACATGGCCAGACCTTGGACTATCCACGCCTAAATTTCCAGACTTCTAACACCATTCCAAATTTTTATTTACTTGTTTTGTATCTTTCTTTATTCAAGAGATAACGGACATCTTGTCTGCTATGCTTGCTCGTAGAAAAAAAAAAAGAAGAAAAAGAAGCACGTTATTTTTTTTTTTCTGCAGCCAAATCAATGCGAAATAATAAATATCTTCGGTTATAAGAATCGGATAATTTAAATTTTTAAACTTGTAATGTGGAAACAGAGAGGATTCGAAAGGTGTTAATTTTAAAATCGTAGCTTAATTAGAATTGTTAATTTAAGTCACCTAAAAAATCTCTTAGTACCTCTTTCTTTGCGGTTCCATTATCGAGACACCTGCGACAGCTCAAATTTTTATCAAAAAACGTGTTGATCATTGCAAGATTAAATTGCTCGAAAAATTAAACATTTCTAATTAATATTTCTGAAAGTTGTGGATGGAATTTTTTTAAATTTGACTTTTTGAATTTGTGATTGTTCGTTTATATAGATCTGCAAATTTTCGTGTCGAAAGACCTAATAGTTTCTGTTATTTTGACATGTGTCGAAAAGGCGTAGTTAAAAGTCATTGTGGTAGCCCAACCTTTTTCCAGTAAACCTAAAATCTTTCTTCCCTCTCCCAACACACAACTTATTTTGCAGTTTCACGTTTCTTTTGCACCATTTTCAGAAAAATGTGGCATTTTAGAAGCGATGGTTAATGAGAAACTAATTAATATCTTGGGTAATTATCAAAATATTAAAATTCTGAGAGTCAGGTGCACATGGCCAGACCTTGGACTAACCACACCTAAATTTACAGACTTGTAGGTGGGCTAGATTTTGCTAGCCATCGCCAACAGACACACACAGAGCGAAACTTTCTTTTATTAGTATAGATTATTATTTTAAGATCGATTGTGCATCTCACTTTATAAGAGAAAAAATATCCTTGATCATGCAAAAAGAGGCATACATTTCGATTATGGAAAGGGAAAGAATAAACCATACAATATAATAAAAATCTGTCTCATCTGCAGACAGATTTTATATTATTATTGTAAATAGAAAAAAAAGTCGTATCAAAAGATTTGAATTTGAAACTAACGATTATTGAAGAGGACATTTTTTAAATATTTTATTTTGTCGAATTTCGAGGGGTTCCATCTCGTTGCCATGAAAAAAAAAAAAAAAAGAAAAGAAACAGAGAAAGAAAAAAATTAGAAAGAAAATGTATGAGTCAGAAAACTATAAAAACGTTTACCACTTAAAAAACGCAATCGAACATGCTTATTCTATGCATTCGTAAATTTTAAATTTTACATTAATCTCTTCCAGGATCTTTGATGCATATGTGAACATTTAGTATAAATGCTATAAAAAGAGAACTTTTTCACTAGTGAAACCTTTACAAGATTAATTGTACAATATAAGAACGCGCATTTTATCAAACAATTAAGTACACTAAGCCAACTTGAGTGAAAAATTGACCTAGGCGAGGACTCGAACATGGGACCAATGAAGGTCCCAGGTTCGAGTCCTGGTCCACGTCAATGAGTTCTATTAATATTTATTGTAAAATTATTAAAAATTTTTAGAAATCCAAAGCATATAAACATATTTAGAAAAACTCCACAATATAAATAAATGAACAAGCTACATTAATAAACGAGAAAATACAATATATGAAAAATTTTAGTTTATTTATATAAAAATGATTCATGGATAAAAAAAATTCAATGTGCATACAAATATAAATTTATATGCATAAAAAGTCTTAAAAGTTATATACAAAAAAATTTCGTTTTGGCTTTGTTTCTCGGTTAGTAACGGATCAGATATAAATTGAATTGGGGGAAACTTCCTCTTTTGTATCTTCACAAATGTACAAAGAGGCAATAGCAAGTATGTTGCCATCTGGACTAAATGATAATGAAGAGATGTGAGTAGGATAACGATGGAATTGAACATCCTTGATAAGTCTCTTTTTGTTAAAACTGTCCCAGATGTAAACATAACCATCAGAACCACTGGTTGCAATTGTATTATAGCCATTATGAAAAGCAATAGCATTAACAGGGTATATTAATTCAACACCATTGTTTTCTTTAATTCTGTGGCATTTGAAAGCATATTTTTTCTTCTGCACCTCCAGACTTGGATCAATGTATTCAACTGAAACATATCCTAGACAAAGAGAAAAAGTACTTAAAAAATGTATTATAGAAATACATTAGTACATTCTAGCATTCAATGTAAGTATTGAATGTACCAAAAATTGCAAAAGAATATTACCATATTTTTTCATGTATGTCATGCCCAGGGGTCAGAAAAACTACTTTTTTATTGTAGCGAACTACAACTACAACTACTTTGTCGAAAATGTAGTTAACTACAACTACTTGTTTTAAAAAGTAGCGATTACAAACTACTTTTCAAAAGTAGTCACTACTTCGCTACTTTCAAGTTTTGTCAAAGTGTTTAATTTACATAAAAATTTGAAGACACGGATTAAAAATAAAGCGACTCCTCGTTATATTGCATCTGCCAGGATACAATTAAATAAATGCGACATAACCGAAGGCATTAAAAAATTAAGAAAGATAACATATAAGAAAATGTTTTGTGTTTATCTCCAAAATGTTAGTTTATACACACAACAATTTTCGTAGCAAAATTAAAAAAGATATTATAATCTAGAAAATTGCAAAAAAACAACCCTAAATGCAAACAATAAATAAATCTGTAAATTGAGCAATTCCGAATAATAAGAAGCCCAGCGTTAAAACATGAAGGTTTAATAACGAATAAATATACAAGTGTTGCCAACAAGAAAATTAATTCTTTTGGTGGGTTAATACTTGATTTCAGCAGCAAGTGTCAATGGAAAATATCTATGACTTCATGAGATGCATAGCTATGATTTGCCACTGCGATTCGGAAATTGTTGAGCAGAACAAATTTTGCACAAAAGAAGCAATTTCGACCACGTGATTTGCAGAATGGCACTTTTTCCTGCCTGAAGTAGTGTTAAAAGTAGCGTCGGTTTTCGCTACAAACTACTGATTTTTTGTATCGCGCTACACGCTACACTACAAACTACTGTAAAATGTAGCGACTACAATAGTTTCGCTACTTGTAGCGCGCTACTTCCGACCCCCTGGTCATGCCCTTGTATAATATGTACACCCAGATTTTTGATACCTCATAAAAGGTGAAAATTTCAGATTAAAAAAATAGAAAATATTTCAAACTAATTTTATACTATTAAAATCTAACAATTAGTGCTAAAATTACACAGCATTATTTAATGGTTATGGCAAATTAAATATAAAATTACCGTCTAACAATTTTATGCAGTAATCAATGGTCATACATGGCCAGTCAAATCCTAAATACTTATGTATCACACACACTTCCGATTTTTAAAGTACATTTTAAGAGGGGGGGGGGGATATACAGCATACATGAAAAAATATGGTAGGTATTTATTAAAAAAAGTTTTTTAATTGAATATAATAATGTCAGACACATCCTTAGTGCAATTTCCATGTTTTAGAAAAATGTTATTTCTTCTGCAATCAGTGCCAATGTCAGCATGGTTGGCAAAAAACAAATGATTTCGACAACAGTATGGTATATATTTGCCAGAAAAATTCTTTTGTTTATGAAACTGAAGCTCAGTTTGAGCCAAACAGTGTATGCTGAACAACACCAATATGATCCTAATTACAAAAGAGATTCCATCAAAATGTTTTTTAAAAAAAGGTTAAAAAAAAAAAAAAAAAGGATTGTTCCATTTAATAGACTATTTTTTCAGCATTGTGATTTGCATATTTTCAAAAGCACAATTCCTCAGATGTTTGTTTGCACTTTGCATTAAATTTGTGTCATTGGGTTTGGGGGGGATGGTCACCACTGGAATTTCCTATCATTATTTAAATTAAATCAAACTGTTTGGTGAAAAATTTTGTTTATCCGCACATCTATCTGAAGCCTTTACAAAGTAGCTAGGCTAAACTTAATCTGGATTACGTGAAACCAAGAAAACATCTTATGAGTATGTTTTGATGGCATGCTTATCTGGTATCTATAATTATACAGCGAAAAACATCTCTGTGATTAATGCTGATATATCAACAATGGCGACAACCTGACCAATCAATTTCACATTTTTTTTTTGCAAATTTATTAATTTCTAACAATTGCACAATTTAAATTTTTACACCACTGAACAAAGAAAAAAGTATACTTTCATATGTAATTTGTTTGAAAACTACCTCAATGTAATGATTTTGTTTGTGTTTTAAAAAATGATTAAGCATGATTATTATTATTACTAGCCGCCACTGGCGACCAGTTTGGTCGCCCTTAAATGTATGTTAAGCATTGTAACAAATTATTTTTATTCATAATTTATTTTTTTCCTTAATCCTTCGCCAAACCGGAAAAATCTAATAGACAAATCAAGAACTTTTGCGATCGTGGTGGCATTTCGCATATTTTTTGTTGTTATGTATTTCATCTTTCTTGACAAAAACCGCTTAACCCACTTTATAATAAATTAATCATTGTGTGTGTGTTTTTAATATAAAATAAACTATTTCATAATAAAATAAAAGTATATGCTGTTTTAGTAATCTCTAATAGGTACCTGAAAATGGGATTTTCTCGCCAAAATGGCGCAAAACAAAAATTCCGCCAACCCTGGTGCGTCCGTGACAGCTGTTCCAATTTAAAATACATGACGTTCACATTTTTCTTTAAAATAGAAAATAGATAAATAAGAAATATTATCATAAATCAAAACATTTGATTTCAAAATTAAAATATCGTTTCTAATTAATACACACGAAAAATAAAAGCTGACAATTTGTTTCGAAATTTGATCCATTAAATATTATTACATGAGTTCAACCACGGAGTTCAACTTACATCAAGAAAAGATCCGAAGGAAGTTGAGTTGTATGGAACAGAATTATGGTAAACTTTGACTGTCTCACTGGTGCTGATTATTTTTTTTTTACACCAGGCAGCGGTCCAAAAATTCATGGTTTAATATTTTAAACGTTCACAACGAATGAATATTTTTTTTTTTTGTTGTTGTTTACTTTCATGGATAGAGAATTTGAACAGCGAACCTAATTGAAACTGAAGTTATTGCAGAATGTATACATAATTGAACGTAAGTCATCTCTCAAATATTAATTTATTTTGAACGATCTTTCTAAAAATGTAACTTTTATGCAGTTTTATTAGAAAAAATAATTTTGAATAAAAATGGCTGCCTGGCATATGAAACAGTGAAGCGGCATCCCGGAACTGTTGAGGACAATCACATGACATACGGTTTTATTATAGAGATTTTTAAATGTATTGCTTGTCTATGCAACTCAATTACAAAATATTAAACTGTTGACTTAAACACCATAAATAGTTCAGAACGAGAATAAAAAGAATGTGAAAGAGCATTTGAACTGGAAAAACAAATGATAGTATCTTGACTACAAATAGTCATAAATTAGATTCAATCTTAATGTGTGTTAATTTGAAATTTTTTTTTACCCTATTTTGATCTAGAAAAAGATAACATGGGTTTATATTTGATCTTATTTGAAAGGCAAATGGAACTTTTAAAAGTCTCTATGGATTTGTGGATCACCTATTTAATTGGAGTTCTACCAAATAAAATAGAAAATTTAATTTCTCAAGAGACTGAAGAAAAATTTCATGACTATCTGTATATCAGCCACATTTTTTGTTAAAACTTTTTAAACTAACAATGGAAAAATTTATATCAAAGTCATTGTCAGTTCTCATCAAAAAGGACTAGAAAGTACATGGAAAGATTTCTACTTTTAAAATAGAAGTTATTTTGAAGATTGGATCGCGGGATTGAATATTGATATATTCGAAAAGTTACAAGCACTAATCATACCTGAACAGTCCCTGATTATAAACAACATTACTTAGACGAATGGGAAACTTTAACTGATCCAGTGAAGCTAGTGGAAAAATGTGATATGTAAGAAAATTGAGAACACCTCAGGTAAATAGAAGCAGTAGAAATAAAAGAAGTGAATTTAGTAAAACCATGAATGAAAGAAATTGGAAAAGTAAGGATTTTGAAAATAATAGTTTAATTCTTAAAAATGCTATGGATAATAAAGATTGACCCCTTCTAAACTGCTACAGCTGTGGATAAAAAGGTTTTGTGGTGTCCTACTTGTTACCCAGTTAGTGAAGAAGCATCAACTCCATTTAGTGCTATAAAACTCTTGCCATTTTCTGCCCATAAATTGCAAAAACTTTTGCTAAAAGTAAGAATAAAATGAATGAATGGAATAGCTTGAGCTGATACTGGTTCTACGCACTATATAGCCAAGTAAACCTTCTTTCGCCATTTGAAACACAAAGATTAACATTATCCTAGCTGATAGATTACAAAAAAATGTTGAAGTTCATAAAACTAAAATGTACAAACATAGTAAAGGCCGTTCCATTAGAACTGCACACCTTGTCTGCAAACACAATCAAACCCTAACTGAAACTAAATTCTTATGCAAAGCTGGAGTTATTTTAGATATTGCAAACTAAAACTAGTATTTCATCAGAAATCCTAAAAAGAAGTTTAATTTCACAGAAGATAGTTTCCAACCACTGAATGAAATTGCAAAGAAAGTTTCAGAAATAAAAGATTTTACTTCTTGGTGAAAATGAATGCAAACACCCCCCAGATGATCAAAGGATTCAACTTAGCAGTGACAATACTGCGAAATGTAAAGAGTTTTCCAATATCTTCATTTGAAAGACGAGATAAAATAGTCATTACCAAGTTATGATAAGAATTGTTAAGAGATGGTGAATTAATATCTTTTTATTTGTGCCAGCGGCTTTTGACTAATGCCAATGAAATTATTCCTTTAATTTTATGCATGTAGTTTTTGGCTAATGCCGATGCAATAATTTATTTTATTTGTTACTGCAGTTTATGGCTAAAGCTTTTTATTATATTTTATTTTTTTAATATCTCACGAGTGTGAGTGCCTGACTGAGTTACAATTAGAGAAGTAAAGTTGGCATCGTTTTAGTTTAAAACTTTGATCATTATGAGAGTAGGTGGTGTACTTTATTCCGCCAAATTTAAAGAAATAGTATGACAAGAATATACCGTGAAAAGGTTAAATGATTTTAGATCATCTTTTTTTAGACAGTATGGTGATCTCTGCAAAAGTTATAGTTGCTCTATTTGTGAAATATGTAGATATATCTTAATATCAGCATCTATAATATTACTGTCCTGATTTTATATTATTTCAAACAAAAAAAATTCTGCGATAGGCAAGAAGAATTTGTTCATTTGTATACAAGACATAGCATCAATTAAGGATATCTCATCCATCTATAATAAGGAAATAAGCAGCTGAGAAGTTTCTTACTCATTTGTTATTTTCATAGATGTAAATTTTCGAACCAAAGATTGTGTTTTACACACAAACTGGCACCTGCAACAGGACAAGTGAATAATGATGTTGAATTACTAAAAGTGTTTTATATGTTAAATAAATATTCTTTTCATACAGTGCATTTCAATTTTGATTTTGTAATATATATAGATTTTTTTTTTAAATGTTCATCGCTAAGTTCATCGTTTACCAGAACCTTAAATTCTTTAAAAGATGAAATTACTGGAGAATCGCTAGACAATGTTGCTATTTCTGATTATTTTTCCAAATTATAAAGTTTGATTCATGAAATTAAAACTAAAGATGATGCTATAATAGAACCAGTGATGCCGGGGATGTGCTATAGCACATCATTTAAGCAAAAAAAATGGAGAAGGGATGTATTAATATAATTTTAATGGGTCCTTCAAGATGCATACTTTTTTTGTTGGAAGATTGCAAAAGAAGTATATGTTGTATAAAATACATTAAATCTGTGTTATTTCTAAAAGAGTTTCTCTTTTGTAAAAAAAGGACAAGATTTTTCGAAAGTGTCTGGATCCCAGGGACGCTGGATTTCAAAAGCCTCACTGCTAATAGAGACTATGGTAGATGACGATCAGTGCAATAAAGAAACAATAAAGAAATAATGGAAAATGAAAGTTATTCAGATGATTCGTCACTATTAAGCATAAAGTTAGTAAAGCATTGAACGTAAGTAAACTCCCTCAAAACGATAATGGGAGAAACAAGTACAGTTATTCTAAATCTAAGAGGTATAAATTGCCTACATTTAATATCAAGCTGTTAATAAATTATCTTTTGTTTTGGTCTCAATTTGAAAAGATACACGAGGACTTAGAATTGGATAACAGCAATAAGTTTCAGTATCGTATAAAATCAAAAGAACCTGGAATATAAGTGCAAGACAATTACTAGAAAGCTATCCTATAACTTCAGCAAATTACCTGAAAACTATAGAGGCATTTCAAGAGCCTTTTAGGAACAAAGATTTATTGATTGAAGCTTATGTCAAAGACTTTTTAATATTAGTTGTAGCTAATGTACGGATAGACACATGGGAAAGAAACTTCTGTTATTGTATCTGTTCACAAAAGTCAGGGTATATTTAAGATCTTTAGAGTCTATGGGTTTAAGTTTAGAAAGCAATTCAGCATAGCTCTATCCCATGACAGAATCTAGCTTATCAGAAGATGTAATGAAAACCTGGCAATGATATAATATTTTGATTACAAAGTTACTTACAAAGTTAATTACAAAGTTACTTAGTAACTTTGTAATCCAAAACTATCAACTTTGTTTATGTGTTTTAAGTTGAACCATTTTCATGGTTTCTGCCATTACCGATAATATTTCCACGTACCCCCAGGGGTACGTGTACCGCAGGCTGGGAACTGCTGATCTAACACCCAGAGAGCAAAGAAATAAAAAAAAAGTACTGGAGGAAAGCATCAGAAAAATGTAGAAAGAGACATAAACAGTTGGAAAATGCTGTCACAAGTCAAATGAATTCAGAACCAGAAGCGCATGTAGCACTTCCACATGTGCCTCTTATTTCTCAAAGGAAGCGCGGACAGAAAGTTCGAACACAAAACCGTGCTCAGATGTTAAGAGAGATACAAAAAAGAAATAGATCAATTGCTATATTGCAATGCAAGGTGGAAATGCTATAAAAATTTGTGCAGCGGAAACTATCATCACCTAGTAATAATTCAGCAGTTTTACCTTCATCTAATAAAAAAGTCAAAATTCTGACTGGGGGATACGCTGTACCGAAAACAGCTGCTCGCAAACAACTTTTATATGGAATTCAGCATTCTCAGTTAAAATTCTCTTGTGTGAGGCAAATTTTTAATAAATGCATTAGTGGAATTACATTAAAAAAATAAGTGCAACACCTTACACAAGATATCCTAACCCCAAAACAAAATAAGAAGTTTGCCCAAAGTTTAAATGTTATGCAGTATGAAAGAAAATCCAAAGTAACTGTTAATGTACAAGCCATTCGATCCTATTTTGAAAGTGATGATGTTTCTTGGATGTGTCCTGGGAAGAAGGATTTCAATGTGCGAGGAAAAATTAGGAAACAGAAAAGGATACTGTTGGGGAACATAAAAAGGTTGCATAGAAGGTTCATTAGGGAAAATGGAAACATTTCACACTCAACATTCTGGAAATACAAACCATTCTGGGTTGTTCTTCCAAGACTCTCTGATAGAAACACCTGTCTTTATGTAAAGCACGAAAATACGAAGTTTCTCACAAAAACATTTAACAGTGCAGGAATAATAAATTTTGCTGATCCTGAAACATTAGTGGGCAGCTTGACTTGTAATAATGAAAATCCTGATTGCATGCTGGGCAAATGCAATGAGTGCAAAGATAATATCATTGCTTATGAAGCGGATCAACACAATGAAGACATCATCAGTCATTTTAAATGGGTGACAGAGACCGCTGAGAAGAACATCAAAGGTTCTATGAGAAAAGTAAAGATTACAAAAAAAAAGTGCCCCTTGATAGAAAACCATCAGAAATTATTGAAAATGTCTACCGAGAAATTCCATCTTTCAAGAACATATTTTTTTAGCATATCATCAAATAACTACTTTGCAAGGTAAACAAAAAGGCTTAAAATGCAATGAAATTTATTCTTCAGACTGATTTTTCAGAAAATTGTGTAACTAAAATCTTTTATGAAGTTCAATCCATGCACTTTGGTGCACCAAAGCGACAAATATCCATTCATACCGGTGTAACCTATTATTTAGAAAAGGATTCAATTTCATGCTTGCCATTTGCAACAGTATCTAATAACTTAGATCATGGGCACATTTAGACTGCATATTAAAGAAGCTTGTAAATAAAATTCCAGAAATCGACACTATTAATTTCTTCTCAGATGGGCCTACATCACAATATCGAAATAGGTCAAACATATTTTTCATGATCACACAGAATGCCGCCTTTCTTTCAAACATAAAATTTTTCTCCTGGAACTTTTCCGAAAGCAGGGCATGGTAAAGGACCTATGGATGGGGTAGGAGGTTTTTTGAAAAGAAGTGCAGATGCTTTTGTAATGATATATCATCAGCAAAAGATTTTGTTCAAGTTTTTCAGGAGAGTAAGAAGAGAAGGTGGAAGTTCTTATTAAAGAAAAAGACATTGAAGCTATGAGGTCCTCCTAACCAAGCAAATTACCAGCAATCCCAAATATCATGAAAATCCATCAAATTACATATTCAAAAGAAAAAAAAAATCCAAGAATCTTTCTCAGAAATCTCAGTTTCATTTGCTGCCTCGACTCTGTTTATAATCACTTCCCATCGGACAAGCCAACCTTTACTTCAATGTGGTACCTGTAGAACCAACTTTATGTATCCTTTTTTAAGTTATTCATTTCTAATTGCACTTTATTTTTCATTATCAATGTTAAAAATTATCACATAAACATTCTTTTTTTCCTTCACTCTCATATTTAATACTTCCACAATATCTGTTTCAAGCAACTCTCCTAAAATTCCTAATGTTGGTGCATGGGTATTTGGGGAAAAAGAAGCAAGCACCAGCTCATTGGTAAAATCATGTTCGTTGAAATTCATGTGATGTACGAGGTGAAGTTTCTGAAGAAATCGAAGATTGGGGAGTTTTACATTTTCCCAGAGAATGATGACACAGACTTTACTAATCAAAGGCAAATACTTTAAATTCTAAACGAGCCTACCTTTAACAAACAAGGCCATTATGTCTTCAATAAATCTTGTTTTACCATCATTTTCCAAATAAAAAATTTTGGGGCATTATATGTAGTTGTTTTTATTTCAATATGTACCAATGAATATATATTCCTTTTTTAACCCATAAGATTCATATTTAAATAATAACGGTGTGTCCAGTATAGAATGATCATCCCATTGAAGAATTTTCAATGGGGTGACATAGTAATAATTGCTAAATTCATAAATTAAACAATACAATTTTTTTTTAATTTGTCTTAAAAATGTATCAGTATGTACTGTTTAAGGAGATGGATATGTTTAAAGCTTTCTCTTCAGTATGTTTGCTTTAAAATTTGAAACTTTTATGTGTAGAATCACAAAATATTTCTTTTTTGCATGTTTTTGTCACCTTTTTTATGAAAAAATATATTCATCATCATTTTCTTCCAAAATACTCTAAATAGACAAACTTATTTAGAAAATGTAGCTCAAATGTTCATACTAGGGATGCACTGAATATTCGGTATCTATTCACTATTCGGCCATATTACCGAATATTTGGTTAGGCTGAATATCAAACTATTCAGTCTGCTGAATATTCAGCTTGGCCAAATATTCGATTTGGCCGAATATCAAACTATTTGGCCTTTCGAATATTGGCTTGGCCGAATATCAAAATATTCGACTAAACCGAATACTTCCTTTATTCAGAGTGCAGCTAACAATACTACTTAAATCTGTGTCAATGGCCAAAATTCAGCCACTTCCAATAATATCATCATATTTGCTACAAGCAAACTTAATACAATGCAAATCTACTAAATTATCTGCATTGTTGTTAAAATTGTGAACGAAAATTCAGTTTGCGGTGACAATTCACAGAAGAAACTACAAAGTATAAAGCTTTATTAATTAAAAAAGTTTTTAAACTATACTCTTTTTAAGTTATAACTCAAAGCACAGTTTTTTTTTGTGTGTGTAAAGATTTCTTGTAAAAAGGTCTAGCTCCTAAAATGATAGTATCTGTGTTAAATATTATGTAAAATTGTTTTATAATTTAACTTTTAATACTTTAAATTCTGAAATATAAAAATACTTGGCCAGCCGAATAGTTACTATTCAGTTGGCCGAATATTCAGTATTCGGCCTCACTGTTACTATTCGGCTAGCCGAATATTCGGTATTCAGTTTACCTGTGGGTCGAATATTCAGTATTCGGCCAAAATCACCATTCGGTGCATTCCTAATTCATACTACATAATTTGTCATCATACGTGATACTAAAAATAACTTTAAATACGCTCAAAGTTTAATTTTAATTTTTAAAACTGTCAATATCCATTTTGGCCCATTATAAAAAATCTACCCCTATATAGTAGCAAGATATTTAACCAAATGCAGAGAATGAAAACTAGATCATCCAGATCTTTCTTACCTTTAAATTTCTTCACCATAACAAAGATGAGTTATATTCTTTAAATTGTCTATTCAGGATTTGTAAATTGCTTACATAATTTTTATTATACTAGCATATCAGGAAGTGAGTGAAAAATCAATTAGAAAATTCCATCTTAATTCCATGAATTAAGTTAAATAAAGATGTGTAATACAGTAGAGCGCCGCTAATCCGCAATCAATTTATGAATGTAAACAAAGAAATTTAATTCTTGAAAAATGATTCAATGGTGACAAAACTTTGAATTTTAAATTTTTTTTCACCAATTTTAACATTTTTCTTATCTTTATATATAGCTATTATATATCATATAACATTATAGTTTAAAAGGAAAGCACATTTAATTAGTATATTATTTTATCTATTCATTTCTTCATACAATACTTGTAAAATAAAACTTGAGCTTTTGTGATTTTATTTTTTATTTTAGTGATAAAAAATCCTTACTTAGACAATATATTTTATAATTTTTTTTTTCATTAAATCGTAATTATAAAATTGAAAAACACATAAAAAAATACACATATATTGCTTTTGAACTCTTACTTAAAGATAAAATTCAACACTATAAACCAAATGTCTTAAAACAGACAACAATTGATGCCATATTTAAGAAATTTAAAAAATAATAAATTATTTTTTACATAGTTATTACTTTATCTATATATTAAAATGTGTAATTTATTTATTTTTTAGTATTAGCAATCTAAATTTGTCCAGAATACGAATTTAAAAAAATGTAAACAAAGATTAAATAGACATGACCTGTAATCCGCAAAAAGCCTTCAATCCGCACAACACTTGGAATCAAGCTATGCGGATTAGTGGCTTTCTACTGTAAAAGTATTTTTAGACAACCAATATTACAATGCTGCAAAGACAAACATGGAAACTTCATGTAACATTTAGATTTAAAACAATTTTTTTTTTTTTTTACCTTCTATATAGCTTAGTGCATATCTCTGTTGATTAGGAAAACAACAAATTCTGATATTTAAGACTTGACTCTCTATGTTGTTCAACATATCCCATGTTCCTCAAATCCATCACAACACAGCGTCCAGCTGTACCAATAATTAGCTTAGCCCCACACAAAGTCATTGTGTAAACCTAAAAAATGAAATCCAATAAGTAACATTATTTTTACAATAAATATCGAAATTATACAAAATTTGTTGAAATATACTATGATTAAATGTGCAGATTAAATTGATCAATTAAAAATATCATAATATAACAGAATGGTTTTAAACTTATAGCTTCAAATTAAAGAATTTTTCACATCCTCAAGAACAATAATTGAGGGATTCAGAGCTAAAGTGGATCAAGTCCATAAATTAGTTTTGGGATAATCAAGGTTAAAGTTTATTAACACTAGTTGAATCCTAAAGTGATTTGGAGGATAATTTTATTTTTATTGTTGTGTATGAAGACCAATTTAAATTATATGGGTCATAATATGAAAATTCAAAAACAATAATTAAGGTGGCCATTCAATTTTAAATCAGTATTAATCTGCAACAGACATTTTTTTAAAATACTTTTGGACTTGATCCACTTTAGCTCTGAACGCTCCAATTGTCAAATACAATATTATGTAAATTTTAAAGTTCATTTTCTATGCCCTATCATGGTACATAAGAATAGCATAAGCATAATGAGATTTGGATGTATGAGACACTTGCCTTCCTTAACACATTATGGACCGGCACATCAAATATGCACCCCAAAAGGTTCCTCATGGCCTGCAGGTTTATATGCAATGCTTTTGTACAAGATCATTTATTCAAATATGAACTTTGGAATTAGAATGTTATATTAGAAATTTTAAATAATACTAGATGTCATTAGATGACTAAGATTTTCATGTTTAGTAACCGCCCGAACATTGACCTTCATATCCTACAAGATTTTTTCAGTTCTGTTTGATAAAGATTTGGGGTACATCATTCTTTGCTTTATGCAAACAAAAGCATGTGGAGTATGCTTTGAAAAAAAGTAAGTCCTTTAAATGATGGGAATGTTTTATTGCTTTCTGCTTTGAGTACTTATTTATGATAAGTACTTTAGGAGTGAGTTTAACGGGAATGGGGATGAAATTCGTTACCTTTTTAGATTGAATATGTTATAACATGTTGAATTTTTATCAGAAGCAAATAAATAATCACGGTCAAAAGTGTCAAAAGTCTCTGTCAAATGTTCATGGTCAAAAGTCCAGATATCTTATTGATAGCGAAATTTCATAAGATTAAGAATGAACTCCATAGTGATGCAGCTTTAGATAAATAAATAAATTGCTTGTGCTTTTTAGATTTCAATGACTCAGAATTGACAGACGTATATAATGTAGACACTTTACCGGAAAAAAGTTTTTTTCATCTTATAATTTCTTCTTTAAAATTTATTGAAAATATTTGTTACTATCTACACATATGCATACAATACACACGTATGATATGCATAAATTAGTTCAATGCAGTGATTTTGGTACATTTTTATATAACCTGTAATATTTTCTTAAATATTAGAATTATACATCCAGGACATCTCTAAAATGTTTGTTATAATCTTTAAAGTTAACTCTGCCAATTTTACTAGCATTAGTATACAGTATGTGAGGTAATATTTAAAACATTGTGTATTCTTATAAGTGAAATACAAAAAATTATAATTTTTTTTAAAAGTGTTAGGCTTTACTTGTAAAATCTGCTGGGCCCATGGAATTAAATCTTTAATTGCGACATGTGGGCCTGAGGAAGCACTTTCTCTCTGCACGCTGCAGTCTCAAAAGGGTAGCTAGCTTATAAACAAAGATTTTAACACCCAGATATGCAAATATTTTACATAAATAAAAATATACATCATACAATACCTGCATAGGCATATAACACACAGCAATGAGCTTGAGTTGCTTTTCCTAATTATTTTCCTGCTACAATTATTTAATCATAAATACAAATGGATCAAAGTTATAATCTATTACCTTTTGGAGGAAAAAAAAAAAAAAAACATCATCAATAGTCGCAAAAGTTTTATTTTAAGCATACCGTAAAATGCAAATATGTTGTGGTCGCTGTTTCAATAAAAAGTAAGCACAAAATCTTGTTTGAATAAACATTTGGATATTTAGTCAAATAGATTCAGGACAAAAACAATTTCTTCTCTTTTTGCTATACTTTTCCCAAATACAAACTTGATACTTTCTGACACATTCAATCAGTCCTTTTCATGATTAAAAGCTCAAAATTTACAGATATTCTTATCTATATACTAAAAAGTCAAATAGTATTTCACTGTTTTCTTTAAAGGTTAATAATCTTTTAGAAAATGGTGCCAAAGTTGGAGATAACTATTGGGGAACAATTGATTGTAGATGAAGTGCATTTATAGTAAAATGAAAAATATGTAAGTGTGCGATACTTTTTTCTGATAAAAAGACTTCATAATGAGGTACATAACAGTCCTTTACGGGTTCAGATTCCTCTATTAATTCCATATATTTAAATCATTACCTCATAAATGCCGAATTGTGTAGTTGAAAGTTTGAGTCCTTATATATAATTGTTGCCAAACTTGCAAGTCTTTTTCCACTAATTTTTTAGATTTTCCTAAGAATGTAGCATGTAGCATCCCTCCATAGGCATGCTCACAACATATTGACCATTGGAAGTTCAGTAATGAGTCTTTTCAAGGAAAAAGTAATAATAATAATACTTAAACATTTTTTCATATAAATATATTTAGAATTCTTTATAATTAGAGAAGTGTGTATCACACAATATACGTTTAATGTCATATGCACAAGATGCAAGTACTAGTGTGTCTTTATACATAACAAGTGCAATGCACTGGCAATAAAATTTTTTTGGTTGGCAAGATTTTAAATAAAGACTATGAGAGCATGCCATTATTACCAAGCTAATATTTTTTGACTTGTCTCATTCGTCTCATCAAACTTGTTTAGGTGGTTATTACCAAGTTCTAGAATGTGAGTTCACCATAGTTTGTTTAAAAACTACAATCTGAACATATGTCACTCTGTTATGTAATAAAGAAACTGTACTACTCTATTATCCTGTCGACCACTTTTCATAACAAAAAACTATCGCCAAACTGTAACGCACAATAAATGGGAGAACGTTGCCATTGGAATATCAAAATAAATAAATAAATAAATAAAATATAAGAATTTAAGGACATATTTGTTATTTTAATTAATGAAATAACTAATAAATCAATAAAACATAATGAAAAATACACACAAATGTTGAATTAATAACCACTTGATGACATAACAAACACGTATAATGCTTTTGACTTCAAGTAAATGTGACTGCATTTTTGGCATTTAATCTTACAGTTTGGTGATAGTTTGTTGTTATGTAAAGTGGTAGACGGGATAATAGAGAAGTATCAAAGAAACTTTAGCTAGTAGTAATAAAATTTCCTATTCTAGTTTCAAGAGCCTTTTCCGAATTCCTACAACCACAAATTAACATAAATAAAAAGAAAACAATTTTGAAATTTATAAATTGAACATATATTTTGAACACTGAACCAGCCTCAGATGTTTAAGAATAACAGCAAAAGAAATATAAGTAAAAATTGTTTTAAAAAAAGAAAAAAAAATACCGTTTTTATAACCATTTAATGTTTATCTTAGAAATCATGCATAATTTCATGTCTGCAATTCCTGTTGTCCCAAAACATTTCTGTTACAATATGTGAATTTGACTTAGGCCTCGATAATAGCAAATTCACTGATTTTACTTGTGCTTGGTAGAAAGAACCAACAAGTAAAATTATTAAAATAACTTACATTTTTGTCCAGTTGTTTTTAAAGATTTGCCAACAAAGAAAAAAGTATTATTTAAACTATCTATTCAGGCTTTTCTAAATTGTTTCTTGAACATATAATTCAGTGATGGAACACCAGGATCATCATTTTGGAGCATCAAAAGGTCATTTTGGAGACCGCTCATTTTAAAGCAGCAAATCAAATCGCTGATTTTGGAGCAGCAAATCGTTCATTTCAGAGTAGCAATACTGTTTTTTTTTAGCAGAAAATAATTATTATGGAGCTTCAAAATCACTATTTTTTTAAGCATGAAATAGCTTTTTCGAAAAAAACATACACAAAAAAAAAAAAAATAAATAAATAAATAAATAAATAAAAACATAACATGAAATAAAAGTGTTGATATAAATTAAATAACCAAAAAGCAATATTTTATATTTAACTGATAATGTTTGAATAATTAAATATGAATAGACTGAAACTCAAATGAACTAGTTTTTAATAAATGGAAAGTTAACTTTAGTTAAGCAAATTAAACATATTGACTTTAAGGAGATTAAACAATAAAGATAAAATATGTTTTACATTGAAATCAATTAACTTTATTTAGATTAACTTGATATGAACTTTAATATATATATACTTTAAAATGTAAAACTTCATGAATATTGAAAAACAGCTTACTTTTAATATATGTCAGAAAAGAAAAAACAGTTCAAACTTTAAATATTGATATCAGCACGTCAGAGAGCCACAAGAAACAATTCAAGAAAACTACTTTACACAAGAAACTAATTTAAATGATTTAGCAAAGATTCAATTCCTATTATATGCATATGTAGGCTTTCCATATTGACTCACTTTGACCTCAAACATACATCACTAAAAATTTCCAAAAATGACTTTCCTTCTCAGACGTTGAATGAATATAATCGGGTGTCACTTTAACCTGACCACCTCCGTACTTACAAGTATCCCACGGTAATTTTACTGACAAGAAGGATAAGTATTTAAACAGGGAAAGGTATGATGTGTGTGGTTAAAAAGTGTTTTAAGAAGTTAAAAACCAGATATTAAAAAGGTTGGAAAGAACATGCAAAGGATGAAACAAGTAAAATGATGAATTGAATTCCCCGATAGAACCATTAATATAAAACTAGCTGGCTTCGCCCGCCAGTGGGCCCCTAATTTACATCGGTAACTAAAATCGATAAAATCCCTAATTTACATCGGTGCCTCGAATCTTTTGTATTCTCCGGCTCGAACCGAACGAACTTCCGACACGGGTCCCCGCTGCCTTCGGCACCGGATAATCCCTTAATTTGTACATTGAGTAGTATAAACCTCTAACCGAACGAACCTCCGACCCTGGTCCCAAAGCTTACCAAAGGAAGTAATTTATACGATTATAAATGGTAATGCAAACTTTGAGGCTAATTTTCTGAAGATCTCCTGGCTATTGCACTTTATGGCTTTCATATATATATATCTACTAACTATACTCTATCGATTCGATACACAAACATTCACCGAATTCTGTACTTTAGATCACAGAACCCTTGTTAGTTTGTCTGTAATGAAGAAATAGTATTTAACTTCTATACTGCTGTGGTACAGCAGAAAGAAAAATCATTTAATCAAGGTCGCCAGACCGCAGGTTGAGTATGGCTGCTCTAGGCAAACAGTTCTTTTGCAGGAAACTCAATCCAATCAAAGGATCGACTGATCAGCATGCGCGTTTTCACGTTTTGAATCGTAACCATTGACATCTAATACAAATCATACAAAATTTGTATCAGGTGTCAATGATTGTAACAAGCACTTTAAAGAGGGGATTTCGTACCGGGAAGTATTGAATTGGTGCAGTTGGGCACAATTTTGTTGAAAACTGATCATTTTGGCACCGCATTATCGTTTTGGCGCAGCTGTTCCATCACTGTATAATTATATTTTAATTAATATTAATCTATTAATTGATAATGTCTGAAAATTTTAAAATAGTGTAATGTCACACAGAACACACAACTGTAATCAATTTATAGAATTCTAGCACATCAGGAAGTGGGTGAAAAATGAATCAAAGTTCCCTCTTTACATTTATATACATGAACCAAATTAAATAAAAGCATGTAAAAATAAATAACAAACATTATATAAAAATACTAGAATAGTTCTATAAACAGCAGAAATTATTTTATTATCCAATCAGATATTTTTCAATCTTATTTACCATTTTCCAAAACAATTATAGAAATTTTTAAACATGTTTCCGCTTACACAATTAAATATGAGTAAAAATTATTCTGATATGAAAACTGACAAATGACACACTTAAGCTATTTAAAAAATATTCAAAATATTTTCAACAGGAGGTTCTGGTTCTGAGTTCGGAAATACAGAGCAGGGTTGCCGGCTTTTAGCCAGGCCAAAAAAAGCCGGCCGGCTTTTTTTGGTTTTAACCACTTAATAAAAGCCGGCTTTAATTGAAAAAGGCCGGCTTTTATTAAAAAAGGTAGTTTACAGCTAATTCACATTAAATTTACATTCATTTATTTTTAATGCACTAATAAATATTTCCTACTTAAAAATTTATAAACTTCTATTAAACTTTATCAAATAAGCAATTCTTTATATCTGCTAGAAGACAACTATAAAGGCTATATGTCTAAAAGAAAACTGAAATACTTTGAAAAGAATATATTAAATTAGACCGCAAGCTGCTATTTTGAAATTGTATTTTACATAGCTCGACATATACTATACATTTTAAAGATTATATTTAATTAAACAATAACAAATCACCACCATCAAAACTGAAAAATTCATACATACTGCTATTTACTTTTAAAATAGAAGATTATAACTTACTAATTTATATATTTAATAAATGAAATTATCATATATAATACGTGAGAGCATTCATATATAGTTAGCAATCAGTATTCTAATGTCTTATAAAAATATATTTTAAAGAGTTTTTTATCTACTAAGCAATTACATAACTCATTCAAGTTAAGTTCATATGATCAGATTAAATCATAGAATGCAGGGATCATTCTAGAACATAAAAAAGGGCAGGGCGCACATTACATAATAAGGGCAATTTTGTTGAAAAGGGCACATCATTTCATAAAAAGGGCATTTTTGTAATAAGTGCATATGCCAATATACTGGTGGGGAGAGAAATCTGGCAACAGCTTAAACTACTGCTTAATTTAAAAAATCCAATAACATTTTTAATTTCCATAAATTTTCCTACGATATTCAAAAACCTCTCTATCTAAAACTTTTATTTAAAAGATAACTTTTTCCCGGTTTTAGCAAAACTGATTTTGAAAAAGCTACAAAGAAAAGTTCTAAAGCTATTTCTCAAATTTCTTATAGAACTTATGTTAGTTATCATGTGGTCAAAGGCCAGAATGCCTGATCTAATACTATATTTTACTAGAGAAGGTGAAATTAATCAATGACCCTTAGATACCCTTTATGTCTTGTTCAATGGAAAAAAAATGATAAAGATGAATCATTCAAAGTCAAAGATTAGACATACCAGGGCATTTCACAAAGAAATAAAGAGGGCAAAGAAAAAAAGAAGGAAAGAAGAGTACTCTCCCTGACGTACTGTACTAGCATTCAAAAATAAAAGATAGGTAAAACATTTTTGAAAGTACAATGCAAACAAGGCAGGATTCTACCCAGGAATAAAAGGAGGGTAGAAATCTACCTAGAAAAAGGGCAAGGAGGGTGGAATTTTATCTAAAAAGGGCATGAGGGTAGGCCGCCCCTCTGAAACTCTCTAGAATGATCAACATTGAAAGAGGAATTAAGAAGAATGCATAATATTTGAGAAGATTTTAGCTCATGTAAGTGTATAAAATAGAGAGAACAATTTAAAAAAAAAAAAAAATCAAAATAAAACTTGTTGAAATAAAAGTTTGAAAAGCTTGTTATTTTCTTTTTGCATATGTTATTCATTTTACTAATTTTAACAGAAATAGTGTTTTATTAAATGGCTTTATGTATAATTTGAAATATTTATGAGAAAAAAATAAAATTTTCATATCAATAGCCCTAGTAACAGATTTTTATGTATCTGTGTCAATCTGCAGCAAAACAAAATTTATCTATGACGTAACAATGTCTACTACCATAAGAAATAATAGTAACCCATAAAATAAACAAAATTTGCATTTACAAAGAAAATACAATAAGAAGATTACAGTAATCTAGAGACAAAAAAAAAAAAAAATATATATATATTATTATTATTTTTAAGCTATTAGATTAATCTTTAAGTCTAAAATTTGCAGTGCCCACTGTCGTGTTGCATAATTTCTACTAGTGGGTCAATAGCACTTAAAATTAGTTTATTAATAAAATATGTAATTAAACAACTACTGTCCTATTTATTTAAAGCAGTAAAACTGAAAAAAAAGCATAAATTATTTTTTAAAGCTTGTATTTAAAAAATACAGCAATAGTTAAGCAGTGAGTATGACTTTTTAAAATTTAGCTAACATATTTACAATTCTGAATTGTAAGCTGAATTCTTTGTTCTGAATTGAAAATATTAACATATTTTCAAATCACCAGTTAGCTATCTGTTATTCCAACATTAATGTCTTCATTATTGAGAAATTAGGTTATTTATTAAATTCTAACTTAGTAAAATGTCTTTTAAATTAGTTTAAAAACACTTAAAAATATACAGTTTATAAATAAAATGCTTCACTGTATAAAAGCCAATTTTGGCCAAAAAAGGCCAATAAAAGCCGGTTAAAACCAATAAAAGCCGCTGGCGTGGCTTTTATTAATTTTAGCCGGCTTTTTTGCAACCCTGATACAGAGTGCAGTGAACGTTTGTGTATCGACAGAGTATAGTTAGTAGATAAATATATGAAACCCATAAATTGCGATAAGCAAGAGGTCTTGAGAAAATAAGCCTCAAAGTTTACATTACAGTTTATAGTTGGATAAATTACTTCCTTTGGCAAGCAGCTCAGTAGTATGGTCAACAGCGCAATGGATTTAGGAATTTTTTTTTGTTTGAGTTTGAATCACAGTCAAACTAATGTTTCACGTTGCAAAAATATTCATCAATTATTTTTCGAACCACAATTAAAAAACATGTAAAATCATTGGAAATTACAAAAAATACAAATAAAATATGTTTTTCTGCAAATAAGTACAGTTTTAAATATGGAATTTTGCATGTTTAAATATTTAATGAAAAGTAAAAAGATGATAAAATTTATATTTCTATACACCAGAAATTTCTGTCGTTAATTAAAATTTATATGAATAAATTCATATTTTTCACAGAGAAGTAAATTAATATAGGTGATGCAAATCAACTTCACAGTGCAAGATGGAAAGCCAAACATGAACACACAACTTTCTATCTTGTGCTTCAAAGTTGCAGCCTTGCCAAGGTATAAGAGTGAAAATGCCAGACTGGATGTCGTCCTGGTGGCTTAAATGGTACAGCACTTGGTGCGCTATATCAAGGTACTGTTTAGCTCTGGCTAGAAAAACTCTGAAACCGGTCTCCGCTCGGTCAAGTTGCCAAGGTAACTGGTCAGTCGACTTTATTTGAGGGAAGTTCCGTATTTTCTTTTCGTGCCAATTTCCCCCCGTTCAGCTGGTCAGCCTGAGAATTATCGCAGTCCGCTCCTACTGACGAAGTTCTCTCCCTACAAGTTTTGGAACCTTCGAAAGCAGCAACCCCACCCAGGGTTTTTCTTGTCTCTGTAATACAGTATCTGGGTTCGATCCCCGGCCTGGACATTTTTCGCTCTGTTGGTGGTATGCTGTGTAGCAAAGTGAAAATTCACATCCTTTATTAGTGTACCTATACTTTATTTCGATTCCGTTTTACTTTACTTACCTCGGCCATGTTTTAATACACCTGTACATGAAATTTCACAACTCTTGCTTCTAAACTGTGGATTTGTGTAGAATTAGACAGACAAATTTTCAGCTTTATATATTATATATAAAAATACAAAATTTCACAGTTAAAACTGTATTTATAAGCTGAAAAGCATATTAAACATAAGATTTTAAATTGCTAAAAATAGTTATTACGTAAACAGTTGTTCTAATTACAAAAAGAGATTTTTCAAAAATCATATTGAAAATTTAAAAACATAATTTTAAAAAAGGAAATTTTTGGAAAATGAAATAAAATTAAAATATATATACTATAAATTTATACCACATATTTTAATTTATTCTTCTGTGAAAAACAGAACTTTATTCATGTAAGTAACTGTAAATTATTTTAAATAGCAGCAAAAACTTCCGGTTAATTTATATTTTTTATAAATTTTAATGATTATATATATATATTTCAATTGTGGCTCGAAAATAATTGATGAATACTTTTGCTGCTTAAAATGTTAACTTGACTGGGATTTGAACTCAAACAAAAAGTTCAGAAAGCAGACCATAAGGTTGCTTACCAAAGGAAGTAATTTATACGATTATAAATGGTAATGCAAACTTTGAGGCTAATTTTCTGAAGATCTCCTGGCTATTGCACTTTATGGCTTTCATATATATATCTACTAACTATACTCTATCGATTTGATACACAAACATTCACCGAATTCTGTACTTCAGATCACAGAACCCTTGTTAGTTTGTCTGTAATGAAGAAATAGTATTTAACTTCTATACTGCTGTGGTACAGCAGAAAGAAAAATCATTTTCAAAATGGTTGGGAACTAAATCAGAAATAAAAACTTATTTTGATAATATTGCATTACATTCCAAATTTAGCATTTATAACTGCCTCATTGTTAAAAATATTGTTTGTGACTGCAGCATTGGTTTTAAAAGATACTAAAATACTAATACTCGTACCTCCCAACATCACACTAAACTTCTGTACAATGTAGGTTACTTTAACTGAAGTTAAACATGTTTCAAACCAGATTTTTTTTTAAGAAATGCAATCAAATAGGTTCCACATTAGAACAGGAAACTAAATATATATTTTTTGGTTAGAAATGTCTAACCTGGATCAAATTAACTCACGTTGTATGGAAGTTTAGTTGAAAGTTGGCAGATATGAATAACTGTATTAAAAGCCAACAGTTTCCTCCAGAGATTTTATTATTAACATGATTTCAAAAATCTTTACTAATAGGTTAAAAATAACTATCAACTTAATGACTATATGACTGAAAACTTGAATAGTAACTGAGACACTTCACATTTATCCCGTCGACCACTTTTCTTAACAAAAAACTATCGCTGTGTGTTCGGAATGCAAAAAGAAAGGGGAGGGGGTTTGCTTAACATTAAAAAACTCAAATTTCCATAATTTCTTAAGCCTAATTTAATGTTTTTTACAACCACAATACAGTTTTAACAGTAGAAAAATATCATGAGTCAAGCATAGATTATGAAACACTTTTCACCACATTCAGAATACAAACTTTGGCACAGGTGTCTTATACGCACCACATTGGCTCGATTTTTTTCCCCGTGCCAATTTGGTGAAAACTTTGTTTTTGAATATTAGTTAGTACAAATAGCATGCAATAATAGCACATGATTTTTTATTTCAATATAAAAATAACGTAATAAATGAAATAGCTTCTATTATTTTAAAAAAGGAAATAAAAATAAATAAATGATAGTTTGATATAAATAAATATTGATATACATAATAAAAATAATTTATAGAATTAAAATAAAAAATAAAAGTAAATAAACAACAATATAAACAAAATAACTGGGTTACCATGTGAGGCATAAAATTGCCATTTTGTTGCAATCGCGCCAATGTGGTGCGCCAATGACATCTGTGCCCAAACTTTGACCTTTTAATAAAGTGAAAGATGTTTTAGTAAAAAATTTGGAAAACACATGACACATTGGGAAATCCAATTTAAGCAATTACCCTCTATAGTCAGAAAAATATCCAAATTCTTCTATGCAGCCCTTTATAGGATCGATAGATTAGTATATATACTACATAGTATGCAAAAATTCAGACTGAATTTTCACTGCAAAGTAGTTCAAGCATGTTCTTCACATAGACAAAATTGAAGAACAATTCATCGAGTACTTATACAAAAAAAAAAGTCTATAGACTTTTTGGCTATACAGTCTGACACTGTTAATACGTGGATTTTTCCGATCTTTTGAATATTGCCTATAAGACTACTGCAAAAATATTGTTGTGTGGCAAACAACACAAATTTATTTTATGAATTTCTTTTAATTCTAGTTTAAAATCATACTTTTGCTAAATCTTAATTTGGGGTTTGTTTTTATTCAAGATCGCATTTTCGATCTCGTTTGTTTACAAATCGCGTCGTCGGTTTGTTATTTCTTATTTGGGCTTTGAAGTAGGTGTTACCAAAGACCTTTTAATAGAGTTCTTTGTTACAGCTACCCGCCGGCACGAATTCGTTCCGGTTTGTTTACATTTTAGCACCGTTGATTTTTTAGGGTTAGCGGTCACAGTACATTTTGCAGTTAAACTTAAATTAATTATTAGATTTTTAAATTGTTTCGTTTAACCTTTGGCACAAATTTTTAATTGTTTTTCACACCATCCATCGGGTTAAAATCAAAATAAAAAAGCTATTTGTACGGTGTTTCAATCGGTTGGTTGGTTAGATGTTATGTATTTAGTGCTGCGCAGATTAAAATTGAGCAGCAATTATAAATTTACATTTAAAAATTTAAGATATAGTCTTAAATGTATATAATAATACATGTTAATAATACAATCTTAAATGTCTTTGGTGCGAACTCCTAGTAACTATAACATAAAATAAAATAAATGTATTTCCCAGAATGGCAACAGTAATTTCCAGTTTTTGTTTACAATTTTTGTTGTCGTTCAGCATTCACATTCACGTGCAAGTGAAGTCTTTTGAGTTTATTCTTGAAAAGTGACAATTGTAGACATGGACTCACCAAGTGTTTGTATTTATACAAGTGCTGGTTGTAACCGGAGTCCTAACACATTGGATTGGTGTGAAAGTGGATTTATTTGCTATGCTGCTTGTAATACTATTCATCTCTGGAGGTGCAAGGTGCTTGAAATAAAGTCCTAAATATAGTTTAGTGTAGCATGTAAAATATAAAAAACATATTAGAATAATATTCTAAAATAAATAATTACCACTCTTTTATGAAACAAGTGCTATAAAAAGAGTATGGAATGTGTGTTCAGATTTCATAATTTGAATTCGCTTTATATTTACTTGAAAATTTTCCAGTTTTCTTAGTTTTAAATATATATAAATTTCATCGGTACTTTTCGGGGCTATTATGTCCTACACTCACGCACAAGTTTTTTTTTTTTTTAATCGGTTATAAAAAGGAAAAAAAGGCGCCAAATTTAGGGGATTTTTTCCTTTAATGGCAACCTAGCCATTGTATGAAGTTATTGGTTTGGCGCGGGCTTGAAAATAGCGCCAACCAAAAAGTCGCCAAACATCGCTGCGTGAGTGTAAAGCCTCTGTTCTCTTTTCGGTTAGCCGGGCGCCAGTGATATATATACACTCGCACATACTGGATGGTTATAATATAAGCAGGGGCGCCATTTCAGAACTTTCTTGGGGGGGGCAAAGTTTTTTTAAGGTATTGGCATAGCCAAGGGTGGAGTTAGGGGGGCTGTATCCCCCCCCCCCGCAAACCTCTCCGAATGAGAAACGTTTACTGAATTACTGAATCATATATACAGAGACAGCAATACTTCCAATACGGAATCTCAAGTGACCACTGAAAAATTCCGTTTTAGACAGGTTTTTGTCTTAGCAAGTAGAATTTTAAAATATTATGAAAGTTTTCAGTTATAGACAGGTACCGTTTTTTTTCAGGTATTCTTTAAGACTGTTAAAACCTCCTTTCTATAAAGCACTTCTGAAGAGCATAGGTGTATTACAGTGAAACGTGTCTGAGCGAAACCTGTCTGTAACATAATTCTAACCTGTCTAAAATGGAGCTTTTTTACAGTCCTTTTCAACTCCTTCTTTGCAGGTTTTACTGCAGGAACGCCAGTTCATGAGTTTCTTGGGGAGGTGGGGGAGGGGAAATAAAGAGACAGGGGTTGCAATATCGTCCAGGATTGCCCAAATCGTGCACAAAATAGAAATAGGCCCCCACAATAAAAAATGCAGTGTGAGATTTTGCCTTCTTATCGTAACATCTTTCACAAACATGTGATTCTTCAGCGAATATACTTTTAATTTTAGTGGTAGTCCGCGAATTTTTCTTCTTTTTTTACGCAAAAGCAATTTGTCAACAGATCGCGGTAAACATCGCGAATTTTACGAATTGGAATTAGAAAAATAGTTAATTTGTCAAAATTGGTCGCAATTTTTCCAAACGACCGTGGAAAAATATTGCAAATTTCGCCAAAGATCACTAAAACAAAGAGAGATTTTCGTCAATCGGTCGCGAAAAAAAAATCGTGAATTTGGTATAACTATTGCGGAAAAACATCGCGAAAGTCGTCAAAAGATGGAACAAAAAAAAATCACGAAATTAGTCAAATAACAATCGCACAAAAAAGGGGAATTTTGCCAAAGATAAAAAAAAATATCTACTTTTGTCAGTCGGTTGCAGAAAATGACTTCCGAATTTCAACAAACGATCGTAGAAAAGAGTCGCGAATTGCGTCAAAATATTGCGAAAACAAATAGCGAATTTCGTCGATCAGTTGCCAAAAAAAATGTCGTGAATTTCGACAAATGGTGGAAAAAAATTCGTCAACGATCGGAATTTCGTCAAAGAAATAGCAATTTTTGTCAGTCGGTTGCGGAAAAAGACTCACGAATTTCAGCAAACGAGCGTAGAAAAGAGTCGCAGATTTCGTCAAAAGATGGCGAAAACAAATAGCGAATTTCGTCGATCGGTTGAAAAAAAATATCGCAAATTTAGACAAATGGTCGAAAAAATCAATTCCGTCAATGATTCACAGAAAATAGCGAATTTTGGAAAATTATCACAAAAAAAATGAAACAAGCACGTAAAAAAGTCGTGAAATTCATCGGTCACGAGATAATCAGCACACGAACATCATCAAGAAGTTACGAAATTTGCAAATGTTGTAATCCATAGGCATAAGAAAATTTGGCAAAATCCTCAAACAAGGGCGACCCCCGATTTGGCGATTTTTTTGACGTGCGCCAAGCACGGACGCGCGCCAACCTAAAAAACGGCAACCTCCAAATTCCACCCAATCAGAACACGTACTTTTCAGCAGACAAGTCACTACTTACACAGTTCCTAGGCCAATTTCTTTCACAAAGTAAACACTGATTTTATTTCGTTTTACTGCTATTTACAAAGTTTTTAAAAGTTTTTTTACGAGATTTCTCCATTTTTACATACTTTTAGCAATATTTTCATTCAGATTTTTTAATTTTTACAACTTTTAGCTACTTTTTCTTCCGGATTTTCTCATTTTTTACAAATTTTTAGCTATTTTTCCTCCGGATTTTTCTATTTTTACAAATTTTTAGCTATTTTTCCTCCGGATTTTTCCATTTTTACAAATTTTTAGCTATTTTATCCTCCGGATTTTTCCATTTTTACAAATTTTTAGCTATTTTTTCCTCCAGATTTTTCTATTTTTACAAATTTTTAGCTATTTTTTCCTCCACATTTTTCCATTTTTACCAATTTTTAGCTATTTTTTCCTCCAGATTTTTCCATTTTTACAAATTTTTAGCTATTTTTTCCTCCAGATTTTTCCATTTTTACAAATTTTTGGCTATTTTTTCCTCCACATTTTTCCATTTTTACAAATTTTTAGCTATTTTTTCCTCCACATTTTTCCATTTTTACAAATTTTTAGCTATTTTTTCCTCCAGATTTTTCCATTTTTACAAATTTTTAGCTATTTTTTCCTCCAGATTTTTCCATTTTTACAAATTTTTAGCTATTTTTTCCCCCAGATTTTTCCATTTTTACAAATTTTTAGCTATTTTTTCCCCCAGATTTTTCCATTTTTACAAATTTTTAGCTATTTTTTCCCCCAGATTTTTCCATTTTTACAAATTTTTAGCTATTTTTTCCTCCAGATTTTTCCATTTTTACAAATTTTTAGCTATTTTTTCCTCCAGATTTTTCCATTTTTACAAATTTTTAGCTATTTTTTCCTCCAGATTTTTCCATTTTTACAAATTTTTAGCTATTTTTTCCTCCAAATTTTTCCATTTTTACAAATTTTTAGCTATTTTTTCCCCCAGATTTTTCCATTTTTACAAATTTTTAACTATTCTTTCCTCCCGATTTTTACAAAGAATTCGCAAATTTAACAATCAATTTTTTCCTAACAAATAAAAAATCTCTAAGAAAATACCCCTTAAACTTTGTAAATTGCAACAAAACGAAATAAAAGCAACGTTTACGTCGTGAAAGAAACTCTCATAGAAATTGTGTAAATAATCACTTCTTTGCCACAAAGTACAGATATTATAATTGGAGAAAATCTCTAAATTCCTAATTTTTTAAATACATAAAATTCATTCAGCAACTTATGTATGTACGCTTCGCGTACATTAACCGAAAAAAAACATCACTGGATGCATGAAACTCGCTGTACAGCAATCTCTAGAATGCATGAAACTCATTCACGCAGCAATCAATAACTTATGTATGTACGCTTCGCGTACATTAACCGAAAAAAAACATCACTGGATGCATGAAACTCGCTGTACAGCAATCTCTAGAATGCATGAAACTCATTCACGTAGCGATCAATAACTTATGTATGTACGCTTCGCGTACATTAACCGAAAAAAAACATCACTGGATGCATGAAACTCGCTGTACAGCAATCTCTAGAATGCATGAAACTCATTCACGCAGCGATCAATAACTTATGTATGTACGCTTCGCGTACATTAACCGAAAAAAAACATCACTGGATGCATGAAACTCGCTGTACAGCAATCTCTAGAATGCATGAAACTCATTCACGCAGCGATCAATAACTTATGTATGTACGCTTCGCGTACATTAACCGAAAAAAAACATCACTGGATGCATGAAACTCGCTGTACAGCAATCTCTAGAATGTACGAAATTCGTTCACACAGCAATCAATAACTTATGTATGTATCCTGTACACATTAACAAAAACAAAAAAACAACACTCGATGCACGAAACTACCTCTACAGTAATATCTAAAATGCAAGACACACACTTATCAAATAAAATCAATAAAAATTCACTTACTTTTATTTTTCAAATTTACCCTTTTTTTTAAGGCTTCGGTTTGTCATAATCGCTATCGCCGATCACTTCTGATGAGGCAGCAGTATTTATACAAAAATAACCCTTAAACTGATGTATATTGACGATATAAGCAGGCACTTGATGTCAAGCACACAAGTCAAATGTATCTTCTCAAGAAACAAACAAACAAACAAACAAACCCTTAAACTGCTCACTCAAGAGGACAAAATTCAAATTTACCTCTAAATAATCTATCAAAAACACCTAAAATATCCTAAATTTTCATTAACAACACACTACACACACTATTTCAAATTCACACTTGCCGCTTCGCCGAATTCTTCATAAAAAAACAACACGTCAAAAGATTAAATTCACTTCACTTCGCAAATCCCAGAGTTCAAACAAAAATAAACATGCGATGTGCCGTGATGCAACACTAAAGTCGGCCCAAACAACTTGGGACTTGATTTGAAAACCTCTCACTGTCCAATAAATTCAGCCCTTCTTCCATACACTGTTAAAAATATCCTGAAAAATTACCTCTGTTTATAAAGGCTCTCTATTTTCTGACCAATGACAATGCTACATGAACACCCTTGGCGTTCTCATTAAATTCCGAAATGATCGGTTTCATTCTCAAAGACATTTTTACGGTATAGTGCACCTCTATCTAACTCATCACTCTCTGAATCCAACAATACGGCACACAATAAACCAACCAACCCAACCAAACGAACGTAATTCACTCCATAAACCAATCAAATTTCTAGATCAAACCGTAGTAGGCGGGGAAGAAATGCAAGGAACAAACCGGTAGCAAGAAAAACTCATTTATCGCTTTGCCAAATTCGACGCAGCCAAGCATCGCCCTTGTTTGAGGATTCAACCGAAAATTTTCATTAATGATTTTCTGTCAGTAAAAATTTTCCGCAATCATTTTCTGCCTTCCTCTGTAGACTATGATCTAAATTTCATACAATTCAGAAATCTGCAAAACCCTTGGTCTCAGGTCCTTTGCTCCTGTATTGGGTGGGGCAACACGACCCAATCTGCAGTACGGATCGAGCCGATTTAAGGCGGCTCATTTTCGTTGCGGATCAGGTTGACTTGGAACATTTGACTACGGTTGGGGACATATATGTCCCAGTAGACTATTTTTTATTCTATTAGTTCGACTTTTCTAAATCTGTTATACACTTACATTAGGATATTTTCAAGAGAAATCTGTCACAAGCAATTTTTTTTTTGGAAATTGTAGAACGATTGAATGCAAAATTAGTAGTCAATCCTGGCCCGTTATCAAAGGGTTAACTGTTTCGGTTCAAGTTGGGTTTTCACTATATTGAGTCCAGTTCGTGTTGCGACGAGTTTTCAAAAAAATCTTAATATTTTCAGATGAATTTTTTTTTTTTACATAAAAGATAAAATTGTTATTAGAGATATAATTGTAGTCTACTTTTCCAAATCATACTGAAATATGGGTTAATTTTCTTTCAATTCGGGTGGGATTGCGGTCAATGAAAATTTTTTGGACGTTTCCGGGTTTACTGAAAATTACAGTCCTGCATCGGCTACCCGAAATGCATTTCCTTTTTTGTTTGGTTGATTCAATTTTTTTAATTTTTGTTGTTGCGGGTCGAGTATACTTTATACGCTTCGGGTTATGCTTTGACTCTTTCGAATCGGCTTCGAGATGAACCGATTATACAAAAGGAGGTTCTGAATAATTTTCAAATGAAAAACTATAGTATATTTGAATATTAATGGGTGAATATATGTGTTATTTTTTGTACATAAGCGGTAAACTTGTAGATTACTTTTCCATAAATGTATTAAAATATACATTCATTTTCTTTCACTTCGGGTATGAATATTTCGGATTCAGCTTGAAGTCTATCGGGTTAAAGTCAGTATTCGGGTCGATTACAACTCAATCTGTACAGGACTCTAGTGTCAGGCTGTGGAGATTTTTAAGAGCATACTGTATATATAATATCATTTAATAAAGCAAATGATTTAATAGCATTATAACGATTGGAGTAAATATAATGTGACACTAATAAAACAAAATTAACAAATCATATAATTAGGAAATTGAATACACCTCCCCCATCCCCCCACCCCTGAAAAAAAAATTCCCCTTGAATGGCTAAAGAGAGAATTTATCACTAAAATTCTAGCCTTGGGGGTGACGAGTTTTCTTTTGATCATGCTGTACACACAGCTCAGAAGCAATTAAAAGTGTTTTTCCTCACATATATTTCTAAAACTATCCAAAATACTCATTAATGATAAATGTCTCACTTATAAAATGTGATAATGGCAAGGGTTTAGAAAACATTTCAATGTTTAAAGTGTTTATTAAATGTTTATTACTTTCTTCTATCTTTACAAGAAAAAGGTATTGGATTTATGAAAATTTATCACTTCCGGTTTTCGACGGATTTATACGTTTTAGAAGGTCCTGGACACAATTGTACAATTTTTAGAAAATGTCTGTCTGCGAGTCTGTCTGTGTGTCTCAGTGTGTGTATGTGACAAAAATTTTGTGGGCGCTGTATCTCAAGAACTAATGCACGGAATTTGATAAAACTTTATATTCAGTTAGAAATTGATATAAATGGGTAGTGATTAGTTTTTGGTGTAAATCGCCCAACAGATGGCCCTTCTATGCTACATTTTTCATGATTTTTACGATAGCTACATCTCAAGAACTAATGCACAGAATTTCACCAAACATCAGATTCGTGTAGACATTGACAGAAATAGACGTTGATTACGATTTGGTATAAATAGCACAACAGGTGGCGCTGCTACGCTACATTTTTTACGATTTTCGCGATAGCTATATCTTCAGAACTAACGCACATAATTTAATAAAACTTTAGATTCAGTTAGACCTTAATATAAATTAGTGCTGATTTGTTTTTGGTGTATGTGAAACCTGTATGAGATAGAAGAAAGTTTTGAGATTGGCACATCAGACTAGTTTTTTTTATTGTAATCAAATCTGTGATATCTGACGTTATTTTAGCTTTTGGTCATATTTTGATTTTTTTTTTTTTTTTTTTTTTTGTGTAACTTGTGATAATTGATAATTTTTCTGAAATTTCAAATTCCTTGGGGGGGGCGGTTGCCCCCCCCAGCCCCCCCGAAATGGCGCCCCTGAATATAAGTATCTCTATTTGGTGCTGTCTGTAGCTTGAAGGAATAACCCAAATGAAACCAAAATTGGTACACTTACTATTCGAGAAGGGGTGAAAAGAATGGAATAATGAAAAAAATAATTGCAATAATCACCGACAGATGGCACTATTGAGTGTGAAATGTAATGCGTAGTTCAAGAACAAAGAATTGAGGTGCAAAACTGGATGGCATACCTAATTTATTGGAAAATGTCACAGTGAATATATGATTACGCATTTGCAGGGCGGTGCGTATCATGGCCATTGTGCAGGAGGACACAATCCAGAAGGTGCACCACGTGCTCAACTGCGGTTTATAATGCATCAGGAGTGATGTTTCACACATGTTGTGATAGACGGTAAGGTCATTGAGGTTTGCGACACCTCCACGGTACACAATATTACAAATTAAATTTCACACTGAAAAGCGCCATCTGTCGACGATTATTGCAATGAATTATTTTTATTGTCCCATTCTTCTTCCCCCTTCTTGACTAGTAAGTGTACCGATTTTGGTTTCATTCCGGTTATTCCTTCAAGCTACAGATATCTCTTGGAGATACTTAAAGTAAGTTTGTAAACATGTTGGAAAATTTCGCAAGGAAAAATATTTTTTGAGAACAGACTCTTTCTAAATTGAGGGCTGGATCTGCCGTTGCCTCTTTCAAACTCTAATAAATTTTTGGTCTGATTAATTTAATATTTAATTTGAAATCAAAAACAATGGCACAGCCACATATATAGTCTACAAATCTGATCAGATGGATGTTGTTTTGATGTCTAACCAGTTATCCAGAAAAACTGACTCACTCATCTATTATCCAGAATACATCTGATTCCCAACCATTCTGGATAAAAGGTTCTTTGTATCGGAATTTTAAAAAAGTAAATCCTTTTCCATCTAAACATAGCTTTCTTCACACTTGTTTGTTGCACAGATGCAAATACTTGTTACAGATCATGCTCTGCCACTGATAAAAACTTTATTCTCTTTTTACTTACCCATCATACGTAGTATAGGGTAAATCTTATAATCGTTTTGAAAATCGAAAAACATTTTTTTGATGGATTCACACTTTTCAGACACTGGAGATTCCGAAAAACATATTTTTAGTAAAAAAATTTTGTTCTCCGTCTGTGTGTGTGTCTGTAAATGCTCTATCTCCTGAACAAATTGAGATGGAGACTTGAAATTTGGTTACTTAGTACTATGTAATAATGGGAAGAAGCTTCTGGAAATACTCGTTCTGATAAAAGGTATATTAAAGATTTTGAAATTGTTTATTTTAAGGAAGGAATATAAAAGACAATAAAAATACATAAATTTTTTATCAAGAATGAAGTCGATCGGATAATGAGTTGCCGAGATATTTGGAATCCTATTTTCCACACTCTTCAATTTTTCATGAGCCTGTATTTCATTCAAATTTCAATTCAAAGATATATTTTAATTGGAAATGGGACACTTCATCCGACGCAGTAAACCATTAGTTAATATGATTATCAATTTTTTGAGTTATAGAGTATTTAAAGTTTATGACGTCATCAAGCCACGATTTTATTCAAAATGCAATGCATTTTATAAATAGTTTACGCATGTTTTATTTCATATTTTATGCATATCCATGATGGGTAAGTAATACGGTGGCCCCCAACAATGTCACCCTGAATTCAGTTGCTAAAATTTCTAATCCCTTTTCAAAAGAACTACAAAATAAATGTAAAAAATTATCAAAGATATATCGATAATGCATTTAAAACGAGGTTATTGATTTACATAATTTGTATTTCAGGATATTAAAAATGGTGTTATTTGGGTATATTTATACTTATTTCTTTCATTATTTTTTAGCAAAATGGTGGTTTTGATCACTTTCAGACTTTGTATGGACATAAAAAGATTGTTACATCTGTACATTGGATTAAAGGAAATACTGCTGGTAAGAAAATTAAACAATACAGCTTTATGTCAACAACTTTGATTATTTAAGTATTCACTTTTAAATAATTAATTTTTACGTGTCACTTTGGTAAAAAAAAGGCCAATATTTGACATTTTGAGAAAACTTGATTTTATTTTTAAATTTCTTTGAATTTGATTGGCAGTTACAACTTTGACACTCAGTAAAAGTGAAAGAGAAATATGGTAAAACAAAGTTAGGTTGCTTGTGCTTGTAACAGCAATACATAAAGTTCTATTTATAATCAAAACGTTCTTTGTGGGCTTTTTTAAATCTATTTTTTTTTTCATACATAATGGAAAATTAAAAATTTACTTAAGAGCTACAAACAGCATTTGAAGTTATGAAAAAAAAACTGCCAAAATGTGCCTGAATATATTGAAAGATGGCAGTATATGATGATAGTAAGAGATTAGTAAATCTATCTAAATCAATCACTCAATGAATTTGTAGGTAGTATATGATGATAGTAAGAGATTAGTAAATCTATCTAAATCAATCACTCAATGAATTTGTAGGTAGTATATGATGATAGTAAGAGATTAGTAAATCTATCTAAATCAATCACTCAATGAATTTGTAGGTAAAAGTATATTCATAGGTAGGCAATAAAAGCATGTGGTTTATGACATGGTGATTCAATGAAAATTATTCAAAGCAACTTTTATCATAGAGTACAACCATCGCAATTATCAGCACATGCTTGATACAGCAAGGTATAGGAATCTGGAAATGTAAGTTGTTAATTGCATATAAAGTTTAATTCAAATGTTGTCTGCAGCTCTTGATTAATTTTTTAGTTTTCTTTTACGAATGAAGCTGTAAAAAATGTCATCAGTCATGTTATAACCCTGTGGCCTCTTCCGTGGTACAAGACATTGATTGTATTTTTCTTAAATCTAAGTTATTTTTCTTATGTCATTTTAGAACCTGAATTGATATCTACTTCAGCTGATTGCACAGCAGCCATCTGGTCACAGACGGATGATAAAGTATGAATAATATTTTTATTTGTGTAGCTACCTTCATAGGCGTAAAGTTTTGAAAATTATTGGTGGGGCTCAACTCAATATACGACTCTTTTCCATACAAATATATGTATGTGAGTCTAAAAGAGATCGATTACCAATTTAATGTTGCTTTTTCAATCCCCTTTTAAAGAAATTAAACATGATAGTATACTCTGATAAATAAATAATAGGTTAAATAAAGCATTAAAATAATGTTAAATTCGAATGTACAGGCATGTTTATAAAATGATAGTCGCTGTTATTTGCAGATCGTTTATAATAAAATCCCAACGAAAGTTAACTTTGAATAACGTCTTTTTTTTTCCGTAATATTTATTTATTTTTTCCTATTTTTGTTTTTTATATCAAAAGTTCAAACTTTTAACATTTTGTTTTAATTAAAAAATATAACATAAAGAGAAAAAGTTTTCCTATTGTCGTTTATACCAGTAACAAACAAAAAAGAAAGAAAAATAGCAAAATTCCAGAAAAAAAAAAAGATTATCTGCTGAAAAATTGCATATTCAAAATTCCATAACATATTAGAAAGTAAAAACACTATTTTTTTTTTAATTGAGGGAAAAAAATACAAAAAACAAAAAACAAAAGGCGAGTACATTTTAGAAATTATTGATGGGGCTCGAGCCCCACGAGCCCATACAACTCTACGCCTATGGCTACCTTATGGTCTTTTTAAAAAATAGTATATCATGTAATTTGATTAATGTCTATTCTGCTAACATAACATGCCACAATTTTGCTTAGTTAATTTTAATTTTTCTGGTCCTATTAAAGGGCGATTCCACCATTACATGTGTGACTTTTAGAGAGTGTTTTTTTGAAAATTGAGACAAATTTGGAAGTGAAATTATTTAGATAACGTTTTACTTTTTTTATTGCTATTACAGGACACATACAGAATCATTTTTGTAGTGACACCTTTAGTCTAAAGTAATAACAATTTTTTTTTTTAAATAGTAAAGTCGTCGTTACGTGTGTGACTCAGAAAAATCACATACATAACGATAACTTTACTATTTAAAAAAAAAAATTGTTATTACTTTAGACTAAAGATGTCACTACAAAAATGATTCTGTATGTGTCCTGTAATAGCAATAAAAAAAGTAAAAAGTTATCTAAATAATTTCACTTCCAAATTTTTCTCAATTTGCAAAAAAACACTCTCTAAAAGTCACTCACGTAACGGTGGAATTGCCCTAAAATAAAATATCCCTTTAAATGTTGGGATGTATTTTTTTATTATTGTCTTTGATTATTAACTGTGTCGATAGATGCAGCCCGCCACCAACTCAGTGACATGGGATTCATCTCTTATCTTGTAAAGCATTGTCAATCACTGTCTTGCATGAAATATATTCTTCTGTATTGTTACAATGTTTTTATAACCATAAAATTATTTATATTTGATGTAGTACATTTAAAAAATAATAATATTTTGAACTAATTGGGCTTATTGCTTGGCTTAGTTCATGTTCCCATTTTAAGTGTATTTTTCTACCTAGCATCTTTTACATGTTAAGAATGTTGAATTTTTGAGTAACAGTGCATACAAAAACAGAGGCATGAAACATAATGCAAAGTTCTTGCCAGATGTTTCTTATTATAATCAAACTTGATTAATATATGAAGCTTATGCGAGAAAAGTGTCCAACGAAAATTTTAATTTAATTTTTGGCCAGTTTCAGCCCTAAATCATAGTTTTAGAAAATATTTTGTTTCGCTGAATCATAAGGCTATGTCTATAGAAGAAACGGTACTTTTCGGTTAGCCGGGCACCAGTGAAATTTATATATCTATGTATACATATATATACATATATTTATACATACACACATTTATATATGCATGTATGTATATATACATATATATATACACATACATATATGTGTGTATGTATACATAGATATGTATATATAGATATATACATTTCACTGGCGCCCGGCTAACCGAAAAGTACCGAAGAAACCATAAACAAACCATTGTGCTATTGGTTATTTTTCCTTCATGATATCATTGTTTGATGGTTCAAACCATACTAATGACAATAAAACACTTACTAACAGGGTTGGCAAGTTTTTGACGCATGATGGTTTTTACCATCATGTCAAAAACCTCCTTGTCAAAAATGTCGAAAACTGTCAAAAACCCATTTCTTAGTAGTTTGTTTTTACATTTTTTTTTTCATTCTATCTTTAATATTAAGTTGTTTTACATGAAATATTCAGTATCAAAAAGACTCTAAAGTATATTTATCCATCCAAGAAAAACAAAAAAGAATTGCATTAGAATAATACGTGTACATCTCTGTTAGAAGATCTCTACAATAATCTTAAGCTATTTGGCATAGTCTAAAAAAATTAGATTTTTTGAAGAAATCCTGTAACCTATAAGTATTAGATTAAACAATGTGTATAATTTCAGTACAATTTATTACATTGTTGAAAACAAAACTTAAAGATTCTACTTATTGAAGTGCAAATGAAAATCACCATAATTGCATTTATGAAATACATAACATATGCATTTTAAAATATTATATCTAAGAATATTCAAATTTATTCACTGCCAGTCTATGCTTAACATCTATTGTAATACAATGTAACAGCATTTTTTTTTGCATCTCTAAAATGATTTTAATGTACTTTATTAGAAATCTGTATTGAATGTTATTTAATAATTATAATAACCTTTTATTATCATTTAATATTAATGTTAATTGCAGTTAGTAGAATCTATATTACTATATTTTCGGGAATATGCACCGCACCCATCGTAAGCACCGCATCATTGAAAAATCGGTAAAAAACAAACAAATATACACGTAAGCGCCGCACCCATTAGAAGCGACGCATCATTGAAAAATCGGTAAAAATGAAATAGTCACGATAAAAAATGATCGGCAAAATTCGATTAAAAGTAACAAGAATAGCGATAAAATCTTACAAGATATATGAATTAACAATAAAACACAGGTTCTCTTAAAAAATATTAGGAAAAAAATACGTACTACTTCAATATGCGTACTACGCCAATCGATTATTCGATTATCGTTTTAATCGAATATCGCCGTATGCGGTGTTCTTATGAAATAAATATAATTTATCAACTATTGTAAAGTATACAATAAATACTTTTAAAGAGAGAGCTATTAATATTGAAACACAGGTTATCTTAAAATACAATAGGAAAAAAAATACGTACTACGCCAATCGATTATTCGATTATCGTTTTAATCGAATATCTCCGTATGCGGTGTGCTTATGAAATAAATATAATTTATCAACTATTGTAAAGTATACAATAAATACTTTTAAAGAGTGAGCTATTAATAGTGAACAGAAAATAGAGAAAAATGGGTAAGTTAAATATATTTTGACTGTAGTAATTACGTTTTTATAATAAAGATATATTGTGATACTATGTACTGTTTATGAACTTTATACTGAGATTAAATGAATGTAAATAAAGGTGAAATATGAATGAATGTTAATGAATCCATGTGTTTAAAAGTGTATTTGAGGCAGTAAGACTAAAAAAAACCTGAAATGAAGGCTTGTTTTTCACATTATTCAGATTTTGCTATGTTGAGGGAAAAAAAAATCATCGTACCCGCCACCCTGGCGTATGCGCCACATCGCCGATATTTTGAACTTTCAAACACGTATGCGCCGCGGCGCTTACTCCCGAAAATACGGTAGTGAAGATTATGACAAATATTGTTCTTTTCTTTTACTCTTGTATTTTCAAATCTTTCCCATATTAGGAAGTGATCTTCTTTTAAATAAATTTAACAAATGTAATTGTAAATAATAATAACAAGATCAACAAGGTAAAATCAATCTAGAAATGTATTGTATGCTACACTTACACCATAAATTGGAGGACAATCGAAAATGACAGGTTTTTGACGGAATAAACCGGTAAAAACACAGTTTTTACCACTGTCATGTCAAAAACCAGTTTTTGACGTCAAAAACCCAACCCTGCTTACTAATAATAATGATAATAAAAATATGCATAACTAAAATATGTTGATGAAAGTTGATGTTGTACAGTAAAAATATGCATGACTAAAGTATGTTGATGAAAGTTGAAGTTGCACAGAATGTCAAACAATTTGTATCAGAATCGAATGCCAAACAATCTGTAAAACTTTATTTATTATTTTTAATGTATACTAATTACTAATCCTTTTGATACTTGCATTTGTTTTTGAAAGAAGAAAAAAATATTTTTTTCAAAGCATATAGAATATAATTTATCAACTATTGTAAAGTATACAATAAATACTTTTAAAGAGTGAGCTATTAATAGTGAACAGAAAATAGAGAAAAATGGGTAAGTTAAATATATTTTGACTGTAGTAATTACGTTTTTATAATAAAGATATATTGTGATACTATGTACTGTTTATGAACTTTATACTGAGATTAAATGAATGTAAATAAAGGTGAAATATGAATGAATGTTAATGAATCCATGTGTTTAAAAGTGTATTTGAGGCAGTAAGACTAAAAAAAACCTGAAATGAAGGCTTGTTTTTCACATTATTCAGATTTTGCTATGTTGAGGGAAAAAAAAATCATCGTACCCGCCACCCTGGCGTATGCGCCGCATCGCCGATATTTTGAACTTTCAAACACGTATGCGCCGCGGCGCTTACTCCCGAAAATACGGTAGTGAAGATTATGACAAATATTGTTCTTTTCTTTTACTCTTGTATTTTCAAATCTTTCCCATATTAGGAAGTGATCTTCTTTTAAATAAATTTAACAAATGTAATTGTAAATAATAATAACAAGATCAACAAGGTAAAATCAATCTAGAAATGTATTGATAGGTTTTTGACGGAATAAACCGGTAAAAACACAGTTTTTACCACTGTCATGTCAAAAACCAGTTTTTGACGTCAAAAACCCAACCCTGCTTACTAATAATAATGATAATAAAAATATGCATAACTAAAATATGTTGATGAAAGTTGATGTTGTACAGTAAAAATATGCATGACTAAAATATGTTGATGAAAGTTGATGTTGTACAGTAAAAATATGCATGACTAAAATATGTTGATGAAAGTTGAAGTTGCACAGAATGTCAAACAATTTGTATCAGAATGCCAAACAATCTGTAAAACTTTATTTATTATTTTTAATGTATACTAATTACTAATCCTTTTGATACTTGCATTTGTTTCTGAAAGAAGAAAAAAATATTTTTTTCAAAGCATGTTTACATAATTTTATAAAACTTTCTGTATTGTGATCAAGCTGTAGATGATATTAATAATGAAGTTTTCCTTTAAAAAAAAAGCTTTTATTCCCTATTTAGTAATTTACTTGATTACAGTTTATAATCAATCACTTATTACAATCAGTGTTTCTATTCTTTTATTTGTGTTCAAGAAAAAAAAAATCTTATTTTTATGGCTATGGCTGTTTATGTTTTCTTCTATAGACATGGCCTTATGAGTTTTGACTACAGTTTCGGTATGCACCAAAAGTTCAGCAGTTTTTTCAGCGAAACTAAATATTTGCCGTAACTCAGATATAGAGCTGAAAATGAAATTGAATTTAGTGATTGGACACTAGTTGTCAAAATTTTTTCTCCTGCACTTCATATATTAATCAAGTTAAGTTCATATTCTGTCAAGTTTTTGCTTTTCCTCGACTGATGATAAGAAGGAGCATCTGGTAGGAGCTTTACATTATATTTTTCTTAAGATGTGAAAGATGTTAGTTGGTAAAATACAATTTAAATGGGAACATGAATAAAGCCAACCAATAAACCCAATTAGTTTAAAAAAATTAAATGTTTTGTGATTTTAATTCTTTTGATTCATAAGCTAGGTAAGTTATATTTTTAATGTTTAATATTGATTTTTATCAAAGCAAAAATAATATTCTTTTTCAGAAGTATTCTGTGTTGTAAATTTTAATATCACAATGGCCTCTCACTGAGATATGTTTCTCAATTATATGCATCTCTCAGTCATACATGCCCTTTTCATTTTCCCAACATAAGGATTGGTAAAATAACACTTTATATTTCACACATAAGCTCCATTCTGAGACCTCTCTGTGTTATGCCGTACAAATTCGAACATTTTTCAAAATTTATAGAGGATTTTTTCTCATAGATATACAAAGGATGACAAACGAAGTTTGTTATAACTCTCCTATGTTCTCATGCAAATACTCATTAAAACTATCAAAATGCTGCTTTATTATCAAATGGAATCATGTATTTTAATGAATGAAGAAATGTAATTTTATAAATATGGCCCAAGATAGCAAATTTATTATAATGATGATTTCTAAAAGAAATTACTTGGTTTAATCTTATGTAAGTCTAACAAATAATGTTTCTTAAGGGTAAAGTACACAATAATAAATTAATATTTGACTTTTTAATATAATCAAATGAAATAAATTAATTAGCTAGATGTTAATTATTTTTTTAAAGATAATATACAGTTTTATCATTAATGTGATTTATTGTGCTTAATTTTATGTTCTAAAAATGTTCATTTCTTCCTCTACATAATTTGTAAAAAAAAAAAAGACAGCAGTTTCTCTTTTATGCATTGTTTTCAGTTATGGATCATTTAAAAATATGTTTTATAATCTCTTTCATTGTGCAAACGTGGAAGTTTGCTGTATTGAAATTAATACAAATATCAGTGACAACTTAATTATTTTCAGCATTCATAAGGTATTAACATACACATATATTTTTAAATTTCTTCTGAACGAATAATAGCCGTAAAGTGAAAACAACAAGTTTTTTCTTTTCTAAGAATGAATGTGCTATTATTCTCTTAAAAATTCAAATTTTAAATCTTCTTTTTCATCACGTTAAAAGCTAAATATTTAAAATACTTTTGTTGTAAGAATAATTATAAAGTTAATAATGTAAAAATGTCTGAGATTTTTGGTTGTAAAATGTTTTAAAAATATTGATTGAATAAGGTTTTTGCCTTTTAATTGAAAACAAGCACATACAAACAACCATGCATATATGCATTAATAAAAGTGTCTTTGTAGATAAGTATAAGTGCTTCTAAATAATTAATTAATAATATTTTTGAATGTATATATTCAAGGGTTGATCCAGACAACATTTGGGGCCTATTTTGGCCCCCTTCTCAAAATTCCACTGCATAAAATACCTTCACAAAATTCAATTCCATAAAAACATACTCTTCATTAAATTTTTTGTTGTTGTTAGGTTTTAAAATTTGTAATTTGCAAACAAAACAAGTTACCCAAAAAGGAATACTTTAGCAGTATTCCTTTTATTGGCTTTTATATCTGGATTTATGTGGCTTTTATATCCTTTCGTTGTATTTCTGCACTGGGCTGCAGAACTCCAAAGCACATAGAGGTTTATCACTGTTTTCCCCTTGTTTTTCATGTGTTGTCAAACAAATAGTGAAAAAAAAAAAAGTAACATTTAATTTTTAAAAAATGCTGAATTAACTATGTGAGTAACTGATTTTGTTAATTTTTTCTTTTATTAGTTTTTGAAGACATCCACTCTTGTTGGTCATGCCAATATAGTTCGTAATGCTACCGGAATATATTTTTTTGAAAATGGGCGCAAAGATTTATTAATTGCAACATTATCAACTGATTCTACTGTCAAAGTATGGCAACGCTCTGATCAGACTGGTAAACGTTAAAGTTTATATACCTTAGTTCTGATTTAAATATTTTTTATAACACTGATGTTATAACTTTAATGCTGTTTTTACTTTCAGACTAAACTCTTATATTTGCAAAAATAATAGTAACTTTGATATTGTGTAGATGTTCAATATTTTCTTTTTATTAATAAAAATGAAGAAATGACAGCAAAGTCATATTTTTACTGCATTTTTAATCATGAAAAACTAAAATAAAACATATTGTTAATGATTTTATATTTAAGTTTGCATTTTTTGTTATTTTAAATGTATATAGTTTTGATATTTTATTATTTCAAATTGCACCAGTCAATTAAAAAAAAAAATTATATGATGTCTTTTTATAAAAAGAACTATACAAAAAAAAAAAAAAAATGATATTTGACATTCAGTTCACAGATGGTTAGTCTGTCTCTCGTCTTACATGGCTTTCCATTTGAATCTTCCTGTTGACAACGTTGTTGAATTAAATTTTTTTTTTTTTCCAGTTGCAGGAGTAAGATTTATGAAATGCCTGGTTACTTTAAGGGATACTTCAATGATAAAGTTTTATCGAGTCTCAGATTTTTATAAAATTGTACTTCCTTTTTATGAAAAGGCCGTCAGATTTTATTTGTATTTCTTTATTTTTTTTTCCTTTTTCTTATATCTTTTCTTTTTTAAATTTCATTTTGAGATATTTTCACTTCATGAAAGGAATAATTTGTTTATTTTAACTACATGTTTTGAACTACAGGAAAAAGTGTTTTTTAAATATGTCTTTAAATGAACTTTATAAGTTATTTATTTTTAAAACAGACAGCACTCTAAAATTTGTTCTTATGGTTTTATTTATTTATTTGTTTTATTTTTAATAGAGTGTGTTCAGTCAATATCTTTTGGAAATGGATTTGGATTAGATGCAAAATTTGCTTTTTTAAATGATGGTAAGTAAATTTATTCCCCTGGAAAGTCAGTTGCTTATAAAGTATAAAAATTGATTATTATAGGTAAAGCTTATTTTCTAATCGAGTTTCATATTTAATTTAAAAATGCTTATTCTGCTCTTTCTTTTAATTTGGATTAAAAATTATTTTTGTTTATTGGTTATTTCCAGTCGCACTTTCTTTCTTTGTGTGTGTGTAACAAAAAAAGTATAAATTGTTGAAAAAAAGCATTTTAAAACTAGTTAATGTGTTGTTTGTATTAAAGTCCAATGACAAATTAAATTAAGTAATTAATTTGTATATATAAATCACACTTTATTTATAATAGTTATATTAGTCTTTTAATATATTTTTTTTCAATTAAGTAGAAATTATTTATATAAATATATGTTTATGTTTTCATTATTGTTCAAATTCTTTATTTAACGAATAAGATTTTATGTTCATAAAATTTTTTAATTTAATGTAATTTTCATTTTTTATATTATTATTAATATGTTTTAAAATCTCTTTTATAATTAAATATTTATGTTTTTATTGATTGTTAATAATGTTTAATCCCTGTTACCATCAGAAGGTTAAGATTCTTGTATCAGCTGATAGAATAAACTTCTTTTAATATTTTACAGATAACTTTTCTCGTTTTGATCAATCTGTGTTAAAATATCACTTTTAAGGCAAAAAAAAAAAAAAAAAAAAAGCTTCAGTCAATAATTCAAAACTTTCTGATACATTCACTGATTCATTTTCACATGATGTAAAAGCTAGCATGAAATTGGCAGGCTATTAAAGTGATCTTGAATTGAATAGCATCTTTCAAATTTTGATGAATGTATTACCTATTGGGTCATACGTGATTGCTGCCTCTCACCAACTGTTCCCGGATGTCATGTCCTGAAAATTGGCTCAAAATGCCAACTTTGATGTACTTTTCTGGAAATTTCTTTTCTTAATTTGAAAAGCGCTGTTAGTATGGTGAAAGGAAAATGAAAGTGAGTGTAGTAATGGACGTTGTGGAATCTTAAATATGTAAACAGTGACACTTAAAAGACCTTTTTTCAGTCAACTTGAGAGAAAATAAAATAATTAAAAAGTTATACTGTTTATTCTTGAAGGCAGTAAAGTAGAGACCTTCAATGAAGGGACATTTTGTAGCAGAATTTCATCTTTATTTTATCCAATTTAATAGTAGGAAATGTTGTTTACACTTTGGCCATGATCTTAAAAATCTTATTGAATAATTTAATAAAGTAAATAAATAATAATTAATAGTAAATAATAGTATAATAATATAATAAAGTAAATTTAATAAAGTAATAATTTAATAAAGTAAAAATGAATGGGCAACCCTTTTATACCCATAATACAGAGCTATCGAATTGAAATCAAAAGATTAAAAAATTAAATTGAGAAAAACAAACAGGCAAAAATTTAAAGCCACAATAAAAATATCCCATCAGGCGACTCCCAAACGGAATCAAAACGTAATGAAACCATGCCTCTGAGAACACACGTCATGTGTTGATGTACAAGCCATGCCCAAGGAGCAAAAAGAAGGGAAAATACTGAATGCCTGACGGGAAAGTAGATTGTCATTTGCATCTAACAACACATGCTATTTCAGATGGCATGAAAAAAAATGCTTTCACTGGGTGCCGGAAAATGATCTATACAAATGCTAACTCGTGATATAGAAGCAATGTGAAAATTCCTAGAAATTGCCAAATATACTTTCATAATTTCAAAATAAGAATACTTGCTAATTTTGTGTATTTGAAGAATAAAAATTAATTCATGAATGTGTCAGAAAGTAGCTATTTTGTAATTGAGGACAAACAGCTGTAATATCACTTTAGTTATTAGTTCATAAGTACACATATATATTTGTAAGATTAAATACAATTAATTATCTAAAATTATTGTGTAGATTTGTTGTTGTTAATATTAAATGTATGGATCTATCTAAGTATATGTGTTTTCATTATTCCAGAACTAATATTGTTGGTTGGTGCAGATGATTTTAGAATTCACATTTATACCCAAGATGAATTTAGCAAATTTAACCTTGCTCTTAGTTTAGAAGGTCATGAAAACTGGATACAGAGTTTAGATGTTATACACAAAGGTAAAGTATAAATTTTACTTGTTATTAAGCATTTAGACCTGTCATTTTATATGACTTAAAGTTTTTTATACTAAAACTTGTTACCATATACAGTCTGCCTCAAAATTCAGACACAACAAGAAAATGTTGTTTATTAAATAACAATATATAATTAAGAAAAACATATTATTTACTTATTAGATATTGTAAAATTATTCAAATAAATCATATCAAATTCAATAAATAGATACATTATCATAACTTTGATAAAAAATCATAAAAGTCAGTAACTGTACAGTGTCTCAAAAGTTTAAGCTCATTGAAAAAAAAAAAAAAAAAAAAAAAAAAACATATCCTTTAGCACTTTTACATGGTGATATTTATTAAGCTCGGTCAAAATTAAATTTGAGTTCAAATATCATGACCCATGACCAAAATGACCCACTAATTGAATTTTCTCGAACATGTGACTTAGCCCAACAGTCTTCTCGTGCCCGAAAACCATAGGATGCAAAATTTAGTGTAAATAGTCTGAGCTGTTTTTAAGATAAAATAGCTTGACCCATGACCAAAATGACCACTAATCGAAATTTCTCGAACATGTGACCCAGCCCAATAGTCTTCTCGTGCCCGAAAATAGTCGGATACAAAATTTCGTAAAAATCATTTGAACCGTTTTTTAGATACAATTAGCTTGACCATGACTGAAAATGACCCACTAATTGAATTTTCTCGAACATGTGACTTAGCCCAACAGTCTTCTCGTGCCCGAAAACTATTGGATGCAAAATTTAGTGTAAATTCAGCCGCTTTTTAGATCTTGACCCACAATGACCCAGAAATGACCCGTTAATCGAATTTTCTCGGGCATGTGACCTAGCCTAATGATTTTATCGTGCTCGAAACTCGTAGGACACAAAATTTAATCAAAATTGTTAGAGCCGTATTTTAGATAAAATTAATTTAACCCGTGTTGACCCAAAAATGACCCACTAATCGAAAGTTCTCGAACATGTGACCCAGCCCAATAGTCTTCTCGTGCCCAAAAATGGTCGGATACAAAATTTCGTCAAAATCGTTTGAACTGTTTTTTAGATACAATTAGCTTGGCCATGACCCAAAATGACCCACTAATCGAATTTTCTCGAACATGTGACCAAGCCCAATGGTTTTCTGGTGCCCCAAAATGGTAGGATACAAAATTTCATCAAAATCGTTAGAGCCGTTTTTAAGATAAAATTTGCATATATATATATATATATATATCATAAGAGACGGTAGTCTCTTGAGTGACGCAGCGAAAAACCGAAAACCGTAAGCCCAAAACCGAAGATTCCGTCACTTTCATATATACAGCTAGCAGGACATCAAAGGAAAATCGAAACGCCGACATTTAATATCTCAGTAAATATGAGGCATACCGTTTCGATTTTTTCACATTAGTCTTATATCTATGGCCTAACTCTATCCTGAAATTTATAGATTTCTACATGCAGTAGATTTTGAGATCTGGAAACCAATTTTTAAGCGAAAATGGAAAATGTAATGGTGTAATGGGCACAGAGTTATTATCTCGAAAATGGATCGAACGATTTTTTTAAAATTAATATATTATATTAATCAGTTTTAGATGAAGCGTTTAAGATATTGCGCTAACGTAGGAAAACTCTTGTTTTCAATATAATCCACTTTTAAAATCGGACTATTTTCTTATGCTTTTTCTGGTAGACTAACATTACAGATCTTCAGCCTTTTCACTACTTTTTATTACTGCGCAATAAGGAAGCTCTTGCCTATCATAAGAGACGGTAGTCTCTTGAGTGACGCAGCGAAAAACCGAAAACCGTAAGCCCAAAACCGAAGATTCCGTCACTCTCATATATACAGCTAGCAGGACATCAAAGGAAAATCGAAACGCCGACATTTAATATCTCAGTAAATATGAGGCATACCGTTTCGATTTTTTCACATTAGTCTTATATCTATGGCCTAACTCTATCCTGAAATTTATAGATTTCTACATGCAGTAGATTTTGAGATCTGGAAACCAATTTTTAAGCGAAAATGGAAAATGTAATGGTGTAATGGGCACAGAGGTGTTATCTCGAAAATGGATCGAACGATTTTTTTTAAATTAATATATTATATTAATCGCTTTTAGATGAAGAGAGTAAGATTTTGAGCTAACGTAGGAAAACTCTTGTTTTTTATATAATCCAGCTTCAAAATCGGACTCTTTTCTTATGCTTTTTCTGGTAGACTAACATTAAAGATTTTCGGCCTTTTCACCCTTTTTTATTCCTGCGCGGTCAGGATATTCATGGGTATCACGGTTATAGTTAAAGGCGATTTCGCAATCATATCTGGCTGAAGAACTATTTAGATTTTTTTTTTTTTTTTAATACGAAAACAGTTTTTAATGCAATTTTTAATATGTAATATATATGTATTAAATTAAATTATTGTTTGTATATTTTTCTTTTTTGTTATAATAAAGAATTTCTTATATCAAAATCTTCATTAAGTCGAAAAATATTTAGATTCCTTGATTAAAATATTGAAATATTTTATAATTATACATATACAATTTAATTGTTATTTATATTTAATTTGTGATTTTTTAAAGGAAAAAAAAGATTAAGATTTTTTTTTATCAATTAATTTGCGTAACAAGGAATCATTCAAAATGAATCAATCATCAGTTTGTTTTCTTCGTGTGCGATGCGATTCGCTGCTATGAACATTTTTTGAAGTGTTGAAAATCAAATTTCACAAATACTTCTAACTTCTATTAACAAATACTTCATGAATATATTTTTAATTCCATGTTGTTTATGTACGATAAAAAACACGTTTGTAAGCTTCTGTTTCATAGTATAAGAATCCAAACATTCAGTGAAATGCGTATATTTGATCAGCTATATAAACAAATGAAGAATACAGTACCTTTTTTTTTTCAATTTCATTTCTTAAATTTGCATTTTAAAAACAGATAATAAAGAAATATGTATTTATCTTCTAATATTTATTTTCCTAAGTCAGAGAAATGCAAAGTTCTACCATTGTTTTTTTTGTTTTGTTTTTTCTAGTGAAAGTTTATTTTCAAATGTTAAATATAGATTTTACTTAATAAATCACGAAATCAGTCGTCAGTTCTCGGGGCAATGGTAGACGTGGCATTGGAAACCTAAAAATCATGAGAGAGGGTAATATCTTTAAACAAATCTTGTAGCAAAGTATTCAGTAGTATCTTGCACCAAATATAAGAAATTGAGAAAAAAAAAAAAAAGGTACTGTATTCTTCATTTTTGTTTATGTATTGTCAAAGCTATGCATTCTACCGAATGTTTTTATTCTTGAAATAGACTATTTAAACAGAGATAGAAGTTTACCAAACTTTTGTTTCTTTCTTCATACATAAACAACATGGAATTAAAAATATATTTTTTAAATATTTGTTAATTAAGTTAGAAGTATTTGTGAAATTTGTTTTTGAACCCGTTAAAAAATCTTCACAGCGCATGGAAAAATAGAAACTCTATAGAAGGATTTTTTTTTCTTCAGTTACCCTGAAATTAAAACAATATATATATATATATATATATATATATATATATATATTTTTTTTTTTTTGGGTGGGGGGGGGGGTTTCAGGAGTGCAAAACGTTCATATTTACTGATTTATTAGTTGTTTGTTTTCTTTTTAAAATTAAAATAATGTTGTTAAATAGCAACATCATGGTGTAGAAAAAAAAAACATTAAAAAAATGTGATGCATCGTTATGTACGAGAGATCAGTTTCAACTGACATTACAAAAATTTATTCACAAACTAAGACAGATAATTAAGAAAAATAGGTTAAATCCTAGAACAAGCGAGACGCTTGGGGTCATCGAATTTAGCGAAGCGATAAATGAGTTTTCTTGTTACCGGTTTATTTCTTACGTTTTTTCCACGCCTTCTGTGCTTGGTTCTAGCATGAGCAGAATGCATGGTTCTGAAAATTGAGCTGGTTTTTGAGGGAATTAGATTTGATTGGTTGGTTGACAGATTAGAATATTCTATAATAGAGTTCTATTGTCTGTGGGTTGGTTTGTTGTGTGTCAGATTTGTTGAATTATGTTTATGAAATGTGTTTTATGTCATAAAGGATAAATCCTGTGAAATATTAAAAAAAAACGAAGGATGAGAAATAACGGTAAGTGCATTTTTGTTGATTTTATATGATAAGATGTATTTTAAGCACTTTAGAGATTGCTGTAAACCGATTTTTGTGCGAACATTACTGACCGCAGCTTGAATGGATTTCATGCATTCTAGGGAGTGCGGAATATAGCAATTTTTGTGCATCCAGGATTTTTTTTTTTTCAGTTAATGTACGCGAAGCATACACATATACATATATATATATAAATTATTAACTGCTGTTTGAATGAATTTCATGCATTCTAGAGATTGCTGCACAGGGAGTTTCATGCATCCAGGATTTTTTTTTTCTGTTATGTACGCAAAGTGTACATATATATGTTACTAACTGGTGCTTGAATGAGTTTCGTGCTTTTGAAAAATCAGAAATCTCTAGATTCTCCCCAATCGTAACCTGTGTTCTTTGTAGCAGAGAATTCACTACTTACACAGTTTCTATGAAAAATTTTTCACGAAGTAAACATTGATTTTATTCCGTTTTGTGACAATTTACAAAGTTTTAGCAAGGAGGAAAAAATAGCTAAAAATTATTAAAAATAGAAAAATCTGGAGGAAAAAATTGCTAAATGTTTGTATGTAAAAATTGAAATATCCAGACGAAATATTGCTAAAAGTTTGTAAAAATAGAAAATCGTGAAGAAAAACTTGCTGAAACTTTGTAAATAATTGTAAAACGAAATAAAATTTATGTTAAAATTGTATAATAAAGCTTGCCGTAAGCAGTGTGTAAGTATCTGCTTGCTTAAGCTTAAAAAGCATTCGTTCTGATTGGGTAGAATTTGGAGGTTGCCGATTTTTTGGTTGACGTGCGTAAAAAAAATAGCCAAATCGGATGTTTTGCTTGTTCTAGGATTTTGCCCAATATATTTGATTAATGAATTCATCGATTGATACTTTGGCTTAATTAGGTTTGAATTGGCTTAGTAATTTGAATCTTATCATGATGACGTTTTGATTTTGCATGTCCCTGTATAAAAAACTCCTCAATGATATTTGCAAGATAAATACACTGTCACAATTAGATTCAAATTGGTTCAGCATTTCAACAGTGATGGTAAGGATTAAAAAAAAATTCATATTTTTTGCTTTTGTGTGTACCTTTTAAACAAACTGTAAGAGCTAAATGCTTGATTAGCTAACTCATTGATGATGCGGCTAAGTTTAGGGATTCACCCTCAGTTAGCCATCTTGTTTTTAAATCAAAACATTTTAACTTTTATTATTAAATATAAATCAATCAGTCAGTAAAATTAAATAACATGCTTATAATAAGTAAATATGAATGAAAATTATTTTGGAAATGAGAAACAAAACAAATATATTTTGAAGTATAGATAAAATGCTTCAGTGATTAATTTGTAATCACTTCAGCATTTTATCTATATTTTAATTATAATTAGTGATCTTCTGTGACTATGTAACATTTCAGCGATGCTGGATTGAATCCCTGAAGCATTTTATCTATTTCGAAAAACCGAAGTCAGAGAAATGCAAGTTTTGTGCATCCAGGATTTTTTTTTCCAGTTAATGTACGCGAAGCGTACTCACACATATATATATATATATATATATATATCAATTATTAACCGCTGTTTGGATGAATTTCATGCATTCTAGAGATTGCTGCACAGGGAGTTTCATGCATCCAGGATTTTTTTTTTCTGTTAATGTACGCAAAGAGTACATATACATGTTACTAACTGGTGCTTGAATGAGTTTCGTGCATTTGAAAAATCAGAATTCTCTAGATTCTCCCCAATCATAACCTGTGTTCTTTGTAGCAGAGAATTCACTACTTACACAGTTTCTATGAAAATTTTTTCACGAAGTAAACATTGATTTTATTCCGTTTTATGACAATTTACAAAGTTTTAGCAAGGAGGAAAAAATAGCTAAAAATTATTAAAAATAGAAAAATCTGGAGGAAAAAATTGCTAAATGCTTGTATGTAAAAATTGAAATATCCAGACGAAATATTGCTAAAAGTTTGTAAAAATAGAAAAATCGTGAAGAAAAACTTGCTGAAACTTTGTAAATAATTGTAAAACGAAATAAAATTTGTTTATTTTGTAAAAAAGCTTGCCGTAAGCAGTGTGTAAGTATCTGCTTGCTTAAGCTTAAAAAGCATGCGTTCTGATTGGGTAGAATTTGGAAGTTGCCGTTTTTTTGGTTGACGTGCGTAAAAAAAATAGCCAAATCGGATGTTTTGCTTGTTCTAGGATTTTGCCCAACATATTTGATTAATGAATTCATCGATTGATACTTTGGCATAATTAGGTTTGAATTGGCTTAGTAATTTGAATGTTATCATGATGATGTTTTGATTTTGCGTGTCCCTGTATAAAAAACTCCTCAATGATATTTGCAAGATAAATACACTGTCACAATTAGATTCTAATTGGTTCAGGATTTCAACAGTGATGGTAAGGATTAAAAAAAATTCATATTTTTTGCTTTTGTGTGCACCTTTTAAACAAACTGTAAGAGCTAAATGCTTGATTAGCTTGATGCGGCTAAGTTTTGGGATTCACCCTCAGTTAGCCATCTTGTTTTTAAATCAAAACATTTTAACTTTTATTATTAAATATAAATCAATCAGTCAGTAAAATTAAAAGTCACAAAATTCGTCAAATGATCTCGGGAGAAAAATAGTGAAATTTGTCTAACAATCGCGGAACAGAATTGCAAAATTCGTCGAATGGCAGTGGAAAAAAAGTGCACAATTTGTTCGTTTATGGAAAAAGTCGTGAAATTCATTAATCGATAGTCGATAAATCACGAAATTCATCAATCGATAGCAGAAAAATCACAAAATTCATTGATAGTGGAAAAATCACAAAATTTATCAACTGGTTTCAGGGGAAAAAAATTTCGAATATCGTCGAATGGCTTCGAGAAGAAAAAAAATCACAATCCGTCAAATAATTTCTTTGAAAAAATCGTGAAATTCGCCAAATGGTTTTGAAATTTGTCGAGCGACAGTGGGGAAAAAATCTTTTTCCATTGAATCATCGCAATTGGAACTATTAAGTTTGACCAGTGGTGGCAGTAAAGTCAGTCGGCAAATTTTCAGTATTACTCGCCGATTGGCGAATGGCAATTTTGTCCTATATTTTTATGCACTTTATCGATGAAATTCATGATTTTTTACACGCCTGATCGATGAAATTCAAGATTTTTACGCACCCAATTGATGACTTTCTTGATTTTTATGCATCCGTTTGACGAAATTAATGATTTTTATATGCCTGATAAACAAAATTCATGATTTTTATGCATGTGTTCAACAAAATTTATGATTTCCCTTCTCCCGATCCACAAAATTCATGTTTTTACTGTGCCTGATTGACAAAATTCATGATTTTCAACTGATATGCTTTCCATCGGCCAATTAATGAAATTCACAATTTTTCTTCTCTAGACAATGGCGAAATTCGCAAATTTTTTTTTTTTTTTTTACCGTTCGTTGAAATTTACAATTTTTTCACAAACATTCGATGGAATTCTTGATTTTTCCAAGACCAGTTGTCGAAATTTGCGATTTTCCATGCCTATCGACAAAATTCATAATTTTGCAGAACCGATAGACAAAATTCATAATGTTTTCCTATGATCTATGGACAATTTGCAAATTTTTCCTGCAACTGTTAGTTGAAATTCTCGATCTTTCCACGCCATTCGAGGAAATTCGCTGCTCGATCCATGAAATTCACGATTTTAAGTGCCTTATCGACAAAATTCGCAGGTTTTTTCAATTGATTTACAAAATTCAAGATTTTTTTTTTTTTTTGAGTGATTGACGAAATTTGCAACTCCAGAATTACTGATTTTGGCATCTCTGGTTTCTGTTGACCGATTATTGAAATTTGCGTTTTTTTTTCTAGCGACAAAATGGCGAAATTTGTGATTTTTCCATACCCATTTGACAAAATTCGCATCCAGTCAATGCAATTCATGATTTTATGCGCCTGATCGATGAAATTCATATTTTCCTACGATTTATGGACAAAATTTGCAAATTTTTCTCACGAATTATTAAGGAAATTCGAAATTTTTGGATAGGTTGGCATGTATGGTCTCTGCGGGTCACCAGTTATCCATCACGGGCCACAGGTTGTGCATTCCTAATCATGATGCAGTTTGGCTCATTCGACTCGACATCGATAGAACTTACTGATTTTAGTTTCACCACCAGGGGCAGTTATGTTCATATAGAACAGAGAGCGCCCCTGGCAGTGGAAGGGGAAATTAATGGATTTTGGAGCTAACTCAAGTTCTATGGGTCCCATCACAACATGGTTTGATTCATTCAACTTGTTTCAAGTTTGACCACCAGGGGGCGCATTCCCATCTTAGGTTCTATGGCCCCGATCATGACAAGGTATGGCTCACTCAACTCGAAATCGGCAGCCTCAAAAATTTCAGCTGTTTGTATAGAACAGAGTGCGCCCCCTGGTGGTGGAACATGGAACTAACAGATTTTGCAGCTAACTTGAGTTCTATGGGTCCCATCACAATGCAGTTTGATTCATTTGGCTCGACATCGATAGGATACATCGATTTTAGTTCCAAGTTTCACCACCAGGGGCGCTATCCTATCTCGTGTTCTATGGGCCCGATTACGGTGAGGTATGGCTCATTCGATTCGAAATCGACAGCCTGAAAGATTTCAGCTATGTTTGTATAGAACAGAGTGCGTCCCCTGGTGGTGGAAGATGGAACTAATGGATTTTGCAGCTAACTCGAGTTCTATGGGTCCCATCACAATGCAGTTTGATTTATTAAACTGGACATCGACAGGATATATAGATTTTAGTTACAAGTTTCACCACCAGGGGGCGCTTTCCTATCTCGGGTCATATGCGCCCCATCACGACGCGGTATGGCTCATTCGACTCGAAATCGACAGCCTCAAAGATTTCAGCCATGTTTGTATGGAACAGAGTGCGCTCCCTGGTGGTGGAATATGGAACTAACGGATTTTGCATCTAACTCGAGTTCTATGGGTCCCATCACAATGCAGTTTGATTCGTTCGACTCGACATCGGCAGGATATATCGATTTTAGTTAAAAGTTTCACCACCAGAGTGTGCTTTCCTATCTTGTGTTCTATGTGCCCCATCACGACGAGGTATGGCTCATTCGACTCGAAATCGACAGCCTCAAAGATTTCAGCTATGTTTGTATGGAACAGAGTCCGCCCCCTGGTGGTGGAAGATGGAACTAACGGATTTTGCAGCTATCTCGAGTTCTATGGGTCCCATCACAATGCAGTGTGATTCATTCGACTCGACATCGACAGGATATATCGATTTTAGTTCCAAGTTTCACCACCAGGGGGCACTTTCCTATCGGGTTCTATGGGACCGATCACGACGACGTATGGCTCATTTGACTCGGAATCGACGGCCCGAAAATTTTCAGCTATGTTTGTATAGAAAAGGTTGCGTCCTTTGGCGGAGGAAGATGGAACAAACGGGTTTTGCCATGCATTTTCATCCTTCTAATTGTGTTACTCTCTCGCTGTATAATTTAAAAGTTGAGTCTTGGATTCCTCTCTCTGGGCCACCACCCTCATATTTTATTGGGGTCCAAGGGGTCTTTTTTAGCATTTCTTTAAAATTTTATTTTAATGATTAATTTATACCCTATGCTTAATTTCGACTAATTGGCATTCTCATCAATAACCTTAAAAAAGTAATGATATCAGTACAAAAACCCTTAACGGGTTAAAAGTTGTGACGCAGCACTTTCTTTTGGCTTTATGAATTTTAAATATGGGTCTTAAAAGCAATGATATCAAATTTAAGTGACGCTATGTTAATAATTATTTTTTTAAATCATAATTTTCTTTTTAGTTTTATTTATATTCACAGGTGCAATTATTATCTTAATATGAAAAAATATATAAAATTTATTCGCTGATGCTTTTTCATTCACATCTCTCATGAATTCAAAATATGGGTTTTAAAAGAAATGATATCAAAATTTGAGTGACACCTTGGCGTTAATTTAATAGGACTCTTTTAAAATTCAATTTAAATTATTTTTGGTTTGTCTTCTAAAGTATATTTACACATACAAACAGTACTTTTAATTTTTCAATACACTTTTAAATATATTACTTTCACTGAGCCTATATTATGTATTGAAATGTATTTATTTCAATAAATTGATTTATCTTCTGTGCCACGCTATCCAAAATCATAAGTAAAATTTATGTAAATGATTATTTTGCGTCATAGTATCCAAACAAAGGGAAATGTATTCAAGTGGATAATATGACGCAAAATAATCATTTACATAAATTTTACTTATGATTTTGGATAGCGTGGCACAGAAGATAAATCAATTTATTGAAATAAATACATTTCAATACATAATATAGGCTCAGTGAAAGTAATATATTTAAAAGTGTATTGAAAAATTAAAAGTATTGTTTGTATGTGTAAATATACTTTAGAAGACAAACCAAAAATAATTTAAATTGAATTTTAAAAGAGTCCTATTAAATTAACGCCAAGGTGTCACTCAAATTTTGATATCATTTCTTTTAAAACCCATATTTTGAATTCATGAGAGATGTGAATGAAAAAGCATCAGCGAATAAATTTTATATATTTTTTCATATTAAGATAATAATTGCACCTGTGAATATAAATAAAACTAAAAAGAAAATTATGATTTAAAAAAATAATTATTAACATAGCGTCACTTAAATTTGATATCATTGCTTTTAAGACCCATATTTAAAATTCATAAAGCCAAAAGAAAGTGCTGCGTCACAACTTTTAACCCGTTAAGGGTTTTTGTACTGATTACGGTTACAGTTAAACGTTAAAGCATATCCATATCGCTGAAAAACTATTTAGATTCTTTTTTTTTTTTAAATACGAAAACAGTTTTTAATGCAATTTTTAATATGTAATATATATGTATTAAATTAAATTATTGTTTGTATATTTTTCTTTTTTGTTATAATAAAGAATTTCTTATTTCAAAATCTTCATTAAGTCGAAAAATATTTAGATTCCTTGATTAAAATATTGAAATATTTTATAATTATATATATACAATTTAATTGTTATTTATATATTTAATTTGTCATTTTTTAAAGGAAAAAAAGATTCAGATTTTTTTTTTATCAGTTAATTTGAAACAGCCTCTAATCAACAAATCAATCATCTGTTTATTTTCAACGAGTCTCGAATGTTGTTTTTGTAAGAATAACACTCATATGGTTTGGATCATTCGAGACGACAGCCCTGCCGCTATAGGTCTCATAGCCCACCCCCCCCCCCCCTTCAAAGTTCAAACACTCATATGAGGTATTTTATTATTTATTTATTTATTGTTTGTTTACTTATTTTGATTAGATTGTCCTTTTAGAAATTGTCTTTTGATTTAGTGACGTAAATGGTGAGATAATTGTCAATAGTATTACCTGTTTTATCGTTAAAAATAATCAGTGAATCTTTTAAAGCTTTTAAATATCTGATGACGATAGAAGATTGGTTTTTTACTTGTTAGCTATATTTTCCAACTCTCCAAATCAAACTTTCCCATCATTCACCTCACACAAATTTAATAACTAAAACTTTTTATTTCAGTGTGATTGAAATACGTTTAATTGTGATGAAACTTTGGTATATTATATAGGGAATTTATATAACGTAAGTTTTCACTTTTATGTATATAAAATTAGATACGATGTTTTCATTATGAAATACAATGTTTCTAATTTATGTTATGGCTTACTTTAACATTTTTTTTATTGACTAAGCCTATCATTAATATAGGGGAGACCGGTACACAGTGGACCACCCCCTAATATTTTATTTATTTAAATTTTTTTTAAGCTTCTCTTCTATCCTAATAGACAACAGCACTGCAATGATTATTTATAGCCTTCAGAAAGTATGTTTAGCTCAGATTGAACTATTTTATCCTGCTTTGTTGTTTTGAGCTTCTAAAAGTAAAATTTTTCATCATCATATTTTTATTTTTTTAGTAATTAAAGGTTGTAGATAAATAAAATAAAACAGCTTTTTTGAAAAGCTAAGATACTTGTTTTTATTTTACTTTAAAGTTATTATGTTTAAAAGAAAGCTATAAACAATATTAATATGATTATTTATTGAACTTCAACATGTGGTACAGTGGACCACCCACTCCTGGGGCACAGTGGTCCACAATCCACTCTGCTCCTCTAATGCAGAATGTTCAAAATATGTAATAATTGTTTTCTTAGAAAGATTGTTGTAAAGTCAGGGCTGCCATTTGCAACTAAAATGCTACTAAAAGCGACTATTTTCAGCATCAGGCAACTATGGCTACTATTTTAGCCCAAAAACCTTCAAAAGCGACTATTTTAGAGGAAAACCAGAAAAAAGGAGACTATTTTCCAGTCCCAGCTACTATTTTTATAAAAAAAAAAAAAAAATGCTAAAATTCTTGTTTTCTATCGCAGTTTTTCAATTTAATAACAGATTTAAAATGTTGAGAAAAACATTTAGAATATTGCCTTTTTTACTTATTTAGATAGCTTTATTTGGCCCATTGGTGTCTATAAAATCAGATTTTATTTTTTTCGGATGATTTTACTATTTTATTTTACAAAAATTTCTTCTAAAGAATAGATTAGTATGTACACGTATTTTCTTTATCAAATGCATCCTTTTTTGATAAAACCACTTTCAATTGGTTCAGTTAATTTTTGTTTACAAAATGGAATTAAAATTGCAGCTAATAACATGCAATAAAAATTGTACTGTTTTTAGTTGCCTCACAGTAATGCTCAAGCACAAGATAAGAATATATTCAATTTAGTTTGGAAAAACCAAATTGCATTCTAATCGTATATCTCAGATGATAATTTAAAAAGTTTCTTCTTTCTTTCCGTTTGTGTGTGTGATTTTATAATTAAAATACAAAAAGTAGAAAATTTGGATGGTAGTAGTAGGGAAAATGTGGATTTTCATGCTGTTATTTTTATGGGAAATAAGGATTCTTGCCCCTCTTTTCTTAAGTAAGCATGCAACTATTTTGGCTACTATTTTTATGCAAATGCTACTATTTTGGCTACTATTTTTTTCATTGTAGGCTACTAAAGCAACTATTTTGTATGCCATTTGGCAGTGGCAGCCCTGTAAAGTAGAATTAACTGTAAAATAAAGTAAACAAATAAAAATAACAATTTTTTTAACATAGTAAGAAATATTTTGTTTTGTATTTACTGCCTTTGATAAATATAACTGTAGTCTAATTGTTGATGATTCTATTCAAGTAAGATATGAGATGCAAATTGAATGGAAATCAGTTTATTTCTCCCGAAACTGTAGATGAATCTGCTGTTGATGTCAATGATTTCATAATGTTGCTCTCAGACCCAAAATTATTTCTTGAAAATTCCAGGCTCAATCTTACTGATAAGTATTTTGGGATTTCATTTGCAAATTTTATTGTGAGCTGATTTTTTTTGTACTTAAGTAATAACTTCAACTAAATTGCAATTGTTCCTGTATTAATCTGTTATTATTTTCAAAATATAATTAATTTTTTGTTTTTGTTTCAAAATTTATATTACTATGTTATTTTGCGAATGAAGAGGCAACAAAAAAGAATTAGATTAATGAAAAATAGATTTATATTATATTTTAGATAATACCTAATAGTGGTCCACTGTACCCTGGTGGGTGGACCAGTGTATATATATATTTTTTTTTAATGTATTGAAAACTATGTTGTGAGAAAATTATGATGGATGTAAGAAGGTTTAAGGAATATTCAAAAATATTTTCATACAGATTGTAGTCCAGGCATTTGGTAGAAAATAAAGGAAAGTTTTGGTGTAGTTTTTTTTGGGGGGTCCCTTTATGTTTTTTGGGTCGCTGAACACGAATCCGAGGTTTTCCAACAAAATTTTTTTCGGGAAATATGTTTTTTTTTTACAAAAAACGTGTAAAAAAACGGACTTTTTTCCGTTTTTTCAAAATAATTCCAAAATTATGCATTTTACGTGAAAGTCGGCAATATATGAATTAAAGAAAATAAAATTTCTTACATTTTATGTATCGAAAGTTTTTTTCTCTGATGAATAGTTTAGCTGTGAGAGTGCCTCAAAAATGGGTAGAAAAAACAAAAAACTGTAAAAAAACGGGAATTACGGTACTGTATGTCAATGTAACATAGAAACTAATCCTTTTATGCAAATGTTAACTATTAATGTTACTAAAGATTATATGTTTGACTATATTTTATGCATTTGAGGTAGAGGAAAAGTGCGGATCCGACACCAGGGGAAGGTGGGATCAGTGGGGCATATCCAGCTACTCTCATGAGTCGAAGGTGCTACTCCTCCGGAGAGCTCGTATTCTAAGAGGCGGTAACATTGTAGTCCAGTAGAAATAGCATTTTACCTTACAAAAATTAGGGTAGTTCTGATTTTTGGGTATGTTATAAAGGTTGACCCTCTAATAAAAAAAACCAAGTTTTCGATCTTCTAGACCTTGTGCGTTTTTCACAATATTGAAAAAACCAATATTTTTTGGCACTTTTTTCGATTTTTCTTAAAAAACACAATTTTAGTGCATTTTACAGAAAAAAGCACTTTCACCGTTTTGTAGAACAGAAAATTTTCTACAACATGCAGTATTCATGTTTGTAAATAGTCCAAATAGGGGGTAAGATACGGAGCCGGAAAAATAAGGTTAAATTTGGAAAAAATGTAAAAATCCACAAATGGCGTTAGTTTTTGCTTAATAACCTACTTTTAGTGCGTTTTAGAGACAAAAGCACTTTCGACATTTTGTAGAGCATAAAATTCTCTACAACATGCAGTATTCATATTTGTAAATTGTCCAAATAGGGGGTAAGGTACGGAGCCGGGAAAATAGGGTTAAATTTGGAAAAAATGTAAAAATCCACGAATGACGTTAGTTTTTGCTTAATAACTTACTTTTAGTGCATTTTAGAGACAAAAGCACTTTCACCATTTTGTAGAGCATAAAATTCTCTACAACATGCAGTATTCAGGTTTGTAGATTGTCCAAATAGGGGGTAAGATACGGCAAAAACTAACGTCATTTGTGGATTTTTACATTTTTTTCCAAATTTAACCCTATTTTCCCGGACCTGTATCTTAACCCCTATTTAGACGATTTACAAACATGAATACTGCATGTGGTAGAGAATTTTATGCTCTACAAAATGGTAAAGTGCTTTTGTCTCTAAAACGCACTAAAAGTAGGTTATTAAGCAAAAACTAACATCTTTAGTGGATTTTTGCAAATTTTACCCTATTTTCCCGGCTCCGTACCTTACCCCCTATTTGGACAATTTACAAACCTGAATACTGCATGTTGTAGACAATTTTATGCTCTACAAAATGGTAAAAGTGATTTTTTCTGTAAAATGCACTAAAATTGAGTTATTTAAGAAAAATCGAAAAAAGTGCCGAAAAATATTGGTTTTTTCAATATTGTGAAAAACGCACAAGGTCTTGAAGTTTGAAAACTTGTTTTTCTTATTAGAGGGTCAACCTTTACAGCATACCCAAAAATCAGAACTACCCGAATTTTTGTAAGGCAAGGCCCTTTTTTGGAACTGCTCGACTGCTCCCACCTTCCCCTGGCGCAGGATCCGCACTTTTCTTCTACCTCAAATGCATAAAATACAGTCAAACATATAATCTTTAGTATCATTAATGGTTACCGTTTGCGTAAAATGGTTAGTTTTTATGTTACATCGACATACACTACCGTAATTCCCGTTTTTTTTTACAGTTTTTTGTTTTTAAAACCCTTTTTTGCGGCACTCTCACGGCTAAACCATTGATCATAGAAAAAAACTTTCATTACATAAAATATAGGAAATTTTATTTTCTTTAATTCATATATTGCCGACTTTCACGTAAAATGCACAATTTTGGAATTATTTTGAAAAAACGGAAAAAAGTCCGTTTTTTACACGTTTTTTGCAAAAAAAAACATATTTCCCGAAAAAAATTTTGTTGGAAAACCTCGGATTCGTGTTCAGCTTCCCAAAAAACATAAAGGGACCCCCCCAAAAAAACTACACCAAAACTTTCCTTTATTTGCTCTTTTTTATCCCCTAATGCCTGGACTATTGGTCAGTCTGTTAAAGAGAAAAAAAAATTTAACTGAAAAAGTGGTCCACTGTGTACCGGTCTCCCCTACCCGATTAGATGAGATTTTGTTATTTGTATTGATATGTTTGTGTTTACGTATTTTATCAAGATTATATTTCAGCTATTTTTAAGTAAGTTTTTTAAGATACTATATAGCAATGTTAAAATGTTGGCTATACTTTATTGGCTATACTTTATTAAAGATTGGTCAGAAAAAAAAGGTTGGCGAGATTAAAAAATTTTGTCGATCAGCTAGTGTTTGACTAACATAACAACAGGGCTGCTGGGATGGAATTTAATTTTTAAAAAGGACACATTTTGAACCGGTTTGTTTACAGTCCCATTTTATTAGTAGAATTTTGTGATAATTTCCTGAATGACTGGCGAATTTTGCATTTTTTGTATAAAAAAAAAAAATCTTTAGATGTAATTTTAAACAAAATCTCTTTTCATTTCTTTAATTTGCAAATATTTTAAGTTTTCTTATTTAAAATACTGTGATTAAATGTCCAATGTAAGATTTCCCTTAGTTAAAAATTGTTATGACAGAATTTACACAACTGCAAAAATAATTGATTACTACAACAATGCATTTTCAGGGTTTTTTTCCAATAAAATTAGCTATACAACAGAGGAAAGTTAACTTCATACTATATTTACATTGCAGTAATTTGGAGAGTTGCAAAATATAGCTAACAAGTAAAACACAAATCTTCTTTAGTCTGCGGGTTTTAAAATACTTCCTAAATATTCACTCGACACGATGCAATTTCCTTACCTTGTATCATTTTTATCGATAAAACAGGTAATTGACAATCATCTCACCATTTAAGTAACAATCTAAAGTCAATTTCTAAAAGGACAAGAAAATCAAATCAAAATAAGTAAACAAACAATAAATAAATAATAAAATACCTAATATGAGTCTTATTCTTGTAAACAAGAATTTGCATTGCAATCACCGCTCATGAATACATGACACATGCGATAGGTTAATTTATTGTTAATTGATAGTAGAGGTGCCCAATCTTTTTAGGCGAAGGGCCACTTAAAAAATTGTTGGGTTGTCGAGGGCCACCATCAGTAGCACAAAGAGAATTTTGTTTCGAGGAGATGTTGGGTGGGGGTGGGGGGGGATAATTAGCATTATCCATACATACAGCGCTGTTCGGTTGCAAATTTGGAAGAATGCACCCACTAGATGGATTTGTCATTTTTATGCGGCTACTTGACAAAATTGTGATTTTTATGTGCCCGTTCTAAAAAATTCATGATTTTTATGTATAGGTTCAACTTTTATGTATAGGTTTCAACTTTTTTACTCAGTGACCGCTGGCCAGTACATGGATTTTTTTACTCCTGTTTTTCAGCAATGACCAATAACAAATTTACAAATACTTGATAAAAAATTTAAGAAATTTGTCAAACGATTGTGGAATAAACGGCGAAATTTGTCAAATAGTGTTGGGAAAGAAATCGCGACATTCGTCAAATGGTCTCGGGAAAGAAATCAGGCATTGCAGGAAAAAAATTAATTATGTCTAACTGTCGTGAAAAAAATTAGAGAAATTCATCAAATACGTTCGGGGGAAAAAAATCACAAAATTCATCAAATGATCTCGGGAGAAAAATAGTGAAATTTGTCTAACAATCGCGGAACAGAATTGCAAAATTCGTCGAATAGCAGTGGAAAAAAAGTGCACAATTTGTTCGTTCATGGAAAAAGTCGTGAAATTCATTAATCGATAGTCGATAAATCACGAAATTCATCAATGGATAGCAGAAAAATCACAAAATTCATTGATAGTGGAAAAATCACAAAATTCATCAACTGGTTTCAGGGGAAAATTTTTTCGAATATCGTCGAATGGCTTCGAGAAGAAAAAAAGTCACAATCCGTCAAATAATTTCGGGGAAAAAATCGTGAAATTCGCCAAAGGGTTTTGAAATTTGTCGAGCGACAGCGGGGAAAAAATCTTTTTCCATTCAATCATCGCAATTGGGACTATTAAGTTTGACCAGTGGTGGCAGTAAAGTCAGTCGCCAAATTTTCAGTATTACTCGCCGATTGACGAATGGCAATTTTGTCCTATATTTTTACACGCCTGATCGATGAAATTCAAGATTTTTACGCACCCGATTGATGACTTTCTTGATTTTTATGGATCCGTTTGACGAAATTAATGATTTTTATATGCCCGATAAACAAAATTCATGATTTTTATGCATGCGTTCAACAAAATTTCTGATTTTCCTTCTCTCGATCCACAAAATTCATGTTTTTACTGTGCCTGATTGACAAAATTCGTGATTTTCAACTGATATGCTTTCCGTCGGCCATTTAATGAAATTCACAATTTTTCTTCTCTAGACTCTAGGCAAAATTTTCATTTTTTTTTTTTTTTTTTTTTTACCATTTGTTGCAATTTACAATTTTTTCACAAACATTCGATGGAATTCTTGATTTTTCCACGCCCAATATACGAAATTTGCGATTTTCCATGCCTATCGACAAAATTCATAATTTTGCAGAACCGATAGACAAAATTCATAATGTTTTCCCACAATCTATGGACAATTTGCAAATTTTTTCCGCGACTGTTCTTTGAAATTCGCGATCTTTCCACGCCATTCGATGAAATTCGTTGCTCGATCCATGAATTTTGCGATTTTAAGTACCTTATCGACAAAATTTGCAGGTTTTTTCAACTGATTTACAAAATTCAAGATTTTGAGTGATTGACAAAATTTACAACTCCAGAATTACCGATTTTGGCATCTCTGGTTTCTGTTGACCGATTATTGAAATTTGCGTTTTTTTTTCTAGCGACAAAATGGCGAAATTTGTGATTTTTCCATGCCCATTCGACAAAATTTGCATCCAGTCGATGCAATTCATAATTTTATGCACCTGATCGATGAAATTCATATTTTCCTACGATCTATGGACAAAATTTGCACATTTTTCTCACGAATTATTAAGGAAATTCGAAATTTTTGGATAGGTTGGCATGTATGGTCTCTGCGGGCCACCAGTTACCCATCACGGGCCACAGGTTGTGCATTCCTAATCGTGATGCAGCTTAGCTCATTCGACTCGACCTCGATAGAACTTACTGATTTTAGTTTCACCACCAGGGGCAGTTATGTTCATATAGAACAGAGTGCGCCCCTAGCAGTGGAAGGGGAAATTAATGGATTTTGGAACTAACTCGAGTTCTATGGGTCCCATCACAACATGGTTTGATTCATTCAATTTGACATTGACAGGATATATCAATTTTAGTTTCAAGTTTGACCACCAGGGGTGCATTCCTCATGACAAGGTATGGCTCACTCAACTCGAAATCGACAGCCTCAACAATTTCAGCTGTTTGTACAGAACAGAGTGCGCCCCCTGGTGGTGGAACATGGAACTAACAGATTTTGCAGCTAACTTGAGTTCTATGGGTCCCATCACAATGCAGTTTGATTCATTTGACTCGACATCGACAGGATATATCGATTTTAGTTCCAAGTTTCACCACTAGGGGACACTATCCTATCTCGTGTTCTATGGGCCCGATTACGATGAGGTATGGCTCATTCGACTCGAAATCGACAGTCTGTAAGATTTCAGCTATGTTTGTATAGAACAGAGTGCGCCCCCTGGTGGTGGAAGATGGAACTAATGGATTTTGCAGCTAACTCGAGTTCTATGGGTCCCATCACGATGCAGTTTGATTCATTCAATTTGACATTGACAGGATATATCAATTTTAGTTTCAAGTTTGACCACCAGGGGGTGCATTCCTATCTCAGGTTCTATGGCCCCGATCATGACAAGGTATGGCTCACTCAACTCGAAATCGACAGCCTCAACAATTTCAGCTGTTTGTATAGAACAGAGTGCACCCCCTGATGGTGGAACATGGAACTAACAGATTTTGCAGCTAACTTGAGTTCTATGGGTCCCATCACAATGCAGTTTCATTCATTTGACTCGACATCGACAGGATATATCGATTTTAGTTCCAAGTTTCACCACTAGGGGACGCTATCCTATCTCGTGTTCTATGGGCCCGATTACGATGAGGTATGGCTCATTCGACTCGAAATCGACAGCCTGAAAGATTTCAGCTATGTTTGTATAGAGCAGAGTGCGCCCCCTGGTGGTGGAAGATGGAACTAACGGATTTTGCAGCTAACTCGAGTTCTATGGGTCCCATCACAATGCAGTTTGATTTATTCAACTGGACATCGACAGGATATATAGATTTTAGTTACAAGTTTCACCACCAGGGGGTGCTTTCCTATCTTGTGTTCTATGGGCCTGATCACGACGAGGTATGGCTCATTCGACTTGAAATCGACAGCCTGAAAGATTTCAGCTATGTTTGTATAGAACAGAGTGCGCCCCCTGGTGGTGGAAGATGGAACTAACGGATTTTGCTGCTAACTCGAGTTCTATGGGTCCCATCACAATGCAGTTTGATTCATTAGACTCGACATCGACAGGATATATAGATTTTAGTTACAAGTTTCACCACCAGGGGGTGCTTTTCTATCTCGGGTCCTATGCGCCCCATCACGACGAGGTATGGCTCATTCGACTCGAAATCGACAGCCTCAAAGATTTCAACTATGTTTGCATGGAACAGAGTCCGCCCCCTGGTGGTGGAAGATGGAACTAACGGATTTTGCTGCTAACTCGAGTTCTATGGGTCCCATCACAATGCAGTTTGATTCATTCGACTCGACATCGACAGGATATATAGATTTTAGTTACAAGTTTCACCACCAGGGGGCGCTTTCTTATCTCGGGTCCTATGCGCCCCATCACGACGAGGTATGGCTCATTCGACTCGAAATCGACAGCCTCAAAGATTTCAACTATGTTTGCATGGAACAGAGTCCGCCCCCTGGTGGTGGAAGATGGAACTAACGGATTTTGCAGCTATCTCAAGTCCTATGGGTCCCATCACAATGCAGTTAGATTCATTCGACTCGTCATCGACAGGATATATTGATTTTAGTTCCAAGTTTCACCACCAGGGGCACTTCCCTATCGAGTTCTATGGGACCGATCACGACGATGTATGGCTCATTTGATTCGTAATCGACAGCCTGAAAATTTTCAGCTATGTTTGTATTGAAAAGATTGCGCCCTTTGGCAGAGGAAGATGGAACAAACGGGTTTTGCCATGCATTTTCATCCTTCTAATTGTGTTACTCTCTCGCTGTATAATTTAAAAGTTGAGTCTTGGATTCCTCTCCCTGGGCCACCACCCTCATATTTTATTGGGGTCCAAGGGGTCTTTTTTAGCATTTCTTTAAAATTTTATTCTAATGATTAATTTATACCCTATACTTAATTTCGACTAATTGACATTTTCATCAATAACCTTAAAAAAGTAATGATATCAGTACAAAAACCCTTAACGGGTTAAAAGTGTTGACGCAGCACTTTCTTTTGGCTCTATGAATTTTAAATATGGGTCTTAAAAGCAATGATATCAAATTTAAGTGACGCTATGTTAATAATTTTTTTTTAAATCATAATTTTCTTTTTAGTTTTATTTATGTTCACAGGTGCAATTATTATCTTAATATGAAAAAATATATAAAATTTATTCACTGATGCTTTTTCATTCACATCTCTCATGAATTCAAAATATGGGTTTTAAAAGAAATGATATCAAATTTTGAGTGACACCTTGACGTTAATTTAATAGGACTCTTTTAAAATTCAATTTAAATTATTTTTGGTTTGTCTTCTAAAGTATATTTACACATACAAACAATACTTTTAATTTTTCAATACACTTTTAAATATATTACTTTCACTGAGCCTATATTATGTATTGAAATGTATTTATTTCAATAAATTGATTTATCTTCTGTGCCACGTTATCCAAAATCATAAGTAAAATTTATGTAAATGATTATTTTGCGTCATATTATCCACTTGAATACATTTCCCTTTGTTTGGATACTATGACACAAAATAATCATTTACATAAATTTTACTTATGATTTTGGATAACGTGGCACAGAAGATAAATCAATTTATTGAAATAAATACATTTCAATACATAATATAGGCTCAGTGAAAGTAATATATTTAAAAGTGTATTGAAAAATTAAAAGTATTGTTTGTATGTGTAAATATACTTTAGAAGACAAACCAAAAATAATTTAAATTGAATTTTAAAAGAGTCCTATTAAATTAACGTCAAGGTGTCACTCAAAATTTGATATCATTTCTTTTAAAACCCATATTTTGAATTCATGAGAGATGTGAATGAAAAAGCATCAGTGAATAAATTTTATATATTTTTTCATATTAAGATAATAATTGCACCTGTGAACATAAATAAAACTAAAAAGAAAATTATGATTTAAAAAAAAAATTATTAACATAGCGTCACTTAAATTTGATATCATTGCTTTTAAGACTCATATTTAAAATTCATAGAGCCAAAAGAAAGTGCTGCGTCAACACTTTTAACCCGTTAAGGGTTTTTGTACTGATATATATATAACCACACACAAGATTTGCTCGTATTAGAATATATGATTTCCTTGGTTTCAGATTTCAAATAATCATGTTTCTATTGAATAAATTAGTTTTTGAAATATTATTGGTGGCATAAAATACCATACTTTTTCAATAGCCACTTTCAGTTCTTTAGTAGAGTCATATTTCTTTCTGTTCTTGTATATTACACAGGTTAAGATACCCCAAATGTTCTCAACTGGGTTTAAAGCTGGCCAATCTAAAACACTAACATTTCGGACAGAAAACCACTTTTTCATATTATGTGAGTTGTGAATTAAGGCATTATCTGGATGAAATCTTTACTCAGGGCCCGTTAAGATGTTACCAAAGGGAAGTAGATGTTCCTCTAGTGTCTCACGATACTTTGTTGAATTTCATTTCCGATGGAAAAAAAGGCAGCCAGGTAGGTTTGGCCATTAAAGCCAATTACCTCCCAAACCATCAGAGACTTAGTCTTGTTGTCTACTGAAGAAAGTACGTGGCTGTTTCCTGACGTCATGCCAGTAACAATTCCAGCCATCAGGACCATCCAGATTCTGCTTCTTTTCATCACTGAATAATACTGTTATGACACAAACATAACATCTGCTTTTTTTTTTTATTCTTAAAATTTATAGATGCAAAATTGATTTATTTACTTTTTAAATTTAAATTATTTTATTTCCCATTTTTATCTAATTCCCATTTTCTAAATTTAATTTTATTTGATCGGCAACCATAACGTTAATTTCTGTTTCCTTTTCGATTGTAAACAATCGCCATCTCGTTTTATCAGCGTCCTCCCCTTTTCTACACAAAATTTTACAGAGCTCAGATGTTTTTTGTTTACAGCGCCGATATTTTTTTGGCATTCGGCGTGGGCCATACAGGTCTCTGTTCGAAATGTCCATTGTAAATATAATGAATAATTTAAATCTTTGTCATGAGTTTCGATGTGATGTAAGTCAAATATGATGCGGAAACAGTTCTAAAGATTTTATGATTGTGAATTTGGAGAGATGTTATGGATTCAACATAATTCGGAAATTTTGCTATCATGCTGTATAACATCAGGAGGTCCGTAAAAAGAAGTCTTCTTGTTTCACCGTTCAGTGATCTGAATGGAGGATTTGAATCTTGGTGAGAGTACACTTTTCTATCCATTTTAGACTTCTGCCAGTACGTTGCCCTGGTTTTGACATATGATGACATTAATTATTCACACTGGATAACAACTAGTACATAGGGAGAGATTAATTTGCTCCTTCTTTTCAATGTACTCATACAACATAGTTTCCTAATAAGGACATTTTCTGTGACGCTTGGAAGAACATTTACCAATTCAAGTTTATTTTTACGAGGGTGTTAACAACGATTTTCCAAGTCCTAATGCCTATTAAATAATATTACTTTTTGCCATTTCATTGTTCAACTTATGTTATATTAAGGCTATTGTTCCGTATATTTTATTTTATATTGGATCATCCAAAGATATTTTCGTATTTAAGATTTAATTTATTCAGGAGAATCTGCAGAGGAACCGAAATTTGTTGTATAAAATATGTTATTTCAAATAAAGTAATTTAACATCATCAAGTATCTGTTTATTTCTATTGTTTATGTATATACTTTTTCATTCAAATATTAATAATTCTTTAATTAGTGCCTTTGGATAAAAAAGAAATTTTAGAAAATATATTAAAAATGTATTATCATCTAGTAACCATCAAATAACAACTTTACGTAATTTCGTCAATATTAAATAAGTTTAACTTGAATCAATAAATTAACAATATAAATTCAATAAAGGTAAATTTAATTGTGGCACTATATTCGGCTGTCTATATTTGTGTTTTCAGAGATGCTATTAATTCTCAGTTCAGGTAAGAATGATCGTATTTTATTTCGTATTTTATCGTGAAGAATTTATTTTATTGTATTCTTAATTTCTGTTTTCTCACTACACATTTGTTCTCTTATTTTGTTTATACCACTTTCGATCATCGGCAAAGTTGTATTTCTTCTCTTTTAGGAAAATTCAAAATTTAAAATAACGTTTATTTTATTCAAAATTCTCTGTAATTTCTATTTCAGAAAAACCTAAATCAACTTTTCTATTTTCTTTTTTTTTTTTTCATTACAAATACGGTGAGCCACTTGTCCCTGTACGACATGTACTTTCGAACTCAATCCTGTTATGGTGTGATTTTAGGTGATGTGTGCAACATATTTTCTTTAAAACAATTTTCCTGCAGTCTCTCATGCATCTATTTTCAAATTTCTTTATTAGTCTGAACACTTGTTACACATGGTCACCCGCATTGTGGTATCTGGTTGAAATTGTTATTTCTAGCAAGTACTCTGTATATCCCTCGCTTTGAACGATTTAGTATTCTAGAAATTTCAATAATGGGCTTATTTAAAATATGAAACCATTAAAATGGATCACAGTTTGTGTAATTACTAAAATAGGTGTAAAAAAATAAAAGGTTCTAAAACATTACAACCATTTCAAGATGTTAAAAACATCCATCGGAGTCCCAAGCGCTTTCAACCAGAAAACCTGGCCATCATCAGAGGGTGGAAATGAGAAAAAATTCTGTAACGTCTGGAATGTAAGCTGTTTAAATAGTAGAAGGCGAAACCACATATGGAGAAGGGGGGGAAAGGGGGATGGTCTACTGAGCGAGGTGGGTTATCCAACCCAAATTTACCATCCACATCAAGTAGATTATACCAGATTTTTGGCACGTTGTATGACAACATATCATTACACAATCTTCCACCACTTGTCAGGATTTCCACTGACTCCCTTACAATACATGTATTATAGTTGTTCATTTGCGCGATAATCTTTACTTTACTAAAATAGATATCAATTTCTGTTTTTAAATTTAACCGTGAAAGTGCAGTAGATGGCTTTCCCTTTTCTATGTCTGACTTATGCTCCCTTATGCGGTCTTGTAATTTCCTAGTTGTCATACCTGTGTATGCAAACACTTCATTTTTATTTTTACATTTCAATGGGATGATATAGATTCCTGCTTTTTCATGCATATTGATGGGGTCAATTTTTCTGTGTACTAGATTTTGTAATTTGTTGGAGGGTTGGCGATTAATGTTATGTCATATTTCTTTAAAGCATACTGGACACTTTCATAAAGTTGGGGGATATAATCTATACTACAAAACCTTGAAACTTGTGTTTTATTCCGGGCCATTATTTTACCGTTATTAAATTCATAAATTACTTTGTTAATAAATTTCATTGAGTACCCATTCTGGGTTGCAATTTCCTTAATTGTGGTTAGTTCTGCGTTTATATAATTTCGTGAACATACGTTAAAGGTTGCTTTCTTATAATTAAATGGTACTATACTGCTATTAGATATTGTATTGTTGGATCGGCATGGTTTCCTGTAAATATTTCTGTCTTTGCAATGTGTTATGTTATTCTTAATTACTTCAACATCCAGAAAAGGTAATGACTCGTTTTTCTCTATTTCCATTGTAAACTGTATTCTGTTGTCTAAACTATTGGCATGTTTTAAGAAATTTTCCAGATTTGAGATTCCGTGCTGCCAGATTATGAGTATGTCGTTGACATATCTAATCCATAAATCAGGTTTTAAATCGAAGGTGGAGATAACCTGTTCTTCTTTTTCCACCCTCTGATGATGGCCAGGTTTTCTGGTTGAAAGCGCTCGGGACTCCGATGGATGTTTTTAACATCTTGAAATGGTTTTAATGTTTTAGAACCTTTTATTTTTTTACACCTATTTTAGTAATTACACAAACTGTGATCCATTTTAATGGTTTCATATTTTAAATCTTACACAAAGGTGAATTTTGTTCCAATTTTAGAATATTTTTCTATTTATTAAATGGGCTTATTTTTCGATTTCAACTTAAATATCTGTAAAATTTCTTTTCTGAATTCTGTGGCTTTTGGCATCTTAGTAACCAATGGAAATTGAATATTTGCTGTTATACTGCTCAGGGAAAATTTTTGTTTGGTTATCAGTGGATGGTTGTTAAAAACAATCCAGCATTTGTTAATGTTTTCATAATGTGCCTGAACTTTTGAGTCGACTGTACTTTTAACAAAAATATAAGAAGAGGTGTATTTTTTAAATAAATAATGATGATGAAACCACTATAATATCTCTACTATGTTTCATTTTAAATTATATTTTGAATATTTATTGTGAAATTATTCCATATATTTCTCCTTCAAATTTCATTATCATATTTTAGTGTGTTCCTAAACTTTTGAGACAAACTGTACAAATAAAAATAGCAGGAAAAGAGAATAAAATAAAAATTGTCAGATAAGACAGGGCAAAATAAATAAATATAAATAAATTACTTTGCAGAAAAGAAAGAAAGAAAGAAAGAAACAGAGAGAAAACAACATAAACAGCCGAAAAGCAAATTAAAAAAGTAAATAACAACTGTCAGATGAAACATAACTTTATGTTTTATCTGACAATTTTTATTTTATTTTTTAAACTTCTTTTTCTGCTATTTATGTTGCTTTCTCTTTGTTTCTTATTTTTTCAAAGTATGTTTTATTCTATTCCCCCCCCCCCCTGTCTTTTCTGACATTTTTTATACTCTATTCCTGCTATTTTTATTTGTATATGGTTACAAGTTTTAGTATGAGAATTTTTAAGCTTGAATATCCTATCTTCATATAGCAGAATTACATAGAGTCTATTATATCTTCATGAAGACTGTAATACCTTGTTGAGACTAGAAGTTTAACTTATGTTGATCTAGATTTTTGAGTAGGGAAATCTGGAATTAGTTTTGTATGTTCATACTGTAAAAAGTTTTAAATGAACTCAACATTTTTACAATATGAGACAACAAGAAGTCTCAGTATACACATGTATATTAAATTTTTGTAGTGTGGTTGAATTTTCCAGTTAATGCATGCACCTCATATTAAGTGTATGTAAGGTTGATGAAATTTATCAACCAGTCAGCAGCTGTACTCAACCTTTTTTTCTCGCGGGCCGCAAACATGTATTTGCGGCGTTAGGCGGGCCGCAACACACTTGTAAAAAAATATAGATTTCTATTGCAAATGTCGCGAAGATTGTTGTCTTGAAATAGTGGTATAAAACTTTTTGCTGCCAATTTTTTCTGTGACAAATATTTAACCCTATTAAGCCTTATTAGCTATATGATAAGTATAAAGCGTAAAAACAATGCAACAATTCCAAATTCTTAAAATAATAATAATAATAATAATAAAAAAAATCAAGGGATTTTTTTAATAAATCAGTTTTTTTTTCTCAATTTAAAAACCTATTTTTTTTTTTTTTTAATGTAGAAATATAGAGTGCAAAATAAATTAATTTGGAATAATTTTTGTTTAGAGTTCAAGGGTTAAGAAATGTATACACTACTATAGCACAAGTAAAACTACATGTAAAAAGAACTTTGACTAAGGAAACGTCATTTAAGATATTTTAAGGTAATTTTAAATTAGTAATTATAAATAATAGGAAATTGTCTTCCCATGAAAATATATAAAAGAATAGCGAAGAAATTAAAAACATATCTCAATTAATTTTATAAATAGGGAGAAATGATTATGTGTGTCGGGCCGCACATAAAAGGTCGCCGGGCCGCAGGTTGAGTATGGCTGAGTGAGAGCATCAATACTGAACCACATCTAGCTGCCTGTTGTTTGACGTTTGTGCTCAGAGAGCTTGTTTCTTTAAGTTGACTCTGATTCTATAGTAGAAGTAAATAAATAGTTAATAATCTCAATTATGCCTCCTCCCTCCCCTTCTAAAAGAAAAAAAATGTTCTGCTTATGTTCCTTTGCCCTTCACCGTTCCAACATACAAAGTTTAAAGTTTTTTTTAAACATTCTGTTCTAATTGTTAACTTGTAGTACTAGTAAATAAATATCAACCAATCATCTATATTTCACTTTTTTCTTTGCCTCTTCACCAGAAAAAAAGTTTTTTTTTTTTTTAATATACATATAGAAGAGGGGGTATGGCAAAGCAAAAAAATGAATGCACCGCATTATTGTTTTGGGGGCAGAAATAATCCTCAGCAAAAGCAAGATATCTTGCTTCTCCTTGTTTAACAGAAGAAGATTTTTTCTTTCAGACATTACATTCAAATTCCATAAATTGCTTAGTTTGTTGTAATTTTAGGAGGCACTGTAGCACTTATGGTTGAATTAGACTGTATCATATTTAAGATGCTGAACAGCACATTCTGTATTTTAAAAAATTGCATTTTATTAACTGTATTTTATTTGTATTATATCGTAAAAGGTTCCTTTTAAGTTAATAGTATAAAAGCTCCAGTAGTCTGCTTTGCAATAACCCAAAACAAATGGCTATTTACTAACTCTGTAAAAATATCTATAATTCTTTGTTGATGGATGATGATTACTAATGAAATGTTACTGCACATTGGAAAATTATATTTCATTTGAACTAAATACATAAAGCATTTTTTTTTCATTGTGGCTGACTTCCGGGGGATGTGTAAACACAGGGGTACTTACCCTGCTTTATTTTCCCTAGCTTTCTTATAAAAATAATACAGAATACTTGTTTAATTCATGAAGCATATACACTATATTTCTTTTGAACTGTCACTGCTGTGATATCTCAAAATAAGTTTTTAAGTGAAATATCAATACTAAAATTTTATAATTACTGATTTTGTATATTTTATCATTTAAATATATATATATAAATAAATAATGCAGTTTCTATTTTATGAGTAATATTTTCCATTACAGACAAAGATACATTAATGGTTGCTTCTGCATCTGAAGATTGTTATATTAGAATTTGGAAGATTGTTTCAAAAGCAGCTGAAGTAGAGAAAGCTGCTGCAGGTTTCTTGAAAGTTGATGAAGCTACATTTAGCACATTTAAAGGTATTCAGTTAATGTATTAATTCATCTGTTTTAATTTCTATGTTTGTTTTGTTATACTTACAAAAAGTTTAAAATTTCAGCCGTAATGTAAAAATCATGCAAACAATCAATTTTGTTTGATTGAGTATCTAGAATTTATATCTTGGATGGTTATTCTTTTTCCAGTTTAAAATTGATATGTTCATTGTTTAGGCAACCAGCCTATCTGGCTTTTATTTATTTAATCTTTATTTTAATCCTATTTTCAATTATTTTTCCTTTTTTAAAAATATTTTTTATGTTTTACTATTAAGCCTAACAAGGCAATTCACAAAAGTGACTCCCGGGAAGTTAAAATCGGCATGTGTATATATTATATCCTTGCTGAGGCACAATCAGAAGTTATGTTTGCATATTAATTAATATCTTTAAGTCATTTAGAATTTTAACATTTGAATGTGTGTTTTTATGAAAATTAAATGATTTCACTCTGTTATCAATGATTTGCTGCTGTTGTTGCATCCATGGATAATGCAGGGGAAAAACAAAACTAAAAAGCTTCAAAACCCTGGATAATTGCAGATGCTTGTGGATTGTAGAGAAGCTCATGAGATGGTAAACAAACTTTAAAAAAGTTTACTGTGATGGCTGGACAGTTAAAAATGTGTGTCAGTTGGGTTATCTTATCAATTTCTTCAATTAATATAGGATCTTGTGCTGTCATATTGGATTTTCATGCCTTAAAAGTGATTTGTTCTAAGTCTTGCTATTATAAATGCTTTTTTTTTTTTCTGGAACTGTTAAAATCTGTAATTAATGGTTTCTTTCGAGGCTGATAGAAAAGTCTACATTTGCATCTGCTCATGTGGTGGCAAGAAGAATATTGACTTAAGATTTATTTGCTGTGTTTCTTAAATTAAATTACTTATGTTATAATACAAGTGCATTGAAAAATCACTGGGGATGGTGGACATAAATTAGCCTTAAAATATCTCTAAAATTTCATTGTCTAATACCTAAAATTCCTCCCTAAAATATTTGCTGCACCCCCTGTTTATTATATAGCTAATACTGATTATATTAATTGTGTTGTATTGTTTTCTAATATTTTTTTTGTTATCTTACTATTTTAATTACCCAATTTTTACATTATTATATAAGTATGATGTGTTGCGGCCCACCTAACATAGCAAACATATGTTTGTGGCTTTGCAAGAAAAAAAGTTTGAGTGTAGGTAGCTGTACTAAAGTATGGATTATTTGAATTCCCGCTAGTTGTTTCTTGAAGACAGCCATTACTACTGTGTAATTAAAGGCTTTAAATGCCTCACTATTAACAGAAATTGTTTAACAATTCTATAAAGGGTTCCTATTGAGACAAGAATATTTAAGAAAGGTTTTCTTTATGTATCTTTATCTTTGAAATCTATTGTCTTATAACTTTTGCAGTATTTTGTAATCCAAGAATCCATATATGTTAAATTTTTATGCCATATATTTATTTATTTAAGTGAACTCCCGTTAGTGCGGACTTCCAAGAAAGGACATTTTTGGTCTGCACTAACCAAAGTCCGGATTAAATGTTGTAAAATAATCCCTTTCATTGAATAAATTGGACAGAAAATTAAGTTTTTGACAGAAATTAAATAGGTTATGAATTTAATGCTAAAATAACCAACCTTTTCTTTAATTTAGTAATTTTAGTTAAAAAGTAAGTTAGGGCAGTTTGTTAATACCAAAGAATAAATTACTGAGTAAACAAAAAATTTGCAAAATAATTGCTGTACTTACTTACATAAGTTAACTTTAATTAAAGTAATCTCCTCTTTTGTGTTTGTGTGTGTATTATATACAACCTGTGGCCAGAAAGTTCGGTGAAGGAGTCTGTAGAGGTCGCTGCTTTACTAGTAGAATATCAACGCGCCACGCGTGGTGAAAGTCCATATCTGTTTGAACGTTTGGCAAAATTCCAAGTGCGTTTATTCCCTGTTACATTTAATGCCGAACGCGAAAGGTTTATTGTGGATTGTCGCGGTAAACAAAATGGATCAGAGAATAAACATGTTGTTTTGTTTCAAACTTGGGAAATCGGCAAAAGAAACTCACGAAATGCTCAAAGAAGTTTATAAAGATGAAGCCGTCACATCAAAGTTTGTTTATTAATGGTTTCAGCATTTCCGGGAAGGGCAGGCCAGTCTGGAAGACACCCCCTGAGCCGGCAGGCCAAAAACGACACGCACCCTGGAAAACATTGAAAAAGTTAAGCAGCTTGTGGAAAACGATCGTCGTCTGACAAAGCGAATGATTGCGGAGGAACTGGGAATTGGCACAGAAAGTGTTCGCCTCATACTCACTGAGGATTTGGGAAAACGAAAGCTCTGCTGCAGACTCGTACCCCATCAATTAACGCCTGAACAAATGGAAATGCAGCTTGCTGCTTGTGGAGACCTCATTGACATGGCAGACGGAGACAGGAATTTCCTGAACAACATCGTCACAGGCGATGAAAGTTGGTGTCTCAAGTACAATCCCGAAAGCAAACGACAAAGTTTGGAGTGGCGGAGTCCGTCGTCGCCTAAAAAAACCAAGGTATGGTCGGAAAAATCGCACATAAAGACAATGCTCATCGCATTCTTCGACTCTAAGGGTCTCATTCACAAAGAATTCCTCCCTGAGAATACCACATTGAATGCTGTTGCCTACGCTGATGTTCTGAAGCGTTTACTGCAACGGATCCGTCGCATTCGCCCTGAGTACGCCACGCAAAGCTCCTGGACTCTTCTCCACGATAATGCCCAGCCACACACCGCCTTGGCTGTACGGCAGTTCCTATCCGCGAATGGAGTTGTGACACTTGATCACCCCCCTTTATTCACCTGATTTGGCACCTGCAGACTTCTTTCTCTTCCCCAGATTGAAGTCAGCCCTGAAGGGAAAGAGATTTACGGACATCACCGACATTCAACGCAACGTGACGGCCGAGCTGAAAGCCATTCCAAAAGAACTGTTTTACAGGAGTTTCCAGGACTTATATACTCATTCCCAGCAGTGCATTACCATCCATGGAGATTATTTTTAAGGATAGTAAATTGTATGTGATGCTGTACAATACTGTATTTGAAATAAAAATTCATTCACTGAACTTTCTAGCCACAGGTTGTATATATGTTACTTAAACAATTTATCTTTTTACCACATCATTTTTCAGTTTTACGACACACCCATAAATTTGGTCTGTTAAATCACATTTTGATTGGTAGTATCAGCAAACAGTAGTTAGCAATTTTGGAACCTCTCATGTTTTTAGTGGAAAAAAGTTCTTTTTTCTCTTCATTATTTATTGTCAATGGCAATTTCTTGATCTCTCAATAATCAACAACGCTTCAAAAGTTGCTTTTGAAAAAATAATGCACAGAAGCAGCTTCGATTCTGCTCGGCCAGTCTGTGAAAAACTTGTCTGCATTATCAGACTAGTACTCTTTAAACGACATCTTTAACATTAAAAATATAATAAATTATAACACCTTGCAGTAACATATTTCTTTTAAATGCTAAAAAGTGTAAATTAACAACATAATATGCAGTAAAATAACTTTTATTAGATTGTTGACATGTTTCAGCTCACTCCGAGCCATTTTAAAAAACAAATGAGAATATTCTATTATTGCATGGTCTTTGAAGTTATTATTTGAAAAGTTATCATTTAATTTTCATGTACTTTATTAAAATTATGCACATTATCTTTTATTTTTACTTGGTTGTTTATTTCCATATTTGTAACCATGCAGTTACTTAAGCCACAATTTTGGTAAGTTAAAATATGCTGCATCGTTACCTATTGTATTTTTGCGTATTACTATCTCTGTGGTTTCTCTTATTATGGATGGATAATATAGACTGGAGGGAAAAATTATTTTACTTTCATTGAAATTTATTTGGATGGTTTCTTCTTGATAGAATCTGGCCAGGGCTGTGGTTTTTCTATTATACTTAATATCAGCTATATGCTCCTTTTTTCTTTAATGAAATTTCCTACTTTTTATTAAAGAAGATGATCTAAGAATTACTATATTGGCATGACCAGAAAGGAGCATATAGTTGATGTTAAATATAACAGAAAAACAACAGCCCTGGCAAAATTATATCAAGAAGAAACCGTCCAAATAAATTTCAATGAAAGTAAAATAATTTCCCCCCAGGTCTATACTATCCATCCATAATTTTTAAAAAATGTAGAGATAGTAACATGCAAAAAAAAACATGTAACGATGCAGCATCATTTAACTTACCGAAATTGTGGCTCGAGTTACTCCATTGTTACAAATATGAAAATAAACATACAAGTAAAAATAAAAGATAACGCGCATAATTTAAAAAAAGTACATGAAAATTAAATGATAGCATTTCAAATAATAACTTCAAAGACTGTGTAATTATAGAATATTCTAATTTGTTTTTGAAAATGGCTCGGAGTGAGCTGAAACATGTCAACAACCTAATAAAAGTTATTTTACTGTACATTATGTTGTTAATTTATACCTTTTAGCATTTAAAAGAAATATATGTCTTTAACATCAATTACAAATAGGAAATGGTGGGGAAAATGAAATTGTTCTTATTAACAGGAGATAGTCTTAAGTGGAGTCTCATTAATGAGAATCCACTGTATTTACTTTTGCTACTTACTTCTTCAGATGGTATTGTTAGAATAAAAAAGTTTTGTAATTTTTTTTTAAATAATATTTTTCAGGTCATACATATTCTGTTTTTGTTGAATCTATTTTGAGTGGTCATGAAAATTGGATTTATTCAGTTCAGTGGTATCAGCAACAAAGTAATTATTTTTATTTTATTAAAATTATTATTTTGTGTTTGGTTTTATTTCTCTAATTGTACTTTACGTGTATATTTACAGTTTCAAACTCCTATTTATTTATTTATTTAGACACATCCTTGCAAATACTTACAACATCAATGGACAAAACCATGATTATTTGGGAAGCAGATAATGAGTCAAATATATGGACTGAAAAGGTACAATTCATAAAAATATCTTATTAATTATTACATTCTATATGTGTTATGGTACAATTATTTTTTATTGAATCTCAGAAGTTATTACTTTCACAAAAATTAAAATTTAATATTAGGTTCAAAGCAAAATTTAATTAGTATTGTAAAGGCAACGTATCAAATTCTGTTTGTTTCAAATCAGAATCTGTACCCAAGAAAAAAAAAAAAAAAGAAAATATCCATTTGACTGAAAATTATGACTTCTTTCAATTTATACTGAAAAAATAACTTACGGGTCTTCATAGTAAAATTGTAACCAAACTCTCAAAGTTTGAATACAAATACCTAATTTTGACATCATATTTGGCATTTTCAGTAAATTTTGCCGTAGGTTACCAAATGGAAAGTCATTTGGTCAAGTAGTTTAGGAATTATGAAGGCTTAAAAATTTCCTTTTTTTTTTTTTGGGGGGGGGGGGGGTTCTTTTATAAACAGAAAATTCAAAATCTTCTAGGAATATATGAAATGATAAGAAAAGAAATTACCCATCATAAACAACTTTAAAGTTGATTAATGTTGTTGAAGTTAATTTCCCAAAATATGAGTTGATTGACATGCTTACATTATATGATTACTCAAATCCCTAAATTGTAATTTACTTTTGGACATTTATTATTATGATTAGATTATAAATATCAATTAACATCAAATTTAGAAATAGCTATTGGTATTGTAATTGGATTGTGGCCAAGCCCTATTGCAGTCATAAGACCACATCAATCAAAATCCAATTAAATGAAAGGTCCTGCCTATATTTGACTATTTTGCCCTCTTCTAGGAAAAATTAGAAATACAAATATAAAAGCAAGCCTCCAGATGAAGCAGACAGACTTTTGGTATCATTTGAGATGTTCTACTGACTTCAGGAAACTATAAGTCTCCAAAGTTTATGATTCACTGGGGGTGGGGTTGGGGGGGACTTTAGCATATTTTTTCTGAGCCGTTCATCCCTAACTACAATTGTTGAAATAGGCTTTTTATTAATTTAATATTTTGAAGACTATCTTCATGTTCAGGGATAATTGAAGTGGATATACATAATCTGTTAAAAATGGTATATTTAAAATTAACACATTTTCAAGGAATATTAAAAAAAAATAACATTTTTATCATTCTTCAGTAAAAACTAGTTATTTATTGATTATTTGTAATTGATATGTTAGATGGTACAGTTGAACCCCGATTATCCGAATCTCGGTTATCTGAAAATCTGCTTAACCGAAAGACCTTAAAACTCTTTTTTTTTCTTTAAATGTGAAAAATTTATTTTTAAGCAAGCATGCTGTTTATGAAATAAATAAAAAGCGTCAACTTACTTATTTGGGCTATTGCGTAAATGCAGGCATTTTATTGCAGAACCACATACAACACTTCATTTCTTTACAAAATATGTTGTGATTGTTTTTTTTTTCAACTTCGCATCACTTCAATGCTGCCTTATCACACCACCTTTTAAACAACAACAGATCTAACCCTGTTGCATCTTCCTGTACTTCAATATATTGAGGTGTCAATGTCAACTTTTTCAACTCGTTGAGCCCGTTTGTATTTTAAAATATTATTCATTGTAAATAAAATTTGGAGGAAATTAAAACTATGTAAACTGGAAGGGGAAATCCAATAGATACGGACTCTTGCAGCACCTGCAAGCACTAACGCTATACCTGACTGTGGGGAAGTGAGAAGTGTGAATAGTGTCATCTGGTAGAATAAAATTAGGAAACCTCCCGGTTATCCGAAAATTCCTATGGAACCCCTGTTAACCGAAAATTCTTTGGTCCCATGCTTTTCGGATAACCGGGGTTTTACTGTATATTTTTAAATTATTTTACTGAATGAATTGTTAGTGTAATTTTTTATTTAATTTTTTTTTTCTTACATTAAATGTTAGAATTAAGTTAACTTTAACTAAAATACGTTATATTATTAAACAGTCAGCATGTTTTTTCATCTTATTTTATTTATTTTTTAAACAAGGATTCAAGGTTTTAACACTACTATTAAAAAAATTTGTACTATTAAATTAATGAATTGTACTATTAATTGTACTTAATTGTAATTTATTAATTGTACTATTAAAAAAAAAAAAAAAAAAAAAAAAAAAAAAAAAAAAAAAAAAAAAAAAAACTTTTTTATATATTTGTTAAACACTTTAAGCCGAAATTTATACAGACTTTGATTATGTGATAGCTTATTTTAATACAACAAGTTTTTTTTTTTTTAAGTGTTCAAAAGAGTAAACAGTAGAGTGATTCATAAATCAGTTTTTTTTTTTTTTTTTTTTTTTTTTTTTTTTTTTTTTTTTTTTTAAATAACATTTTTAAAACTTTATTTTAGTGATGGGAGTATTCGAATACAAAATGTCTGTGTTCTCGATTCAGCCATGTATTCAAGTGGTCTCGATTTCAGACAGTAGTATTGGAATACAAGTCAACTGGCATCTGTGTCTGTGACGAAAACTGCGGTTTTTGACTGCATTCAGTTCTCATAGCTGGAGTTTTCTATGGTTCCGTAAGATGCACCACCGAATAGTATTCAAATACTATTAGACTACTCGGCGCTGTTTCATGCTTTTCCCCATAATCTTATGGTTATTTTAGTTTTGAAAATTTGTATTATTTTTTTAAGCATGCCAGCAATTCAACTAATATACATGTATATTTTTAGTTAAATCGATCATATGAATTTAAATTTAAGAAAACGATTATAATGAATAAAATTCTGTGAATTTGTATTTAAAAATCATAAATATAATTTTTTTTATTAAATTTTTAAAAATTCAATGATCAAAATAATTATTTATAGTGGAAAATAAAATTATACGTTCGTAAAAAAGAAAATTTTTCTTGATTTCGCTAATCAAAGACAAATTGCTTACTTTTACGGGCATATGCAGGGGAAGGCCGGTTCTTCGCCTTCTAAATCTTGGAAAATAATAAGGGACATGGACATCGGCAGAATTATATCTTGGGAGGGGCAAGATTTTGGAACACGTGTAGCAATGGTCCACAGTGTAGTCTGCTTTTAAAATTGCAAAATAAAATAATCTAAACATGATCTTAACATGATAATCTAGACATGAAATAATCTAAACTAAGATTTTTTTTTTGTTAGAACTCTCATGCAAGACAATTTTTAAACATATCAACATAAAATGCAATACAAGAAACGCATGAACATTAAGAGGAAAATAAAATAAAAAATTGTCTTACCCTGGGAGGGGTGTGGTGTAGGGTTCAATGGAATAGAGTCATCCTGACAAAGTAAAGTTATGAATCAGAACCAATCTTAAAACGAAAAGTTGATAAAGATGTATAAACGGTGCTATCTGTACTTTATTAATGTCGGCGGCGCAGTTTATTTAATATGTAAAATAGTTTATTTAATTGTATAAAACCAATACTTCATAAATAGAGTTAAGTAAGCATGCATTCGCTTACCTGATTGTAAGTTCAAACCTTCCTTAAGTTTATCCATTGGGTTATATCGTAGCACATTGTGAGTTTCCATATTCAAAATGTAATCCAAATGATTATCGATGATGATCAGCACATTACTCATTTCTGAAACTTTATTACTTTGCTGAAATTAAAATGTTTATTAACATGTGTTTTAATTAAATTAAGCACTCTTCACCTTTATATTTATATTATATTTAAACATTTAACGGTATCTTGATTACAAGTTAACAGAGCATTTACATCGCTCTGACATTTTCACACGCTACATTTTAAAAGAAATTCACACAACAACTGACTAAAGTCTAAAGAGTTTTCAGTTCTTGATAGCCTTGGATGACGTCACTGGGAAAAAGCACATGATAGCACGTGATAATCATTCTTTCACGTGGGCGTTTATTCCATGTACTTAGCTGAGTTGAAAACAGTTTATGAATGGGTTTTTCCGACGAGATAATTAAAGTTGTTTACTGCAATTTTAAAGTACTTTATTATTATCTGACGATTGAAGAGTAGTTGATTCCGAATAGAAGATTACCCTTTAATTGGAATTTCCGTCACTCCCCCTTAATCTTCTATGTAGGATAAGGAAGTAAGTTCAGATTGTTTCGGTGTTTAATGAATTCAGGTTTGGGTTTGGGCTTGGTGAGTGAATCTGCGGTCATAAATTCTGTGGGACAATACTTTAAATCTATTATTCCATCTTCCTTGAGTTGTCTTATCGCGTGGAATCTGATATCTATATGTTTACTTTTTCGAGTATGTTTTTCACTTTCAACCATTTTTATACATGGCTGATTGTCCTCGTATATTGTTATGGGTTTCTGTTGTGGTAATTTTAAATCTTCCAGGAGTTTTATCATCCATAGTATTTCCTGTGCTGCGTTACTTACAGAAATGTATTCAGCTTCTGCTGATGACAGAGCAACGCATGTCTGTCTTTTCGTTGTCCAATGTATGGGACATTTTCCTAACATAAATATATTTCCGCTGGTGGATCGTCTAGTTTCTGGATCACCTCCCCAATCTGCATCTGCGTAAACTTCGAGAATAGGCTTATTTTTCGAACTTAGCGTCAGGTTGAGGTGTTTTGTGTTGTTTAAGTATGTTACGATTCTTTTGACTGCTTTCCAGTCTTTTTCTCGAGGGGTTTCATTTCTACGGCTGAGTATGTTGACCGCTGCTGAAATATCTGGCCTGGTTAATGTTGAGATGTAGAGTAATGTTCCCGTTGCTTGTCTGAATTTGATATTGTTAGGTAATAGATTTTCATCATCGTTGAGTCGATTGTAACCTGCTTCCATAGGTGTGCTGTAAGGTTTTGCGTTTTGAAGATTGAGTTTATCTACCAATTCTTCAATTTTTGAATTTTGGTTTAAGTAGAAATTTTTATCGTCTCTTTTTATATTTATTCCGAGATAGTTATTGACTTCTCCCAAATCTTTCAATTCATATTCCCTTTTGAGATTGTTTATTAATTCAATTATATCTTCGTTTTTTCCGGCGATTAACAAATCATCCACATATACTATAATGTATGTCGAGTTTTCACCATTTTCGCGTATAAAAAGACATGAGTCAGATGTACTTTGTATAAAATTTAATGCTTTAAGACTTTCAGAGATTTTCGTGTGCCATGCTCTGGCGGCTTGTTTAAGCCCGTATATTGCTTTTTGTAATTTACATACTTTGTTTTGTTGATTTGGAGCTATATAGCCTTCCGGCTGTTTCATGTATACCTCTTCTTGTAGGTTTCCGTGTAAAAACGCTGTATTCACGTCGATATGATTAACTTTAAGGTTATGATTTAATGCTGCTATGAGAAATGCACGGATTGTGGTATGAGAGACAACTGGAGCAAAGGTCTCGTCATAATCTACTCCGAATTTCTGACTGTATCCCTGTGCCACGAGTCGTGCTTTATAGGTTTGCACTTGGTTTAGGTTGTCGCGTTTTAATTTAAAAGTCCATTTTGAACCTATCACTTTCTTGCCTGGTGGCGGATCGACTAATGTCCAAGTTTTATTTTTAGCTAGGCACTTGATTTCATTTTCGGTGGCTTTGAGCCAATTTTCCCTATCGTGTGGATTTTTCATTTCCATGATATCGTTCCAATTCTTTGGTTCATTTGATTGTGTGTCTTTAACTAAACAGACAAATCTATCTGGTGGTACTCCTCTGTTAGATCTATTTGACCTTCTTGGTTCTATTTGTGTTTGTTTGGACTCGCATGGTTGTTTTTCATTATCATTAATGTCAATTTCAATGTAATTTTTATTCTTCTCTTCTTGATTTCTATCATCAGTGGAGATTTCTTCGAGATTTGAATCTTCCTCAATGTTGTTTGAGTGTTTTATTTCATGTTCTATGAATTTTACAGTCCTGGCAATTATTATTTGTTTGTCTTTTGTGTGTATGCGATATCCTTTGGAACGTGTGTCGTAACCTAGAAAAATACCTTCTTGCGCTCTATTATCTAGTTTTCCTCGATGTATTTTATTACCGTAAAATACCGTTAATCCGCCCTTCCCGATTAAGCGCCCCCCTCCCACTTTGTAAACAAATTGGAAAATTCAAAAATACCGAGAAAGCGCCCTCCCCCAAAAGAAATTTTGCCAGCATGTCAAGATCGACACCAAAAACTTAATCTCCGGAGTGTTTTTTTTTTTTTTTTTTTTTTTTTCCGACGGAACAGAAAGGCGTGACGATTCTTTGATATATCTCAAACATGTGCAAACACATTGTCGATCTGAAATAGCAATATAACCAAACATTAGTTTTGCTGTAAATTTATCTCCATGTAATAAAAATATCGATAGTGAAAGTTTCTCATGAAATAAGTTAAAGAAATGTGTATTTGATACTGTGTGGAAAATATTTTGATTAAAAGAGAATCTATTTATTTTATTAAAGAATTTATAGTTGTATTTAACATTATTATGAAAACAACCAATCACAAAAAAAATATCGATTGATAGATCAGATCAATCGATTTGTCGATACACAATCGAATTTCTAGCTTAATTTATGCTATCTTTGTGGTAGTAATGTTTTTTGTTTTAATAATCTGGCAACACTACCAATTCCTTCTATATGTTCTCAATTTTTGTGATTTGAATTATTTATTTAGCATTTATAGATATGTAATCATGATTTAAAAAAAAAAACGGTTATTTAATCTCCCTAACTTACAACAGATGGCGACACCACATAAAATGTTACTAGTTCTTGAAATTACTTCAGGATATTTTCAACTGCAATTTCCCAGTGTTTTTTAATTATTTTAAATTATTAAGTTCCTTTTATTTTTCTGTTACCATATTAATGACAGATATTAGTGTTATTATTTATCTAAATGCATTCCAGTTTCAAAGCTTCTGAAATCCAGAATTTTCTATAATCTGAAATTGCCATTAATCGTGAAGTTATACTGTTTTTCTATTTTGTATATAATTTTTTTAATTCAAAATGTTTTTCTTTTGTCACTTTATTAAAATAATGCATACTCTGCGACGATCGGCCATTAGCATCTCCGCCCCCCCCCCCCCACCACCACCACCACCGATAAATATCATATACTACAATTTTAATACCGTGTAAGCGCCCCCCCCTGATTATTTTACGATTTTTCGTCACGTTTAGGGGGGCGGATTAACGGTATTTTACGGTAATGTAAACAAATGCTTTACATCCAAAGGTTCTTAAGTGTTTGAGATCAGGTTTGATACCTTTCCATAGTTCGTATGGAGTTTTGTCGTTCGCTCTTGTTGGTAATCTGTTTTGTAAATATGTCGCTGTGTGTATTGCCTCTCCCCAAAATTGTTTATTTAAATTTGCTTCTAAAAGCATGCTACGTGTCATATCGAGTAGGCTTTTATTCTTCCTTTCTGCCACGCCGTTCTGGCTCGGGTTGTGTGGAATTGTGAATTGGTGTAATATCCCGTTTTCCTTTAGATAATTGTCTATTTCGTTGCTATTATATTCTCCTCCATTATCTGATCTTATTTCTTTTGGTTTTCTACCGAATTGATTATTTACCATTGCAATGTATTCTTTTAATTTATCAATTACTTCGCTTTTCTTAGATAGTAAGTATATAGTTGTATATCTCGAGTAATCGTCGATGAATGTGAGAAAGTATTGTTTTTCTCCTAGTGTTGGTGTACTTATAGGTCCACAGACGTCGCTGTATATTAAATCGAGAACTTTGTTTGCTCTATTTGTAGCCGATTTTGGATATGGCGCGTCGTTTAATTTAGATTTGATGCAGGTTTCGCATAATTTATTATTGTGTCTGCAGTTTTTAATTTTTATTCCGGTAGCTAGCTGTTTGTTAACAATTGTTTTGATTGCTTCATAATCACGGTGTCCTAGTCTTTGATGCCATACTTCTAAACATTCTTTATTATTATTACAGCTTAGTGTGACGTTTGCATAGTTTTCTGCATTTTCTGAGTGGTTTGTTTGTTCGATTATGTATAAATTATTTTTGTTCTTCGCTCTTATATAAATTTCACCGTCGAACGTTAAATCGCATTTGTCATTTTCAAAGATTAATTTGCATCCATTTTTAGTTGCTTTGCTTACGGATATTAAATTGGATTCTAGTTCTGGGACGTATAGGACTTCCTGTAGTCTTGTGAGTTTTATTTCTCCATTTGGGGATTTCGTTTTTATTAAAACGTCGCCTGAACCGAATGCTTCGAGTTTGTTGCCGTTTGCGATGGTGACTGATGATTTTTCAAAATTGTTAAATTTATCAAATAACCTCTTATCATTTGCAATGTGTGAGGTACTGCCACTGTCGAGTATCCAGTTTTGTTTTCCTAATTTTTCTGTTATTAGTACGCGATCTTCTGATTGATTAGTTTTTGAGCTTATTTTCTGATCATTCGCGTTATCGTGACAGTCAGTATTCTCTTTATAATTCTCTGTGTTTTCATAGCATAGTGATGATGAAAAAGGTTTAGCTTTATTTTTATTATTAAAGTTATTCACATTTTGATATGTGTGTTTGTTTTTGTTGTGCTGTGTGTATCTGCTCTTGAGGTGATAGCACTCGCTATTATTATGATTTGTCATCTTACAGTGACTGCAATATTTTGAATTTTTTCTGTAGTCGTTATAAGTGTGTTTTCTTTGTGTTTTAAATGCCTTTTCAGAGCTGTTGTTTTGTTCAGACATTTCTTGTCTGCAATTATACTCATCTATGAGTTTACTTCTGATAAAATCTGGGGATAATTCGGCTTCGGGCCTTGCCTCTAATGCTGTGATGAGCGTGTTGTAGCTGGGCGGTAATGAGCATAGAAATAGTGCAGATATGTGTGAGTCATTTATATTCTCGCCTATGGCGGATAATTTATCTACTATTTGTAGAATATTTGTTATATGAGTAATCATATTGCCGTTTTCGGGCAGTTTAGTAATGTACAGTTTTCGTAATAAATACAGTTTGCTACTCAAATTTGCTCTTTCATGCGTACTTTTGAGACCTTCCCAGGTTTGCCTGGCTGTGGTAAAATTTTTTACATGCACAATTTGTGCATCATCTATGCTTAGATTAATTAAAGCTCTTGCTTTTCTATCTTTTTTGTTCCAATCCTCATTTAAAGGAGTTGGCGGTTGATCACTTATTACTTCGAATAAGTCTTCTTTAATGAGAAGCATTTCGAGCTTAAATTTCCAGTTGGAATAATTGCTCGAATTTAGCTTCTCGATGAATTGGCTTTCTTTGAATGTAGCCATTTTTATTTTCTATCTTTAATTATTTTTAAAGATATTTAATTTAATTTAATACGAATCGCTTTTCTTTGCGTTCGTTTTTATTTTCTATAAAGCGAGTTTTTTCAGCATATAGCTAATGTGCTTAAAATTTTTATTTAATACATACTATCAGTCTTTCATAATCTGTCGGCGGCGCAGTTTATTTAATATGTAAAATAGTTTATTTAATTGTATAAAACCAATACTTCATAAATAGAGTTAAGTAAGCATGCATTCGCTTACCTGATTGTAAGTTCAAACCTTCCTTAAGTTTATCTATTGGGTTATATCGTAGCACATTGTGAGTTTCCATATTCAAAATGTAATCCAAATGATTATCGATGATGATCAGCACATTACTCATTTCTGAAACTTTATTACTTTGCTGAAATTAAAATGTTTATTAACATGTGTTTTAATTAAATTAAGCACTCTTCACCTTTATATTTATATTATATTTAAACATTTAACGGTATCTTGATTACAAGTTAACAGAGCATTTACATCGCTCTGACATTTTCACACGCTACATTTTAAAAGAAATTCACACAACAACTGACTAAAGTCTAAAGAGTTTTCAGTTCTTGATAGCCTTGGATGACGTCACTGGGAAAAAGCACATGATAGCACGTGGTAATCATTCTTTCACGTGGGCGTTTATTCCATGTACTTAGCTGAGTTGAAAACAGTTTATGAATGGGTTTTTCCGACGAGATAATTAAAGTTGTTTACTGCAATTTTAAAGTACTTTATTATTATCTGACGATTGAAGAGTTGTTGATTCCGAATAGAAGATTACCCTTTAATTGGAATTTCCGTCAATTAATACTAGTACTATAACATTATTCATCAATCAAATATCTAATATTTATTATAGATTCATGGAACAAGAGTATAAAGAAACAATCGAACGAGTTATTTAACTTTGTATGTACAACAAAAAATTAACTGTAAATTTAATATTAATATGCAATAAAATTGAATCGGATAATAGTAACTCTTTTAAAAAAAGTGTATTGTTCTTCTAAATAAAAGAAATTATAATACAGAAATACACAGAAAAATTTCCGAAACACACAGAAATATTTTTGATATATACACAAACATTTCCCAAATATACAGAAATGTTACTAAATACTTTTCCGAAATATGCAGAAATGTTACTAAATACTTTTCCGAAATATGCAGAAACGTTACTAAATATTTTCCGCAATATGCGGAAACATAACAGAACTGATGGGCCACATTGCTGCCCCACCAGATAGAGTAACATTTCCGAGTTTTTTTTTACAGTGCAAGGATGGTGATATTTATGAAGAATCATTTTATGTTGGCTCCGTTATCAGACACAATTGCTGCTATTTTATCAAAAATTTCTCATTCATCGAAGAGAGAACAGGTGCCATATTTTTTGCTGTGTGACTTTCCACAACTTCTTTTGTACTAAGAACTTGACAAGCTAATTTATTTTCGTAAATAAAATGACAAGATACGGTGATATACGACTTACAACTGTCTGATGACCACAGATCAGTTGTAGTGGATAAATATTGAACACTGCAAAGCATATCTTTTATTTTGGATCTGGTTTCATTGTAGAGATCTGGCAGCAATACTGATGACAAATGGTTTCAACCAGATGGTTCATACAGTGGATTTAGTTTTCTGGAATACTCTAGAAATCCTGAATTTTCCACAATTGACAAAGGTTGATAATCCTTGACAATCATTTTTACAAGGCTTTTTCTTTTATCAATTTCCTGTTTTTCTTTTGTGGATAACTCCGCTTTAGCTCCAAATATTCGTAACTGCTTCTGCCTGTTAATAGGAGGTTCGTCACATTTTTCTTCATTAACAGATGCACATTCAGTCAGTTCTTTCTGAACCGTAGTCAAACGGGAAGAAAAGTGGGTGCCTGAACTATTTTCTTGCTGAAAATAATTAATAGTAGTTGGATGCAGTCTTCTTAAATGTAAATTAAGATTAGTAATGTTTCCACAGAATTTCAAGTATTTTTTACATACTTGGCAAGTAACAAAGTTACCACTCTCACATTTTTTGAAGTAATTCCAAACTTCTGATCTTTTGCTGCCTGTTTTTTTTTTTTTTTTTTTTTTTTTTTTTTTAAATAGTATAATAATTTGATTTTTTACAAATTATAATAATTTGATTGGAATAAATAAAATTTAAAATTAAACATAACTTAAAATAAGATAACATTTACCATTTAAATTTCTAACGAAATTTTTAGCCTTAAAACAATTTGCGAAAAACAAAGCATTATGACAATCGTGATATTTATATCAAAACTGAAAAACATTAAAAAGAAAAGAAATTATTCTGCAGCTGTAAATTATAAAACATTATCATAAACAAAAGAGAAACATATGTACGAAAAATAAACATTTGATTGGCTGAAAGAGGCACTACTCATACGTTTCTAATAGACTGGTGTGAATCTCACACGTGATCATAAAAAAAAGCAAACTATTTTAGGTAGAATCAACATTCGAAGAGTGAAACAGACGAAATGTCGCCCCTGGAGTAATTGTTAGTGCTACAACATTTGAATACAAAGAATCGATTCTGATTTCGATTCTGAAAAGTTTTCGAAAACTAAGGTATCGATTCTTAAAAGATCTCGAATCGGCCCATCACTACTTTATTTATAAGATGAAGATTTTTTAATTTAGTTTCTTGTTCAACATTTAAAATTAAGTGTGCATCCATTCAAGGGGGAGGTAATGGGGTGGGGGGTCATGACTCCTTTCCCCTTTGAACAACAAAATTTTCTTTGTAACTAAACATTTTTCATGTAAATTTATATTAATATATTAACTTAGCTCCATTAAGAGGTGTGAACTTCCCCAAAAAAATAAATAGTTCTTATGCTCTTCCACCCCTCTAAATTAAAGGTTGGATTTACCTATGCTTCTTTTTTCTATTCTATTTCATTTTCTTTAACTAATGCAACTTTCAACTTACATTTATTTCTTTTTATTTCTGCAGATTCGTGTTGGAGAAGTTGGTGGTAATACTCTAGGCTTCTTAGGTGGTGTGTTTTCTCCATGTGGGAAAGTTATTGTTGCACATGGCTATCAAGGAGCCATTCATGTTTGGAAACTAAATGAAGTAATCTTATTTAACTTTTATATTATATATATTTGTATTCTATTATAGTGTTTTTCATTTTGAAATTTTTTAATATGCATGAACGGCAAAATTTGTAATGTCAAAGGAGAGAGCAATTTTGTTCCTTCAGGTATGTTTGAAGTACTGTACTTTTAGTGCACAGTATGTATGTTTTATGTCGTACAGTATTTTTTGGTTAAAATTTGTTTAAATATTGGAGTCTGCATGAGTATTTGGGATTTAAATGACCTCTGTATATGTGACTGTTGACATAAAATCTTTGTGCTGCAATTTTGTATTTAAATTTACAAAATCTTACTGCAACGCATTGAAAGTATACTGCAAGCTTAGTATTAGCTGTAGTATTTTAATAGAATAAGATCTGTTTGAAATGTTTTACTACTATTTACACTGTTATTTAACTCATCTTGGGTTTTGTATTTAAAGATGGAATTTTTTTAATCAATTTTTCCCTCATTTCCCATGCTAAACTTATAAAAAAAATATATTAACAGCTGTGTTTACAACATTTAAATATATTTAGAACTTAATTTAAGACATTTTTCCGTTAGCCCGCCACATATGATAAATCACCCAATACTTTTTATGGTTACAATTGTAATGAGTTACAACAACAATGGATTTAATTATGTGCCAAACCGCACTCGCTATAATAGGCCAATTGGCTGTGAAACTGCAACAATGAAATATTTTAAATACTAAAAAGTAGAAAATATAAATTAAAAATAGACTGTAATATATATATATATATATTTTTAAATATGCTTTAATCAATTAATAGTTTCATATTAATTAAATAATTATACATTGATAAATCAATTTAGAAATTTTAAAAAGATAGTTTAAATATAATGTTTCATTTTTTTTTCTTTTGTGTTGCCCTATCTTAAAAAAGAAACATTTGCAAAATTTGTAATTTTTTACATAAATTCACGAGCGCTTTCCACCAAGAGTAAAAAAGGCACTGAATTTTCCATAATCGAGTTTGGTGTCCACACCAAATTAGAGTATTATAGCGAAAGTTTTTTGGAAAAATCAGGAATTGCCGTCATATGAAATTAAGCATGATTTTCAAGATAAACATTGCATGTTTATAAAAGAGCGTATTTGAAAAAAAAAATGCTTGTTTTTATCAGAATTTGTTTTTTCAAATGAAGTATTAAAAATCAGAGTGTGCATGTAACAGGAGGTTGCAGTGTACATGGAAAAATACAATAATAAGTTAAATATTTAAAAACTACAATTAAAAATTATTTTGATTGCAATAGTAATTTTAAAATTAAAACATTTTTGCATCTATTTATAAATAATTAACTATCTCTGTAAATGCACAATTTCATAGTAATTAATTTTTATTTCTCTGTTGAATAACATTCAACAATTAAAAATACAAATCAGTTGTTTTATTTATTTTGGATATAATATATACATACAAACTGCATTTTATTTTTTTCAAGTTCAAACTAATAGACTAGTTCGAAATATTCAAGTTTTGATGTCTCCCACTTATCTATGATAGGATCACTATTTTTGAATGGAAAAATATTTTGCTCTATTTAAACAACATATTACCATTTTGTAGCAATTAGAGCACTTTTATGGAATTCATAAATGATAATATAGGGTAAATGTACCAATAGTCGGCCACTTAACTGTTTTTTTTTTATATAAATCTTAACGTAGAATTTTTAAAAAACGACACAACATTTTTAACAGTGATATATCTTAAAACATACGTTTCTTATTATGTTTCAGCAATTATTTTTTAAAAAACACGGTAATAGTTTTTTTTTAGACAAAGTTAAGTTCAAAAAGGGCAAGTTCTCCAATAGTCGGCCACTTTAACTCTAATGTTCGGCCATCACTGCATCAGAATTTTGTTTTACCTGAAAAACGACTCTAACAAATTTGACTAAATTTTGCATTCTACCATTTTCGGTTATAAGAAGATGATTGAGCTATCTCACATGTTCGAGAAAATTAAATTAGTGGGTCATTTAGGGTCACTGCGGGTAAAGCTAATTTTATTTTATCTGCTAAATGGCTTTAACGATTTTGACTAAGTTTTGTATCCTACATTTTTGGGATACAATAAGACCATTGGACTGGGTCGCATGTTCGAGAAAATTTCATTAGTGGGTCATATGGGGGTCACTATGGGTCAAATAAATTTTATCTAAAAAACGGCTCTAACGATTTTGACTAAATTTTGTATCCTACCGTTTTGGGGTACGAAAAGACCATTGGGCTGGGTCACATGTTTGAGAAAATTCGATTAGTGGTTCATTTTAGGGTCATTAGGGTCAAACTAATTTTATCTAAAAACGACTAAAACGATTTTGACTAAATTTTGTATCCTACCGATTTGGTGTACGAAAAGACTATTGGGCTGGGTCACACGTTAAGGGTCACATGTTAAGGTCCAAGGTAATTTTATCTTATCTAATAAATGTCTTTAACGATTTTGACTAAGTTTTCTGTCCTACCTTTTTGGGATACAAGAATACCATTTGGCTGGGTCACATGTTCGAGAAAATTCGATTAGTGGGTCATTTGGGGTCACTATGGGTCAAACAAATTGCATTTAAAAACGGTTTAAGCGATTTTGACTAAATTTTGTATGCTACAGTCGACTGCAAAAAATAAATAAATAAATAAAAAATAAACGCTGGTACCCCTTCTGGTCGTGCTCAAATTGAAGTTAGATTAAAGTGGGTTTTGAATCGAACTATGCATTTTGAATCCCGCAGTGGAAAAGCGAAGGGAGGGGCGGTCCCAACTGCTGCATTCCAATCTAGTTGTTTTAACACTTTTCAACAGAATTGAAAAGCAAAAATTGGGGTACCAACTGCAGCATTTAATCAAGTTGCTTTTAACACTTTTCAACATAGTTGAAAAGCAAATGTGCATACATTCGTGCATCAGCGAAGGGGCGGTCCCAACTGCTGCATCACGGCATTCCGATCTAGTTGTTTTAACACTTTTATGCATTTTGAACATAAAATATATTTAGTATGTAGTTTATTAGTATACTAGTTCATTTTGAATCCCGCAGTGGAAAAGCGTGGGGGGGTGGTCCCAACTGCCACATTCCAATCTAGTTCAACAGAATTGAAAAGCAAATAATGGGGGTACCAACTGCCGCATCTAATCGAGTTGCTTTTAACACTTTTCAACATAGTTGAAAAGCAAAGCGAAGGGGCGGTCCCAACTGCCACATCACGGCATTCCAATCTAGTTGTTTTAACAGTTTTATGCATTTTGAACATGAAATATATTTAGTATGTAGTTTATTAGTATACGAGTTCATTTTGAATCCCGCAGTGAAAAAAGCGTAGGAAGGGGCGGTCCCAACTGCCGCATTCCAATCTAGTATTTTTAACACTTTTCAACAGAATTGAAAAGCAAATAATAGGGGTACCAACTACCGCATCTAATCTAGTTTAAGATAAAGCTACCGTGTACGAGCATTTGTGACTTAAAAGTAACTCCGATATCGAATATCAGTTTTCTATCCCTATTAATTCTAAATAAATCATAATTTAGAATAATAAACAACAATTACTGATAATTTCAATTTTTTAAATTTCGAATTTTATAGAAACCATTCTTTGCGAGAGTTTACATCTTAAAAGAAACCCCCATGCAAAATTTGAAGTTTTAAACCCAACAGTATCACAGAAATTGCAATTTTAGAAAACTTTTAGTTCCTTTTGAATTTCGAATTTTTTAGAAACTGTTGGGTACGATCAGACCACTTACGTATGGAAAAGGTTATCCATGTCTAATTTCAAGTTTCTATTCTAAAATTTATAAAAAAAAAAACCTAATTCAGAACATTTTTCCCTCATTTCAGCATTCTAAATTTCCAAATTTTTAGAAACCTTTCTTAGCCCCGGTCGCTTATGTCTTAAAATTAACCACCATGCCAGATTTTAAGTTTCCAGCACCAAAACTATCACAGATTTTGAAACTTTAGAATGTTTGTTTGGTCCTATACCCTTTCAAATTTCGTTTTTTTTTTTTTTTTTTTTTTTATATAAACTATTTTGTACCAGCGTTTACATATTAAAAATGACAGAATTGGCAAATTTTAAATTTGTATCACTAGTAATTCCATATAAATCGTAATTTAGAATGTTCACAGTTTTTTTCATTTTCTAAAATTCCCCTCTTTTTTAAGTGCCTTGATCCAGAATTTACGTCTTAAAAGTAACTGACATGTTAAATTTCAAGTTTATATTCCTAACAATTCTACATAAATTGTAATTTAGAACTTTTTCCACTCATTTCACACTTTTAAATTTCGAATTTTTTAGAAAACAACAACCATGCCAAATTTCAAGTTATTAGCTCCTTCAATATCACAAAAAGGGCAAGTTTGGAATGTTTTTTGTTCATCCATCTATTTGCGAAAAGTGGCTCGGACGTAAAATATAGTCTATGTCGGAGCAGAGACTGCCACCTTTACTTTTGAAATTCTTTCGGTAGTTCCAGTAGTTTCCCCTACAAACAAACAAGCCCGTAAAAAAAAAAAAAATTTTTATATATAATATTATTATAGATGTAGAGATAAAATTATATCTACCAAACAATTAAAAATAAACTCAAAAAAGTATAGTAAGTTATGTATTCAGTATTCAGCTCCTGGTGGCCGACTATTGGACATGTAGTAAGCAAAATGAATACCCAATGGTCGGCCACATTAAAATTAATTAAAAGCAACAAATTTATTTACTTTTTATACTAAAAAACATTAGTTGATTTACCCTGCTAATACTCTAGCCTTATAATTTTAGAAAAAAAAAATTAATACTTACCTTTAAAAAAAATTGCCATCAGTTAACAAAAAAATAGGGAAAATGGTGATTTGACCTCTATCTTGAAAAAAAATGGCTGATTACAAATTCAATAAAAATACCCACAATTCTTTGGTGATGGTTTGTGACTTATGAAAGATGGCTGCATATAACCAAATTGTAATATTTCATTTAGAACCAAAAATAAGCTATGCGTAAGGCATTTTATCTCAAAGTGGCCGACTATTGGTACATTTACCCTATCTGATTTTTTTTTTCTGTTTCCCTGTAAAATAAATAAATAATTAAGCATGATTTAATGACTGTCTTTAAAACTGAAATTCACTATACTTTTATAACATTTTTTTTTTTTTTTTTTTTTTTTTTTTTTTGGCAATAAAACTAATTTTTTTAAAGTTAGAGAATGAAGGAATGGGCAAATAAACAGACAGACATATCTTCCATTTTAAATCTTGATAATATTTAGAAGTAACCACTAGGAAACTAGCTGTTAAAAAAAAAAAAAAAAAAAAAAAAAAAAAAATCAAAATCATAGCATCCATTTGAAAATTGTGTAAAAACTTATAATAAAAATTCTACATATATATATTGTCAAATTGAATAACTTCTAATGCCAGTTAAAAATATATCATGTTATCCAAAAAGTAAAAAATGTTATTTTGTAAGGATAAAAATGTGTGAATTGTTGCATATGTAGATAATTGGAATTTTGTTTTTTAAAATTGTTTTCATTTTATATATTTAACTTGCCATTTCTTACTCACTTTAAATAAAAATCTTATTCTTATAAAAAAAAAAAAAATCTCAAAGTTCACAAAATATAGCATAAACATAAATTAATTGGGCAGAAAGAATGGTTTATTATGTGTAGTTATGCAGCCAAACATCAGAATACACATGATTATAAGAGAGTGAAACACATAAAGTTTAACCTTTTTTTACAAAAGTTCGATGCAGCTGTCCTTCATTACTCTGCAAATGTCCTATCCATAATTCAATTCTTACCATATGTTTGTGAGCATGTTCACATCGAATAAATTAAGTTCCGTGCTGATTTGTGATTTTAATTCAGGAATGGCTTTCAGAAATGGTGTAACGTAAAACTGATTTTTAATAAAACCATAAAGTGGAATCTAGGGGTGAAATGACTGGTGATTGTAGTGGCCTTGGAATAACACCTTCATGATCATTCTAAATAGACACTTCAGCACTGTGGTAAGACGTGTATCCTCAAATCACAAACTTATGATACAATACTAATAATCTGCCATTGAACTGCTACCTTACAATTAATATTTTACAACTTATTAGTTATGAAATTGCTCAACTAACTTGTATCCATCCTCCTATATACATTCAAACCTTAGCTAATATGACAATCAGCTTATCAAGTGATATATTTGGGAATGTTTCGTGTAATCTTTCTGTAGTGTAAATGTAAAATGAAATATGTATGGATCTCTTTCTTGCACATTGAAAATATGAAGTATTAATTCATCATCATTAAAAAGGATAGTTATTCGTGTCATAATATATTGATATTATAAAAATAACTGTTTGAAAATTACTTTATTCAATGGATTCAATAAAAATAATTTTAAATTAACTTTTTAACATGTAGTTGAAGATTTTTCCCCTTTCTTTGTTTTTTTAAATACATTAATTCATACTTTAACTTTTACTCGGATTTTAAAAATAGTTTGTCCTTTTTTAACATTTTACAACATAGTTGAAAAGTGTTTATGAATTTGGTTTGTTTGTCTGTCTGTCCGTGCTCTAACTCATATAAATATATTCAGATTGTCATGCAATTGATATATGTTATTGAGATTTACTATGGCATGTTTGGTATTGAAAATGAAGTGTGTAGCAGTTATAGTTCATTTACAGAGACAGTCAAAAGAATTCCGTTACATTACTGTCTATGGGAGAAAATCATTTGCAGTTTATTTTAATGATGTTACACAATTTCAAACATATTGAAATTGATATACACTGCTGGCTATTAAAATTTCAACACCAGGAAGGAATGTAAAAAACAAAATGATATTTATTGGAAAAATACATTATAATGGGAAGGACATAAACGGTCCATAACGGGTTGCATAAACGGTCATATGGAGTTCCTTAAAAAATTCAGAAGATATACAGTATATACCACTGTATACCTTCCACTACATCCCTGTTTGTTTGACTTAAAAAGAACTAGAATGTTGTCAGATCTGGTATTATGATTTTGTTTTATGTGTAATGTTGACTTTACAGTTGAATGGAAATTAATATGTAGGTAGACAAATTAAGTTTTTTTTATATTTAACTCTAGGAATCAGGTGATTGGAAACCTGGCATCACATTTGGTGGTCACTTTTCAACTGTGTCGGACATTGACTGGGATCCTGAAGGACAATACTTAATGAGTTGTAGTGCTGATCAGACTACCAGGATACATGCTAATTACACAGCATCAGATGGAAAGGTGATTTTTTGTTTGTTTGTTTCTTTCCTTTAATTCTGAAAAACATAATTTAATTCACAATGCCTATTGGTTTTAAACATTATTTTCACTTTTATGGCCTCTTATCATTGACATATAAATAAGGTCAATTAAAAAGTGCTATTAAAGTGAAACTAATTTGTTTTGGAGAACATAAAAAAATTGTGAGATATCTGAATGAGTGATATGATGAGGCACTGTGTAACTAGAAGTTACTGTATAGTTTCATCAAAACTATGCTTTAAAACATAAAAAAAATTTAATTTTCTGAGGCGAGTAGTTTTGTGTATTTCATGTTTACACCTTATAATATTTAATGTTCACACATGTCTTTAGCTATATTTATAAAGCAGGAATATTTTTTTAAAGAATTATTTTATGTAATGGCAATTGAGCTTGGTGGCATTTATTTATTTTCATTTTGCTTTATTGAGTATTTTTACTTTTTAGAATTTTTGTTCTTTTTTTTCCTTTAAAAAAAAAAGGGGGGGGGGGTCATATTTTCTGAACATTTTAAATAGTTTTGGGTCATATTTTTGCATTTTCTATCAAAATTTTATAAGAATAGTGGTTTTTAAGCTAACCCTCACTTCCCTCTCAAAGCTAAAATATTTTAAATGTAATCAAGTTCTGTGTATAGCAGAGAGATTTCTCCCCTTAGAACTAGTATACCTAGTAATGCATGCTCACTGTAACCCATATACAAACGGGGAAAGGGTTGTACTTCTACTTTGTCTGTTCGGTTGTACTTCTACTTTGTCTGTTCGGTTGTACTTTACTTTGTCTGTGTTAATTTATCAGTGATTACAAACTCTTCTCTTGTCTGCAGAATATGTAAATTAAATGTTTGCTCTTGTTTTGAAACTATCGAATGCCTTTACTTCCGGACTTTAGATTATTTTTCTGTATTTAAGTACATTACAGTAACTTTGTTTAAAGCATTCTTGTAGCCATACAACAACACTATGCTGCATCTGCCTTCTGAAAAACAAAGTTATTGAAGATCCAGCACTTTTTTGTTCTTTTCCTGCAACTAATTTACAAGATGCATTTTTATCTTGTATATTTGAAATTGAACAATTTCGGTAGACCAAGTCTCAAAGATATTTCATAGGGGAAATTCAAATATTCCTCAGAGGCAAAAATAAATAAATTAACATTAAAAATCAATTCAAGGTCATTTTTAGAAACTTTTAAGTGTTTATTTATTTATTTTACTTAAAATATAGATGTAAATACTTAAAGTGATATAAACAGAACACTAAAAGGCTTATAAAAACCTTTTAATATGATGATCAACATGTTTCAAATACACAAATGGTGCCATTTTCAAGATCTACACAATAAACAAACTATTCTCGTAAAAATTTGAAAATAACCTTGAAAAACATAAACCTAAACTATTCTTTGTTTATCTTGTTGGTTGCATTTGGTTTCACATTAAAAGCCTTTTTGTATCCTGTTTTGATCACTAAGTGTTTATTACATCTGTATTTTAATGATAATTAGAGATTTTATTATATGATTATATTTATTTTCCCTCTGTTAAATTATCTGCTGGGGAGTTGTTGTTTTTTTCTTCTTAGTTATTCTGTGGCATGTAGTAAATATTTTTTATGTTTGTCCTTGCTTGTTGTGATAATTTATCAGTGATTAAAAAGGATTATGTGATTGAAGTTTGAATAAGCAGTTTTGAGTACCCCAAACTTTCAACTGCAGTACCTTAATCACTTCTAGGTGAATGTAATTGAACATTTTTATTGTTCCAGTATATAATTGACTTAGATTATCTACTTTGAGTGTTTTTTAATTCCCAAAATAGGAAAAGATATGACACTATGCAAAATCATCTCATGATTTTCATGAATTTTGGTGTAATATTGTCATTTTATTGTATTATTTTTATGCCTTAGTAGTCCAATACCACAGTTTGAAAAAATATATAACTTAAATCATCTTATTACCTGATTACTTTGAAAAGATATCAATGAATTTTCTCTAAAAACAAATTGTTTTTTGTTTTATATTTGATATAAAAAATCTCTAGTAGTACATAATTTCTCTTCATATGGAAATTAGCTTGGACCCAGCAATAAGTCAACTTGAAATACTTCCAGACCAAGAAAGTTAAAAAAAAAATATTTAATGCATTTTTTGTGTTCATATGTGTCCCAATACATCCTATTTTTGTTTGACTTTGCCCAGAAGTTGTTAACAGACCTTAAAACTATAAAAATCCATCACCAAATTCACCATCACCAATCCAAATTCATCACCATGTTACAGTTGATTTTGGCCAGCAGATTTATTAAACTAAAAAGAAGTAGAGAAATGTTTTAAAAACACATATATCTACTCTCCCATGTTAAGCATATTTTGTTAAAAAAAAAAAAATGATTTGGGCTGCAAAAAATCAGTAGGAAAGTTAACAAAGTGATAACAGTTGACTTTTAAAGAGGTTTTGTAAAAAATATAAGCCCTAACATTTAAAAGGTAAATTTTAATATTTTTTAAATTTCAAATGAAGCATTATTTATCTCCAGCAATATTTAATATTTACTGCGAGTTTTTTTCTTCTCCTTTTAAAATAGACTAATTGGTATGAAATTGCCCGTCCTCAAGTTCATGGCTATGATATGGTGTGTTTAGCGGTGCTAAATCGCTTTCGGTTTGTCTCTGCAGGGGATGAGAAGGTTTTACGTGTGTTTCAAGCCCCAAGAAGTTTTGCTGAGTCTCTAAAAAACATATCAAATGTTGACACATCATCTTACATGAAAAGCAATGTAAGTTATGTTGAATTTTTTATACTTCTTTTTTTATGAATTTATCTGAACCGTTATTATCTGATGTCATTTTTTTTCAGTAATTTTGTGCTTTTTTTAAAACATAAAAATTGTTATATGTGCACTGCACACTTTTTTCCAGGCAGTGAATTAAGCTGATTTGCCATGCTTGGAAGTGAAATGCTTATTTATGCAACAAATCCTGTGGCAATGACTAAAATTGGTCTATTTTTGCAGATTTTTTTTATCTATAGTCATCCTTGTGCATTGACATTTACACATTTGTATTTACACACACACACACATGAGCCCTTCTGTGTCACATTGACACCAAACTTAGTGTTATTTGGTGAAGTACTGCCAAGTTTGGCAACAAAAATAAGTTGCCATAAACATGTCCAAATTGCCAAGTTTGGCAACAAAAATAAGCTGCCATAAACATGTCTAAATTGCCAATAACTGGTTAATTTGGTGATTTTCACACTCAAATCTGATTTTGATCTTTCATAATTGGAATCCATGTCAAAGTGATGTATTTTTTATTTATGTACACTAATAATTATTTATTGACATAAATTCACATAGAGACTTGCACATGTACCCTAGAGGTCTGCACGGGCCGAAATTTCCAGGTCACCGAAAAAAAGTTAAAATCTCGGCCCGAGTGAATTTCTACAAAACATAATTTTTACGTCGATTTGGTTAAAAATTTGCCTCGTAGGAGGAGATCTAACCAAAAATTCCTATCTTAGCCTTTTTTTTTTCATGTTTATAATCTTCATTTTTATAGAGGTGCCGCAAGCTGGAATATTTATTTTTTTAATAAATCTCTATTTTTTGTATGTATGTGTTTAAGTTATCATCAATATTGTTAATCCATATTCCATTTATTGAAGTGTTAAAAATCAGAAAAATGATATACAGTAAAATCTTCTAAGATGGAATTGCATAGGGAAGAAAAAAAATGAGTTATAGACAATTTGCCTTCTTAGCAGGTGTAAATGTATTATATATTCTTTTCTTACATATTAGTATATTCATTTTTAATGGATCAACACATTTTTCAATTTAAGACAGGATTCCATCATAAGCAGGTTCTTTTTCACACGTTTTACTATATTTTAATTTAGCCATATTTTAATAAGTGTATAAATCTACTATTCTTTTAAAAGAATAAATTTTAATGTTTAATTATAAAATAATGGCAATTTGTTTTCGAACGGACCAGGCACGCCGAGACAATGATTTTCATACGGGTCAAAATCAGGACTAAAAATTTTGAGGCGTGAAGACTAGGAAGAATGAAACCAGTTCCGGCTCTGTACGTAAAAAATAATTTAAGGCACGGCCTTATCCTTCAGGAAAAAAGTAAGGCCCGGCCCGGCCCGTAAAGAGTAATCACTAGGCCTGGCCCGAGCCTTCAGAAAAAAATATGGCCCGGGCTGAGTACGGGCTTCGGGCCTTGGCCCGGCCCGTGCAGATCTCTAATGTACCCTTCTGTTCCAAATTGTCACCAAGCTTGGTGATATTTGCCGTAAAATATGTTGCCATAATCATATCCAAATTTGCGATGTCTAATTTCGTGAAATTCTCATTCCAATCTGATTTTGACTACAGCTAAGAATCTTTCATAATCGTGGTCCATGTCAAAGTGACACATTTTGGGTGCATTGTTTTGGCACAAAATACTTTACTTGTAATAATAATTATTTAATATTTTTCCTATTTAATTAAATAGTATGAGTGTGCGTACTGGCATACCATACATACAGTAAAAGCTCTTCATAAATTCTATATAATGCACAACTTCTCAGATACAACTAAAGCATTTTGCAGTTAAGAAGTGCCTGCAATCCACATTGTAGAAATATTGCAATTTTCTAGAGGACTAATTTTCAGATATTATTTGATCTTTATCTCCTTAATTCAGAGTTTTCTAAGCAAAAACATAGTTATTATTAAATTAAAAAATTTTGGAAATGAGTAAATAATGATTTGGTCCAAGGGGTATTTAGATCATGTTTATAAGGTAATTTAACTTGGTATGAAATTATCTATATTATGAAAAGAAATTATAATCCGAAGAACTTCTGGTTCCAAGGAATGCAATATAAAGATCTTCTACTGCATATTGATATGAACCTGATATATTTGGTCATGTGTACAATGTTAATGTGTGAAATGTGATCTATATTGTTATGCCTTATTTTACTTCCTATTTTTTATTTTTACTCCCATAATTCCCATTTTCCAAATTTATTTAATTATCGGTAATCATAATTTAAGCTCTTTTTCATTTATTTTCAAAAAATAAATGCCATCTTTACGTCACAAAGATGGAACGATACGATGCAAGTATGATATGACACCACAGAGAGAGATGCTTTAAATTTAACCTGCAATTAGCAGAAATAAGAGATGCATTTGCAAAGCAGAGATTAAAAATGGTTGAATGCATTTGTGAAATGGAATTGTAGTAAAATTGGCAAACAGAGTAAGATATTTTAGTAAGCCAGGAAGATGATAATTTAAAAAAAAAAAAAAAAAAAAAAAAAAAAAAGATAGTGTGAAGATGACCATTACTTTTTGAAAATAAATGGAAAAGAGCTCAAATTATCATTGCTGATAATAAAATAAATTTGGAAAACGGAAATTACGGGGAAAAAAAAAAGAAATTTAAATTTAAAAATAAGTAAATAAATTTTAAAATATGAAAGTAGAAATTTTTATTTTTGAAATAACTAAATTGAGGGAATGTATGTCCTGTGGCATAACATATATAATGCAAAATTCTACAATACGAACAACCTCTGATCTCAAGGTGTATGAAGAATCACACAAAGGGAGAGCATTTAAAAACGGAAACAACAATCTTATATTTAAAATCTAGTAATATTAGAGACGAGATTGTATTTTAGCTGCCATTGAAGAAATTCTAGTAAATGTCTTTTTTTTTTGCTATTTATTTCACGTACACAAAAGGCGGACACACATCTATACATATATTAAACATTAATAAAAGATATTCGAGAAATAATTTTAGGAAGCGGCATTTTTGCTTCCTCTTCGAGCAGTAATCGATGTGCTACAGAACTTATTTTTTATTGCGTCACGGGGGGTGCATGTACAACTATTTTAATATTGATTTTATAGATTGGAGAATGAAGGATGAAAATAGTCAATTCCACAATAAATTGAAACATACAAGAGAATTAGTGTTCTTTGTATAATATATACCATATTACTTTGAATCGATTATGATCACCATAGAAGTTTTCACTTCACCCATGCAGTCTTAAGCAGACACACATATAATGTATATTTAATTTATATTTATGTTCTGCTTTTGTTCCCTGTTATAGCTCCCAGAAGGTGCTAGTGTTCCATCTTTAGGTTTATCAAATAAAGCTGTTTTCGAAGATGATTTGAATAAGATGAACACTCCTTGTGAAAATGATTTAGAAAAACATCCCAAGGATCGGTATCCTGACTTTTACTATACACCAGCTCATTTAATAGGTAAGAAATATATTTTTTAAAAATTCCAAAAATGATTGCCATCTGATATTCTACTTTGTTTTTCAATTTCTCTGTCATCTTTATTTTGTGGTTTAAAAAAATCAGAGTTTTTTAATATAAAAATATTACCTAAAAAGCTGTGTTAATTTTTATAGAAAACTCTTATTAGGGACTGCAACAATTGGAAAATATTTCTTTCATCCTACCATTATTTATAAGCAGTAATATGTTTGGTAAATGTCTTTAACATATGCAATAGAAATCTATTATTAATATTATTATTGTTTTGAAATAACTTGTGGGGTAAAGTAATTATTTTTCGTGTGGCCTCTGCTTATATGTTTTTGTTTAAATATTGTTTTAAATTACTATTTTTGTAAAATATACATATTGTACTACAGATATGTTCTTTAAAATCAGCCAATATTTCACTAATTTTAGAGATACTCTTTTTATCTATACTCATAGTTATGTTTTTATAAATGCACAATCCTGAACGATATTTACCATAACAATATTTGCCATAATTTCATGAACTGGAATATCATTCCGGTTTGCTCCTGTACATTTTGAGCCCTGTTATGAACTATATATCAGCCAAATTTGCTTGTCAGGGCAAAGAGGAAATGATTCTAAGTATCTGATAGTGTAGTAGAGCAAATTTAAAAACAGGTCTGTTTTCAGTTTTACAGTAATTGTTTGTATAGTCTTCACCAGGGACGTGGCGCATAATTTTATTTACCTTAGGAAATGCTGGAAATAGTTGTGAAAAAAATGCTTCATTTTTACTCTTATTGTAAAATTGTAAGGAACAAGAAGTGCTTAATTATTTTACACTTACTGTTATTATATAATTATTCCCTTGTGATATTATAGTTGTGAAAAAAAATGCTTCATTTTACCCTTATTGTAAAATTATAGAGAACAAGAACTGTTTCAAATTATTTTACACTTACTGTTTTATATCATTATTTTCTTATGATTATAGGTGTTTAAAAATTTGATGTTCTAGTATGAGTACATTGGAAAAACTTCTTAGACAGAAAATGGTAACCTGCTCAAAGAAAAAAAAAATGCATTGTTATTTATAAAATGGAAACATTTAACTACAACAGAAAGAAAAAATTTTACATTCCTGATTTTACACCATGCCTGTAATGAGATAAAACCTTTTGAATGAAATTTTCTAATCATGTATTCATTCTTACTCAATCTTTCTAAAGTGGTAGCTCACAATAGATGCTGTGGCATATCAATTTCCTTATTGATCGATAAAAATTAGATTTATTTTCTACTTGGGAATTTCATAGACCCTATTGCAATATAAAACAAATTTAGAATTATTTTGCAAACTAGTAAACAAAATTAATATATGGCATAAAATCGTTTCATTTATAAAATTAAAAAACACCTTATTTAAAATTTATTTTTTAAAAACACCTTTCTTCCAATGTAATATTGCCACTGGGAATCTTTTTAGGTGCGTTCGTAATTATATAAATACGTAGCACCTATAGTCGTCGTTTGGTCCGTCCGTCTGTCTGTCTGTCCGTCCGTCTGTCTGTCTGTCCGCATATAACAACGCAAAAACTACCCAACCAAATGGTTTGCAATTTAAAATATATTATCTTTGCAGAATTTTGTCGAGACATTTCAAATTTTATTAAAATCGAATCAAAACTTTAGGAGATATTAATAAAAATATTTATTAAGAAATTTGAATTTTTTTTTTAAATCGGTGCTTTTTTGTTAGAGGAGCTTCCGATGGATGTTTAATCGTCAAGCGACCGAGATACTTATTTTATGACAGAAATTAATCTGCAGACGATATAATTCATTTCACAGAATTAAAAATCATCAAGATCTGAATATTTATATAACTAGCTGATACATATATATCTGAATATTTATATAACTAGTTAAGATATTTGTATGAACAGTGTCATAAAATATATACTTAACTAGCTGTTTAACCCGTTCCACGCACGGGATATCATGAATTTAATTCTAAAACGTGCGTACGAACGCACCTCGTTTGTAACGTTTGACGTACAATTTCCAACTTGTTTAAGTACTCTATAAGATCATTTTCAACCGCTGCATCAGCATCATCCATTTTTTTTTTCTTTAAATATGAAAGAGAGCGCAATTAAAATAGCGCAGATAAACAATCACAAGCAAAAACTGACATCTATGACCGAATTCCATAAGCTTGATGCTGACATCCCTTGTGAGTGGAAATTCGAAAGGATCTTCTTTCCCCAGACATGTGCAGCCGAAAAAATTCTACTGTTTCCATTGTGATTATATGCTGAAGACTTTAAGCATATGCACAACCTTTAGTTGCAGTAAAACAAAGAACTTAGTTTGACATATTCCACTAACACCACTAAGTCTATGCAAGTTACTGTATTGTATTCTATTGTTTGTAGTAAAAATGATATTATTTTAAGTATACCATGAGGCCTACTTTATTACATAACAAAAGTGATTTTAAAAAATATTTTATTTAACAACATAACTATTTATTATTATTTTTTTTATAATTGCTTCCATTATCTGAATTACATCCAAAACACATTAGTGCAGATAATTGGGGTTTTATTGTAAAAACTTGAAAATTTATCCATAAAAATTACTAACATTATATTTATTCCATAATAATGTACTATATAACATTAGGGAAGTTGCAAAACTTCAATGAATATCATGTTTTCTTGTTTGACGTACATAAACAAGTCCATATGGGAGTCTAGTGTGAATATCATTATGAAGTGTTGCAATTTAGAATTAATTACAACATTTCATAAAGTAATTAATAATATTAGTTACATAGCTTATATTAAGCACTAATTCCTGAAATGTGAGAAGTTTATGCCTGTGATCTCTATGTTTAGAATATTTCTTTTTATTTCATAATTCTGTAGCTTTTTTTTTTTTTTTTTTTTTCCAAGTATGGATCATAAATGACAATAGTACACAGAAAACAGTAATAATAAAAATTAACCCTTAAATGCACCATTTATTTAATTTAATTGAACATACACAGCTGCAATTACTCTAAAAATTGATCATCTAAGTCTTGTATTGCAATCAGTGACTGTTTTCTAGTGTTAGGTAGTGAAAAATGAATGAATACAAAATTCATTTATTAAAAAAAGTAAACTCTTTTTTACATGTGTGAAAGAAAATGGGTATGCAGCTGATCAGCTTAGAGGTCTGCATGGACCAAAATTTCCAGGCCCAGCGTGAATAAAAGCTATCTTGGTTTGACCTAATGTAAAAACTGAAAGTTTGGCCTGGGCCCGGCCCATTTATATTTTTGCAATTCACAGACCGTCCCATGCAAAAATTAATAAAATTAGGCCCCACATGACCCAATTTCTACAAAAAATTTTGAATTTCCTTAATATATTATTAAGATTCTTTTAAAGAATACTGCATGCATATTTATATTTATGTGAATTTTTTGCAGTATATTTAAGACTATATGTACATAAGCCATAGAATATACAGAATAGAAACATTAATGATCACTTAGACTCTTAGACTATAACAGTTAAATTAAGGCTCATTAAAAAAATTACTTTAATTTAGAATGAAATTTAAAAGACGGTGAAAAACATCATAACTTTTGAAGCTGTATAACAAAAATAGAAAGTAGCTTTTTGAAAATATTTTTCTGTAATTTATTAAAGTATATTTCCAAAGATTCCAGTAACAAAAATTCTTTATCACTATTATTTTTACAAAAAAAAAAAAAAAAAAAAACTGCATATCCAACACGCCCTAGGAACAATTAAGTCTAGGTCCGGCGTGACCCATGTATGTAGAAAAAAATGTAAGCCTGAGTTCAATTTAAGTCTGCTGAAAAAAATATGCCTGGGCTCAGACTCAATGCAAGATTTTTACATTAAACATGTTATATTTATGTATTGATGTAGTCAAACAAGCATCGGTTCATGCAACACATTCATACTTATTCTCGGTCAAATGACTTATTAGGGCTCTCTTTTAAATTTGTTATAATAGGCTGATGAGCCCGCTTAGTTTTTCATCAGCCGACTGGCCTGTTTCATCTTTTAATCATCTGGCTCATTAAAAAATATTGTCTTTATTCTGCTGACCTTGCCCGTTTGAAAGTTTGTCTTTATTTTGCTGGGCCAGGTATAAGCCTTGTGCAGAACTCTGGATCAGCTACACCATGCATTGAAGAGTTAACAAAATATAGCATTAAATATTGAAATAAGAGAATTTGCTGATATATTTTTGTTTTGTAAAGAAGGATGTCATCTGTAAAGTAAACAAAACAGGAAGGTAAGCACTATATACATATATGTATATAATATTGATAATTTTAGCAGCAGTCAGCCTATTGCTTATGTTTAGCATATTGCTTTTGTTTCTCAGTAATAAAGTTATTAACTTTAATATTAAAATTTGCTTGAAATATGTATCTTCCTGACTAAACAATTAAAATTTTTGGCCAAAACTTTTAAAATGATTGATATTGAATATTTTAAGTGACTTACTGAAGTTATAAAATATGACCATTATTTTACAAGAAAATATTTTGTATGTGCTGTAATATGTATGTTAAAATATGTATGTATATACGTAAAATATGTATGTATATATGTAAATATGTATGTTATTTACAGCACCACCTACTGAAGAAATACTCATTCAGAATACATTGTGGCCAGAAGTTCAAAAGTTATATGGTCATCCTTATGAAGTATTTACTGTGGCTGCTAATAATTCTGGAACTTTGATTGCTTCTGCCTGTAAGGTAAGAAATATGTGCTATTGTCTGGATAGGTTAATAAAATTATGTACAAAAGTGAAACAAATAGAAGCGAGATTTTCTTAATGCCAATAGGATTTTTTTTATCCATGTTATGGCAATCATGATCAGTTGTTTACAGTTTAAAAATTTCTTTCAGTATTGCTTTATACTTCATACATTCAGTCATTTAGTCGCTAGGATTATGAGCAAGAACAAAGTATCTAATGCAGTTGCACAAAGTATAATTATGAAATTTTATACAAATAAAAGTACTAAACTCAATAAAATTCAGCCCAGATTAAATGTACAAGTCAGAAATGACGCCCTATCAAAATCGCAAGTATATAAATGGTACAAATTGTTTAAAAATGGCCATGAAGAATATGAAACAAGGTGATCCAGTCTGGAATACTACTTAAAAAATTAAACTGTGTTGCTGAAGCATAAACTGAAAAAGTTCTCACTAATAAATTTTGGGATTTATGGTGCATTGTGTATAAGAATTTTCTAAAAATTCTTTAAATTGTCCCAGAAAAAAATGGAAATAGCCATTCAACTAGATATTATATCTTTTTTCAATTTTTGTTTAAAAAAATTAGTTTAGAGGGTCGTCTTTATACGAAAATTGTACCAAATTCTGAAATTTTCAATATGTACACATAATATCTACATCATATTTGGTTTTTTTTTCAGTAAATTTTACCATAGGATACTAAACAGCAAATCCTTCAGTCAAGTAGTTTAGGAACTATAAAGTTTTAAAATTTGGAACTCCTAATGGTCAATTAATTTGTATTCTTTCTAAAACAGATTGCCATGTAGGTAGCTTTTTGAGTATAACTCAAAACTACTTGATGGAATGAGCTGTAATTTTGGATTCACATATGCTTCTAAAAATCGATTTCTGTTAAAAAAAATTATTGGTTACAATTCATTTTTTTTTTCGAAAATTATTATTATTTTTTTCAAAATTAAGTTTTAAAAACATGAATTGTAACCTATGAATTTTTTAACAGAAATCTATTTATAAAAGCTTAAAATACGCAAATCCAAAATTACAGCTCATTCCACCAAGTAGTGTTTGATCTATGCTTAAAAAGCTATCCGCATTGCAATTTGTCTTGCAACAATTACAAATAAATTTAACACTGCCAAACCTTCGTAATTCCTAAACTACTTAATCTTTATAGGAATGCAGATGCATGCATCTTCCAGGTTGCTCCTGGAAGTCATGTATGCAGACTCAACTGTTTAGCCAGAATTTGTGCACCTGATAAGACAACTGGATGATAGTCCAATTACAAGGCATTTAATTGCCATTGAGCTTGAGAAGAGCCCTTGCTTAACCTTGCTTCACCAATCCTACATTGTTAAGGGTTACAAAAAGTTATGTGTGACATTTACTTTATTGTTGGTTGGGTTATTTGGCATGATCGTATGTGAAATACTTTTGCAGTTGGGAAAAATCATAACTCTGTACTTTGCAATTAGAGAAACAATAACCCCTTAAATTAATCATTTAAGTCTATTCTTTCTTTGTCACTAAAAAGGAGAATAATGAAAAGATCTCACCTAACTGAAGCATGTTGAGGATGAGACAAGAACTACAACAATTCTTGAAATTAAATAAAAATTCTTTTATTCCTAATTAATGAAGCCAAGAAAATATGACTTCCCTTTTCGCCACTAACTAAAATACTTGAAACAACACACTCAAGTTACTGTATGAAGACATTGTAAACCCATCAAGAAATTAGCACTTAAAAAATTTTTAACTGAATAAAAATGGCAAAAAATTAAAATTATAAAAAGATCAGCACAACATTCTCAAATGAGCTCCCATCAGAAAAACTGCTGAAAAAGTAATGGTCAAAGTATTTATACGATAAATACAGGAAAGGCCAAAGTGAAAACATGGGCCGTTCAATTTAATTGATTGGAATTTAAAGCCAACAGTAATTAAGCAAATGAATGGGGAGAGCAAAACTAAACAGAAACTACTCTTATTTGTCAACACAACCATTGCACTGACAATTTTGAAAGTCGTAGGTATGGAGAAATGAAAAATCAAAAGACCACTCCAAATGATGCACTGAGAAATGATTTCAATGTCAGTGCCATAGATGTAGAGCATGCGTGGGCAAAGCGCTCGGAGAACCAATGATGCGTACACAACAACAGGCAAACAAAAGCTCGTGCCACGATGAAAGCCAAAAAATGCACGGCTGGGAGAAAGGAAAAAAACATACGAAGCACTATTGAAACAAAATATGTGAGAATTCATCTCGCCATTATGCAAAAGTTATGTCCCTTTTGGCAGGTTAGACATGAGCTCTCTGTTGATGAAGACACAATTTTTAGAGGCTCATGTGTTTTTATTCCCAAAAGCTTAGAAAATTTGTTTTAGACTAGCTTTATTCTGCCCATCAACGCATTTCTGCAACTAAAGCACTAGTACCAGAGATGAGTTTTGGCTCTTTTTTTTTCAGAGCTTTGAGCCTGAAAAATTTAGTGTCATCAGAGTCTGATACTGAAAGTATGCAGTAGAAAATTAATAACGTTTTACAATTGTTTCAAGATTAATTTTGTCATTTAAAAATATCTTCTTACACAGAAATAAGCATTAATCCTAAATATTCTCTTTTGACAATGTTTCGTGATTTTCATTTCCCTAAAAAATATTTAAAATAGCAAATTTGTTATTTATACCTAGCCACTGGCAGTCCTCTGCAAAAGTCACAATTCTTAGTCTTTTAAAATATTATTATACAACTATGGCAGAAAGATATGAATTCTATTTTCCAGTAATTCTGGAAAAAGACTTCAAACAGAAAGTGAGAATAGATAAGGGATATCCCACGGCTTCGTGTTACTAATACTGACCATGCAAAAGAAAAATAGAATATTTCTCCTTATAACCCATCAATAACAATTCATTTCCCTTTCAAACTATTTTTTAAAAGATTGTAAAACACTTAAGAAACTTATACTTTCTTGTTTTTCAAATAGCAAGTTTTTTTTTTTTTTTTTTTTCCTTTTTGTGAATTTGTGAAGAAATAAAATTTTCACTTTGAGCCCGAGCCCGGTACAAAAATTGAGCCTGTTTTGGGCTGAGCCTTTCTCATATCATCATGGTCTTATGTTTGGTGAATTGATAAGAACTTAGAAATGAAAGTAAAGAGGTGTGCTATTTGTCAGCAGAATGCTTCAGCCCCTTCTGCCAAGAAAGTTTCATGGCCTGTTCCAGACTTAGCCTGGGAATGTATTCACATTGATCATGCAAGCCCAGTAGAGGGTAAAATGCCACTCATAGTTGTGGATGCCAAAACGAAATGGCTGGAAGTTATACCAGTCTCAAGTACCAATTCAGAAGCTACCACAAGAGCTTTATGGAATTTATTCGCCCATTTTGGCTTACTGAAAAGCTTTGTCAGTGATAATGAAACTGGCTTTTGCAGCATAGAATTTTTCAACTTCCTTTGTCGTAATGGTATTACTCATATCAGAATAGCTCCATATCATGGCTGAAAGATGAGTACGAACTGTAAAATCAGTCATTAAGAAAACATTTGCAGAAAGGCTAGCTAGATTTCTGTTTAATTACAGGAACACTCCTGTGGCAGCTTCTAGATCATCTCCAGCAGCTCATATGTTTGGTCGCTCTCTGTGTTCTTGTTTAGAACTGCTCAAAAGTTTGTCAGTTCCCTAGGGCTGGTGAGACATATGGCATGCGACTTTATTTAAGGTTGGAGGACCTGTCTGGGCTCGAAATTTTGGCCTGGGTCCTAAGTGGATTAGAGGAAAAGGGCTGTAGGTAATTCAATGTTCGAAATCCAAAACTCCATGAGGCACTTGGTCTTAGCATAAAGATAAAATGGATCACTGAGCTGACAATGGTGAAGTTTATTATTTGCTATGTATTTTTTATTATTTTGTATATATTTTATGCTTTTACTCTTAAAATTTAGCTTTACATCAGTGCTGAGTAAACTTAATTTTCATAGGTCATGTTTTATTTCCAAACATAGGCATCAAAAGCTGAACATGCTGCAATTATTTTATGGGACACATCTACTTGGCAACAAGTTGGGCAGTTAATTTTTCACAATTTAACTATAACACAATTAGATTTTTCACCAGACGATGAATTTCTTCTTTCTGTTTCACGTGACAGAATGTGGACTATTTACCGCCATTTCCCAGCTGAATGTAAGTAAACTTTATTTTGCAAGGTTTTTTTCTTTTAATACAATAAATAGTATTTCAATCAGAAACTTATTTGACATTTTGTTATTTTTTACAAATTTTTTTAACTGTTTTTATGAATGTCAGTCATAAGCATATTTGTTATTCTATTAAATTTTTTTTGCCTAGACAGCCGTATGTTGCATTTTACATGTTATTTTATGTCTGCAGTAATTAATTTCCAGTAAAATAAAGTGTTCTCTCTCTTATATAATATGTCTGACATTTGTATTTTTTATCAAATAATGTTGTTATAATTATCTAAAAGAATATTTTATTTTATTTTAATTTTTAACAGACAGACCTATGAAAACTCTTTAGAAAAAAAAAAGGGGGGGGGGTAATCTTTTTATGCTTATAAAAGAAGTGGGTCTAGGAATAAAGGGGTAGACAACACAGTTCATAAAAAAAGTTTTGTTTGAATTAATACTGATTTAAAAAAAATTATTCATGGATGTATCAGTTCAAGTATTAACAGTAGAAATATTCTAATGAAAATTTTAATTTTTTCCTAGCACTAATATTAGAAATAAGATTTCTATATTCATATTATAAAGCAAATACATGTCCATGTGTAACGCTGGCCTCATATATTGACATGTGACAATAATCTAAGCAATCCATTTTCTTTTTTTACAAATTTAATTACTTTTAAATATTGCATAATTCCAATTTTTAAACTGTCGGATAAGGGAAAATATGCTCTTTCAAATGCAATTTGTTTGAAAAATGTATATGAATTTATTGATTTTATTAACTTCTGTCATGCTGCTAATATGAAAGTATTGCTTTTAATAAATTTCAAAACTTTATTGGAATACATAATTGATTCTCAGTTATACATATTTCATGATGTGTGTGTGTGTATTTTTCATGAAAAATGCTTTTTAGTGTTTGTAGGCAATCTAAAAAAATAGTTTTCACCAATGTTCTTCAACCTGGGAAGCCCGGGTTGGATTCTCTGGTTTTATTAATTGGTTTTTCTTTCATCCAATTTTACAGCTCCTCCTTTCCGTAAAATTGCTCATCTTGATAAGAAAAATAATGTTCATACTAGAATAATTTGGAGTTGCTCTTGGACATTTGATAGTCTTTATTTTGCTACAGCTTCTCGAGATAAAAAGGTATTTTCATTTTATTATTATTTTTCAGATTTCATAATAACCAATTTGAAATGAAACACAAAATCATTTTTGAAAATTTCCTATATCTTAAATTTTGAAAAACAATTTTTTTTTTTTTTAATTTAAGTAAGATTTAATATTTTAAGTTTCTGCATATTTAAATGTAAATGTATATGAGTGACAAATCCTGCTACTCAAACTGGACATGCTCTTTCCAACCATTTTTTCTGAACAGTAATAAAAAAACTTCTGGAAAACAAGAAGAAAGATTACACTGATTACTGGTCGCCATTGATTAAAACTGATTAATCTATCACATTCATTTTAATGAATAATAACATATAATTGATTATAAGTAATTCATTTGAAGTAAAATTCTCATAAGATGTCTACGTTTATAGAGGTTGCAAAGTTATAAAATATTAATGAATAAACTTAGAAATTATATTTAAACAAAAATATTTTTACTTTTAATTTTTAATTATTCTTTTATTACTTTTTTATTTTAATTTGGCAAAAATAAGTTCATCAGAGATAAATTTTATAATAAAAACAGAATTATTTGACTGACTTCCAATGGAAATTTGGCAAAAATTGTTTTCCTGCTTCACTGTTTCATCAATGCCTCCTCTTATCAGCTATAGAATTTGTCACACTCAATTATCCAGACATTTGAAGCAATCAGCATTTACCGAACTTGCTGGTTAACTGAGCCATTACAGTATTTCTTTTCTTCTTTTCAGAGATATATAATTTTGATATGTTTCATTAGAAAACATAGTTTATATTATCTTTCTAAATTATGTACTATTCTAAACTATGTAACTGATAATTCTAAACTATGTTTGTTATTATTTTTTCTCAATTCAAGGGGGGGGGGGGGTATATTTTTTTCTGGTGACTACATTTTTTTTGCTGGCTACCAGATTTTATCAAATTTTCAATGCCCTTTAAATACATATATATTCATTTCTTTGCTAGTTTTATAAGTTACAAAAAAAAAAAAAAAAAAAAAAAAAAGTAGTTTAAATGACAAATAATTAAAAAATATATATTAAGACTTTGTTTAAAAACAGGAAATTTAGTTGCTGATAGTTTTGAAACTTCTTAAATTTTGCACAAATCAGTTGTAAATTTTGTCAACAGGTGTTAAGAGTTGAATGTACTAACTGGCTACAGTTTTACTTTTTTTTTTAAATGTAATTTTTTTTCTTTTTTATGGTACTAAGAATTGTACTTGCTCCTTCATTTATTTTCTGTAAAGTTCAGTCAGCATAGTTTAAGTTTAAAGAAATATCACCATCCCCCATTTTGTTAGGAATTGTTATCTTATAGAACTTTGTATTGTTTCTTGTAACTGTATTTTTCTATACATGATTTTGATTGAGAATATCTAATTCGTCAAATTTATTACTCTTGAAAATAAGTTCAAATTAGTCACATGTAAAGCAAAAGACAATGTCAGACTTTCCAATTTTATAATGGATTACATATTGGCTACATTTGTTTCATTTCCTGCATGTACACAAGTATCAGAGAAATGTAAATTGTGGAAAAATATAAATGTGGGAAAACTTAATTTTCCATGCAGATTTTGTTGCAAATGTTGCTAACGTCTTTTATTGAAAATTCTGTCAGCTGATAGGGCTTAAGATATAGTATAACACTCAACTGTGGTCATTATAACTCATGTTTCATGCAACAATTGATGAGCTCTCATCTGATGTCTAACAGCTAACTGGTTTTCCTCTTACAATTTCATTATTTAACCATTATGTAACTAAATTTCAACTATGGTACTTTATTTTATTTATTTTGTATGTTTATATGTGCAGCTGACTATTTATCATTTTTAAAGTAAATGGTTGCTGGAAAATATTTCAGATTCAGTGCTGTCCATTTATATTTTATTTCGTTTATTTGAGCAACCTATAGCTATCAATAATTGATGGTTCAACCGTAATTGATGATTTAGCAATTTCTTTGTTTATTATATCGTCTGATCTATTATATAAGCATAAATCAGCAACAGTATTATCTATATATTTAAACCAAAAAGTGTATTCTGTCAAATTTCCACACAAATATTGTCTCTTTGCACATGCGTCAACGTTTTTTTTAAGGCTTCTCCTCTCAGAAACGGGAAACCTGATTGATTAGCCTGTTTAGCCTACGGGGATTGAAAAGGGTTGATTGAAAACGGATGGAGGTGTACCCATTGTCTTCTAATATATTTTTGCTCTGAGGTTGAAAGCTAAAGCTTTTTTTAAAGAACTTATGTTTTCACTACTAAATATGCATATTTTTTTGCAAAATTTTAAAGAGAGCTTAGAGACAGTTATATTTATAACCGATTGAAATGTCAGAGAGTTTGGAAGATGAGAACTATTTTTTTATTGCTATGTTAAGGCTCCTCTTCAGTAAACTTCCCGATTCCCCTCCCTAATGTTATTCCTATGGGCATAGGATGCATTCGTATTTTTAAAATATCTCCTCAGAAAATTAATATTTTTAACTTCTGTTTTCTTTGTATTGTTCTTAAAGAATGTCTCTTTTTTTCTTAGTTATCAAAATATTTCTAAATTATGTGTTTAATTTACATTTTTTTGTTTTAAAATCTTAGCGAAACTGAATAAGATTTTAACGTTTCATATAAAATTAAGTATATATTTTAGAAAAAAATTGACAACTAAGAAAAAAAGAGACATTCTTTAAGAATAGTACAAAGAAAACAGAAGTTAAAAATATTAATTTTCCGAGGAGATATTATAAAAATATGAATGCATTCTACGCCCATAGGAATAACATTAGCGAGGGGAATCGGGAAGTTTACTGAAGAGGAGCCTTAAAGGAGCCGACGTGAAAACAAACAAAAAAGAAAGAAGAAAACATTTCTTTTACAACTGGATAACAATATTTTTTCACGAAATTTTTACACGGGCTGCAAAACCGTTTTATTTATCACCAATAAAGATTTCAAAGAGTTCGGGCAAAAAGAACTTTTTATTTTAAAACTATGAAAAACCATACGTAAAAAAACAAGAAAATGAGCACTTTTATCACTAAATATCAATATTTTTTCACAAATTTTTCATCTTAAAATATAATTTCATACAAAATTGGGTTAAAGATATAAAATAATAAAAACTTATTATTATTATTTTTTTTAAAATTTATTATCATGGGCCCGGGCAACGTCGGGCGGGGGTCAACTAGTTGTAATTTAAAGGGAAATGCTATTTGGATTGTAATTCATGGTACTAAAAAAAACCGTATCTAGAAATTTTAATCTATCTTGGTTTATACTAAAGTGTTTGTAAGTATCTGTATTTCAGTATCTCTTTACTTTCCCATCAACCTCTTTTTATCACCAATGAGTGTTACTTAATGTGAATAATGGATAAGCATGATGCAAAAACGAACTCATAATATTTATCCTTGGTTATTCATTTTCAATAAGCCATTTCGTAAAGGTTTCATATAGATATATGCAATGGGCTCACTGGCAGTTACTTCTCTTTACCTCACCATGTGATATAAGGATAAAGTTATAGTTGTGAGTCATGGGTTAAATGAAGACACCAAGGTCAGTTGGGACCAGACTTTTATTCCTTTTAAGTCTGACCCAGTGTCCGAGAGGCCTAGTAATGGTTAGACAAGCTTTTTGTCAGAAAGAACGCACTTGAGCATCGTGGATAATGCTAACAATTACTTTACAAGAAAAAGGCCCTGATTTTCTCACATCCAGCCCTTTTATTTTATAATTCTAATGTTTCCCAGTAGGGGGTGAACAAGTTGAAATGGAAGGAAACTTTAATTGGGTTGAGATATGGTCTGTGATGACACTAGGTTTTGGCCGAGTCTCGGGTACAGCACTGATTGCAAATAAATGAGAATTGCATTAACACTTGCATCTTAATCTGAATTTAAGGCTTGAAATTAATAGATGCTGGGCTGAAGAACAAACTTAACATCAACAAATTTCATTTTGAATATTAATTTAAATTTTGCATTTTAACAGTTTTTGTTATCCTTTCATGTACAAACACTATCTTGTTGCTGTAATCAAACTGTTCGTTCCCCATTTAAACCATGCTAATTTTTCTTTATCAGCTCTAAATAAATTTTAGTGCAGTGACAAATATAATTTTTGAGCCATTAACCTACATTCTTTTTATTAATAGATATTAATTTGTCATAGTTTTCAACATTGTATGGCCATTGGTTATCCGTTTGTAGATAAAGACTCATATCATGCCCATTAATGCACCTTTTTTTTTATGGCAGAATCTCGAAATCTTGAAAATATTTCACAGCATCCTGTTCCATAGATGGAAGAGGGCATTAAATCACATCCTTTGGTGACAGGTTTTGTTTGTTGTAATGGTCAATGGGAAAGTAAAGTACATTTCTTTATGTACAAGAAATTATTTTTTATTCTTACCTGTAAATGTAAGTACTTTATTACTTGTATGTTGTTATATTTTATAAATTTTACAATTTTAATGTAGATAGCTGTGTGGGGTAAATTTGAAAAAGAGTCTGATGTTGAATTTCCACTGTGTTCTCAACCACTTGAAGTTGAAGATTCGGCTACAGCATTGTCTTTTGCCCCTTGTTTTACCAGTAACAACAAGTGAGTGTTATATGATTTCCTGGATTACTTATTAGTATTACTGATTTATAAACTTTTAAATTACATTTGATTTTTGAAAAAAATTAATTTTAATTTAAAAATTTGTTCAATTAATCCATTAAATTTTCAAAATGCTATCAAAAGAAATGAGACATTTAAATTATGAATAATGCATTAAGGAGTATTTAGTGTCAACTATTAAGAAAATAATGTTAAAAAAAATGTGGATAACGTTGAGCCTTTTTTTTTTCCTTGCCATAATCATGAAAAAATATAGGTTTTCACAAAATCCATCCAATTTCTTTCTTGAAGATAAGATGTAGTTTTTACATTTAAGAAAATATTTTTGGAGAAAATATAAGAGCAAATGGCATTAACAAATCATCAAAGAGAATATTTAAAAAAAGAAAAGACAGCTTCCTAATGACGGACATTGCATATTTAAACAATCCGGGAACTCCTTATCGGCAATGCCCACCGTAAAGACCAACCACGGACGAGTATCGAGATTGATTCACTCAAGATTCAATTTAATCTGACCGATGTACTTCACCATCTGGCAGAAAGAAAAATATTTTGGATGTGATTATCGTTAGTCTGGCTATTGAATTAACGAAAGTAGGTTGTGATAATTTACGATATCGAACGGAAAAATGGCGAAATGTCGGAACGGCGATATTGACAGCTGAAACATGTTTACTGAATAAATTAAGATAAAATAATGAGGTTTAATTAGGTAAATTTAGTTTATACTTTAATAAATTATATTAAATAAAGTTATATTATATATGTAGATATTGTAGAATGACTGAACTTATAATAAATGAGTGAATGGAGTTATTGCATGACTGGATAACATGTTGCAAAGGGTTAAGAGGCGATGAGATATGCTAGTGAATAGCTATTTTTTTCATCAGTTCAGAGTTACCTGCGACGCACCGTCAATTCTGTGATCTCACGTTTTCAAGCTTGTGTAAAACCGAATGGTGAACATTTTGAACAATTTGTTAAAATATTGTTATTTGTTATATTTTTGTTTTGTTAGAATAAAAAATGTCATCAGGTAAAGTATATTTTTGAAAATATAGCATTTTTCTGCATGCCCATATTTTTCAGCCACCCTGTATACAGTATAACATGATGTCAGTTGCGGGTCTTCGAAAGCTAAAGGCTATTTGAACTGACTTTTCCAGTTATTCTGAAAGTATTGAGATTTATTTAATGACAAAAGTGATGATAGTTTAGCGAAGCGTAATCTTCTACTCTAAATTCAGAGAATCTCGGTGACTGAGGTGATTTGGATGATGCAAGACAATGAACAAAATTTTAAATATACCATACTGTAAGAAATTTCTGAACAAAAGAATTTGTACATTATGTAAATTTATATATATATGTATTCTTAAAAATTTTATGCTTTTTTTATTTGGTACTATTTATTTTGATTTAAATAACTATATTGAGTTCGCATTTTCAAACTTTCCTTCAAAACACATGCACTTCCAAAAAAAAAAAAAAAAAAAAAAAATGCTGTGGGAAGAAGAACTGAAAGGCAAAAACTCAGTAGCCTAAGGTTTAATATTGAATATTATTAATTTAAGTATTGTTTTAAATTATTATAACAATTCTATTTATTAATTTTTAGGTACATTTTAGCTACAGGACTAGAAAAGGGTTGTATAATTATAAGCACATGGTGTAAAGAATCAGGTTTCTCTGTTCAGCAAAGAATAGCTGAAAAGTATCCTTTTGAATATACATATATTGGAGGTGGGGGTATTTTAATGCTGTGAAAATGCTTTTACATGTGAAATTCCTAAATCTATATATTATGTGCTAAAAATCTTTCATTAATTACAAATATTAGATATGTACTGTTATAAAAAGAGCCTTATAAACTTTAAAGCTAAATTATTTTTATTTATAACTTTATAAATAATAATAATATACTACTAATAATAAAAATAACTTTATTATTTTATTTTAAAAAAACAAATTGCACAAATTGTGCCTATTAGTTGCTAAAATCAGTGTAAAAATTGTTTTAAACTCATAAAAGAGCTAATGGTAGTCGTTTGTGTTGTTCTTCTTCCCCGATGATGGCTTTAAGTTTAAAGCCGAAACATGTAGGATTTTAGCTCTTTTATGAGTTTAAAACAATTTTTACACTGATTTTAGCAACTAATAGGCACAATTTGTGCAATTTGTGTTTTTAAAATAACTAGTTAACAGTGTAATGTCCAAATGGATTCAATTGTTTATTATTTTATTTTTAACTTTAGTTATCTCTGGGCAGACCTTACTTGTCAACACTAGCAAAGCTAGAGAGCCTATTTACTCACTTTGGCATTAGTAGAATTCCTATACTGGAAGATATAGCGATGAAATAATCTGTAGCAGATCATCCCCTCTGAACCCTCGGAGGTCTTAGGGTTACTCACTTATATGTTTCAACTGCCAAAATCTTGCCAGAAACCTGTACAAAGGCAGAAATGTCCATTGAAAATTCTATTTATTTATCATAAAAATGAATATGTGTTAAGCTAAATCAATTTTATTTACTCAATCAATCTTTTTTTCAATTGAATTTTTTTTTTCCATTTTAGTCAAATTTGACTGGTGCAATTTATGAAAACAGTTTTTTGAGCCTGACCTATTATAACTGATACATTCTGAAATATCAAATTCCTTTGGGGGGGGGGGGGGGGGGAGTTGACTGTCCTTCACGCCTCTTTCTTTATCCTATTCATATACTTATTAATATAAGTGCTAAAGGAATCTTGTCATTTCCAATATTAGTAGAATTGTAAATGATTGGCTTTATCAAACTTGAATACTCAATTCATTCTTAAGAAATTTAAATTATGCAAAAGCTGACGAAAATGATTATGTTTGAAAAAGTGTTTATTATGTTTCTGATTTTTTATAATATATATATATATATATATTAAAAGATTCCACTTCCCCCATCTCCTTTTAACAAAACATTAAACCTTAGACAAGTGTTTTGGATATTTATTCTCTGATAAAAGTTTGAAAACTGTACAAAAGCTCTCATCTTTAAAACTTTTTTTTTAAAATTTATATAACTTCATATAGATGAATATTTCCTTAACATCTTTTCCAGTATTGCACATCATTTAGTGGTCAATAGACTCAAGTTTTCTCCCAAGAGAGAAGCTGGAGAGAATCAAGATGCAATTCATTTAGCTAGTTGCAGTAATGATACACATGTTAAAATATATAAAATTCTTATATCACTTTTACATTGACAAACATTATAGTAAGAGTTGTTGAAAGACATGTAAAAAATGTATATAAATATATTTTTAAATAAACTTTAATACTTGAATTTTAATATTTGTATGTTTTTTTAATTTAGTTATTTTATTATTCTCTGAATGTATAAATGTTTTCTGTTCCTATCCTTTGTTTGTTTAACAAACTGGTTAACAAAATTTACACTTTGTCGTGCCGCATGAACTTTGTTAGTGTTTTTTGAATAATATAGGGTCTCGTCAGTAAAAATAAGCAGTTTTGAAATTTATATCACCAGTGAATTTTATTTGTTAAAGAAAAATGATTTTTAATAGAAAAGGAAGGGTTTTCTAGAAACATTTATGTACATTACAACATGTACATTATAAACTTATGATCTATATTTTCTGGAATATTTGGCATCCGGTTGGTCCATCCAGACCGATCATCCAGCAGAAGTCGGCTTTCTATCTTTGAAATGTCTTGATGGAATCTTTCTCCGTGCTTATCGCTCACAGCCTGATTCTCCAGGAAAAAAAGCCGAGATGCGAGAAAATATGTGGCACTCAAGGTTTGTCTTGGTAGCAACCAAAAAAGAAAAATAGTTGCGATAACACTTCAAAACTAGTTGAGGGCCACTGTAATACTTACCTATCATGGATATGCATAATATAAAATATGAAAATAAAGCGTGTGTAAACTATATATAAAATGCATTACAATACAAATAAAATTGTGGCTTGATGACGTCATAAATTTTAAATGCTCTATTACTGAATTACGTAAAAGAAACATCCTTATAACTCCAAAAATGATAATCATATTAACTAACTGTTCCGTAGAAAGCTCAATTTATCTCGTTGGACTGTATTTCGTTAATAAAACTAAAAAGTGGAGTTAAAACTTAACTAATTACATTTATTTACAAGGAGAACAAAATTGACTGGCAGTGGTTGGTACACTGCGCTTACGTCTCAAGCAAAAACATCACTACTGGCGGGAATGGGAATCCGCTCCGCGCATCATCCCGTCTTGAGCGCTCGGCAGCGCCCCCTGGATAACAAAATGTTCTACGGAGGAAACACTCCCCCGGGGATTGAAATGCAATTTCAATATACATTCATATATAAATTTGCAAAAATTATCATAAAAGAAAAAGTTATAAGATATAACAACTTACATACACAATAATAATACAATCATAAATGCACTATAATTCAACATTACATACAGAAATAATATATACCTTAAAAATTGCTTAAAGAAAGAAAAGAAATCTGTTACTGAACTGGTAATATACAGACATCTCTGACATTTCTCTTATAAATTCGTCCGTCTGGTAACCGTAAGTTTACGGTTCGTATTATATTGTCCCTTCCCTTAAAAATTTCAACTATCCTTCCAACCTGCCATTTGGTGGAAGGTAAATTTTCCTGCTTTATTAGTACTAAAGTTCCTTTCTGTACATCATCCTTTTTAAATTTCCATTTCCCCCTCTGCTGCAGATTATTTAAATAATCGCGCTTCCAAGTCTTCCAAATTTGTTGCCTAAATTTGGTGATTCTCTGCCATTTTGCTAATCTATTTTCATTAATGTTTTCTAAAGGTGGTTCGGAGATCGAACTGATAGGTCTACCGATTAAAAAATGAGAGGGTGTCAAGGTTTCAAAATTTTCGAAATCTGAGGACAGCGGGGTAAGGGGACGGGAGTTCAAAACTCCCTCAATTTCCGCTAGTATAGTAAGAAACTCTTCTAAGGTTAATTTTTGATCACCTATTACCCGTTTTAAATGAAACTTGAATGATTTTACAGCCGCCTCCCAGAGGCCACCAAAATTCGGGGATTTGGGGGGAATAAATTCCCATTTGACACCTTCATGGGTTAAAAAATTACACAATTCCTCATCTGGGAAACTAATCAGTTTATGCAATTTTTTCAACTCTATGTCAGCTCCGATGAACGTTTTTGCATTATCCGATAGGATTTTTGCACATTTTCCCCTTCTGCCAAAGAAACGTTTTAAACTAGCTATAAAAGCCTGAGTTGTGAGATCTGAAACAAAGTCCAGGTGTATTGCCTTGGTGCATAAACACACATACACTACGACATAAATTTTATTCAATACGCCCTTCCTTTGATTTTTAAATTTAATAGAAAATGGGCCACAGTAATCCAGACCTGTCACCGAAAATACAAAATTTGGTGTCACACGTTCCCCCGGAAGATCAGCCATCAATTGGGAGCTGACAACAGGTTTATTCTTGAAGCATGTCACACATTTGTGAACAATGCTTCGGCAATTATTCCTGCCATTAAGTGGCCAAAATTTTTGTCTTACATGGAAAAGCAACGCTTGTGGGCCTAAATGAAAGTATTTGAGATGGAAGTAATTTAAAATAATATCCGTTAACTTATGATTGGCAGGCAAAACAATTGGAAACTTTGAGTTAAGCGGCAAATCTGCATGTGCTAAACGGCCGCCAACTCTAATTAATCCATCCTCTCCTACAAATACGTTTAAGGAAGATAATCTACTTTTATTGTGAACAGGCTTACCTTTTTCGAGACATTTTAATTCTTCCCTAAATTCCCCCCTTTGTGCTGACCGAATTAGAAACAATTCGGCCTCTCGAACCTCGTCGAGGGATAGTGGTCCACTTCTTCTCTTCAATTTAGTTCGACAGTTGAAGGTGAATCTAAAAATAAAACTCATTATACGAATTAATTTTACAAAATTATTAGTACATGCAAAAATATGGTCAATAAAGAGTTCTTCCTGAGAAATAGTTAATGTAACAAAGTCATCATTTTTAATGTTCACGGAGTCTCTTTTTAGTTCGTTTATATATATGTCCTTGTTAGGAATCACTAAAGTCTGGTCGTTGTTACACAGATCTAAGTCTTTCAAAAACTCTGGTCCAGTCCACCATTTGGAACTCTGAACGAGAAGGTCACACTTGACACCTCTTGTTAGCAAATCTGCAGGATTCTCGGACCCTGCACAGTGAAACCACCTGGATGGGTCTGTCAGAGCTTGGATTTCCTTTACACGGTTCGACACAAATGACTTCCACCTGTTCGCAGAGCCTTTGATCCAGTACAAGACAATCTGCGAATCTGTCCACAAATACATAGACGATGGTCCCTTGCGATCTAGTACCGTTTTTACTTCACAAGTTAAGCGTGCAGCAAGTAATGCTGCTAGAAGTTCAAGTCTAGGAAGTGACACTTTTTTCAATGGTGCCACTCTGGATTTTGATGTAATCAAATTTAAGGAAGATTCACTTAGTGAATCAATTTGTAGATACACGGAAGCACCGTATGCTTTTGGGCTGGCATCGGCAAAGGTATGCAAAGTTAGGGTGTAACTGGAGTCATCGGGAAACTGAAAAATGTTCCTTTGAATTTTTAGATTTCTCAACTGGGGAAGTTCAGAACACCATTGTTCCCACGTCTTTGTAATATCGGAGGGCAGTTCTTCATCCCACGTTAAGTTCCTACTCCACAGTTCTTGAAATAAACATTTAATTCGTATTGTATACGGAGAAATTAGACCCAGAGGGTCAAATATTCTACCTGCAACTTGTAATACAAAACGTTTTGTATTTTTTGCATTACGCAAAAATTCGAGCAAATTATCAATATCTATCAAAAGTATGTCTTGCTTGGGTTGCCACGATATCCCCAAAACTTTATGTATTGTAATATCCTCAAAAGGTTGTGGCATAGTACTAAATCCACGATTATCCCATATTTCCATTAACTGGTTGTTATTCGAAATCCACTTCCGTAAATTCATGCTAGCTTCCTTCATTATTTTATGAGATTGCTCCGAAATGTTCACCGCATCTTCGACTGTGTCTGTCCCGGTTATTAAGTCATCCACATAAATACAATTGTGGAGTACTTCTGTCGTTATCGGATATTCCGTTTCAAATTTGTTAAGATGATGCTTAATTGTAGCAGATAGCAAAAATGGGCTTGAGTTCAAGCCAAATGTCAGGCGTAAAAATCTGTAGACGATAACATTAAATGCGTCACTGTCAACAGGATTCTTATCTATAAACAAGAATCTCAGAACATCCCTGTCCTTGTCGTTTATGGCAATTTGTAGAAAAGCCTTCTCTATATCTGCTAGAAAGGCAATTTTGTTTAGTCTGAAAAAAATCAATAAGTGAAAAATATTAGGGTTTAAATTAGTTCCTGCATCAAGGCAGTCGTTCAAAGACAATTGTCCTGCTTCATGGGAACTTGCGTCAAAAACTATTCGACATTTAGTATAAACACTATCTTCTCTAAATACTGTATGGTGCGGTAAGTAAAAAACTGGTTTATCTGAAGGGTTTTCTAAATTGGGTACACTTTCAATTATGTTCATCTCTAAATACTCATTCAAAATATTGCAATATTGTTCGTATAACTTTGTATCACGTTTCATTCTTTTTATAAGACCTGAGAGTCGCGCTTCGGCGGTTTTATAATTATTTTCTAAATTGTTCCAATCCCTTGTCCAAGGGAGACTGATTTCATATCTATTATTTTCGAAACGCACAGTTTCATGAAATTTTTCTAAAATTTTCTCGTTTTTAACACTGTTTGGGTCATCTTTAATTCCCAACGTCTCTAAGTCCCAAAAGGTTTTCAAATCTAATTCATCTTGATTTTCTAATAAATGGCACGTGAATTTACTTTCATTTCTATCTTGTATTGTTCCACCCGCGATCCATCCTAAATGAGAATTTTGTAAAATTATAGAAGTTTTAGGAATTTTTATTTGACCAGCTAATAACAATTCATAATATACATCTGCTCCTAATAACACTTGAATTCGCTGAGGTTAAAAAAATCTTGGGTTCGTGTAGGTTAAATTCTGTGGTAAGTGCAGATTAGAAATGTCTGCGGCGCTTGAAGGGGTTAAATCAGTGATTTTAGGAACCAAAAACATGTTGGATAATTTTTTAAAACTTCTATCCTTGTTGGAAATTTCTACATTTATTCTGCTTTTAATTTTACAGACAGAATCATTTAATCCACTAATTAATGACTTAACTTTATATTTTTGCAACCCTAACATATCTGCTACAGAAAACGTGGCCAATGAGACATTACTCGCAGTATCTAAAATCGCAATACAAGGAAAAAAAGAATCATTACTTCCCCTTAAATAAATCACAGCTGTCGAAATCAACCCATTATAACTGGAGCAAGACAAATTTTGATCATAATTGTTTTGACAGCTCAATGTTAACGCATTTGTGGTGGGTTCTATTGAATTAGAATTTACGTTATCTTCCGTTTTCAACTGCGGTTCATTTGCAATACAATTAACTTGCCTATTTTCATAAGCAGGTTTCGAAAAATTAGCTCCATGAAGAGAACTATGATGGTTGGAGTAACAAATCCTACACTTATTATGCAATTTATTACATCGATTAACAGCGTGAGATAACGATAAACAGTTATAACATAACTTCAACTTCCTTACTTGGTTCAATTTCTCTTGAACCGCTAAATCTAAGTACCTTTGACATCGAAATATCATATGAGGTTGTTTACATAATGCGCAATTAAATTTGTTATTCTGTAATACTAAACTTTTTTGTTTCTGAGTAATTTCATACCTAGTTTCGCAACGGTGTTACTTTTTTGTAGGTTTTCGAGAGCTTGAGCCCTTTTCAGTAAAAAATCAATAAAAATATTCCATTCAGGCAAGTCGTTACAGTCAAGACTCATTTCAAATGCCTTTCTTGACTCATCATCGATTCTTTGTAACACAAAATAGTTTAAAATTGATTCTGATAAGTTATTATTTTCTAGTCCTAATTGTTTCAGAGCCCTCAAATGACTCAATAAATTATCTACCAGATTGCGTATTTCTTTCGCATTTTCAATTTTTATTTTGTTGTTACTCAATAATTCAGAAATATGAGAATTTACAATTAAGTGTTTGTTTTCAAATCGTTTTTTTAAAGCTTCGAATAAGGAAGCATAAGAATCATCAATGTTTTGCAATTGTTTCACAGGGCCTGTTAAAGCCGATTGTAAATAATATAATTTTTGAGCATCATTTAATTCGTCATTGCTATCAATCAAGGTGGTGAATTGTAGTTTAAAATTAAACCACTCTGTGTAACGTCCCGAAAATTGGGGTAAATTAATTGACGGCAATTTAATTTTTGACTCATTAGCATTAATTCTATCATTATTATTTTGAGATTCAACATTAGAAACACTAGGCTTTATTAAATCAAGAAGACTTACTTCGAGAACTTCTACCTGTTCTTCTAGCTCCGTCAAGGAATTTTCAAATTCCGGTAAATCATCATCAGAAATTACCGAATACGACTCGTTGCATAATTGTTTTCTTTTTTAACGTTTGAAGTGCATTGAACTTTAGTTCCAATTCTTTCTGGCCAAGTTTTGATTTTATTGCATTTGATATACGTGTAACTTGGCTGCGTATGTTTCCGCGTTTCCGATTGAGGATCACAGTACTTTTAATAGTAGCCATTATAATTATCTATAACTACATACAAAAATCCAAGGGCGATGATTCTTTACAGTGTTCTAAATGAGCGCTGGGGCTCGGAGGACCAAAACATGTTCCGTACATTAGCTCAGGTAATCTCGTTGGACTGTATTTCGTTAAGAAAACTAAGATGATCATTTTGTACTCAATAAAAAGTGGAGTTAAAACTTAACTAATTACATTTATTTACAAGGAGAACAAAATTGACTGGCAGTGGTTGGTACACTGCGCTTACGTCTCAAGCAAAAACATCACTACTGGCGGGAATGGGAATCCGCTCCGCGCATCATCCCGTCTTGAGCGCTCGGCAGCGCCCCCTGGATAACAAAATGTTCTACGGAGGAAACACTAACAGTTTACTGCGTCGGATTAAGCGTCTCATTTCCAATTAAAATATATCTTTGAATTGCAATATGAATGAAATACAGGGTCACGAAAAATCGAAAAGTGTGGTAAATAGGATTCCAAATATCTCGGCAACTCATTATTCGATCAACTTTATTCTTTATGCAAAATGTATGTTTTTTTATTGTCTTTTATATTCACTCCTTAAAATAAACAATTTAGAAAATTTTTATATACTTTTTATCAGAACGAATATTTTAAGAGTCTAAAAAAAATAGTTCCGGATAATTGAGGTTACTAAAATTCTATAAGCTTCTTCCCATTATTACATACTAAGTACATACCAAATTTGAAGTCGCTATCTTAATTTGTTTGGGAGATAGAGTGTTTACAGATACACACAGACAGATGGACAGGCAAATTTATTTTTCTAAAAATATGTTTTTCGGAACCTTCAGTGTCTGAAATATGTAAATCCGTCATTCCCCCCCCCCCCCCAATTTTTAAAGTGATTGCAAGACTTACCCTATACTATGTATGATGGGTAAGTAACAAGATCTGTAAAATTCTGCCTTTGTTTTGTTAAAGTCAGCTCACTACAAATATGACAAAAGGGTTAGGATCGTTAACACACCTCAACATATTTCCTCAAGCACAATGATTGATTAAAACCAACAAACTTTAAATTTATAAAGAAAAATTAATATAATCACTTGTGGCGATCTGTATCTGTACATTCATAAAGGCACTCTGGCTTTTGGTCTCTTCTGCAAGAAATGTAATTTTTCGGACTTCTCGTAATCTGCGAACTAGGTGAAAGTCCAGGCACCCTACTATATGCTCCACACCTCACATTCTTTCTCCGAGTCTGTTCATATGCATTTATCGTGATAATACCAAAAATAAACTTGACCTTATCACAAGAAAACTGACGCTGATTGAAATAGAATAAGTGCAGTTTCAAAACATGATTACTTACCAGAGATTGTGTGGCATGACTGCTATTGATCAGTATAATTGAAAAAATTTGAATATCTAGTAAATCCTAACACTGTATAATTTGATAAGAGAAAAAAAAAAAGTTTGTAGATGAAATAACCTCTAGGGAACACAAAGTATAAATTATTAAAATATAGTGAAGAAACCAGTAGCAGAATTTTCTGTGTCCAATCTGCAGCAAACTAAAAATTATCTGTGACCCAACAGTACCCAGGCTTACTATTATAAGAAATAATAGTAATCCATAAAATAAGCAAAATTTACCTATAAAATGGAAATACAATAAATCTAAATACTTAAGAATAAGAATTGCCATACCTCACGACCCCCAAGCAAAAAGCTAAAATACTTTTTAAACATTTTAACTAAAATGATAAAGAAAATAGTTTGTCAGGTTGAACACTGATCATGAAGCAGTATCTTTCTAGAACAGGGGTTCTCAAACTTTTAGACCGACGTACCACTAACTCGTAGTTCATACTTTAGCGTACCACCAGGTAATAAACGTAAAGCTAATCTAGAAAAACCTGTAAAAAAGAACCTGTCTAAAACGAAATATATCTCCGGACTTTTGCATTTCCGTCATAGTAGGTTTTATTGCATTTAAAAATGAATGATTACATTACTAAATTGGTACTTAGATTGACTGCTTTATAATGGCATTAGTAAAGAGTAGTATCATTATTAAATTTTAATAATACATACAATATCGAAATACAGTGTTTTGGTATAGGAAAAAAGCCATAATACTTAATGACATATTGGCGCACACTGATTCATATACTGTTATAGTAGGCTGATTGCACTAATTTGCATCGATCGCTAATGAAAAGTGTGGGCTTGTTTTATCAAGCGTAGCTTCCACATGTCTGACTCAATATTAGGTAGCTGTAGTCATAAGTCCGATTCGATGTTTAGTTTATTCATGTATTTGTTTTTCATATAACGCAGGAGAAAAAAGCACATTCACAAAGGTATGTTGTGCAACACAAGCAGACTTTGGCAATATCAGAGCGTCCTCTGATGTCTCACCAATGGAAATTCTGTAACATTCATCCTTTTAATGTGGACTTCAGTAGTCCATCACAGGAGAGCTGAATAAGTTCACTTCTTTCATCTTTCGTAATATGTAGTCGCATAGGGTGTCTCAAATGAGAAACGAATTTCTTATCCAAAGCTTAGTTAGCGCATTTAAAATAGGCTCAACGCAACTGTATTAATAATCTGCATACCTTTAAATGCGAAAATATTGCCGTGCAGTAGGCAAACACTTAGAAGTTTATTCATAGATTTATGTATATACCACCTCAATACATATGTACAATGCTTTACCTCAAATCCGCACTTTATGTGACAACAGTTTTTGTATGATTTCAGTTCACCAATTTAAATAACTTTACTCTGTTAAAAACTGATTTCCATGAAATAGAAATATTTGTACAAAAGAAGAAAAATATTTCTATCAACAGAATGAATTAATTTATAAATTATGTTTGAAATAAAACTTTTATTTTAATACCCCCTAGAAGCTCTTGTAGTACAAAGAGAACAATGAGTTATAAATTACACTTGGTATTTTATTTTGTTTTAATTCCTCCTACTCACACAAGCTCCTCCTACTTCCAACAATACAGGCTTTATCTTGAGATAATCCATTTACAAAGCATGTTTAAAACAGTTCTTCCACTAATTAAAAATACTTTATTCATTAATTTTAAAATTAAATCTTTGTTTAAAAAATTCAATGTTTGTCCATGTAAATCTAATAGTTATATTTTTTAATTCTGAAAAACTGATTGTATCACAAGTGATGTGTGCGAATTTCAGCAAGTCTGCTATAACATAATTTCTCGTAACAAAAAAAAAAAGTGTTTACAGATCCTAAATCGCTTTTGAAAATTTCCAAGTTAATAAAGCCGTTTTTGATTCCATAATAATATGCTGCATTCTGTATTTTATTCCACGTATCAGTATCGAACTTCTGCGTACCAGCAGACAGAGCTTCGCGTACCAGTACTGGTACACGTACCATAGTTTGAGAACCCCTGTTCTAGAAGGTTATGTTCTCTCTTCCTATATTTTTATTTTTTGACATGCCAACATCAACTGACAGTATTATATAAACAGTCTTGACTTGTTTATTTTTTATCAAAATGAGGGCTATGAACCTGAAATTTTTTTCGATCAAACAAAAACTAGAACTGAACCAAAACCCATCATTTTTTACTAGAAATCTAATATATTTTTTTCCAACTCTGGAAATAAACCATAAAAACAGTTTTATCTTTTAAAATTAAATTTATAAGATTACAATTGTTTAAAAAAATTAATTGAAATATGTCATTGATATCATTTACTTTCCTTAACGTTCTAATATAAGGCATGTCAAAGGTTAAATAAATTATGTACAGTATGGAACCATTTATCCGGAATCCAGTTAACCGGAAAACCAGTTATCCAGAATGATATTTCCAACTGACTGATTTCAGAATCTTTCCAGAAAAAAGTGCCATGCAGAGCCAATTTGACATGTGCATTGCTTGATAGATTACTACATGCATTGTACAACTATTTAGTCAGATATTGAGTCTGAATTTTGATTTTTATGCAGTATTATTGTTTCCAAGGTATTGCCAGAATTTTTTTTCTTTCAAACTCTGATTAATCTTTGATCTTGATAGGATCTGAGCCAGAGTAATCTAATAATTTAAAATCAGTAACAATGTTACAGCCACATATATTCTACAAATCTCATCAAATGGATGTTGCTTTAATCTCCAACCAGTTATCCAGAAAAACCAGTTATCCGGAATACATCTGGCCTCGACCATTCCGGATAAATGGTTTTATACTGTATATTGAAACTAATTTCACTGCTAAAAATATTTATTAACTGAAGTATAACGATGAGCAGTGCCATCTTAACACATGTGCCCAAAGTAGAGTCCTGCATTGGGTTGGGTTACCCAATTTTACTCCAACCCGACCTGCAGTTAAAGTGTTTTTTTTTTGTTCGTGTTTTGTTGACTTTAAATGTTTCGAGCTAAGTTTTGATTCTTCTGGGTCAGGTTTCGGTTGACTCGACTTAAAAAAAAAAAAAAAGGTCCTGAATATTTTTTTTAAATGAAAAAAACTATATATTTGAATGTTAATGAGTGCTCATAAATAAGTAATACACAGTAATAAGTAGCACACAGTAATATGTGTTCATTTTTATACGAAAAAGATAAACTTGATATTAGAGATATAATTGTAGACTATTTTCTAAAATTGTATTAAAATATAGATTAATTTTCATTTATTTCGGGTTGACTTTCAGTAAAATTTTCAGGTTCAAATCAGGTTGTACCAGACTTGTGCAGGCCCAAAGTACCAACCTGAAGAACAAACCCAAAAGTATTTTTTGTCTAATTTCAAGATTAGAGATGATCTTGGGACAGGATGTAGGATCACCATTAAGATTAAGAAGGAATTAAATTGAATATGAATGTGTAATTTTCTATACTAAAACAAGAATTATTTTGTAAAATGGTGAAAAGCCTAGGATGAAAAAAAGAATTTGGTATGATGATATTTTGCATTTGTTTTATTGAAATCAGGACTTCAAATTGAAACCAATCTGAAATACTGTAATTTTTTGTCTATGGCATGCAGGATTTCCCCCCACCTCCTCAAAACTTACTTTAAAAATAAAGTTTTAGATAATATGGGATTTGAACTTGTCTCTATATAGAGTAGATCTTTATAACGCAAACCTAATTCATTATATGGCTGTACATTACAGAGAATTTTGTGTTATATAAATCACATTTCACACATCCAGGGCTAGCACTAGGATTTTTCAAAATTTTAGGGAGGAATTTTAGGAATTTTTTCCAAAATTTTAGGAAAATTTTAGGGGCAATCGGAGATATTTTTAACATTATAAGTGTGTAATACAGGCATTTTTATGCTAGTCAGACACAGGTCGTACACTGCCAAATAATATTCCTATAATTTTCAACTGAATTCATTACATTTTATTTAAAATAAATTTAAAATACACTTTTCACGAAAATGAGAAATAAATAATGTTATAGACCAGGATATTATTTCAATTCAGTGATAGTATTGTTTCTAATTTAGATGCATAGTAAATAAAAGAGTGCAAGGAAAAAAAAAAGTTATTGTTTATATTTGCACTAGAATAACATCCAGGAGTTGATCCAAGGAAAATATGAGGCCTATTTAGCACCTCTTCAGAAAAATCCATTTAATAAAATATATAATAAATAATAGATCCCTTTCATAAAATTGCACTTAATGAAACAGGTCCCTTCACAAAATTCCTTTTCATAAAATCAAACTCTTCATTAATTTTTCTCGTTAGGTTTTAAAATGTATAATTTGCAAACAAAACAAATCCACAAAAACAAAAAACTTTAGCAGGAATTAAAAAAGTTATTAATAAATGCTTGGTTCGAATTTGAATAACATAATACAATATTTCATTACAAAATGTTAAACATAAAAAATTGTATACATACCTTTATAAAAAATAGAAAAGTGACTGTAACTTGATCCTATATGTTAAAACTGAACATTCTAATAAGTATTTATAGTGATAACTATATTAAGTTTCTTGAAAACATTCTAATAATAATAATGCATAATAAACATTCCGTCAAAACTTTAGATTTAATTATAACTTAATTTCACCATATTTTAGATACTTGCTTAAATAATAAGATTTTCTCATTTTAAATATATTAAGTTGTAATTCTATATACAGAAAAACAATAAAAAATAATTACTCTTGTATTTAAATGACATGGAAACTTTTATTTTCTGTATTATTACAACAAAAATTTATCTGCTATTAAAACATGTTGAATGTTGCATTATGTTGAAATATCCACTTATGTCCCAGGGGGGAAAATAATAATAAAAATAAATAAATATATATATATATACACTGATGCTGTTCTACTAATACATTGCAAAATATAAATGATTACAAAAAAAAAAAAAAAAAAAAATCAATTTTGAGTCGTTTTTTTAAATTTTTTTCTTTTTCTGCTTCAAAAACAGACAATTCTTTTTCCAATTTCTGCAATTGCTCAGTTCCTTCAGATATCAGATTTTGTGCCACAGTCATTTCTACTTTGTTCTGGGTTACTGCAGCTTTTGTTAATCTTTCCGTTCCCTCTTTAATTAATCCCAGTGCAACTTCCTTATTTTTTTTTAACTTGCCGATCATTTGGTTATTTTCATTAATCTGCAACTCAAGATCATTTTTTCTTTTTTTCGTTTCTTCCTTTTCAAGTTCTTCCTTTTTCATTTGTTTTTTTTCTTTTTCAAGCTTCTCTGCTTCTTCTTTTAATTTTCTGGTACATTCCAAGTAAGATTTATGGGAATCCTTCACTGATTTTAAGAGTGATGAAGTAATAGGTACATTTAGTACCCCTCCATAATTTTGAATCATATCTTTAATTAATCTTAATGATACTATAGTTTCCTCATTATGATTTATATTCACCATAGCTCTATTTATGGAAAAACCTCTTTCAGGGTCAGAATTGCCATGTGGTAATATTAATACAGTTTTTATTAAATTAGCTAAATTTGCATACTTCAGGTGACTACAATTATCTTTTAGAAGAAAAAGCTCTCTCCAATACCCATCAATACGCATAGATTCAGATAATTCTGACAGTTTTTCATGAGCAGCAATATCAAAAGTGAAAAGCTTCCACTCTTCTCTAATACTGTCAATAATATTGTCGGAAAAATTCAAATAGCGAGCAATTCTTGTAATTGCATGTATACTACTGCTTTTGGAGTTATCAGGCAACACAGGGTGAAAAATTTCCAAGTCCTTGAAAAATTGATCTGAAAAAGGCAAATTTGATCTTAAATAATTTACAGTTTTAATAAGAGCAGAACGAACATTTAGCAAAAAATTTTTCTTATCATTCTGATTTAATTCCGATATAAGACCTTTAGCTGACATTCCAATTTCTACAGAAATCAACTTTTTCCAGTTGCTACCATTCTCAACATCAATATCCCTCAACTCGCTACCTTCTTTTGCAGAGATGATTTCATCTTTCAAGAACTGCATCATAGTATGCCTTATTAGCTTATTCATTTCGTTGTATAACAGGTGTATTTTTGGATCTTTACTTTGAAAACACAATGAAAAGCTTTCAAAATGTTTATGAGTATAAGCAATAAAAGCCAAAGAGCACTGTGTTGATGGATCTTTCAAACTTTTACAAATACGTTGATATCTGCTTGAAGCAGTTAGCTGTTTTTCCAGTAGCTTTTGTTTAGGCAAAAAATTTAAAAAATATTCCAAGATATTAGCCCACTGATCAACTAGCCTCTGAGCAACTGGACCTGCTGACAGCCATCTACTACTGACATGTTTCAGAAGAAAATGTGCAGTCTCTTGGGTTATCTCTTCCATGCATTTGAAATCTTCCCTGCGTACAGCACTATTTTTTAAGAAGAAATAAACATCATTGGCAAATTCGTCAAAATTAATGGTCAATGCATTCAAAAGAGTTTTAAATGCATTATTTGCTACATGCAAATTGCATGCACCTATGGGTAGTAATGTATTGCTGCCAATTTCCTCAGAAAATTTTTTCAGAACACTCTTGTTCACATTAGGATTGTCCATTGACAAACATATAATTTTACTTAAAGGAATGTCAAATTCAGACACAGCATCTAAAAGTTTTTTCAAAATTATATCGGCTGTAGCATGGCCAAGAAACACACTCTTTAAGTACCTGCAAGTCACTAAATTAAATTCTTTCGACCAATATCTTGCATATATATCCAGCTGCCGTTTGGTCTGAATATTGGTACTTTCGTCGAATGCTAATGTTATTCCAGGTGAGCTGTCCGCGATATCCTTTATCAAGCATTTTTCAAAATATTTTGAAATCCCGTGTTTTAACACATACACAACTTTTTTCTCTTTAAGCATCATTGATGAAGCAATGGCAGAATCTGGAAACATTTCTTTGAGTAAGTCAAGTGTGTCAGTACACGATTTAAAAGAAAAGTTTTCATTTGCTACATGCAAGGCCCAAAGAGTTTCAGATTTTAAAACCTGATTTTCTTGACTTAAATCACCAGATGTAGCAGCTGTTTGTTCTTCTACCGTTTTAAAAATGGACTTGTTTTTAAATCTCGCATTAAATTTCAGGCGATGTTTTTTGCCTTTATGATGAGAACGTACTTGGCAAATTCCACTTCCGGATATTTCAAAATCTTCAGCACATAACATACACTTCGCGGAATATACATCGCCAGATACGGCTTCTAACCATTTTCCTATCAAAACACCATCCAGTTCTTTTTGCAACCAGGAATCCTGGTATTTTGTTAATCCTTTAGGCATGACTCCAAATTAGCGAAAAATGCACATGAATAAAAAAAAACATCAAAAATTCTAAAACAACCAACGTTACTAGCGAACACAGATGCAGCATGCACATGAGCAATAAAAATAAGCACGAATCCCGCTTGATTCAGTCAGTTAAACCGGAACGATTGCTCTTCTTATTAACTTTTTCTCTTTCGGACGTTCTCGGTGAACTAGGAAACAAGCGGTAGGAGGAGCTACATTAAGCTCGACTGTGATTGGAAGAAAAGTACTGACGTCGGAAGTGGCAGTTATTTTCAACCAAATAAGGCGAAGAAAAGTCGTGTGCTTTGACGGGCTCGAAATACTTTGTTATTTACGGAGTTAGCTCGCGAACGATGCATTTTTTTAGGAACAAGAACGAAATTTTAGGAGAATTTTAGGAATTTTAGGGGGGAAAATAATATTTAGGAATTTTAGGAATTTTAGGGGGAATGCGAACCCTGCACATCATTAAACTTACCTTGTAAACATGAACAAATATGTCTGAAGCAAATCAAATATAGTAGAGTATCTTTATATTGCATTCCTTGAACAGATTACAATTTTTTACATAATATAGATAATTTCACACATTTGCTAAATGTACTTTATAAACTTGGTCCAAAAATACCTGGATCATATCATTCATTATATTACTCATTTTCAAAATTTTTTATTGTAATAATAGCAATTTTTTTTCAATTAAAAGTTCTGAATTAAGGAGATAAAGATAAGCTAATATATCAAATTTAGTCCACTAGAGATAGAGAGTAGCAATTTTTTTTACAATTTGGAATGCAGATGCTTCTAAACAGCAAAATTCATTGTTTACATGTCAGAAGTTGCGCATTATATAGAGAATTGCATTATAAAGATCTTGTATTGTATATGACAATTGTCCACTCCATAAAATCATTGGGCTGCAATTTTGTATTTAAATTTATGAAAACATGCAGCAATACGTAATGAATATTGTGTAATTTTTGCACTAACTGTTAGATTTTCATAGAATAAAGTCTATTTGAAATTTTTTTTTTCCAAATGAGGTGCATGTTACACGAGTTGGAAACTCTACGTTAAACGTAACATACGTGTGTTCGTTCTATAACTAGTTTCACAATGTAAAAAAATCATCTTTATTATTTCAGTGAAATGAATTATATCATCTGCTATGACTGAAATGAGCATGCCTTTTTTTTTCCCCTTCTTATTACGCATGCCACGTTTACAAATGCGATTTTTTTTTCTTCTACACCAGATAGCGCTGAAGAATTCACCATGCAGATCTTGCTTTGCGAATGATTACCTCCATGGTTTAATATTTTTATGACCCATAATAAACGAATCTCCTGTGTTTATTTATTCTAATGGATTGAGATATTCGGTTAGCCTAATTTCCACTGAAGTTATCTCAGAATCTATACATTTTTTAATGTCACTCATCTCTCAAAGAAACAATTTTTTTGAACAATCTTTCTAAAAATGTTACTTTTATGCAATTTTATTCGAGAAAATTATTTTGAATAAAAATGGCCATTTGGCATATGAAAAAAGAAGTGGTTTGCCCGTATTTGTTTTCCTCAGTCACATGACTTGTGTTTTAGGTAGATTTCTTAAGAAATACTACCTATTACATTCTCACCTAAGTTGGAAATTTTGAAAAATTTTTGCAGATTTACGCCGATCATGACTCCCAGAACCCAAAAACACCCCCAGTTCAAAAGTTTATCTATCTATCTATCTATCTATCTATCTATCTATGTCACTTTTTTCTGACCACGATAACTGGAAAAATTCTGCATAAATCTCTTCCAAACTGATACATAAAATCAAGGGTCATAAAATCTCGGTCAAGTTCGTTAATGGGCAAAATCGAACCAGGGGGGGGGGGGGGGGGGGAATGGGGGGCTTTTTGTGAAAACAGAAAAATCCTCATAATTTCTTTATTATTATACGTATCGAATCCATTTAAAGTTATTATTACTTCTAGGAAAAGGGCCGAAAATTTATGTAGGACAGATTTTTGATATAATTAAAAATGGCCCCAAGGGGGGGAAAAAAGGGGGGTTTTAGAAGAAAAAAAATCATAGCTTCGTCAATTCACAAGATATCAAATCCGCGTAAATTTATTATTAATCTTCTTAGTATTATCTAAAACTTTTATATTGACAAGTTTTTTATAGGACCAACTGTTATAGCAAAAAAAAAATTAAAAACAAAAAAAATCCCTGCCGGCTCCGCCTGCAAACAAGTTATTTTTCGAAGTAGGCGGTTCCAACTCCCGCATCTTTTCGAAACTGATACATAAAATCAAGGGGCATAAAATCTTGGTCAAGTTCGTTAATGGGCAAAATCGAACCAGGGGGGGGGGGGGGGCTTTTTGTGAAAACCGAAAAAAAAAAAACCATAATTTCTTAATTATGATACGTATCGAATCCGTTTAAAGTTGTTATTACTTCTAGGAACAGGGCCAAAAACTTATGTATGACAGATTTTTGATATAATTAAAAATTGCCTTAAAGGGGGGGGGGGGGGGGCTTTTTGTGAAAACCGAAAAAAAAAAACCATAATTTCTTAATTATGATACGTATCGAATCCGTTTAAAGTTGTTATTACTTCTAGGAACAGGGCCAAAAACTTATGTATGACAGATTTTTGATATAATTAAAAATTGCCTTAAAGGGGGGGGGGAGGGAAGGGGGGTTTTAGAAGAAAAAAATTCATAACTTCGTCAATTCCCAAGATTTCAAATCCACTTAAATTTATTATAAATCCCCTTAATATTATCTAAAATTTTTATATTGACATGTTTTTTATAGGACCAACTCTTATAGCAAAAAAAAAAAAAAAAAAAAAAAAAAAATCCTTGCTGGCTCCGCTTGCAAATAAGTTTGGTTTCGAAGTAGGCGGTTCCAACTGCAGCATCATCGCAAAAAGGTCATTTCTTCCGTAATTCCTGACAAACAGGCGCCCCACGTTCTGCGTCTTTGAAATCTACCTGTGCCTGTAGGCCGAGCCGTCAGGGATTTTTTATTATATAGATTACATACGATAGGATTTAATAGAATGAAGAAAACTTTTATTAATACCTTTAAGTTTTGATTTGATTTTCATAAAATTTGAAATGACTAGACAAAATTCTGCAACGATAATATATATTAAATCTCAAACCATTCGGTTGTGTAGTTTTTGCGCTGTTATATGTAGACGGACCAAACGACGACTATAGGTGCTACATATTTATATAATTACGAACACACCTAAAAATGCACTATTTTATTTTAACTGAACCAGAATAAAAAATACTATAGTTTGAAGCCCTGATCTAAATTACACTTATATTTTCACTTACTATTTTGATAGTAGATTATGAATGTTTAAAATACATAAATTTAAGACAACTTCTCAGTTACAAAACATTTTTACTGCTCACATTTTTAAATTTACAGCATTATTATTCATACACATTTTTTTTCAATGTAATTTCAGACGTTGTCTTTTTTTTTTGTTTTTGTTTTTTGAGGAAATACTAAAACTGGATACATCAAAAGCTATTTAAAATTTACAAATTGGTTAAGACATACATAAAATGGAACATTCAGAGACTGATTAACATTCTCATGATTCATTATAATCAATCACGCTTTTTCATAGCTTTATATATTTTTTCTGAATAGAAGCTTTTCTGTGTAGTAAATACACTAATATCACAAGACAATGTGAATTTCGTCCCTTCTATGCATTAGCCATCCAAACCTCTGTGACCAAACCCTACTTCCTAAATAATGCACAAAAACTTGTTTAACAGATACAATCACATGAACAATATATTCTTAAAAGGCTGTTCTCAAATCTAAATATGGTACTTTTAGCACAATCATGAGAACTTTCATCCACTCATGCATAAAACTTTCAGCTATTGAAAAACAATTTTTAATAAAAAAGGCTTCAAGCAATTGTTCTTTAACTTATTAATACTGATATATATTTATTGCAAGCCACTTTGCACATTTTGACAAGAGTGGTTTGGCACAATGACGTGTTTTTCTGGCGACCCTTTATTGTTGCCTATACCAGTAATTTTTACGCAAGTGTCTCTGTACTGAAAAAAAAAAAAAAGTAAGATAAGATGACTAGTTTAAATATGTATAGTAGTACAATGTACCATAAAGGTTAAAATACACAAACACAATAGAGTGCAGAACCCTTTTTGGCTTGTTTGGTTTAGTCATGTTTTTGTTACATGACAATAAAATGCGACAGCTGTGGAGGAGGATCTCTGATATGTTTATCGCCTCCCGAGGAAGGGAGGGGGAATTTCTTTTAATTTTGAATGCTTTGCTTCAAAACCTTTGAAGAGTGATAAAAAGGATCACAACTGACCATAGTCTTTCAAAAAGAAAACCCAGAGAAATAATTTATGACCCTTGTTGCAGTATTTGGTCTATATGAAGCCTAACACCATGTTAAAATTTTGTGGCAACTGGCCGATTTTTACAAAAGTGAGAGCCTAAAAAACTGGCAGTTAATCATACTAATTTTTTGGATCCAAATGAAATTAATCACCAGAATGCACCCTTTCAAACAAACAAATAAAAAGTATGAAAATTGAAGTATACGTAAAGGTATGCGTGGACATACATTATAAAAAAAAAGATACAAATGAATAGTATAACCTCCTCTATTGAAAGTTGGTTTGAAAAAAAAGAAAAGTTTTTTAAAATTTATGTATGCAAGTAATGTATCTTTAAAAAATAAGAAACCAATCCAATATTGTTTGGAAATTAAATTATATTTAAAAGCCTCGTGCATGTAAGGATGAATTTTTTTTTTTTTTTTTTTTTACAATTCTGGTTACAAGTTACTAAAAACTTTGTTTAAAAAATGCTGAAAGATTTCAGAACAGCCTTCACATTAAAAAAATGGAAATTGTTTCTCCTTTTCTTGCCATAAAGAGAGAGAGAAAGAAGAGAAGTATTATTCTTTCTTTCTCGCTCTGTAGAGAAAAAGAGAAAACATTTACAGAATTCTTAAATATTTTATTTTAATTTCAGATGTAGAAACCGATAGACCAATGAACTTGCCCAATTATAGTTTTAAAACATTCTCATTTAAAATATGCTGATGTTAAAATTTTCTGGGGTATAAATAAACCATTCTAAACTCAAATGATGATGTAAAAATTTTTGTACAATACTTGGTTTCCTTTTTTGCAACATTTATTTTCTTCTCTTCAGAAAAAATGATTGTTTTTGCATAACTAATAGTGCAATACATCTTTTTACTTAAATAATAAAAATATAAAAAATTGTTTTAACTGTACAAGAAAAAAAGTTTCTTGACAAATAAAACATGAAAGCTGGCTTACATATTGGTTTAACTCATACACCAGAAAATTTTTGAACAAGTTAACATTAAGTACATAAAACAGCAATGATAACAAACACAAGAAAACAAGTATGCAATACAGAAAATTCATAGAATAATGATTAAGAAATTTGTTTTACAACATACAAAAACTATTAAGACAATTTGACTACAATATAATAGTTTAATCTATTTGATTAAAATAATTTCAATAACAAAATGATTTTCGGATATTATTACATAAAAAAACACACACACATTAATTGATTATATACAACAAAACAAAGATAAGCTATATCTTTAATTTTAAATAAAAATATAAATAATTTATACATTTTCTTTTAAATGTTGACTGTCATAATTTGATGATTAATTGTATGTTTGATTCTGTTGTGATTTTGTACAACTAAATTATATAATTTATGCTCTGTATCATTTCTACTGCCTTCATCTATAGAAAGGGTGTCCAACCTTTTGACTTTCTCAGGCCACTTTTGAGGCTAAACATTTATTTTAGGTTGTATTTGAGGGAAAATTTCTTTTTCTTAGACTGCAAATACACTGTACTAAGACTAAAGATAGGGGTTAAACAAAACGGTTGTGAATGTTATGTTTAATATCCAATGCAATAAAAATGTCATAAATGCTGAAGTAAAATAATGGTTGGTTTCCTTCAGCACATCAGCCAGTACAATACGATTGCATATAATGTTGTTAACTTAAATATGCAAAACATTTGAAAATAGTAGAATGGCATATAAAAGTTCTTAAGTGTGTTTGCCAGTGAGATCTTAAATTCCCCTAGTCAATGTTAAACCTATGGGCATAAAATGCATTCATATTTTGAAAATATCTCCCTAGGAAATTAATATTTTTCGTTTATTTTTTCTGTATATTTTTCTTGAAAGATGCCTTTTTTTTTCTTAGTTGTCCAAATATTTCTAAAATATACACTTAATTTTATTTAAAGTGTTAAAATCTTACAGCTCATTAGCTTTTAACACATAAAAGCCTAGATTTTAGAAATATTTTGACAACAAAAATAAAGAGGCATCCTTTAAAAAGAGTACACGGAAAAAAGAAGGTAAACATTTAATTTCCCAAGGAGATATTTTAAAAATATGAATGCATTCCACACCCATGAGTTTAACATTAGCGAGAGGAATTTGAAATCCCACAGACCAACACCCTTAATAAGTGGCCTAAAATTGACTGTACTAAATATACAAGCATGGGTCACTCAGTTTCAGTTCTCAAATGATGTTCCATTATTCAAAGAATTAAGAGAACAAGGCATTAATGAAAATCCCTATCAAGCTTCTCAAACGATCTTAATACATTTCTGACTTTGTGCGAAGCATTGACTTTTTAAAAGATTCCATTCTGATAGGAATTGGTTAATCTAACATCTAAAAAACTACATTAAAATTATCCATTTGTAAGGAAATTTTTGATTCTTTGCTGGGCTGCGTTCATTGTTGCAATGTGCCATAGGTTGGACAGCCCTGATCTAAATATTATCACACTGACTGTAGCAATAAATATTTCAAATGGTTGTGTAGTCAATACATTGGATACTTTGGTAGTGCAAATTATAAACACAAATGAAATGAATTTTTCAAAAAGGAAGAAATCTCATTGATAATTTTTCCCCATAAAATACACACAGAAAATATTAATAAATAAATTCTATGATCATAATCCATTTTGAAAAATTTATGATTACATGCACTTAGATGAGAGTGCGAATTCATTGGATGATGATGTAATTCATGATGCATGTTAAAATTTTAATCTGTGTTCTGGATGTTGTGAAGCTTGTGTAATGTGTAACATCTTAGATGAGAATGTAACAATACTGCTTTAACCAGCAGTGACACAATAAATCAGCAAATCAGCATGAGTAATTACAGGAAAAATAAGTATAAACACCACTGCACAATATAAAGAAAAGAAAAAAGCTTTGTTGGCCATGCTTTATGATGAAATTGACACAATCTTGAACTCGTTAATTATATTTTCATCAATTAACAGAATATTAACTTACAGCATTTTTGGTATGGTTAAAAGCATTAAGAAAGCCTGCTATAGTATTTTCAGTATTAACGAATAACATATAACTGAAATCTTAAAAATTTATACATTTCAACCTATTTTTGGTCACTAAAACAAATCATAAATTGCACATAATTTATATATATTTTATTATTAAATAATAAAAAATAAAGTATGGTGAGTAATAATGTTATTACAATAATTACCATTTGTGTTAAATTTTAGATAAAATTTAGAAATGATTCACTTACAAACATTGCATATAAAAAAAAACCCCAAGCCAAAGTAACAATGCTTTTTCCCCAGATGATGAAGTCTGAACTATTTTTGGTAACAAGTTTAAAAGATTGAAAAAATTTTATAGTAAATTTTAAAAGCATTCCTTTCAATGTCATTTTTTAAATTTTATGTACATAATAATAGCTGAATTTAAATTGTTTTTATGCTTATTGCAGTATGTTACTTCGATTTTGTTCATCGATTCCTTATATGCCCAGGAACTAATGACACTTGTATATACCATTACCCTGTATGTACATAAAAAAATCCCTGACAACATATTTTATTTTCTTTCTAAATATTTTAAATCATACAACAAAAAAGGGGCTATTGAAAACAATTTTAATAAAATAAATCAGATGCTGAATGAGATGCAAAATTAACATTTGCAGCTTCATTATTGAAGAGATTTAATTCATGGATATTACTGGAAAAATCTATAATAATTAGAGAGCACCTAATTTATCAACACAGAGAATTAATAGTCAAAATAAAAGCAAGGCAATCAATAGGAACCCTGAGTGATATACACTTAATGAAGAGCTATTAAAAGCCAATGTGTAAAATATACCATTCATATTTTATCAAGAAACAAAAAAATGCTTAAATTTTAGTAATAAGACAAATAGTAAGTAGTAATTACTTTTTAAAAAAAGTTTACAAATAAAATGTATTTTACTTTTACAAAATTGTATAGTAATTCAAAAACTTTCTCTTGGTGTTTAAACATACGAAAACTTTGTTTACTTTTTATAAACATACTTAGAATTTTGACACTATTAACGCAAGAGTAGTTGCATTTTTTTTTTTTTAATTACTTATTTATTATTTTTAAGAACTATTGGTCACATTCGGTCTTTTTGCCACAAATGGAAAATATGAAACATATAGTATTCGAATATTACTTTTCAATGAAAGTTGCAGTTTACTGAAGCCACACAATTTTCGTATGAGCTTTGAATTTTTGGGGAAGGGTAAAAATGAACTAACAATAGTTATTGTGCCACAGTTTTTTCGACAAATTTCAAATTTGCTTCTCAATAAGTACCTGAAAAAAAAAAAGGAGGAATATCTAATAACTTTATGATGGTGAAGGAGAAACACCAAAGTCAGCTACAGGGAACTTCCCTATTGCATTTATTAAGGCTGTTTTCAAATTCAAACAGACTACTTTCTGATACATTTTTTAATTCATTCTTGTTCGCAAACACATGAAATTGGCAAGTTTTTTTATTTAGAAACTATGTAATCAAAACACGATTTCTATTTTTTGGTAAAGACAGAAAATACTGTTAAAGTCGGCATTTTGAACCAAATTCCCAATGTGGCAGCCCAAGAACTGCTTATAACTCGATAAGTATTTTATTTATCAAAAAATTTAAAACTCATTTCGATTCCAAATCACTTCCACAGTCAGGCCTGCCAATTTTATATCTTTGCGTTTAAAAATGAGTCAGAAAATGTGCTAGAAAATTTTGCATTTTGAGCAGGTCATTTGAGAATCACCTTAAAGAGAAATGGATCAGGAGAAACTAATAGGGGGCAAAAAGACTGGAGATGTTAAAAAAAGATTTTGTGGGTGTAAAAAGACTGGGTCTTTGATAAAGAAAATGGAAATTTCATATGCTTACTTTTAGCGTTTTGAAAGTATTTTTGAGCAATAATCATCATGCTGTAAGTAGTTAAATATAAAAACTGAATGAGATTTTCTTTTTTTCTCGCAATCAGAGATTATTAAAAGGTTAACATAAGAATCACTATATGACACTGGACTTAAAATTGCAAAGAAAAAATAACATTTCATTTTGGGAGACAAATATTTAGACTAAATATAAATAAATATCTTAAATAAACATCATACCTTAGATTTTTACACAAAATAGAACTGATCTTATGAACACACTACAAGCAAATTTGTAAATTACATCCCCCCCCCTTACACTCTATAAGAAATAGGACTTTATAACTTCTGTTAAAAATATTTTTTGATTGCATTACACACACACAAACACAATCATAATTATAATAAACAAATGTTTATACAAAAAAAAAAAAAAAAAAATTCAATTTTATTTAAAAATTTCTCATCGTAATGTTAAAAGTTAACAAATTGCGCATAATCAGGAACAAAAAATGTCTGACTGGCAAGTTTGTTATATCACATAGTATTTATCAAAAAGAATGATTCTACAGAAATACGAAAATGACAACAAAAAGTGATCGGACAAAAACAAAACATGTACTGACTTTTTTAGCCTTTGCACTGGATCATCACAATCAACACCAACTACATATATGAGTCAATCAACTGTCCTTTGATTCAATCAACTGTCCCTTCTTATCCTTCATAAAAACAATTTAATAAATCTATTAGTTATAGTTTTTATTTATTTGAAAAAAGCTAGATTATTAATCTATACAAAATTACAAAAAAATTGCTAATATTTTTAGTTTATTATGGTAACACAGGAGACAAATATAGACTTTAAGAGTCAAAGAATGAAATGAAAAATCATATTAGAAGCAAAAAAAGTGCTGGTTAGCGTATCTAAAATTCCAATCCAGTAAACATTCCAAATAAAATTTGGAATTAATTGCTTATATATTTTAACAAAAGACCTAGCTCATATTTGGGCAAAGAACAGTTGATTGATTCTTATACATGATTGATCCTTATATATACATAAAAAAAAATGATTTTACAAAAAAATACAAAAATGGCAACAAAATGGTCAAGCATTAAAAAAAAAAAAAAAATAATAATAATAATAATATATATAAACTTTTCTGCATTTGCACTGGGTCATCACAATCAATGTCAACTATATATAGGTTCAGCTGCTTACAATAAAAAAATTATCACATTCCTTTCCCCCCCCCCCCTTTTGAAATGGCATTAACCTCTTCAGGACCATGGGTGCATATATGCATCTTCAAAAAGTGCATACAACAATTGCTTTTTGGTACCAGTAATAAAAGAAAGGGTACTTCTCCATTATCCCGTCAACCAATTTCCATTTAAAAAAAAAACTATTGCCAAACATAGAATTTAACAACAAAATGCAGGATCGTTTTGTCACATTAACTTGATGTCAGATTCGTTACAAGTTCTTGATTTTCGGCCAATGTCTGAATGGTCCTGAATATGGAAGATTGACGGGAAGGTATCTTTGCTGAAAATTTTAAAAATAGTAGGTAAGACTCCTGAAAGTTGTGGAATAAAGGCTATTCACACCAAAATTCCTTGTTTATGGTTTTGTAGTATACTACTGTTATAATTAAATTTCATGGGGAAACATAATAAATGCCAATATTAATGGACATTTTTCAATTTCTACAATCTTTTTAGATCCTTCTATTTTCCCAAAATGTCTTTCTAGAAGTACAAACTTTTCAGAGATAATTATTCCAATCAATCACAATACTCTGGTTTAAATCAAACTGTTTTGTCACCCATTTCACTGATGTTAATTCATCTCACCTGCTATAAAAAATCCTTAATGCAGTTACAAATGTTATTTTGGAATCATCATAGCATGTTTCTTTCCTAATATAAATATTCACTATTTACATCACCATTGTTTATCCATTTGCAGCTAGATAGTTTCATGAATGGACATTTAATGGATGCTTTTTTATGGCAGAATTCACTTGAAAATAGCTTATCACATCAAGTTCTGTAGATGGAAGATCCCAAATCTTTATAATTTTTTCTTAAAATGTGAGAGAAAGCAGAGAAATAGCAGTTATTAATATCCTTCATCAGAAAAACTAAACTGTCTTATCCACAAAATAAATAAAAATGGAATGCATTTAAAATCAAACGTAACATCACATTTATGCACTATTCACATGCTAAATCCTATAGTTTGATGACAGTTTTAAATGATCAATGAGATAATGGATTAAGTACCAAGAAAGGTAATATTTGCCTTATTTAATTTGGTCATTTCCCTGATAAAATAAGTAAAGATACCTTCTTTTTTTAAGTGGTGCCACCCAAAAAAAAAAAAAAAAAAAAAAAAAAGTGTATGTAACACTGGTCCCGAAGGAGTCAAAATGTAATAATCAATTTATGAATATTCACATTTGTGGATCTGAATTTTAATATTAAATATATTTTTTTTCAAATTACTATAGCTCTACAGAAAATAAATCTACCAGATGAAGTTAACTGTTTTCGAATATCTCAAAATAAGTAGTGAATCTAGTTCAAGAGAAAACTCTGTAGCTAGTAAAAATAATCCCTTTTTTTTAAAAAAAAAAAAAAAGTAAAGGAAATTTTGATTGTAAGTATGTTATGATATAGCACCATACATTAATACTAATAAATTAATATGCAGTAAATCAATTTGATAGAAACTTTTTGTAGAGATTGCAATTTCATAATCACATTATTATTTTAATATATTAAAATAATCCGTAGTCTGCTTAGTTAGCAGTTAATTAAAAAACAATTTTATCAAATATTTAAGTTTGAATACTTAAAAAATAATTAATATCTTTAAAAAATAAATTAAACAAATAGATTGCTATTAAAAATTCACTTATTACTTTACATTGAAAGTAAAAGAAAAAGTGTACATCAGGGTGTATATAACAATGAATACATATCTGATATTTGTTTTCAAAATATCAAAATGTTTGATGTTTTCATATATTTGATATTTATTTTCAAAATATCATTGAGCATAATATATATATATATATATATTCAGTCAAAACAAGTGTAAATGAATTTTATATATGTTATTGACTTTTTTTAGCCAAAAAAGAAAATAATAATTATCTTTTTCAAGCTTTACATTTGAAGCCGAATTTTTAAATGCAGAACTAATAATTATTTGGGACAATAATAACTTAGAACAGCCATTGAAATATTGAAAGACAAACTGTCTAATTTAGATAACCAGTTATTTACAGCTTTATTAGAAAGAATTTTTTTCTGTTTTTGGTGTAGTTCAGTTTAAACTGCGCAGCAGATTAAAGAATGTAAAAGCAGACAAGACATTTATGTTCAAATTTTTCAATTAAAAAAATATTTTGTATTTGAAATTTTGTTACATAAAACTTTCTTGATGCGTTTTGATGAGCGTAAAAAGTAAATTGTTTAACTTTTCAGAAAATTGTTCCTGTTTTCATTTAATTAATCTTCAGATTTGTTTTAAGTGAAAAAAAAAAAGATATTTAGAATATCGTTTTAAGTTTTCATGCTAAGCACAATATGTTTTAGTTTCTAATTTATATTAAGTCTGAAAACATTTATAATCAGAAATAAGTTGACTATTTTGAAAATATCAGATATACATATAATATCATGATATTTACAAACCCTGGTGTACATATCATACATATTACATGCTTGAATGCACAATAAAGAAAAAAGAAACATGAGCACAGAAAGAGCAATAGAAATTAAAAGTTTCTTAAATAAAGAAAATGTGTCATTTATGAAAATTGCAGGTATTGTCTGTGAGCACAGGTCTTTTATTTTAAAATCAAATGAAATCTGAAACCTTGGAAGTAGTATACACATCTAGGTTTGAGCAAAGAAGCAAAAATGGCCAATCCGACTCGATTTTTAAAATGCTGTATGCACCATGCTACGAAGGATTCAGTGTCTGTAAAAGAAAAGTACATATAAGAAAATATTTCACACACTAATTACAGTACATCCCTGTTACATAGGGGGACTTGGTGCAATTCGGGCTTAAGAATGCGAAATTTGTTGTCAAATGATGTAAACAGTTATGAAAACAAAACTGATGAAGTATTATGTTTGTTTATATATGTATTTAAAGTTTTTTTTAAAAAGTTTCTAATTACATGCAGTGGATAAATTACTTCTGTCTGCATATAACAGATAAATGGTTTCTGTATTGCATAAATATTGAAAAAAATTGCTTGTGTATATAATCAGTTGCATTACGTTCAGTCATTCATGTCCTCTGAAATTACTAGTTCTTTTTAGAGGCTGACTTCCGTACTGTGATTTGGTCTAAAGAAAAGACCTGTCTAAAAAAAATGATACTCACAAAGGTATGACTGAATATTTTATGTTAATCTTATGATGTCAAGTTAATTTTAGCACTAAGATAATTAGAGCAATTAATAGTAGTAATTAATTTATGTATCTATTTTTAAGATTTTTATTGTCATCATGGGCATTACGATAAAAGGCAAAATTAGCACTAGCCACTGGCCACAAGAACACTAAGTGAAAAAAAGTGGCCATTAAAAATTGTGTATCAGTGGCCACCTTATGGCCACTTTCCTACAAGGAAAGAGTAAAATTTTTTTGCATTTCATCAAGGATTTCACTTTTGCTAGTTGAAATATGTTTATATTAACGTATCTATTTGGACCATTTAATTTTAGATTAATACTGATTGAAATTTTAACAAAAGTTTACTGCTTAGAACAATAAAAAAGTGGCCACTAGTTTAAAGAAAGTGGCCACTTATAAAACAGCTACTCCTGCCACTAATGAAATTCCCCAGTTTTACCTTTTATGTTACGAGTAAATGGTTAATACAAAACCTGTATAATTTCCTTGCTTCTCCTATTAACTGAGTTTGACTGTAATTCTAGACAATATCTTTAATTACAAAATAAGATTTATATGGAAATTGGATTTAAAGGTAAAAAAAAAAAATCTGAACACAAATAGTGTTTCTGCCAGTGCAAACTCTGTTTTTGTGAATTATACTGATAATTAGAAACCAAAGTAGATAGTAATTTACACAAGACTGTACAGATAATTTTATACAGTAAATGAAACATCATTTACCTGAAATACTTTTCAGAGTGATGCCCTCATTTTTTGCTCATGAGTTGAATGAAATTGAGAGCATTGCGAGCAGAGCTTATCTTTGCTTCTTCTTTTGTCTTAGCAGTTCCAAAGCAAACTGCAACTGGCAATGATGTGATTTGTAATAAACAATGATATTCTCCTATAAAATGCAACAGATACATTAAAAGCATGAAATATATATATATATTATGTAGATTAATAGTATTTTATTAGGATCATTCAATCAAGGAGAAAAATGATGATAGTCTCCTTCACATGTGTGGACGATTTATCTTCAACTGTGTATCAAAATATTTTAAATTATGTATTTCTAAGGACTACCTTCATTTTTTTCCTCAATTCAAGGTTACCAAACGATAGTGTGCTTCTCAAACTACCAAAACACTATGGCAATGTCACCTCAAATTTAAGAAATCATCATTTTCACACTTCTCTTCTTAAAACATAATATTTAAAAAAACAAACAAAAAATAAATGAAAAGTTATGTATTTCAAAGGAACAAATAATTCTTCTTCAGATTTATCAAACTTCTATTATAAGAGCAAAAGTGGATCAGTGCCTTTGCACTTCTTATGGTAGCTTGAGGCATACGTTGTAGCCTAATGAAGGATTTATTCTTTCAAAATATGTACATTTTCTTTGCAGTTAAGAAGTTTATAAGGCTTTTAAGAAACAAACAAGCATAAAAAAAAAAATTTCTAAGAGTTTAATGTTGTAAATTATTTGTCATAATTTTACCTACAATTGCATTTCTTCTCCACATTTTTATGAACAAGCAATTAATTTCATAAATAAATGATACACTGATATAAAATTTCACGAAGAAGAAATAATACATAAACCATTACTTACGTATTACTTGGGCCAGGAAGATGCATTGCCAACAATGGCCTTGGTAATTTTAATTATAGCAACCCTTAGCAATAACTGACTAATTACTACTGTTGCATGTATTGTATGTAATACAATATATATTATATGCATTGTAAATTGTGTTTACTGTAAGTATGCATTTTACGGCATATGCACAGTGTAAGATGTATGTAAACATATAAGATGGATAGATGAAAGAAAGTAAGTAAGGTTGTACTTTTTAAATATATACCATTGTTGGAAATATATCTCCCAGTCTGAATAAAACATAAGAACCAATGTCTCTATTTTCAACAAACAATACATTTAGTGGTATAATTTTACCATTTTTCCCTCTTTGCTCTATTGGAATGTAGATAAGCTCAAAGTTCTGCTCAGTAGCTATATTTTGAAGAAGCTTCAAACAGTCTAAATTTTCATCCATGATGTCAACATCTTGCAGAGCCTGGAGAAAGGAACTAGACGATGTTTTCAGGTCCTTCAGAAACTTCAAAACATTCTTTGAATAAGTCTTCTGTAAATTAGACTGTTTGTTATCAGGATCTTCTCTGTCAAAAACTTTGAGATCTTCAAATTTCTAGAAGAAAAAGAGACAAAAAGCATAAATATTTTAAGTGCAATTTTATGTGATTTTATTAAATAATTTTGTAAAATGTATGTTTTGATGCTGACCAAAAACTAAAGTAAAAGCATAACTGGCAACTGCTCAGATTTTGGGAGACCAGTATTTCAAAATAGAAATCTTCACCTTATATAATTGCAGAATTTGTATGATTAAATGAGTTGACTATTTCTATTTTAAAATACTGCTGACCAAAAATCATAGTAATTAGCAGCTAAGTAAAATAAGCAGGAATTATGGTAAAAATGGTAATTATGGAATTATGGTCCAAAGGTAAAACTTTTCTTATAAAAAAAAGGAGGTATAGGTTTAGGTTATGCAATCATATTTAAAGAAATATTAAACAGATTTGTTACTTTTGCTATAACATATATTGTAGTAAAATGTTTGGTTAGACAAAGTTTCAAGTAGCAGAAGTATATTGAACGTTTCCTGCTACAGAAAATGGAATGAATTTAAGTGATGAATTTATAGGAAAATAAGTCTCAATTTAAAAAATAATAACTTACACAAACTTTTAAGAAAAAATAAATTATGCACATCAGAGGGCTTGAGGTACGTACTACTAAATTTTAAACTACAGATAAAGCAAATGATGCTCTGGTCATATCTGTCATGTTTTGGATATTTGGGCAAACTCATTGAACTTAGCGATAGGAAATATAGTTTTGCGATTGGAGCATGTTGTTGAAATGAAGGTAGGCATACTGAACATTTATTTTAAGCAAATAAAGCATGACAAACAAAGCATATAAGCAAGCATAAAAAACAAACATAAAATAAGTTTGGAATGCTTAAATTCATCTTTGTCAAAATTAAAATAAAAGTACACACAAAATATGTGATCCCATTACCTAAAAGATGACTAAAACCTTTATTTAGATCTTAAAATAAAATAAATGGAGGGGCGTTTAGTGAAAACAGAAAACCCCCCATAATTTCTTAATTATTATACGTATCGAATCTGTTTAAAGTTATTATTACTTTTAGGAAAAGGGCCGAAAATTTATGTATGACAGATTTTTGATATAATTAAAAATGGCCCCAAACTCACGATGATTAACACGAGCAATGCAACAGGGGGGGGGGGGGGAAAGGGGGGTTTTAGAAGGAAAAAAATCGTAGCTTCGTCAATTCACAAGATATCAAATCCCCGTAAATTTATTATTAATCCTCTTAATATTATCTAAAACTTTTATATTGAGAAGTTTTTTATAGGACCAACCGTTATAGCAAAAAAAAAAATTAAAAACAAAAAAATTCCTGCCGGCTCCGCCTGTAAACAAGTTATTTTTCGAAGTAGGCGGTTCCAACTCCCGCATCTTTTCGAAACTGATACATAAAATCTCGGTCAAGTTCGTTAATGGGCAAAATCGAACCAAGGGGGGGAGGGGGATGGGGGGGGGCTTTTTGTGAAAACAGAAAAAAACCCATAATTTCTTAATTATGATACGTATCGAATCTGTTTGAAGTTATTATTACTTCTAGGAGAAGGGCCGAAAATTTATGTATGACAGATTTTTGATATAATTAAAAATTGCCTTAAGGGGAGGGGGAGGGGGGTTTTAAAAGAAAAAAATTCATAACTTCGTCAATTCCCAAGATTTCAAATCCGCTTAAATTTATTATAAATCCTCTTAATATTATCTAAAACTTTTATACTGACAAGCCGCCTGCAAACAAGTTAGGTTTCAAAGTAGGCGGTTCCAACTGCCGCATCATCGCAAAAAGGTCATTTCTTCCACAATTCCCGACAAACAGGTGCCCCACGGTCTGCGTCTTCGAAATCTACCTGTGCCTGTAGGCCGAGCCATCAGGGATTTTTTATATATGTATTTTACTATTTTAGCCTATCTTTTTTGTGTAAAATACTTTTATTTTTCTCTTTAACTGCTCTTCCAGCTGTTGAATTCAATGAAACTACCTTAGCATAAATTGCTAATAAAATGCAACAAACATGGATACCAAACTATATAGAGACTGAAAATGTCTCAAAGAATTTGAAAATCTAGTAAACAGCAATTGTACTTTGGTATATAAAATACATATTTCATGATTTACAGTGTGTATGCAAGTTATGTTTTGTCTTTGGGAAAAAATTATACACATTGTGGATACTCATGACTCACTAGTAGATTCTGATATGGTTAGTCAATGTGTATTAAGAATATGACAAATTTTGGGATATTTGATTTTAACTCCTTTACATACAAATATACATTGCATTTCAAGGCATATTTTATTTTGCCAATGCTGATTTCTGCTTTTGAAAGTACAATCAACAAAAATTCAGTTTTTAATCATTTTTAAAAGTTTGAGATATCTAAAGTTTTCTTTTTCACATTGAAGCACGAAAACTTACAACGATCGTAACTTGAAAGGAAAAAAAAAAAAAAAACCTAATATTACAGTATCACGTGCTTTGCTTTATTCTAATTAAACCTTAAACTGTTCTGTTCAAGTACAGTGCAACCTCTGAACAATGGACACTTCGGGCCTGTGAAATTTGTACTTTATTCGGAGGTGTCCACTTTTCAGAGTTAAAAATATACAAATACATATGTGGTGGGGACTGAAAAAGCACTTGCTAAATAGAAGTATTCTCTATTCCGGAGTGTTCTTTATGGAGATTTTACTACTTAATGAAAAAATTAAAAAAATTATTTTGCCTATTTAAAAATTTTTCAAACTACAACTAAAACTTTAAAATCATGTATAAAATTTCTTGAAAACATTCAAACAATGAGAAATAAACTTCATCATTAAAAAATGTAGGTTAGTAAACAACTCAGCAGCTCATTTTCACATACTCTTTAATGCATTTAGATGATTTTAAAGCAGAAAAAATCAGCTTGTCTATATGTTAATATAATTGATTATGTCTATCAGCTTGTCTATATGTTAATATAATTGATTATGTATTACCTTTTGATGGAAAATGCTTATCAATTAGTTGAAAAAAATCTTGATTTCATGATTTCTTTGTAATACTTTTGAGTCCACACTAGTAAATGAAAGGGAAGGGAGGGGGGAGGAGATAATTATTTTATTTAGTTGTGTAAAATTTCCAGCAAATTTGGAATTTTTTCTGAGAACGCTATTTATCTGTGTTCTTTGACTTTGGTCGGAAAGTATATTGATTTTCTTTCTATAGTAATTTCTCTCAAGCTTTCGTATTAAATTATGCTTTCATGTTTTATTTTTCCATATGCTACAACTAAAGCTTTGTAATCTATAAATGTTTTTGAGAATATTTAAAGAATAAAAGAGAGATTTCATCATTTATTTTTATTATTATTTTTCAATTGCAGTTCATCTGCAGTGTTTAAGACATTTAAACATTTTTTTAACATGAATTGTTTTCTGCAAGTTTTAATAAGTGTTTGCACAACTTTATTAACTGAATCAATCTAAATCAAACCAAGATATACATAGAGCCCCAGGATACAGGAATATCTTGTTGAACAAGCATACCTTACAGATAATCAACCACACCTAGCTGTGAATAAACTTGTTGCTTCCTTATATGACAAAATTACTTCAAAGTTTTTACACAAACTACATTATGAGTGCTTCTTTCAGACCATTTGCCTGGTGGTGGTGGTGGTGGTGGGGGGGGGGGGGGGTGATAGATAAATTTAAAGAATGCAGTTCATTAACTGTATTGTAACCAGTAATGTAAAATGCCTGGGTATTTATCCTTTAATATAATATAGCTGTGAAAAATTAGTTATGAATTACTGTAAAAGACAGCAAAATTTAGAACTTTAGACTTCTTACAACTGTTAAATTTTAAAGAAACTCAACATTTTAGATTTAAATACTGAATTATTATTATTTTTATTATTATTACAATGAATAATGTAAAAAAGCTAATGTATTTATTGCGAAGAATTTTAGTAAAAAGATCATTTTAATTAAATTTATGTAACAGGTATACTTAATATGCACCACAAACACTACTTCAGCCATAATTCTGTTCGCACTGGACATTTAAGATATCTGCCATTTTTGAGGTGGTACCCTCCAAGAATTGAATACCTGTTTACACCGCAAAACTCATATAACTCGCTGAACATCACTGTGTCTGAGATTTCAACAAACATAAAATGTGTGCATGCATATAAGTTAAAGACAGCCTCAACAGCCAATCGGTTAAAGCTAGCCTCCATAGCTAATCAAAGTGAGTGGTACTGGCTGTATCTAGCAATAGAAAGTTCGAACTCACTGAGTGAGTTCATCAGTCTAAGGTATATTAAATATTCGATCTGAGCCGGGTATTATGGATTAGTACTACATAGGTTACTCCAGTAAAGGGAACATATATTTTCTAATCTTTCTCACAAGACCTTTGATTCACAGATACCCTCTTTGTTTCTTGCAAATAACTACATACATCTAAAGTTGAGTGCTATCTAATTTCATATGATGATTAATTTTGTAAATAAAGGTTAAACTATCAAGTAAGGCAGTTTTAAGGTGCAGCCGGCCAAAAGAAAAAGAGAACAACCTCATGCATTTTAATCACAAGATTGCATCAGAAAACAACCAAAATAGCCATTCTATAAGAAATTATATATTATTTCAATTTACATAAAAAATAAGCTTCATGCTGAAATTGTACCAAACTCTGAAATTTCCAATACGAACACCTAATTTTGGCATCATATTTGGCTTTTTCATTAAATTTTACATTAGGATACCAAATAGGGTCATTTCAGTCAAGTAGTTTAGGGATTGTGAAGATTTAAAATTTGGAACTCCAAATGTTAAATTCATTTTTAATCGTTGGAGAACAGATTGCAATAACAGATTTAGGGTTGTTTTTTAAGTATAGCAATAACTCCAGAACTACTTTGTGGAATAAGCTATAATTTTATAATTCACATATGTGAAGCCTTTAGAAATTGATTTTTGTTAACAAAATTTATAGACTATAATTCATAATTTTTTCAAAAATAAATTTTTTAATTAATTTACAAAAATAAATCAAACATAATCTAAGATTTTTTTTACAGAAATTAATTTCTAGAAGCTTTAATTATAATATAAAATTACAGCTCATTCTGACAAGTAGTTCTTGAGTTATGCTTAAAAAAATACCCACATTGCAATCTGTTTCACAACGATTACAAATGAATTGAACATCAGGAGTTAACAGTTTTAAACCTTCATAATTTCTAAATTACTTGGTCGAATGACTTCCTGTTCCCACTTGGTATCCTAAGGTAAAATTTACAGAAAAAGCCAAATATGATGTCAAAATTGGGTGCTTGCATTGAAAATTTCAGAATTTGGTACAATTTCAGTATGCAGATGACCCTTAACCATATTATTTTAAAAATATAAATTGAAAAAGTCATAAATTTCAGTTGAATGGCTATTTGAATTTTTTTCTATGGCAATTTTAGACATAAAAATGTTTTATTGTTTTTTGCCCAACTGTACCTCCTTGCATCAGTCGATTTAAAATATATGTTGCAAGATAGAAAGGACTAATGCCAGAATTTTTTTTTCGAATAAGTTATTATTATTTTTGCAATAAAGATACAGGAAATAGTTGTCACTGGTTCAAGAAGTCCTTACAAGTCAAGATCAAGACTGAAATTTTTTCTGAGTATTAGGTATAACCACGGCCTAACTCGATCGTTCTCCTTCCTCTTATACGGCCGTAACAAAAAGTCATTTTCCCTTTGTTCAAGAGGAATAACATTTTCTCCCCAGAGAAAGTAGGGGGTGCTATTACTTACCATGGCTAATGGAGAATTTCCTTATTCTCGCCTTTCACTCTTGTATTTTCTTAGATATAACGTAAATGAAATTGCTTGTTCTTATTTTTCTTTTGTTGAAAATGGTTCATTGCTATGTTCCACATTGTGCTTCAAATTCAGAGAAAAATATACCTGGAATTTCTTTTCATGAATAGGCACTTTTATTACCGATACACCAGCAATCAGTAGAAGTAGAGAGCAAAATTTTCGAAATATGTGCCTTATAAAATTGCTGCGGCTCTCAATTTATTTGTAGATTTAAACTGAATTTTAATGATCGAAATTATAAACCACTTAATTAATTTCTTTTTAATTGCTAGCACCACCAAGAGTTAATCTGAAGTTTGCAAGTATTGCCATTGTTAGCGGATAAGTAATCTTGTAAGAGTAATTCAATAAAATTTTGAATGAGAATCCTGCTTATCAAACATAGAAACAGATCAATGTGATGCAACCATACTTCAGTTAATTGCCAATCAGGATAGAGGTGGATTGTCTTATCCTAAACTACAATTCATCAGTCTAATTTCCACAATTTTAGACTGAATTTTACTAGAATTTTAGGATTGTACCAATCCTAAATTCAAACGGAATCGTCGAAACTATCTATGAATTGATATATCCGAGACTAATAAAAACACTATATGGGAATGTGACTTAAACGAGCATAAAATAAATATATGCTCATTAATATGTGCAAGATTTTTGCCCATCATTAAAAAAAATATGGCAAGGAATTTTACAAATGAAGCCAGTTCATCTGCATATACGATCTCTTTATCAAGAAAAATTTTAAAGTTTACTTAATTTTAATTATATAATATTTATTGTATATTTCGCTGTAAAAATTATCAATGTTTAAAGTCTAATCAAGAAATGGAATCTGCATATAACTATAGATACATTTATATATACAAGCATGGTGAATAGATTTATGCATTAACATTTTTAAATTCTGAAAAAATATTCTGTAATTTCTGTTGCCCACAATATTCTAAAATTTCCACGAAAACTATTCTCTCATAAATGGAGTACATGATGTTACAGCAAAAAAACTTGTTCATTGTCTAAAATAACGAAACCTCTAAAAATTATTATTATTTTGTTTACCTCTATTTTATGATCATCACCTACAGTATTTAAATTTACTGAAAATGTCCGCAATGTACAGACACACATATATATATTCTAAATAATTAACAATCATTTTAAAATAATCCATGTTTTGAGAGAAAAAAATCGATATGAGTTGATTGCCGGATATTGGCGAAATAGGTTTTCTTATTCTGTTGATATTATAAAACATGTAAATATCTTTTTATTTTTATCATATACATACTTTTATACCATGAGTTTCCAGAATTGGAATATAATGTTTAATTTTATATGTAATTCTATTATATTTCTATACGCTTATATATTTCAGATCAGCACCTATAATGGTTAAATTTATTGAAAATTGTTTTGAATGTACATATATATACATATTTTAAATAATTAAGAATCGTGTAAAAATAATCCATGTTTTGAGAAAAAAAAATTCGATATGAGTAGATTACCGGATATCGGCGAAATTGCTTAATTTTCTTACTATTATGAAACTAGTAAATGTTTTAAAAATTTTTACTGTGTATTTTACGCTCAGAATTATCAATGTTTCAAGTAATCAAGAATTTAAACGTGTATAAATATAGAAATTTACTTATAAAGTTTGTTTTGCATTTATAGTAGCGTGTTATTTAAACTATTTTTAATTACTTAAAGCATTGTATTTATTTATTTTATCTCTAAATCTTATTTTTTCTTGTTTGTAGTAAAGATAAAGCTGAAGCTAAAGTTACATATGATATATATATACCTTTTATAATGAATACATTGCAAAGATTTTTGTATTTTTATGTATAGAAGTAACCTTTATTTAGCATTATTTATGGTAAGTATATCTCACCATCTACCGGCGAAAGTAGCCCTTTAACGATTCCGAAACTAAAGGGGATTGTGAAGGCCATATGAGGGAAGGAGAAAGATCGAGTTTGGCCATGGTATAACCTAATAGAGATGGGTTAGAATATTTCTGTTGTCTTGCACTATGGCTAAAAATGAACCTTTTACAATAATAAAAGAGAGCGATTAATCCCCCCAAGACCCTTGCACCCATGATAGTTGTACATACAATATATTATAGTGTTAAGTTTTTTTATATACACTAAATAAATCTGAGGATTATTTGATTGAAGGGATTTAATTAGTTCTACAATTGGTTAAAAGATAGAGACCACTTTTTTCAATATGAATTCTAAAGACAACATCTAAATTTTTTTTCTTTAGCCGACGGGCTTCTTCATTGGCTGCCTTATAATATAAAAATTATCTTTTAAGTTTTTAACCCTTTATAGTTCTTTGGGATAATAGATTCCCATTATAGATTAATTTTCTCATAATTGCTTTTGTTCTATACCAAACTGCAAATGCTGTTGCAGAAGTGCCACATATCGAAAAAAGTTAATGAGTTAAAAATTTAATGCTCAAAAATTTGAAGAGAAATGAGCAGTGGTGATATGGTTATCACATTCTATAATGAGAAGTGTGAAATAAAAAATATTATTATGGTCCACATAAGGAGTAGAGCTATTCCTTTCTGAAGAGTTAACATGACTTATTGGTTCTTTTGTGCACAATTAATGTACCCCAGTATTCCTATTCCCACTTGGTATCCTAAGGTAAAATTTACAGAAAAAGCCAAATATGATGTCAAAATTGGGTGCTTGCATTGAAAATTTCAGAATTTGGTACAATTTCAGTATGCAGATGACCCTTAACCATATTACAGCTTACATATTACATACATTATTACATATTACAGCTGAGTACTGGTATAGTCTAGTTTTTTCACTCACTGTAGGAGCTTTAACACCATTTTTCTTAAATTCTAGATAAATCGCTATTTCTCTTACAAACTGCTATACAGTACAATCTCGTTAAAACAAATGTCACTTTAGCGAATTTTTTAGTTTAACGAATATTTTTTAGATTGTTAAAAAAATTCCTATGCTTTCACATTATAAAAATATTCTTTTTAATGAACTTGATATTAACAAATTTTTCAAATTAATGAATTTATAGAAAACTTAAAATCTCTATTGAAAAACTAGAATCTGAAAGAAAACTTTTGTTGGAAACTCAACAAAGGAGAGGCAGACGACAGTGAAAATGAAGCTGATGATGATTGTCCATCAAGCACCGAAGATTGTGTTATACAATCAAAAGGGGCTCTATAGAAGATTGAAACTCTTTAAAAGTAATTATCACAACAAAATAATGTTCCGACATTTTATACAATTTGTTTTGAAAAATACCTTGTCAACTTCAGTGCATAGAAAAAAACTTCTGATCGTAAAAAGAAATAAAGTTACATTAACAGCAGATATCAGTGAGGTTTTCTAATCTGTCAGGTATCTACGATAAATTATAATTTCTTTATAATACTTACGATTAAAATCTTAAAACTTAATAAGTATCCGATTTCAAACTAGTAAGTTCGCAGCTCATTAATACTGTATATTTATTATTTACTGACATGTTTGGATTTTAAGCGAAATTTAATATAAATGTAGTAATAATATGTATTTTTATTTAATAGGCATGCAAATTTCCTTTTTAAAAATTGCATTATAATTTCACATTAACGAATTTTTCAGTATAACGAATTTAATCGGTGGTCTCTAAAAATTCGTTATAACGAGATTTTACTGCAATTGATATGATGTACATCCTACTTGTATTATATACTATCACTACAAGAATGGATTTTTTTTTTTTTCCTACTCTTGTACTGGTTTGTATGACAGCCTTTTTATGAGTGATGAAGAAATATTTTTGAAACACATTGCATTAGCTTCTTCTTATTGTGTATTTATGAAGTATCTTTCTTTGATGTTTAAAAAATATTTACAAAAATATCTCAATTAAAAACAAACATTAAATTAGCTTGGGCGTTAAAAGTTTAAGGTAATGCAAATAACTTTCTCATTCATAGTTTTTACTAGCAATTTCAAGGAACTGGTTTTTTTAACTTCTTTATCTTGAATTAGACTAAAAATTACATGTAAATGGTTACTTCGTTTGATGGTCCTCACTATATCAATTACATTTATATATGTAAAAAAATTGCTTAATTGACTGGCAACTTAAAATATCAAAATGTAGTAAATGTAAAATATGGTCCAGACTACACAATCGGACGACTCATAGGTATTTTTCTTTAACTAAAGTGAAAGCTGTTATCATATTCGAAGCATTGTAACCAATGATTTCAAGAAATTTTTCAAGATTATGATTTTTTACAGTGAAATATTAAAATACCGAATTTTTGGATATTTACCCCCAAAAATAAATACCTACACTCTGGGTATTTACCCTTCCCACATCACTGATTATAACTCAAAATTTTCTTGGCTGGGAAGAACAGTAGACTTGCTCCAAGGTGGCACTTTCTATTCTAAGAAAAGGTGCCTGAAAAACATATTGAGTGTCATAGGGTACTGTAAACACTTGCCATTAGAGATGAGTTCGGGCTCTCTTTTCGGAGCCCGGGCCCGCCCGAGCCCGATACCGAAAAAAATTGCATAATATTTAAAAATTGTTTTAAAAGTAATATCTCATTTTTTAAAAACTTCGTATGCGAAAATAAATGTTTATCCCGTGCACATAATTAATTTTATGGAAATTTACATTCAATCTTATCAAAAGAGAAGTTTGATATCAAATATAAATATACTTCTTTAAAAGGATGTAAATATTTTTCTCTCCGAACAAGCAAATTTGATGGCCACATTAACAAAGTGTGTTTTATGAATAAATGGATGCAATTTGCAGAAATTACTATTTCTATGCCAAATAATCGAACAACGTTTTCTATTTCTTATAAAAGGTGTATATCGTAACTTATAACTGATTCCTTAATTAAAACAACATTTTGTTTTCCTGAAAATCAGCTTAAATTAAAAATTTGACACTGTTATCTGAAAGATTTTGCTTTTACAGGAAAATTGGAAACACTCTTCAATTGCTTTCTATCGGAATAACAATACATGACAATTATATCTACTTACGAATGAAAGTGACTTCGTAAATGTGCAAAGCAGAGCTTTAGCATGAGCAGAGTTCATGATTAAAAATAGAATCACTAACGTTATTTTCATACGAGGAGCGAATATGAATCGCTCACAATAGAAGACTAAAAATTTGCAAACCTAAGCTAATGCTCATTGACTAAAAACAAAATTATATTCATCTCGCATTAGATCTCTAAAAAAATAAAATAACGTTCCAATTAAAAAATATCCTACTGTCTCAAAAGAAAATCTAGCAACAAATATTATTTGTGCCACTTCGTATTGGCGCCATATCACCCAGTCGTCAGTCGCGTCGCAAATATTGTGAATTTTCTTTTAAAGTAACATTCTAATACTACTAGAAAAGAAAAATAAGACTTCTGCTTCCCCTTCTATTCATTCTGATCAAAATAACATTAAAATTACTTGAAATGGAATATGTAATTCTTTAAGGGAAAAGTTATTTTTATTTTTTGTATATGAGAATAAATAAAATTGTCGGTTTCTGAAAGAATGAGCCCAAAGGCTGGTATAAAAATCGAGTCCGAGCCGGGCTGAGACCGCATAGTTGCCAACCTCTTGATTTTTTTAATACCAGTAAAATCATACAAAAATTTTCGCTTTATTAAATAGCATAAACTGCACGATTACAGAAAACAAATACTTTTTCATAAAAATACTGGTGTGAAAAAAATCGGGAGGTTGGCAACTATGAGACCGTGTCATCTCTACTTGCCATACAACAGTAGAAGCTGCTTAATGTGATAATCTCGGGACCATAAGTTTTTATGATAACAATAAGTGATTTCAGTAATTACTTAATAATAACATCTAGTATTACTAAGAAAATGATAACTTACCCTTGATGAAATGATGACTTAAAAAAAAGAAAGGTTTAAAACACTTATTTAAAGAATTTAATAAATTTTGTTTTCTTAGAATTCTCCCTTAAAGTAATTCTTGCAATTAATAGCTTAAGCTCCTTTAAAACTACAAGCTATAAACCCCCTTTAAAAATTTTCTATGTGTTTCTCATTTGAAGAGGGTTTTTCAAAAAATTTTCTTTTGTCATCTTCTTGATCATCTTTATTAGTTTGTATTTATTTGTAAACTTTTAAGCAACGTTCAGTTTCTGTGAGCTTCGCAACAACATAAATGTGTTGATTATCCCGGCCTCACCCAAGCTCAGATTGCTGCTAACCACTTTTAGGTAGCTTTCAATACAAAAAAGTATAAAGCTATCTATTGCAGACGTTTGGAGGAAAGCAATTCAGGAAAATTTTGATATATTTTCACCGATCATGACCCCCAAACCCCAAAATCACCCTCCATTCAAATGTTGATTTACATATATATATATATATATATCTTATCTATGTTATATGATAACACTCGTATTTATAAATCAATTTGGATGAAACTAATTGTGTGTACTAAGCGCACCAATGTCTTGACCGAGTTCGTTGGCCAGCTTTGTCCGCCTGAATGATTTAAAACTAAAACAAATATACAAAAAAGTTATAAATTCAAATTTATTTTTTGATTAAGTGTTAGGCCTTGATACAAGGATTCCGGAGCATTTTTTGTTTTACCTCTATCTTAAAAAATGGCTGAGATAGAGCAGTTTGAAATTCTAGGGTGGCTGACATTTTGAAACATGACAGCACATTGCAAAAAAACAACGATTAATTCATGAGTTTTAGTTAACGTGATTTCTCGCAAATTATTATTTTTCATTGTTGTAATCATTTTCCCAATCATACGCATAAAACTATATTCATATCCGTTAGCGCCAAATTCTCGCCAAACTTTGCGACCAAAATAATTTTTCATAAATGAAGCCAACTTGGCTATAATTGAATAATTTGGCAAATTTCTTATTCGAATGCAGTATTAACAAATCTTCTGTAATCGGGTTCTTTGAATTTTAGCTTGCTGTTTCGAGTAACATTAGCTAAAATTTTAAAATGAACAAATAGGAAAGCTACCTTTTCCTCTCGGTACAGACCAGAAGGACATTTTTTAATCAGATGATATACATATTTTGAACTAGAAATCTTTTTTAATAAAATGTCACCTTCTTTCTACGCAGTTTCCCTGCATTAAATAAAACTTCTGTTTGAAATATGTTTATTTGACTTGAAAAAACCCTGGAAGGTTAGCAGTTATGTTATATTCTTTCTATTAGGAGACTTGTTTTGAATGGACTTTAGATTTTAGTATAGAATTGAATATATGCACTCAGTTCCGGCTGCTTTGGCAACAGTATGTGATTGATAATATTAATCATGATCACGTTAAGTGGCATCCATTGTACTAGCAAATTACACCATTGTTAAATAAAAATGTGAACCTCTCCTGTTACATATGGGTCATTCCATGTCAATTCAACCACACCAGTACACCCATGGTCACCGATTTTGATGAAACTTGGTATATTCAATAAACATATGGTATCAAATAACCCCCTAATTTTTTTTATCTCTGGCTTCAATAATTTTTTACTTACAGCCATTCAAAATTTCTTCAAATTCACCTTTTTGCATATGCCGAGAAGCGTTATACAAACTACACTTTGTTGTAAAAAAAATTCTATTTGGTTCCCAAACCTTCCAATTGTTTTCAAAATTTATTTGCTTACCAACAAAAATATGATAAACACAGAAAAAAATACTAGAGGGCTGTAAATATTTATTTTGGACTCCTAAAAAATAATAAATTATTATTAATTTTTATTTTTGTTCGAAAAAACATGATTTTCTAAAAATGCAATATCAGGGAGAGGGACAGGTATAATCTTGACGCATTTTTTTTAAAAATGAGCCTAAATATATGTTCTAACTTATTCTGGAATAAAATTTGTGGTTTTTTAATTCCTTCTGAAGAAAAAAAAAGAAAATCACAAAATGCCATCAATAAAATGGCAACATCATGAAAATTTCAATACCACATTTCTGTTAATTTTTAAGAATTTATGTAATGTAACTAAGCTAAAAACATTACTTAAATATGTTATTTAAAATTGTATTAATTTTTTTTTATAATTTTTTGATGAAAGAGGAATTAAAACTTGCATTCACAAAACAATAATTAAACATGCTTTGCATGATTTTTTTTCGTCATTTGGCTTTGCAAATGACAAAATGAAATTCTCAAGGAAAATATAGATATAATATTTAGGTGTGATCTAATTAATTATCAAATGGGATTATATGGGTCTTTAGAACACATATTAGTGTTTATGCTAATTAATTACAAAATTAGGGTTTTTAACTAAGAATAATTCCTATCAAATTAAAAACTAAATTAAATATATTTAAAAAATTAACTGTTAAATTAAATGTTTTGAGCAAATTAATTTGTTTAACTATACAGTTAAAGTCATTACTGTTTAAAATGGATTAATTCAGTATATTCTGATATAAAAAATAAATCTTCAATATGTTTGTAAAAGTAAACTGGCGCAGTTTACCTTCCCTTTATGCTTAGTTGCTTCCTGTTTATATTACAAGGCAGATGTTAGGGTTAACCAGAAAGCTGATGCAATCATTCAAAGTATTGTGCAGCATCAATTTTTGAATTTTTAATTTTTTCTTTCTTTTTGTTTACTGTGTTTTTATTGGCGGTTTATGAAAATACTCACAATAAGCTTTAAATAAGAGCATATCATTCTGTCCTTTCTCAAATTCTGCTTTGCAATCAGAGAGCATTTGAGAAATGTTTTTATCTTTTGTTCAGTTAGTGTTAGTTTCCTGAATTAGATATATGCTTTAAAAATCTTCAGTGGATTAACTGTATTTTATTTTTTTTATATATTACTGTGACTTTTTATGAAATGGAGAGAGTACTACATATGATGTGGGGAAAAAAACTTCAACAGAATGTCACAAGACTAACTACATTAAAAAGAATGTTATTGTAAATGAATCAAATGATCTCTCTGAAGAAGACAAAATACTTTTAAAGTTAAGAACAGAAACTACTGAAGAATTGCATACCATTTGTTTTCATCATAGAGCTGTATATTTGAAAAAGTTTGAATCCCTTCAGAAAAAATGTTGTGATCCCTTCAAAAGGCACAAAAAGTATGTGAAAAATACATTGTGTGCTGTAAATTTTCAGCAACATAATGATCTTTTACTCAAGGGACTTAAAGTTAAGCCAGGATAAAATTTATGCTGTCAATGTAGGACAATGCTCTTGTTCAAAAGTGCATTTCAGAATGAAGAATGTCTGTACAACAACACAGATACAAATTCTGACAGCCCACATAAAGTTGAAGACATGGATTACAGTCCCATTGCAAGCAGCAGCAAAGATGACATACAAAAACTAAATTCATCTTTTTTTTTTTTTTAAAAAAAAAAGGCTAAAAGCAAAAAATTGAAGAAATTCTTGATCAAAATTCCAGAAGTAGATTCAATGGCAGAGGACCTTGTTGTACAGAAGTCGAAGACATGGATAAATTAGCAGATATTATAAAAGACAAACTAACATTTGAAAAATGTAATAAAAAACAAATTCAGTTATTAAGGATTCAAACATCACTATCATGGAGACAAAAAAAAAAAAAAAAAAAAAAAAAAAAAAAGATACATTTAATGTATCAGACTATGCACTCGTAAAGCTCAGAAACTTGTCAAAGAGAAAGGAATATATTAGCTAAACCAGAACCCAAAAGAGAAAAACAATTGAGACCTGATGTCCTTGACATGGTTAAAAACTTTTATGAAAATCATATTTCAAGGATTATGACAGGAATGAAAGATGTTGTGAGCTTAGGGGGAGGGAGGGGGGGGGGGAGTACACATTAGTAAAAGATTACTTTTTTTTTTTTGCGTGAATTGTAAATTAATTTTAAGCAAGAGTTGCATTAGGGTGGGTTTCTCAAAATTTTGTAGCCTGTGCCCAAAATGGTGTATTCTTGCTTGTGTATGTAAGCCTGTGTTTATATTCAGATTTAATTGAAAGTAAAATGCTTAACTTCCTCATTGTTGAATTATTCTATAATAACATTTAAACTGTATTGATTGCAAGGAAGAATAATATTAATCATTAGCAAAGTCTTTCTAACACACACAATACATGACAATTAAGAAAAATACAACTACCGAGAACATCTCATTTTAAGTTCTATAAATAAATAAAAAATATATTTATAAAACAAATTACTAAGAAAAATGAATATTTAATTTAAAAGTATGTTTAATTATTAAACTACATTCCAAAATTATATTACAGTTACGTGAAATAAAAATTATATTCATGATGCTGCCATTTTATTGGTGGCATTGGGAGATTTTTTTTTTTTCATCAGAAGGAATTAAAAAACCACCAATTTTATTCCAGAATAAGATAGAACATATATTTAGGCTCATTTTAAAAAAAAATGTTCCAAGATTATACCTGTCCCTCTCCCTGATATTGCATTTTTAGAAAATCATGTTTTTTCGAACAAAAATAAAAATTAATAATAATTTATTATTTTTTAGGGGACCAAAATAAATACTTACAGCTGTCTAGTATTTTTTTCTGTGTTTATCATCTTTTTGTTGGTAAGTAAATAAATTTTGAAAACAATTGAAAGGTTTGGGAACCAAATAGAATTTTTTTTACAACCAAATGCAGCTTGTTTAGTGCTTCTCGGATATATGTAAAAAGGTGAATTTGAAGAAATTTTGAATGGCTGTAAATAAAAAAGTATTGAAGTCAGTGATAAAAAAAATTAGGGGGTTATTTAATACCATATGTTTATTGAATACACTAAGTTTCATCAAAATCGGAGACCATGGGTGTACAAATCCCATTTTTGTGGTTGAATTGACATGGAATGACCCATATGGAATAAATGATCAATAACATTCTTTCTAGATTACAGTATTGTGCAATATCGAATGATCACATAAGAAAACTGCAGCAAAAGAATAAAAATGGGTTAATTTTAAGTAGGATTTTCAAAAATATGAAAGCAAATCAGCATTCAGTGAAAACTCTAATATGACAGTCATAAAATTTTAGCATTAATGTCCCCTCAAACATCAACTATTATTGTATACAACACCCTATTTCTTTGTAATTATATTTTAAATATGTAGATCATTTTACACCAAGGTTTGCACAGTTTAAACCAAGTAATTTAAACCAACCAGCTAAAAAAACTTTTTTTTTAGGAGAAATTTAACATATTTTCTCTTTTCTGTAATTTAAGTGCTTCAAATTATTAGATATAGATAATTTCTACTTTTAACTTGATACTTACCTATAATAAAAATCTCAAAAATCTCAACCTATTAAAAAACTAGAAAAAGTTATCTTTTTAAATTTTTAAATTGAAATTTTGTTGAATAAGTACCTGTTTACTTTTAACTAAAATATGTAACAAGATATATATCTCAGCAATCAACATGAGACATAGTGAGCCTAGGTCATGTTTGTATGCATGTAGGATGAAAATTAGCATGTGTTGATGAACATGTCTGATGCTCTAAATAGTTATCTTAAAACATGTGAAATTAACAAAGAAGAAATAGATAAAAATATTCGCTATTTAGCATAAAATGTTTTCATTTTAAAAAATGCAGATTACTTATAGAAGTTAATAACATAACAAGATGATCTTTACGACTTTGGTCAAGTTGTAAAATTTTTTTTCTCAATTTGAGAGTTTATCCTTTAAAAATTTAAAAAAGAAATGCAAGAAGAATAATTGAAATGGTAAAAAATGTTGACATGGAGTTATCATGCAAAAAACATAATAAACAGAAATATTTAAATATTAAAAAAATCTTTAACAACCTGAGATACTGATATTTATGTAACAAAGTTAACCATTCTGAAGATACTATCTTGACGATGAATTTGTTTATAAATGTTCGTGAACAAGTTTTCAGTGCAAAAAAGTTACTAGTCATTGTAGAGAAAATCTTTTATTGGCATGGGCTCCTATAATCAAAATCTCACAAAAGATTAAGTATTAAAAAGAAGCCAGAAAAAAGTTAACTTTTTAAATCAAAATTTTGTTGAATAAGCACTTGTTTACTTTTAACTATGTAATAAGATATATTTAAATGCTCTATAATACAATAGAACCAACCCAGTATCTTGAACCAAACAAGAAAATTGGGGGGAAATCAAGATAAGGTTTGCTTGAAACATCAATGTTTCATAAAAAATGCCTAAAAATATATAATTTTATAATTTTTTTATTTAGTCAGTTAAAAGTAATGTGTATAGCTAACAAACATAGCTTATATATAAAAAAAAAAAATCTATTTATTAAACCTTTTAGTGCATGACAACTTTTTGTAAAGCTACTGTGTATTTTAAGATCAATAGTTTCAGTAGTTTAAAAAACTGTTAAATAGGAATATTTGTTGCTTATCTTACTGTCACTCCCTTTTTTTTTTTTTTTTTTTTGGAAAGCTGGCAGTTTTGGAGGATAAGTGTCAAGTGACAATATAGAATACTTCTCAACTTCTCAAAAGAAGGTGTAAAGACTCACTTAAATATAAAATCATTCCACCAATTCTTTACGAAAGGCTTTCTTTTGAAGAAATTATCATAATTGATGATTTAACGTTCTGACAGAAAAATCAAACATCAAGTATTTCAAAAAAAGAAAAAAAATTTTTTTTGACAAGTTAAGAGGAAATAAATTATATTCATGAAACTACATCAAATATTTATTTATTATTAACTAGCTGATCTGCCCAGTGTTGCCTCATCTCATAAAAAATAATATGAAATGCGAAATTACTCTAAAAATTGCTGCATGAAGCCGTTCCTCTGGTAACTTGTCCGTCTTTCGGAAGTTAAATAAAGAGATGGACTCCGAAGCAGAAGTAAATGCAATACCACCCCCTTAAATGTCTGCATCATTTGATTCAAAACATGTCAGTTTTTGGTCAAAATTTAAAAAAAAGTTACTGTCAGATTTTCACAAAATTTGCATTTTCGGAATCAGAAAAATAAACTACATATATACTGTGCGTTTCAAATCGACATCTCCAATACTTTTCTTATAATACTCGAGGATGAGTGAAAATGAGAATATTTTGTTGCCTGGGATTATCAAATGAGTATCTTTCTTTTATGGTTTCGATAAAAATAGCTATTTCCGGTACATGCACAGGAAAATGTTTTAGTTCCACTGCCAAGGGGTTCATTCTGTTCTAAACAAATTTCTGACATGTGTCCCCACTGCCTACATTACCATATAGCAGACGTGCTGCATACACACTGCAAAATCTTTTAGTTTTAGTTTCAGCCAGGTGCAGCATTCCGTTCTAAATAAACCTCTTTTCAAATGAAACTCTGGCGTTCATCCCTGCTATTTACTGCACCATATAGAAGGCATGCTGTGCATGCACAGAAAATCGGTTAGTTCCACTTTCCACTGCCAGGAGGTAACAAATCTATGTCTTAATTAGTTCACATGTTAAGTTGAATGTATCAATTCTCGTTGAAATTGTGCCCATAGAATCCGACAAAATAAATCCCCTCCCCTGGAGATTAACATTAATAAATGGTAGTAATCAAGAACTGAAAAAATGATACAAAAGTTTATTTAGCACTTGGGAGACCTGGGAAGAATGCTAGAAAAAATTTCGTTTGAATCGGTCCAATTTTAAATGCAAAATCTTTTAGTTCCACTTCCACCGCTAAATGGTTTGCACTCTGTTCTATATAAAACTTTTTCCGATCAGAACTCCGGCATGTGTCCCTGCTGGTTATGATACCGTATAGCAGGTGTGCTCTGCACATGCTGCAAAATCTTTTAGTTCCACTTTCTACCGCCAGGGAATGCCAAATCTGTATCTTAATTAACACAGTTCGTAAATTATGACCTAACACTCCCTTCCCCTCAAAATTAAACCAACGACCTTTAGCATTAAGAATTAACGTTAACTTTTGAAACAAAAACAAAATGATGCTTTTTTTGTTTTGACATACAAATACAGTAACTTATCATTGCCAATTTCTGAAATCAAATACATAAATGATGTCACACATACATGAAAAAACTCTAAAAATCGCATAAAACAAATCTAAAAAAATTCACAAATCGCTATTCGAGTTGCAATCAGCTGATGACCTTTTCATCTGCCAATGACAATTGCCTGGTTGACTTTCAGCTGCGCCTACAATCCTCTCACCTACTAATCACAACTGCCCTCCAACAGTGTTTGACTTCCAATGGGCGATTTGTGACGTTATTTGAAACAAAAAATGCTGCTAAACATGAAAAAACTCATAAAAAAATTAAATTCAAAAATCGCTATGCGAATTCTGAATAAATTTTATTGAAAAGAGGACAAAATTTACTATATTGGGCTAAAGAATTGGAACCGGATTCCTGTTACTAATGTGGAAAAATTGCAGCAAAACATGAAAAAATGCTAAAAATCACATAAAATATTAAATTAAAAAAAAATCTATTCAAAATTGGGCTTCAAGGTGAAAAACTACATACATAGAGATATCTTCCTACCAAATTTTGTAGCTCTGCACGTAGCGGTCTCTTCAGAACACAGCTGACAGACAGACACACAAACATTTATCTTTATTATTATAGACTAACTGGCTTCGCCCGCTAGCAAGCCCATAATTTACATAAGGGCCTCGAATCTATGAAAAATCAAAATGTATAAAACCTTGAACTGAACGAATCTCCGGCTCGGGTCCCCACTGCCTTCGGCAATGTATACCGGGTGTGCTGCATACACACCGGAAAATCCCTTAATTTCTACCTCCGAATAGTATAAACTTCTAACCGAACGAACCTCCTGCTCGGGTCCCTGCTGCCTGCGGCAACATATAGCAGGTGTTCTGCGCATGCACTGGCCTTGAAGCTGTAGTACTATTTCAAAATAAATAAAAAGAACTAAATCTTAAGTAAATAAATAAAAAATAAAATGTTCATTTAAATTTCATTCTGTGGTGATATTGATTAGAATAATCTGACAAATCAAGTTATAATAGGAAATGCATCAAATAAGTTCATAAAAACAAAAATAATTAAACAAAAAGTAGAAAGAAAATAGCAAAATCATTTAATGTTTCAAGTCTTCTGAAATACTACATATCAAATTAATATAATTTGAACAGCAATAATTTAACAAAAGTTGTAATCTAACAGTCGAGTTCATTTATTGAAAATGAAATTTTGTTTCATTCTAAATCTTTTTATACTTAAATGTTATTAATAAAACTTCAACTTTAAAATTTTCGAGAATTCCATAACAATTTAGTTATGAAAACTTGATATATAATTTAAAGACATGAGATATAAATTTTTCTGTGGTAAAAATTTTAATAGACAGTTTTTAAATCTTGGGTCCAAGGGACTCAGACACTTCCAAAAAACTGGGTCCTTCTTTTACAAAAATGAATCCTTGTTTAGAAAGATAGATTTGATGTATTTAATGTAAAATATACCTCTTTTGCAGCCTGTCAATAGAAAAATTATGCATCCTGAAGGACAAATAAAATTTTTTTTTATGCATTCCTTCTCAGTTTTTTTTGCTTAAATGATGCACTATAGTGCATACCCAGCATCACTGATTGAGATATAAATTTAATATATATCTCATATGACTAAATCTTGGATTTCAGGACTAATTTAAAGGTCTGATAAATTCTTTAGGTATAGTTGCAAAGTGGCTACAACTGACTTCTGTTTCTTTTTAAAATGGTATGTGCGTGAACAGTTTTAAATAAAAGGCATCTTCATTTCTTCCTAATGTTCTTGAGGAAACGCTCTAAGGTTTCAGCTACCTCAGATTGTGAAGTAACATTATTTTCAATATCATTACTATTTGAAGCAAGCGTATCATTGAATTTGCCAGTAAGGGAAACATCTTTTTCATCTACAACTGATGAATTTTTTGTTACAGCTTCATCTTCATTCATAATATCATCCTAAAGACGAATGAAATTGCAATGTAAGACAATTTAATAGAAAATAATCTTAAACAGAAATAAAAAATAATAGTTAAATTCTTTTTTTCTTTAGATTTAACAAATGTTATGGATTATGTATATGCTTCAGTCTATCAAGATTCAATTTACTTTTGCATTAAAAAATAAAAAATAATATTATTATGTAAAAAAAGAAATTTGTCATAATTTTGAAAAATTATAATATAAAAACATAGAATGATCTATATAATAAAAGATGATATCACGTGACTATCCGAAACAAATATGTGGCTGACCGTTTCAAATTTCATAAGCCAGTACACTATTTTTTTCTTAAAATCATTTAAAAAATAATAACTGCATAAAAGTTATCTTTTTAGAAAGATCATTTAAAACATAATATTTTTTGAGAAATGAGCTACTTCTAAAATTTATATATTTGGAGTAACTGTTAGTCAAAATTCCATTCCTAACATAAAAAAACTGCTTCCAAAAGAATTGAATTGATTGTGATTTTAATCATTCTTGAAAATCATGGTGAACAATACGTACTTCATTCAAACAATGAAGTCCGATTCTAGTTTTTGAAGTGGAGTTTTAGACAGCTTAACTTGTTTTTTATGTATTGATTTCTGAAATTCAGATAATTATGTTGTGAAATGGCTGTTGCTGAAAATTATTGCAGCAGCAAAAATGAATTTGAAAGTGTTTTACCCTGTTGATAAGCTTGGAAGCTAAGATTATTATCGGATTATTGGATAGACTATTTTGGTAAGTCATTTTTTTTTTAGATTTTGTATGTAAAACAAAATAATATAATTTATTTTTTTTAAGCATAGCTCTGTCATTATGTAAATGTATTATTTGTGCTTCTTCAATTTAACTTAGTTTCTCATTACATGGTGTAATAAGATTATACTATTAAAAATACATTCAAATAATACATCAAAGTAATATGGTTTTCTTTATCATTTTTCATCAGCCATAGAACACACGGGACACTCCTAGTTGTGCTCGTTAAAAGTTCTTCAGAACTTGGGAATGGCGGATGACATGCCTGATGGGTGCCGTAGGTGCAGCTTAATTTTATCATTTTTCATATTTATTTTTAATCGATTTATTAGCATTTGTGTACACTGGTATATGTATACGTTCATATGCAAGTAGATATTTATTAATATCACCAACTTTTGCACTATTTGCTGAATGATCTTTTGCTTTTATAGGGCAGCATTGCAGGCAATACTCAGCTTCTTTTAGTTATTTTATTTAGTAGAGAAAGTTTGGATGTCCCTCACACAAAAATTGTCTAGGGACTCGTGTACAATGTTTGTTTTATTTTAGAGCCCCATTTCAGATAATTTAGAAAAAGTATTTATTTTCTGTTTGCCTATAAACTATACGTTGTGGGCCTCAGCCGAAGACTGGGCTACAAGCTGCTGCAGGGCAGCGGGCTCCCCAAAATGATAGTTTAGACAGGTGAAGCTTGGCTCTAGTTCAGTGGTCTGCCCAGACTTTACTCATGGAGCCCTGTTTTCGTAAAATTGTGAAAAAAAAATTAATTTGTGAAAAAGACAGTCACAATTTTGTGAATTTGAAATTATTATTATATTCAGGTTCCTGTTTATCAATTTTTAACAAGATCCTTTACATGTATAAAAGCTAGATAAAATAGGCACTTTGGTAACCAGCTGTTTTGTAATAGGTTGGATTTTATATTAAAAGGATTTAATTTGTGAAAGGTCCTGTTTTAAATATGAAAATTTTTGTGAAGTCTCCTGTTTTGAGAAGGAAAAAAAATTGTGAAGTGTCCTTAACCTTTTAGCGGGCGGTGTCCACAAAAAAGGACACCTATTTTTAATTCCAAAATGGCTAAACGGCACCAAGAATACTTAATTAAAATTTTTCTTTTATAGAGTACGGGAAAACAAGCCAGTTTTTATTTTCTAATGAATTCTTTTTTAAATTCCGGTGTCAGTCCATAATTTCATCATTTTAAAAACAGATTTACTCCGCGCCGGAAAGGGTTAAAGGATCCAAATTTTTCCTAGAAAGATCCCTGAATTTAAATAGTGTTTATGGCACTTGGGGCCTCTTCCGGAGATGATCGAATTGCTATCTATCAACAATGTACAGTTGGATTGCTAAATAAATGTGTTCTGTCAACAATGAGGTCCCAATCTATTTATGTCTACCTGATCTATTGTCGTATTTCACATTAATTAGTCAGTAAGATGAAGTAATTTGCAGGAAAATTTCAGCCTTTCCTGGACTTAAAATTTTGTATGTCTTTATATTAAGCAATAGTAATGTCATAATCAAATACATAAACATGTGATAATCTACCAATTCATTTAGACATTAAAAACATTCATAAAACACCATTCTTGAAATGTCGAAACCATTCCCTATATGATTTATCAGTTGGAACAGGTTCACCATAAAGTTCCACAAGCATTCGATGAGCTTCAGCTGCACTTTTCTTCCAATTAAAGCAGAAAACTAAAACCTCCCGCAAATGCTGCTTAGTTAACACAAAATTTGATACATTCAACACAGAAAAAAAACAAGGTTTTTGTATGAAACTCAAAGTGATATAAACTGAATATCAGAGTTGTATAATATAGACGCACATGTGCACGTCGTGTGCAGAAAATTTTCTGCAAAATTCGGAACTTTGCAGAAAAAATTTTAGAAAAGAAAAACAAAATTTTTGTTTTAATACCAAAAAATAAATATTCCAATTTTACGTATGATTTATTTACCGTTTGCGCACAATTCAAAATTTAAAGATGCAAAACATTGTAGTGACATTACAGACACTTGCGAAAAGGTCAAAATATTAAGGATTGGGCTGTTTCTAAATGCATTGACAAAATAATTGAAGAATTCAGCTTTTCCTATCATGGAATTTTAGCTTTATTATTTTTTTAACCAAAATAATTATTCCTTAATTAATATTAATTAATTTTATATGGTAATTATTTTAAACTACTGTTTTTAATTCATATCGTCAAAATAATATAACACATAATTTTATTAAACATTAAATTAATTTGCAGAAAGTTTTGGACCCAATATTTATGTGCACAGAAAGTTTTTGGTTTTATACAAGTCTACTGAATATTATTGACAGATGTCTAACCTCTCTGAAACCACCAAAATCAGCTGTCACTATAAGATATTCAGAACAGCCGTCGCCATCTTTTGAAAACGGACCAAACTAATTTGTAAACCAAATATGTAAAGTTCGATCAGGTTGTCCCAAGAGCCACAACCTGCAAATCTAAATGTTGCAACAAGGTTTACACTGTTCAAACCTTTCCATCGACAACACTGAATGTCAACATTTATTTTTAATTTATTGCTAATTCTAAAATCTAAAAGAGAATAAAACTGTACTACATGTCTTGTATAACTATTTTATTTTTATAGACATATTTTTCGTCATGACAAATGAATAGTTCAATTCACCACTGAACTTATTTATTCTGAGTGATATGGTTGTAAACCTGAATAAATTCAAATTGCTATGTCGCTGAAAAAAAGTCATGTTTAGAGCATGTATTATGTCATAGCATATTTTTTCACGCATGTTGCATAATAGCATCAAAAGCATCAAGAAAAAACAATTTTAGGATGTTGAAGGTGAAATATTAAATGTTTTTTAACCTGTGAAGGTGGATTTAGTGCCAAAAATAGAATTAAAGTAAATTTAGAATTCATTAAGTAATCAAGATTTAAATCTTGATTACTTAATGAATTACTTGATCTTATGCAAATTTTAGAAAATGGTCCTTAAAAAGTATCAAATGCATGAACTGCAGAAGCCTGTGACATGTGGCATAAAATAAACAAGAAAGAAAAATTAAATGCCAAACATAGATTATGAAACACTTTCCAACACTTCCAGAATACTTTAACAAAACTTTGCCGTTTAATAAGATAAAAAAAGATACCTAAGTAAACATTTTAGAAAATGTATAACACATTTAAAAACCAGATTTTAGCAATTACCGACCATAGCTGGAAAACTACTCCAATTCTTTTGAGCAGCCTAGTATATGATCTATAGATTTGTATATATTCTACATAGTCTGCTAAAATTTACTTTAGTAAGAAAATGCATAACACAGTTGAAAATTCACTTTCAGCAATTCTTACTAATAGACAGAAATGTACTTCAATTCTTTTGTACAGCCCTGAATATTACCTACAAATTTTTTTACAAATGTACATATAAAGCCAAAATTTAATTCAGGCAAAAACATTTTAAAAACTACTGAAATGACACTTCCAGGAATTACTATTCATAGACGGCCATGTATTCAGTTCTTTGCAGAGCCATGTATATGATTTTATCTACATTCTAGAAACATCTCTTAGTATACTAAATATAATTGAGTTTGAAAATGCATAGCTCAATTTAAAAACACCTTTAAGCAATTCACGTTCATGCTCAATAATGATTACAATTTTTTTTGTGTAGGCCTGTATATCATGTATAATAGTTATACACATCATGCAATATCCAAAAAAAAAAAGTTAAATTTAAAAATGCATACCAAAATTGAAAAGGCACTTCTAGCACTTATTGCTCATAGGCTGTACTCTAATCAAATATTTTTGTGCGCCTCAGCAATATATTCCACAAACGATTTTTTCTCCTAGACAATAATATAACAGGATTCTGTTGATTGCCCATGTAAAAGAACTGTAAGTGCTACTAGCACTGGGTGATGCATTGATGTATTGTGGAAAATCGATTTAAATCATAAACTGTCAAACCAGCTTCTTGATCTTTTGTTTAGCGATGTATCGCAGTCCTACAATGTCTCATGCCAGATCAATGGTGAACTGAATGAGACGGTAACAAAGGCCACTTTCTCCCGAAGTGGATAAACAATGCATGCGTGAACGAGACCGTTGGCAAAGACTGTTTACTCAAGACATTATAGATTTCCAGGAGGGGAAATTGCACTTGTTAACCATTAAAAGCATAAGATCTCAAATCTTCGGGGAGGTGGAGGGGGGCAGAAACCAGTTTGCGAATTATTTCACATTTGAGTTAAGAGGTATGAGAGTGCAAAAAGGGATTTGCCTCTCCCCCCCCTCCCTCTCCTTGAATTTTCAATTTTTGTATTCATCTGCAATGAAAATGATTTTTTTTTTCTTTTAAAGTCAGAACAGTTGAATATTATGAGTTATAGTGCTTGTCCTATTATTTAAAATTTCTTCCGGAACTCTTTATTGCTCAGAATTAAAAGTGTATACATTTAAATATCAGATATTAATATTTGGCCAGTACAGATAGTTTAATAAAAGTGTTAATATTAAAGATAATTGCATAAAATTTTGAGAGTGAATTGTTAAGTGTAATACATCTAAATATCAGAAATTGAATTCTGGGCAGTACAGAAAGGCGGGCTTAGCCCGCAAACCAACAAAATCATTAATATTAAACATTATTGCATAAAAATTTCAGGGTGAATAGTTAAGTGCAATTTATTTCAATACCAGAAATTAAATTTTGGCCAGTAGAGGAGGTGGACTACACCCACAAATTGATAAAATCGTTAATATTAAAGATAATTGCATAAAAATATGGGGGTGAATAGTTAAGCTTAACCTATCTAAATATCAGAAATTGAATTTTGAGCAGTACAGAAAGGCGGCTTTGCCCACAAGCCAATAAAATCATTAATATTAAACATAACTGCATAAAAATTTCAAGGTGAATAGTTAAGTGTAATTTAATTCAATATCAGAAATTCTGGTTTTAGATATCATTTTAAGAATTAAAGCTCATTTAAGAAAAATTTCTTCGAATTAATTATAACATATTTTTTCAAACTTTTATTTATTTTTTGCAGCAAGTTTTATTATATTTTGAATTTTTGCCTTTAAACATATGCTTAAAGAAAGAGGTTTTTTAAAACATAATATAAGTTTTGTATAACTCTTAAATTTTATATTAAAATTTCGACCATGTTTGTAATGCCAAATGTCTAATATCGTGATGCATCACGACATAGCCTTGATGATGTATCTCGATGTAGAAATCCTAACATCACCCAGTCCTAAGTGCTACTCATAACATATTCTATTCTATAGTAACCATCTTGTAGTGCACCTCAATAATGTATATAAATTTCATATTTCATCATGTTTGAAATAGTGTAACACAATTAAAATATACTGCAAATGATTTTCCCCCATAGACCATAATGTAATGGAGGACTTTTGAGTGCCCCTGTAAATGAACTACAAAGGCTACACACTACATTTTCAATACCGAACATTCCATGGTAAACCTCAATAACATATACCAATTACATAGTATATTTACATGAGTTAGAGACTAACGGTCAGACAGACAAACCAAATTCATAAACATTTTTCAACTATGTTTGGAAAGTGTTAAAAAGTATACATTTTGTTTAACTTATATCTGATCCTATTCCGAAATTAGTTGCAAGAAACAGTGTATATATTTAAATGGGAGATTTTTATAAGAAATATGATTTCATTGAGTTACATTTCGTTACCTGTTTTATTAACATGATCAGGGGTGATTGTGGGTTCATGAAAAAATACCTGAATTTTAGCAAGAAAGCATTTCTGTATGGAGAGAGAGGAGAGGGAACATATAATTTATTACAGGGAGGTCAAATTATGATCAATATGAATTTTAATTATCTTTAACAATCACATGAAATTGATATTTTAGTCTTATTTTATGAATTTAACTATCAGAAAAACCGGAATATCTGTACTGAAAATGAAAAAAAATACCGTAGGTATATAACTATATAAAATTCAGGTATATAACCTGAACACAATCACCCCTGCATGATAAAAAAATAAAGTACTGTAACCGAATTATTTTGTATGTCCCTGTAAATAAATGATGAATGTTATGCACACCATATTCTATAGTAAGCATTTCGTAGTGTATCTTAGTGATACATGTCAATTTCAATATGGTTGAAATAGTATAACATCCTTAAACTAAACAGCAAACGATTTTTTCCCATAGACCGTAATTAAACGAAATTCTAAGTGTCCCTGTAAATGAATTATAAATGCTATACACTTCATTTTGAATACCAAACATGCCATAGTGAACATCAATAACACATATCCTATGGTAATCTGAGTAATGCGAGTTAGAGGACGGACAGATGGCTGACAGACAAACCAAATTCATAAACACTTTTCAACTATGTTGGAAAGTGTTAAAAAACAATATTTTGTGTGACAAACTCATATTACTGAATATACTCGTATTTTAATTCAGTAATACTTTATATATAAGGGTTCATTCCCAATTAATAATTTTATGTTTATGCTTCTTTAACTCATTTTTTTTTACAAATCCTTGGTTTTTATCCATGTTGTATAGTATACTATTAGAATATGTATATTTATTATTTTTGTGCATCACGAGTGCTCAAAAAAACAGAAGTAACCAAATAGTATTTCTACCAATTATTTGTGATGCCCCCCTATTTACAAATGTTGGAAAAGAGTCCCCCCTCCCCTTAAAAATTTTAATTTTACTCCATGTTTAAAAATAAGATGTGCCTAGATCAACAACATTGTAATAAAACATAATATCAAAGTTTAAAATGAAATTGTTTCTAGCTTAAGGAAAATGCATCAATAAATAAAACATATTGTAAAAAAATGAAAGCTTTATTTTGATTCATAAGTTCAAATCAATAAATGCGCTCCAAATACATTCAGGTAGGATTTTTCACAGTTGATAAAAAATTAAAAACTCATTTTGACTGATATGATTTCAATTGCCAATAATCTCTTTTAAAAATTAATTAAATTTCCTCTGTACAGATAATTTGTCAATAGGAACAAATACTGTAAGTTATATCACATAAGAATATGGAATCATTTCTTAAAAAACAAGAAAGATTCAATAAAACTGCAAAGGAAAGCATACATTTTCCTACTTTAAGAGATTTTGAGACATTTAACACTGTAGCTGTTTTCAAAATTTCAATTAGAATGCAAGTAACTATAAATAAATTAAAAGAATAGTTTTAAATCTTTAAATGCCTCTCTTTTCATCAGTACTCTATATTTCACCTATTCTGCATATTTTAACTCAGAAAGTACATTAAGTATTTTGATGAAACTTGGTAAATTGTTTCATTTATTGTCCAGAATAACTTATACCTCAAATTAAGGTTATATTTTCAGCACCTGAATTTTATATTAATATTTACCTTGCAAAGTAACATCATTTTTTTTTTTAATATTGAAATTAAATAAATAAAAAAAAAGAATAAAATTCTACAATTCAGATTCAAAGTGCAGCACTTTTACATGCTTTTCAGTTTACACATATTTTTTTGGCAATGCTGCAGCAATTTTATTTGAGGCCTGCTCTAAAAAATCTTTGATTTTCGACTGATTGCTCATCTATCTATAATCATAAGTACTGATGAAGTCTTTATAAGGATTGACACCTATTGCTGGGATAAGTAAGCTTTGTTTTCTGGTATCAAAAATCTTGCTATCTTGCACACTGCAGTTTCATATAAAACTTTAAATTTTCCTAAATTTCTGAACAGTTGTAAAAACTTAAACGTATAATTTTTGTGAAAATATCACAGAAATATAAGATATTATTCTTTCTGTGTCAAGCATTTTATGTTTATACAAATTATAGACGATTTAATTGAATATTTTAAACAGCAAAGTCCTATGTTTTTTTATTATTTTTAACGTCTCAAGACCCCTTAAAAATAGTTTTTAAAAAAAATGCTACAGTTGATTTCCAGTTCTTTTTAATAACAATTATTAATAAAAGGCATCTTCATCTGTTTCTAATGTTCTTCATCATCTGAGAAATAAATTTCCTGAGAGGGTGAGGTAACATTATTTTCAACGTCGTTACTATTCTCAGCATCGAGTTTGTCAGCAAGGGAAGAAACAGAATGAGTTTCTTGAGATGGTGAGGTAACACTATTTTCAACATCATTACTACTCTGTGCATGCATATCATCGATTTTGTCAGCAAGAAGAGAAACAGAAAGAGTTTCCTGAGATGGTGAGATGACATTATTTTTAATGTCATTACTACTCTGTGCATGCATATCATCGAGTTTTCCAGCAAGGGAAGAAACCGAAAGAGTTTCCTGAGATGGTGAGATGACATTATTTTCAATGTCATTACTCTGAGCATGCATATCATCAAGTTTGCCAGCAAGGGAAGAAACAGAGAGAGTTTCCTGAGATGGTGAGGTGACATTATTTTCAAAGTCATTACTACTCTGAGCATGCATATCATCAAGTTTGTCAGCAAGGGGAGAAACAGAAAGAGTTTCTTGAGATGGTGAGGTAACATTTTTTTCTAGGTCATTACTACACTGAGCATGCATATCATCTAGTTTGTCAGCAAGGGAAGAAACAGAAACATCTTTTTCATCTACAACTGATGAATTTTTTGTTACAGCTTCATCTTCATTCAGAGTATCACCCTAAAGACGAATGAAGTTGCAATGTAAGACAGTTTAACAAAAAATAATCTTAAAACAGAAATAAAAATAACAGTTGAATTCTCTCTCTCTCTCTCTCTCTGATTTTTTAAATTTAATTAATGTTTTGGATAAGGTATACACTTTAGTTTATCAATATTATACTTATTTTTGCACTCAAAAAATAAAAATAAGATAATAAATAAAAGAATTTTATTAAAATTTTGGAAAATTAAAATAAAATGAAACCATGGAATGATTGTTATACTTTGTTTATTCAACCAAAATAAAGCATCATATAAATTATTGTTGCAAATTCCTTAAGAATGGTTCAAATATACAACAGTTTCAGCACATATATGCACATAAATTTGAAAGGTTTTAATTATTAATTAGCTCTCTATTCTAAATAAAACTAACTAATGCTGCAGTCGCCACTGCTGCTGCAATTGAATTTATTGTGACCTTTACTCTTTCTCAACTCATAATAAATTATTGCATATAAAAATATGAAAACTGGTAGTTTTATACAGGAATGTATGATAAACACGTTACTGGGAAGTTTTTAAAATTGAAGAATTATTTTAAGCATTACATAATGTTTTAATCAGTCAAAGTAATTCAGTTTAAAAAGTTTTACAGGATGAAAAACAATGCATAGAAATTTAATCATCCTTCGCAGGAACATACTTGAATAAATTGTTGTGTGCAAGTTTGCAAACATTTTGTAAATTTGTACATTATTTTCCAATTATTTATTAAAAATTTCACTATCAGAATAGAGATTTAATTCATAGTTTGAAATAGCCAGTTTTTACCTACTGATGCCAAATTTTAAAACCCCAAATAATAATAATATTTACAAATACTTTTCGATAAAAAAATATATTCACATGTGAATTTTTTTTTTTTTTTTTTTTTTTTTAAAGAAAGGAAACTTTAAAATAATTAAGCTTTTACATGCAAAAAACATTACCGTAAAATCCCGATTGTAAGCCCCCCATCCACTTTTAAGCAATTTTGATTTTCTTTTCCATTCCCAAATATAAGCTCCCCCCCCCCCCCTCCCTACACTTTTTTACACAAAAAATTTATTTAAAAAATCGTGAGAAAATAATCTTCCATCTTTTGAATTTTTTGGCAGACTTTCACTTATGTTTTTATATAATGAAATTCTCCCAACACATAAAATGTCTGCTTCTCTTCTCTACCCCCCCCCCCCCCCCGATAAAAAGCTTAAAATCTTCAAAATCTTAAATTTTTCTGTCCTATTTGTTGTTTGTAGTAACAATAAGTAACCAACTAATCATCTAAATTACAACCCCCTAGATCCAAAATTTATCTCCCCCCCTCCCATCCATGCATGAAATTTCCACTTCCTTTCTGTGCCCTCTCAGAATACAAAAAGTTTTAAATCTTAAGAATCTTAAATTCTTTTATCCTATTTATTGTTCGCTAGTAACAATAAGTAACAAATGAATCATCTAAACTACAACCCACCTGCTTGATCCAAAATTTACTCTTCTCCCTCCCTCCTCAGCATATAAAGTTTAAAAATTTTAAAACTCTTTAAAAAAAATATATATATATATGCTTTATTTGTTGCTGTCTAGTAGCAATAAATAAATAATCAGACATTTAAATTATCTCTTTAATACTGAAATGTTTGGTCCCCCCCCCCCTTTGCCACCACCACAAAAAAAAAATCTTTAAAATTATTTTAAAAAATATATTTTGTCCTATTTGTTGCTCTCTAGTAATAATAAGTAAATACAGTCCAGTCTCTAAAATCCGGACATCTTAAATCCAGAAACCTCCAAAATCCAGACTACATAAATGTTAATCTAATTTTACACATCTTTGTTAGTTTTGTTTTCTTATTTCGTTCATAGATGGCAGCACGGAACAATTTTGTTAATTTTTTGCCATTTTAGTTTATGTTCGGCATTTCGCCGACTTTGTTCATAGATGGCAGCACCGAACAATTTCCTTAAATTTTTGCCATTATAGTTTATTATCGGAATTTCGCCGACAGATGGCCGTACCAGTTTTTTTTTATTCATGATTTTATACGATCAGCGGTCGTTCAGTCAGATTAAGCTTAAGGTTTTTTAATATATATGAAATTCCTATTAGTTCATCCTAGTGCATTCAATTATGTAAATTATGCAATTAGTAAAAAAAGATAACATATTTCTCTGTCAATAGCGAATAAAATTTCGTTGCTAAAAGCTGCCGATGATCGGAAAATGACCCCGATGATTTGGTAAATGAAGAAAAAAAATAAAAGTACAGAAGAACTAATAAATAGTTTAGACACAACAATAATAGAATTAGAACAGAGGAATTTTATAACAGAAAATGAATTAATGTCCTTATATAGGATTAGAGAGAAGGTAATGGCCAATAAGCCTAAACTAAGACAACAAAAACTGACAGACATATTTTTAAAAAATCTTAATCGTAAAAATGTTCTGTGTATATTTAATTTTATAAGATTAATAGAAGTTTGATTTTGTTTTTGAATCATTTAATATGTTATTTAGGATTTTTTATAAGTATTATGATTTTTTGTGATTATTATTTATAATTTTTGATCATAATTTTAAGTTGCTATTTAAGTTGTTATTGTCCGGATTTAAGGATCTCTAAAATCCGGAATTATCGAAAATCCGGAAAAGCCATGTCCGGAACGATTCCGGATTTTAGAGACTGTACTGTAATAATCATTTAGATTACCCCCCCCCCCCCCCCCCACACACACACACAAAAAAAAAAGTACTTCTCCTTCCCTTTTTCGCTTCTCCTCTCAGCATACAAAGTTTAAAATCTTCAAAACACTTTATTAAAAACATATGCTATATTTGTTGCTCTTTAAAAACAATAAATAAATAATCAACCCTTTCAATTATCTCTCTACCTGAAAATGTCTGCTTCCCCACTTTGCCATCCCTCTTGAAAAAAACTTTAAAATTATATATATATATATATACAGTCAAACCTCGTTATATGGTCACCCGCTTATATGGTCATCCCGCATATATGGTCACTTTTGAAAAGTCCCGGCTGACTTAATAGGAATTCTGTGTATTTTGTTTCCGCATATATGGTCATTTCAGAATACCTGTACCCGCTTATATGGTCACTTTACTTGTGAAAATACCTTTTTTTCCAGGAAACGATTAGCCATACTTCCGATCAATGAAAAAGTTCGCTTTCATTTTCATTTTAGTATAGCTGAGTGGATGCTGTCAATATGACTTATTCAGGAGGAAAGAATTTAAAAGGGACAGGGACTCCCTTACAAAAGGACTTTTCTCCTTTCCCTCCCCCACACACTTAACTTTGCTACTGAAAGAATTTCACATGCCATTCTCATTTCTTAGAAAACGGGATTGCAACCAACTTTGTTCACTAATCTTTAGGAAAAAGAACACGTGTGGAATAAGTGTCACCTTTATGCCAATAAAATTCTAAAATTGTTTCACCTGTTTTTGGTCACTGCTTTTTTGTTCAGGATTCACTTTCAACTGCTTATGCTTGCGAGTAAACATGGCTGCAAAACGAAAAAATCGTATTGTCATTTAAAGAAAGAAAAAGAACTGATAAAATCTTTTCAAACGTCAAATTTATCTAAAGCGGCTTTTGCGAAAACACATGGAATTCTAAGGACAACTGTAAACAATATTTTATCAAAATGTCGGCCTCGACGATCATGTACTGTAGATTTCAAAAATGGAAAGAGAAAACGGGAACGTGCTTCACCATTTGACAAGGTTGAGCAAGCGCTTGTGATTTGGATAAAAAATGTCAGATCTCAAAATATGCCAATATCTCCCTTCATCTTAAAAGAAAAGGCTTTACAAATTGCAGCTGAATTAGGAGAATCTGATTTCAATGCTAGCGACGGATGGCTTCAAAGATTTGTGTTCCGGCAAGATTTATTTTTCAAGAAAGTATGCGGTGAAGCTGCTGATGTAGAGAGAATCTGTTTTGAGTGATGTCCTCAAGCGTTATAATCCTTCTGATATTTACAATGCTGATGAATGTGGACTATTCTATCGTGCTCTACAAGGTAAAACTCTTTCTTTTAAGAACGATAAATGTATAGGTGGCAAGAGAAGCAAAGACAGATTAACCATTTTATTAGCAGCAAATATGGATGGCTCAGAAAAACTAACTTCATTGGTTATAGGAAAATTTCTGAGACCCCGTTGTATGAAAAACATAAAATCTTTGCCCGTGTTCTACGATGCGAACCAGAAATCTTGGATGACAACAAGCATCTGGGAGAAAACAATCCGACGTATGGATAGATATTTCTCAAAGAAAAAAAGAAAAATCGTTTTCGTTATCGACAACTGCCCTGCCCATTGCGACATTCCTCAATTAGATTCCATTGAACTTGTTTTCTTACCTCCAAACAGCACTAGTGTTTCCCAACCCCTAGATCAGGGGATTATTCAAAAGAGAGAAATTTTTTGCAGTTTGGCTGTTCTCGCCCCTGAATCACATGTATATTTTATGTTTTAAAATAAACAGGTTCTCTAAAACAACATCCCTGCCCATTTACAAAATATCAGGGAATGAGAACAGACACAATAAAAGGAAGAATCTTCTTTCTGCCACCCCCCCCCCCTCAATGTCCGGAAATCAATTCCTTTTTCTGAGGATGGGGAATGGAAATTTAAGGGCAGAGTTAGATGATTATTTATTTATCGTTGCTACAATCAAACAATACAGTATAAAAATCTTTGAAAAAATAGAATTTTAAAGATTTTAATGTTTGTGTGCTGGGGGCGAGGGAAGAGGGGAATAGAGGAATATCTTTAGGGAGGGCAAGGAAGCCATTTAGATGATTATTTAATTATTGCTACAAGAGAGTTTATGTTCATATATAGAGTAAATAGAGCCAAAAACAAAACAATTATTTACGATTTTAAACTGTGTGTGCTTGGAGAGAGGGGTAAAAGAAAAACAAAGAGGACATTTTTTCGGAGGGTGGAGGGAGAAATAATTTAGATGGTTATTTAACTATTGCTACAACAAAACCACAAAGAGAGCAGAAAAAAAAAATTAAGAATTATAAAGATTTTAAACTGCATGAGATGGAGTGTGGGGGAGGGGGATCTGCATGGGAAAAAGCGGAAGAACAGGGGGAAAGAAGCAGAGAAAAATTATGTGACAATTATTTATTTATTGTTAATAAGAGTATTAAATAGGTCAGAAAAGAAATTTAAAATTCAAGAGTTATAAATGTTAAACTATGTAGGTTTGGTACCAGATGGGGGGGGGGGGGGGCAAAGGGGGAAGCAAAAATTTGACAGGGGGAAAGATGGTTGATTATTTATTGTTACAATAAAGTATCAAATAAGAAAAATAAAAAAATATATTTAACATTTTTTAAAATTTTTTTAGGGGTTTTTTGTTGGGGGGGGATTTTTTGAGGGGGAGGGAGCATTTAGATGATTTTTTTAAAGAGGAAATCCCCGAAATAAAGAAGATTCTCACACCCTGTATTTACCTTCCTTATTTGTAACTTAATGATCCCAAATTTAACTGTTTTTGATTTTGAAAAGGGAGGGGAGCTTACAATCGGGATTTTACGGTAAATAGTGAAAATTAAGTTACATTTAAAACAATATAGTTAAAAAATTAAATCATATTTAAAACTATTATTCTAAAAGCATTTCCAAACACTGTATTTTTAATTAAAATATTTATTTGCATGTGAATATAGAAAAAGAAAGAAAACTTTAAAAATAGTTAAAATTGAATTAAATTATTTTAAATATTTTAAAATAATTAAATTATTACATGAATTATATACAATGGGAAAAATTAAGTCATATTTAAAATGATATATTTAAAAATACAAGCGGATTTTCAAATGTGTAATTAATCTTTTTAAATCACGAAAACAGCCACCATCTGTCCGACAATATGGATGCAGCCTTGGGCACCTTTAAATTTTCTTTAAAAAATTCCAGAAGGAATAAGGCATATACCATTGCAAACCGTCCACAACAGCCCTGATTTTGGCTATTCCATTAGGTGCCAAGATTGTAAAGGTCTACATCAGGAATAATCTAGTTTAATTTCAAACATTTTGGACACTCTTCAGGAGTCACAGTAGAATTTCAGGGGTCATTTTTTTTTTTTTTTTAAGCTATACTTTTTTTACAAATATTCCCTGAATCCACTCTTACAATATTTTCACTTATCCATACAACCACAATTGAAATAAATATTACTTCTACTTTTTAAATATAAATGACTTTTTCAAATAAATTTATAAAAAAAGAATTAAAAGTTTATTATATCTACGTATCAAAAAATTCATGATTGATGAAATTGATATTTCTTTTTCCGCGACAGATAGACAAAATGCAAAATTTTTTTTTTCCGAGGCAGATTGATGAAATTTGAGACTTTCTGAGATCGATTGACTAAATTTGCAACTTTGTTTTTCAGAATTGATTGACAAAATTCAGAATTTTTCTTTCTGCATCAGATTGATGAAGCTTTCATTATTTTTTTATGTAACAGATTGACAAAATTCGGAAATTTTTCCCACGACTGATTGACAAAATTTACAATTTTTTCTGAGACAGATTGACCGAATTAAAAAATTTTTTTTGCAAGTGATTGGCGAAATTTACAATTTTCCCCCATTGATAAAGTTTGTGATTTTTTCTGCATCCAACTGATGAAATTTTCGATATTTCCCATGATTGATTAGTGAAAGTCGCGATTTTTTTTTTCTGTGACTGCCTAACAAAATTTTTTTTTTTTTTTTTTTTTTTTTTATGTCCAGTAAACATTATCTGTTTTGAGAAAGATAAAAATTGTTTCAAAACTTTTTTTTTTTTTTACAAGTAATTTTTTTTCTTTGCACCTGTTAATTTCAGAATATTGATTTTGCAAAATTCTGTGAAAATATTTTTTTTTTTTTTTTTTTTTTTTTTTTCAGAAAAATTACATTATGGATTGAGAAACGTCGCAGCTCATAGGAAAACTGAAATTAATAGTTCTTGGCACAGTTTTCTACGTTTTCCACTTCGTTAGGGGTTTTCAAAGGATATAACTGTACTTTACCCTACACTTCAGGAGAAACTCCAGAATTTCCAGAGATGTTGGCATTTATACTATTCTGCTAAAGGAGGAATGCCTTCGGGAAGGATTTGCTAAAGGAAAATGACCTGATTTCTTGATTACAAGATACATTCTGTAAAACTTACACAATCACCAAGTTCGAGACATGCAGATTGATTCACAGCAAACATCAGCATCAAACTCCCAGGACTCCCAACACATTTTAGTCCTCCAAAAGGGGACCATTTTTATTTAAAAAAGAGATGTCAGGGGACCATTTATATTAAAAAGGTGGACTAAAAAGGGACCATGTGTATAAAAATACTGTACTAAGTTTTCCTAAATATGCAAGCAAATTTTTAAAAATTACCCCAGAAAATATGTTAATTGCTATCTTTATAAAGATGTGATTAAAAAGTGTATACGACTTTATTTAAACAGTTAAATATTCTACTGCAAGAAGATAGAAAGTATTCAATATTGAGCACTCACCTTGATAATTCTCCTTAAAGGAGCCTGGACTTTTACTTCAAATTGCTGCTTTATTGATATTTAGAACAGCAAAAGATGATTTGTAATAAAATATTAACAGTAAAAATTAATACATCAAAGAAAATATTAAATCAATCGAAGCGGAGTTACACATTAACAATTATTACAAAGTATAGTGCATTTCTTAGAATTTAACAATTTAGTAACAGTGATCAGTGAATAAAAATAGCACAACATAACAGCGCTTCCTGTTGAGTATTAAAATTTAAAATTAAATTAGCATATTGTTAATTATTGTCCTCAAACATAAAATTTAGTTCCTTTCTAAACAGCAAAAATTTAGTTCCTTTCTAGACAACAGAAGCTGACATAAGTTATAATGTTCATCAGAAAAAAAGCATAGTATGGCAATGCCCCCTGGGGAATGATCAAAACCAATATTGAACAAACAATTATTCATAATCATCTTACATATTACATTTGATGAAATTCTATCTAAAACAAACCGAGATCTTGCTATCATGGAAATAGTTTTAAATGTGACCCAGTAGCAGTACCTGTTGGGCAAAATACACCAAAGTCTAATCAGAAGTTTGATGAAATTTCACCCAGACATGCTGAGATACAGTTATCATGTAAATTGTGAAAATGCAGCATAGCAGTGCCACCTGTTAGGCTATATACGGCAAAAAAGTTTGTTCATATCACACAGGGTTTTTAACCAAATTTAACGCCAATTTCAGAAAAATTGACAAAATATAGTAGAAATATTATAGTACAGTTGGAATATAAATATATTAAACATTTGATGAAATATGAGCAGTTGTATGAAATATTTTTTATCTGCACATGCGCAAACGATAACAAAGATTTTTTTTCATTATTTAATAGTCAACTCTATAGAGCAACTCATTTAAAAAAGCCAGTCATGAAAATTCGTAACCATATCGGCGATAGAGTGAGCTGATTTTTAGTTGCTCTCTAAAAATAGCTGAATGATAAGGGATTTCCCACAAAGTGTCATTTTTTGTTTTTATACTTTTTTTCAATTTTTAAAGATATTTTAGTTCTCCTTGGAAAACTACCCTAACAAGGCTATTTGAAAAAAAAAAAAGAACTGTCAAAATCAAAGGATCCACTCCAAAACGATTATAACCTGGTACAATAAAGTTTTCAGAGGAGAACTAAAGTATCAATAAAAAATTAAAAAGAGTAAAAATTAAATATGACAATTTGTGGAAAATTCCTTATCGTTCAGCTACTTTTAGAAAGCAACTAAAAATCAGCTCACTCTATTGCTGATATTGTTCTGAATTTTCACGATATTTGACTGGCTTTTATAAATGAGTTGCTCTATAGAGCTAACTATTTTAAGTAATGAAAAAAAAAAAAAAATCTTTGTTATCGTTCGCGCATGTGCAGATAAAAAAATATTTCATACAGCTGCTCATATTTCATCAAATGTTTAATATATTTATATTCCAATTGTGCTATAATATTTCTACTACATTTTGTCAAATTTTCTGAAACTGGCGTTAAATTTGGTTGAAAAATCTGCGTGATATAAACAAAATACCGCAAGCATTTTTTTTAACTTACGTGCTATTCTTACACAAATGAATCCACATATTGTACAGTATCCACATATTCGTGTTCTGTAGAGATAGATCATTTTGTGCTTTTTATTGTGTTAGCTATATGTTTTCAAAAAAATGTTGGCAACACAGTTGCAAGAACATATTCGGAGGGGGGAAAAAATTATCATGGAGATCTTGTTTAAAATGAATATTTTCACGATTTTTCTTGGAATCGCCGCAATAAAACTTCCTACTTTTCTCACAGGTGTTTTTCGTTTTCATACAGTATCTCCAGAATGGAAATTTTGGTTTTCAGTATCGATATTTTTCAGTTTTCTTACAAAATATTTTGTTGGAATTTCTATAATGAGTTTTTTTCTGTTTTTATCATGATTCTTTTTCTTTTTTTTTATAACATTTTTTATTACCATCAAGGATATTTTCTGATTTCTTATGACATATCCGTGACTGCGTTTTCATAATGATATTTTGCACATTCTGTGATTTCACTTTCTTTTTCTATATGCAGAAAAAGAAAGCATTAGAGTTATGAAAATTTTTGCATGTTTAATCGATTTGAACTGACTTTATCTGGCTACAAAATTTTGGAACTTAGGGACAGCTGGGGTGTTTTAAGTTTGAAATTTCAAATGCCAATACCAGAGTTTCCCCCAGGTTTAAAAAAGGGAAGGGTGCTGCTGGTGAGAAAAGGGCACACTTTAGGATTCTTGAGGGCATTTTTTAGATTCTTAGGACTCTTTTTTTTTTTTAATTGTTAAAAGGTATTCTTTTGGTTTTTAAATCCACTTTTGATACTTAAAAGTCAGGACAACATTGAGTCAATTTTTACTATGAAAGCAAATTTTTTAATGCAAAAAGGAGAAAGTGCACTTTTTTTTACTGAGGGGCAAGAAGGGTGCTAATTATTTTACTGAGGGGGCAAGAAGGGTGTTAATTCTTTTTATGAGGGGCAAGAAGGGTGCAATTTTGTAGACCAAAGGGCAGACAGTTTGCAGCACCTTTCTGAAACTGTCTGGGGGAAAGTCTGCCAATACGACTATTGTGGCTTATCAATGGAAAAAATATTTTCAAAACAAACAGTTGAATACAAAAATTTATTGTTCTATGAAATGATGTTTCTTAACTTTTAAGACAATCAACGCATGTATACCAACTAAAGTGGAAAATGGTAATCTAACAGTTAAAGAAGACAAGAATAATAACACAAGTAATTAATATGAATTAAACAAGCTATGGTGATGATCTTACAGGTCTGTACAGGTGTGTCCAATTTCTTAATTGAATTATTTATGACTAAGGAAGATTTATTTTTTATTTTGTCACTATAAATTCCAGTCACTACACTGCAGTTTTTTTTTTTTTTTTTTTTTTTTTTTTTTTACAGAATATAATTCTAGAAGAACTATGCCCAGCCTAAGAAAAATACATTTTTTTCTTATGTTCTCAAATTTAAAATAATAATAATAAACAGAATTTAGTCACAGGATGAAAAACTCACTGTGTAGATATTGGTATGCAAATTTGTTAAAAAAAAAAAGGCTTACAAAAAAGTACTACATTTACAAAATTCAAATTCGAAAATAATTACGTTTATCTTTAGTGAAGAAACTGCATTGAAGATTATCTCTCCTCTTTTCAAATATCAAATTAATTTTATATTTTATTTAAATACATCTGAAGCAAAGGAAATGCACATAAATAATTATGTATCTTCTAATATAAAATTCAGGTCTTGAACAAAATTACTACAAATACAGCAATCATTTTCAAAGAAGAACAATAAAAACCCATGTAAATGGGACACAAAAAATTAATTCTTTGAAAACTATAAAATTCGTTAGAAAAAAACGAATTTTGTATATATGTGAACATTCACAAATCAAAGAAAAAACTATTATAAAACCTTCAAAATACTTTAACATAATTATTTAACAAAATAGCCTGTTACTAGCAAATTGAAATTAAGTATGTTTAGTTCATTAAATCCAGTTGTCCACTAAAGCACAAGTATAATAGTTTAAATTTAAATATAAATAATAAAGAAAAAAAAGAAACCTAATGTACTGGAAGTCAAAATCTGATTAATATTTTAAAAATATTCTCCAAGGGTTATTTTCTTTAAAATTTTTCAAATAAGCAAAAGAAAACATTTTCCATAAACACTCTACAGATAAATCCATTGTTACAATTGAATTGTCCAAAATGTTAGCTTAAAATCAACAAGAAAATATAAATAAAAATAATTCACAAATTATGCATTTCTAAATCTTCTATTTACAATGTTTTTATTCACTAGATCAATGTATGCATAAAAATCAGAAATAAAGAAAAAAAAAATCTTGAATTTTTTTGTTAATTTGAAAGAAATACATACAGTACAAAAGATTAATCTTTATTCATAAATACATACAACAAATACACACATATCATTGTTGTATGGCTTGCATTGAACCTTTGACGAACTCCACACCATTCATGTTAGATGTCATAAGGAGCTAAATCTAGGTTCAAAATACCACAGGATGCTCCTTAAGGCTGTTCTCATATCCAAACTGGCTACTTTATGACATACTTTTAAATTCCTTTTTGTTTGGAAAGGCATGAAATTTGGCAGGTGTTCTTATTCAGAAACTTTGTATCACAAGACATTTTCCTTGTTTTGGTAAAGGTAGAAAATCTTTCAGAAAATACTGAGTAGGCATTTTGAACCAAATTTCCAACATTGCAGTGCAAGAAAGGGGAAAAACGTGTTGCCACATGACATGAATCACTTATAACTCAATAAGTAATTTAATTATCCAAAAATGGAAAACTCATTTCAATTTCGAATTACTTCCAGAGTCAGGTCTGCCAATTTTATGCTTTGGGTTTAAAAACGAGTCAGAAAGTTTCGCGTTGTTGAGCAGGTCATATGAGAACCAACCCTCTAAGCAAGCAGCAATTTTAGATATTAACTAGCTAACCCGCCCGGGGTTGCCCAGGCCCGAGATAATTACAATCTCAGAGAAAGACGTTAACCCCCTTTTTCCCCCGATACCCGCAAATATAATGAATAATTTGTTCAAGAGAACCACCGTCACCTACATTAAGGCGATCATTAAAAAAAATAATTATATTTTTCTGATAATTAGAACATAACGAAGATGCTACGCTAAAATAGCCGGCAGATGATACCCCTTCCCGACCTCAATTTTAAATCTATATCTTAATTAGTTATTTCCTTTCATTTTCGCAAACTAAATGTAGGGATCGGCCAGAGAAACATATCTCTTTGTAGTTCAGTTTTTAATGAAAGACGATCCCTGTCTGAAACTTTCTTGGATCGTTTTCACTGGCGCCGGCAGATTTTTGGATCAATTAAAAAAAATTACTGACCGATTCTTTCAAAAATCACATAGTCAGATGCAGAATATTTTTTTACATATGTTCAGAAATTTTCAAATTGATATCTCAATTAGTTTTCTTAAATTTTTTTCGCTAATTAGTAAAATAATTTCGAATTCGTTCATTTCCGCTTGCAAATCCAATGCGCCAGTTCATTTCTTTCACCATTTTGATTTAAAAGATGTCATTTTAGAAGCGATGGTTAATGAGAATCTAATTAATATCTAGGCTAATTATCAAAATATTAAAATTCTGAGGGTTAGGTGCACCAAGAGAGGGTTTTTGGACTACCTAAATCTAAATTTACAGACTTCTAGGTGCGCTAAATTTTCCTAGCTATCGCCAACAGACACACACACACACACACAGACAGAGCGAAACTTTATTCTATTAGTATAGATAAATAAAGGCCATCAAATGAAAATGGTCGGATAGAATGAAATACAATGGGTACTTGCTTTTTGAAAGAAAAAATAAAGACGCTTCATGAGGTCAAGAAAAGTACAGTTTGTTTCGAAGACAATGACGCTAGTTTAGATCAAGGAGAATATGTAGTCGAAGAGCAATTAGGTTGCTGTTCAGTTTACAAAGGTCAAGGTGGAAACAACACACTTCTTTGAAGGTAACTGTAACTTAACAAACTTTATGAAAACACTAATTAATTTATATTCATGGTTTCTTATTGTAAGAGTGATTAAAAAGCAAGATGTTTAAATTTGAAAAGGAATTTCTGAACTGTAAAAAATGTATCAAATATAGGAATTTTTTTTTTGTTTTGTTTGTTTGCTCGTTTTCTCTTTTCAAAAACTTTTAAATGCTACAAAAATGTAAAAAATAAGTTTTACAAAAATGCAAAATTAACTGTCTTTTGTAAACCTAACTGTGACATAAAAGTTTTTCAGCAGCGATATAAATTCAAAATCTTAATCAATTATGATAGGACAAATAAAAAGAATGCTTAGACTTACCTTTGCCATTTCTTCTTCCTTTTTGGAGACTTCTTTCATACTATTTAATCTTTCAAGCATTTTCGCAGCAGCTTGACGTTTTGCAAGTCTTTTACTTTTCCCTTCACCTAAAAAATAAAAATTATTTCAGAAAAGAATAACAGAAAAAAGAACAATGAAATGTGGAAAAGAAAACAAATGCAGTAAAAAAGAAATTTTCTTCATTAAACTAATATGTTTATTTTTGAAAGAGACAGAGGTATGCATAGTAAAGATGAAGTTCAAACTAGTTTTTTGATGCCTCAGCCCAAAAAATTTTGTGTTATCAGAGCCCAAATCTGATAATGAAAGTATGTAATCGAAAAAAAAAATATAATATTTAAAAATTGTTTCAAAAGTAATATTGAATTTTTAAACAACTTCTTACATAGAAATATCTGTTAATCCCTAGCACACAATTAATTTTATGAAAATTTACATTCAATTTTATCAAAAGAGAAGTTTGGTATCAAATAAAAATATACTTCCTTAAAAGGATTGTCAAATTTTTTCTCCCCAAGCAAATTTGATGGACACATTAACGAAGTGTGTTTTATGATTAAATGCATAAAATTAGCAGAAATTACTATTTATATGCCAAAGAATCAAACATATTTCCATTTCCTATAAAAGGTGTACATCTTAAATTATAATTAATTCATTCATAACAACTTTTTGCGATTCTTGTGTCCTTGATAATGAGCTTAAATTAATTTGACACTGTTATCTGAAAGATCTAATGCTTTTACAGTGAAAGAGGAAACTACACTGCTTGATTGCATTCTATCAGAATAACAATACATACCAATTATATCTACTTAATGAATGAACATAACTTTGTTAATGTGCAGAGCAGATCCTCAGCATAAACAGAGTTCATGATGAAAAAAAATATATAAAAATCACTAACATTATTTTCGTATGAAGAGCGATTATGATCACACAACAGAAAACTAAAATTTCTCAAAGTTCATGTTAATGCTGGTTGACTAAAAACAGAAGAAATTTTTTTTTTTTTTTTTACCTTACATCTCTAAATAAAATAAACAATCCAATTAATATATATCCTACTGTCACAAATGAAAATTGAATAAAAGCAAATTATTCGTGTGTCTTTCAATTGGCACCATATCAACAGGTCGTCGCCATTAATGCCAGACATAAATATGCAAATAAGGTGTGTCCCACCGAAATAAAGCCACCGTGATTGTGTGCCGTAACTGGACACAAAACAAACCAATAAGAACATCTAAATACAAAAACTCACTCCCTGCCCCACCTGGGCAGAAAAAGAATGAATGTGTAAAAAAAAAAAAAAAAAAAGAGGGGAAAAAGTGTCTTGCCGAAATCTGTCACCACCTCTATTAGTGTTTATGGGTAACTCGCGACATACTGCTACGACATACTGCATCAAGCTGCTACAGGTCAACATGTTTATGACGTCAGGAAGTTGTCAAATACATATTCTATGCCAATCAAACATTGTGAAGACTTCAGAAGGGTACTTGTATTTTTTATTTCTCCTGCAGTATTGCAATGGGAAAGGGAACACAGCTATTAAAGTTCGAGAAAGGCCAGAAAAAAAGCTTTTGAGGAACAAGTTACTCACATAGTCACATCTAAGCAAATCAAACAATCTAAAACCTTAATAAACAATTTTGTGGATCAGGGCAATACATATCAGTATAACAAAAAGGTGTACATGCAGAAAAATGACTTCCAGGCAGGAAAGAGATGTGCATCATCTTTCACGAGGTGGTATTTCCCTAAGACAATTGGCCAAAGAGGATAGCATTCCTGTGGCAAAATCAACCCTGTTACGGATTTCAAAATGTACAGGCAACTTACGATATAAAAAAAGGAAACAGCAGCCCATGTTGAAAACTATCCACAAGCAAAGGAGAGTCGATTGGGCCAAATATCATCAAACCTGGAAGAACCAGTGGCATCGTGTTATATTCTCAGATGAGAAAAAATTTAATTTGGATGGCCCAGGGTCTTGCTTTCTATTGGCATGACATGAAGAAAAAAGATGCAATTTTCTCGAAAAGATAGCAAGGCAGAGGCTCATTAATGGTGTGGAGAGGCTTCGGCTATGGTGGTAAACTTAACCTGGCTTTTCCCTTATGATGCATGAAGGCTACCGATTATCAAGAAATGCTAGAAACCCATTTACTATCATTTGCAGAGAGAATTGGTGGCCTAAGTTGGATTTTCCAGCAAGACAACACCCTCATTCCTGCTGCCAAATCCTCCTGGGAATGTTTTTTGGATAATGGGGTATATATCATGGAATGGCCTGCCCTTTCCCCTGACCTCAATCCCCAAGAAAATGTATGGGATATCCTCAGTAGGGCTGTATATGTCAATGGAAGACAGTTTCAATCTGTGGCAGAATTGAAGGCTGCCATCATCGAACCCTGGTACAATATTGATGCTGCTGTCCCCAAGGATTCGTAAATGGTATGCAACATCGTATGTTCCAAGTCATATATAAGCATGGCAGATTTATTTCTAATTAACAGTAGTGACTTTTATTTCAACGGGACACTTTTCCCCCTCTTTTTTTACACATTAATTTTTTTTTTAGTCAAACCGAGAATATCCTTAAACTCTTTTTTTTTTTAGAAAAAATACTCTGTGTTTAACCATATACAATTATTACTTATGGATAAGGTCTAAGAATTACAAAGGGCATTCCATAAAAACTGATAGTTATTTTTTTACGTAGTGGCAACACTGCAAAACTAAAAAATAAAACTGCAGGTGATTTTTTCAAACTGTTAACTGTACGTTTATAAATATTCTAATTTTCCTAGTTTTGTGATTGTTTAAAGAACAGTTTTTATTTGTCCTACAGAAATGGAGGTAAGTGATTAAGAGTTAAAAAATAAAATGTGTTGTGCTATAAAATTTGCTATCGTTTGGGCACACACACACAAAACAGCTCCAGAAACAGTAAGTTAATGAAAGAAGTTTACAAAGACAAATGTTTAGGTGAGCCTACGATTTTTAAATGGCATGGTGATTTAAAAAAAGAACGCTTGTTGGCAGAACTGGCTCTTAAGCCTGGCCAACCAATAAGTGTTGTGAATGATCAAAATGTTAACACTGTGTGGGCAATCTTGAAATAAAATCGGCGAATGGCATTTGAGGAGATAGCGGCATCAACTAACACTTCAAAAATGTCGATATTTCGCATTCTACGCAACAATTTACAGCTTTGCCATGTTTGCTCTGCATGTCACTACTTCTGTTCAGCAATATCTTAGTAAATGCAATATTAAAATCGCGCCACATCCCTCTTACAGTCCAGATCTCACACCAAACGACTTCTGGCTGTTTCCAACGTTGAAGAAGCTCCGTGGCAGGAATTTATCAGATTCTAAAGTTATTTCAGCAGTGCATGGTTCTTTGAAGCAGCTTCCAGAAAAAGGTTTCTCTACTTGTTTTGAAAAGTGGGTTGAACGATGAAACCGTTGCATATCATCTGAGGGAAGGTATATGGAAAAAGAATGACGTATTTTTTGCTGTAAATGTAAATATATTTCTTGAGTTTTATGATTTTACTCTCAGTTTTTATGGAACACCCTTTGTATTGAGGCAAAATTTCAATTAGAGATGCCCCAAATATTTGGTATTCAGACACCCTACATAATATTCAGTTTGGCTAAATCAAATATGTAAAAATCTTACAAAACTCCATTTTTAAAGTGTCAATAAATTGAAATAATTCAGAATATTTAAGAAATATATTTTTTATAAATGATTTGCGAATAACAGCGAACATAATATTTTATAAATGGGTCTGTACATTAAAATTTTTACATTGTCTTAACATTTTATTTCATTTGCGAGTTATTTATCACTATACGATTTTTTAATTTCTTTAAAAAGCAAAATTAAATTGGCAATTAATCTGTTTTACACTCATATACACATATTCGTGTGGAAGAGAGTTTATTGAGTTGAGCCCCACAAATAATTTTCAAAACTCTATGTCTATGGATGGAGCACTGCAACTCCAATTCATATTTTTTTATACAGCAATAACCATTTTTTTTACAGATAGTATGAGTTTTTTCACTAGTATCGAATGTATTAATTAAGAACACATTACCTGTCTTGGTTGTTCAGTTAAACATATTACTGGTTCATTATGTACATTTGACTATCCATTAAATCCAAGGTATACAGTTTCATTTTTTGAAATTGTAGCACAATTTTGCTTTTCACTTTCCTAGATAGAAACAACCAGACAGCCAACTATCAACAAATAAGGAAATACCTGATGACATGACACCAGACATCTTGCATCAGAATCTGAATAGCATGCATCATCTAATTTTCTTACACAATAAGCATGTTTTACTGCATCAGAATTAAAATTAGTCTATCCTAATCTAAATACTTATTCATCACATTTGATGAAACATAAAAACAATTTTTTTTTTAGTTTGAAGTTTATATAAAAAAAAAACAAGTCTGGTTTAAAAAAACAAACAAAAAAACATTTGGTTTAAGCCAGAACAATTCTGCTAAATAACAATGGAAAACTGTTTTTAAAAATATAACCTGTAGTAGTGAAGTCACCGACAAAACACACAATAGTAAAAATCTTTTCATGAGGAAGGCCAGTGGCATTCTCAGTCTCATAATAGGGTGGTTGCCATCTGTTTTTCATGCAGTGCTCCTGCAGTTTTCCCACGGGATTATCTTCAGCATTTTCGTCAGCTGGTGGAGCTACAGTAGGTTCCCTGAAAAAAAAAAGGCAAAAAAATAAATAAACTTTTTTGCATAAAATAAAAATCCTGCTAATCATATCTTTCAGGGGTAAGACAGAAGTTAAAAATTAATGTAAAATAAAGAAAAGAAGAATCATTAAATTAAAAATAAAAATAGTTTTATTGCTAAGCAAAACTGCCAATGGTAAATGCATAACATATTTTAAACGTAGGGTTGCTACTCGTAAAGGAGAATGAAATTTTCAGACTTTTCCAGCTGAAAATTTCAATCTAGCAGTGTTAAGCGTACTTGACACACTGAAGGCAAAATAAATATTGCATTACTAGAAAACACTAAAATTTTCTAAACACAGAAGACATTTATTAAAAGCTCCTTTTTTACGGTTTCGTTCATCTCACGAAACCCTATTACTCCCACTTCGTTGTCTGTCCGTCACAGAGCTGCTTGTCAGAAACTATGTAACTTACAGTCATGAAATTTTGTGTACTTATAGCTAAATACCTATTATGAAGCTCAAAATCATAAAATTTTAAAAAATCATATTATTTTAGTATATAGAGATTTAAAAAAAAAAAAAAACCTCTAACAGCCTTTTCCTATTAAATTTAAACATGTTTCGTTATAGCAGTTGCCAACAATTAAAAATCCACAATAAAACTCTTTCTACAATAATTAATTTTCTATTGAAAGATTTCCACGTGAAAAATGAAATAAAAAGTTTCACCCATTGAAAAAAAGATTAATATGATGTCATATTGGCAAGAAAACGAAAATTTTCAAACATTTCTCAATAATACAAGGGATATGAGTATGTGTAAATACAGAAAGCACCTTAATATGACGTCATTAGAGAATTAAAAAGAAAATTAATCTGACGTCTAACATTTTGAAGGTCTCTATACATATACAACATGTTTAATTCTCCATGTTTATTTTGACATGATTATACAACATGTTTAATTTTGAAATTGATTTTTTTTTAATATCGCATTTAGTCTACATGACAGAGTATAATAGTAGGCTACGCCTACTATTGGACCGGTTCAGATTTTCGAAAAAACGAGAAAAATAGACTGATAAATTTTTACTCTATAAAAAACATGACCTTTTTTTTTGGAAAATGAAATTTATTTGGATTTATTAAAGGAAGTATAAAGTGTTTTGAAAGAAATATTAAATGAAACCCTTTGTGCGATCTTCGATCACATTTACCCACTTGTTTTTTTATGCCCCCCCTCAAAAATTGTCTCAGGACAGGACTACAATAGGAATATCTCTCTTTATAAACTTATGAATGATCCTTACAAACTTCTAAATAAAGTTTTTCAAACTGTAAAAACTTGCTCTACAATATTTGTGAACTGGTTCATTTCAGCAACTGTATCACAAAATCCCTAAAGTCCAGATACATTTTGTTTTTAACAGGAGTGAAAGGGGGATTTGTAGAGATAAACACAAAAAAAAAAAATCATTTAAAAATATTTAAATGCAAATGATATTTATAAAAAAAATTCTCCCATAGGTTTAACATTAGCGAGCATTTTTGCACGAGTGAACTAGCCCCTTAATGGGAGGGAGGGGGGGAGGGGGGGGGAGGGGGGGGGGGGAGGGGGGTATGTTAAAAATTTTAGAAAGAGATTAATTTACATGATTATTATTTTATGTGGAATCTGTCAAAATGTTAGAGATCCGCGCCTCTGGTTGCCCAAAGATCATATTTACTTGGAAATCATAATCAAATTTTATTAATTTCCTAGCTTTTCTAGATCTTAGATAAAATATTATAAATTCTCTGACTTTTCCAGGTAGTGTAGATGGTAGTTGGTTGAAAAATAAAATATTTTAAACACAGTTTTACTTTAATGGGTATCTAAGAAATATGTAAGTATTTCCTTGTTATTGTTACAGCAGCTTTCACAATTATAATTATGAAAAATTTGCAGTTACAATTTCGTCAAAGTTGTCGCCAAGCTTCATGGGTGCAAGAAGTCCGTTCAAATCAAGACTAAAAACTTTTCCAAGTATTAGGTAACATCAAATAGAAATGGGCTACAAGATGTCTATGACTTGGATTATGGCTAAAAATTGATCTTTTACGATAAAAGAAAAGGATTAAAGGTTTTTGCTAGAAAAATTGCTATAATTTAAGTACATAAAGTGGAATTTATTATCAGTTCACGACTGAAATCAGTCCTGAGATTGAAGTCTTCCACCTCATGCCAAGCTTATACATAAATCAAATATACTATACGCCCTATATATACATCTGATATATACGCAATATTTACATCCTATGTGTCACATAGACATATTTGTCTTATACGCATGTCATACATGACTATAATTTGGTCATTATATGAGAGGGTCAGGGCAAGAGAGTGCCAAGCCACATTTTTGAACTTCTGAGATATTTCAGTTTGAAAATTTGATCAAATACTCAAATCAAGATATATAACCTAAAGTTTTTTCGCCAATGTCTTAGTAACAATATGGTATTACTTTAATGATATTACTGTTAGGTTTTTTGTAAATTAGCTATCTTCATTGGGGGCATAAATATCTGGGACAAAAACGAAACCTGTCTCATAGGCTGCCACCAAGTGACATTAGAAACAAATTATATGTGAGGGTATTATAATTTACAATTTTAAGAAACAGATTACAGTGTTAGATTTATTTCACCAAAAATGTGGCTTGGCACTTTCTTGCTCCGACCCCCTCATATGTCTATTATATGTCACGTAACTTGGTGATACATCTAAGTCCAGGGATCTGTTTAGGTAAAAAATGGGTCCTTTAAAGGACTCTTCACAAAATTTCTCATTTCAAAACAGGACCCTTCAAAAAATTATTTTCTTTAAAACAGGACCATTCACAAAATTATTTTCTCTAAAACAGGACCCTTCACAAAATTTTTGTCTTAAAAATAGGTTTTTCACAAAATTTTTCCATCTTTAAACCGAACATTTCACAAATTACTCATTTAAAAGTAAAATTTGACTTGTCACTTTTACATATATAAAGAAAATATATGTATTTTACATCCATATATATTCTGAAAAATGTATAAACAAGAACCTGAATATAACGATCATTTCAAATTCACAAAATTATTATTAGATTTTTCACAAATATGTTCACAATTTAATAAAAACAGGACCCTGGGAAAAAAATCTGGACAGACCCTTGAAGTCAGTAGGCGATTCATTTTTAGGGATTGCTATAACAAGGAATTACCAATATATAAAATACTGTCATTGTTCACTCTAGAATGAAAATGGACAATAGTTCAGTGGAGAAAGTGTATTGGGTTTACTAACGATAAAAATTAAGTGATGTTTAGACAGGATAAATAGTCACATTAACTTTGAATAATTTTATGAATTACTTTAAATTAAGCAATGCAATACAATTATATTAGAACATGATTTAATTATCTGTTTTCCCTAAAGCTATGAGAAACAGAAACAAAAAGTTTTTTCTAATTTTTCCAGAATCTTTCGGGAACACAAATTTAGAAACATTGTGATACTACAGGAAAGATTTTTACATGAAATTTCTGGGTATAATTTGGAAATTATTTCACCACTTTTAAAAGAAGGAGCGGTCTGAGCCCTTAAAAACTGTCCTAAAGGGAACACAAAGATATCAAAATTTTAGTTAATAAAAATATAAAAAAACTATTAGATGCTTAGAGGATTAAACAAAAATAATTATTAAAAAATTTAAAAATCGGTTTTCATCTTTTGAATTGGCACTGATGATGGAGCTTTAGGGGCTCCGAAACAGCTGTTTGCCAGTTTATATGTCTTATTTGTGCTATTTCACATTGTTCATTTATTTTTTAATATAACGGCACAAAGTTAAATCCACAAAAATTTTAGAAAAATAATTATACTTACGATATAATCTCATTAAGCGTTTCTGCATTTACTGTAACACCATCAGACTGAAAACCTTGACTGAATTCTCCCTCTTTCCCTAATAAGCGTTCAAGAATGGCTTTGGCAGCTGCATGTTTAGCTTTCTTTTTACTTTGCCCAGTTGCAGTAGCTACCACTTCATTAACTTGCACTCTATACATAAAAGTAGGAGCATGGACAGCACCTTCAACTGACATAAGTTTATAGTCAGGTGTCATTCCTTGTTGTGCGCATAGCTCTTGCAGCAAACTGATTGGTGTCTTCTGTGCTGCATTTGTCATTTTTCTGAAAAAAGAAAAAAAGTTTTTTATCATTTAATACTCCCTATTTAATTATAGGCATTACCTTCATACTTACATATCACTCATCCACAAGTGACTCAACTGCAAAAAATTCATTTTGCGTATCATTGCACTATAAGCCTGACTTATGTCTGTCTTGCTATTGCTACACAGGAAAAGTGTATATACGTGTAGTTATCCGGAAAACCACTAGATTGCGCTCTTCAACCCATGCCCCGTAGGCAGCCCATCGAGGGTGCTCTAGTGGCCTGCCGTGTTATTTCGAATATTTAGAAATAAATTTTCTCCACAACATCAAAAAATTACGTTGAAACTCCATATTAGGGGAAATCCTTTTTTAGATTTAAAAAAAAAATGACCAAGAAAGCATGGGGAAGAAAAGTCCTCGCCACACATCATTTTCTTTCACATCCACATAATAAATGTACATGAACGGTACTACTGTTACTATGTGAGGCAATTGTACAGAATTTCTGACCACAAAATTAAATGTTATGTGCTAGTATAAATAAATGCAATGATTAGTAATATGAGAATTTTGAGATCTACAGTGCCTTCATACAACCTGCGTCTGGCATGTATACATTTTTTGCCTACGCTATTCTGTTTTACGGTTATGGGTGGCCCACAGGACTTTTAAGAATGTGATCCTCGAGCATAAAAGGTTGAAGACCCCTATGCTAGATTATATTATATGTTACATTGCCATCACAGAAGGAAGGCAAATTGTATGGAGAGATAAATTTACCCTAAGTACTCGATCCTTCCTACCCCAAAGCAGAATACTTTGCAAAGTTCTGCAACGAACTTCAGTTGATAAAAAATGTTCTGCGGGAATAAAAAAGAAAGACACAGGGATATTTTCTTATATATGAAGTGCAATTGCATCTTTTATAGAAATGCAAAAAACATTTTGTAAAATGCTGACATACACACACGAAAGAAACTAATGGCAAATTTTGCGATTTTACCCTGATCGAATAATGAATTTCGTTGTTTCTTCTGACAATCGATTGACGATTTTTGCAATATTGCAGATTTTTCCCTATGTTAACTGACGAATTTTGCATTTTTTTTTCTCGGGCCCAATTGTCGAATTTCACAATTTCTTTTCCAGTGACTGATTTAAGAATTTCAAGATACTTTCAACAATTCACTAACGAATTTCGGGTTTTTTAACTAACCAATACACGAATTTTGCGATATTTTTCTTGAATTAATTGGCAAATTTCGTAGTTTTTTTTTCAAGCAACTGATCCACAAATTTCATTATTTTTATTGACGACTGATTGGCAAATGTTCCAGCTTTTTCTTGTGAGAGATTGAAAAAAATGAAAAAATCGTGGATTTTTTTTCCCATGACTGATTGAAAAATTTCATTATTTTTCTGACGATTTTAGAGTTTTCTTACACACGACTTTTCTTGCGAGTGATTGGATCGATGAATTTCTAATTTTTTCCAATGATCCACTAAAAGATTTCCCAATTTTTTTAGCCACGAACAATAGCCTAATTTTGGGATATTTATTTACTTACGACCGATTGGCAAACTTTGTTGCTTTTTTTTTTCTTTTGAGACCAATAGGCAAAAATTGTGGATTTTGACGAATTTCTGATCTTTTCTGACGTTAACACTGATTTATTTCGTGTTTTTTTTTTATCACAACTGATTGGGAATTTTGCGAAATTTTCCTTGTACCAATAGGCAAATTTTGCAGCAGCTTCTTGTGACTCATTGGAGAAAATCTTACAACTATTTTTTTTCTGCCACTGATCAACGAATTTCGCATATTTTCAATAGTGATTTTCAATTGGCGAATTCTGCAACATTTTCTTTCTACTAATTGGTTAATTGTTTTTGCTTTTTCTTGCAAACGATTGATAAAAATCACACTTTTTTCTGCGATTGATTGACCAATTTCTCGTTTTACCCTCGACAGATCGGTGAATTTTGCGATATTTCCTTTCTGTCGAATTGAAAACTTTGTCGCTTTTTTGCAATCTATTGGCCAATTCTTGGCTTTTTTCACGACTAATTGTCAACTTTTTCCTACAATCCACTGACAAATTTCACAGTTTTTTTTTTTTTTTTTTTGCCTGTGACTGATTTTAAAATTTCGCAAAATTTTTTTGTACCAATAGACAATTTTTTGTAGTTTTTTCTTGAGACTGATTGGAGAAGATCATGAGTTTTTTCCTGCTAGTGTTCGACGAATTTCGCAGTTTCTTCCGACGATCCACCAACTAATTTCGCGATTTTTTTACTACGACCGAATTGCAAATTTTGAGGCTTTATCTTATGGCGAATTAAAGAAAATTATGGTGTTTTTTGCAATTTCTTCTGGCGATGCACTGGTGAATTTTGCACTGTTTTTTACCTGCGACCGATTGGCGAATATAGTGGATGTTTTTCCGCGACTGCGTATCAAATTTTGCATGTTTTTCCACAACAGGCTGAAGAATTTCACTATTTGTTCTCCATGATTGACTGACGTGTTGCGCAAGATTTTTTCACGACCAATTGATGAATTTCGCAATCTTCTTAAATGAACGATTAAAGAATTTTGATATTTTTTCCCCGGCCATTGAGTGATGAATTTCGCAATTTTCTTACGATTGAATGGTGATTTTTCATGAAAATGATAATGTGAAATGTTCTGCAAGGAAAGCCATTGTTCTGCGACGTACGTCACACTTTTAAGCATATTCTGCTTTGGGGCCTTCCCATCTCTTCTACATCTTGATTCTTAAGAGTTTTATACTTTTATAAGCTGCATGAAGAGCTAAGTGCTATAGTTTTAAGTTGCAATAAAAAAATGCAAATATTTTGCCTCTCTTGTGAAATGTAATGTTTTTGAGTTGTGTCACTTTTCTTGCAGATGAGAACTTAAAATATACAAACATCTTACAAAATATGCATGCATATTTACATTACATTACATACAACTTAAAATACTGCAATACATATTATACAATAGAGGTTTTTCAACATATGAAAGTAATAGTATTAGTAACTACTCTGTCACTAGTCACTAATGGTGTAGTATTCACTCTAGAAATAAAAAAGATAGGATACTAGTAATTAAATAGGGAACTATTTCGGGTCATTCCATGGTAACTTACGTTACACTTAGAATAATTGACTTCAGTAATTTTAGTAATATAAAACTAAAAAATATTCAAAATGTTATGTTTATATGATTTGTTAATTAAACCTAACAAAGCTAAATTTGGATAAAAATGACTTAAATTTAGTATAATTTCTTGAACACTAAAAATTATATTTACTATGGTAACTTACGTTTCTGACAAAAAGAACGTAAGTTACCATAATAAATATAATGGCCAGTGTTCAAAAAATAGCACTAAAGGTAGGTAATTTTCATCCAAATTTCGCTTTGGATAGGTTTAATTAACAAATCATATCAACATTACATTTTCAATATTTTTTGGTGTTATATTAAGAAAATTACTAAAGAAAATTATTCTAAATGTAACGTAAGTTACCATGGAATGACCCTTTCGCAGAAACGTACAGGTACATTATTTCAGAAAGAAAAATACACTTGTAGTGTGCTTAGCAACAAGTAGAATTGAGATTATATTGTACTCTAAAAATGCAAAATATGCATTAAAAACTTTAAAAATATTACAGGTTTGAGTCGCATATGAGCTATGCTCGCCAATCCCCATCCAGATCCTGTGCTCTCTAAAAAAACACACTCATTTGTTTTGAGTAGAAAAAAATGGCTGTAAATGTAGAAACTCAATAGTCATTTGAAGTTATATATTATTTTAAGAAATGGACTCAGTGAGTGAAATAAGCATTATTAAAAGCATATTTAATTTAATAAAATATTTCCCGCCAGCCTCAGACTGGCCTATCGGCCCGAGGCACTCTCATCTAGGGGAAAGCTTCGTGTCCCTACACTGATTTAATACTTTTTTCTTGTTTGGACACACACATTCCCATTTGTATAGTAATTTTTTAAGATTTCGTTTATGGATCATAATTAATCAATAGATAGGTAGCTAGCTTAAGAATAAAAATTTTAGTATCACAAATAAACTAAAGATACATCCATTGAGTTTGCAGAATCAGAAAATAAAGCAGAAACATTTGTAAACAAATAAGGGAGAAAACATGCATCTATAAGTGAAATACAACGTGAGAAAATCAAAATAAAGAAAGAAATAGTAGAAGGCAAACATGTTTTGTGTAGATTTTGTTGTTGATTAGAAAACATGACCTTGCTTTTCAAGGAATTTCCTGAAAAAGAAAAAGGTATCCACAATCTTTGTGTGAGGAGTGTACTGAGAAAAGCAAGTTTATTCAATTATTTTAGAGATTTTAGGCTACGAAAATAAAGGTTAAAGAACAAAAATATATTTGCATTAGTAGGCAGTGACCGGTAGAGGCTGTATGACACTTCTGCCACTTATGTCACTAGTGGCTTTAGCAGCCACTTCTGTCAAGTTATTGGCCACTTATTACCATAGTTTGTAGATTTAAATTGTTTTCAGGGATGCCACTCAGAAAATATCAAAAAAGAAAAAATTACACATGAAGTAAAATTTACGACATTTTTCACAACATTTATGCATGAATTTTATAAACCATATTATTTATAAAACTAGATAAATTACAGATAAAATTGCTTATAAACTAGATAAATTATAAACAAAAAATAAACTATTTTTCAACTAGCTTAAAAACATGAGAGAAAACAGAAACTGATTTTTTTTCTTTTTCTTAAACATTAAATACTTCCCCTTAAATTTGTTATTATCTGCACTTTTAATGCTGTTAATGCATGAAAACTTATACTATTTAACAAATAAACATATTATTTTAGTTTACAGTATTTTATATCAATTGAGGTAACCCAGCTATAGATGCAATGAACTCAGTAATGAATTTTACTATTTATTAGCATGACAAAGAGATGTCTATAAAAATAAAAATAAATATTTGCAAAAAATATGGAGAGGCTCTATATTCTTTTTGGTTTTAGATTTTAATAAAATTAATATTGTGGATGGAGAAAAATCGAACACTATAAGCCTTGTTGCGACATTTGTTGGCATTAAATCATTAAGGATTTTTTTTTAAATCACTATGGATAAAATAAATTGAAATTTTCGTGACCGATTGCCGATTTTTCCCCCCACCACATTGTGCTGAAATTCACGATTTTATTTCATGACCAATTGGCAAAATTCACACCTGATGAACGAAATTTGTGATTTTTATGCACCAGATTGGCAAAATTCAGAATTTTTACACTTCCGATCGATGAAATGCATGATTTTCCCCACACCGTTCGACAAAATTGATGTTTTTTCCGCACACATTAGACAAAATTAATTATTTTTCTGTGCATATTAGACAAAATTCATGATTTTTCTGCACTGGATTGCCAAAATTCGTGATTTTTACGCTCCTGAATGACGAAATTTGCAATTCTTTTCAAGACTAATTGGCGAAATACACAATTCCTGAATTTTTTTAGATATTGGCCACAGGTTGTGCATATGCATACGTAATGTATATCCTGTCGTGGGTTATTATTTAGTGTATAAACATACCTATTTTATTGTTGCCAGATCTTAATTCTAGACAAATAATTTTTAAAAAAGTACTTATGTAGTTAGCTACACAAGTACCTAAGCTTAGTGGGACTTATGTAGTTAGCTACATAAGCATGTTGTATATAACTTTGCTGTTAACTTATTTTAAAATTTAAAATAGATTGGAAATTAGTATCTCAAGTTTATTCAAAATAATATAAATTAAAATATTTTTACTTAGTGCATAAATTACTTGTTTATTGTAAACTCATTACACTTTTTAAAAATTAAATATTCAGTGACATAAATTTGCTTACTAGCTACTAAAAAAATTTTTCTCACTAGCCAGTAACTAGCTACTAAAAAAAATCAATCTACCGGCCAGTGGCTATTAAACAATATTCCTTATTTCCACCTTTATTCTGGCGATGATATGCACAGCATAAAGTTGCCAATTTTTTACATTTAGTCACCCTGTGATGACCGGGAATTTTAACCTTTATACTAAAGTGGCTAATTTTGCTGTAGTTTTTCTGTAGAAATTTTTTATAATTACAACTAACAGACCTGCCTGCCATTTCTTGGGATTACCTTAAATGTAATCAAGGATCTGTTTAGGAAGAAAGCGTATCATCCTTTAAAGGACCCTTCACAATTTTTTTCATTTCAAAACAGGACACTTCACAAAATTGTTCACCTTAAAACAGGACATTTCACAAAAGTTTCTCTAACTGAACCTTTCACAAATATAATCATTTAAAAGTAAAATCTGACTTTCACTTTTAGATATATAAAGAAAATATGTGTATTGTACAAACATATATCTTCTTAATAATGTACAAACAAGAACCTAAATGTAACAATTATTTCAAATTCACAAAATTATGACTAGATTTTTTATAAATGTAAAAAGCTGTCCACAATTTCACAAAAACAGGACCCTGGGAGAAAAGTCTGGACAGACCCCTGGTAATATACAAAGAACCTAATGATGGTGGTGGTGCTGCCTTTAACATCGTACTGAATGATTGTAAAAATAACAACCATTTAATGGCTACCTGAAATATAATAAACAAACCTAATGGTGAGGATGCCACTACCTTTGCAATCGCACTACCACTAGTAGTCATAAATCAGGCAATCAAATCAAAATAACAGGGATCTTTCATTAATATACTTGAAACCGAGTTTTGTACTTAACCTTCTCACCGCCGCGAACTGATATATCCGTTCACTATGCTGCAGGTTACACTGCAATATTAGCATTATTTATATTAATATAATTCTACAAATATAATGTAGTTTTAAAACATTAAGTAACGATTAGTAGTCTCAAGGGTTATATTCAAATACATAATTAAGTTTTTTATATCATGTTTTTTTTAGCATTAAAAAAAATTTACACAGAAAACAACATTACAATTTTGCCCTTTTGCTCGGCGGTCAAGGAGTTAACAGTAGCCAAATGCAGATACCAATTTGAATAGAGATCTCATCCTTTGTTGCAATAGAAGCCGATTTGGCATGATTCCAATTCATGAGAGTAATATAAATCCCTTTGAAGATCTTAATTCTATTTCCCAAACAATTAACCTTATAATACTTTCTTTAAAAATTTTACAAAAAATCAATTTTATATATTTTTTAAACAATTCACAGTGGTTTCTTCCTCCAGACAGAGGTATAAAATATAAGATTGAGTGTCTAAAATTTTAAATAGAAATCTTTCAATAAAGAACAAAGTCCTCAATTATGTCAAAAGGCAGACTTCTTTAAAAGAAATTCAAAAATCGCTGTATGAATTCTGAATAAACATTATTGAAGAAAGAGGATAAAATTTACTGTATGGGGCAAAAAAACTGAGTTTAGATTGCTGGCACAAAATCAGCAACAAACTTATTTCCAACTGAGTGAAATCTTGAAATGCATTCTGTTGAGCTGTCTACATAGCAGACCAGACGCTATTGCAAATAAGGTTATCTGAGTGAAATGTGTCTGTTGTTTGTTGGCAACGCCATAGGTAGAGCGTTAGCAATTTAAATCAAAGGTCTTGGGTTCGTTTCCTGGCCTGTGCATTTTTTCATTTACCGTATTTTTCTGCCTATTATCCACGGATTATGTGCTAAAAAAGTCCCAAATTTTTTGCTGCGTATTATAGTTATAGGCCAGTGTCAAATCAACACAGTGATTTTACCTCACCATCTCAAAATTTGATGAAATTTGGTAGGGAGTTTGCTTTCATGTAGACTATGAAAAATACCAAATATTATTTAAATATATCAACCCGTTTCGGAATTACAACCTTGGAAAGTTACCAAAAATCGGTCAAAATTCATACTGTACATTTTTAAATTAAAGTTGTAGCTTTCCTAATTAAGATACAGAGCTGAGAAAGATGTCATTTTAAAGCAATTTTCATGGTCTTTCAAATGACATATAACATTATATATGTTAAACAAGAAAAAATATTTTGCAAATCAAATTCAAAAATCTTTAAAAAAGGGTTCAGCAGAGTTGTATAATATAGATGCACGCGCACACGTTGTGCGTGGAAAATTTTCTGCAAAATTCAGAACTTTGCAGAATTTTTTTTTTTTTTTTTTTTTTAAATACCAAAAAATAAAAAATATTTGAAATTTTATGTATGATTTAGTCACTGTTCACGCACAATTCAAAATTTAAAGATGCAAAACATTGTTGTGATATTACAGATGCTTGCGAAGAGGTCAAAATATTAAGGACTGTGTTGTTTCTAAATGCATTGACAAAATAATTGATAGGAATTCAGCTCTTCCTATCATGAATTTTTAGCTTTATTAATATTTTTAACCAAAATAATTATTCTTTAATTAATATTAATTAATTTTAAATGGTAATTATTTTAAACTACTGTTTTAATTTATATCGTCAAAATAATACAACACTTAATTTTATTAAACATTAAATTATTTTGCAGAAAGTTTTTGACTCAATATTTATGTGCGCAGAAAGTTTTTGGTTTTATACATGTCTGGGGTTCAGACTAGTTTTAATCAGTACAGTAAGTTTGAAAATGGGACAACAATGGATTCATAGGTTTTTAACATATCAAAAACATGTATTCATTGGAAATTTCCTCTGTTGTTTGGTCTAGCTACAATAAGTAGTTATAATTATATGAAATTTGTTTGTTTTTTTTCAAGATAAATTGGTTGTCACTCACAGTTTTGCCATGTAATGGGTTTAATGCATGAACAAATAACTATTATGCTTAAAAAGAATGTTTTTAGGCTTAAAAAAATGTTTAAAATATTGCATAGGTTATCAAGAAATAAATATATGTAGTAAGAGTTACAAAGATTATAAAATACTTATAAAACTGTACTTATAATACTTATATATTTTAACTTTTTTTTAAATTATTATTTAATAACTGAATTCTGTTGCGAAATAACATCTGTTTTAGAATTCTGTTGCGAAACATTTCATGTTATGACAAGAAAGGCTGGGCAACAGCACCCATTGGTTCGTAGACAAACTGTCAATCTCACACTCAGTCTTTCAACTGTTAGTGGTAGTTAGATGTACTTTAACCCTCTAAGCGTTTTGCCCGTATTTTTCACGTTTCCCAGAAACAACTTAAATTGGCTGTAGACAAAAATATTTTTAACGGAATTGTATTTTAAGATATATGTATGATAAAGATATATGAAGTGTATTTTAGAAACAAACTATGAATGAAAATCTCAATTAATATTAGTTTTATGAGCATTTATTTGAAAATGCAGGAAAGCCCTCAGACGCTCAGAGGGTTAAATAATATATTTTGTCAATAGTACAATAATTGACATATTATTTTAACATTAAAGTTTAAAAGAAAATTTTTGTTAGTCAAATAAATACATGTTTAAGTTTTTATATTTTTTCTTGATTTATTACTGTTTAGTGAATTGAATAATATACTTATTCCAAAGTAAGTGTATATTCTGTAGCTTATAATGAACAAGGAAAGATATAAAATATTACAGTGTTTTAATCCATTGGAAAAGCATCAGCATTCAGTAAAAGATAAAAAGAAATTAAGAAATGTGACTGATTAGATGTGTATTATGTTTCCTGATATTTCAAAATTATCAAAAATTTGTGATAAGTGTAGGAAAGAAGTTAGTGCAATGAAAAACAAGCAAGAAGGTGATTCTAATGACTTAATAGTGAACAAGAAGATAATCCAGGCTTTACAGTTCCATCTTCTGTTGCTCTAGTAACATGAGTTAGGAGAATCTCCTATTGATAGTAAAAAAATACAGTCAAAGCAGTATACTTTGAAAAAGATAAAAAACAGAGTGCGCAATGAAACAACAATTATTTGTAAACGCAGAAAATTTTTCTGATTCCAATGAATCTAATTCACTTGAAAAATCTGTTTTGGCAAATCTAAAAACAAAATTTTCTAATGCTAATTCTAGGAAAACTAGTCGTTGGGGGCCACCGTAATACTTACCCATCATGGATATGCATAATGTAAAATATTAAAATAAAAATGTGTAAACTACTTATAAAATGCATTGCAATTCAAATAAAATCGTGGCTTGATGACGTCACAAACTTTAAAGGCTCGATTACTGAATTGCTTGAAAGAGGTTTTTCCTTATAACTCCAAAAATAATAATCCTATTAACTAGCGGTTTATTGCATCTGATTAAGCGTCAAATTTCCAATTAAAATATCTCTTTGAAGTGAAATTTGGATGAAATACAGGGTCATGAAAAATCGAAGAGCGTGGAAAATAGGATTCCAAATATCTCGGCAACTAATTATCCGATCGACTTCATGCTTTATGTAAAATTTATGTTTTTTTATTGTCTTTTATATTCATTTCTTAAAATAAACAATTTCGAAAATTTTTATATACCTTTTATCAGAACGAATATTTCGAGGGTCCGAATAAAATAGTTTCGGTTAATCGAGGTTAATGAAATGAAATAGGCTTCTTCCCATTATTACATACTAAGTACATACCAAATTGCAAGTCTCTATCTCAATTTTTTCGGGAGATAGAGCGTTTACAGACACACACACACACAGACGGACGGCAAAATTTTTTTTCTAAAAATATGTTTTTTGGAATCTCCAGTGTCTGAAACGTGTAAATCCGTCGAAATTTTTTTTCCGATTTTCAAAACGATTACAAGACTTACCCTATACTACGTATGATGGGTAAGTAAAAAGAGTTATGTAACTGACATGCTTGCCTGAATCCTGGATGGTACGACAAATTATGAGGGAATTTAATGTTCCAAACTATATGGTACGCCAGGCTAAAAAACTACTAAAAGACAAAGGAAGGAATAATAGAAAACCCTGACTAAAAGCCAGGAAAAAGTTTGGCACAGGATATTGTTCAAACTGTCCATTTTTTTTATGAGAATGATGCAGTGAGTAGAGTAATGACTGGAAAAAAAGATTGTATCAATATTAAAGAGGAAAATGGGGAAAAGGCAGTTATATCGAAAAGACTAATCTTGGGTAACTTGATAGAAGTATATTCTTCTTTTAAAAATAAATTTAGTAAAATAGGATTTTTGAAATTTTCTGAATTGCGTCCAAAACAATGCATTCTTGCAGGGCACAGTGGAACACACTCTGTGTGTGTTTGCACAATACACCAAAATATAAAACTGATGCTAGAAAATGCTAAGTTAGGCAAGCTTAACAAATGGAGATTTGTTAACAAACATTGTTTATTAAAGATTCAATGCAACCCTCCTTCTACTGACTGCTGTATAAATAAATGCACTTCTTGCCCAGGAACAGATAAAATTAAAGCTATTTTGGAGAAGGCATTTGATGAGAATATGATTGAAAAAATAACATTTCGCCAATGTCCTTGGAAACATTACAAAAAAGGTCACAGGAATTCATTGAACTATTTTTTCAAAATTTGACTGCATTAAAGCGCCACGATTTTGTTGCAAAGCAACAGTTATTTTTTTAATAAAACTGAGGAAAATTTGATGGAAGGAGAATACTGCAATGTATATGATTTTTCTGAGAATTATAGCTTTGTAATTCAAGATGAGGCTCGAGGTTATCATTGGGCAAATGATCATGCAACAGTCCACCCATTTGTTATTCATTACAAAGGTGAGAAAAAACTTAAACATATAAATTATGTAATTTATCAGATTGCCTTGAACATAACACTACAGCAATTTACTGTTTTTAAAAAAAAAACCTCATAAACTGCTTGAAAAACAAGTTTGAAACAGTTAAAAAGATTTATTACTTCTCTGATGGCAGTGCAGCGCAATACAAAAACAGGAAAAACTTCTTAAACCTGTGCTTTCATAAAGAGGATTTTGAAATAGAAGCTGAATGGCACTTTTTCGCTACAGCACACGGAAAAGGAGCTTGAGGGCGCAATAGACTGGAACAAAAGCTAGTTTGCAGAGGCCCTATGACAACCAAATACTCACACACATTAAGAACTATTTGAATGGGCAGTTCAAAATATTCAATCAGTCTTTTTCGAATGTTCAACACAAGAAGAGCGCATTGATGACACAGGTAAGTTGTTAGAAGAGCACTTAAACCAATCTCTCGCCATCAAAGGTACACAAAAGTTGCATTCTTTCATACCTATGGTCTCAAGCACATCAAAAATATTCGTTAAAATCTTCTATAATGCAACTGAATCCAGTACTGAACTGGTAAGAAAAACTTCAGAAAAGCTACAATTGGATGAAATATGTGGCTATATCGCTGTTGTTTATGATAAAAAAAATTATGGTTAGTGTATATTTTATTTAAAAATGAGTAAGAGGATGAAGTTAAAGTTACTTTTCTTCATCCAGCTGGTCCATCTCCATCTTATGCCTATCCAAGAATTCCTGATACCTTGTGGATGTCTATTAATGATGTTCTTTGTAAAGTGAATCCAGTTACACCAGCAGGAAGAATATATCGAATTTCAGAATCTGATGAGATGAAAACAAATGAGACATTCCAAACTTATAACTGACATAAATTTTTTTAAAAGGCACTTTTTTTACAAAAGAGGTTTGGAATTGTGTTTAAATTAAGATTTAAATGTTGAATTAAGTTGTGTAAGTTTACATAACTATAAAATATAAGTTCTTATTTATTTATTATATATATTATAAAGTTTAACAATTTGGGAAAAACAGTTGGCCGAGAAAGAAAAACAAAACAAAGATTCCAAATATAGGGGTCTGTCCAGACTTTTTTCCCAGGGTCCTGTTTTTATGAAATTGTGAACAGCTTTTTATATTTGTGAAAAATCTAATAATAATTTTGTGTATTTAAAATGATCGATATATTCAGGTTCTTGTTTATATATTTTTAAGAATATATATGGATATTTTCTTTATACATGTAAAAGTGACAGGTCAGATTTAACTTTTATATGATTAATTTGTGAAACGTTCAGTTTAAATAAGGAAAAATTTCGTGAAAAACCTATTTTTAAGACAAATAATTTTGTGAAGGGTCCTGTTTTAGGGAAAATAATTTTGTGAAGGGTCCTGTTTTGAAATGAGAAATTTTGTGAAGAATTAAAGGACCCAATTTTTTCCAAAACAGATCCCTGAAATAGTGCATATTCATCTATTTATTGTAACGTGTCAAACAATGATGGAAATTTTCAATAAATTGATGTTTTTGATGTGTTAAAAAGCGATGAATCCATTGTTGTCCCACTTTCAAACTTACTGTACTGGTTAAAAACAATCTGAATCCTTTTTTAAAATTTTTTGAAAGTGTGCTTTTTGAAATACTTAAATTTTAAATTTGATTTTCAAAACATTTTTTCCTACTTAACATATATGTTATATGTCATATGAAAGGCCATGAAAAATACTTTAAAATGACATATTTCTCAGCTCTGTATCTTAATTAGGGAAGCTACAACTTTAATTTTAAAATGTCCAGTATGAGCATTTTTGACATATTTTTGGCAACTTTCCAAGGTTGTAATTCCGGAATGGGTTGATATATTTAAATAATATTTGGTATTTTTCATAGTCTATATAAAAGCAAACTCCCTACCAAATTTCATCAAATTCTCAGATGGTGAAGTAAAAAAGTTATCAATTTTGTGTTGATTTGACATGGTGTAGATAATCTAAGGTTATTTTTTTTTTACTACTACTAACAATTTGAATAATTTTGAGATGAACTAAAGTTTCTCACATACAACAACAGATGGTGCCAGCGGACCGTTACTGATCTATAGCATGCAAAATGAGTTGTTGCATAATTAAGGCCTACAATATCGAAAATGTTTCTCCAAAACCATAGACCTTCTAATAACTGCGACTATTGATAACTGTGACTCTGCTTCAGACTATTTTTCCAACGATGACAAAGATGCTAATTTATTAGATGAAGAAATTTTAAATTTATTTAATTCAGAGTCTGATGATTATTTTTAATGAAGTTTAATTATGTCTTCAAATGTGCTTTATATTTATTTTTTGTTTCTATTATACTAAAAAATATTTCAGGTAAGTGATTGTTAAATAATAAATGAAAAGTAAAAATTTAAAAACATGACTGTGGTATTAATACCAGAAATATAAAATTTAATGCAAAATGTATTTTTCATTATTTTTAAGTTTTTTTATAACATTTGTTTATTTAAAAAAAATTCCTGTTAAATTGCATATCTACTAAAAATTTTCTGTTTCTGCTTTTAAACTTATTGTTTTATGCATTTGATGGAAGTAAAAATGCCAAAAATGCAGTCCCATTTAAGTGATGTCAGAAGCATTATACGTGTTTGTTATGGCATCAAGTGGCTTTTAATTTCGACAGTTGCGTGTATTTTCAATATGTTTTACTGATTTATTAGTTATTTCATTAATTAAAATAACAATTGTGTCCTTAAATTCTTATAATTTATTTATTTTGATATTCCAATGGCAACATTCTTCCATTTATTTGGCGATAGTTTTTTGGGTACTTTTCGGTTAGCCGGGCGCCAGTGAAATTTATATATCTATGTATACATATATATATACATACACACATTTATATATGCATGTATATATATATACATATATATACACATACATATATGTGTGTATGTATACATATATATGTATATATAGATATATACATTTCACTGGCACCCGGCTAACCGAAAAGTACCGTTTTTTGTTATGAAAAGTGGCCGACGGGATAATAGAGAAGTACCGTATTTTCAAATAAATTCCAAATATAATATTAAAATTTCATTTTCAATCATCAACAATATTTCCTGATTCTTTTAACATTCACTGACATAACTAGGTAATATTTACGTGGGTTTAAAGATTTCGTCACAGAAGGTAAAGTCACATGTTGTGTTATGTATGAGGAATATAGGGTAGATGTGCCAGTAATGGGACACCCTTAAGGAATTTCTTTAAAAATGAATTTTGATTAATATTTATAATTATTATATATTCCTGTTTTTTTATATATATTATATTAATCTATCAACAATATTTAACCATTCTCATAGTCACATTTTCTAATGTGAATCAAAATTTAATTGCAAATAACAGAAATAAATCAAAACACCCAAAATTCCAGTAATGGACACCCTACAAAAAGTATTAGATAATTGTTTTTATGATTGCATTTAGAACCTGAATTTAACGAAAGCATACTAATAAAACAAAATAGTCATTTTCAAATAAATTTAAAAAAATTGGATAACCATAATATAATTAATAAAACATTTATGAGAATAATTCATTGCTTAAATTATTGTCATTATCACAGATCAATATTTTAATTATTTTAGATAGAATATTTAAAATATTAAATTATATAATAATATATAATGAAAATAATATATAAATGTGTAATAATAATGAAATATATAAATATTATTTTCAAAGCATTACATTTATCAAATTATTGAGACAATGGGAGGTTTAGAAATGTTAGTAAAAAACATGTTTTAGAGTACTAGTGCATTGGAATCGTATTTCCCATTATTCTTTACAGTTAGACTTTTTTAAAATACTTGATGTATTACTTGTAGTAGTTAGTAGTATTACAAATATGAAATAGATTATATTGCGCGTTGAATGTTTTAAATACTAAATAAAATGGTTTCAGAGTAAAACTGCACAATTGACATTTGAGGCACCTGATCTGCCGATTTACAAATTTCATTACTACCATAAACTTAATTAATATTAAAATTTTTTAATGTACAGATTTGTTTTGTCTGAGATGAATAATCAAACATTTAAGACAGAATTTTAAAACTTGTATGACTTAAAAAATTGTCTTTATTTAAATGGAGAGTACTTGAGTCCCATGAGCCCCTCCTTTCCCTATGCCCTTAAACATTATTGTTTGCTTCCTGACTGTTTTGGATTGCCAGATTATAAAACATGCAAGTCACGGTTTTAAAAAACTAATTTCATTGCAATGTAAAATTTTTTATTAATTACATAAAATTAATTAAAATCACCTATTTATTTTTTAAAAAAATTTTATTACATTCTGGTAAGTACAATTTAAAAATTAAATTAGAGTACTTAAAAAAAAAAATAAAAGCTAAATTTTTATTTGTTACTGTTTTTTGTACTTTTCGGTTAGCCAGGCGCCAGTGATATATGTACAACATATATAAATACATATGTATATACATACATAAATATATGCATATATATGTGTATGTATATATATGTAGATATGTGTATGTGGGTATATATACATGTATATATATATCAGTGGCGCCCGGCTAAACGAAAAGTACCTTTTTTTTTTTCTTTTTTTTTATAAACCAAAAACTTTGAAGGGTATCCATTACTGGCACATCCATTCTTTCTTTTGTGAAAGGAAATACCAACTTAATCAATATTTAAAAATCGCTAGCCAATTAGCAAAAAAGAATAAAATTGAAAGTTTTTCCATTTATTTATATTATTAATATCATTTATATGTAACTAATCATTACAGCAGATCAGACTGCAATTAAAATTTGCAAATGATGATGATTTTAATATATTTCCTTAATATTATATAATTAAGAAAGAAATAACATGAAAAGATAAAGGAAAATTAAATTTCAATAAAAGAAAAAGAAAATGTGGAAGCTTCCTTAAAATATGAAAAAAAAGTATAAAAGGTTTAATTTTTATTAAAAAATGCATAGTTATAAATGAGAAAGCCAGATTATAATAAACTTGAAAAGTTAATTATAAAAGTGAAGCTAGGCCATTTTCTAAACAAATTAGCTTTGCACAAAAAACAGTGAAACATATTAAATAACACATATCAAGTTGAATACATATTAAAAGTATGGTACAGATCTCGAATGACGAAATTTTGTTTAAAAATGTCACAAAGTACACATTAAATAAACAACAATCTACAAAACACATGCACATGCATCAGTAATAATGAAGCCGAAACGTGTTAAATTTCTCAATATAAATGATTAAACTTTGAATACACATCAACTATCAGAAAATATCAGCAAAACGTACTCGAAATAAAACAACAAGTTTATTACAATTCAACATATTTATGGCACTTATTCATTGATTAAAATGTGTAAATGGCTTGTTTGTAAAAAAAAAATATTTATTCAAAACAACTAAAACATGAAGACTTACAGGAAAAATCTAGCATAAGATTGATCAAATGATAAGATTAATCTTTGATTTTAAATTAACTTTGTCGATAAAATTAGAAATCTCAAAAACAATTATAATTTTTTCCAGCAACAATCACCGACGATTAAGCCGAGAAACCGCAACTTTTACCTAAACAAATGATTGAAGTAGAAGTTATGGTTGAAGATTGAAATATATGAAACGAAATATGTAATTTGTTCATAATATTTCACCTAAAGCACCAAATTATAAAATATTTATTTGTGCGTAATTTTTTTTTAATTTCTTTTTATACATTTTAATTCCAAAAGTATAAAATAAATAAGACCAGAATGGCAACCAACTTCTACCATCCAAAAAACTTTCAGATTACGTGCGTCTGCTATGAAATTCAATTCAATTCCCCAATGACACGTCGGTTTAAGGTTTTGAGGAAATGCTTATAAACATTAGCATGAGAAATACCATGTGTGTCACTTTCACATTAGATAAAATATGCAGTTTTTAAAGCAGGCAAATTTTAAAATGCATTATAGCATATGAAGACATGATCATTCAATATATGGTCGCTATAGATGTAAATAATGTTCCTACAAATAAAAATGCGCTACAGGAAAAAGATTTTACCGCTTTTGTGTAGCATATCCTTCATTATCAACTTCATTAATGCCGCTGATTCGCAAAATAACGGAGGATGTTTCTGTAAGGTAAGTAAATTAATTATTATTATTTCTGCTTGGAAACTTCGATCTTATATAAAATGAAATATAATTTAATTTCCTTTTTATTTTTACATCTTTCTTTTCTTATCTTATTTCACAAGTACATATATATATATATAGTAGAATTTATACAAAACTGTCAAAGTAGTGATTTTTTTTTTTTTTTTCTGTTTGGTTGCTTTTCTATGTAACCCCAATCCACATTAAAAATAACTTGAATGAAAACTGAATATCATATATAATTTTAACCAGTCTGTTTTGTTCGTATTATTTGCATGCAGGAATTTAACTCAAGAAAGTAAATCATAAAAATGTATGTAGTTATATTTCATTCATAATATTTATGCTTGTCAATGTAATAAATCATTTTGTTATGCCGATATAAATTCGTATTTTTATGTTAGTAAGAATGAAAAACAGAATTTATTACTTCCAATGACAGTGGTAGCTCTAAAAATACAGTTTATATTTGCCATATTTTAATACGATTGATTCATCATTGAAATTATGAAAAAATAAATTGAGCCTTTAAAAACTCCTCTGCTTGCAATATGAGAATGCAAGTTTGCAGAAATAGATGGTGCCAATAAAATAAATAAATAAATTTAAACATGTACCGTTTTCTTTTATGTTTCTGTATTCATCTTACTTTTAGCATTTCAAAATATTAACTGAAATGTCCTATCATATTTGCCAGATTGCTACATAAAAACAAAACTTCAATCTTTGTCAATTATCACAAGTTTTTCTTATTTTTATAACATAAGTAAAACTTCAGTTACTAATTCTCCCAATTGATTTTTATGTATGTGTTGCTTTTATGAATAAATGAACTTAATTTTTTGCTAAAGTTCATAGGTCTTTCTTATTTTATAAGTGGAATGAAGGAAATCTTTTCTGGTTTTAAAGTAGTACAGTACAAAGTCTTAAATTCAGAATTCTCCGAAATCTCGACGCTTTATGATTTTTTTAAAAGTTAATTTTTTAAGCGATTTTTAATGTTTTCTCACATTTTTTGGTGATTTTTGCAATGTTTAGAGTTTTTTGTGTTTTGCGGAGATTTTTCTACATTAGTAAAAGTAATCCATTTTTAATCTTTTAGTCCATTATAGGAAATGTTGTCCTATTTTCAATAAGGTTCATTAGGAATTCGTACAGTGATTTTTTTTTTAAATTTTTCATGGGTTTTTTTGTTGTTGTTGCTGTTGTTGTTTTCCTTGAAATTAAATTTTTTTTTGCATTTTGTGGCAATTCTTTGAGATTTGTAAAAAGAATTCCATTTAAAACTTTTAGCCTAATAGTAAATTTTGTCCTCTGCAATTTAGATTTTTTTTTTCGATTTTTTTTTACATTTGTGAAAGAATTTAGATTATTTACCTTAAAAAAATATATATTCCTCTATTAAAATATGTATATGCTTTAGTACCTATTATCTTTTTTTAAGGATTGCAAATGTGTCCCTGATGTAAAAAATTCACGGAGTTAAAAAAAAAAAAAGGTGTCATTTATTTATTTTTATTTTTTTAATTTATTTATTTATTTATTTATTTATTTTTTTTTTTTAATTCAGAATTGCCAAGGTCTGCAAGTTTTCAGATTTTGGACTTTGTATTGGGTACAACTTTAAATTACATGTGTTTCTTTAAAGTGGTCTGGGGCACAAAAAATATGAAAGAAATCATTTTTATTTATTTATTTATTTTGAACCATAATATTCTTTAAATTGTCTTCAGGATTTTCGTTTTGAGAGAATGTTTTCAAAATAATGATTCTTGTAATAAAAAGTACTTATAATAAGACTTCTATAATTACATATTATTGTGTGAGTGCAAAAGTTTTACTCTTTTTTTTTGGCGAAAACAGAAAGGCAGAGAACACAAAAAGTTCAGCACACTATGAATTCACGTAAGTATCACCATTATGAATGACCTCTTGCCATCTGTCTGGAAGTAAAAGAATCCCATGCCGATAAACTTACTCTGTTTTAGAATAAAAAATCGTTGTAATGCCGCTTCTACAGCCTCACGTCATTGAAGTTACGGCAAGCGAAGCCGATGTCTAGCGATCGGAAAAGGTGATAGTCCGAAGGTGCAAGGTTTGGGCTATATGCTGTGTGAGGTAAAACCCCAACCGAGGTCCAGTAAGTTTTGCTGAGTCCTTAAAGCAACCTGAGGCCTCGCATTATCATGATGAAAGAGAGCACTTCTGCGATTGATGAGTGCTGGCTGCTTAGACGTAAGTTGTGCTCACAGTTTGTCCATTTGTTGGCAGTAGATGTTTGCATTGATCGTTTGGTTCGGTGCGACGACCTCCCAATGCATTATTCCCTTGGCATCCCACCATACACTGGGAAAAACCTTTTCGAGATGGAGTCCTCCTGTTGAGGTCGATGGAGTATCCTCTGAAACTTGGCACATGGTCCTTCGACAATTCACATTACAGTACAGTACCCACTTTTCATCACCTGTTATCATTCAGTTCAAAAAAGGTTCCCTACTGTTATGAGAAAGCAAAAAAACGCAGGTCTGTGCTGATCCTCTATTCTCATTGCCTTGCTGGAAGCTAGTGATTGAACTTGGGGATGAAGCCAAGCGTATGCATCCATCTTTCAGCTGGATGTGGGGAATTTGTTATGGAACTGTGTCCAGATCCTCGTCAGAAACCACTGATGGGCGTCCAGAATGGGTATGATCTTTACAGCTCTTGTCTCCATCCCGGAATTCCCTAAACCAATGGTGGTAGGTGCTATCATCCGTGGCATCCTCCTCATACACTTGACAAATGCTGTGGCTGCTGTAACGCCTTTATATCATACTCGTACAGTAAACAATGTCTGATGTGATCTTTCTCGCTTGCCATGTTGTTTCCCGTTCCACATCTTCTGACAAACATTGTGCCTACAGGGATCTGTTTAAGAAAAAATTGGGTTCTTTAAAGGACTCTTCACAAAATTTTTCATTTCAAAAAAGGACCCTTCACAAAATTATTTTCCCTAAAACAGGACCCTTCACAAAATTATTTTCCCTAAAACAGGACCCTTCACAAAATTATTTTCCCTAAAACAGGACCCTTCACAAAATTATTTTCCCTAAATCAGGACCCTTCACAAAATTCTTTGTCTTAGACAAATTTTGTGAAAAACCTATTTTTATCTTTAAACCAAACATTTCACAAATTAATCATTTAAAAGTAAAATCTGACCTGTCACTTTTACATATATAAAGAAAATATATGTATTTTATATCCATATATCTTCTTAAAAATATATAAACAAGAACTTTCGTGTCCTTGAAACGTCAGCTGTGAGATCCGTACTCCACTTGACATTTGCATATGCTTAAAACGGGTAGAACTTTTGCACACAACCAATATCTGTGCCAGATTCACTGTGCCAACAATGGCTCTGAAAATATTAATTACAATAACTCTTATTTATTTATTTTTCTTTCTTCATTTTTAAAAAAATTATTTTTAATTCCAAAGATAAGCTAACATTTTATTCTTTTCTGCATTCAAAATTTAAAAAGTATGTAAAAATAATTTATTTCTCTATTATACCGTTGACCTCTTTCCAGAAAAAAAAAAAAAAACTATTGTCAAACTGTAATGTCAATGCCAATAAACAAATAAAGAATGTTGCCATTGGAATCTCAAAAAAAAAACAACAAGAAATTTGAAGAAGCTCATCTTACTAATGTGTAAACTATCAGTAACTTTAAGCCATAAAATTTACAATATATTAATGAAAACAGAAAAAAATAATCTTGGATATTTATTTATTTACATTATTTTTCTTAATTATCCCTCTGAGCTGATGGATAAATGTTTGTGACGTCAGTTGAAACTGATGTATCGCAACATTTTTTTCTTCTGTTTAATGACATAGTTGTTATTTTAATTAACAAAATACGGTACTTTTTGGTTAGCCAGGTGCCAGTGATATATATGCATGTATATATACACATATATCTACATGTACATATATATAGATATATATATATTATATATATATATATATGTGTGTGTGTGTGTACAGGGCTTTACCAATTTGAAAAAATCTGGTAGCCAGGTATAAATTCTAGTCGCCAGTAAACTATTTAAACACCCCCCCCCCCCTTCCCCGTTAGTGATTTTTAAAAAGCACAAAGGTTTGTTTAGGAATTAGGTCAGAAAAAATAATAACAAACATAGTTTAGAATAGTTCATAATTAAAAAATATAAAACTAAGTTTTCTAAGGAAACTTATCAAAGTTATATATTTGTGAAAAAAAAATAATAATAATAAAGGAAATATTGTAAACTCTGAATTAACCAACTTGTTTGGGAAATGCTGATTACCGTATGCTTCAAATCTTCAAATAGTTGAGTGCTACAAAATCTATATCGGATGAGAGCGCATCTATAAAATAGAGAAGCCGGAAAACAATTTTTTGCCTATTTAGCCTATCGAAATAAAAAAGTCAAATAATTCTGATTGAATTATTTCAAAATTTGCATTTAATGACATTTGCAATAGTTTTGCCAAATTAAAAATAAATTTTTTTTTTCTGTTGTTTGTTTGTGTGTGTGTGTGTGAATATAATTTCAAGTTTATTTCTTAATATTTTGTAACTTTGCAGCATCTATAATGGGACATTTTACAAGAAATTTAATTCAACATTGTGATGTTTGCAAACTCGAGGGCTATTAACCCCTTGAAGGGCACCGGCATATTATATATACCACTTAATTTTAATCCCAAAAGGCCACACTGACACCAGAATTTTATAACCAAACTAGGGGCCTACCCCCTGCGAGCTACGCTCGCCAACCCCCGCTCAGACTTCGAGGCCTCTAAAAACATGACAGCGTGCTTTGTTTTAAAAATATTGGTAAATCTGTAATTGGGGTTCCATGCTTTTAACGTTTTAATGGGTCATTTTTTGATTATCATGGCCTCATACACAGCTGTTGCGACAACAGACGACTGTTTTCGGAATTGATAAGTAAAATCAATTGCAACTTGAAAACCAGCTTGTATAAAATGGTTAGGTTTAAATTGTGGCAACCTGTCGGACTTTTATAACAACGATCTGTATTCTATTCTTCCTTTGCGTTTAAGGATGAGAAAAATTCCATCTGTTTGTGAGTAACATTAAGAACCACGGTATTAAAAAGTACTATGTTATAGACATTTTCAGCAACAGATTTTAATTTTCTCTCTATTTTAGTGCACCATCATGCATATTTTCATGTATTTTTAAATATGTAAATTTATTTTAATTAATATATATGTACGAATTTTCTAATAATTATTTATCATACAATATTAATTAAATATTTTGTGCATACATGCCTGCATTTATTCGGCATCAATTGATGAGATATTTAAACAAATTTGCTATCCGCGATAATTTTACACCATGTTATGTCACTTGAATATTGTCCATAAGAAAATCGGGTACTTTTCCAGTATAGGATCCTTTGCTTTTAGGTTTGGCGTATTTCGAGCTTCAAAAAGGGATAGATTCGTTAATATACATAGATTTGTTGCCAAAAGTTATGAAAACAAACCCAATGAACTTTTGGTACTTTTCTATTATGTCTTGACGCTTTTTTAAAAAGCTTGGCGCAATTCGGGCATCAGAAAGTGGGATTTGCTGCCAAATGACATAAACAGCCATGGAAACAAATTCGACGATTTTTTTGTTTATATGCGTATTTTAATTATACGTATATTATTATTGTTTTTTTCTATACAAATTACTTCTGATTATATATAAAATAGGATAAATGACATTCTACGCTAAACAAATTGTATAAATATTGAAAAAATGCTTCTGTATACGAAATGACAAAGTTAATAGGTTGACAGAAAGTATGTTGCCAAATTTCCTTTTCTGCCAAGGCTATTTTCTCTGTTTCGTCAAGGCTTTGTTATTTATGTGTAAACATATAATTCATTATTAAAAAAGTAATGCTACTGAAATATTCATTTGTTTTAAACTTTAATAGCATTTCTCTAATGTATAGGGAGCATTTTTTTCCTTGTTGCCAATAAAAGAGAGAAAGGAATAAATGTCATTTTACCATAATTGATGTCATATTCTCATTAAAATTGGAAAGAAAACCAAGCAGGATATTTTATTGTCCTTCCGTTCAGTTGGGCAATTATTATTTTATATATTCGTTTCAAATATCCGAATTAGTGATTTTATAAATTCGTTTAATTAAATTTTACAAAAAAAATAACAAAATGATATCAATAAATAATAAGAAATAAATAAGTATTGCACTGCCGCGCAATAATTACTATGAATTCCTTTCCCACCCCTTTCTTTTGCGTTTACATAAATGACGTCATTTGGACGAATGTATTCAAAATATTTTCAGTTTATAAATTAAATTAAATGATGACAGACGATTGAATCCTGACGATAGAAATGTGATTTTTTTTCAAATTTTCCTGAAAAACATAATTTAATCACAATCTTGTCTTCATTATCGATTGAAATAAAAGATAAATTCAATTTCAATTTGAAAATGACAAATAAAAAGAAATCAATAATCCCTATCGGGGTCCTTTTCATTTTTTTCCCTTTTTTGTCCCAAAAAACAGAGTAATTAGTTGCCATCATTACAGAAATGTCATTAAAATTAGAAAAAAATTAATATCTCGAAAACTAATTCCAATTTCAAAATTCTATTACCAGTTTTGACATCCGCGGATTTTTATGGACAATTGGTATTAATTTCACCATCAAGCGTTTAATATTTTATTAAAAATAGCCCTGAAACATAATCAGTCGTTTCATAAAATCGTTTCATAAATTCGTTTCATAAAATCGTTTCACAAATTCGTTTCATTAGGATTTTATATATATAGGGTAGATTTTGAATTTATAAGGTACATGAGGAAAAGCTTTTACTTATTTTAAATAAATTTGTTCGTGAATCCTGGTGTCAATCAATCATTTCAATATTTTAGCTACAAGAGTACTTTGCCCCTGAAGGGGTTAACGCGTAATATTATGAGTTATAAGAGTTATTACGTAAACGTTTGTTTTCGTAGTTAAAAAGGAAAGAAAAAAATATATTTTCCCACACTGGATTAAATCAAAATTAGCAGCCGGCTGAGGTTTATTTTGATTCAACAATCTACAATAAAAATTTAAGAAGAAAAAAAAAACTTATCCTTCTGAAGTGCAATTAATGATTTTTTATTTCCATTTACTGCAGATAATAATCCAAACAATGTAATTATAAAATACTATTGAGAAACAACTCAGAACCGGACACTTGTCGCCAAGACAGAGTGACGGCGATGCCCAACTTGTGTGGTACAAACAGACACGAGGCGCCAAGCATTTTAAGCCGGGAAAAGATATTTTTAAAAAAAGAAACATATTTTTATTAAAATGAATTATTCTTGAAATTTTAATTAAGTTTTATAGATTTACGTCGAATGAATTACTTATAATAACTTATATGTTATTATTCTTTTTAAATGAATGTAATAGATTAAAAGTTTTAATTCTGTACACAAAAATCTGATTTGAAACATACAAAAAAGAAAGCATTTTTTTATCATTGCATCCAATTTTTAGATGCCACATAAGACAATATTGACAATATTTCTTACTGAAACTCCCCCCCCCCCCTCTCCTCACATTCTAATCACATGACTAGCCGACTAGAGCGGAAAATAATGGTGTTTTATGTGCATGAAATGGAAAATGCCTTTTAAACTTTGCTTTAGACAAAATGTTGTTTGTGCTCATTTTTTAGTTCAATTTTTGTAAAAAATAAATAAATAAATAAAACAAAAAAAGCCAGATTAAAAAAGTTAGCCGCCAGATAAAAAAAGTTGGTCGCCAGTGGCGACCTGGCAACCGCATTTGTCAAGCCCTGTGTATGTATATATATACATATATATTTATATAAGTACTTGTACATATATCACTGGCACCCGGCTAACCGAAAAGTACCCAAAATACTTAACTCAGTAAAATATCATTAAAAATACAAATGAAGGCCAAATTAAAAATCAGTTTAGCGATAGTATTTTTTTTATGGAATGTGGTCAACAAGATAATGGAGAAGTAACAAAAATAATTATTCTTTCAAAAGAAAAAAAAAATTAAACATAATTAATTTTTTTTTATTTAAAAAAAATAAGTTTAAAAAAAATTTACATTTGAAAAAGAATTTATATTTCAATTTTAAGAATATAAATATTTATAATTTTAAATAAAATGATCTTTGTGTTCCAAAACCACCTTAATTTATTATTTCTTTAAAAATCATTTTGACACTTTCTAGAGTTTTTTGGGTTTTTTTTCCTTAGTGTTGTGATAATTTTTTTAATTTAATATTTTCTATGTATTTAAAATTTTCATAGTTTATTTTGACTGTGGCATGAAGGATTTTCACAAATAATTATTTTTAAAATGTATAGTGTTTATTTCTTCTATTTTTCAGCTGAAAGGAAAAATTGATGATTGTTCTTGCAATGTTGATACTGTTGATCATTTTAATAATATAAAATTACACCCTATTCTTCAAAGTCTACTAATAACAGATTTTTTTCGTTATATCAAGGTAAGTCAGGCTCTTAATGTTTTCTCTTAAGTTTAATGTTTGAAGTTATTTGTAAAAGTTTGAAATAAACATTGATTGCTGATTTAAAAAAAGAGGTGGGACAATACTTTGAAAATTGAACAATTTTTATAGCAATAGTTAATTTAACTTCAGTGAAACTTCTGTTTAATTAATTGTGCTATTATATTACTATCTTTTTAAATAATTTTCAACAAAGGTGGTTATACATTTCATTTGCATCTCTTTGTTTTAATGTACATATTGTGAACACCGATTTCCCATGTTTACACATTATTCACATGGGTGAATGGGAAGAATATTTAAACCATTTTGATAGACACTGCTGTTAGGGAACAATCAGTTACAACTCAAGATGTAATACATTTATAGAAAAATGCATTATTTTTTAATGTTACTATTCAGCCAAATCACTATTAGTTACATCTCTAGTAATTAAGACAGATCTGATCAAGTCAAAGTTATATGAGTAATAAAAACAAAAGAATGAAAAAAATAATTTGACTATTAATCCAAATAGGTGAAAATTGAATTGCAATATATTTTGGGTATTTTTTCACTACCCCCATCAACCGCTTTCAATTAAAAAAAAAAAAAAAAAAGTATAGAACTTAACCCCAAAAATGCATGATTGTGGTATCATATTCACTTGACATCAGATGCATTACACCGTTACACGTGTTTGTTATATCAAGTGATTTTTAATTCAATGTTTATCAGTATTTTTAATGATGTTTTACTGATTTATTAATTATTTCGTTAACTAAAATAACAATTATATCATTAAACAGCGACATTATGATATTAAAAGAGAAAAAGTTTTGAAAAAATGTTGTGATGCATAGTTATGCTCAATAGATCAGTTTCAACATTGTCACAAATATTTATCCACCAGCCGAGAGGAATAATTAAGAAAAATAATATAAATAAATAAATGTCCAAGATTATTTTTTTCCCGTTTTCATTAATATATTATAAATTTTATTGCTTAAAGTTACTGATAGTTGACACTTTAGTGAGTGGGGCTTTTCTGAATTTCTTGTATTTTTTAAAATTCCAATGACAGCATTCTTACTTTTTTTTTTTTTTTTTTTTTTTCTTTTTTGTTGATTGACATTGTTGTTACAGTTTGGTATTGTTTTTAATATGGAAAATGGTTGACTGGATAAGGGAGAAGTACCATATTTTGTTATAAAATAATGTGAAATATTCAACAATAAATCATAGAAAAGTTACCGAAATCACAATACTTTTTAATTTTAAATATTTGTCATTTAATGAGATACTTTTTTCTGTATCAGAAGACTCATATTACAAAGCAGAAAAATATTTAAAAAATTTCAGTCTGTGTGCCAAGTTTGGCATGCATACAATAAGTTGCCAACCCCTGTAATATAGTACATCAAAATGCTGCTATTTAAATTATTTTTTAAATAGTTAAAGATAACATTATTAAAAACAAGGCCAGTCTTCTCTTTAACCTGTCTCTTAACCTCCCAGTGGGACACTATGTCCCAATACAACTTTAAAAATTACCACTGGGCACAGCAGTCCTTGAAACTCTTGGAAAACCATGTCTGCTTGCCCCACTGGTCTCTCACCAGTTCTCTGGCCTTTAGACCTTATTAAAACACTGTGCTAAATTTGATTTAAAATATCCCACAAAAAAAAAATTGGTAGTCAAGGGGTTAAAAGGAAGGTTAAAAAAACCTGAAATCTAAAAGTATTTTTGGAAACTTTTTAAAAGGAATATTAAAACATTCTTTTATTTTTGTTCGGGTCTTCTATAAGTGAAAAGACTGAATGCAAGCTCAAAATTTCTTAAGAACTTTTTTTTTGTCTTCTTCAGAGTTATAAATTAGTCTCTTAATTTCATTGCAGCCTCTAAGTATGGAGCTTAACTGCATTGCATCCACTGCACTTTACTTATGTTCAGGATTGATTAAAACAATTAAATATGTATTTTTAAAGCTTTCCTTTTTATTTACAACATTGAATGCTAATTGATTCTGAATAACTTATGTTCTATTTCTTAGATTTTTTTTTTTTTTTGCTTTATTAATGCAAGTTATCTTTTATCTAGGTAAACCTAAATCGAGGTTGTCCCTATTGGGCTGATGATAGTAAATGTGCTATACAAGATTGCTCTGTTAAAACTTGTCCTGAGGTACAATCGATATTTTTGTTATAATTACTCTCTATGCTGTTTCATTATTTCTATATTTTTTTAATATTTTTCTTTTATCTTTCTCATAGGAACAGCTTCCTCCTGGGCTTAAAGGCGGAACACATAACATTCCTCCTACTCATAAAGTAAGCTTCTTTCATAACCAAACTAGTATTTGATTAAAAAATAAAAATATTGTTTTGTGTTTAGTAAGATTTTGGTATTATAAGGATGTCTGCAACAATGAATCTCATATTTTTCAAGGTTTTTCTCCCTTCAGCATAATAACTTTTATGGTAAAATATTATATGAGCTTATGTAACTTTGTTTTTACTTTAAGTTCTAAATTTCTTGATAGAGTAAAACTTAGTTGCAACTAGTATTAAAAGGTGTCCCACTGAACCACTGTCTGGTATGCCTGATTTTTCAGAGTGCACAATCTCTTTTTAAATTTGTATATGTTTACAAATAGGCATTCTGTTTCAGAGTTCAGAAGTGCAGATTTAATAAAAAATTGGAACTCTATTGGGCAATTCCACCTTTACGTGTGTGACTTTTAGAGAGAGTTTATTTGCAAATTGAGACAAATTTGGAAGTGAAATTATTTAGATAACGTTTTACTTTTTTTATTGCTATTACAGGACACATACAGAATCATTTTTGTAGTGATACCTTTAGTCTAAAGTAATTTTTTTTTTTTTTTTAAGTAAAGTCGTCGTTATGTGTGCGACTCAGAAAAATCACACACATAACGACGACTTTACTTTTTCTTTTCTTTTTTATTACTTTAGACTAAAGATGTTACTACAAAAATGATTCTGTATGTGTCCTGTAATAGCAATAAAAGAAAGTAAAACGTTATCTAAATAATTTCACTTCCAAATTTGCCTCAATTTGCAAAAAAAACACTCGCTAAAAGTCACACACATAACGGTGGAATCGCTCTTAGCATTTTAAAATTAATTGTTTGTACCGTATAAAATTCACAAGATTGAGTTTCATTTGTTGTAATGTATATACAAAAAAAATCCTCTAAAAACAGGAAATTTTCTTTAAAAAGTTGCAAAACACCTGGAATTTTGAAAAATTCTGTATAAACCTGGAAAATGCAGGGAATTTTAATTTCTTAGTCTTTCAGATTGAAGAAATGCCCAGTCTCTTTAACCCCTGTTAAGTAGAAAATGAATGTAGCTGTAACTTTTCATCTGAATTTGGGCATTTTCTAGATGCATACACATACAGGGAAAACATTGGGATTTTTTTTCCAGATTTGAGTAGCAACCCTGTACTAATAAGAAAACTTGCTAATGTTTTTTTTTTTTTTTCTCCATTGTAGTTCCAGATTGTTATATTCATAAAAATTTGTTGAGTAAGTAATATTTGTTAAAATTGATTGATAAAATTATATATATTCCAAAGAATAGCTGTGTTTTATTAACTTCCTAATGCACCCAAGAAACTATTTTAATCACTTAAATTTAATTTGATGAAATAAAATTGAGTTATATTATATGGGTCGCCCAAATGAAAGTGGCACTACAGTCTGTTTGAGAAACGGTTTAATGGTATTAATATAAATTAGTATACAAAAGAAAGAAGTAATACAGACTCAACAGATAGGCTAGACAAAGTCACTTTGTAGGTTGTCACTTTATAGGTCCTTGGTGATAACCACATGCGCTTGACCTGTCATTAGTACTGTTTCTTCCACTACGAAAATCTCTGCACCATCGGAATACTGATTTGCGTGACATACACTCCATGCCATACACATTTTGCATTCGATGATAGATTTCACTAGCACTTACATTTTCCGCTGTTAAAAATTACACGACCATGCGTTGATACCGTTTGGCGGCATCCATGATGTGAACGATGCCTTTTAACATGCTCCCACGCTATCACACACGCATCTGGCGGGATCTGATGATGTCGCATGCATTCTCAGCACTCTGTGCCCTCTATAGGAGCATGTATAGTCATCTTTCTCTTCAAATGGCACAATTATTACAGTAATGCCGCTTTCATTTGGGCGACCCTTATATATTCCAATTGAGAAGCAATTGTTCCACTTTTTACAACTCCCTGTCCTGCCTTTTGCTATACTGGACCTCGCAATGCTAGTTGCTGCACACCTTAAAAAGAATTTTGAAACTCTTTTTCATGTCCTCCTAAAAAACATTTTGGGGCCCAGTCAGCCCAGTGGTTAGCATGCTAGCCATAAAACGAGGAAATTAAGCAGATAATAATTTCCTTTTTAAATTATAATTTATATTTAAGGTAATTTTCTTTTATAAGCTCCCCTTAAAAAAGTGCAAGTCATTTCTTTTTCATTTAAAAAGCTATTAGATATCAGTGAACATTTTCTGTTGAAAGAGGTTATAATATTTAAAAAAAAAAAGAAAAGAAAGAAAGAATATTTTCCAAAGATTAAGAAATAATATATTGAAAAAATAAATGATATCATTTTTCCATTGAAAGAGATAATACAAAATAATAATAATAATTTCCAACAATCCAGAAATAATATATTGACAACTTCCTTGTTTAAAAGACATTTAAAAGAATTCCAGATGATTTATTATCTAATTTTCTGACCATAAATAACTCATTAAAACATAAACACACTCTTTTGTACTAACATAAGCATTTCCTATAATAATTTAACCTTCAACTGTCAATAAATTTATGGAAATAATGAACATAAATGAACAAACATATTATGTAACACCTTCATTAATTCTTTTCTTAAAAATAGATTATTGCTCATAAATCATGTTGCAAAACTATATGTCAATATAAATTATGAAATCCAATTGTAAAGATCTTATTTCATTTAACAATAAAGCTGACACCAATTGTAATAATTAAATATGTCTGTCTGCATGACATTAATCTTTCAAAATTGCAACTTCTGAGATTTCTTTCCCAATTAGTATGATTGTATTTAAAAAAAATGGAAAAGTATTTTATTGTTCATGAAAGATTTTATTACTTATTTTATTATTGTAGTCTAAGACTAATGTCACACGAATGATTATTCCGATGCTTATGGTTTCCGTAAGGCTCCTACAATCTGGGCTGATGTTGATGTTGAATGATTGGCCACATGGCCAATCTACAGGCAATTAAAGTACAGGCAATTAAATGGCAGCGTGAGTCAGCCTGAATTGTAAGAGCCTTAAACCGTGAGCGTCAAAATAATCATTCGTGTGACATTAGCCTAATATCACCTCTGTAAGTATTTATTTTGTTTACAACTTGAGTTCACCAAGTACGTGCATAACAAAATAAAATATATTTTCTGTATTAGATTGACTTTTAAAAGTCAAAAGAAGTTGGTTATCTTATGGATTTTAATTGGGAAATACTTGATATTATGATCATAGAAAGTCTTTCACAGCTTCTCTGTAGACTATATGCTTAACTACAAAAGTCATGGATGTGAAATATAACACAAAGGAAAATCTTCTTAAAAACACCATAAAAATCAAATTTAAAAAAAAATCATTTTTAGAATTTTTAAGTTTTTTATTTATATGGTTTGCTTAACAATTCTACAGAATGCAGCTACATCATTTTATAAAATTGGCTATTAATACATTTGCGAGAAAAGTTAAAGGAACAACAGTGTAAAGCTACTTTATGTTAATTCTAAGGAAAGTTTGATGAAAGGTAATATGTTGGTAACTGAAGGTCAATGGTTATCACATAATCCAATGTTATTCACCTTCAATACATTAATTCCAGAAACATTCTGTGCATGGAAGCAGGGTTCGTTGATTTAAATCAGCTTGATTTTAATCATGATTGAAATCAACTTATTTCTTTTAATCATTTACTTAAATAAACTTTAAAAAAAAAATTATTTTAAATTTAGTTCAAGATATTTTGTAATAAATATTATGCTTTGACAAAAATACATTGTAAATTTAAAGAGTGGGAGAGACTGAGAACTCAAAATCCATGATTTTAGAATTTTATTTAAATCAAATATCACACTTTATGCTCATTATAAATTACAAGCAAGCTTTGAGTTCAACACATTTTTTATCCTATCTTTTAGATCCCCGTTGTGCAGGAGAGAAATTAACAAACAAGATCTGAGAAAATGCATTATTGTTTTCTGAAGAAAAATACTGTATATTGGTGATGCCTATTATACGTATTAAAGTTTGAAGCAAAATCTGTACCATTCAATGAATTTTTGTTTGAATCTAATATAGTGAAAGAATTCAATCCTTTAGAATGGTGGAAGGCACATGTTACAGTTATCGAAAATTATACTGAAAACTTATTGAATTCATGATCAGCTAGCTTTTTACTACAATAGCTTTATTTGCTTCAATAGAACGATTGTTTTCTGCTTTTCGTTTGGTGCAGTCGAAAATTAGGAACTGATAAAGCTGCTAAACTCGTTTTTCTGCACCAGCACTTTAACAAAAAAGAAAAGTTAACATCTTAATTTGCTTCCAGAATTGTTTAAAATTTTATGTGCTGCAGTTATTTTTATTTTAACTAAAATACTTAAGGTTAAATTGATTTTTGACATCTGATTTGCAGTTTTCTGTGTATTTTGTCTGTGTAATAAAATATTTTGATAGCCTAAAATGTTACCTTTTAATCATTTATATAAATTGTGGAATAATATTAATATATATTAGTATACTTATAGCATGCATGCATGCGTGTGTGTGTGTAATTTTTAAATTAAAAGAAAAGTCATAAAATAATAATACTGTGTAAGGTTTTTTTTTTTTTTTTTTTTTAAATTGATTTAAATAAAAAAAAATCAGCTTTAAATTTTTATAAAAATCAGATTTAAATTTAAAAAAAAAAATTCTGATTATTTTGATTTTTTTTTCTTAAATTATGAACCCTGCATGGAAGGTGGAACATGTTGTTAAGGAAGCATTTGACGGATTCTGAGAAATGACATTTAATTGAGAGAATAGAAGAGTGACTGTAAGCTTCTAAAGCTTGCATTTTGGTCAGGTTTAACACACCTTGTAAAAATTTTCTACAAATCTCTAAAAACTTGTAAAAAGTAACATAATATTTTCTAAATTTATATAAGAAATGTGGTATAAGAGAGATGGTTATCTCTCTTATACCACATTTCTTATATTCTTATATAAATTTAATTTTTGCAGCAATAAGATTATTCTGAATTTTTCTGAAGATATGTTAGGCATAACAAAATAAAGATCTTGTTCATGTTTTATTTTTTTAGTTGCAAAATCATTCAAGTTACATGAATTTTTATACTTTAACCTTCCTAGCCAGTATACTATTGAATAAAAAATAATAATAAATAAACAAAAATAAATTTCTAGAATTCAATGAGCAGGTTTTTCTCTTATTTCAGTATTCAAAAGAGGCTCAAGATGTAGAACACTGTGATGAGAATCATGGAGATCTTGGACTTGTTAATGAAACTATCAGGTATGTGATCTAGCATAAGTTTTGTTTCACTATGTTATATGCTTATTTTAACACTATTTCTGTGCATAAAGTACATAATTTTCATTATTTAAGTACAGAAAAATTCCATCAAAGCAGGATAGGGTAGAATAAAATTATGATTATAACAAAATATTTTATATTTCCAAAATCCTTCCTTATAAAGGAAATGTAACTCCATTATAACAGAATTTCATTACAATTAATAGATTTTTTCAGTCCCATTGAATTTATTCTAACAGAATTTGACTGTATTTGTATATATTTTTGCAGCTCCCTAATTAGCAGTGCCATACATAGGCATCATTCAATCTTCAATATTAAAAGACAAGCGTGAAAAACTGTTGATGAATTTTATTTTTCAATGATTTCTTTTCTTTTTTGAAAAGATGTAGAGGGAAAAATAATTTATCCCTTTTGCCTCTATTGCTAAATAATTGTACACTATGCATTATAAATATTTTGATCATGAATTAAATTGCTAGGAAATACAAATTTATGTAAAAATTACAATTGTTTTATAAATGGTTTTCTGTTATTTCTTAAAGCATGCATATCAGCTTATTTTGTTTCATCGCTAATAATGATTTTATAATTAAATTATTACTGATTTAAATTTAATTGAATTTAACATGCATTATTTTTTTTCTAGTGATGAATATTATGAAGATTTTTTAAAATGGCAGAAACATGATGACACTGTAGATACTTTTTGTGAAATGGATGGTACGTGTGTATGTTTGAAAATATTTTTAGTTTGCTTTGTTTATTATTGTATAATAGTATTATATGATCTGTATAGTATCTTAAAAATATGGGTTGCTTTCTTCTAAATACAGTAGACTCTTACAAGGAAGGTCTCCATAAGCGCATACTCAGAAAATTTGAAAAAATTACAGAATATTCTTCTCATGAGGATATATACGTTTATAAAAAAATTTGCTGCGGAACCTCGATATAACGTCCATAAAAAAAAATATGAAAATTTCGTGTTTTGGCAATTTATCGCTGGGTTGGCGATACAGTGAAATTTAAAAAACAACATGCATTTACGATAAATTCTCTTTTAGGAAAAAGTTTTCTACTCTTTATACTGAACTAGTTAAAGTAAGTTTAACTTAAATAATTTCACTTTTATAACTATGGTTTTGCCTTATATATTTACATGTGCATCTAAAAGAAAATTAATGATCGTATTCTACCGTTTAGAACAAAATTTGAATTGATTAAAATTGCTTTGAACTAAAAATTAATTGTGTGATTCTGAGCACTGTCAATTTGTCATCGATATTGTTAGTGTCGGAGACAACTAGAGAAAAGTCTTGTTGCCATGGAAACAATGACTTATTCAAAGTCAAAATGTATAATCAAACAGTGTTTAATCAGACATTTACTGTTAAAATATACTTAAAACTTAACCAGCCTTCAAAACTGTATAAAATTAAATAACTTCAGCAATAGTTAATTTGTATATGTATTACATAACTTTATAGGAAAAATAATAAACTATTTAATCGTTGAAGTTTAAATTCATAAAGTGCTACGCATTTAAACACTCATTTAACCAGAAATTTTCAAATACATTAAAATCGCTTGCATTTGGCGACGAAAAAGTTTTGCTCGCCAAATCGCGTCTTTTTGCGTCAAATACTCGAAAGTATTTTATTTTTTAACAGATTTTCTGCTGGGATTCCGCAGCTAAATTTGACTGATCTCTTATTACGTACATGAGTAGCTTCATTAGCATTTTTTTTCAAAATATTCTGAAAATGCGCTTTAAGGAGACCTTCCTTGTTAGATATCCACAACCCTACAATCTTTCTTTTTTTAAATCTATATAGCCAAAAATACATACAGATAGATGCTAGACTTTATGACAGAATTGCAGAATATTTAATTTTATAAATAAAAATGCAATATCAAATCATTTAGCTAATTAATGAAGCATTTTTAATTAGCTAAGACTAAGATAGTTTTAAGTATGCTTTTTAAGTTGAATTATTTCTAAGTAAAGCTTTGATGTATATAAATAGGAAGAGCTTGTGCAAGGGCTGTGCATGTACATATATAACATTATCAACCTTTTGGAAATTTTGTACTCCTTTTCTCCCTTACAATATCATATATTATCATTCTTAGACCCCCCCCCCCACACACACACACACCTACTAATAATATTGTCATCAAATGACTAAAAATTCTTTTTTTTTTTTACTTTCTTTCCTTTTTATATGTTTGCAGTGATATACAGATATGGTTATACATTTATTTGCATACTTTAGTGATTCAAATGAAGAAAATAAGTCAATAAAATATCACTATTATAGATGAAAAAAACTTTATATCAAATAACATCTAAAAGAGACACCTTCCATTACTTTGCAAGCATACCCAACTCTTCTAATTTTCAGCATATTTTCAAAATCTGCATTTATTCTTACAATCATTCCAAAACCTAGTTGCTTCTTTTTGGCAAGCCTGTTTTGTATAATCTGGATATGTTGCTTCAAAGGATTTAAAAAGCCCTAAAACCTTTCAATTTTTATACATGATGAACCATATAGTGACGGGAGAAAATTATGATTTTATAAAATGTGAAAATATAGCATAAAATTCATTCAATTATTTCCACATGTTTTATTTCAAAAGTTCTTCAATTGGATGCAACATATTCTTGTCTTCTTGCACTTGTCCTTGCACGGAGAGGGGGGGGGGGAGCAGAACTTCCAATCATGAAAACAGATGGATAGCATTCTTTGATTTTCTTTTACTTGTAAACACAAAGAGTATCATTTCAAACATACTTTGCACCTGGCACATTGCCTTTATGTATGGCGGAACAATGGGAATGCTGAACAGGTTTTCCCTATTTTAGAAATGAAATGCTTTTTATAATAATTTAATAATAACTTTGTATTTTCACAAAAATAGATAAGACTATTTTAATGTAAAGAAAAAGTTATTAAAAAAAATTGGTTGGCTAAAAAATTATAATAATATTTAAAGACACCCTATTGGCGTAACTAGACAGTTTTTCTAGTGGTGGTGGGGGGGGGGGTGCACGGCCCCATCTAATGCATAATTTCCAAACAATAATAGTAAACACTTTTGTTAAAGTTAATAATATTCAACAGAAAGCTCCTCTATTGATCCACTCCTGGAAATGTACAATTTATCAAAGAAAGTAGTTGAAAGTGCCAATGCCAAAATTTTCTTCTATCTCACACAAGTTTTTTTTTTTTATTATTATTACACTTTTAGCCTTTTGTCAATAAATGTTTCAGAACCATGGGGTGGGAGGAATTCAAAGTCTAATTAATGGGTAATGTATCAAAAAAGTAAAAATTTTTGCTGATTACAAATATGGAAATTAATCCCAATTTCAACTGGGACTTGCCGTTCATAGTCAAAAACAAAGTTTGGTTCAATTCTATACATAACTTCATACACTTTCCCATGATATATATATAAAAAAAAAAAAAAAAAGTAAATAGGTTCGCAAGTATAACCCCCCACCCCCTCTCAGATCAATTTTCTCCAAAATTTTATATAAACCTTGGCATATGACATTTCATCTAAATATAAAATTTCGTCGAAAAATATTCATAACTTTTTCGCTATGACAGTGCCCCTTTCTGGGGGAATATCCCCATTTTCAACTGAAACCTGACAAATATTTTCAAATAATAAATTTTGGTTCAAATTTATCCATAACTTTCCACACTTTCTGATGATTCTATTGGAAAATCGCTGTCACAGTGTCCCTTCCGAGGGAATATCTCCAATTTCAATTAGGGTCTGACAGCCACAGTCAAAAACATGTATATGAAGTTTGGTTTAATTATATGCATAACTTCATGATAAAAAGAGGACACGTGGACAGACAGACAGACATTCTGTAAAAATGTGTTTATGGGATTTCTGACCTCTAAAACGTGTAAATCATCGAAAACCAGAAATAAAAAAAAATTTCATTTACAATACTTTCTTTTATTACAGATATAATAAAATATAAAAAGGAACACATGACATTTTTTAATGGCTAAAATTGTCGTAGAGAAAACCAAAATAGCCATTCCATTAAAAATTATGTCTTCTCTCAATTTATGTATTTTTAAAAAGTCCAGCATCCAGTCTTCATAACTTACTGAAATTGTACCAAACAATGAAATTTTCAATATGAATTTTGGCATTGTATTTAGGTTTTTTGTAAAATTTTACCAAGGGATACCAAACGAGAAGTCATTTTCAAACAAGAAGCGCTGTAATGTTTATTGTATTTTTTATGGTGACCTCAGCATCATAAATTATATAATAAACACAATTTTTAACTAAAGCATTTATTGCTGAAAGGATCTTATACAGTAGACTCATGATTTAATGACCTTCATGAGACCTCGACAAATTGGATATTAAATCGAATGGTCGTTAAATCAAAAGTTGGTAATATGGGTTGTTTTAATACCTAAATTCTGATGTAATAAAAACTATTGATTTATACGATTTTAAATATATATATTTATTGTAACTTGTCTTAATCTCTAGAATTAAAAAATGCATAAAAATTATGGAATAATTTTATCAGCAAGAATTAATTTAAACATTTTACAAAATTAAAAAATGACTTACACTAGTTAATTAAAATTTTTTGAAAAATGATGTTACACTTTTTTGTTTCAATGGCGGCTGGAAACTTCCAGAATGCCACTTTCAAGGCCATTGATCATCTGAAAGTAGTCGTTCGAAGATTTGTATTATCGTGTAAAGAGTTCTTTTTGGAATGTTAAACATTTTAACAAATTCAGATTTTGCTATAATGTTTTCCCACACTTTCAAGAATTTTCGCTATTTACAATAAATGCCAAGGAGAAATAAAAATATTTAGCATAAAAAAATACAGTCAACACAAATGATTTAACGTCGATGAAATGACTCCCAAAAGATTGTACTTTGAGAGACTATCCCACCACATGATGTGCACATTTCACTGATACAAGTATTTTTGTTACGATCACAAGCCAGGTAATCGCAGAGTCCAGTTGGCATGCGCTACAAAGTTACAGGTGAAAGGGGAGATAAATTTTCAAGAAATTTAAAAGAGATGTTGTTAGATGCATTATCATTCCTTCGTAGTGGAAAAGAAATAGAAAGGAGGGGGTGGCAGAGGTGACGAACATCTGAAAGGGTCAGACTCAGAAGAAGGTAATGTTTTGTTACTGGCTTTTTTTTATACTTCTTGGAAAAGTTGAATACAATGCACTGTTTATTCATGTTCTCGGAAAGGTTGCTAAATCAAGATTCAAATTATTTACAGGTTGTTAAAACGAGCATTGAAAAACATTGTGAGTATTGGGAAACAGTCAGGACCTGAACCAATGGTCACTAAATCATGAGGGGTCGGAAAATCACGTGTCTACTGTATTTGTATTGTTTGAATAAAAATTATTAAATTTTGTTTGTGTTTTTAGAAAAATAACATTTAGTTAATATGCAGTAATGTTATGTACAAAATGATTATGAACCTAAATGCTGCCAGTTGTTTCGTATGTCATAATTTTTCATTAATTTTAAATTACGTTGTTATTTTTGTAGATGAAACTTCATCAGATGTAAACTATGTGGACTTGCTACTTAATCCTGAACGCTTTACTGGCTATAAAGGTCCCTCAGCTCATAGGATTTGGAATAGTATTTATAGAGAAAATTGTTTCAAGTATGCATTCAAATTATTTTATATTAAATTTTTACTCATTTTTAACACTTTCTAACACAGCTAAAAAGTGTTTATGAATTTGGTATGTCTGTCTGTCTGTCTTCTAACTCACGTAAATATACTTGGATTGCCATGCATTTGATATATGCTAATGAGATTTACTATGGCATGTTCGGTATTGAAAAATTAAATACATAGCATTTATAGTTCATTTACAGAAACACTCAAAAGAATTCTGTTACATTACGGTCTATGGGGAAAAATCGTTTGTGGTGAATTTGAATGATGTTACACTATTTCAAACATATTTAAATTGATATATATTACCGACGTGCACTACAAGAGGGATTTGCTCTTCTGGATGATAAATAAACATAACTTCCCATACTTTCTGGGGAGACATTTTTATGCTCCAGGGAAGAATTTCCTCTTCCCTCCCTGTGCCATCCCTTGTATTCATCACTGATCTTAAACTGAATGTTAAACTGCATGAGTGAAAATGTTTTATATTTATAGTGTTTTTTATGGTAGTATAATAATTTATACTGTACAAAAGAGCAATTTTTTTTTTTTTTCTAAATGCCTTTGTAGGTTAAATTTTTCCTTTATTTCTAATTCTGTAGAATTGTCATTTCCTGTAAATTAGTCATAATTGCACAAAAATGATTTATAATAACTCAAAATAAAGGTTATTCATTAAATTAAGACTGTGGAGAAACCATTGAATTAAAAAAGAAAGTGTTAAAAAGCAATGAGGTAACAATAGCTAGCCAAAACTCAGTATTAAAAGAGGTTATGATTATGTTTATTCAGTTACCTAAATTCTATTTTTTTTAAATGATCAATTATGAAAATATGTTTATTTATAGTTGTGAAAGCATTTATAATTTATTATTTTAATTAGAATGATAATAAAATTGCAATGTAATATTTTGTTAATTTTCAGATTTGGTGCAGGCTATGGACCTTACACTACATCGAAAAACTTAAATGGTAATTAACTAGACTTATCAAGTAGACATTCAAAAATTACAATTTTATTTTATACATATGTTTTTTGCAACTAACATGAAGTCTTTCTGACATTTTTTTTTTTTTTTTCTTTGAAGCAATGTGTTTAGAAAAACGAGCTTTCTATCGGGCCATTTCAGGTCTTCATTCAAGTATAAGCATACACTTATGTGCACAGTATTATACAAAAGGTAAGTGTTAATCAGGAATTTTTTGGGGTTGTAATTGCTGATAAAATATTTCAGTATTGCTATGATTGCCTTTTAAAAAAAAAATAAGTTATTTATATTTCTTTTATACAAAAATGCATGGGAAATATTTGAATCTTAAGTAAACATCCTACAGGCTTATTTCCCATTTTTCACTTTATTGGTAATTTTCATCATAACAATTGACATCTTGGTTGCATTTTTAGGAAAGAAGAAGAGAGGGGCAGGAAGAATTAAAACTAAGAGTTGGAAGGAGGATATGTTTTTCTTGTTGTTGTTGTTTTTCTATCTCTCTCTGTTGTAAATTAAACAAAATATGAGCTTGAAGAATGCAAGCATTGTCTAAAATATAACTTAATCTTTTGTATTTTACACTTCTTATTTCATATTCATGAAAGAAAATTAAGTATGTAGTCATCAAATTTCAGAATGTGTCCCAACTCATTATTAGATATTCCCTTTTTTTTTTTAACTATGAGAAAATTATTGCATGTAATAACCATGAGTATTTTTTTTCCAGACATTTTGATCAGGTTGATAATGTTTTTTTAAAATCAGGTTTGGGTTTTATTAAGCGTGGACTTATGAAATTTTTAGGCTCAGGTCTCATTATACCAAAATCATGCAGGACTAGTTAAATTGATAATATTAAAACAGGAGACTTATGATGCAGGTTATAGTATTAGATTTTAATTTCTATGCTATTTCATTAAATTTCAAATAATATTTTGAAAAACTTTAGGCATATAAAGTTTTTTAATTACAATAATAAAAATTTTGTAAACATTTCAGGCACTTGCAACTTTTGGCAAGTGATATTGTTTAACAGACAATTATTAAGAGAATGTTATATGTAGTCTAAAATGTATGTTTGTACAGTTTCAAAAGTTTTTTAATAATTAGAAACTGGTTACTATAGTCTTAAAAATCTTATTGATTTGATAAAATATGAGCTATTTATTATGATTTTTTAAGCTTGCACTTATGATACATAAAAATCTATTTTACTAGTAAACAGGCTGCACTATATTAGGGATCTGCTTTGGAAGAAACTGATCTCTAATGCAACAAATTATTCATACATATTTTGTGTTTTTCATAGCACTATTTTCTAAAACTCATGAAAAATTCCTTGTATATAGTTTATAATTGTGATAAAATGTCATCTACGTAATTATACTAAACCTAACTTTAAAAAGTTCAAGAGCAACTAACACCATACTATTAAATTTAATTTAACTTATTTTATTTCAAATATAATGAAATTGATATATATTATTGAGGTTTACTACAAATTACTTGCTGTAGAATATGATGAGCATAGCAATTGTCATTCATTTACAGGGACACACAAAAGATTTCGAATATAGTACTGTATCCGAAGTACTGTCTATTAGTGTTAATTGCTAGAATTGTATTTTCAGTTATGATATGCATTTTTTAATTTAATTAAATTTTTGAATACTATATGGTGTATATAAATGCTATAGATCATATACAGGGCTGTACAAAAGAATTTGTAAGCATTACTGAGTATGAGCATAAATTGCTTAAAGGTGGTTTTTAATTGAGTTTTATTGTAACACTATATATAAAATATATTATCATAACTATATAAAGAAATATTAAGAAATAGTATAATAAAAAAGGCATGTTTATTATTTTTCAAAACTTTTTAGTTTACGTTTTACAATTTTTCCTCCATGCTCACCCATTTTACAAGAATTTGTAAATGTTTTAGTAAAAAGCTTTAATAATAAAGTAAAAATCTCTTGTTTTATTTTTTTGCATTCTGGATTTTTTAATTTTGGCATTCTTTTTCCATTTTTTAAACAACTCAATCCTAACTGAAACATTGGTTGCTAGCATATTAAAAAAAAAAAATGTACATATAGTAAACTCTGAATAAGGCATCATACACTGTATAAAACAGAAATCTGTCCAACACGGAAGAATTTTAAAGTCCAGAAAAAAATTTAATACAGTAAACTCTGTCTAGGGCTGAATACCGTCTGTGATGTAAATATTTCTTTGTCCCAATCTTGAATATTTCTTTGTCCCAATCGTAAATATTTCTCTGTCCCAATCGTAAATATTTCTCTGTCTCAATCGTAAATATTTCTCTGTCCCAATCGTAAATATTTCTCTGTCCCGATGCACCTTAGACAGAGTTTACCATGTATGTGTAGAGAGTACCATGTCTGTCTATCGATTTTGGTATTTTTAACCATATTTGAATAATTCTGAAAGAAAATTTTATATTTCTTTTTTTTTTTATCTTTGTGTAATTTTTAATCATTTGTGAAGGTGGTATGCCTGACTATCATGTGTTAAATTTATATTTGTATCTCTTTCATGCAAAGATTGTTTTGGCAAAGGTGACTGGGGACCTAATGTCAAAGAATTCAAGAGGCGCTTTAGTCCTGAATACACTGAAGGAGAAGGTCCTCACTGGCTCAAGAATTTGTACTTTATATACTTGTTAGAATTGCGAGCTATTGTCAAGGCAGCCCCTTATTTTGAAAGCGAACCTTTTTATACCGGAAATTTAGAAAATGACCAAGAAGTTCAGTTGGCTGTGAGGAAATTTTTAGACATTGCAAAGTATTTTATATTCTTGATTAAACAATTTTTAAATGTATGATTTTATGAATTGCTGTTTTATGAGTAATTAAGAGAATATAAGTTTAAGAATTAATTTCCATTTTTGTAACATTTTATTTTTGACAGTTACATTTTGAATGTTTAAAGTTTTTTTGTGCTATGGTCAATGGCATAGGCTAGGTTTTGACTGCCTGGGGTAAAATAATGCACTGCTCCTTGGTGGCTACTAGAGTTTTTATGTTATAGTTGGGTATGCAAAAATATTTTGACATCCCTAAAAATTTTGTGCTTGAGGCAATCACCTCCCTAAACCCCACTATGCAACTGGCTAAAATTCAACTCTTTGAAAATTAATGCCCTGCATTTGATAATATCATTTATAAGAAAAAAAAAATCATGACTTATTATTTTTTAACATTAATTTCAAGTCAATTATTCTTAAAATTTTTTAATTGATGAAATAAAACTAATAAACTTTATTTATCTAGAAAAATATTTGCTCTACTAATTTTTCATACTAAATATATAAACTGAGTTGAGCCATTTAGTTGCCAGTTCATAGACTACAAAAGAATGTATATAGACTGTAAAAGCCTTAATTTATTGAAATTTCTTTTTAGAGTCGTATTTTTGGAAACATGCAAATCATTTTTATTATATTAAGTTTCATATATACTATCTTTCAAACAAGAAAATATATGTAAGAGTAAAAAGGGACAAAAAAGTGTTGTAAATATAAACATTAACTCAAGTATTTTTATTAGTTCATGGCATGTAAATATTTTTTTTATTATGAATGTAAATCAAGTAGAAACAACGATAAGATGCATAATAAATTAGAATGTAAACTATGATTTAAAATTATTCCAGTTAAAAGGTAACTTTTTGTTGTGTGTGTCAAATTGAAAACTTATGCTTTTCAATAAAAGAAATAAATAGATAAAACTCATTTTTGTCCCCTGACAGGCCAATTTTTTTTCCTTTTTTTCTAAGATATTTTAATAAAATTTGAGATCTACATTTACTGATTGTATGATTGATTTTCTTAAATATGTTCTACAAGATGTAAAACATAGGTTTATTTAGCAAATTTTGATGTATTTTTGACATTTTGTAATCAGTTTGATATATTTTGAAGTACTCATAATATCTTCATAGTTTTTAAACATGCTAATATTTGAATAAAAATGTAAAATATATATAAAAATCAGGCTGATAGTATAAGCACATCTTATTGGGGGGAAAAAATGGATTTTTTAAAATGTCAGACTATTGCTCAGATCTTGAATAATGTATTTAAGCAGTCTTCAGAAAAAAAGTCAATCATAGAACCACTAAATTTAGATCATAAATGTTTTCAACACATAATATGGAAGAAAAAATGTTTTTATCTTGCCGAGGGGCAGTCAAAAACAGGTCTTATTATCTACTCCAGTGGTTCCCAAACTATTATGCTTTGTGTGTATCCCTAGAAGAATTATATGTGCATGACATACCCACAACAACCACCTCCTCTCTCTCTCTTTTTTTTTTTTTTTTTTTTTTGTGAGAGTCATGAATAGAAAATAGAAACAAAAATGGATAGAAAATAAACATACTTTTATTAGACTGTACCAAAAGTATTTTCGTTTTTTTAATGTTTTTATACCAAAGCATGTAACAGGCACTTTCTCACTCCTATTGTTGAACATAAAATGTCATTTAAGAAAATACATGTCCTTCTATATTCAATAATCATACGGGCTTAATTGAAACAAAGCTTAAACATTATTAATAATTGAAAGTGTAGTTTTGTTAATTTTTAGCATCAAAATTGATTGTGGAGAATGGAGTCTCCCATTTTTTCTCTTCAACTGGTCAAAATTCACCTGTCACTTCTGGCTTTGATTTCAAGGCTGAGGTCCCCTTCCTTAAAACATTTTGGATTTGTTTTGAATAAAAATGTTATGACTAGCAAAATAAGGATATAACTAATATCTTTTTATTGACAGTAAAGTTGCTTACCTTGAAACCCTAGATATACCATTGGGATATCCTAGGTTGGAATATCCCAACCTAGGATATACCATTGTTTGCTAATATGGGATATACCATTGGGTGCTAATATTTAGCGTACTTGATATGGTAATGGTGAAACTATAATTTTAAACTTTAATATGGACTCTTGGCATGGCTATTTTTACACATTTGCTCAAAATATGACACCGGTAGTAAGAATAGAGTACTTTTTTAAATGGGGAGGGAGAGGCTATGCTGATTCTAATGGGGATTCAAAATAAATTTTTTTAATAATTATAATATTAATTATTAAATATTTCAAAAATAAAATAATCTGAAATGTGCATGAATTTTGTATTTGGACTTGTACAAAGTATATTATAAAACAAAAAATTTAATTTAAAAAAAATAGTTTAGCATCTAATCTAAGTAACTGAAACTTTCCTTTAACATTTTGTTCAATTTTCAATCATTTATACTGCATTAATTACTGATTTAAAATTGATTGGAAATTCATATTTTGTTTTTGTTTTTTCTTTACATGGTTTGTACAGACCTTACAACTCTTTCTTTTTTGCAAGAATGATCTTTAGTCTTTTAAAAGTTCTTTTGTTTGTACAAAGTCTACCAGAAGTATTGAAAAAGCCTCTATTTTTCACTTAAACTATTTCTCAATATTAATCGTCATCATAGTTTATTATTCCTGTTTTTATTGTGCTATTTTTTTTAAAGCTCTTATAAAAATAAATACAAATTTTAAGATATGGAGACGGAGATATATTAATTATACTAAACAACCAGACAATGTAATTGAACATTATGTGTGAACCTATTATAAAAATGTGTATGATGTTGTGATGTTGTAAAAATTATTACTATATGTTATAAACTCCATTCCTTACAAAATTAATTTCTTTCAGATCCTTTTCCGAGCATTTTGATGAAAAAATCATGTTTGCGGGAAATAATAAAGAAACAAGAAAATTAAAAGTAAATATAATTTTTTTTAGTGTTTTATTTAATATAATAAATTGTTCTATTAAATATGACTTATGTATGCATGCAAGTACCAAACTATATTATAAAGCAGAAACATGTCTGTGAGTATTGCTGATGAGATATTGACAATGGCAATGACCTGAACAAAAACTTTCTTTCCATTGTACAATTTGCCCCACCAGTGGCTGAGAGGTTGTGCTCTCGAAGCTGGTAGACGGGAGGTGCTGGGTTCGATCCCAATCGCGCCCGTCGGCCTAATCGTTCGGAGTTTTCGTGGTTTTCTTCGAACCGTGGATTTATCCATGCGTAAATACGGGTTAGGTTCCCTTAGAAAGACCCCCACGAAGGGCACTCCCCCCGGGCCTATATCCCTAGCGTAGATAATTGGCCGTCAACAATCAACCCAACCCAACCATTGTACAATTTTAATTTTACATCGTAAAATAAAGAGAGGGGGGGGGGTGTATTTTCAAATGCAATGTTTTTGAAAATGCATCTCAGCTTACTGATTTTTTTATAAATTTTTAAAATAATTTCCAAGCATGAATTTTTAAAAATCTCTCTTGAAAAATGAAAGTGCAATTTGATTATGGAAAATTAACCTGTTTGCACTTAAAGTAATATAAATAATTCAGCATTTGTTTGTTTCCATGTAATATTCCATAACTAAATTGCCAAACAAAATTAAAACTTCACAAATAAATGTATAAAATATGAATTTAAGATACATTTAATCCAGTGTAGTTAAGTGTACAGTCTAAGGAAATAAACTAATTGTAAAAAATCTATTACTGTTTTCAATTAAAAACTATTTTCACATATGTTCTGTACACTGGGCATCTCTAACCTAGGTAGCCTGTGTTGAATCGCCTGGTTTTATTAAATTTAAAAGTTGAATGTATTGTTAGATATTCTAAAATCCAATATCCAGTAATTTATACTTAAAAAGTAAAAATGGAACCATTATAAAGTCACTCCTGTATCTGTGTGTCACAGCCTTTTTTTTCGTAAACTATGGGATGTGGAAAGTTGAAATTGTGAAAATTATAAAGCCTTTTTACCCACATATTTTCAAATTATTGGCCATTCACAAATATGTTTAGGAAAAATTTCGGGGGCTAATTAAGTTACTTGAAAAAAAAAATGTTTTCTTTTTGTATATCGTGTGAAAGATCTCGTAATACCGAACTCAAAAATACACTTGTTGTAATTTTAGGTATTATTTTTTCAGAGATATCGTCGAAAATGCACTGCAAAAATATGTCCCCCCCCCCCCCCCTTTCTATTTCCAAATCTATTGAAACTAAATTATGGGAAAATTAGGGGTAGTAGTAGTTTATTTAAACCTTGCAGGAAAACTATAGCGATTTCTGTAACATAGTTTTTGAGAAAAGCACATTTTTACATTGCACACAAACTTTACTTTTCGAGCAGTCAGCCAGGGGTGTTGACAGGCACTCGAGGTATGTATCGATGCAGAATCATCCAAGGATATTTGATATGATTTTTGAAAAAAAAATGTCGCTAATTAGCCAAGATATAAGTTACTTGAAAAAAAAAAATTATATAAATATCGTGTAGGGTAATGTTCGAAATTTCTCATAACATTGAACTCTAAAATATATTTGTTTTAATTTTAGGTATTATATTTTCAGAGATATCGTCAAAAGTATACTGGAAAAATATGACCCCCCTCCCCCTTCCTATTTCTGAATCTATTGAAACTAAAATTATGAAAAAATTAGGGGTAATATGAGTTTATTAATTAATAAATTTAATGTTCAGAACCCTTTGAGCATAAGTTATACTCACACTTGACCAATTTTTTTTTTCTCCTGATAATAGTTGAAATGTTAAGGGATATTTATTCTGTATTAGGGCCTCTGCTCCCTTCTTCCTAATGCTTGCCAACCTCCAGATACGTTTTAAGTACTAATGTAAAATCGAAATGACAAGTTGATTATCTTAGTTGTTTATTATATTAGTTGATTATATTGTTCACTACATTATTAATTTTCACTTTTAACGAGTTGCTTACCAAGTATATATGCCAACAAAGATCTTTCAATAAATGCTAGAGGAGTTAGTCTTTTCATAGATGAAAATTGCTTTTGAAAATGACATGTACACCACCAGAACCATTCCATACTTTTAAGATTGTCATTTTCAGTAATCATTTTAAAATGTTTGAGTTTTATTGAATTCATATTATGATTATATGGAAAAGACATAATTTTCGCAAGTGTTTTACTCCATGTATACCACAGATCTTTAAATAAATAGTAGAGGGTTTGGTCTCTTTGTGTGTAGAAATAAAAGTTAGTATATAGGATGCCACATTGGCACAATCACAGTAAAACACTTATTTTCATGGATTAAAATAATCTGTACCTTTTGAGAATGATGTCATTTTTACCATCAAAACCATTCTGTTATCCCAAGATTTCAGAATTGTTTAACACAATCATTTTAAAATATTCAAGTTTTATGAATGCTAATAACATTTTTCTTTTAAATATGACATTTTCACTGATAAAAGCATGCTTCTAATAGTTGGATTGCAAGCTGGAAAATTGAATTTTATGTCATAGAGAGAAATGTGATCATTAATTATATAAGTAGTTTTTTTAATTGGAAATATATACTATTAAATATTTTAAGACTATTGAATTATATCTTTTTTTTTTCTTTCTAGGAAGAATTTAGAATGCATTTTCTAAATATCTCAAAGATAATGGATTGTGTGGGATGTGATAAATGCCGTTTGTGGGGGAAAATTCAGGTGTGTTATCATCTTAAAATATTGTTATGAATTTATTGCTTGAGCATTTATGTATGAAACTTAGTATTAAAATTAGTTGCATTATAAGATGTATATAATACAAATAGAATGTTACAGAATGTGCAGTTTTTGGGCATTCTGTATTCTTGGTATAGGGTAGGAGATCTGTAAATAAACATGTGTGTTTTCACTTATTGAATGCAGTGCTATGAAGATAAATCATGGATCTTACAGAGATGCTTTTAAGAGGCCTAATGAGTCTATGAAAACACCTTAGAGCGTGTAATCTTAAACATCCTTTGGTCCCATTCACTTCCTTCTTTAAATCTGGGATTAATTTTGGACTGTACCCCCAACAAACTCTGCCTGATGTTGAACTGGACCTGAATAAATGCACTTCATTAATTGGCTATTTCAGTCACACGAAGACACTCATAAGTTGTAGCTTAAACTTGTAGGAATATTCTTTTAAAATATTTTGGTTTGCATTTTGATATTTTTATTTTTATCTCTACAAAGGCACTTTTTTCTTTTTCACTTTGGTTGCAATTTTTATTTATTTATTTATTTATTTTTGTTGTTTATGATGATACTTTTATTTTCGAAACCGGATCCTAAAGTGAAAGTATCCTTATTTAAAAAAAAAAAAACTGCAAACAAAATCAGAAAAGTAAACGAGTTGGAAATTGTATATCAAACGTGACAAATGAGGTGTATTCATACTATAACTAGTTTTATAAATATTCATATCTTGGTGCTACAGCTGTTGCACTCTTATGCAAAGATGCATGAGTACAAAATTTATTTTATGTGCAGATTTTCATATTATAGATATTAATTTTATTTTAGGAAATTAAGTTACAATACACTGTTACAAACAGTTGTTACATTAAAATTATACTAAGTGTCAAATTTCCAATTAAAATATATCTTTGAAGTGAAATTTGGATGAAATACAGGGTCATGAAAAATCGAAGAGTGGGAAAAATAGGATTCCAAATATCTCGGCAACTAATGATCCGATCAACTTCGTGCTTTATGCAAAATTTGTTTTTTTATTGTCTTTTATATTCATTTCTTAAAATAAACAATTTCGAAAATTTTTATATACCTTTTAACAGAACGAATATTTCGAGAGTCAGAAAAAAATAGTTCCGGTTAATCAAGGTTATTGAAATTAAATAGGCTTCTTCCCATTATTACATACTAAGTACATTCAAAATTGCAAGTCTCTATCTCAATTTTTTCGGGAGATAGAGCGTTTACAGACACACAGACGGACGGCAAAATTTTTTTTCTAAAAATGTTTTTCGGAATCTCCAGTGTCTGAAACGTGTAAATCCATCAAAAAAGTTTTTCCGATTTTCAAAACGATTACAAGATTACCCTATACTACGTATGATGGGTAAGTAAAAAAGTTAAATCAAGTTTACAGCAAATATGTAAAATATGGTGCAAATTTGAGGTAAATTACATATACTTTTATAGAAAACTGATAATCTTAAAATACAGTAGGGAGCAAAAAATTAGTAAATATATAAAAATTACTTGGTTAGGCGGAATTATTGTAACAAAGTTTGCATTATTTTGTTCAAGAATCTCTAGTTTACAAAATATATATTTTAATTTTCATTCTTTTTACCATTTCAGAAAATAAACTTCTGTATTGTTGTTGGCATACAATATAAAAAAAAAAAAACTCCAATAGATCATGAGACATATTGTCTCATGAATCCACAACTGTGTATTTCCATCCTATAATATTAGTTGTATCATGCTTATAGAATTTTCACTGATAAATCTGCTAATTTTCAATTGTACTAATAAAGCCTGGGAAGTTTAGGAATCATTTATAGAGATGTGTTCCATGATCCTCAAGTAATTTTAGCATTTAAGATATTTCCAAGGGCCCTTTCCAAAGTTCCAAGTTCAACAGTTCTGACTTTTTTCTTTATTATTGTTCTTCAAGAGCTTCAAAACAAAGCACACAAAATTAAAAGAAATTCTCCCCAGAGGTGATAAACATGTCAGGGACCCACATCCACTAATGTCGCATTTTTTTGTCACACAACAAAAGAATGACCACATCAAACAAGCCGAAAAGGGCTCTGCACTCCCTTTCATTGGACTTAATAAGTCCATTGGGAGTCTAAAACATTATGTTTGAATTTGAAAGGTATGAATGATGAATTTGCAATTTTTTAATGATATGAATGAATTTGCAGGCTGTATTTTGAAAGGTAAACTGTAAATTGCACCAAACAACATAAATCGTTATCTTGCAAAACTTTCTTCCATCAGTCTTTGGCTAAATGCCTTAATTTTATTAACATTTTCTAAGGCAATAGATATCCCTGTTCTCAGACCAGCCTCTTTTCTGTCCTCAACCAGCATGTATACATGCTGTATTGTCTGTGAAAATCCTTGAATTTGAACACCAGTTTTTTTAACAGGAATTTTTACTTTATTTAATAACCACATTTCAGTGATTAAATAAACGAAAATTTCCTAAATTAAAAAGTAGTGTTCAAAAGTTAAAAGAAATGTATCACACCTCACGAAGGGGTTAATATCAAATTCTCAAAGAACTTTGAATTTCTTTCAGTTTTCTATTTCCATAATATTTTGAATATAGTTACATCTTTATAAGCTATTTTGTGTCTTTATAAAAGTCAAAATACTGTAATCTTTTACTAACTTTGCTTGTGAAGTATGTCTCCATATTAAAAAGAAAAGTGATAATTGCAGTATTTAAAAATCTACAAAAACAACTTTTCAAAAGTAAAAAAAGGCCAAGCGTAAAAAAAAAAAAAAAAAAAAAAAAAGTTGTGGCTAAAAAATGGTGTGATATCAAATTTCCAAGCTATTATATTGCTTATTTAACTTTTTTCCATTAAATAAGTTATCATATATATAAGTCGAGTGCCTACGTATATGTTAATAGAAATCGTTTTCTCCTGTACTAAATACATCCTAACGAGTTTCTGAAAATTAAATTTTTTTCAAATTATGCATGATGGGCTTGGCGGCCATCTTTGCATATTATTCACAAAATTCTAACCCCCCAAATCCGTAGTTAAAATCCGAAGTTCAAAATTGTTATTTAAGCAAATATTTAAGAGTTTCATTTATAGACTTGTATGCTCTGAAAATTGTGTCTTAAGATAATGATGACTTATCTTAAAGATTCATCTTATGATTTATTTTTTAGAGTAATTATTAATTTCAAACTAGTAAAAATCAATTTATCAAAATATCAGTCTTATCTAATTTATCTGTCCGTAGTTAGAATCTGAAGTTCGAAATTTTTATAAAAATATTACATTGCAAACATATTACGCTTTTATTTTAGAAATTTGGGTGCTTAGAAATATGGAAAGATGGCTGCCAAGCCCATCATGCATAATTTGAAAAAAAATTGAATTTTCAGAAACTCGTTAGGATGTATTTAGTACAGGAGAAAACGATTTCTATTAACATATACGTAGGCACTCGACTTATATATATGATAACTTATTTAATGGAAAAAAGTTAAATAAGCAATATAATAGCTTGGAAATTTGATATCACACCATTTTTTAGCCACAACTTTTTTTTTTTTTTTTACGCTTGGCCTTTTTTTACTTTTGAAAAGTTGTTTTTGTAGATATCATTTCTTTTTTTTAAATATATTTAACATAATTTAAATAATCTAAACATGAGAAATAATTTAAAATTACATTTTACTTTCAGTCATTGTTTAAAGGGTTAACTAGAAATAGCAGTAGATTTTTCAATTAAATTAATTACACTCTTAAAAACAACATACTAAATGGGGCTTGTTATAATACTTGTTATCCTCCGTTAAAAAATATCACTGACTAATCCATTAAATGAATAAAAATGGAATACGTACATAGCGTGTCAGCGCTGCATTTGAAATCAAACGTGATATCACGCTCTTTTATTATTAGCACTAGCGGGCCCCTAATTTACACCAGGGCCTCAATCCTTTTAAAACCTCGAATAAGATAAACCACGAACCTCCGACCTGGTTCCACGCTGCTTTCGGCACCGGATAATCCCTTAATTTGCACATCGAATTGTATAAACATCTAAACAAACGAACTTCCGACATGGGTCCCGGCTGCCTTCGGCACCATATAGCAGTCGTGCTGCGCATGCTCAAGTTCTATCTTCCACCATCAGGTAGCGCAATCTGTTCTATACAAACCTCGGGCACTGAAATCGTTAAGGCTATAGATGTCGAGTCGAATGAGCTATACCCCGTCGTGATCTAGCCCATAGAACCAGAGATAGAAAAGTGCCCCTTGGTGGTGAAAAAACGAACTAAAATCGGAAAGCTCTATAGATGTCGAGTCGAATGAGCCATACCCCGTCGTGATCCGACCCATAGAAACAGAGATAGGAAAGCGCCCACTGGTGGTGAAAGCTAATCGCGTTTGGGGAGCAAAGTGGGGGATGAACACCGGAGATGCGTAATAAGATTAGGCGGTCACAGACTTTTCCAACGATGTATCACATGAGGGATATGTGCAAAATTCAGAAAATACCCCCTCCCCACCTGCATAATTTGATTAAGCATTCACAGACCTTTCCAACGATATATCACATGAGAGGTGCCGGCAAAATTTAGAAAAGTGCCCCCTTTGGGGGGGATGAAAGTGGGAGGATGGACCCCGAAGATACATTATATGAATAAGCGGTCACAGGCCTTTCGAACAATATATCACATGATTAGTGTCGGGGGGGGGGGGGCGCAAAATGTGGGGGTTTCACCTGTGGTGCATAACATGAATAAGTGGTCACAGTCCTTTGTAACGATATGTGACATGACGGATATCGTTAAAATTTAGAAAAGTGTCACCCCCCCCCCCCCTTGTGTAGGCAAAACGCACTCCGCAGCGTTATGACGCAGCTTTATTTTTAAAATTTATGTTATGTGTTATAAAATATCGTAAAGTTTCAAACAGATAGCCTTATAATTCCTAATTTTGTTCACGCTCCTCCCCATCCTCTCCCCGAACTGTGACGCGCCATTCTTTTTTATAAATTTTTTATCATGTGTTATAAACTATCTTAAAGTTTAAAACAGATCGCATTGGAATTTAATATATTTGCTGAAATTACTATTATATGTAGAATAATATAAAAATAAACCCTCCTTTAGATTGTAATTGAGATATATGAACAATTTTTAGAATTTATGAAAGCTAATTTTTATTTATTTATTTATCTATTTATTTATTTTTTATTTATTTATTTATTTGCATTGCCCTGTGCATGTTTGGAATTTCTTAGCAATTTCTTAGATTTACATTATTTTATTCAATTAAACATTGTACTGTTACAATAAATTTAAATGGAAATTTCAGTTCTAAAACAAAAATAATTTAACAACTGGATTTCATTAATTTATAGAAAAATGACGTGAAAGGTCTTCCTGCGAACGAAATGCCTGTCCTTTACCGTGTTTTTTTTTTTTTTTTTAGAAATAAATGAATCAAAAACTAATTTATTTTTAAAGATCTTTCAAAAACGTATATTATATATTTAAAATATTTTTTTAAAGCATAAACACTACGTCTGATTACTTTATTTTACAATATTTTAAGAACACGCATTTTATCAGACAATTAAATGCACTAAACAAACACGAGTGAAAAATTGACCTGGGCCAGGACTCGAACCTGGGACCTTACGCATACCGTGCCGACTCTCTGCGACTGAGCCACCCAGATCGATATGCTTTACGGGAATTTCTCATACTTATTCTTGTTGGAAACAGTCATCTGCCACAGTTTGCAGTCATATTTAATTGTTTGATAAAATGTGTGTTCTTATAATTATGAAGTTTTATTATTTTTTTAAATATCTTCAGAAGAAAATGGCTGACTTCCAGATGAAATTTGATGTTGTTATAACTTGTAACTGATTTGTGCTATTATAATACAGACTAGCCGCCACTGGCGACCAGTTTGGTCTCCCTTAAATGTATGTTAAGCACTGTAACACGTTACTTTTATTCATAATTTATTTTTTTCCGTAATCCTTCGCCAAACCGGAAGATTCTAATAGACAAATCAGAAACTTTTGCGATCATGGTAGCATTTCGCATATTTTTTGTTGTTATGTATTTCGTCTTTCTTGACAAAAACCGCTTAACCAACTTAAGCGTTTATGCTTCATATCCGTTTGCTTATCAGTCGCAATATGTTTGCTAATGAGGAGATTCTTAAACATATTAAGTAGTTTTCCGTAATTGGATCCATTGCCAAATTGCGTATTTTAGTTAATACGATTTGGTGCATTGAAGTCTATTTTGTGAAAGTCTTTAATGATATCCACATTTACACTGAACCATATTGTTGCCAATATTCTTTTGTTTGTTTGTTTGTTTCTCGCTAACTTTGGCTGTAGACTTGATTACGGAAGATTAGAAAATCTATCATTATTCTCATTTAAAACGTCTTGAATAATGTGACATAATCGGGGTGCATATTATAACACGTAATTTTTGAGTATGGTTTGGTGAAACATTGAACTTTTGGAAGCCAGTTTTGATAATCACATTCCTTTTAAACCATATTTGCTATAAGCACTTATGACCCGTGGCGTAGAATCTGATTAAAATTCACGAACTTCCTTCTAGATGCCGGTCTCTGTTCGACTCTGTTTTTCTCTGCTCTCCTATTTTGATATAGTTCAGGAGTTTTCATAACTGCATAATTCCCTTATTTTGGCATTTCTGCTTAATGTCTACTGAATATTAAGATCCGTAACTTGTAAATACGCCACGCCAACATTACCGCCTATAATTCTCATTACAGCAACCCGTTTTTTCTCTCTATATTGCAACTCTATAGTTAATATAGTGCCTCGGTGCGTCTACGACAGCTGTTCCATCAGAACATTTGATTTCAAAATCAAAGTATCGTTTCTAATTTGCACACGCGAAAAATAAAAGCTGGTATGGGCGATTTTAAATATGCTATTGGCGAGATTTGCGCCCAAATAACACAAAAGTACTTAATGATGTTATGTATTTTGTAAATGTATATTAAATTACTGTTTTGAAAGCGATTGGTCATTAATAATGGTAAATATGATTGGTGATTAACAATCATTTTCAGTGGTCTCTCTTCCTTGCACGTATAATACATAAATACCAAATTAACTGACAATTTGTTTCGAAATTTGATTCATTAAATATCATTACAGGAGTTGTATTTGTTTACATTCAGCTTACATCAAGAAAAGATAAAGAATGAAGTTGAGTTGTATAGCACATAATTATGGTAAACTTTGATTGTGTCACTGGTACGAATTATTTTTTTTAAACCAGGCAGCGCTCCAAAAAATTTTTCACGGAAAACTTACTTTACGAATGATTATCTCCATGGTTTAATGGTTTAATGTTTTAAACCTTCACAACGAATGAATCTTTTTTTTTTTTTTTTTTTTTTTTTTTTTTACTTTCATGGATAGAGAATTTGAACTGCGAGGCTAATTTCAACTGAAGTTATTGAAGAATATATACCGTAATTTCCGGCGTATAATCCGCAGCTCAAAGAGTCGTTTTTCAACACAGAAATTTTATTCAATAATTGTAGTTAAATATTTACAGCGATCTTTTAAGTTACATTTTATAAAATAATATTTCTGGGTCGAAAAACGACTCTTTGAGCTGCGGATTATACGCCGGAAATTACGGTACATAATTGAACGTAAGTCATCTCTCAAATATTAATTTATTTTGAACGATCTTTCTAAAAATGTAACATTTATTAAGTTTTATTCGAAAAAATAATTTTGAATAAAAATGGCCGCCTGGCATATGAAAAAGTGAAGCGGGCATTCCGGAATTGTTGATGACAGTCACATGACTTACGGTTTTATTATAGAGACTAGCCGCCACTGGCGACCAGTTTGGTCGCCCTTAAATGTATGTTAAGCATTGTAACAAATTATTTTTATTCATAATTTATTTTTTTCCTTAAACCCTCGCATAACTGGAAAAATCTAATAGATAAATCAAGAACTTTTGCGATCGCGGTAGTATTTCGCATATTTTTTGTTGTTATGTATTTCATCTTTCTTGACAAAAACCGCTTAACCCACTTAAGAATTTATGCTTCATGTCCGTTTGCTTATCACTTGCAATATGTTCGCTAATGCGGAGATTCTTAAACATATTTGGCGCAAAACAAAAATCGCGCCAGCCCCGGTGCGTCCGTGACAGCTGTTTCAATTTAAAATACATGACGTTCACATTTTTCATTTAAAATAGAAAATAGAAAAATAATAATTATCATAAATCAAAACATTTGATTTCAAATTAAAGTATCGTTTCTAATTTGCACGTGCAAAAAATAAAAGCTGACAATTATTTTCGAAATTTGATCCATTAAATATTATTACATGAGTTCAACTTATGTCAAAAAAGATCCGGAAGTTGAGTTGTATGGAACAGAATTAAGGTAAACTTTGACTGTCTCACTGGTGCGGATTATTTTTTTTACGCCAGGCAGCGATCCAAAAATTCATGGTTTAATATTTTAAACATTCACAACGAATGAATCTTTTTTCTTTGTTTACTTTCATATATAGAGAATTTTAACTGCGAACCTAATTTAAACTGAAGTTATTGCAGAATGTATACATAATTGAACGTAAGTCATCTCTCAAATATTAATTTATTTTGAACGATCTTTCTAAAAATGTAATTTTTATGCAGTTTTATTTGCAAAAATAATTTTGAATAAAAATGGCCGCCTGGCATATGAAAAAGTGAAACGGACATCCCGGAACTGTTGATGACAGTCACATGACTTACAGTTTTATTATATAGATGGTACATGGTCGTTGGCGGGTTTTGTATCAGTTTTGGCATAATTTTTTAATCGCCAAGTTAATTAACAGTTTTTTGCAAATTAAGGATAGAAAATAATATTTTTTACACTGAATTTTATAAAAGCACACAGATTACGTAATTACTTGTCCAAAAATGCAATTCTTTTTTTATTCTGCCGAATATTAAGGTCTGTAGGTTGTTTGAAAAAAAAAGTTTGACGAAGAAAAAAGTGATCATTTTAAGTAACTCGACGTTTTTAAAAAAAATCTATATCTCTGTTTATAAATCACTTATGAAGATGAGTTTGGTCTTAAATTGAAGAAATTCTTCATTAGATTCTTCTAGTTTTCGTTTTTTATTTCTGCGACGCTTGGTTTATTATATACCTGATATTTTAATCTGGCATGTTTTGTCGATTTAACATTGCGAAGTTGATTCCTGTAAATAAGCAGTAGCGGTCTAGTTCAGTTCTTGGCGTTGTTTGTGTGGCGTTTTTTTTTTTTTTTAAAGCTTGGCTTGGCAGAGCGACCGCCCTGCTTGATATATATTTTTTACTAAAAAGCATTTTTTTTTTTTTTTTTTTTTGCTCTGTATTATATTAGTCATGACTTACTAATGAAATCATAAGAAATTGTATTTGGGTTTTCCTTTCTTATTCCTGTGCTTTTATTAACCAAATCATCAGGATTTTGGTTAATTATTGTTAAGAAGACATGAAATTATGCATACATATTAAGCATTACTATAAATATACATGAAACATTCATTTTGACATTATATTTTGTATAAATTATCTTTTCATTACTGTAAGAAGCATTCACCATAGTTTGTATGTGAAAATGAATATATATATTGTTACGCGACGGCGGTGTATTAATTCTATTTTCAAAACTTAAATATCTTTAATTTAAATCTTTTGCAATTTAATTATTTTAAAATCTATATTTTAATTAAGTCCTAATTTTAATCATTTTAAATTATTTATTTCTAATATTATTCTTCATTTTTTACTTTAAAAGATAGTCCTTTATAAAATACTATTACATTCATAATATTTCTGCATCTTCCTTTTTCAATATCTTATCTAACGTTTCTGTTTAGTCTACAAAGGAAGAATCCCCCTTTTTGGCCTCTCAGTTAAAATTCCTTTCATCCTAGCGTGTCTGTGCGGGTGCTGAGGTCATTGACTTTACGGTTCACTGCTTCAGCGTCATGCACCCGTTCGGGGATTTTGAACACAGCATCGGTTAATTGCGATTAACCCGATCACGAATACTTTTTTCTGATTGGAGGAACTCTTCAGTCCCAGCGGTTGAGATAATTTAACTGTCTTTTAACGGCTAGTGTTTCCCGCGACTTCTTTAAATTTTTCGTAGCGTTCTCTCTCTTGCAAAATGATCTTCATGGAATAAGGATGTAAATTTGAACGTCTATAAAATCTTGGACCGATCGTTCGAACTAAACGGGTTCGACGATCGGTACCGTTTAAAATTTCTAAATTATAGATTCCTTAAAAGGATAACTTAATATACATAATAATTATTTAAATAAAATACTCTGTTTTATAAGTCATAACAACTATGAGATAGTTACTGAATTTGAGATGAATGCTGGAAGTGAATGCTAGCTATGAATGTCATCTAGTATTTGTTCACTGAGCTTAGAGAAACTGACAGTCACTTTTGATGTCCTGCTGTATATTCTCTTCAACCACCTACTTGAGTAAGATTTATAGTTCATCCAGAGGCGGTAAGATATCTTATATATTTAATTCGCTGATGCTCTAAAGTATCATACGAGGATACTGCTAACCAAGTAGTGAATGCTTCAAAAATTAAGTGAACACCTCATTTTTTAGTTCTTATAACGGAACATGCTTCAACAATTAAGTGAACACCTCATTTTTAAGTTCTTATAACGGAACTTGTGCCTATTGAGATGACCCTAGGCTTAATCATTTTAAACTTTTGATGTCAAGAACATTTAAAGCTTTGACAAGCTCTTCATTTAATGTTTATGCATTGTATAAAACAAGATATCTGTTCATGAACATTCTAATTTCGCGATTCTTCAGTTTCATCTTATTTTCACGGTACTTCTGTAGTATAATGCACTGTTATAATATTCGTACAAGACGAATATTGTCATACTCGTATTCATGTCATTAAGTAAATTTTTTTTTAATGTTTTGCAAAGTTGAAGGAATGATAATATAATGTTCCTGATGATTTTATTATTATATATGTAAGGGGGTCTGCGCAGTACTTTCCAATTATTTCCAATAATTTACAATAAAGAATTTTAGTATTATTTTATTTGTTTGATTGTTTATTTCTCTAACAAGTGCATGATAAGAATTTAGAATTATCATAGATTCATTGATATTTTCGATTCATTGATATTTTCGATTCTAGTTCTAGTTATATTATGTATGGATTAGGTTTATGGATTTTTATTCAGGTAAGATATCTTTCTGTTATTCACCATGAACGTTCTTCATTATATTTTTTCCAGGTGTGACCTCTATACTTATAATAATTATTTAGATCACTGGCTCTTCTTCAAAAATCTCAAATACTTCTCCTTTTGATATTCCAAATTTTAAACTTTCCCCCCTCTCTTTTACTTCCCCCCACTTTCAAGTAATTTTCTAAAATTTTAATGTAATATTTATTCAACCCCGGTACCATTTATTGTTTGTCGTAACATATATATATATATATATATATATCATTATTTTTTTCTTAAATTCAGGTTCAAGGTTTAGGAACAGCCTTCAAGATTTTGTTCTCAAAAGATTTAGACAGCCCTTTTCTGGGAAACAGAAAGCAATTTCGTTTGACACGTGGTGAAGTAGTAACTCTATTTAATGCTTTTGGACGGTAATAATTTTTCTTATACTAAAAGTTTATAGTATCATAGTTCATTTATAATTACTTATCTCATTAATATTTTAATACAAAAAAACTAAGTCATTTTATTTTTAAAACTTATCTCATGTTTTACCAAATTAAGAGGGCAACAACATGAAAAACAACTGATATGTAGATGTATCGTATCTAATGTTTTTTTTGTTGTTTTTTTTCATCGTGTAACTATTATATAAAAAGTTTGATGAATGTACTAGCCGGGATTTGCTGCATTTTGGTAACTCAAATGTTTAAGTTTAATTTTGTATCTTTTTTTTTTTTTAATTACAAGAAAATCCCTTTAAATATTTTTAAAATATATATATATTTCAAGATTTGAAAATTTAGACTTTCAAAAAATGCAAAAAAAAAATAAATAAATAATAAATAAATAAATAAATAAAATTGGAGAGATGTTTATATTGATTCTCTCGATTGTATCTTGGTTGTTTTTGATTGTGTCAATTGTTTCTTTGCGACTCCAGACAACCAATCGCTATTCGTATCCAATCTGATTTTATCAAGAATTGCGTGTAAAGGACAAATTCAGACAGTCTATAAAGACGTCAAAATCAGGCACACACTGTTTTCTTTATTGTTGTTCTTCCCTGCTGTGATTCCTATTCAATAGTGTGAAGTTGAGCCTTTTTTTGTATGACAAATATTTTAAAACAAAACTGAAATCATGTTATTTTTGTCATGTATCATTTGTTTTATTGAAGAAATTCAGTTGTACAGATGGATGTGTGATGTATTTAACTGTTTTGGGTCAGATTTTCTTTCTTTCTTTCTTAAAAAAAAAAAAAAAAAAAAAAAAAAAAAAAAAAAAACTTAGGTTTAAAAAAAAAATTTAAGTAGTTATCTAAATGACAATAATTAAGGTTTATTGAAATTTAACGAATATATTTATTTTAGGTATAATTAATTGAAGTAGGCTATGGAAGAATTTTTGAAGATGCTTGGAAAATGTATTACAACAGAATTAAATAGACATTTATATATATATATATATATATATATATATATATATATATATATATATATATATATATATATATATATATATATATATATAAGAAGAAAGAATAGAAATCGCATAAGTTTCACCTTCTGTTTTTTGATGAATTTACACATTTTCAGATGTCCTGAACACGATTTGATTATTTTTGGAAATATCTGTCTGTAAGTGACACAAATTTTGTAGGGGTGCTCTATCTCAAGAATTCATGTATGTAATTTGATTAAACTTCATATTCTGTTAGGCATTGACATAAATTGAGTGTGTAGCACCAGCAGGTGGCATTAGTATGCTGTTTTTTACTATTTCTGTGATAGCTATATCTCAGCATGTATGGGATGGAATTTCACATATAAGATGTTTATTAAACATTATGTTGATTCAATTTTTGCTTTGTTTATTCAACAGAAAGCACTGCTAGGGTATTTTTGCAATGAACTTTATAGCTGTGTCACAGTTTCTATTGGGTAGAAATGCACCAAATTTTATATTTGAAGCTATGCACTATACCTCATAATTAATTATGTATAACACATATATTAGAATATTGTAATAGAAAGTTTTGTGATCGCCAATCATACTAGTTTTACCTTGGAAAAAAAAACTGCTTGTGACTTATTTGTCTATTCATCTGTTCTATGGTTTGTAAAAATAATCTTATCTTTACAAAAAATATTAAAAGTTACTAAAGCAAACTGTGTTATGTTCCTCATAGGAAATTTTTTTATATATATTAAGTTACAGAACAAAAACTTGCAAAAGATCGGATTATCTATCTATTTTAATGAAATTTTAATATGAAGTTGAAAGAAACGAAAATGTTACACGTACATGAGAAAAGATTTGATAAGTTATGCACGATGTTTATTAAAGCAAATTAAAGGGTGTTTATTAGGTACTTCTCTATTATCCTGTCGACCACTTTTCATAACAAAAAACTATCGCCAAATTGTAAGATTAAAGCCAAAAATGCAGTCCCATTTACTTGATGTCAGAAACATTATACGTGTTTGTTACGTCATCAAGTAGTTTTTAATTCGACATTTGCGTGTATTTTTCATTATATTTTACTGATTTATTAGTTATTTCATTTTTAACAATTGTGTCCTTAAATTCATATATTTTATTTATTTATTTATTCCAATGGCAACGTTCTCCCGTTTATTTGGCGATAGTTTTTTGTTATGAAAAGTGGTCGACAGGATAATAGAGAAGTACCGTTTATTATTATTATGCTCTTACAATGTAAATTTTATATTATTTTAAGGAAACATTAATTTCTGCTCATGGTTTGAATAGTAGTTGGCATTATGATATATTACTGTTCACTGGTACTTTATCAGTAAATTATCCAAGTTCATTAATCAGAAAAAGAATCGGCTATCAAGCCAGGCTTCGTGAGCCAACTAAACCCATCTCATTGAAGGAAAGAATGGTAAAATACCATATAGGAAACATAAAGGCAATAACCAGAGACCAAAGTCACTGTAAATGACTAAGAGAAATATTGTTAGGCCATAGAAACCCATAAAAAATAAAGTGGCAACTGTTCTTGATTGTTGAATTATCGATAATCACCCAACACTAAAAAAAAACTACTGGTTATGTCAATTACAAAAAGATACAGGAGAATTCAAAACATTATCTTCGTAAAGATGTTTTAAAATAAACTTTCCAGAACTTTTTGTTAAAGTTGTACTTTTTTTTTTTTTTTTCAGTAAAAATAAGTTTGATAAGAGTGAAGAATAAATGGGTCTGATTCTGGAGGTAATTTTTGTATGACTCTTTGTAGAAGAAACCAGTGGCGATTTAGAAAAAAACAAAAATTCTCAGAAGATCAAAGATGATTTCCTATAGGAAACTTTTTTACTGTTCCTTCGCAACCTTGTCCAAAACATGAACTTTACAGACTGAGAAAATTAACATTTTAATTAATTAATAATACTGCATTGGTATGCATAAATTTGAATTCATGCCCAAATTCAGTAGCTTCAGGTGCAGCCATTCGTCTACCGAATAACAGATGAACACATACATAAACACTCTGTTTTATTATATGTTAAGATTAATATTTATAAATAAATATTCAAAACTGTTTCAGTAAGTTTCATATTACTTTTTTTTTCAGGCTATCTAATAGCATATATCAGCTGGAAGTATTCAGGAAATTATTGGACAAAGCAGACTACTTATAGCAGAGGATTATATCAGTGTTTTATAAATCAAGATGATATTTGTAAATTAATTTACGAAACTTTGTACAGGAAGATGTATAGAATTATATGCATTTTACAGTTTATTGTATTTACCGTTAAACAAAATCAAAGAACTGCATTCAGATTCATTTAACGACGACCTCAGGAAAGAAAAAATCAACCCTTCTCAAACTTCGTCTTTCTAATTTATTTTTGTTTTATAATACTTTTACATGCAAATAAATTATTTATTTATGCACATGAAGCAGTTGTCATTCATTCATTTTATCACATCATAATGATTTTTAAAAATCAACCAAAAAATTTTTTTGTTTTTATATTGTATGTATAATTGCTTAATTTTAAATTAAATAATCTTGTAATCCCTTGTGATTTTATTTAAGTAAAAAATATATGTACTTGAAATAATAATTTAACCCGTTTCTTGTGCATTAATCATGAGTCATACTGGTGATTGATTTACAAGGCATATTTTATTTTATGAGTCACACTCATAATTAATGCACAAGGGACTTGCTGCTAAATTTCTAAAAATGTTATTAAAGCTTTTCGAAACACAATTGAGGCTTTGACATGGAAAAGGTAGTAGGTCAAGAAAAATAGATTTTGAGATTTTTAATAGAAGAAGTAGTAAAAAGTTGTGCCAATGGCATGGAAAAGGCAGTAAGTCACTGTTGAAAGTAGTTTTGTTGCTATGAACGCTGGAAGATGGCTCTGGTAACAAGAACGAGTGAGTTGGCATGGAGAAGGCATTAAGTCAACTCTGTTATCATTGCTGTCATAACCTCCCTAAATACAGTGTTTGCATAATACTCGAAATATGAACTGTTTCAGTTTATTGTAATGGTCTTATCTGAGTGTCAATATGCCTCCAAAACAAGTTTCATTCAAACTGGTAAGTAATTATGTGTAATCTGTGATGAAATTCGTGTTGCATTGTTTGGCCGCACCAGGGGTGTGCCGACCCAGTGTGCAATGCACACAGGCGCCGAAGTAGTAAAGGCGCCAAATATTTCAGTTGTGGAGAAAATACTTCAAAAAGAAAGAAAAAAATCCTTAATTTAATTATACGATTACAACTCCTGGACATCTATTATGTTTAGCAGTAATACGTATTAGTACGCTCATACAATCAGTTTTAAACAGATTTTCGTGCTTCATTCAAATAGGCAATCTATTGTAATTGTATTGTATTATTTTCTCCAGGATATTGAAATTTTTCTGTTTTATGCAGGATTCTGATACAAACAGGTTCCATTTTCACAAGTTTTACTGTATTTAAAATTTTATTTACATAGTTGTCAACCTTTCTTATTTTTTTAATCAAATACCAATATTTTGAACCTGAAATTTTATTTAATAAATGAAATCCGATAAGAGTCTTATAGAAACAAGACACATTTTATTGAATAAATTTTCTTGTTCAAAATATGTTTATTTGACTTGGAAAAACTAGTCGTTGGGGTCCACCGTAATACTTACCCATCATGGATATGCATAATGTAAAATATTAAAATAAAAATGTGTAAACTACTTATAAAATGCATTGCAATTCAAATAAAATCATGGCTTGATGACGTCACAAACTTTAAAGGCTCGATTACTGAATTGTTTGTAAGAAACATCCTTATAACTCCAAAAATAATAATCCTATTAACTAGCGGTTTATTGCATCTGATTAAGCGTCAAATTTCCAATTAAAATATATCTTTGAAGTGAAATTTGGATGAAATACAGGGTCATGAAAAATCGAAGAGTGTAGAAAATAGGATTCCAAATATCTCGGCAATTAATTATCCGATCGACTTCATGCTGTATGCAAAATTTATGTTTTTTTATTGTCTTTTGTATTCATTTCTTAAAATAAACAATTTCGAAAATTTTTATATTCCTTTTATCAAGAACGAATATTTTGAGAGTCCGAAAATAATAGTTTCGGTTAATCCAGGTTATTGAAATGAAATAGGCTTCTTCCCATTATTACATACTAAGTACATACAAAATTGCAAGTCTCTATCTCAATTTTTTTGGGAGATAGAGCGTTTACAGACACACGGCAAACTTTTTTTTTCTAAAAATATGTTTTTCGGAATCTCCAGTGTCTGAAACGTGTAAATCCGTCAAAAAAAATTTTTCGATTTTCAAAACGATTACAAGACTTACCCTATACTACATATGATGGGTAAGTAATAAATAAATAAAATAAAACGAAAGGTTTGCAGCTATGTATTTATACTCATTGAAAAACTTTATATATATATATATATTAAATAAGTATTCTTTAAAATAAATAGATATAAAAAAAAAAAAACTTGTAAAGCTGAGATATGTATACATGGATCTCATATGCTTTTTTTTTGTGAATAAAACTTTGTAATTTAGCAGTGTAAAACCGTTTTTTGCTTCCCCTGTAAAATTAGGTTTTCTTGACTTACTACCTTTTCCATGTCAATGCCTCAATTATGAATTTAAAAATTGAAGTTTTGGCTCAGGTATAGAATTTTACTGAATAATAAAGGTTTTACCAAAATAAGCTGACATTTTTAATTTTTTATCAAAACACATTTTTTGAATTTTTTAACCATTTTTATAGTTTTGTACCTCAAAAGAAAAAAACGAAACTGTTATAGGACCACTGTGTTGTTTGTCCAGACCTACCATTTTTTTTTTCTTTTTTTTTTTTTTCAGGAACAACTGAAGATATCAAAACTTATAGGGTACTTCCCATTGACTTATCAGGTAACCAAAAATGTTCTGTCGTTTTTATGAAATGACAAACGTTAAAGAATGTTACACGCAATGGATAATAGATGGCGCTACAATCGCCGAAATATGTTAATCAAGATGTAATGCAGAGTCATAATATATAAAAAAAAATTGGAAAGGTTATCTCGTAACAGTAGAAAAATGAACGTGAACAGGAGTACTCCAAACTGCTTGTATGTTGTATGAGTTTAAACTTGGAAAAAATGCTGTGCACACGGCCCAAAAAATATGCCAAGCTTTTGGAGAAGGTTGTGTCAACATTCGCACCACCCAAAGGTGGTTTAGAAAATTTGCTGCTGTCGATGAGTCGCTGAAATATGCCCCACGAGCAGGGTGGCCATATGTCAGTAATGATGAGGAATTACAGGCTGCATTAGAAGAAGATTCCACTCAAACCTGTCAGATGTTATCAAAAAGGTTTGCGGTCAGTGATGAAACTATCCGTTTACATTTGCATCGTCTGGGGAAAGTGTACAAGCTAAGCAAATGGATACCTCATCAATTGACACCTGCCCAGATGCTCGAGCGCCTGAACATTTGTTTGAGGTTGCTGCATCACCATCAAACGGAACCATTTCTTGTCCGTGTATTAACCTGTGATGAGAAGTGTCTGTTGTACAGCAATTCCAAAAGATCCCATCACGGGTTGTCAGCCACTGATTCTGTGCCACAGATCACCGAATCCAAGATCCATCAGCAGAAGGTGTGATTGTGCGTATGGTGGACAGCAATTGGAATTGTTCACTATGAACTGTTATCATCTGGTCAGACGATTACTGAGAATGTCTATAGTGGCCAACTCCATCGAGTTCACCAATTACTTTTTTTAAAAAAGCCAGCTTTGGTGAACCGTAAAGGCGTTCTTTTCCTAATGCTAGGCCGCATGCCGCGCGTGTGACCTCTGACACAATTCAGACCCTTGGATGGGAACCGCTTTTGCACTCTCCTTATTCCCCTGACATTAGCCCTCCTGACTATCACTTATTTTTTAAGCCTCGATAAAAATCTGCGCAATCGACAGTTCAGAAGTCGAGAGGCTATGGCAACGGAGTCAGAACTTTTTCAACTCTAAATATCGTCACTTTTAAAAAAATGGAATTTATCAGCTTTTTTTCCTTTGGGAAAAGGTTATTGCATGTGAGGGTGGTTACTTTGATGAATAAATTGTATTCTTTTCGATACATTTTGCTGTTTGTTTTCTTTCACCTAAAACGACAGAACTTTTTTGGTTACCTGATAAAATCTTGAAATTTGGCATGAAGGAAGGTCCTATAGCATCTGAAAATCATTAATTTGTATTTCTATTTCAAATTATTATGTGACAAACTCGTCTGAGCATCTGTCTGTAAGACCTTTATTTTTTTTTCCTTCAGAAATGGCTGAAGGTATAAAGTTTAAATTAATATCAAATAAGGTCCATTGCAACATTGTTTTGTAAAAATTTCAAGCTTCTAATTCAATGCAATAAAAATTTATGGCCTTAAAACAGCATTTTTCATACAAACTCACTCTCAAAACTTATAGGGTACTTCCCGTTGACCTAGAATCTTGAAATTTGACATGAAGGAAAATCTTATAGCACATGCAAAGGGAAAAAAATTAAAATCATTAATTTATAATTCTTTGTTGATTTATTACATGAAAAACTTGTCTGCCTACCTGTCTGCAGGGCTGCGGAGTCGGTGGGAAAAATGACCAACTCCGACTCCTGGAATTTTAAAGGATCCGACTCCGGGATGGCTAACGTACTAGTTTTGCCTGTTGATTCCTATTATTCAGATTGCTTCATTGGTGTCATTTGTTTTGAAACAGTAATAGTCGCTTTATTAAATGTCATTAAATAAAGGAAATATTACTATTTAAAAAAAGTGGCAGCAATCAAGCAATCTGAATTTTTAAAAAAAAAACCTCAACTGGCAACACTGTAACCTGCTGTTACATTCCTGTTTGACCTTAAAGCATATAATGTACATATCAACCAATATTTTTTTTTTCATGTTTCATTTTTTGGATGAATTATGGGTGTAAGCTGTGATAGGTAGTCAAGACTAGGACTCATTTACTGCAGCGGCAAACTTCCGACAGTATTTTAGTATAAAAAGTTTCACTTTTTTTAAATGCAGAATTTTTTTTTAAAAATAAGGCAAAAATACTCTTATAAAATGCCTGTGGAACTCTGCCCCTACATTAATTGGCTCTGGTCAAGACTGAAGATATTTTGAACATCCCCCTCCCCCCTCCTCCTCACAGATAGTCTATGCTCATGCACTCACACAAAAACACAAGATGCATTAATTTTTACATGTAGTAAAATTTAATTATGTCAAAACTTTGCAAAAACTGCATGTAAAATATTTATATGCATGTAAATTGCAATCGAAAAGTTAAACTTGAAGCTATTAGATAGAAACAACAGTTGAAATCTAATAAATCTCCAAAATTTACTTTGAACAACACACACAAAGATCTATCAGATGAATCCAAACAACATATAATATGTTGGTATATGATTTTAAGACTATAACCAAAATATTTTATGCCAAATCAAACATATATTATACCAAAATATGGGTGAAAGGATGTTTAATTTTGGTTTTATATCTATTCCTGCAGACCAGACAAATAGACAAAAATTTTTTAATTTAAACATCATTTGGGGTCTCCAAAACCCAAAAAATTCTGAGAGAATGCAAGAAAAATAAAGATGAAAATTTTATATTTCCTGCATTAATTTTATAATTTAGGCTTTATTTCGGTTCTGCAAGACCTGAATATCAAAAGGAGAAATATAACAGAAATTTCACTATTTCATCATTATTTTGAGTACTGCAGACTCAGGGAAAAAAAAAATTACAATTTCACCTTTTTTCTTTCTGAGGAAAACAAGAAAAAAAAGGGAAAAATTTCCAATTTTCGCATTACCTCGGGTTCCGCAAACCCCAAAAAAACCTAGAGAAAGGACTATGTACTAAATATAAACTAGAGATTTCAATTCAGAACAGTTTTCAAATATGCTGTACACTGGACAGTATATTAGGCCTGTTTAACCTGAATTTCCTTGTATATATAGTCCAAATATAAAAGTAATAATTCAGTTTATAAATTTAAAATTACATAGAATTGGTTTAATTTCACTTCAAAGTGTCTAAAAAACAAGCTGGAGTTGGAGTCGGCCTGTTTTTTAGTGACTCCGACTCTGACTCTTTTGCTCCAAAATAGGCCCGACTCAGACTCCGCAGCCCTGCCTGTCTGTCCCGATTATGGAAAATTCACAACTTTGGTTTACACTTGGTTAGAAAGTGCAAACTAGCGAATTTATTTTTTTAAAAGTATTATGCTTCTTTTTTTAAGGAGGTTTTCTACATTCTCAGTCTTTTTTTTTTTTTTTTTAATTTGTTACTTATAATCTTAGGAATATAGACAAAATGATTTTTTTTTTTTTTTGAGAAAAAGTCAGTTTTAAATATGTATTAGAGTGAGATAACACATGGAATGTGAAGCCAGTTCATAACTCACCACTGGCAAACATGATGCAGCTGTCCATAAAACATATCTATGAGGATTTATCTGTTATGTGGTCAGCAATAACTCTGCACCACATATTGATGCAATAAATAATAATAAATTTAAAAAGTCAATTATCAAATCACATTGTAAAACTTGTGTTAAATAAAGCAGTTTATGACTCTGGCCATAGACATGCTAATTAGAAGCTTTACCCAAAATGACGGTAAAATGGAGAAAAAAAAACTAATCTTCCTGATTAACTTCTTAAATTCTCTTCTAGAATTTCAAAGGGGAGAAACTGAAATAAGTTTCTTTGATAGAATAACAAACACATTTAAAAAGGTCCGCTAATTTATTTGAAAATAAAAGTCAACAAGTTGTTCTATAAATGCTGCAGAGTTCATAGTTAAAAGACAGATGACATATGTAGCTATAGCTTGAACAATTTACTTCACATTAACGAAAATATTATTTTGTAATTACTGATGAACTTGAATTGAATTAAAAACATATCAAAGATGATTGGATTAAGACAAGTATTATATATCTCCGAGAGAAGACTCGCTTCTCCCCTTTGTAAGTACATGGGCATTTGAGCAATCCTCCATTAGAAGATGGCTTTACTCGGTCTGCATCTGTACTTGGCTGTGACTAGAGTTGCCAGGTCTACTGTCAACAAAAAATTAGGACAGACAGGTAAAAGAAAAGTGGACGCAGTCATATTAATCAGAACACAAAAATACAGTAAATCCTATGAAAACGGAACCTGTCTCTAGCAGAATCCTGTGTTACACCTAAAAAACTTATGGTTTCTGCAGAAGGAACATCCTATAAATATACCTGCTAATACAGAAACCTGCTTAAAACTGAAATATTCTCTGGTTGATATTCAGTCTTAGTAAGTTTTATTGTATTAATTAAACACAATAAATAATGCAATTAAATCTGTGCAAGCAAATTAAATTAAATGCAATAAAATCCATGAAAGCAGAATCGCTAGGGACCGAATCAAACTTCTGTTTTGAAGATGTTTCCGACCAATTATAATTGTATAATATTTCTTCTATAAGGAAATATGAAATTTTTAAGTTTAAGACAAGATTCCTTTATAAATAGGTTCCCGTTTTCATAGGATTTCCTTAACCAAGTTACATTAAAAACTGCAAAAACAGAATCGCTAGAGACTAGAAAAATGTTCTGCTTTAGCAGCTAGATAAGAGTTCTACAATATTCCAGTATCTGCTGGACGATAAAAAATTCCCATTATAGGCAATTTTTGTTTTCACAAGTTTGACTATATTAATTTCCACTCAATTCAGACTAATGAATAGCATGGTACTAAAATAAATTTTAAAGAATTTGTGCATGATGAGAAATCGGGAGTTTTGGCATCCTGTGCACTGGTTCTACAGGACAGATCTTGGAAACATTGAAAATCGGGACACTTGGCAACTCTAGTCATTAAGTTAGGCAGGTAAATCCTCATGGCAAATTGAATGAGTGGACATTTTTCATGCTTCTAGAATCTGAAGAGATTGCATAAAAGACAGCTGCGTTTAAGTTCTGTCTATGGTTTTTGCTCTGGCTTGTATGTTTTTCTTTTCATTGCTTTCTCATATTGTGTACAAGTTACAGATGATTAAGTGAAAGTAAGGTTCGTACTGCATTTTTTTTTTCATAATTTAACTGTTTAATTTTAATCTCCTTATGATATGCTTTAATAAAAACTCTATGCGATTAAATAAGTTAAAATGACATGTTCATGTCACAATTCAATTCATTGCAACAAAAATGTTTTTGAAGGTTTTGATGATAAAAGTAAAAATCGCCTGTAAATTGTTAGTTATAATTCTCTATATCTAAAAAACAAATTATCATTAAATAATTTTTTTTTATCTTTACTTTTATCATCATAGCCTTTAAAAACATTTTTGTTATGACAAATTGATGCTGCAGCGAATTGATGCTGCGGCAAATTGCCGCTGCGGTGAGTTGTTGCCGCGATGAATTGACGCTGCAATGAATTGTGCGCGATGAATTGACGCAGAACTATTAAATTATGTAATGCTACTACTATTACAGTGAGATAATATTGCATACTTAAAATAATGTGAATCGCACCCTTCACTGTTTTGCCACTAGCTTAGGTGTGCCCTTGCTTACTTAAAGGTTGGACAGACCTATGATAGAGAACACCATTTCAAATATTTTTGCAATGGAAATTATATCTTTAAAACTGACAGTTTAGGAATTAGCTATTGAATAGCAATAAGAGGGGATTTGTACTTCTGCAATCCATAAGATCACTTCTTATAATGTTGTATAACTATATTATCAAAGTTACATTGCTTAAATACATAATATAGCTCTATTCTCTATGTGTTTTGTTTTTTTACAATTATATTATGCAAATTACACTTTTATTTGATTGTTTAATCAAATTATTACTTAGCTTATGTGAGTTAAATGTAAAAAAAAAAAATATATATATATATTTTAAAGTGAACTAATGATAATATTATCTTGTTTACAGAAACAACCAATTCATAATTTTGACAAAAAATTCTTCCTTAACTTTTTTTGGTACTTCCTAATAGCCACACACACACATATACATATATATGAGCTCTTTACTATCAGCAAATACTTCTTGTTTCAGGCAGAAAATGTTAAGCAATTGTCTGTAGGATGATATCAAACACATTGTTTAATCTAGATAAACTGAGAGCTCAAACTGAAAGTAGTGGCAAGCTACTTTTTGTTTTGCCATTTTACACTTCCCCAGATGCATTATATTCTGTGTGCAAAGTGTGCCTCTTTCAAAATCAATGAAATTGTACCTGCGATTCATTTTACAGTGAATATAACTGGATTGTGACAGTTCTTTCGTCTTATACCACATCCAACAGTCACAATAAATGGTCAATCTTTCTTTAGTAAAACAAAACTTTTTTTTTTTTTAATGGTTTAACAGATATGTAATCGAACTACACATTTAAACACTAAAATAATCAGAACAAAAAAGGTTGCCTTAAATTGTGAACTTTTTAGCAATTTCTTTGGCGACTAACAGCTGGCATGAGGTTAATATAAAAGTACTTTGTTTTGTCTTTTCCCAATAAAATTGATTTCTACTTACATATAAACAAACAAATGACAAATTTATTCCCTTTTACAAAACAACAGAAATGTTTACATTTTGGAATTACACTTTTACACAGGAATGAGTCCATACTTGCAAATGTCCTTTCCAGAAACACTTGTCGATCACTAATATTCACATCCTTCATCTTTAAACTCATCTTCAGTGGAAAAAAAGTCTGCCAACATATGACTAGGCGTCTCTGTTCCTCTTATTTTGATAGCATAACAAGCATTTTCCACTTTCTGGACACTGCACTTCAAAGTGAAGAGTTTACGCTTCAACTCTTTCGAGTGGTTACTACACAACAACATTGCTTGATATATGCTCTGCAATAGAAAACTCAGCTTGAAAGGCTCTTCGATATCACCAGTGCCAACACTGTTGATGCATTTTCTCATTAATTCTCCTGTTAGGTCAGCTATCCCCAAAACATACTCCACAGGAGTTAAAAATGCAGACAAAGGTAATTCAGATTTTTTCGGTGGTTCTTCTGAATTCTAAAATAAAATTATATGTAACTAATTCAACAGTGAAATTTCAAAAAATATTTATACATTTTTTTTTTAATACATCCAATATTAAGTGCAATATAAAGTAATTTCTTTATATAAATTTATAACAAAATTTAGAAAGTTTTTCACTAAAAAACAGTAAGAGCAATTTCATTGACTGAACTTAAAATATTTCAAGATAAAAATTTTAAAATCTAGTTTTTCTAATATGTTTTATAGATAAACTGGTAAATTTAACGTAATTCTTTCTCATATATCAAAACTAACTAGAAATGAGAACACACTAATTTTATATCGATTAAAATAAATATTCATTAAGATATTACAGCTTCATACAGAATTTACACTTTATTCCGGCATATAATGCACATTTTTTAAAATAAGAAAATTGATTAAGATATACAGGTGCACATTATACGACGGGTTCAAAGTATAAAAGTTAAGAAACGATAAGCATAAGAATTCAGACTTCTACATTAATGACCAAGAAAAGTAGATGTGATTAGTTGAATGAACAAGTGAATTATTCTAAATGCTATGTGGCGATTCAGATACACAGATGGTTTTGACAGAAGGGTGAAGGAGACAAAGATGATATGTAACCGGGGGTCAATCCAGGAAAAAAATAGGGGCTATTTAGGGCCCCTTCACAAAGATCTATTTAATAAAATGGGCCCTCTTCACAAAAATCAATTTGATAAAATGGACCTCTTCACAAAATTCTACTCCATAAAAACTTACTATTTATTATTTTGTGATGTTTTAAAATGTGTAATTTGTAAACAAACAAATTCACCAGAGAGGAAAACTTCAGCAAAAGGATTTTAAAAAGTTTTTGTTTATAAATGCTTGGTTCGAATTTGAGTAACTGGATTTCAACTTTCATTACAAAATGTTATTTTTCATAAAAATATAATAAATTTCACAAAAATAACCTTTACTTTTCACAAAATGGTCCCCAAGAAAAAAAACCTGCATCGACTCCTGGTAACTATCATCGTTTTTACTTTGTTATGTTCTTGCTTTGCATTTCCACATTTTTTTCTTTATGTTCAAACTAGTTATTATACTTTTAATGTTTTTTATTGTATTTTGATGCTACATGTCGATGAAGATTTCCACGCGAAGAAAGGCGTGCACATTATACGTCGAATATGCCAAAATATATACTCTCAAATTATAGGTGTGCATTATGTGCTGGAGCACACTATACGCCGAAATATACTGTATATTAATATTCTGATAAACTTTTGATTGTAGCACTAGTATAGCTGTTTTTGTTAGCCCTATGTATATATTTTTGGACCTTGAAACTTCTACATAATGTCACCTTTTCGTACTTGTCTAATTTTTCCATTCAATCCTGTATTCATTTTCTTCAGTCGCTATCGTTTTCCATTTCTAGTATCGTTCAAATCTTTCTTTTCGTTTTTTAACTCGCCAATCTATGTTTATCTTCCAAACTGTTCGTTTCGATATCATTTCTCACATCGACCATCGTTTTCTCAGCCTTTTTCCGAATTCAGTTGCAACCGCCAGCTTCGATATCGTTTCAATCGTAATAGTATAGGGGAGCATGCGCCCAGACGCCGTGTAACAGTCTTCAAAGGCACTCTAGATTACTTTGCCGGTGGGCAGTTTGAGAACTTCTCAACTTAACACATCAGAAAGGGGGCGTTTTCGGAAAGCGGTATGTTGATATTGTTTAAAAGGGATGAAAAGGCAGTTTGAATGGCGAGAGTGAGGCAGCTTTGGTAAAATGATATTGTAGATACCAAAAGAAACAATATCAGTGGCGGTATAAAGTCTTTTATGAGTGCAATGATGGTATTAAACGTTTTTTTTAGTGTTTGTTTATTTCTGCTGTTGAAGTTGTGGTTTTTCTTTCTTCTGTTGGTGATGTACGTTCATTTCAAGGATTAATTAATAGTGTGTGTGGACTGTTCTTCAATCTTTTTTCTTCACATCTAATGCCATGGTGACTAATAAAAATAAAAGGCCTGTTTTAATTTGTGTCATCACGTTCAATTAATTATCATGTAAGTTAAAATGAACTTTTCTTCAAGTATATTTTGAAGGCTGCATTTAAGTTACTTCATGCCATATTATTTTTGCCACCTTGTTATTGTTGCCATATGACATTATTTTTTTTATTTAATTAAATTGTCTGTCATATTTTTCATCTTTATTTTATTTTGTGATATGTTGAATAAACGTTAGCTTTATTTAAACCTAAAAACTGTTTCATGAATGTGTCTTATCTACATTTTTAACACTTTTGTCACTACCTTGCCAAATTTCAGCTATCAAACTTCCACGTACTCTGTTTTTCAATTTAATTACATTTTTAGACCGGTCCCTGTATCCGGACCGCTATCACGGTTATGGGCCCGGCTTATTTAAGCCATATTAACCCTTTAAGGGCCGTAACCTTTGGCAAGGGTTAGCTGACAAGTGTTAGTAGATGGCGGCAGTTAGACCCACTAGTGAATTTTAGTGGGGGGGGGGGGGGGGGGGCCGCATTTACGTATAAATTTCATAAATTTCAGTATGACAGTTAAAATTAAGATATTTATTTTTATGAAATTTTGTTGAAAAATTAAATTTTTTTTTTGTACCTTTTTTGTACATTTTTTTTTAAAAAAAATTCTTCCTCGGCAATGGCTAACATACAGGTGAGCATAAACAAGCTAAATTTCCATAATTATGGAAACTGGTCAGCCGACATAAAGTTCCTTCTATTGGACAAAAATGCCTGGGGCATTGTTAACGGAACAGAGGCTGTGCCTGATACAAGTGATGCAGCAGCATACAAGGACTATCAATCCAGAGTTCGTTCAGCACTGTCCATAATCTACCTGAATGTCGAACCTGACTTCCGTCGAATAATAGAGAACATTGACGATCCTAAAGATGCATGGGCAAAGCTCCGATCCCATTTCCAACCTGATAATAGAGCCCGCCACATGCAGTTATTTTCAGAGTTGTTGGCATGCAAAATAGCACCAGAGGAGTCGATAGATATGTACGCTGCTCGCCTCAACCGAATCGCTGACCAACTAAAGGCAATGAATGAGCCAATTAAAGAAATTTATCTGTCGTTTCAACTACTCAGATGGCTCCCTCAAAAATATGACAGTCTAGTCCAGAACATACTCCGTTGGCCAGATTCTAAATTTGTGTTTTGTGACATCTTGACTGAACTAGTCGCCGAAGAGTCTCGTCTTAAATTGAGGTCAGAGGATAAAAATCAACTTGCCGTCCAGTCTCACTTTTCCAGAAGTCGCCCACCAAATAAAACGAGTTACCGACAAAAATTTAAAGGCAGATGCCACAAGTGCGGAAAAATTGGACATAGCAAAAATCAGTGCAAGGCCCCTTCTCCAGTCACGTCTGGTCCCGAGTCCTCAGTTGGCACCAGTTCCAGAGAGTCTTCTACATCCAGAGCTAGTCCTGTCCAACATCGGAACAGAAATGGAGCTCCTAGATCCAGACCGAGCCGAAAGCATCAAAGTGTCTCCCATAGTCAGGTAAACTTCCTCATTCAATCTAATCTTAGCAAAGTTAAGGGGGAAGACGATGCCTGGGTGTTTGACACTGGTGCCTCGCACCACTTTTGCAAAGACCGAGGACTTTATGTGTCTTTTCAGCCTCTTCATAACCACGAACTTGCCGTTGCTGTCGATGGAGCAACTTTCCCGATTGAAGGAACTGGTACTGTTAATCTTAATTTAAATGGATCAACTTTGTGTCTAGGGGATGTAATGTATTGTCCTAACTTAAGACGTAATCTTATTTCTGGCTCTCGCCTTGATGATAGAGGCGCAACATTCAAAGGAGGGAAAGGGAGAGTTAAGGCCTACACAACTGATAAAACACTATTTAGGGCTATCCTTAAAAATGGGATTTATTACATCCACCCTGATGCTAATTCTAAAAGTAAAAGTAAACCTAGCAACAACGTAAAATTTAAACAGGTCCGTTTTGAGGCCTCGACAGTACAAAAAGATGATTTCAGATTATGGCATCGTAGGCTAGGTCACCTCAGTCCCACACTAATAGAACATACACAGAGGTGTAATGGCGTAAAAGGTTTACCACACATTAAAGACCGAGACTTTCATTGCGAAACATGCAAATTGAATAAACATAGACGCACATCTTTTAAACCACTAAATCAAATCCGGTCCAAGAAGCCACTTGAACTTTTACACACAGATTTGTGGGGACCTACTACAGTAACTGGGAGAGGTGGAGAGAAATACTTTTTAACAATAACGGATGATTTTTCCCGTAAGGCATCAGTTTATCCATTATGTAGTAAATCACAAGTCTTTAAAGTTTTCACAAACCATGTCAAAAGGGCCGAACGTTTTCTAAACACGAAACTTAAACATGTACGTAGTGACAATGGGCGGGAGTTTTCAAATGAAGCTTTTAAAAGATATTTTGAGGAAAATGGTATAAAACACGAGTTCACGAACACATATACTCCAGAACAAAATGGCGTCTCGGAACGACTCAATCAAACCATTACATGAAAGTAAACTAAGTCTGAAGTTTTGGCCAGAAGCCATTTTGTATTTTACTTACACTCTGAACCGTGTTTGTCACAAATCACATAAGAAAACACCATTTGAATATTATTGTGGAAACAAACCGTCCATAAGACACTTACGTCCTTTTGGCACAGTTGCATATGTGGGAGTACCCAGACAACTCCGAAGTACAAAATTTGAGCCTAAGGCTAGAAAGGGGATTTTAGTAGGATATGCAATGTCTACAAAAGGGTATAGAATTTGGTTGCCAGACACAAATAAGATCATCGAAACAATTAACGTAAGATTCAGTGAAGAAGCAACTGTACCCAAAGACACCTACGTTGGAACTGAACAAGGCCCTATTTATTCTTTAGGCACAGACCCTTTTGCTAGTTTAGAGCAGCACAACGGAAGCGATCTGGGACCCACTTACACTCTATCATCTGAACCTCCCGAAATTGACCCACTAACAGAAATTCAACCTGACAAATACCATAAGTCTGTAATTCCACCAACAGAACGAAGCACCTCAGGTTTTTCTGCTTCTGCCGCCGGACACCCATCTATGGATGAGAGTGATGAGGAGGGCGAGGAGCTCTCAAGAACTTTGAGGGAAGTTACCTGGTTTAGAAAACCTGTAACAAGGCCTGATGGAAGGCGTACAGACATTTATTATTATGAATTTGGAGGGACACAGAGGTTAAGGTCAATTAGAGAGGTCGGTGACTACTGTCTAAAAAATGGAATTAAATTCAATCCAACTCTCTTTTGTTTTAGAGGAGCAGACAAACATGAAGGTATTGTACATGGACACTCACGATGCTCAAGCGCTAGTTCTAGTCCAGGCAGTACACCACCACATTTCTCCATTTTAGAATCCAACAACTCCGATGCATGACTAGACCAGGCTGTACCCAATACATACAAACAGGCTTTAAAATCACCTCAATGGGAGCTCTGGAAACAAGCAATGGGGGAGGAATTGGCAGTAATCAACAATAGAAAAGTATGGGTCTTAACTAACCTTCCACCCAATAAAGAACCTCTCGGTTGTAGGTGGGTTTTCACCATTAAGCGTAATGATAAAGGGCACATAGCAAGATACAAAGCAAGACTAGTAGCACAGGGCTACAAACAAATAAAGGGCGAGACTTATGATGAAACTTTTTCACCGGTTGTCAATTTTAGTTTAATCCGCTTTTTCTTTGCAGCTTTAGTGTCCTGTCACAGGTGGACTCACTTACAATGTGACGTGAAGGGAGCGTACTTATACGCCCCATTAACTGATGAGATCTATATGAAACAGCCCCCTGGTTTTGAAATAAAAGGGAAAGAACACCTGGTCTGTAAACTCCAAAGAGCATTATATGGGTTACATCAGAGCGGGAGAGTATGGTTCTACGAACTGCATAAAATTTTAATTTCTCTTGATTTTAAAAAGTTAGATTGGTGCAATTGTGTTTATACATTCTCTGATTACATTGTTTTATTATTATATGTTGACGATTTTGTCATTTTAAGCAGACATCAAAAATACATTGACAAGGTTTTAACTCTTTTAACTAAGCATTTCGATATAAAAATCTTGGGCAAAACCCGTAAGTTGCTTGGGGTGGAGTTTGAGGAGGATGAGGAAGGTGTAGTCTCTATACATCAAATGCAATACATTAAGGAAATTTGCACACGTTTTGAAGAGTATAACTTTCCCATTTCTTCACTCCCGATTAGTAAAGGGGTTGTCTATTCGAAATTACAGTGCCCTCAAACAGATACAGAAATTAAAGAAATGCTTAACTACCCATATAGAAGTGTGTTAGGGTGCCTATCCTTTTTAACAAGCAGAACACGCCCTGATATTGCTTATGCAGTAAACATATTCAGCCAATTCCAAAGCAATCCGGGGATAGCTCACTGGGTCGGCCTCTTAAAACTTCTGGGTTACGTTAACTATACAAAGCACTATAAATTAAATTTACCTTGTCATAAAATTAACCTGATCACATATACAGATGCGGATTTTGCAGCCAATCGTGATGACAGGACATCTATGGGTGGTCAATTACTTATGCTAGACAAAGCTCCGATAACATGGAGAGCTTTTAAACAAAAATCAATATGCTTGTCTACTATGGAATCTGAGTTCGTGGCCTTAACAGAAGCAACTAAAGAGCTTCTTTGGTTCAGCCGTATTATCACAGAATGTTATAATAAACACATATTTTCAGGTCCACAAACTAAACCAATTTTATTAGTAGATAATATGGCAGCAATAGATTTCATTAAATCCCCCATAGAAAACTATAGGACAAAACATATAGATGTTAAACTTTTCTTTGTACGCGATTTATTAAACCAAGAGATATTTTTAGTAAAACACGTTAATAGCAAATCAAATCTCTCTGACATTTTTACAAAACCACTTACAAAAGCTGCTCTACTAAAGTTCATTGAGGCTATATTTATTTTTGTGTCTTAAATTAAAATGTACATTTAAAACTTGAAAAAAAAAACTCTCCTCTCCTTTTGAATTGTTGAAAAAAAATTTTCTTTTCTTCAAGCGTTAAAAGCTTGTTTAAAATTTTTCTAGTTAAACATTCAAAGTTTAACTTTCTCTTTTTGAATTTTTGAATAATGAAACTTGCATGTTTCATGTGTCTTTAATATATTAATGTTCGAACCTTGTGATTATAAAAACTTTTCTGTAATAGCATCGTGTTTATACCTTGTTTTAATTTTTATTTCAGAAGGATCCTTCAAATTCAAATTATGTTGCTATATTTTAATATATATTGGAAATCGAGTTGTAACAAGTATTTTTCAGTCATATTATGCAAGTGTTTATCAAATAGCTTTATAAATATTGCATAAAAATAATTTTTTTTGTGTGCACACATATATATTTTTTATTTTTTAATTGAGCTCACTGAAATTTGAATATTTGAAATACTTATGTGTATTTATTTCTTGTCTAAGAAAAATTAGGTGTTGGTAAATGTAGCCATATGTTAGTATGGTGAGGTATAAGTTATGATACAGGCAAGAAACAAGAACTTTCTTTGTGTTTGAAAAGAAATTCCTTTTTAAAAGGTTCAGCTGTTTTTTGTGAAAGTCACGTAAGTGTGTACGTTTCATGTAAGCGTATTCCCTCAAAGTAGTGAGGATCAATGTTGTATTTTTATTTTATATAAGTGTTTATATTAATATATCTATATATTTACTTGTTATAATTGTGTTTATATTGTTGAATGTGAATATATTAAAATTTTATTGATTAACTATGAATGTTTCTAACTGTTATATTATCAGATAATTTATGTATAAGTGTCAAGGGGGGGGGGGGGCAAATGTTAGCCCTATGTATATATTTTTGGACCTTGAAACTTCTACATAATGTCACCTTTTCGTACTTGTCTAATTTTTCCATTCAATCCTGTATTCATTTTCTTCAGTCGCTATCGTTTTCCATTTCTAGTATCGTTCAAATCTTTCTTTTCGTTTTTTAACTCGCCAATCTATGTTTATCTTCCAAACTGTTCGTTTCGATATCATTTCTCACATCGACCATCGTTTTCTCAGCCTTTTTCCGAATTCAGTTGCAACCGCCAGCTTCGATATCGTTTCAATCGTAATAGTATAGGGGAGCATGCGCCCAGACGCCGTGTAACAGTCTTCAAAGGCACTCTAGATTACTTTGCCGGTGGGCAGTTTGAGAACTTCTCAACTTAACACATCAGAAAGGGGGCGTTTTCGGAAAGCGGTATGTTGATATTGTTTAAAAGGGATGAAAAGGCAGTTTGAATGGCGAGAGTGAGGCAGCTTTGGTAAAATGATATTGTAGATACCAAAAGAAACAATATCAGTGGCGGTATAAAGTCTTTTATGAGTGCAATGATGGTATTAAACGTTTTTTTTTAGTGTTTGTTTATTTCTGCTGTTGAAGTTGTGGTTTTTCTTTCTTCTGTTGGTGATGTACGTTCATTTCAAGGATTAATTAATAGTGTGTGTGGACTGTTCTTCAATCTTTTTTCTTCACATCTAATGCCATGGTGACTAATAAAAATAAAAGGCCTGTTTTAATTTGTGTCATCACGTTCAATTAATTATCATGTAAGTTAAAATGAACTTTTCTTCAAGTATATTTTGAAGGCTGCATTTAAGTTACTTCATGCCATATTATTTTTGCCACCTTGTTATTGTTGCCATATGACATTATTTTTTTAATTTAATTAAATTGTCTGTCATATTTTTCATCTTTATTTTATTTTGTGATATGTTGAATAAACGTTAGCTTTATTTAAACCTAAAAACTGTTTCATGAATGTGTCTTATCTACATTTTTAACACTTTTGTCACTACCTTGCCAAATTTCAGCTATCAAACTTCCACGTACTCTGTTTTTCAATTTAATTACATTTTTAGACCGGTCCCTGTATCCGGACCGCTATCAGTTTTTACAAATTACAAGGCAAATTATTTATGGGTGAAGATAGATCTTTCTCAACCCAGTGATGAGTTTATGAATAAAGAGCTGACAATATCTCATAGATCACATAAATTATTAATGAATTCTATGAACTTTTCTAACACCAATGTGCTCTTTTGTGTTTTAATTATTTATTTTTCCATAAGAAAAACTGCATTGTTATCATGCCACTGATTCTATTTCAAAGGAAGGCTGTATATTATTTTTAAATGTATTAAATTAACCGTTCTCAAACTATGGGTCATGGTGAGTTGCGGAAAGATTGGTCAGATCTTAACATTCAAAAATTATTTTATCTGCTGCAATACTATCATAAAAACAATATGTTGCAGGTTTAAAGTAAAATAGGGTGAAAAAATATAAATAAATAACTTTGTGAAAAGGCATTGTTTTATTAAACTTTCTGCAGAGAACAGCTTCAGGCTAAAATTAAACAAGAAAGAAAAATCATGCAACAAGCATAGATTATGTAACACTTTTCCATACTTCCAAAATAATTTTTGAAATCTTTACTGTTTAATAAGGTGAAAGATAATATCTAAGTAAACAATTTAGAAAATCCATAACATATTTAAAAACCAAATTTCAGGAATTACCAACAATATTCCAAAAAATATCCATATTCTTTTAAGCAGCCCTGCATATGATCTATAGATTTGTATATATACTACATAGAATGCTAAACTTTAGTTCAGTTAGGAAAGGCATAACAGTTTTAAATTCTACTTCTGGAATTTCTGGCAATAAACAAAAATGTACTCAAGAACTTTTGTGCTGTCCTGTATAGGATCTATAGAATTTATACACACCAAGTAATAGACAAAAAATGAGTTAAATTTAATGAAAGCGTTCAGCAACTGAAAACATACTTCCAGCAATTATTGTTAACAGATGGTAGCAAATTATTTTGTGTGTCCCTGTAAATGAACAATAAATGCTATACACACAATATTCTATAGTAATCCTCATGTAATGCACCTTAGTGATATATATCAAACTCAATATGTTTGAAGTATTAAAACATTAATAAAATAGATCGCAAACAATTTTTCTCCATAGACCGTAATGTAACAGAATTCTTTTCGGTGTCCCTGTAAATGAAACATAAGTGCAACACACTTCACTTTCAATAGGGAGCACGCCATAGTAAAGATCAATACTATGTATCAATTACATAGCAATCAGAGTATATTTAGGCAAGTTAGGACATGGACAGACAAACCAAATTCATAAACACTTTTCAACTATGTTAGAAAGTTAAAAAGTTTCAGACACAGACATCGTGGTTGGTTCAAAACAATGCCATAAATTTCATTGACTTCTAAACTGAATTTGTACAGTCTTTTATTTAACTTCAATTCGTTTTATATGTAAAGATTGAATTTTGTAACAGATTTTTCACTAACTTCTTGATGGGCTAGAATTATAAAAATTATGTACATAAGTGTGTTTTTGATGACTATACAACTTTTAATATTTTTAGAACTGAAATAAATTAATTTTAAGGAATTTTTCCATTAGCCACGTGCTGATGATAAATCACCAAATATTCTTTATGGTTACAACTATGTACAAGTTACAAAAACAGTGAAGTTAATTATGCACCAAACCACACTCGCTAAAATATGCCAACTGGCTGTGAAACTGCAACAGGGAAATATTTTAAACACTAATAAGTAGAAAATAAAAAAAATAATATTTAAAAAAGAATGCTCATATCAGTTATTTGTTTAATATTGATTAAATTATAATTATACATTGAGAAAACTGTTTAGAAATACTAAATAGATAGTTAAAAAATATATATATATATATATATATTTCCTACTGCCAGATCTTAAAAAAAATAAAAGAAAGAAGGAAAGCAAAAATTACAATTTTCAAATTCACTATTTTGCACTTTCTACCAAGCATCAGTCAAAGCGGCGAACTTTCCCTAATCTGGGTCCACTCCAAATTAACTTATTGTGAGGGAACTTTTTTGGAACAACATGAATTACAGTCATGAAATTAGGTGCAATTTTTAATACGAATGCTTATAAAAGAGTGTTTTAAAAAAAACAAAAAAAAACTATTTTTACTCTTATATTTATTTTTAATACATTCATAATAAACTCTACTTTCACATAAGTATTACATATTATTGTTCACTTGTGTGTATACTTTGTGCATCTTTTTCACCAGCTTGTTTCACCTTTTCATTAGAATTAATTATACAAAAAGCTTTGCATGCCTACATCATAGGTGAATTGAAAAAAAAAAATGAAACTTTAAGGTGGATCATGTAACAAAGTTTGGGAACCATTGTAAAAAAAATTTCTGCATATATTTCAAAGCACATATTGGATAAAGCATTTTTACACAAAATATACTATAGTCATTTTTAACAGAATATAGAAAAACAATTTTGTCAAAAATTAAAACAAGAACAATTAAAAAAGATATATTAATTAAAGAAGGAATTTTTGTACTTTTTGAATGAAGATCATGCTTGGAAGTCGGAGGAGATTATACTCTTGATTATTAAGAAATGAATGTTACTACTATGCAGTAGTAACCTTTTTTTTTTCCCAGTCAAATAAACATAATTTAAACAAAAAAAAATTATTTAATGAAATGTTTATTGTTTCTATGTGGTTGATAAACACATTTTTTTATTTAATAAAATTTTTGGTTTTATTTAATTTGATTTGAAATTTAAAAAAACTGGAAGGTATGGCATTATAAAACATTTTTTTCTTTTACAATACAAAAAGATCACAACTATTTTCTTGTTAGTATACTAATAGAATATTTACATAAAAGAAGAAAATCAATCTTTTGAAAACTGATCACAAAATGTCTGGATATAAATTAGTTATTTCAATAGCCTATAATTAAAATATATTATTTTAAAAGGCCATTAGAAAGGTAAGTATTAAAGCTTATAAGCTATATGTTAACTTTTGGTTAATCAGAGAAAATCTGAAATAAAATAGAGAAACAAACAAAAATTTCATTGCAAGTGAGAAAAATGGCACATTTGGCAGCTATGCTTTAGTATATATTTCCAAATTGTCCCAAATATAGAAACAATAATAAAGTAACTCTTCTAGCAACAAAAAAATCTTTTCACCGTACTATAAAAGCCATATGCTTGTAAAATTAACATTCATTTAAAAGCATATTTTGAAAGAAAGTATACTGATTTAATATAAAAGATTGACTGGTAATAAATACCTTTAAAAAATTATAAGATTGTTGAAGATGGACAAATAATCTTTTCTTTAAATTATATTTAAAATTCAGAAACATATTTAACATGTAATACAAACCTCTGATGATTCTTCAATAAAATCAGGATTATATAGTTCTTCTATGCTCATTACATTTCCATTTTTCAGATAATAATAGAATGATACAGCTTCAACAAACTCTTGCAAACCTACAATTAAAGAGATATCATGCTGATTTAAAATTTATTATGTACAATTATCTTTAAATCTTTTAATTATACTTAAATGGGTATGTGAGCCTATCTTTCTTACATTTAATTTAGAGCAGTGTTTCTCATCAACCTTTCTTCGTCAGCAGACACCTTTTTATAAGGCACTTTTTAAACAAGCACTGGTGCAATTTGTACTTAAGAAAATGCAATTTGTTTCCAAATAATATGTAAATGGCTATGAAAACAAAACTGGGGAACTATTATACTTATTTGTTGATGTTTTAAAAAAAGTGCTTTTGATTATATGTATTAGATAAATTACTTCTGTTTGTATACAATAACAGATAAAGGGCTTTTGTATGTAAATGTTATATTAAATAAATTATATAAGTATTGAACAAATTATTTTTGTGCATAAAACAGTGAAAAGATTGTCAAAAAGTACATTTGAAAATTTTTCCTCTCTTGCCAAGACCATTTTCTCAATTGCACCAAGTTTCTAATAAAAAGGAAGTACCTGTGAATCATCATGATTTTTAACATAAACTAGTCATTGGGGGGCCACTGTAATACTTAATCATCATGGATAGGCATAATGTAAAATATAAAAATAAAACATGTGTAAACTATTTATAAAATGCATTGCAATTCGAATAAAATCGTTGCTTGATAACATCATAAACTTTAAATGCTCTATTACTGAATTGCGTAAAAGAAACATTCTTATAACTCCAAAATTGATAATCCTATTAACTAACGGTTTACTGTATCAGATTAAGCATCTCATTTCCAATTAAAATATATCTTTGAATTGAAATTTGAATGAAATACAGGGTCATACAAAATCGAAGAGTGTGGAAAATAGGATTACAAATATCTCGGCAACTTATTATCCGATCGACTTCATTCTTTATGCACAATTTGTTTTTTTTTAATTGTCTTTTATATTCACTCTTTAAAATAAACAATTTAAAAAAATTTTATATACCTTTTATTAGAACGAATATTTCAAGAGTTCAAAAAAAAAAATTCCAGATAATTGAGGTTACTGAAATTCAATAAGCTTCTTCCCATTATTACATGCTAAGTACATACCAAATTTCAAGTCTCTATCTCAATTTGTTCAAGAGATAGAGCATTTACAGACAGACGGACGGCAAATTTTTTTTTCTAAAGATATGTTTTTCGGAATCTCCAGTATAATGTATAATGTAAGTAGTGTGTGTTTATAATAGAAGGGATAAATACAGTAAAACCCTTGAATTAGAAACCTGCATCGAGTCAGGTAACCAGTTATTACCCAACCTGACCCACAGTTCAAGTCAGGTTAGCGCTATATTTTTTCGTGGTTTGGGTTAGGTTTTGACTTGCATGTCAGATTCACACGATTTTTTAAAAGAATGTCCAAAATATTTTTTCAAATGAAAAATCTATGTACAATAAAATCTCCATGGGAGATACTCCCAAATAACAGATACCTCTATTTAGTAAACACTTTTTCAATTCCTAACACTTATATATTTGTACGTTTTTACCTCTGAATATTAAACACTTCCAAATCTACATACACATAACATGTAAAGCAAAGAAAAAAAAAGTTTCTTAACTGTACGATAAAGAAAAAATAATCTATGATCACATTTCGCATATACATTTTATTTCTCATGCAGTAAATTGAATATGTACCCATTCATATTCAAATAAATAATTATTTTAATCTTAAACACAGTTAAATCAAACTTTTTGTGAAAATCCCAACAACATGACAAGCAAAAACCTAAATCTGACATGCAAGGAACATTATAGAGACAAAAAAAAAAGATAATTAGGAATAACCCAACCCAATGCAGAACTCTATTCAATGATCTCGAGGTATCCACTATTTAGAGGTTTTACTATATTTGAATATTAAAGAATACAGATATGTTCCTTTTCTATATAAAAGATAAAATTGTAATTAGAGATATAATTGTAGATTACTTTTCATAATTGCATTAAAACATGAATTAATTTCCTTTCATTTCAAGTTGAAATATGTCAATTCAGGTTGACAAAACTTATTTTGTTGGGTTCAAGTCAATGAAATTTTTTTTGTCGAGTTGTAAGTTGACTTCAAATGGAATTTTCGGGTTTAGATGGGGTACAACCCAACCTGTGCGGGACACTATTCTGAATATCTAACACCTCAGGACTACAGAATTTGCCTGCTATTCAGAAGTAAAAAAATACAAACATATAGGTGTTGGGGAATAAAAAAGCATTTACTAAATAGAAGTGTCCATTATGGGGTTTCACTGTATTATAGAAATAACAAAATAGTTAGTAAAAAAATTACTTATTCATTTTAAAAATGTTACTTAAAAGTTAATAATTTCTTAGCTCTAATATCACAGGGTACACACTAAAACACAAGATCAAAAAAATTTGTGCAATATTTTTTTTAATCTCGCTTAAAAGAACCCCACTTTTAGAAGACCATTTAAAAGTTTGTTTAGGATCTGAAAATCTTTTTTTATTGCTGTTTTTTTAGACTTTTCCAGAACAGAGGACATTTCCTTGGCACATGCCAACCGTCCGTAGCTATTAATAGCTGTGTCTTACTGTGCTTGTTAATGGATTAATAAATCCAATTGTCACAATACAGAGAAATCTCTACTTCATCCTAGTGAACATGGAAAATCTTTTATTAGTATCTTTCTTTTAAAGAACATGAAATTCTTGACATTTTCATGGCTAGTAGTTATATTTCTACATTTTCTACCCCTTGATTGGTGAATATTGTAAGTAGATAATATTTTATTAACGCATCAGGGAATTTTCAGGGATGTTTTCTAAAAGTTTAGAGAATTCAAAAGATGTTAATATAATACTGCAAACTGTCTCAGGCAAAATTGATCAGGACTGAGAAATTTTTCTACCATAGACAGCACTTCGCATTATATGTAGCTTACTGTATTAAAAATTGTTCTGCAGAACTTTAAAATCTTTCCATATTAGACAGATTTCTGTCTTCCACAGGTCCCCACCATAGGCAGAGTTTAGTGTATTTTTCAGGAGTTCGGGCGATTGCCTCAATATAGCTGAACAGGGTATTTGTGAATTTTTTTATATGTTCAAACACCTCACAAAAAATAATTTGAATATATAAGCTTAAGCAATGAAACTACACAGTTCTATCTTACCATTAGTGAAAGCTCTAATATGCTGGTGAACTTCTCGTTTTGTGAGTTCAAGACCAATATCATTAACAACAGTCGCCAGTAATACAGAGAGACGTTGCTTTGCTTCATTTAAAATTTCTTCATTGTTTCCAGATCTGCAATTGCAAAAGAGATATTTATTTCCCAATGATTATTAAAATAGCACTATGTTGTTATTAAGAGATAGAGGGAGGGGGATATATGAAAGTGAGAATGAAAAAGTTTAAAGAAAAGTAAATCATTTTCTTAAATAATTATAACAGTAAAAATAGTGTTTTCAAAAAACACTTTTTTACAAGCATTCAATGTTTATTTTAAAAACCACACCTAATTCCTTGACTTTAATTATTGTTGTTCAAAAAAATTACATTAAATTAGCATAAGGTCCCCATATGTGTAATATATACCACTTTGATTTATGCTGGGTAAAAAAGCGCAAATTAGTAAATTTATTTGTGATGGGTGTGACTTTTTTGCAACACAATTTTTCACTTGCATTCATGTTTATTGTAATTACTGTGAATTTTATTATAATAAATGCATGACTATTTTAAGTTAAAAACTTTCAAGTAAACAAAATAATACCATATTGAAAACCAATTTCAGTTATTAAAAACATTAAAAAAAAATAATTGTAACGTCATAGTCAAAAAGCTATCATCAAACTATCTTTTTCAATAAAAGCTGCCAACCGGATGTTAAGTATTTAATCAATGTTTACTAAATTACTGTTTTGTATTATTTTAGTTAGATTTTATATTACTTACCATTTTCAACAATCTTTTGTATTTAATAAATGTCTACAGTGAAGACGCTATGCTTTTGAAATCTTGAGTTTGACACTTCTAAAAAATTTAGACGTAATTTTACCATTTTAGAAATAAGACATTTTCAATGTATTTAATAAAAAATATGTCTCTTTTGTGTTCTTTCAAGAGAAAATTATGCATCCTGAAAGGCCTATCACAATTTTATTTACGCATTCCCTCCTCCAATTTTTTGCTTAATGCACTATAGCAGCAGTTGCCAACTTATCAAAACCTCACAGACCACTAAATCCATAATTTTAAATACTGCGAACCACTACTAATAATATATATATGATACATTCCTGTCGAAAATTGGCCCATTATAGACGATCGCTATTGCTGTCGACTTGAACGTTCTTTCCACCAGACAATCGGAACATCTCAGTCCGAAACCACTAAAATTACCTGATAATCATATTGAGGTAGCCGCAGTCGAGATCGTTGAAATGTAGTCATGACACCCGGACAGGGCATCACTTCGAGTCGCTCTCCATGAAGACAAATCTCGAAGTATCTCACATCGGAAATCTTAGTGTATTTGCAGTCGTAAAAATTGAGCAGAGGCAGTGAAATCCAGAAGAAATTTCCCAAAAACATTAAAAAGAAGACTTAATAACTTAATAGATGAGCAGTGGCTTTATTGTGATCACAGAGATGAAAGCAACTCCACCAACTTTCGCTTCATTAAAACTGAACACATTTGAAGATCTTGAAGAATTAGCCGAGCTTGAAGAACATACTACCGATGCATTAGTGTAGACTCCCCAGTGACGGCAATTAGATGACAACCCCTAATTCGTGTAAATTCTGTCTCCGAAGCCAGTGTAACCGTATAAATACTTCAAAATTTGGCCCAAAGGTACAAAACGCGCGAACAAGCTGGTCCACTCGCATCCATGTTCGGAGGGCACTAGGGGGATAAAGAAGGCGGAGCTTTCTCGCTAATGGATGAAAAAATGAGGCCACGAAGACGTGTCTCTGACGTATGATTAAAACTCTTTAACAGAAGCGGCAAATTAAAAAGGTAAAAAGGCCTTTGGGCGCGAAAACCGCTTGGAATCATGGGATGCCGAATGAATTAAATAGAAATAAAAATGGTATTATAAAAGTTCCAAAGAATAAAAATTAAATGTCTCAAAAGAAGAAATTAGGCAGGTGCGTTTAGAGGCAGTGTTGCAATTTAAGAGAATAAGGTTTTAATAAATACGTGTAGCTTTTAACAGATTAAGATTTTTAGAATGATAAATAACAGAATATTTTGATTAAGTTATGGAATAAAATACAAAATAGATTTAAGAGATATTTTAAAAAGAGAGGGAAAAAAGAATTGAAGAATTTGGAATAATTTAACTAAAGAAATAGGGCGAAAATTTTTTATTATTACATATATATATATATATATATATATTTTATAACATAAATACATTGGTACAATAATGATCATAATACTTTCATTTCATTAATATGAAATGCACCTACAGTCGAACCCTGTTAATATGGACCACACTTAATATGCGAATTTTCCTCAGATTCCTTGAAAAACGCCTATTTAATGTGTGTAAAAATACCCTTCTTAATACGCGAAATTTTGTCAGTCCCTTGTTAAAAGAAACCTACGTTTAATACGCGAATGCAACCTTGTTCTTAACAGAGAAAGATTTAGAAGGAAATTGTCCCAAGCATTACGACAATTCTTTGAACTAGGAATGCATTTTCTATCCAAATTTAATGCAACCATTAATTGCTCTACTAAAAATATCAATTTCAACCTCTCCCAGGAATAAAATTCATACAAGTGTGAAGTGAATCAGCTCCTGTCAACAATGAAGACGTCGATTGCTGGATGACAAATGTGCTTCCGCAGCTTGTGTTAAGTCCCTAATATGATAATCCATAAAACGCATATAAAAATATCAAACAAAAAAAATGTATTTATTATAACAGTGCAATCAGAACACATAAAAAGCAAAATATCAGCATTAATAAAAGAATACTAATAAAAGTATTTTACCTACTAACTCTATGCAGTAGAAATATTATTCGTTTGCTTTCAATAGTTAAATCACGACTCTTCTTTATCAACCTCTCATACTTATCATGTTTTGCATCAAGTTCAACCTGATAAGTCTTGAATAATAAAACTGTAGGTGAAGCATTTTCTGGCACATCTGCACTCTTTTTATTATCGTGTTTTCGTTTTTGAAAGCCTATATCAATGAAAAAGTCATTACATATATTTTCTATATCAAATAACAGGTGATAAATAAATTACTAGAAGAAATTCAATAATATAAATCTAACAAGTAATTTTTAAGAAAAAATTAAAACTGACTTTAAATGTTTTAATCTTAACTAGAGATGGGAAAACTGAAATTTCGGGGAGAAAACATTCATTTTTTTTTTTTTTTTCAAAGGAAATTTATTCCTACCTGGAACATTTTTAAAATTTGAGATTTCATTTTTGAAATATATTTAAATATTTATAATAGCTACATTCTGGTGTTTTTTTCCCTTCATATTTTTGTCACCTTCATGAAAACATTCAATCTCCCACATGCAAGGGTGTAGTGAAGGGTACATGGAGATATATGTCGTATAACTATGGGGTTTTTTAAAGAATCTCTGTATACCCTTTGTTTCTCAAATAAATCCGTATACCTTCTGTTTCTCAAATAAAGCTATAGCATATAGGGAAGACTGGTATATAATGGACCACTTTTTCTGTTTCATTTTTTTTTTTCTCTTTAACAAACAGACCGATCTGCCTGAAAAGATTTCTGAATATTCCTTAAACCTTTTTACTTTCCTCAGAATTTTTCCAGAATGTAGTTTTCAATACATTTTTCAAAATAAAAATATGTTTATGCACCCGTAAAGTAGACCAGTATGCCCCGAAAGCAGGGCACACTGTTCAGAGTTAAAATAAATAAAGACTCTGTTCTTTAAAAAAAAATAAAGAACCTTACAGAAAATATTCTCAAAGTTTGCATTTTAAGCTGGCTTTCGGGACTCAACAGTTATGAAATAACTCAGTGAATGTATTATGCTGTCCTTTAAAAAGAAACATTATTTGAAATTTTCTCTATAAAAAGTCTAATAAAAAATGCAAAAAAATTAAACATGGCTAATTTTTTACGGCTTGTAATGACTAAGATTTTAATGTTGAGCATTTTTTATTTCATCACTTTATTACAAAGTGGCAGCCAATTAAGTGAGAATTTGAAAAAAACCCACTTTTCCAAAAAATAACCCATGTTGCCTGAAAAAAAACAAGTTGGAAATTGTATGTTAAACGTGACAAAAGAGGTGCGTTCGTTTCCTGCTATAACTAGTTTTACAATGTAAAAAATTATGGTTATTAGTTATTATTTCGGTGAAATAAATTATATCGTCTGCTATGAACGAAATAAGGATGCCTTTTTTTTTTTCTTATTACGTATGCCATGTTTACAGATGCGATTTTTTTTTCTACATCAGACACTGCTGCAAAATTTACGATGGAGATCTTGCTTTGCGAATGATTACCTCCTTAGTTAATATTTCCATGTCTCATGGTGAATGAATCTTTTGTTTATTTACTTTAATGGATTGAGATATTCGGTTGTTAACCTAATTTTCACTGAAATTATCTCAGAATCTATACATTTTTTAATGTAACTCATCTCTCAAGCAAACCATTTTTTTGAACAATCTTTCTAAAAATGTAACTTTTATGCAATTTTATTCGAAAAAATTTTGAATAAAAATGGCCACTTGGCATATGGAAAAAGATGTGGTTAAGCACATACTTGTTTTCCTCAGTCACATGACTTGCACTTTTATTATATAGATTATGTATGATCGGACTTAATACATTAAGAAAACTTTTAAGTTTTGATTCGATTTTCATAAAATTTGAAATGACTCGACAAAATTCTGCAACGATTACATATATTAAATTTCAAACCATTCGGTTGGGTAGTTTTTGCGCTGTTATATGCATGCAGACGGACAGACCAGACGACGACTATAGGTGCTACGCATTTATATAATTACGAACGCACATAAAAAACCATATCTGACATAATCATTTGAAAATGAAGCATTTTATTACATATGAATGGTTTAAAACATAAAACAATTACAAATTTGTGTATATTATTCTAAAATTCTATTCAAACAAGAACATTTGTAAAAATGAAGCTCATGTTTTGCCAGAATTCTGCAATTGTTACTTTAAATTATTTTAAAACTAAATAAACACTCCTTAGGTATTTTTTAATATTTTTATTATTCTAAATGGTGCATAAAAACAGAACAAAACAAAAAAATTGACTTTAGTGAAATATTTGATGAAGTGGTAGGGTGGATTTGTTTTAGGAAACATTTCACCCTGGTTTATTTTATTTTATTTTTTTTTTTTTTAGAGGACGGCACAATATCAGAAAGATTACCATTTTTATGCGAGAAAAAAATAAAACCACCTTTAATACATATTTATATTTTAAAAATGTATTGTTCTATACAAATGTTCTTTGCTTAGAAGGCAAACTTTGATACTTAGTAGATGGGTCATTCCATGTCAATTCAACCAGACCCCAACACCTACCATCTGGTTATAAGTAAAATCTTAAATTCTTTTTTCTTTATTTCAGTTAACTTTAATTTTATCACTCTTTGAAATTTTGTGATTTTGCATAATTTGTCATTCGTACGACTCTCAGATTCAACTGCTGCTGTTTACAAAAAAAAATTATTTCTCAATTGCTAATGCTAAAATCTTTTTGAAAATTTTAACATTATACCTAAAGATATTAAGAATTTCAGAAAAAAATATGCCAACACCCTAAATTTATATTAAATAATTTAAAAAAATTAATAAAGTTGAGTTTTTAATTTTTTTTTTTTTTGTTAAAAAAGTCATTTTCAAAATTTTAAATTTTCAACATGAGGGTCTAAATTAAAATAATGATTTCTTTATTGAAAATGTTCATAAACATGTGCTTTAACTTACCCAATGAAAAAAAGTATGGCACTTTTAGGGATTCCCCCTCCCCCACCCCCATTTTGACAAAAATGACTATCATGAGACAATATATTACACATATTTAAAAATTGAATTATTAATAATAACTATAAAAATTAAAACTGTAAAAAACATTAAAAATAACAGTTGAATTAAAGTTAAATTTTAATATGTAAGCTTTTGAAAATAGTTAAACATGAATTAATAATAAACAAACCAAATATAGGATATCATAAAATTTATGATTTGCATGCAGCAATTTACATACAGAGAGAGATATTATATTTTAGTTTAAAAAAAAATAATAATAATAAAAAAAAACATGAAAATTAATTTTTTATGTAATGTTGATTCATAATAATACAACTTTTATAATACATTATTAAATCTTATAATTTACCAGCTCAATGTTTTATAGTTCCTTTTTCATGCAACTGTCTGTTTTTCATCATGTTTTCTACTAAGAGCATACACTCATTAGAAAAGACATATGTTCTTCCGGTTATTGTATGAGGAGGTTCTACAACACTTAGTATATGAGGAAATGGTATTCCACAAATATCCTCAGAGCTAGGCCAGTAAAATGAAGGTGAAGGTCCATTTGGATGTAGAAATTTCACTAGAACATCCCGCTCATCTTGATTAACTTCAGACACCATTCCAAAATACCACAAATCATCATAAATGCAGGCAATGAAACATCCACAGTATAAATTATCTGTATTTGTAAACTGTGGAATATTTTTTAAATTAAAAGTAAAAGCAGGTCCTTCATCGTTGCTAATTCTTCTTGCTTCTATGGTGCCTACTGCATCCAGTGGTCGAAAGTTGTGGAAATTTCGAGTCCCAGGAAGTGTCTGGAGATCTTTGAAGGATGCTTCAAGAAATGAACGAGTTAGCTGCAATTCATCTCTACTAACGAAAGGAAAATTGATGCTTGAGATATGTGTAACACAAAAATCAAAAAATGTTTTTGGTTATCTAGATGTCTCTGAAGACTCTCTTTTCTGGCTAACCGTTTTGCAGTCCCACCAATACCATCACATTCTGATTTGCCATGGCTTGTAGCAAAAAAGGACCACTCTGCTTTTAAGTTGAAGTCATTCTCATGGTGGGAAAGATTAAGGAAATTGTATTTATTCTTATATTGTGCAGCACATCCATCGCTAAAATAATGTATTTCTTCAATATGTGGAGAATTTTCTTTAAGGAATTTCAAAACTTTTTCCTGAGTTTTATACACCATACTTACATCATGCTTCAAATCATCACTGATGATACAATGAGATGAGACCATCTTCACTCCTTCAGCATTTTTATAATGAACCAACACGGAATGTAAAGTGCAAGATTCAGAAGTCCAATGATATCCTTGTGCTTCGTCCTGAATGACAAATGCATAATTTTCACTAAAGTCTAGAAGAAAGATTGCTGTATTTAATTGAAGATTTTCTTTTAGGTTTTTTAAAAATAAAGATTGTGATTTAGCTATAAAAGAGTGAGGAATCAGTCGTTCAATTTTGTTTGCTAAATCATCAATGAAATCATCTAACGTTGCAGTGCTTTTAATCATCTGTGTTCTATCAGTAGATACCCACTGTGAAAATTTGATAGATTCAGTATCATCATATTCTTCAAATTTTGACTTTAAATAATCAATAAGATTATGCTTTTCAGGGCATACAGAACAGTGTCTGAGCATACATTCTCTTGTTGGCTCTGCACACAGTAAGAATTTCATTATGTCTTTATATGTATCATTGATTTGTGCAGCATAAAGGAGCAATATAACATTTTGATGGATTGTGCATACACATATACTATGGGTACCATTAGAACCAGCTAAAACGCACCATTTTGGCCTTAATGTACAAAATTTGGAAAAACCCACTTTAACATTAGGATACTCATTTTTAAAGGCTGAATATAGTTCTTTAAGATTGCTTAGTATTAACCTTTTTCGCTGATACTCATTTTTTCCTATGCTGATAACATCCTTCATACCTGGCATTACTCTTGACTGTTCATCACTTTGGTAAAAATTTCTGACCACATCAACAGTTTCTGGTGAAAGCCTTTTACCACATCGTTATTCTGGGTTCAGCTAAAAATCCCTTTTCTTTATAAAGATTTTGTGCTTGACGAACAGAATAATCTGAGACATCAAATATTTGTTGAATTATTTTCTTTGGCCAAGACAAAGCAGCTGGAATTGTTAGTATTTGTATTTGCTTATTCCTAGGGACACATTTTATATTCTCTTTCATTACTTCAACCAGTTTATCCAAATCAGCTGCTTTTTTCGATACAAATTTTTCTGTTTCATTTACTGTAGGTGAGACTTCTACATTAAGTACTTTTCTAAAACTGTCTTCGATACTTTTCTGTAATTTTTCGAATTTTCTTTTTTTATAAGATCTTTTACTGGTCTCCCCTAATCCATGCAATTTCAAAGGTGAACACTCCATCTCATTTAGGGACACATTGAGCTTTTCTATAGCTTCTTCTCTATGTACACTGTGTTTTTCTTCTGGTCTTAAACCAGAATCTGCCTGCTCTGTGTAGTTATATTCCTCTTCTGTATTACTGACTAGGTGTTCATCACTCTTGTAAATGAGTTCTCTACATTTAGGACACAATTTTTCCCCTGGTTTCACTTTGAATCCTTTTTCTGATAAACATTTAGATTGTTGTAATGTAACAAGCCGCAAGGATTTTTTAATTGGTCCTTTATGCCTTTTCAATGGATCACTGCAAGTTTTGTGACACACACAACTCAAACTTCTTCAAGAATAAGTTTTCATGATGGAAGCAAATAGTTTGAATTGAATCTAAATTAGTTTCAGTTCTTAAACTCAATAACATTTTGTCTTCTTCACTTAAGCAATTAACATTCTTTATCCCTTTCTTGTGACAGAAAGTTATTTTATGGCATTCACTTGAAGTTAATTGTCCTATACTACATATAGGATATTCCATTTTTCAAACCACTTTTTAAAGAGTGGTTAAAAACTTAAATGATAAATAGACTTCTCTGTTAATATGATTTCACTATTTAGCAACTGGAAAATTTAATAACTAAAGAGCATACAGATTAAAAGAAAAATTCAAAAGATATAAACTACTAGGCTGCATCTCTCAACTTGTTTTACTCATCTAATGAAATATCAAATAGATAGTTTTTCTTTATTCCTCTCTTCATCCAATGATATCTCATGTGAGATAAGTTTTGGTTTGACTTTTTAGGTAAGAGTTATGGTTTAGATATAAACAAAAACTTTGTAGATAAGGACAGTTATGGTTTTGGTTTGACTTTTTAGGTAAAAGTTATGGTTTAGATCTAAAGCAAAACTTTCTAGATAAGGACAGTTATGGCTTAGATCTCTTGTCAGGTAAAAGAAGTTTTAGTTTAGATTTAAAGATGCTCTAGTTGAATGTTCAACTAATAGGATATTTTTTTTTTTTTTTTTTTTTTTAAGCATGACACTTGTAGAACCAGACATCTTTTATGGAAAAAAAAAAAGAATTTAATCTTTAAAAATAAAAATTGTATTTGGGAACTAAATTTAAAAATCTTCTCTCCCTAAAATATGTTCTCCTACCCAATATCTTTTTCATCTAATTGTAAAAATGATATTTTACTGAATAAGTAATTATGAATTGCAAAACAAAGGTAAAGAAAATATATGTGGTAGTGTCATATGGTAAATGTCAGAAAATAAATTTCTTTAAATAAAAATATAATTTTTTTTTCTCAAAACAAGGATTTTCTCTATAAATTTAATTAAAAAATAAAATAGTTTCTTAGATAAAAGAGGGGGCTAAATAGAGTTATTTGGATAACTAAATATTAAGCAAAAATACTATAATTTGATTTCTGGCTGTGTAATCAATGGTGCAAGAGTTTTTTTTAATATAGCAAAACAATTTGCTTCATTATGAAAATATTAAGCCATAAATTTGTTAATGGGTACAAAAAAGGATGTATTTGTGATCATTTGAACCCACCAAAAAGCCACAATTATTTCTATTGGATATGTTAGAGTACATATTTATGAGCGTTTTTAAAAAAGAAACCATGAATTTAATTTTGACCCTCATGTTGAAAATTCAAAATTCTGACAATAACTTTTTTGGCAAAAAAAATTTCAAAATTTCAAATTTACTGTATTTTTTAAATTACTTAATACAAATTTAGACTGTTTAATTATTTTTTCCTTAAATTGTTAATGTTTTAACATTTTATATAAAAAAATTCAAAAAGATTAGAACATTAGTTACAGAGAAACAATTTTTTAAAATAAACAATAACAGTTCATTCTGAGCGTCTCAGAAAAGACAAATTATGCAAAATCACAAAATTTCAAGGGGCTACAAAATAAAAAAATCCCTGACGGCTCGGCCTACAGGCACAGGTAGATTTCGAAGACGCAGACCGTGGGGCGCCTGTTTGTCGGGAATTGCAGAAGAAATGACCTTTTTGCGATGATGCTGCAGTTGGAACCGCCTACTTCGAAACCAAACTTGTTTGCAGACGGAGCCAGCAAGGATTTTTTTTTTTTTTTTTTTTGCTATAAGAGTTGGTCTTATAAAAAACATGTCAATATAAAAGTTTTAGATAATATTAAGAGGATTTATAATAAATTTAAGCGAATTTGAAATCTTAGGAATTGACGAAGTTATGAATTTTTTTCTTCTAACCCCCCCCCCCCCCCCCCCCTTAAGGCAATTTTTAATTATATCAAAAATCTGTCATACATAAGTTTTTGGCCCTGTTCCTAGAAGTAATAATAACTTTAAACGGATTCGATATGTATCATAATTAAGAAATTATGGGTTTTTTTCTGTTTTCACAAAAAGCCCCCCCCCCCCCCTTGGTTCGATTTTGCCCATTAACGAACTTGACCGAGATTTTATGCCCCTTGATTTTATGTATAAGTTTCAAAAAGATGCGGCAGTTGGAACCGCCTACTTCAAAAAATAACTTATTTGCAGGCGGAGCCGGCAGGGATTTTTTTTGTTTTTAATTTTTTTTTGCTATAACGGTTGGTCCTATAAAAAACTTCTCAATATAAAAGTTTTAGATAATACTAAGAGGATTAATAATAAATTTACGCGGATTTGATATCTTGTGAATTGACGAAGCTATGATTTTTTTTCTTCTAAAACCCCCCTTTCCCCCCCCCCCCTTGGGGCCATTTTTAATTATATCAAAAATCTGTCATACATAAATTTTCGGCCCTTTTCCTAGAAGTAATAATAACTTTAAACGGATTCGATACGTATAATAATAAAGAAATTATGAGGGTTTTTCTGTTTTCACAAAAAGCCCCCCCCCCCCCCCCCCCCCTGGTTCGATTTTGCCCATTAACGAACTTGACCGAGATTTTATGACCCTTGATTTATGTATCAGTTTGGAAGAGATTTATGCAGAATTTTTCCAGTTATTGTGGTCAGAAAAAAGTGACATAGATAGATAGATAGATAGATAAACTTTTGAACTGGGGGTGGTTTTGGGTTCTGGGAGTCATGATCGGCGTAGATCTGCAAAAATTTTTCAAAATTTCCAACTTAGGTGAGAATGTAATAGGTAGTATTTCTTACGAAATCTACCTAAAAATTATTGAGATAGAGAAAAAAAAAATTAGGGGGTTACTTATAACCATAAAGAAGAGCAGTACACCAAGTTTCATAAAAATCTGTGATGGTGGGTGTTTTTTTCCTATTTTTGTGGTTGATTTGACATGGAATGACCCAGATGTTAGCATTCTTCAATTTTCCTTTAGCTCCAATTCGTTGTTATATGTTTATTTTTAAGAGTAGAATGAAATAAATAAGAGAATCATTCTTGTACCTACAGAAATTTATCATGCTCATTGTGCTTTATTTTTTATAGTGTTATAATCTGATTATTCGAAGAAAGTTATGACAATGTGAATTATAATAATTTAATTAAATATTTTATATGAAATGCTTTTTATGCTTGATAAAAACCAACTATATTTACAAGCTTTGTTGTTTACAAGCTTAAGTTTCTTTTATTAATTTAATAAGCAAAATATCTTAAGAAACATTAAAAATTATTTTCATAATAGATTTTTACTTTTTCACATCAATTAAAAATAAAAAATACTATTACAATTTTAATCATCCAATTAAAATCATTGACACCTTATAAATAGGCTGTAAAAAAATGATTTAAAAAATCTGATTTTTTTTTTTTTATTAAAATCAGATTTTTTTTTTATTTAAATTGGATTTTTATGATTTTTTCCCCTGTGTTAAAATACAGAATAGCTACCAAGAATTTCAGCTTTCCAAAACAATTAACCATTTTATTAGTAACTTTATGTTTTTATTCTTTAATTAATAAAATTATAATTATTAGTTAGTAATTACAGAAATTATAAAACTGAAAATTAGTAATTTCATTAGTTGCATGCAATAATGTTATGTACATTAATACTTTGTAATAATTATATAAAACTATATTAAATACTACTGTTATTTATTAATAACTGTTTCAATATTAAATTATTAACGCTGCTTAAAATTAATAATTATTTTAATAATAATTTAATTATAATAATTATTATAATAATAATTAGCTCTCTTATTAGGAAAATAAAATACATTTCTTGCTTTAATTACTAAAATGATAATTAATAATTTAGTATTCATTCTAGAAAGAAAAAGGGCACTAGTTCAGTAAAAAAGGGCATTATTTCATGAGGAAATATATCAGTAATGTGTTTAGTAACAATATAAAGAAATAAGAAAATAATATATATATTTTTTAATATGATAAATAAAGTGACATTAATTTTCAATGATTTTTATGAATTTATTACAAATTGAAAAATATAATTAAAATACAACATAATTTAATAACTTCCTGTTTTCAATGTTGCAAGGTCTTGGGCACACAGAATTAGAAATACTGAGGCATGGAGAAGTTTTTTACAAGAAATATGTGGGTACAGCTGAACGATGAATTTCACTATTTAAAAAAACAAAACAAAAAAAAACAGAATGCATTTTGCTAATTTAATAAAGAGTAGGGTGCTGCACCCTTAAGAGGCTACTTCACTCAGACGAAAACACCCGCTCGCTAATGTTAATCCTATGGAGGAAATAATTTACGATATATTGTTCGCATTTCAATATTTTTAACTGTTTTTTTTTTGCATTGGATAGCTGAGGTCAATCTCTATGCACGCTCCTTTCTACTTTTTCGATTTTTGTTGCAGTTTTTTTTTATTGAGGATACTTTCACTTTCGAAACCAGTTCTGAAAGTGAAAGTATCTTAATAAAAAAAACTTGTAATCAAAATCGAAAAAGTACAAAGAAGCATCCATAGAGATTAGAGATTGACCTCAGCTATCTAATGAAAAAAAAGCATTTAAAAATATTGAAATGCAAACAATATGTTTTAAAATATTTCCTCCATAGGATTAACATTAGCGAGCGGGTGTTTTCGTCTGAGTGAAGTACCCTCTTTAAAAAATGGCTTAGAGGGAACAGTAAGTAATTACAAAATTAATAAAAACTTGCGAATAAGTCATTTCATTAGTAGCACAGATAACAAAACAAATATTATTTGCAACTTGTTTTGCATTTGTATTGTTAATTGCCTAAATCTAAACTTACATGTATGTGTACAATGAAAATGAGTTACTCATTCATGCACACATACAGATATACAGAGTAAATATAAGAATAGCCAGTTATATCTGAAATTCTCAAAATATTAAATAGCAGCATTGTTGCTACTCTGTGGATATTAGCATTCAGAATTTTAAATTAAAAAAGAAAAAAAAAAGGATTACGTCCTTTTAAATCCCTAACTAATTTCTTTATTTGGTGTATAGATGAGTTAGTGAAAAATAAATTATTCAACCTCTACTGAAGAAGCTGTTGCTGTGGTTAACATTTTATACCAATTAGATCTTTTTCTCTTCTACACTGTTGCCGTTGAGCAGATGTCATTCTCCTTTAGTTCTAATTTGTTATAAATTTATTATTGCAAAAATAATGTATTACTTTACTAGTACAGATTTATTACACTTGATATTCTTATTTTATATATATAAGAAGGAATAGTTTGATTATTTAAAAGAAATTATGACATTGCAAATTATATTAGATTTTAAATATCATTTTTAAATAAAATACTTTTAATGCCCGATAAAAACTTACTTTTTACAAATGTACGGTATTTAATTTTTTACAAGCCTAAGGAGTTAAGTTTAGAAACAATTATTCAGAGCTTTTTTTGTTTATTCATAAAGGTGAGATATCCATAGAAACTTTCCAAATTATGTTCCTCTTAGATTTTATTTATTTATTTTTAATGTCATTTTAAACATTTAGAAAATTTATGAATTTAAAAAAAATCAGTTGATTTAATCACTGATTTAAATCATCTGATTAAAATCATTGTCACCCTACTTATAAAAAAACCTTTTAGGTAGATTTCATAAGAAATACTACCTATTACATTCTCTCCTAAGTTGGAATTCCTGAAAAATTATTGCAGATCTACACTGATCATGACTCCTAGAACCCAAAACCACCCCCCAGTTCAAAACTTTATATCTATCTATAATCACTTTTTAATGGACATGATAACTTCCATAATTCTCCACAAATCTCTTCCAAACTGATACATAAAATCAAGCGGCATAAAATCTCGGTCAAGTTCGTTAATGGGCAAAATTTAACAAGGCGGGGGGCAAATAGGGGGAGGCTTTTTATGAAAACAGAAAAAAAAACATAACTTCTTAATTTTGATACATATCGAATCTGTTTAAAGATATTATTACTTCTAGGAAAAAGGCTAAAAATTTATGTATGACAGATTTTTGATTTCATTAAAAATGCCCCCAAGGGGGAGGGAGAAAATAGGGGTTTCAGAAGAAAAAAATTCATAACTTTGTCAATTCACAATATATCAAATCCGCTTAAATTTATTATAAATTTTCTTAATATTATCTACAACTTTTATATTGACAAGTTTTTTATAGGAACAACTTTTACAGCAAAAAAAAAAAAAAAAAATCCCTGCTGGCTATGCCTACAGGCAGAGGTATATTTCGAAGTGGACGGTCCAAACTCCTGCATCATGGCAAATAGGTCTTTCTTCTGCAATATTCCCAATAAACAGGCACCCCGCGGTCTGCTTCTTCGAAATCTACCTGTGCCTGTAGGCCGAACCGTGCAGTATTTTTTTTTTTTTATCTGACAGGAATCTTTCTGAAAATAACTTGCAGCACCTCAAAAAATAGTCATGAGCCCCACTGGAAAATATGCTCAAATTTTTCCGATAAATGGTTGTATTGTGGCTCAAACAAATAAGTAATGGAACAGCTGTCGCAGACGCACCTGGGTAGGTCATAATTTTTGTTTTGTGCCATTTAGGCAAGAAAACCCCATTTTCGGGTATCTGTTTTGCCTAATTTGCTAAAACAGCATGTTAGACTTATTTTATTATAGAATACACACAATTTTTATTATAAACACACACAAATTATTTTATTATAAAACACACGCAATGATTAATTTATTATGAAACACACACAATGATTGATTTATTATAAAACACACAATATTTAATTTGGTAACACACGGAATCTGTTCTACCGTGTTGCCATACGACGCAAAATCTCGCCGGGTTCCCTAAGCATTAAATTGCCATTTAGGAGCCAAAAAGATACCTCAGTGCACCTGCGACAGCTGTACCTAAGCTACTCTCTTTCGAATATAAAACTTTGGATTAACTCTTGCTCCAGTTTAAATAAAAAATAATTTGCTCCCATGCTTGAAAATATTTTTACCTTTTGCAAAAATCTTCATTTTTTTTTAAAAATAATTTCACGAATAAGTGTACGATATATTATTTAAATTAATAATCTTTAAGAGTGTATGAAGTTCTTAAAAATAATAATTGCTTAATTAAAATATTAAAATAAAATTCTACAGCTCATGTTTTTACAAACAAAATGAAAAAAAAATGAGAAAGAAATATTTCGCCCTAACATACAAATACAACAAAAAATCTTTTGGTTACAATTATATATTTAAAGGAGTATACATGAAAACAAACCTTTTTGCCTATGCCCACTCATTTTGAAAATTTTTGAATGTTATAGTCAGATATATGGACAACTTTTAATTATATGAAAAGAAATAGCACAATACAGCACAATACGGCTAAAATTTGCTTCTAAACATATAACACGGAACTAACAATAAATTCCAAACAAAAACTACGGAATCGGCTATAAACAAGAAATAAATAAATTTGAGCACTTGTCGGTAAATTTGAAAACATTTAAACTACCAGTTTACATAAAACTTTATGTATGGCGCCATCTTGTGACAAAAGTTTTAAATACATGTTAGTACTGTCATGGCCGACTATAATATATATACGGCCAGCTCATTTCGCCAAAAACCGCCGAAAATGTGAAGCCGGATTCACTTCAAACCCTGAACCACGTGGACCACGTGGTCTTTGTTTACATTTAAACCCTGCCCAGATAACGGCTTTTATTTCGATCATTATCGAAGTTTGAGATACATTAATCGTATTTTCAAATAAACGAATTAAATAGTTATACCATTCAATTATCACTATTTATAAACATATTTTCGTTAATATTGTTGCATTTTATAGCTACTAACAAATGTGAATTTTTTAGGTTTGCTAGATTCTTATTTGTTTATAATTGCATGCGATACTTTAACACTATTTCTACCGTTGTGAAATGTCACCTTTTTAAAGTTTTTATTTGTGTTTATTTTGCTTGTAGTTTTTGAAAAATCTTTAAAAAAAAGGGGGCTGTTCAATGTATTAAAAATTATTTGTAATTGTTCCAATGAAAAATCATAAATCGAAATCTTTTAAAATGTGCCATTTGACACCGGTAGTGTGTGAGATTATTTTGCAGTATAAAAATTAAAACACACTTCAAACATTTGTTTTTCTGTAAGAAAAATATCTAAAGAAAAAAAAAAAAAATCATCAGGAACATTATGCAAATTCTGAGTCTCAAACTGTTACGGAGCTACACGAATACATTTTAAAGCAATAGTTTGCTGTTTTAAGCAGATCATTCTACAATGTTCTTAAAATAAGTAATAATAAAATTGATTGTATTTTGGTATTAATATTTCTTTCTATGTTTTAAAAAAAAATTATAGATATTGGTTTTGCCTATAATTAAACCAGATTGTTCTTCAGAAAAATAATTATTACGCAAAATTACGATAATATATTAAGAATTTAACCCTTAAAAATGTTATCATTTATTCGTAAATATTGTATGTTATTAAAAGCTTAAAACTAATAATAAATTTTAAATTAAAATAATGCACAAAACTTAAAAAAATTATTAAATTTGGGTGACATGATTTTATAGAATCTTCTCACTATTATTGTGTACAGTTTATATAAATAAATTTTTTTAATGTAAGGTCTGAACATTTTATGAATAAACTGTTCTCTAACTTTTTTGTTTAACAGATAAACTTTTCCCCTGTATTTTTCAGCATTTCCATAAAAATATATGTCTATAAAATATATATGTAAAATATTTATTTTCTTTCAGGTTTTAGATTTTAATAAAATTTAGGTTTCAATGTAGAAAAAAAGATATTTGTGGCTTTTTGGCTAATTACAGCCAATAACTTTTAGCCAAATAAAAATAGCATTAGCCAAGAAAAAACTTATTTATACAAAATTTCTGTAACATGAGTATTATTTTTAATTATGCAATATACAGACAATACATCACTCTGAAAAATTGACTCTTCAAGATTTGACCCTACACTACATATCAATTCTTTTAAGCGAAATTTTTTTTGAATTTCCCCTTCCAAATTAACCATCATTAAGTTACTTAAATTCTTGATTATCAGTAGGGATGTAACGAATAGTGATTTGGCCGAATACCGAATATTCGGCCAAGTTTTAGGCCGAATACTGACTTTTAAAAAAATATTTTAACTGTTTATTTATTTATTTTTTTCAATTTTAAAATCAAAAATTAAATTAAGTACTAATTGAAATTAATTTTTTGTTTGAATGTTCAAAAATCATAACAGCTGAATGTATGCAAGCACAGTATATAGTGAACGTTATTTTTTCTGAAGCTGGTAATATATATGAAACCAAACGAAACAGACTTCTTCCTGAAAATGCTGAAAAGTTATTATTTTTGCATCACAATTTCAGGCTTTACAGTGCAAGTGATAAATAATTTTGTTACCCCTGTATGTTATTTTGAAGTAACTCATTAAATGTTTTTTCAGTATAGGTAATAGTTTTTTTCTTTTCAATGTATCAAGCTCATTAGTTCATTTAATCAACATCTAATGTTTAATTTTTAATTAGTAAAGTACTTATATAGTCATATATTTATTCTAATTTTTTTATTTAAAAGTAAAAGTAAAGACTAAAAAATTGATTTAATTTGTGAAAGATTAAGGATTTTTACAAGACAGTAAAATATTTGTTTTTAATATTTATGAATTTTATTGTTTAAGAAACTTATCATCATTATAAATCAGATTAAAAAAATAGATATAAAGTTAATATTTTTAAATTCACTGATGAGAGATAGAGAGAGATTTAAACTTTAAATGCAGTATACATTTTGCATTTTAATGTAAAAGAAATTAATGTTGCAATACTTACTTAAATTCACATGATGCCTAAATATGCAGCAAGAAAAGTATTTTTATTTATGTAATATCATTATATACAGTTATTTATAAGTTGTCATAAAGCTTTAAAATTGAGTAAGTTAGGATTTCTTTTCCTTATAATAATTAATGTATTTAGATATAATTCTTTAATATTGTTTGTTAAAAATATTTAAAATCACATTTTGTTTTGATTTTCTGGAACTTATTTAACCAAGTATCTTAGAGTATTCGGCAAAATATCTAATTATATTCGGCTATAGGTATTCGGTCATGCCGAATATTCAGCAAAAGGGCCGAATATTCGTTACATCCCTAATTATCAGTCTATTTCTCAACTCAGCTTTTGTTATATTCTTAAGACTGAATTTTGCACATTGAGCTTCATATTTGGGCAACCACTTTTTAGAAGATGTTCTAAATATTTTAAGGCGAACTAAGCCTCTTTTGAAGTAATTATAACCGAGTATCTGTTGCGCATTTCGAAAAAAACAATCTGATCTGAACGAAATCCGAAAAGCGTATATGTTATGCATGTAGCACATCGTTCATCCAAAATAGCATGCATCTTATCTTGCACATATGTAATCTCCGATTTTTGCTGTGTCATATGCTGGAGTTGTGTCTGAAGCAAATGATGTCATGCTATTTGAAGATGTTCGCACAAAGAGAACAGGACAAATTATGAAGTGAATTGCTGGCACAGATTCAGTGTGAGATTTTTTTTTATGAAATGCAGAACAGCAAATTGAGAACGATTAGCACATTTTTTTGGCTGTTACTATTTGGCAAATCCACTAAATGCTTTGTGGGCAAAAATCACTTTCAGTTAGTTTTTTGGCAATTTGGCTAGTACCAAATTAAACCATAAAATTTAATGATTCCTGACATTCAGGGATGAATTTGACTGTAGGATTATGGAGAAAGATCGAATACTATAAGGCTTGTTACAGATGTTATTAGCAGACTTGTATAAAACCAAAAACTTTCTGTGCACATAAATATTGAGTCAAAAACTTTCTGCAAATTATTTTAATGTTTAATCAAATTACGTGTTATTTTGATGATATAAATTAAAAACAGTAGTTTAAAATAATTACCATTTAAAATTAATTAATATTAATGAAAGAATAATTATTTTGGTTAAAAATAATAATAAAGCTAAAAATCCATGATAGGAAGAGCTGAATTCTTATCAATTATTTTGTCAATGCATTTAGAAACAAAAAGGCGGAAAATTTTCCGTGCACTGCGTGCGTCTATATTACACAACTCTGGTTACTAGCATGGGCCCAGTAGCAGAAAATTCTCCATGTGTCTGCGATGAATATTTCAGGGGCAGAAAATATTCTGCAGGTAAATTATGTTACAATTCAAGTTATGTATATCAATAATTGATATCATCTAAAGTATTACTGCTATGTGCAATTTTTTAACTCTGTAAAATTTTTATTTCAAAATTTGTTGGATAAAATTACATGAACTGCAAATTTTTTTCTCTTACTTAAAATATTTTAAATGTCCTAGTAAACAATAATGATATTGAACAAGATCAGAAGGCCATGAATTAATGCATATCAGTAGTGTTTCCCCCAAAATAAAAAAAAGCAGGGTGCGCCTTCAAAAAAGGGGCACTTCAGCATAGAAGTGAATGTTCTTTCTCGAGAGATATAAACAAAAATTTTTATATTTTTTTTCTGGACCTATTGACGAATTTTGAGATTTTTTTTCTTGCAACTAATTGACGAATTTCTCGATATTTTTGAGCAACATATTGACTAATTTCGCAACTTTTTTCTATGACAGACTGAAGAGTTTCACGATTTTTTTCCATAACCGACTGATGAATTTTGTGATTTTTTTCCTGTGATCGATTGGCGAAATTCGTGACATTTTCCTAATACTGATTGGCAAATTTTATGTTTTTTCCCCAGACAAATAAGCGAATTTACAAATTTCCCCCCCGCGTTTTGCCGGTGAAACTTGCAGTTTTTTTTTTTTTTGTTTTTTTTTACTGAAAAAATGTTTAAGTTTTTTTTTTTTTTTTTTAATGTGAGCAATTGAAGCATTTCGCAATATTTTCCGAAATAAAATCCAAAAGAAATTCCATGGAAAAAAAATCTGCAGTAAGGGAAAAAAATCTGCGACATCTATTGCTCGTCTCGAACTTTCTGCTACCGGGAGCATGGGAAGGTTTTAAAGAATTTTTTTTTTAAACACTATGGAAATTGTAATGTAATTGATGCATAATTTTTCATGGTGATTTTCACATTATGTTTTAGCGACACCTTGAGAAAATTAGTTTTTTTTTCGTGACCAATTGATGAAATTCGCCATTTTTTTTTCCTTTGCAACGAATGTTTTTTCTGGGACTATTCAATGAAATTAGTTTCTTTTTGCTGCAACCGATTAATTAAACTTGTGATTTTTTTTTTTTTTTTTTTTTTTTTTTTTTTAGTAAGTACTTAATGAGATTTGCTTTTTTAAATCCATGAGCAATTGATGAAATTCATGGTTTTATTTCCTGATTGTTTGGGGAAAGTAGAGATTGTTTTTACCATGACTACTTGACAAAATTTTTGTTGTTTTTTCCTTTCTGTGACAGATGGATGAAATCTACAATTTTTTCTGCAATTTGTTATTGAGATTTGCATTTTTTTTTGCAACTGATCAATGAAATTTGCCCTTTTTTTCTTTTCTTGACCATTTGACAAAATGTGTATTTTCTTTTGAGACCGGTTTGGGAATTCATGGTTTTGTTTTGTGAGTGATTGATAAAATTTGTAGATTTATTCAGCAAGCAATCGCTGAAATTTGCAAGATTTTTTCATGAAGAACTAATAGAGGAAATTCCCATTTTCTTTTCATTCTGAACGATTGATGAATTAATTTTGCAGAAGTCAAAAATAATAAAAATTCAAAGAATTCCATTAATTTGTGGAAAATTTATCTGCCTATATATGGTGTCTACCTGTAAGAACATATCCAAATAATTTTAGAGTTACAAATTTATCGAGTCTGACCCAAAATTGTTCTCTTCTTGGCACTATTTGCAGTATGGTGTTACTGCTGAGTTCATTCATGGCGCATATTGACAGGATATTGCAGTTTTTTTTTTTTTTTTTTTTTTTTTTTTTTTTTTTTTAAGAAAAAAAAACTGAAGATTTCAATGAATGCGGAAATGTGGTATTTCTGTTTAATCATACTTTTAAATTATGGACAGCAGAAAAAAAAATTAATAACTGTAGGAGAATCTGTGGAATCCTTAAAAAATAAAAATTATAAAGGGGAAATTTGCTGTTCGACAGAGGAAGGTCATCCATGTAAACACACAACAATTTTAACATTGAAAGTTATTGGCCAAAGCAACAAATTTAGCTGCCACATGGTGACTGGTGGCCATGAATCTGCACCTATACCATACATATACAGTGTAAGCAGGGGGTCGGAAGTAGCGAAACTACAATAGTCGCTACTTTTTACAGTAGTTTGTAGCATAGCATGCTACATTTTGAACAATGTAGTGTAGCGAATAGTGTGATACAAAAACTCAGTAGTTTGTAGCGAGAAACGATGCTACTTTTAACTCTACTTCAGGAAAAAACAGTGCCATTCTGCAAATCATGTGGTCGAAACTTGCTTCTTTTGTGCAGAATTTGTTCTGCTCAACAATTTCTGAATCACATTGGCAAATCTCAGCTGCAGTGTATAGCAATGCATCGCCTGAATTCATAGATTTTTTCCATTGACACTTGCTGCTGAAATCAAGTACTAACCCACCAAAAGAATTATTTTTCTTATTGGCAACACTTGTCTATTTACTCGTTATTAGCCCCAAAGCAGAATATTTTGCAATGTTCTACAACAAACCTTCAGCTGATCAAAAATGTTCTGCAGGAGTAAAAAAAAAAAAAAATACAGGGAGATGTTCTTGTATATGTAGGAGTGCAATTCCATCTGATATAGAATGCAAAAGACATTTTGCATTTAGTTCATTCCCCCCCCCCCCCCCCTTCAAAATTGAAAAAAAAAATTATAAAACATTTCACTTGAAATGTTCAAGAATGTAAAATACATGAAGAACATTTCACTTGAAATGTTCTGCAACGTATGTTGCACTTTTAAGCATATTCTGCTTTGGAGGTTATTAGGTCTTGATGTTTTAACGCTGGGTTTCTTATTATTCTGAATTGCTTTTTTTTACAAATTTATTTATTGTTTGCATTTAGGGTTATCTTTCTGTAATTTTCTAGATTATAATATCTTTCCTAATTTTGCTACGAAATTTGTTAAGTGTGTATAAACTAACGTTTTTGAGACAAACACAAAACATTTTCTTGTATAGTATCTTTCTTAATTTTTTTATGTCGTCGGCTATGTCGCATTTATTTGATTGTATCCCAGCAGACGAGATATAATGAAGGGTCATTTTATTATTTAATCTGTGTCTTCAGTTTCTAATGTAAATTGAACACTTTGACAAAATTTGAAAGTAGCGAAATAGTGACTACTTTTGAAAAGTTTTTTGTAGTTGCTACTTTTTAAAACAAGTAGTTGTAGTTGTAGTTAACTACATTTTCTACAAAGTAGTTGTGGTTGTAGTTTGCTACAATTAGAAGTAGTTTTTCTGACCCCTGAGTGCAAGGAAAGTATTGTAATCACGATACAAACCAATTATACAAATAATGGTGTATTTTTTAGGTGCACTGATTCAAGTTTACAGTTATTATTACAATGATTCTATATATATAGGTGGGTACATGCATATTTATTAAAATTTCCTTGTGATTTTAGGTCCTTAGACTTCACCTTTGTAACATTATGACCAAAGTTTTTATTTATTGCTGTATTACTATTTGAATCTACAGTAAAGCATTTGCAAAGTCGAGTGGAGTCACTCCAAATTTTTTTAGATGCTAGTATATGTATGTTCATGTATTTAAATAATTTTGATTGTGTTATGTATCTTTCTTATTTTTGCTGAGAAATGCAGAAAAAAATAAAATAAAATTAGTTAATTTATTTGAATTCTAGAAATATTAAAATTAGTTAAAACCCTTTCTTGTTATATTCAGACCATGTACTTTATTTACTTATTAAAGATAACTCATTAATTTTAGAATTATGCTCGTCTAATAAGTAACACACTTCAAATTGAGGTAAAGGTCTGCACGGGCCCATACTCGGCCCAGCAAAGTGAAGGCGAATTTTCAAACAGGCCAGGCCAGCAGAATTAGGACAATTTTTTCAACAGGCTGGGCCAATAAACAAAATAAATGGACCAGGCTGGCAAAAGAATTGAACAGTCCTGTTGGGCTCATAGAAAATTTGTTGGGTCTACCAGCCCCATATAAAGATTTAAATGAAGACGATAAAACGTAAGCCATTTTCAATGACTATGACTTTTATGAGAATAAGAATAAATGTTTGTCACGAGCCAATACTAGTTTGATAACATCAACACAGAAAAGTAACATGTCCAGCGTCGAGATTGGCATCGGACACGGACAGTTACATGATGTCTTAGCCCATGCTTAATTTTTTTTCAGCAGACTCGTTCCGGGCCGAGATCAGGCTTGCATTTTTTTTCTACGTAGTCAAGCCGAACTGGACATAATTGTTCTCAGGAAGGGCAGGCAATAGGTTTTGTAAAAATATTAATAGCGATAATGAACAACATAATCTTTGGAAATATACCTTAAGGTGGTTCTCAGATTCACTGCTCAACAATGTGAAACTTTGACACATTTTCTGGCTAATTTTTAACTGTAAAGGCATAAAATTGACAGGTGACTATTCGATGGATTTGGAATGGAATAGCAATTTCCGTTGTTGATAAATAAATTACTTATCGAGATATAAGAGATTCTTGTTTAGATGTTTCTCCTTTTCCTGTGCTATCGCTTTTGAAAATTCGATTCAAAAAGCTAACTTTGACAATATTTTCTCAAAGATATATTGCCTTTATCAAAACATTGGTACTGTCATTCAATTACATAGTTTCTGAATAAGAACACCTGCCAATCTTATGCGTTTCCGAAAAGAAATGAATTGAGAAATGTGTCAGAAAGTAGTTCCTTTGGATTAGATAAAAGCCTTTTTAAATGACAGAGAAACATTTTCACAAATTTCCTTTTTATTATATAGTTCCCAAAGTTATGATGTTTTTAACCCTTCTTTTTTTCTTTTATTCTAAACTACATTAATTTTTTAATGAATCCTTATGTAAAAGAGTCTATTTTTAAAGAGTTTGTTTACAACTTTTCATTCAAAATTTCACTGTCTGAATATAAATGGTGATTTAATCAATAGTTTGAAATAGCTGTTTTTATCGACTGTTGTAAGGTTTTGAAATATCCAAATAATAATGCTTCCAAACATTTTTCAATTCAAAAATATATTTACACATGAATATAAAAACAGACAAAAAACTTCAAAATAATTAAATTATTAAATTCGAAAAGTATTTAATGATAAAAATTAAATCATATTTGAGGCTGTGTTCTCAAATTCAAGCTGGCTACTTTCTGACACAATTTTTATTTCGTTTTTGTTTGCATATGTGCCACATTTGCAAATACTCTTTTTAGGAAACAATGTAATATAATTATTTTTTCAGTAAAAGCAGAAGGTTTTTCATAAAATGTTGTCAAAGTATGTGTTGTATGTATGTAAACTTCCGCAGGTAGTGACAACTTTACTTAACCAATTATGCAAGGTGATTTTCAAATGTGTTGTTGATTTTACTTAATCGTTAAGAAAAACAGCCGTAAGTTGCCACGACAAAGGTGGATGTAGCTTTGGGAACTGAAAAATACCCCCGTCAAAAGAAAATAATGGTGGCACCCGATTACAGAAGACTGCTGTTTGGTCATAGTAATATCTTTTAATCTTATGAAGTCAATTAATCTTTTTAAAACATAGGCACGTTCCTTTTGTTATGATTCTACATTTTAAGGGGACTCACTACCCTTGATTCTGCAAAAAATGATGAAAATATCAATTTTCTAATTTTTTGCTTAAATTATAATTTATTACCCCTAGTACATTCTCATGAAGTTTTGTAAAGATCCGAGTATTATAAATACAGTTTAAAGCTATTTTATTACATCGCTTTAAATGCCACAATCCACTTCATTTAAAAGTGATTTTCCTCAGTTCTTGTTTTTATGACGAATAGGCATGTTCAAAGGGATAAAACTTTTATCTATATTGTTCAATTGACTCGATTTTTTTTTTAGGTTGTTCCTTATGGTATGTTTGATATAACTAAGTATCGTATTTACAAGAAAGTAAAACTTTTTTTTTTCACACATAAAAATGTAAAATAAATTCAGTTTTTTACTGTAATTTTACACGTACATGCACATTTTATTTTTTTTCTACCAAACTAATTAACATAGGATAAATCAGATACTTAAAATTATACAGCACACTTCTACAAATAGTTTTAAAAAAATTAACTGAAAATGTTCAAAATTGTACGAGAAGATACATTTTAAAAATTACTTAAATTATTTATGTTATTAATTCACTTAACATAGTCAAGCATAGTTTTTGTAAGTATTCTTAACAAAGACTAAGCAGAGAGAGTAAACAGAAAGTATTTTTTTTTTAAATTGAAGAACATGTGAACTAAGAAATACGTATATAGAAATATTTTTATTAAAAAGAAATTGCTGGAACAATTTAATATGAAATAGTTGTTAAGTTACATTGTTAATTCATTTAACAATTTCAAGCATAGAGTTTTAATAAGTGATTTTAACAAAAAGTAAATAGAAAGAGAAAGGAGGAATAAAATGGTTTCTATAACAAAATTTCAATTAAATACATTACTGGAGAGAACCTTGCAAGTTCACAAAATACCTTTCTAACATTTATTAAAATTAATAGATTTATATATTAAAGATTAATTTATAATAGTAATTCATAATGTAAAAAAAAATACTATGCTCTTTTCTCTAAAAGATTTAATCTCTTATTTTAGTAAGTACCATCAATGTAAAAATTATTCTCACATACACATAATCCACTATTTGCAAATCAATGCTTTAGATATTTTATTTTAAATAGCTTTACAAAAGAAATAATTCATATAGTAGTGTTTTTACTAAAATAAATGTTTGAAACAATTTTTATTCATTAATGTAATTCAAGAAATTTATATAATTCTTTAAATTATTTATGTCATAATTCATTTAACATAGTCAAACATAATTTTAGCTAACGATAAGCAGAGAGAGAATAAACAGAGTATTTTTAAAATAGACTTGATGAACATATAAACCTGTGGTACTCACTAAATGCCCTACAAGTTGGATGCATAATTATATGCATACATATTATATTCTGCAAAAAGTATTTGTTAAGAACCTTGCAATCTTTAAAAATATTTGAAACAATAAGAATAAACAAGGTTTCTTGAACAAAATTTTCAATTAAAATTCTATTACTGGTGAAAACATTGCAAGTTTAAAAAATACCTTTGATAACATTGGTTAAATATCACATATTAGAGATTAATACAGTAGACTCCCTCAAATCTGCATAGCTTGGGACCAGCGGTTTTGCAGATTTTAGAATTTTGTGGATTTCTGGTCACTGTTTTGTGTAAATTTTTTAAACAGTAATTTTAATGCAACAATGCACTTGAAATCATAATGAATGCTTACAATAAAGTGAAATATTAAAACAATCAAGTTAAATAATAAAATAAAATACAGTGGAACTTCCCTTTAACGAAGTCCCTATTTAACGAAGTTTTCTACTTAACGAAATTTTCTGCAAAACCTTGACTTTGAACATTATTAACATGTAAATTAATTTCCATATAACGAAAAACTTATTCTATATAAAGAAGTTTATTTCACTTTCGTGCGTGTACAGATTCAAACGGAGAGGTTGCTGTTGCGATGGGTGCATGAATTTATTTCAGCGAACTGTATGAAAATGAACACATTTGAATCATTTAATCAAAACACACACATTTAATCACATTTTAATGAAAAAATAAAAGGTGCACAACTTTTTTTTTTTTTTTACTTCTCTTTGTTATGTGCTTTTTTTAATACTGTTCTAATTAAATTTTACTGATATACACATTGAAAAAAAAAAGTCTACCCGAATTAAAATATACTTTTCAAATATTTTCATTTTATGTGTGCTTTCTATTTTATGTGGGTTATGTGTATACAAGCTTCATAAATTTAAGTTGATTTTTATTTAACGAATTTTCTTCATAACGAAGTGTTTAAGAGTAACGATGAGACTTCTTTAAATGGAAGTCACATTAACCACAATTACTTATTAAAATATGTAGCAAATGATAAAAAAAAATCATGACTTTTTCTCTTACATCTCAACTGTAAGTTTCACTGTTTACATGTGCAACAATATTCAGATTTCAGTCATTTGTGGATTTGAGGGAGTATTGTATATAACAGTAGTACATTATTACAGAAATAACCATCTTATTTATTTATATAACAGATTTTGTCTCTTAAAGAAATTTTAGTGAGTACCATTAATGAAAAAATTCTCACTGAAAATCTACACACACATAATCCACTATTTGATAAACCAATGCTTTAGATCTGTTGTTTTAAATAGCTTTAGAAAGGAAATACATATAGAGATATTTTTATTTAAAAGAAATGTTTGAAACAATTTTTATTCATTAAAATAATTCAAAAAAATTATATAATACAAAATGAATTATAAGTCTCTATAGAAAAAAAGCAATAACTAATTTTATTTTCAGGAAGATGAACCAATTCAAAAGAGATACTCTTGATGGATCTATTAGATGTGGAATGACTGGCTTATTATATTCAGATAAAATACAAAACAGCTTCACATTCGTATTGAGGCTGTCTGCTACGATTCTGATGACCTTGAAACCAATTTCTTCAACATTCTTTAATACTTCATTTGTAAGTTCAGCTAATTCTTCACCAGTTGGAAGTGTTTACCTGTAGAGCTTTTCAGCTTCTTAATGTTTGTCATCCACTCATCATTGCTGGTAGTAACATTAGCATTTGTAGAAGAAGCTACGATCCCTGTCACTAATATTTTGTGCAGGTTCTGAATGCAGTTGTTCGCATTTGTCATATCATTTGAGACATTCGTCGTAAGGCCGAGAAAAATTACTCTATTTCATCTGAATTTAATTTTCTTGTTAGTACATAGTGGAAACCAGATTGTAAAAGGAATTTAATGCATTCAACTGTTGATTCTGTAGTTATTTTAGCTGCTAAATATGTTTCTTTACTTATGAAGTGAACTGGGTTTTTGCAAGAATTTTTCCACTCTTCTAAATAATTTAAAAATGTGTCTTTAAGAAAATCTAGCCTCTCATCATTCACTGATGCAAAATGCATGACATCAGGATTTCTTGATGTGATATGATGGTACGTATTTCCAACATTTAGAATATTGAACCATTTTTGTACTGTCTCCAGGAATTCTATTGTAGCTGTTGTTTCAAGAAATATTGGTTTTCCGAATCTTTCAGCATTTTGTTTCAAATATTTCAGTACAGAAATCAAATCACTACTGAAAATTTTAAGGGCTCTTTTAACATTCAATTTTTCGAAGTTGGAGGGATAAACATGTTTGAAGGTCAAATTTCTAACAGGTTTTATAATTTTATTCTTTTGCATGTCATATAACACTTGTATGAATTCTGAACTGATAAGTTGCCCTTTGTTATACATATTTCTTGAAAAGAAGATATTTCTGAAATTTTTAACAATGTGACAGGGATCGAATGACAAAAATAAAACTCTTGATGGATCTATTGGATGTGGAATGACTGGCTTAGGAACATTATCTCCAGATAAAATGCAAAACAGCTTCACATTTCGTATTGAGGCTGTCTGCTACGATTCTGATGACCTTGAACCCAATTTCTTCAACATTCTTCAATACTTCCTTTGGAAAAATAATATGCTACTGGCAACCTAAAATGTGTGAAGAGGCATGTAAATACGTAACAAAGAAGATGGTTAGCAACTTTTTTTTCAATTCCAAGCTCAGAAATATTCGATTTTGTTGTTATGAAGCCATTTAAATCATCGGATTGCTTATTGTGCATTATGCTAGGTTTTATACTCATTTCATCGATTATTAAGGATCCAAAGAATTCCACATCTTTCGCTAACTTTTTAGATTCCTGCACCAATCTTTGTTTAAAATAAGAGATGAAACAGTAGCACCTGAGGTGGGGCCAACGTATCTTTTAAGTATTGATTTTGATGGAAGAGAAAACATATTTTTCTGTCGTATGAAGTTGTATGCAGTTGCAGATCTACTGTGCAGCAAAATGGAGTATCTTATCGTGTTTTCAGACCAGTGATGTTTCTTTTTTCCAAAACATTGAAGCTGCTCGGTTAATATTTTACTGATATTACTTGTAGATGCTTCTAGCTTGTGGATATTATAGATGTTTTAAGTCTTCGGAATTTCTGTAAAAGACATTTGTATTTTTTTTTTTTTTTGTTGCATACATAATACACTATTGGAAAGGTTAGTATTTATAGCTACAATTTTTGTGGACTTAATATAATCTTGCTGACTAGATACTGTTGATAATAAATTGAAATTTTCTAATTGTAAACTTGTACAAACTGGAGAAATTTGTTTAATGGCTTCAATTTCTTCATCTAGTTGTTGTCGTTTATGAGATAATTCTTGATAGTTTTAATTATATATCTTGCGCTTTCTGAATTTTAATTGCTTATTAGCAGGAATTTTTTTTTAAACTGTTGTCACAGCTGTTGGTAAAAGCATTTTAATTTTCGCATCTTGTTTGTAATCATTTTGTGTAAAATGCTGACTACATACATATATCCCATCTACTCCTCTACACAGGATTGTATGAATTTTTCCTGCATACAAAAAATTATATATAAAGCATAAATATCTGTAATAATAAATAGTTGTATATTTATGAATAACAAAATGTATGTTCTTATGTAAATTAAAAAAAATACTGAAAAATTTTTGCATTCTTAATTAAGTTTATCTTTATAGCAAGGTTGCAATTAAGCCTTTCACTACATAATTCGATACTCAGTCAATTTGCCAAGTTGCCCTGAATTAGATCAAATTTTGATTATGTACTAGATCAATAATGAGAAGTTATAAAAAATTGCTTTTTTGTTATTTTAAACATCATTTAAGGGGGGAAAAATACATATTCAAATGATTTGTAAAAATTGATCAAAATTCAGACATCAATATGTAAAATATTATCTAATAAATTCATATTTAATACTTTGGAAATTTTTCTATAGAAAATTTCACACGCCTTGCATTCATAATAATCAAATTTTAATTGCTTAATAGGCATAAAGCCAACACAGTGAAAAAAAATCCCTGACGGCTCGGCCTACAGACACAGGTAGATTTCGAAGACGCAGAACGTGGGGTGCCTGTTTGTCGGGAATTTCGGAAGAAATGACCTTTTTGCGATGATGCTGCAGTTGGAACCGCCTACTTCGAAACGAAACTTGTTTGCAGGCGGAGCCGGCAGAGATTTGTTTTTTTTTTTATTTTTTTTTTTTTTTGCTATAACGGTTGGTCCTATAAAAAACTTGTCAATATAAAAGTTTTAGATAATACTAAGAGGATTAATAATAAATTTACGCGGATTTGATATCTTCTGAATTGACGAAGCTATGATTTTTTTTCTTCTAAAACCCCCCCTTCCCCCCCCCCCCTTGGGGCCATTTTTAATTATATCAAAAATCTGTCATACATACATTTTCGGCCCTTTTCCTAGAAGTAATAATAACTTTAAACGGATTCGATACGTATAATAATAAAGAAATTATGAGGATTTTTCTGTTTTCACAAAAAGCCCCCCCATTTCCCCCCCCCCCTTGGTTCGATTTTGCCCACTAACGAACTTGACCGAGATTTTATGACCTTGATTTTATGTATGAGTTTGGAAGAGATTTATGCAGAATTTTTCCAGTTATCGTGGTCAGAAAAAAGTGACATAGATAGATAGATAGATATATAAACTTTTGAACTGGGGGTGGTTTTGGGTTCTGGGAGTCATGATCGGCGTAGATCTGCAAAAATTTTTCAAAATTTCCAACTTAGGTGAGAATGTAATAGGTAGTATTTCTTACGAAATCTACCTAAAATACCCAAGCCGAGACTCGAACCTGGGTCATCAGTATAGCGCATTGACATTCTACCAACTGAACCACTTGGGAACGATACTCAGCCTGGAACTTTCTCACTATATGTTGGCAAGGCTACAAACGCAGCACAAGATGGAATATTTTCCGTGAGCCACCAACCTGGGGCAAACACGAAAACAATGAATATCCAGCATCGATAATTGAATAAATTCCTATTTAATACTTTGGAAATTTTTTCATAGAAAATTTCACACGCCTTGCATTCATAATAATCAAATTTTAATTGCTTGATTATTGATGCTTGATATTGCTTGATTACTGCTTAAATTATTGATGCAAAAATACCAAGCCGGTATTTTTCTACGTTTTCAACAAAATAAATCTATTTATATAAAATCGAAATCTCTGTGTGTCCATCACAATCTGATTGGACTGTCACATTGATCACTTCAACAATGAGTAATTGTTGAAATGTACTAATAACAGGGTTACCACAATAACACCAAATAATGACAAACTTGGCAAAATATTGCCAGGTTTGGCGACAAAAATAAGTTGCCATATATGAAGCCAACTTGGCTATATCTGGCTAATTTGGCGAAATTCCTATTGAAACCCATTAATCTTTCATAATCGAGCTCACTGCAATTTAAGTTAAAACTCTGCACGTTTATGTTTTTTTTTTTTTTTTCAAAATCTATGGGTCAGAATTTAAAGTGTAAAAATGAAAATATATGTTCTTACATCTTCATCCCGATGTTACAAGTAAAATAGCTGCCACTAGATGGCGCTGTACTATCTGAGTTCCTAACTCTCTGATTTTAATGTGTTTTACATAGTTGGATACAGAAATTAAATTCTCGGTACTTTTCCAGTATATGGGACTTGGTGAAATAGTGAAAACTGCCTTGGCGAAGAAGGAAATTTGGCAACTTTTTTCACGGTGGTCACAGATCTGGAAAACATGGAAATATCAGGGAAATTCAAACTAAACCTGGAAAGTCATTGAAACAAATGTTAACCAGAAAGACCCGTGCGAGGCTTTCGCACTGCAATCTTTCAGATTATTTCCTGGTACGTTTCAGCACTTATTTTTAATTAACTGATTTTTTTTTTTTTTTTAATCAAACAACACGTTTTAACGAAATGTGGGTGTACTATCTCAGAAACTTGTTCAAACACTTTTCACATGATACTAGATTGCCAGAAAAATTTTTGCCAAATTTTCTTCTCTCGCCAAGGTCATTCCTCTAGGTTGTCAAGACTCCTATACTGAAAAAAGAAAAAAACAAATTGCCTATGGGAACTTAGACATGGGATGTTCAAACTTTGTGGTCCAGCAGCCATTTAAGTGACGTCAGAAATATTAACAGTTTAATGAAATATTTTTTAAAAAAATACAGTGGAACTTCCCTTTAACGAAGCTTTCTACTTAACGAAATTTTCTGCTGAACATTGACTTTGAACACCATTAGCATATAAATTAATCTCCATATTACGAAAAATATATTCTATATAACGAAGTTTATTCCACTTTTGTACTGGTACAGAATTCAAAATAAGAGGTTGCTGTTGCGATGGATATGCGAATTTATTTCAGCGGATTGTAAGGAAATGAACACATTTAAATAAGTTCCATTCTGCTTGGTGCTAAATAAAACATTTTTTTTTTCACATTATGAAAAACATTTGTAATCATTACTCTCCCACGCCGAGACTCCTGCGCTAACAGTTGGGGAAAGTCAAAATCCCCTTTTTACATTCAATGATATAGAAAATGCAGTGACGCAATGGCGTCAGAGGTGCATTGAAGCAAAAAATATCGATTAGAGTCAGACAGTTACCATTCTGAGCTTCCATTGCTGACAGACAATTGCTTTGTACATCCACAACAATGTGCTTCAAAATGCAAATCGAAGAACATCAAAGTTATTTGTGTTCCTGCCAATACCACTTCTAAACTTCAGTCATTAGTCTAAGGAATAATAAAATATCTTGAAGTACATTATTAAAAAAGAAAAAAAAAAACATTAGTTTGAGAACCTATGTGTATCAGAGCTGATGAATGTTTGAGTCAAAGCTTGGGAATGTGATACTGATTTCATCGACCGTACACACAAGTTTTGTAAAAGACGGCTTCATAATTAAAATTTAATCATGCTTCTGAATCCAACACCTGTTTGTCATATCTGAAGGAAAAATTTCATGAATTTAAGTTGATTTCTATTTAACGAATTTTCTTCATAACGAAGTTTTTAAGTGTAACGATGAGACTTCGTTAAATGGAAGTTTCACTGTACTTTAGTTTTTGTGAATCCTAATGAAATATATATCTAAATAGAAAATAATCCTTAAATTACGTAATCTACTGATGCTCCGATACAGTATGCATATACACAGCCATGATTAAACAAATAAACAGTAGGTGATGCACACGTAAAAATTAAATAAATTAAAAGCTAGATATTTGAAGCTAGATATGATTAAAAGCTAGATATTTTTTGCAAAAAGTACAAGCAAGAAACAAATTAACAATAGTGTTTTAATTATAGGATGACGTCATCTGATAATGCAGTATTTTATTTTTGTAGCAACACTGATTTGATGAAAATCTTTCATTTCATTTATGAAAACAATGCCGATTTAATTTTTAATTAACTGCAATTTTTAATCAAAAAACATGTTTTAACGAAATGTTAAGTGTGCTATGTCAGAAGCCTGTTCAAAATCCTTTCATATGCTATCTCATTCGTCATTCTGCGTTTCGTATTTTCTTAGAAAAAGATATGTTGACAGGAGAAATAATATATATGATTTCCATTATGATTGCGGTAATCTGGAAAAAATATATATTCTCATTTATCGGGTTCAGTCAGTGTTTGAAACCAGCTTGGACTCTATTTTTATACCAGTCTGCAGGCTCATGGTGAAAATTTTAGTTATACAAAAATTGAAAAAAATATATAAACTCTCGTTATTTGAAAAACAAGAATGTGGCCTAAGTTTTTTACAAAACTTTAAAAACTGAATTGTTATTAATGGATATAAAGAGAAATATTTTATCTGATTTTGAAGCCTTTGCACAGTCCGTGGTTTTGTTAGTAACATAAAGAAGCCGTGAAATATCTCTTTTCTGTTTGAAGTTTTTTGTTCATTCGGAAACAGAACTCATGTCTTTCTGCCATAGTTGTACAATATTTTATAAGAACGAAATGCCATTTTAAACAGATTTTCAGGAACATGAAAATTGAGGCTTTGAAATGAAAATGTATTACCTTGAAACATACTTTAAAATGTTATTAACAAATTTCTGCTGTATACTTTTGGTATCTTTTCCCCCCCACCTTGGAAAAAAAAAAATCTGATCTTATCTTGAGGATGAAAATAAATGATTACATTTTTCTAGTACAAATCTATAATTCGCAAAACTTGAATGCTATTCATTCTCAGATAATAGGAAAATTTATGTTCTTCTCTAAAAATATGAATTAATCAAGTCAACTATGAATGTCTGGACTTTTTGTGAGTATTTCTATTTAAGCACTCACTACATTATGTACCTTAAATATGAAAAAAAAAAATCAATATCTAAAAAAGTTGTAAATGTTATTACCAAGGCTTGTCCCAAACTTCAAATTTATTAATTGGAAATCTTTAGAACAAATACAATGATTATGCAAGTATATTTCACATCCCTATTTTTTATTCATTTGACACTTTAGTCAAAACAGAAAACATTTCAATAATTAACTATCCGGTACTTGTCTATTACCTTATCGACCACTTTCTGTAAACAAACAAATTAGTGCCAAATTCTAATATCAAATAAACAAATTGAAGAATGTTGCCATTTCCAAACTTTTATACGTAAGAATATTGAGGAAATTAGAGTTTTTTTTTAATGTCACTGAAAAATTGTGTCTTATATGACAATATCAACATACCACATATAAAAGTTCATTCGTTCAGATATTTTGTACAAAAGAATGTTTAGAATAATTGGTATTGCATTATGAATGCTAAATTTTTGCCATGCAATGTCTTAAATTAATCAAATCTGTTTGAAATTTTTTTAATAATTTCCTTGGCTTTTCGTGATTTTCTATATAATATTTTATGGAATTTTGTACATATGCTCAAAAAATATGAAAGGTTTTTTTAAAAATCATTTTTACAATTTTGAAATAATATGTAAGCTTTTTTAATCCCATTTTTTCTTATATTTAACATTTGCCTAGTAACTGAATTTCATAGCATATCGGAAAGAGAAAATTAAATAAAATCAGGCTAATTTGACATTCTTATAGATTTTCTGAAGTTTTAAGAAATCTCATGTGCTTAGAAGAAATCTACAAATATTGCAACATTATTAACTACAGATTTCAAGGTGCCATATATTATGTGAAACAAGATAAAAATTAAACTATTTTGAAAAATTGATGCTGAAGCCTCTGATCTACTACCTTAAGAATTTAAATGTAAAATTATTAAATAAAATAAAAATATGCTTTTTTTAGATATTTCATTTATACATGAAACATAAATATTTTATTTTACATATTTAATATAAAAAAGTTAATATAAGCAGTAAGAAACTATCTTTTAACCCATTACCTTTTCTGATGATGCGAAAACGAACCATTTATCAGGTAATTTTTTTTCCGCATGAAAATAAATGTTTGGATCATGAATATTTTACTTGAAAAGTAGAAGGTTTCTTTTAACTCATTAAATTATTTTAGTTGTAACATGTAATATTTTATATAAACAAAATCAGTACTTCTCTATTATCCCGTCGACCACTTTTCATAACAAAAAACTATCGCCAAATTGTAAGATTAAACGCCAAAAATGCAGCTCCATTTACTTAATGTCAGAAACATTATACGTGTTTGTTATGTCATCAAGTGGTTTTTACTTTGACATTTGTGTATTTTTCATTATGTTTCACTGATTTATTAGTCATTTCATTAATTAAAATAAGAATTGTGTCCTTAAATACTTATATTTTATTTATTTATTTTGATATTCCAATGGCAACGTTCTCCCGTTCATTTGGCGTTACAGTTTGGCGATAGTTTTTTGTTATGAAAAGTGGTCGACAGGATAATAGAGAAGTACCAAAAAATCTGTGACAAAAGAATGTTTTTCACTCTTTCCAAATGATGCAAGAAGGGTATACTTCCTAAGTGCTTTGAAATATTTCATAAATAGTTAAAATTTTATATACCATGACTTTGCACATTTTTTGCAAAATAAATCTTTTCAAATTATTGTATCTTACCTTTTCAATTAAAAATTTTTATTTCTAATCTTTAGTCAAAATGAGCATTTGACCAGAATGGTTACAACTTTGATTCATGGCCTGGCCTTGTAAAAAATAAAATGAAATCAAGCTTCACTCAATTTCTATAGAAAATGCCAAAATTTCTTAACCAGTGTTATTGTACTTTAAAAACAATATTATTAATTGCATGTTTGAGTACATTTTTTCAGGTCACCTGCCTAAAATTTTATTCCAGGAGAATATGGACACTTTAAAACAGTACAAAAGGTAGAATTACAGTAGAGTCGCGATTATCCGAGTCCCGCTTAACCGAGTTTCGGTTTAACCGAGTCACAAAAAAAAAATAATCCCTTTCTATCATTTTGGCTGGAATCTCAGAATTTTATGACTTTTCTTTCACCTTCAGTTTACATTTCATTGGCATTGACAGTTTCTTCCAACTCAACATAACTGGTGAAATGCTATCTGCAGATTTTGAAGCAGTAGTAAAATCCGTAGAAAATTTTCATAAATATATCGAGGAAAACAATTTGTGTAAAGATCAAATGTTTAATTGTGATGAAACAGGATTAAATTTTCATATGCTACCATCGAAAACCTTAACTGCAAAAGAAGAATCATCAGCTTCCGGATATAAGAGATGAAAGAAAGGATAACTGTTTCAAGTTGTTGTAATGCATCTGGTTCCTTAAAATTACAACCCATGATAATCGGAAAGTCAAAAAAACCAAGGAGATTCAAAAACATCAACATCTCGAGTCTTCCTGTATATTACAGAAATCAGAAAAGTGCGTGGATGAGTGCTGAACTTTTTAAGGAATGGTTTTATGAACAATTTGTCCCTAAAGTGGAATTTTTTTTTTAAAGAAAAGCAAGTTGGAAAGAAAAGCATTCCTTCTTTTAGACAATGCATCATGCCATCTGGATGTGGAGCAACTAGCAAGTGGAGATATCAAAGCATATTTTTTGCCCCCAAATGTCACTTTACTGATACAGCCATTAGACCAAGGTGTTCTTGAGAACTTGAAAAGAAATTGCAGAAAAAAAGCTGTTACGAAAGCTGATTAAAGATCTTGAAGAACGAACAGTTGCAGAATATCTGAAAGAAATTACACCAAAGGATGCTGTGTATTGGATTTCCGAAGCATGGGAAGAAATTGAATCAACGACTCTACAGAAATCGTGGCAGAAAATTTTGTCTGAAGAGCAATCAAATGATAAAAATGAAGCATCTGATGACAAATCTTGATTCAGCTTAGCACAAACACTTCCTGTTTCTGAGACCCATACTTAAAAAGACATTGCTGAGTGGATGAATGCAGATGAACAGCAAGAAATTACAGATGCCATGATTACAGATATGATTGAAAATCACATACAAGAGAGCAGTGAGGATTAAAGCTATGTTAACCAGAAAAAATTACACATTCTGAAGGTCTAAGTTCTGTTGAAAAACTATTCAATACATTGAGCAGCAAGAAGAGGCTACACCTACAATATTGAAGACACTAAAAAATGGCATAATATTGCAGCAAAGAAACGTTTATCATCCCACAAACAAAAAAATATCAAGGACTTTTTCAAATAAACAATTTCATTACCTGTTTTTATTCCACAAGCATTTGCAGTGTACATCACAATGACTGTAAGTATATTATAAAAATTAATAAATTGTGTGTAAATTTATATTTTATCTCTTAAATTAGTGGCCATTTATGTAAATCCCGTTTAACCGAGTTTTCTGAGGTGAGCTTGGTCCACATTAACTCGGATAACCGCGACTCTACTGTATAATACTTTCTAACTTAGTTTCAATTCACAGACAATTTGCAACAATTCATCATTTGGTATTACTTTTTTTTTTTTCAAAGTAATACTCTACTGGAATTTATAGATTAATTTTCTTTACATAATTTCTGTATCTTGCATATTAACTAATACATGTAAAACTGAATAATTAATTCATTACTCAAATTATTTGCAATATAAAGGTAGAGAGAAATAAAATATATGCTACAGTTCAATGAAATAAATAATCTTTTAGGCAGTCTAATGGAAAAATGGTTTAAAATTTATTCATAATTAATTGTAAAATTAGTTAAAACACTTGGTACAGATGTCATATATGCACCACGTTGGCATGATTTTTTTTTTTCTGACACCAATGTCACACACTGGGATACTTAACTGGTGCCAAAGTGTCATTATTTTGCTTGATATAGTAACCCGAATGTTGTTTATTTATTAATAAATTGTTTATTTACTTATATTTTCTTTTTTTGAATTATATAAATTGTTTTGTTCTATAGTTATTAATTAAACTTTTTTTAAAAATTGTTATTCCTTTTTTATTGTGGCATTCGAAAACGAGGTTTTTGCCAAATTGGCGTCAGAAAAAAATTACGCCAAAGTATATGACATCTGTGCCAAACACTTTCTTGAACTGTATATACTTTATTTACTTATTAAACAATGAAAATATTAAACTCATATTAGTCACTTCACTTTAGTTGTTATAAAAAACTTATTATATTTAGAATCTGTAATGCTTTTCTAATATATAACACGTTTCAGACTGAAGTATAAAAACATTTACAGGAAAACAAAGACCATTTGAACAACATTAAAAATATTTAAAAGAACATTTTCAAATGAATTTAATATCAAAATATGATTATTTGAAGCACATCCTCTTTTGACATGGCAGCAGAAAGAATGGTGAGTGTCTACACTAACAGCAAACATAGCATATTCACTAATCTTGAAAAAAATTGCGGTTGATGTGGAAGACCTTCAGTGTCTCGAGAACTAGCAGGTTACATTTACAGACAGAAAATCGAACAAACTTCTACCTGAGAATGCACCCTGCTGTTATAAAAAATTCAAAAGAAGACATCATTTCATTGACGTTCTAAGACTTCATGCTTTCCTTGGTGATAACTGTGGTGGATTAATATTTTGATATTAAAAGCATTTGAGATTTGGAAAGATATGTTAGTTGTATATTTTTATATAACAACTTTAAAAAGTACTTTGTTTTCAGTAAATGTTTTCATTTTATAATATAAGTGTTTATATATTAGAAATGCATTAGGAATTTCACAATTAATAAGAGTAACTACTAAAGTAAAATAAAGTGACTCACGTGAGTTTAATGCTTTCATTAATTAACAAATATGTATATGAAAAACAATATTATGAATACATTTATTTTTGTGGTTTGAACTTTGGAAAAAGCCCTACTTCAGGGTATTTCTATCACGCAATTATTACTAATATCAAAATATCATTTAAAGAATTAATAATACAATAAAAATATTAACTGTAGGATAATGTAAATCGAGATCTTGACTTGGCAGCTTATTGTTTTCAGCCATGCAACCTTTCGTGATGGTTCCAGAGGGAATTTATGAAACGATATTTTTTCGCCGTTATCTCCAACATTGCATCTACGATCACTTCGAGATTTACAGTTATAAACGCAACAATTTACTATATTTTCACTTGCGATACTATTTTAATAATCGAAAAATTGACAGGTATTGGAATTCGCTGTCATTTCTAAGCTTGATTGGAATGTTACAAGAGTTGTAAACCATGGCGACGTGACGTAATTTTGTTGTTTGTTTACATTTCAACCCTGCCCAGGTTGTTTCAGTTACGGTCAAAGTCAAATTTCAATTTTGGGCAGGGTATCAGAGTCCTCTGGCGGGAGGCTTCATACATTAATCTCAATTGACTATGCCTGTAGATCTGGGGACCCTAAAATGAGCGACATTCCACATAATGCGCATGCGTGTGGACAGAGGGTCACATGACATTTTCAGGCAACCTCTGGCATCTTGGCAGCATAGATTGGCTTGGCATAATTTATTTTTCTACAATACAAGTAACCCTTTGAACGCATTAAGTTGGCGATATCCCATTCTCATTCATTTCCCTGATTTCCTTAGTAGGTAGCGTTGTTTTTTAGCGTTCCTTGTTGTCTCGTTCCTCTGTTTTTGCTTTGAAAATGTAGCAATTCTAAAAAAGTAAGTTTTAAAATATTTATTATTTATGATAGTAGTTTATAATTCTACTTATAAGGTTTTCTGTTGGAAAAATGCATTTCCTAAACTTATACATCGGTTGAAATGATAGGTGCATAAGGGAAAAAAAATGGCTAATCGCGGTTCATTATTGTATACTTTTAATGAGTGACTAGTTTTGTTTGACCTTTATTGCTTTTCTTACTAAGATTGCTGGTTCTCAGTTTAATACATACGTAAATATTTGACCCTGTAGAAATTCATGTATCTGTCAAATATGAAAATTCAGCATTTTATAAATGCTATATTTTTTTTACAAAAAAAAAAAAAAAAAATCAAACGTGATTATTTAGTAGTGTGCACCTTTTTAAAGTAATTTTTTACATATTTTATAAATGCTGCATTTTTTGTGTACCTTTTTAAAGCAATTTTTAAATTAAAAAAATAATTTGGATGATTAATATTATAGTATCTGAGCGTCACTTTAAAAATAAGCATGGATTATAGTTCTAATAAACTATTTTATGAAATATTGTGTTCTTTCAAACTTTTATATTGTTTTCTTTTTCCTTTTTAGTGACAATTCCTGCCTACCACCATTGCAAGCATCAGCACCAGCAACTCGCAGCATATTAATTGAATGAGTATTGTCTTTGCTATATGGTCTGATAGTATTTCATGTCGTATCATTGATAATACTTGCTCAATTATACACCTAATTCTATTCTCAATACATCCTGATTCAATGTAGCCTGTGAAAATGGAGGGTTTGGAATAAATAGTGAAGAATGGAATCAACATTCTACTTCAGCATAAAAGGTATAATTTTGTTTAATGTTATTGTTGATTAAATAATCTGTTATTTAAAGTTTCTCTTTTAAAATTAAAAAAATCTGTGAAATTTACGTGAAAAAACCCAGCATTTCATAGAATACTTTGAGTTGCTATTTTGTTTTGTCTTGTTTCTAAACAATATTTACAATTAATTAAAAATACCTAAGGAGTCGAGTGTTGTTCACTTTTCAAAGAATTTAAGCCAAAAATACATAATTCTTCATTTTCAGAGATTTCTTTGTTGTAATATAACATGTTAGAATGATGCTTATCATTTTGTTAAATGTTTTGGTGTAAAACCATTAATTAATATATGAATAAAATGCCTTGCCTTTAGCTGATTATATCGTGTTGTTCTGCTAATGACCTTTAAAAACAAAGATAAATATAGATATAATAGAGTAGATGTACCAGTAATGGGCAACCCTTCAAAGTTTTTGGTTTATTAAAAAAAAATAACCAATAAAAATTTAGCTTTTTATTTATTTTTTTCGCAACTTCCCCTTGCATGTTTTATAATCTATGTAACTGTTGACACTATTAACCAAACCAATCAGCTGGCAGAAAATGTTTCACAGTTCCACTGTTTTGCAGTGAAAATCTTAATGGACATGCTAAGAGCTGGCTGCAATTATTTATATCCTTTTTATTTTCTTGCAAAAATTATATGCTTTTACTTTGATAGTGATAGAAAACTTCGAATTTTATATACTAACAGTCATTTGCAATATTTTATTTATTTGTAAAGTTTTAGGACCTGTGTCTATTGCTGAAATGCTTGATTAGTTGATTTCTAGTAATGGACATCCCCATGTGGATATTTCTAAAAGTGCAATTTCTGTAATAGTGCTTAAAATCTTTAAATTTAATTGAACAGCTACTCTAATTTGGATTTTTAAATTATACTTACCAGAATGTATTATATATATATATATAGCTGCTTTTAATTAATTTCATGTAATTAATAAAATTTTTAATGTTGCAATGAAATTAAGGTTTTTTTTATTAAAAAAAAACATAACTTGCATATTTAATAATCTGGCAATCAATCAAACCAGTCAGGAAACAATGTTTGAGAGCATAGGAACAGGAGAAGCTCATGGTGATCAAGCCCTCTCCATTTGAATAAAGACAATTTTTTAAGTCGCACAAGTTTTAAAATTTTATCACTTTCTATCTTAAATGTTTCATTATTCAAATCTGCACATTAAAAAAGTGTAATATTAATTAAATTTATATTAGTAGTAATGAAATTAGTAAATCGGCAGATCAGGTGCCTCAAATGTCAATTGTACAGCTTTATTTTGAAACCATTTTATTTAGTATTTAAAACATTCAATGCAGGGTTGTTAAATGCCCGGTTTTTTTTCAGAAAAAAACCCAACCCTTTGGGTTTTATCTGGGTTTTTTGGGTTTTATCAGGGTTTTTTTATGTGAAAAGAGGTGGTTCAGAATGTTTTTAAAAAAATGTACTTACTACTAAATACAATTTAAAGTAACTAATTGATCACAAAAATATATAAATCAATGACAATAATCAAAATTATGCTTTGTTTTTAGATAAATTGATTATTAGCAATAGTTTTAACAATGAAATTATCATTAAAGTACTATACTAATACCAGTGCTGAATCAGAACTTTTAAACTAATATTTTGTTAAGGATAAAGTATCTTTATTCATTTTAATTGAAGTGATTGCCTATATGCAATAAATATTTTCTCTAGAAAAAATTCATTCTGAAACATATTGATTAATGATGGATTGCAAGATTTTTTTTTTCTTTTTGAGTTGTTTGCATTCCAAAATGTGTTGCTATATTCTTTCTTAGGCACAGTAAGTAACATTTCCTCAGCCCAAGGTAAATAGGAAATTTTGGTTTTCCTTTAGTTTATGTTGTTATTGAATTAAGTTGGGTGGTAGTTTATACTTAATTAATCAAAATTTTTTGCAATTGAAACTGGATATAACAAAATTTGCAGAACTGGAAAAAAAAAATATTTGCTGTAAAGTAAGTATTTTTTATTATAATTAATTAATAGAATAAATCAAATAATTCTACATGTCTACATCATTAAATTAGGATTCTCACATTTTTGTGGTATTTTGTTAAGAGTTTCAATTGTAGGATTATATATCAAAGTATCTATTTTAATGGGAAAAAAATTAGTGTTTGTGATAGTTACACATACTTATAGAAAATTAAGTTACAATTATTTGTTTTAAAAATTGTCATTGGGAGAATTAAGACATTTTTTTCCCTTGGTGTGGGGTGGGGGGTGATAAACTTTACGACTGATGTACTGACATTTAAAAATATATTACCAATGTAATTTAAAGTTGAAATTTTCAAAAAACCCACCTGGGTTTTTTGGGTTGGGTTAAATCATAACAACCCTTATTCAACGTGCAATATCATTTATTTCATATTTGTAATACTAATAACTAATTACTACGAGTAATATATCAAGTAGTTTAAAAAGTTAAGACTGTAACAAATAATGTGAATTATAATTTCAATGCATTAGTACTCTAAAACTTTTTTTTTTTACTAACACTTCTAAACATTATATTGTCTCAATAAATGTGATACTTTGAAATTTAATATTTTACCTAAAATAATTAAAATATTGATAGTGACAATAATTTAAGCCATGAATTATTCTCATTCTCATATATTTTATTAGTTATACTATGAATATCCTAATTGTTAAATTTATTTGAAAATGACTTTTTGTTACATTAGTATGCTTTCTTGAAATTCTGGTTCTAAATACAATCATAAAAACAATTACCTATTACTTTTTGTAGGGTGTCAATTACTGGAATTTTGGGTGTTTTGATTTATTTCTGTTACAATTAATTTTGATTCACATTGGAAAATGTAACTATGAGAATGCTTAAATATTGTTGATGTTGATAGATTAATATAATATAAAAAAAGAAAAACAGGAATATAATAATTATAACTATTAATTAAAGTATAATTTTTAAAGAAATTCTTTAAGGGTGCCCATTACTGGCACATCTATCGTATATACCCAAAAAAATTAACAAAATGAGATGTACAATTTTAATTAGATATTCTTAATGAGCATAAAGGAAAATTTATGCATATTTCAATAATTCTAGGGATTTTTTTTTTTCAGTGCATAAAAAAAAACTTGCAAAATAAAACACTTTTTCACATGTGATGACCTTCACTTGTATTTTTATATTGTTCTGTTGTTTTCAAGCTTTTTCTTTTTTATGATTTTTTTTATTATTTAAGGCAGGAATAACCATTATATGACATATTGAAAATATTGAGGAAAAAAACTTAATTTAGATTAATTTAAAAAATGATTGCTAAAAACTACCGGTTTTCATGTTTTTATATGCAATAGTTTTTTATTATGTACCACCGAGATAGTCAAAAGATCACAATAAATTAGACTATGACAGCAAGAGTTATATATTTTTTTATCAGAGATTTAATCAAAGTTAGCTCTTGGAATAGGTGATAAAATAAGCACTAATAGGATTTTGATCAAGCCCAGTAGTAGAAACAGTGCAGCATGGCAGTGGATGCTGTAGATTATTTTGTAGCTAGCAGAATAATCTTAACTTAAAAAGAATTCTGGGCTTAAAAAAAAAAGACAAAGTAAATTTTATGTTCTTGCCTTTCCTTTGAAAGTACAAGATTCTTATTTCACGGGTTACTTTGATTTCTTATGATAGTAAGCTTGGTTCAGCATAGTTGATAGATACATTTTGGTTTGCTGCAGATTGTCACAGAAAATTTGAAACTGGAAATGTCCAAAAAAAAAAAAAAAAAAAGGCTGAACCAGGGTTTGGTGATATTTGTTTTCAAAATATCATGATCTAGTCTGCCTTGGTACTGTTTAAATTAAAGTACCTCTATAAAAAAAAAAGTTGCATAGACCAATGTTGCCAACCCGCTAGTTTAAAAAAAAATCAGATTGCTTGATTGTCACCACTTTTTTGATGTAGTAATATGCGTCTTATCCAATGACAGATAAAATAAGGAAAATAAATACCAATATTTTTAGCCGAACGACTGCTTTTAGGTTTGGAATTTCGTGGCCTGGTCTATATTTATTTGTATTCTCAACGCAATTCTTTTACTTTTATACTTTCACTAGATTTATTCCTGTAATGAATATCTATCAAAACTAATCAGCATCTATTTATTTCAAGGTCCCACTAAATAGAAAATTTCAAGGAACTCTGTGTTTTAGTTCTCGAGTTAAACTGCCCACAAAATGAATGTAACACACTGACGGTTCGAAAATAGTCATTGGGGATAAGAATGTTTCAACACGCGTCAATCCATCAAAAAATGTAAAACAAAAAATTTTATGAATACAGCACTTTTTTCTTATTGAAAAAGAAGAAAGCAAAGTAAAGTGGGTAGTAAATTAAAGTCGGTTAATTTTGGAAAAAGTATATTTAAAAAAAATACACTTATGCATATCGAAAAAAAAAATAGCACTTCACAATTATATTTTTTTCTACTTATAGTTTATATAATTTGATTCTCAAAAACGGACCAATTTCATTTCTGCATGAGTCGTAGCGCGTCCAATATTTTTTCTACCTTTGATACCACTATTTCCAAACAATTATCTTTGTGATAGACGACTTGCCATCATAAATGAAAAAAAAATACTTATCTAATATTAGAAAAGATATCGTGTATATAATTCGAAATTTTCAAACAAATTGAATGATAAAAAAAAACTATTACATTCTAAATTTAAAATTATAAAAAACATATTAATCTTGAAAAGTTAAAATTATCTTATTTTATAGCGAATAGAAGAATAATTAATAGAAATAAAGCAGGAGAAATTGAAATGTATAACGAAATAAATATTTTAATGAAGAAAATTATATCTTTGAAAAAATAAGATAAAATGATATTTCTTGTAATTTGATATTCCTACATTTTCAACCAATCTTTCTATTTCAAATAAATATTTCAGTTTTTTTTCTATTGAAGGTAAAAACTTCATCTGAATAAAAAAAAATTAAAAATATTAATTGCATCCATTACCAATTTTTCTTTTGGATATTTTGTCCCAATATCAACTCACAAATCAATTTATTTAACTTCCATTGTAAAAAAATAAGAGACCACCTGTTGTAGCCATTCGGAGGGAAGCAACACCGGAAATTTTCGATATAGACCGGGAGGCGGCAGCACAGACAATCACCTCATCGAGTTCACGGCTGAAATTACAGAAATAGTTAAAATTTGGATTTATTTTTGTTCTAATATTTCTTGGCATTTATTTGATATGTTATAAGGAGCATAATATTGTCATTTTTAGGCTTGATGCTGACAATATTTAAGGAAATAACATATCTTTACAATGAATTATACTTATGATGCTCCTCTGACGAATCCATAAGTTATTCATAGTATTTCATATTTGATTTTCATCTTATTAGGCTTAATTTTGTAGTATCATTTCATTTTAATTATATACTGTCTCTTCTTTTGTTTTTCACGCATGTGATTTCATTTTAACTATATATATAAATGTATATATGTATGCATAAATTCCATTTTTACGTCATGCGATAACACCCGTATTTATGAACCAATTTGGATGTGACTGAGCATGTATACAGGGTTTATCACACTTATCGCACCAAGTCATCTATCACACTTACCAAGGTCTCGACCCAGTTTGTTGGCCAGCTTCATCATCTATCTTGTTTCAAAACGGCAGCCACTTAAAGATTTCAAATTTAAAAAGTTGTACAAAAAAATTAGAAGTTCAAAAAGTTTTACCCTTAAGTGTCCGGCCTTGATACAAGGATTTCGGAGTTTTTTCTTTTTGCCTTTATCTCAAAAAATAGCTGAGATTTTGAAATTCCAGGGTGACTGATTTTTCCAGAATCAGGTTTCATTTATGAACATTAGAAAACGTGGTTGCTCGCAAATTTGCTTTAATTGTTATAACCGTTATTGCTACTCTCTTACACTTAAATAACTACGCAGTCATATCCGACAGCGTCAAATTCTTGCCAAATTCCTTGGGGATAGTTGACTAATTTTTCGAAATTCCTATTTAAATTCAGTATTGATGAAAATGGTGAATCTTCTATAAACGTGTTCCATGCATTTTATCTTCGTTTGTTTGAGTAAAATTGGCCGAATTCTTAAAAAACAAGGAATAGATAAGCTACCTTTTCCTCCCGGTAGGAGCTAGAAGAACTTTTTTAGTTCTTTGCCTGTAATGGTTTTACCAGTTAAATCATCATTTAACTTCCAACAAATTTCGAAATCAATATCTGCAGCTGTGTCATACTTGGAAAATGTGAGGTTGGAAATTTTAGTACCCTGTTGTTATCATAATATTTTGCATAATTTCTAGTTAATCTATAAATTCCGCATAAAAAAAAAGATACAAAAAATAGTATTGTTTCCTGTTCATAGCATTTCAAATAGCACACTCATAATAGATTTTTAAATATATATGGGCAATTCCATGAAAGTGTCAACTTTTATCAATTTTTTTTTAAAATAATTTTTATAAATTAAGTTAAAAAATATATTGATATATATTTCAAGTTTTCAAATTAATGTTTTAGATTCAAAACATTTAGGTTATAGCTGAAAAATAAAATATTTGCAGCTTTGTACAAATAGTATATTTGAAGAAAACTGTGAAAAAGAATGTAATTGTTTTTATTTTGTATTTTCTTAATAAATAAATGCATGTAGTAAAATATTTAATGGTTTACAGTAGTCTTAAAGCTATATACTTGATAATAATGCATGCAAAATAAACTACGTAATCGTGCTCGATATACTTTTGAAAAAGCTGTCGCATGTGAATAGTTATATAATGTAATTTCTTAGGACCCATTCTAGATAAGAAAAAATATATTAAATTTGTTAGTTTAGTCGATCTTCTTTTAATAAATGTTTAAGAAACTTTCCGTCGCAGTCATTCTGTCACGTCAAATGATAGTTAATAACTACAACCCTAGGACAGGTAGGTTCCTCTAAATTATAATTTCATATTGTTTATACATAATATTTAAGATATGTATTCGTTTAAAAACTGAATGGCTTTTTAATTCACAAAAGTTTCCAGTTTTAAATACCAAGTTAGAGTCATGGTAGCAAAAATGCCATTCCGTCACACTATAAGAAATTGCTAAAAATGAAAGAATAAAAAAGCTAAAAAAAATTTTTCATATATATGTATTTTAATCTTTTAATCAATAACAGTCATGTTTCATGTGAAAACTGAAAAGTCAGTTTTCATTTGAAAATAGCTTCAGGGTAATTGCTTTAACTTAATTCTATAACTAAAAATGTCATTCCGTCACATATGGAATTGCCCATATGTAATGAATTATTGGGAGACTTTGAGAGAAATAAATTTGACTCGGGACCTCGCTTTGGGATCGAACTCTTTTATTAGCCGTTCCACTGTGCGTGAGTTCGATCAGAGCCTCGCGAACCATTTATGTTACTTTTCAGAGATCTACATGGTCGTAACTTTTACAGGACTCCCAAATCTGCAAAATCGGAGCTCTTGGGGGGGGCAGCAGAGGGTGAAAATGTCAAACTGGGAGGGTAATTTACTTTAATTGGTTGATTAGCTTTTGATTGATGTCTGGGCACTATAACGTAACAAAGACTGGCCCAGGCTTGGGTGCATCACTAACCACAAGGAAGGAGAGTTGCGTAAAGTAACTTTTAATCTTAAAGAAAGTTTAATTGTGGAGTATGGAAGTTACGCTACGCTGTAAAAGCAACTTGACAGGGACAAGTCGGATTTAAGCATTATATTTAAAACTTAGAAAAAGAAGCTGGGAATTTAAAATTTTTAACTTTAAATTTAATTTTGAATTTAAAAAAGAGGTTTATTTTTATCCTTTCATATATACTTGTTCTAAGAGCCTCGAACAATACCCCAACTACTCTGTTTTCATTTTTTTTTCTCTTTGGAATATATCATCATCATCCACAACAACAACCATTTTCAATCCCCTGCTCGATGTAGGTCTCCCCCAGATTTTTCCATTATTTCCTGTCTAGTGCTTTAGTCAGCCAATTAACACCGGCCACTTTTCTGATTTCGTCACTCCATTGAAGTCGTCTTCTTGGTCGTTTTACATCTTTGGAATACCACTGTAGGGTGTTTGTGTTCCATCTATTGTCTTGTCTTCTTGCAATGTGTCAAGTCCTTTTCCATTTTAGCAGTTTAATTCTCTCAATGATGTCAAAAACTTTCGCCTGTCTTCTTATCCAGGTTATTCTCTTTCTGTCTCTTTTAGTTATACCTAGTATACATATTTCCATATTTCGCTGTGTTGTTTGTAATCTTTGTACCATCCGTTTTGTTAGCGTCCATGTTTCTGCTCCATAAGTTAGTGCAGGCAAAACACATTGATTAAACACCTTTATTTTCAAACAAAGAGACATGTTACTCTTCAGGATAATATTGTTCTTCCCAAAAGCACTCCATCCATCTCTTATTCTTCTATTGATTTCATTCATGATACTGTTGTCCGATGATATTTCCTGTCCAAGGTACACATAACTTTGTACTTCTTTAATCTCAGTGTTGTTGTAGACGATTTTCTTTTTTGATGCAAATGAATTGAACATCACCTTAGTCTTTTCCAAATTTATTTTTAATCCCACATTAATGCTAGCTTCTGCCAAATCTTTTAGCATATTTTCCAATTCTTCGGGGCTATTACTGAAAATTAAAATGTCATCAGCAAACCGGCGAGGGCTTAAATATTCCCCATTTATTCTAATCTCTTTGTTTTCCCAATCCAGCTTCTTGAAAATATTTTCTAAGACAGCAGTAAAAAGCTTGGGCGAAATGGTGTCTCCTTGTCTTACTCCTCTACCAAGCTTGATCTTCGGTTTTCCTTTGTCCAAACGGATGGTGGCTGTTACTTTCTTGTAAATCTTCTTTATGATATTGATGTAAGATTTCTCTGTACCAATGTCCTCCAGAGATTCAACTACTGCAGATGTGTAGACTGAATCAAATGCTTTTTCATAATCAACAAAGGAAAGGCAGAGAGGTAAATTATATTCCTTATGCTTTTCTATGAGTTCCCTTACTGTTTAAATATGATCCATTGTGCTAAATCCACTTCGGAATCCTGCTTGTTCTCTAGGTTGAGCTGAGTCCAGAGCTGATACAAGTCTTATTGTTAAAACTTTGGTGAAATTTTTATAAATCACTGACAGTAAGCTGATTGGATGTTAGTTTTTAATGTTTTCCTTCTCCACTTTCTTGTAAAGTAGCATCCTCACAGCATTATTCCAATTTTCTGATACATCTGATTTCTCGAGACATTTGGAAAACAGTAAGGCTAGCATTTTTGCAATTTTTTTCTCCTGATTCTTTGATAAGGTCAAATGTAATTCCATTTTCGGCAGAGCATTTACCTTTTTTCATGCATCTAATGGATTGTACAACTTCATCTGTCATCACTGGGATTATCTCTTTAGCTTCTGTTATGTTTACTCGTGGATCACGTAGTTTGATTTCCCTTTGATCTTCACATTTATATAGATCGTTATAGAATTTTTCTACAATCGTTACTATTTAATTATTGATTTTTATGATTGTTCATCTGCCCTCTTCAGTGCAAAAATGCATTTTCTTCCAACACACAGTTTGTGCTTAGCTGATTTTAAACTTTTGTTATCTTCTAGAACTTTCTTGACACGATCACAGCTAAATTTTCTGATACCTTCTGTAACACATTTTCTCACTGTTTCACATAGTTCTGATATTCAACTCTTGATTTAGGATAGTTTTTCTTCATTTTAAATTCGCTGCGTTTCTTCATCAATCTTCTTGTTTCTTTTGTTATTTTCTTTCTCTGATTTACTTGTACTTCATCAGCTATCGTCCTTGGAAAAAATATATATATATATGTTTTTTTTTTTTTTTTTTTTTTTTTTTTAAAAAAAGATATAAAATATTTTAGTTCGAATAAACAGGTTATATAAAAATTAGTTCAAATTAATGAACTAATTTAACATTAGTTCCAAAGCAAGAGTTTGGGGACTTTATTTAATTCGAATAATTACGAGTAAACTGCATAGTGAGCAGAAGAAGATGTTCAACTTGCCCCTTCTGAAAAGGGCTATTCTATCATGCACAACTCTTTTACTAGGTGTACTGGTTAATTCCCGTTGTTTTTTATTGATTTTTGAAGCTAAAAATACATAGGAAATAATAAAAATGGATTATTCAAACCAGCGGCCATCGCTAGCTACACATTTTCCCCATCTTTCTGGCAATTTGTGGATGCCTCGCCAAAAAAATTGTTCGTTTTTTGAGCCAAACCAGTCATTGAGCCATTTTTTCACATTTTCGTACGAATCAAAGTGTTGCTCTGCCAATGCGTGCGACATTGATGAAAACAAATAGTAGTCGGACGGGGCCAGGTCCGGAGAGTACGGCGGGTGAGGCAGCAGTTCCCATTCCAGCGCTTTTACGGTGTCCGTGACCAAAGTTGTGGTATGAGCCGGAGCATTGTCATGCTGCAAAATCACTTTTCCATGTCTTCTAGCCCATTCTGGCCGTTTTAATCGGCTTTTAATCGATCGGAAATAGTTTGTTGTGAAACTTCTAAGCCCTCAGCCAACTGTTTTTGTGTTTGACACGGATCTTCGTCGAGCAAAGCTTCCAATTCGGGATCTTCAAACTTTTTTGGCTGACCTGGACGTTCTTTGTCTTCCACGCTGTAATCACCACTTTTAAATCATCGAAACCAATCTCTGCATGTTGTTTCTGATAATGCATTGTCACCATGAACTTTCACAAGAGTTCTATGACTTTCAGCAGCCGATTTCTTGGAATGAAACAGAAACAAAAGCACAGTCCGCAAATGCTCTTTGGAAGAAACGAAATTCGACATTTTTGAGCACGAATATTTATATGATGTTATTACTTTGAGAACTTTTGACATTTATGGTTTTCAAGCCTTATGTTAGTACAACAAAACACACTATATGTCAAATGATTGAACGTTGCATTAATAGCTGCTGCCATCTATTAAGTAAAACAACGGGAATTAACCGGTACACCAGGTAGACATAAAAATTTCAAATATAGTAAACACAGATTTAGAAGCGAGTTTAAGGGGTCCAGAGCAGGAGTTATTTTATCATTTAAATCTTCCACTAATTGCATTGAGACAGAAATTCTCTTGTACGTTTCAGTTAGAAAAAAAAGTAAATAAAATATTTTTATTATGAAATGACCTACAAATACCAGATATAATTATATTCACTTAAACTTAACAGATGGCAGCACTATAAAGAAAGAGAGTTATTAATTAATAGAAAATAAGTTCAACAGATGGCAGCACCAAATAAATTTTTGTGGAAAGAATTTATGTTGATCATGGAACTATGAATAAAGATACAATACTTTAAAAAGAATATATGTACTTTATTCATAGCTACATTGTGTTGACAGGAGAAAAAAAAATAAAGTTGAAGTCGTCATCGGAGAAAAAAAATGAACACTCCCTACATTTTTATCACCAAATTGTTGCAGAGAGAGAGAGAAAAAAACATTCGATTGGGAATTACGTCTTCTTTAAATTCACATTACAAAAATAACCGTACAAAAGGACCGTGTCTGTATGAAAGTAATAAAAACATTACAATTAAAACATATAAATTATAACAACAGATGAAAGCACAAAAATCTATTCAGTTCTAAGGGTTATTAATTGAAAAAAAAAAAAAAAAAAAAGCCAAACAAAATCGTAAGAAATGGATAGGCGTTAAAGCTGCTAATATATATTAATATATTAGCGTAATATATAGTAAAGGCTGCTAAAAATATTGGTTTAAAACACAAGGTCAAATTCACCGATATATTTCGTTTGATAGGTTCGTTTTGAGAAACCGACCAGCGTAGCGGGCGAAGCCTGGTAGTATTTTAGATACAATAGTCATATTTTACCAAAGCGTGACTTAATTTAGTAAAGCATTTTTTATTCTTAAAAAGTCAACTCATTTTGTTACCAACTGTAACCGTTTATTCAAATAACAGCTGACTTAATTAACCATTGATTCATATAAACATCTTTCATTAAAAAAAAAACAAAAAAAAAACGCTGATTTAAGTAAAAACGAAAATTCAACGCGTGATTCAATTAGCTGCTGATACAGTTCGCCGTTGATTCATAGAAACAGCTTTTCATATAAAAGATTGATTCCACTGACTATGCTGATTGAAGTAAACGGTAACACGTGATTCAATTAAACGTTGATTCAAATAACAAGCTGATTAAATAAACTGCTAATTCATGTTAAAGGCCTCTTCAATTAGTCGTAGATTCATATTAACAACTTTTTATATAAAATGCTGAAATCCGTTAAGCACAGATTGAAAATAAGGGAAAATCACGTGTAATAACCGTTGATTGATGTAAGAGGGTTATTTAGTTAACCGTAGTTTCATATAAGCGGTTTTCATATAAAATTCCGATTCAAATAAATGGTAAATCTTGTAATACATGCTGATTTAATTAACCAGCGATTCATATAAGCGGCTTTTCATACAAAACGATGATTTCATTAACGAGCGATTCATGGAAGCGTTAATTGAACACGTTATTCCAGTAACCAATGATTCATATAAACGGCTTTTTATGTAAAATTCTGATTCTGTTAAACGATGATTCCAGTAATCTTTAATTCAACATCTGATTCAATTAACCATCGACTCAAATATATGCTGTTTCCAGAAGCCGTTAATTCATATACCACGCTGATTCGATTAACCAATGATTCATATAAACGGTATTTTATGTAAAATTCTGATTCTATTAAACGATGATTCAAGTAATCTTTAATTCGACATGTTATTCAATTAACTATTGATTCCAATATCTGCTGATTCAAGTAGCCGTTGATTCAAATAAACGACAAATCACATGTTATATTTGTAACTCTTCATAAAACTGCAGACTCAATTAACCGTTCTTTCAAATAGTAAACTTATGTAGTTGGCCACAAATTTATATAAAAAGCTGTTTCCATTAACCGCTGACTCAAAAAACGGTAAAATATATGATAAAAAAAAAACGTTTATTGAAAAAAATGGTGATTTAAATAAACGTTTATTCATATAAACGGCTTTTTATGTAAAACGCTGATCCCAGTAAAAGTTAATTAAACACATGATTCCATTAATCGTTTAAAATTACGGGATAGATTGAACTATATTTTAAAAAAAATACATTATTTCATTAACCATACATTCATATAAACGTTTTTCATTGAAAACGCTTATTCCATTAAATAAGAGGCGTGAACAAAACCAAAATAAAAGGATTCAAATATATTACTCTTGATTCAATTAACCGCTGATTCGTCTAAGAGATCTATTCCGTTAACTGTTGATTCATAAACACATTATTTCTACTGATTCTTTTAAATAGTTGTTTTTTAAGTGAAATTAATCCAGCAAAAATTATAGGGCAAGAACTGTTGCTGTAGTGTTTTCTTTTAGCTAGATATTAGAGAAAAACAGTTGGATGGATTTCTCTTTAGGGAAAAGTCAAAGAAAATCTTTCTGATAGGGAATATTATTTTCTAAAAAAAAGGTCATCGCCTCTGGCTTTTTCCCTGTACTCTGATGATTTCCCCTATGTAGTAGCACTTAAGATATATGATTTTCAGGAGAGTTAACAGAGTTAACATGAGCATTGCTAATAATTTTTTTTAGGTGCGTTCGTAATTATATAAATACATATATTATATAAATATATTACCACCTATTGTCGTCGTTTGGTCCGTCTTCATATAACAACGCAAAAACTACCCAACCGAATGGTTTGACATTTAAGATATATTATCTTTGCAGAATTTTGTCGAGACATTTCAAATTTTATGAAAATCGAATCGAAACTTTAGAAAATATTAATAAAAACATTTATTAAGAAATTTGATTTTTTTTTTTTTTTTTTTTTTTTTTTGTTAAATCGGTGCTTTCTTGTTATAGGAGCTTCCGAGGTTTAATCGTCAAGCGACCGAGATACTTATTATATTACAGAAAGTAATCTGCAGAGAATTAAAAATAATAAAGGTCTGAATATTTATATAACTAGCTATAGTACGAACACACCTCATTTGTCACGTTTGACGTACAATTTCCAACTTGTTTTTTTTTTTTTTTGGCAAAATTTACTGTATTTAACAACTTTTAGTTGGAAACTTGTTAATTGAATCAGCGTCTATTTGAAACAAACGGTAATTGATTCGCCATATATTTGAGTCAGTTGACCGTTAATTCCCGGTTAATTGAATCAGAATATTATATGAATCAACAGTTTAGTGAAACTTTGTTTATTTGAATCAACAGTTTAGTGAATCTTCGATTATTTTAATCAACAGTTCCGGGAATCTTCGTTTATTTGAATCAACAGTTTAGTGAATCTTCGTTTATTTGAATCAACAGTTTAGTGAATCTTCGTTTATTTGAATCAACAGTTCCATGAATCTTCGTTTATTTGAATCAACGGCAAAGGGATTCTTCGTTTATTTGAATCAACAGTTCAGTGAATCTTCGTTTATTTGAATCAACGGTTAAGGGATTCGCCGTTGCCGGTCGTACTCAAACTCTCGTAAATATACTCCGATTGCCCAGCAATTTTTGTATGTTATTAACATTTACAATTTAACGTTTATTATGTTATTAACGTTAACGATCGCTATTGAAAATGAAGTATGTAGCATTTATAGTTTTTTTACAGGAACAGTCAAAAACATTCCATTACAGTACGGTTAACAGGAAAAAGTAATTCCAAGTGCCTTTTAATGATGTTACACTATTTCAAACATAATGAAATTGATATGTATTTATGAAGTGCACTAAAACATGCATTCTGTAGAATATGAGGTACTAAGTATTTATTATTCATTTACAGGGCCACACAAAAGAATTACGTTACATAATGGTCTACAGGGAAAAACAGTTTGCAGAGTAATTATGTAATTGGTGTGGATTACTGAGATTTACTACAAGATACTTGTACTCGTTCATTTACAGGGACACAGAAGAGATTTCGGGTACAGTAGTGTATCCGAAGTATCTTTTAGCGAAAATTGCCGGAAGTGCGTTTTCGATTATGGTGTTTTTAAGTAACTAAATTAACTAAATTTTTGAAAACTATGTGGCGTGTATAAATGCTATAGATCATATACAGGGCTACACAAAAACATGACGGAGTTATATGAGTGTGAATTGCTTAAATATAGTTTTTAAATTAGTTATGCATTTTCAAGCTGAAGTATATTTAGTATATTAAGAAATATTTGTAGAATAGAAATGAAAACATATACAGGGCCACGCAAAGAACTGGATACATGGTTGTCTATGGATGATAATTTTTCACAGCTGATGATAATTGTCCATCTGTCCATGCTCTAACTCACATAAATAGATTTTGATTGTAATGCAATTGATGTACGTTATTGATATTCTCATGACATGTTGGGCATTGAAAATGAAGTATGTAACACTTATACTTCATTTACAGGGGTACTCAAAAGAATGCCGTTACATTATGGTCTATGGGAGAAAATCGTTTGCGGTATATTTTAACGATGTTACACCATTTCAAATATATTGAAATTGATATACATCACTGAAATTCACTACAAGATACTTAAAATCAAAAATGATACCTGTATCAATTATAATTAGTTTACAGGGAAAATTCCATTATATTATGATTTATGGGGAAAAAAAATTTGCGTTGCATTTTAATCATGTTACACGATTACAAACGTAAGGAAATTGATATCAATTTGTGAGATGCACTAAAATATGCTTTCCGTAGAATATGGATTGTAAGGCATTTATCATTCACTTACAGGGCCATACAAAGGTATTCGGTTACATAATGGTCTATGGAGAAAAGCTGTTTAAAGCCTATTTTAATCACGTTACACTATTTCCAATATAATAAAATTGATGTACATTACTGAGTTTTACTACAAAGTACTTGTTGTATAATATGATGTGCATAGCATTTATCGTTCATTTACAGGGACACACAAAAGATTTCGGATACAGTACTGTATCCAAAGTATTGTCTATAAGCGATAATTGCAGGAAATGCGCTTTCTGTTAGGTATGCATTTAACTACATTTTTGTATACCATGTGGTATGTATAAATGCTGTAGATCATATACAGGGGTACACAAAAAAATTGTAAGCATCACTGTGTGTCAGAGTAAATTGCTTAAGTTTGTTTTAAAATCGAGTTATGCATTTTGAACATTTAATGTATTTAATATACCAATAGTTGTTTGTTGAAAATAAATAAAATCATATACAGAATCACGCAAAGAACTGGAATCCTGGCTGTTGATGTATAATTTCTGGAAGCGTGATTTCAGTAGTTTACAGCATGTTTTTGCCTGAATTAAAGTTTAGCTTAATATGTGGTGTGTATAAAAATCTTAAGATAATATACAAGGCTGTATAAAAGAATTTAAATATGTTTCTGTCTATTGGTAGAATCTGCTAAAGGTGAATTTTCAACTATGTTACGTGTTTTCTTACTAAACTAAATTGTAGCATACTATATAGAGTATATATGTTGTAGGCTAATTGCGAAATCTGGCTCTTTGCAAAGAGCCCGGCTAATTGGAGGATAATTTTTTTCTCCAATCAGCTTGATGTTTTTCAGGCTTATTGCAAAGAGCCTAGAGAGCGTTAGGATATTTGAAAAATGACCACTTGTTTCACAGATTTTGACCAGCTATTTGTCCAAATATCGTGTTGTACCTGACCCGAACCTGAAAATTCCTTTTAAAATCAACCCGCAACCTGATCCGAATGGAACAAAATAATTTCTGTCTACCCGCAACCCAATCTGAACCTGAAAATTCCTTTTGAAGTCAGCCCGAACGGAAAAAAAAAATTCTATCGAACCAAAAACCCAATCCGTACAGGACAAAATAATTTTCGTCGACATGCAACCCAATTCGAGCCTGAAATTTCCTTTTGAAATCAACCCGAACCACCAAAAAATTCCATCGAACTGAAAACTGATCCGAACAGGACAAAATAATTACCATCGACAAGCAACTCAACTCGAACCTGAAAATTGCATTTGAAGTCAACCCGAACCCAAGAAAAGTTCCATCCATCCAAAAAAAGACACGAACAGGACAAAATAATTTTCGTCAAAAGCAACCCAACCCAAACAGGTTCATCGAATCGAAAACTGATCCGAACAGGCAAAATAATTTCCATCGACAATCATCTCAACCCAAACCTGAAAATTCCATTTTAAGTTAAAAAAAAAAAAAATTCCACCGAACCGTAACCCGATCCGAACAGGACAAAATAATTTCCGTCGACACGCAACCCAATTCGAACCCGAAAATTCCTTTTGAAATCAGCCCGAACCACCAAAAATTTCCATCAATCCGAAAACCGATCTGAACGGGACAAAATCATTTTTGCCGACAAGCAACCCAACAAGAACCTGAAAAATCCATTTGAAGTGAACCTGAACCCAAAAAAGGTGCATTGAACCGAAAACTGATCCGAACAGGACAAAATAATTTCAGTCGACAAGCAGCCCAACCTGAACCTAAAAATTCCATTTGAAATCAACCTGAACCCAAAAAAGGGGCATTGAACCGAATACTGATACGAACAGGACAAAATAATTTTCGTCGACAAGCAGCACAACTTGAACCTGAAAATTCCATTTGAAGTAAATCCGAACTCAAAAAAATTTCCACCGAACCGTAACCAGATCCGAAAAGGGTACAATAATTACCGTCGATAAGCACCCCAATTCGAACCTGAAAATTCCTTTTAAAATCAACTGGAACCACCAAAAAATTCCATCGAAGCGAAAACCGATATGAACAGGACAAAATAATTTTCGCCGACAAGCAACCCAACACGAACCTGAAAATTCCATTTGAAGTCAACAGGCCTGGGTTTTTGCCGGCAGAAAGTGGTTTTTGCCGTGCCAGTGGCAGAAAGTGGTTATAACCGGTTTTAACCGGCAGAAACTGGCAACAACTGGCAGAAACACATTTCGTGACATAATCTGAGACTTTTATAGTTGTATTAAATCCTTAAGTACATTTTATTCAGGATAAATAACAAATGGAATATTGTGGATATTTTTAATTAAAAAATAAATAAATTTGTATTAGAGAAAATGAGTAATGTAACAGATAACAGATAAAATTTTTGTTATAATATGGTTGTGTAATTTTATGTATAAACAATTATTAGAGTATTTAAAATTCAGAATAGAAAACTATATCCAATACTTATTTTAAATTAAATGCTGAAAAGAAAAGAGAAATAATCAATACTTACTCAAAACTTACTTTTCTGTAATTTAATGATAACTGTTAAAAATCTTTCTCACAGAAATGTTACACAGCTCCAAATCAAAAAACTAGACTAATTAATTCCATTTGTATTTGGAATTGCATTTAGCTTTATTTCACTGTAGTACAATTAAAAAAGAACATTGGTGGATGTTTTAATACATGTTAAGGGTTTTATTTTTGTAAAATTATTTTCCTTATTCAAAATATTAGAATACTAAAATAGGTGGTTCAAAAAATTAGAATACTAAAATAGGTGGTTCAAAAAATTAGAATGCTTATGAATTTTCCTGATTTGTTCAGAAGGTTGCATAAAATTATCTTCTGCGGGACTTCTTAATTTATAAAAACGCTTTGCATCATCATTGTTTTCATTTTGTGTAAAACATAGGCCATTCGTTTGACATAAAAGAGTTTACAAAGCATCGTATTATTGATTTACATAAAGAAGGTCATAATCAGCAATATTTCGCCAGTTACTTAAAATGTTCTCAACCAAGTGTTAGTAGAGCAATAAAGCAGTATTCTAACGATGGACTTTTTGAAAACAAGCATTTAAATAGCGGCCGAAAGCCAAAAACTACTCAGAGAGATGATAGAAAGCTAAAGAGTATTGCTAAAATTTGTGCTGTTATAAAATGTAAAGGTGATGCTACAAAATATTAAACAATAACTATGTTTCCTCTTTTTAAACACATATTATTTACAATGCATTATTCTAATATTTTGAACCAGGTAAATGGTTATTCTACTATTTTGATTTTTTCCACGTGTGAATAATTATTTTAATTTTTGTATTATTTCTTTTAATTTTAATGCTAAAAGATTCAACAAACTATGTAGATTCTTACTGTAAATTACAATATAATAGAATTTTTTGTAAATTTCTTTTTTTTTTAAACTTTTAAATAGAAATTCAACTGTAAATAATATTAATAGTTAAGCTTGTACAGCAACAGATTACCATTATGAAAATTTCTGTTTTTCAAGTAAAAGAAAATTAGTATTATATAAACAAAGTATATTTATATGATCCTTTTGAAGCTTTTTGCTACTTTGAATAACATTCATAATCTTTAGTTTTAATTTTTAATTTAATTGTTTATATATCAAATACATGTGTGAATTATGAATCATTGCAGTTAAAGTTCTTCCAATTATTATTTCTTAGTTTCTGCCAGTTTTTGCCGCTTACTGGCAGAAACTAGTTTCTGTCATGCCGGTTTTAACCGGTTATAACCACTGGTTTTAACCACCCCGGCAGAAACTTGCCAGCCCTGGAAGTCAACCAGAACCCCAAAGAAGGTCCATTGAACTGAAAACTGATCTGAACAGGACAAAATAATTTTTGTCGACAAGCAACTCAACTCGAACCTGAAAATTCCGTTTGAAGTCAACCCAAGAAAAGTTCCATCCATCTGAAAAAAAGACCCGAACAAGACAAAATAATTTTCGTCAAAAGTAACCCAACCCGAACCGAAAAAGGTCCATCGAACCGAACAGGACAAAATAATTTCCGTCGACAAGCAACCCAACCCGAACCTTAAAACTCCATTTGAGGTCCATAAAGGCTATTCGATTTCTTAATATGTAGATGAGAAAATCTAATTTTAGGCTATTACAAATGAAAATGATTGTGAATATTTATGAGAAAGTATGGGTAGTTTGGACAAAACACTTAAATAAGGTGACGAAATATCTCCGAATTTCGGAAACACAGTTCAAGCTTAGAGGGTCATTTTCAGCTTTTTGATTTGAAAAAATAATGAGTTTTAAAAAGTTTATAAATTTAGTTAAGCTTTAAGATTTTTTTAAAAATTTGGTCACTTAAGTATTTAAAAGCACGTGCGTCATAAATCTAGGTCCCAAAAAATTTCAGAAGAATCAGTTTCCATCAATGAAAATGACGATGAAATTCAAAAGAAAACACATTTTCTCCCCCATTAAAACTGGATCATTTTACTAAGGTTGTGTGAAAATTACACAATTCTTATTGAATGGAAAATGACGTAAGAACTGTTTTAAGAAAGCAATATATATTTTAACTGTGTTGCATGTTCTTAAAATTTTATCTATCACGTAATGAGGACATAGTAATAATAATCAATTGTTTGCAACAATAAAAAAAATTAAATAGTGATAAAACATCCAATTTCCTTTTCACTAGCAAGATTTTTCACTGACTTAGCTGGTTTAAAATCTTGGCAAAAATAGCTTTTAAATAAATTTTATCATTTGATTCTTTCTTCTTTGCAGATAAAAGCAAGAAAGCAGGAGATGACAATGTTGTAAAAAGGTTTGCTTCATCATTGAGTGGTTTCCATCGTGGCCAAGGACAAGATGAAGATAAGAAGAAAGAAGCTACCTGGACCAAAGACTTGGTAGAGGTTATAGAAGTAAGTCCTGTTCCCACCCCTCCATCCTGGCCACCTGTAAAGATACCTTGGTGGGAGCGATGCTTTGCTTGTTTTTGTTATTGCTACGAGGTTGACTTGAATTTATATATGTATATATATATATATATATGTTATGGTCAATATGATAAATCCAGTCATTATTAGTAATAACCGGTTATTATTAATAATGACCGGTCATAATGCCTGGTTATTATTAATAATACCTGCAGTCATTATTAATAATGGCCGGATTAATCATATTGACCATAACATATATACTATTTTTGTTTAATGATTCAAATCTGGCTTTACTTTTATTTTCTAAATTCACAGCCTCGTAACTTTACATTTAACTACAACTGTTTTTTGTATTTATCTTTTCTTTTTACAATATTGTAATAAATCTAATGAATAAAAGGTACATTGTTGGTCCATGTCAAAGATCATAAATGTTACATCCACATCTGAATTAAAGTACTTATTACCTTAAACTATCAGAAAAAAAAAACATTAAAATGTTTGTGTGTGAAGAAGTGTCCCTCATGAATGTTTTACTGAACTATAATAAATTTTAAAATCAAATTCATTATTTTGTAAAATTGGAAAATTTGTAATAATAATAATAATAAAACGAAACAGATTTGCAAAAAATTAAAAATTTTAATGTCAAAAATAGTAATACAGGCAACAATAATTTCTTTAACAAGTATATTTCTTTAAAAGAAAAAAAGTTCAGGTTTCACAGTTCACATTTTAATGATGGAACAATCGCAAGTTGCTGTGAATGAGAACTATGTCATATTCATTGCATGCTTCAATGACACATTCATCATTCGTAGAACCACCAGGGCTCACTATATAAGACACACCACTCTGTAAAAATAAGATTGAGTAATTAGTACAAAATGTGATACTACATTAAATAATTTATCTCTGAAAGCAAATAAGTTTAAATGCAAATAGTTTTTATTACCTGGATCTTTCTGTGTGTATATTAAAATTATTTAGTAAATATTAAAAGTCTGAATTACTGTAACGACATAAATGGTTGGCAATGGGGTTGAATAAAAATTACATTAAAATTTAGAGAATTACTTGAAAGAGGGGGAAAGTAAAAGAGAGGGGGGAATGTTTAAAATTTGGAATATCAAAAAGAAGGAGAATTTGAGATTTTTGAAGAAGAGCCAGTGATCTAAATAATTATTATAAGTATAGTGGTAATACATGGAAAATATAGATTAAAAGAAAGTTCATGGCGAAATAACATAAAATATGTCTTACCTGATTCAAAATAGTACATACATCAAATGTACGTACCTCCTATGCTGAAATACACACTTAAATTATAACAAAGATGTGCCTGATAATATTTAATATGTATTTTATTTATGTTACTGTAGATAAATCTTGATTAGAGTTGGTATTATAATGTATTCATATTATTTGTTATAAATATCTAACCAACGAGTCCTGAAAAGATTCCATTTATTGAATTATCATTTAATTAATTTAATTATTAATTTAATTATTTTTAATTATCATTTAATGATTGAATTCTTAATCATATCTTTACTTTAAATTTAAGGCACATAAAAATATATCTTGAAATTAGTGTATATAAATCACACAACTAAAATAAATAAAACAAATAAATATTTCAACAGAATTATATTTATTGCATGATATTATTAATCATCATAATAAAGAAATCTGCGCAGACCCCTATCAAGAACTTAATTAATACAATATTTAAATAGTATGACAATCATATTTTCAGAAAATACTTTCACAAGTCAGGCTAACATCAAACTAAATCGTTGCATCGCTACAATTAAAAAAGGATTTTCTTCAAACAACCAGTCTCTTTCTCCAGTAATTCAGAATTGTTCAAATGAACGTGTTCCAAAATGAACGTCCTACTCAAATCTCAATTGTGCTGAAGGAAGTCCACAGAGTTGCATAAATACATATGCTAATTAATCGCTTATCTCTGGTACATATTTGCACATATCACTCCGTGCTGTGTTCATATTGGAATATAAAATAAAATAGTAACATACCAGAGTACACTCCAATGAGAACCTATTACGCAAACATCGTACTTAGATTAGCAAACCACACTCATTCACGGGAGCTTAGCGTCATCGAAACATAACGGCATGGCATTCCGCATCTTCACGATCTACGGCACTCTGCATCATCACGAACTGTGGCATGTCATCGAAACATAACGGCACGGCATTCCGCATCTTCACGATCTACGGCACTCTGCATCATCACGAACTGTGGCATCCGGATCACATCGTTGATAAGCAGACTTGTGAAGGCTCAAATAAACCACGTATAATACAGAATTCTTTGGGATTTTTATATTTATAATGCTTTATAATTTTAATTAAGTTATTATTTACATGGCTATATCGGACGAGAACCCGTTTAGTCCCCGCCCGATATGCCTAAAATTTCGTAGACGCGGACAAAACTACGTCCGATCGTCTTGAAGATTTTTTAGGAAGAGAGAGAGATAACGCTCAGATCATCCCGAATTCAAAGTATCGGCGGGAAACTCGAGCCGTTAAAAGGCCAGTTAAAATATCTCAACCGCTGGAACTGAAGACTTCCACCAATCAAAAAAAGGTATACTCGATCGGGGTAATCGCAATTAACCGATACTGTGTTCAAAATCCCCGAACGGGTGCATGTCGCTGAAGCAGTGAACCGTAAGTCAATGACCTCAGCAGCCGCCCAGACACGCTAGGATGAAAGGAATTTTAACTGAGAGGCCAAAAAGGGGGATTCTTCCTTTGTAGACTAAACAGAAACGTTAGATAAGATATTGAAAAAGGAAGATGCAGAAATATTATGAATGTAATAGTATTTTATAAAGGACTATCTTTTAAAGTGAAAATTGAATAATAATATTAGAAATAAATAATTTAAAATGATTTAAATTAGGACTTAATAAAATATAGAGTTTAAAATATTTAAATTGCAAAAGATTTAAATTAAAGATATTTAAATTTTAAAATAGAATTAATACACAGCCGTCGCGTAACAATTACATGAAATGCATATGAAAATGAACAACAATTAAAAATTTCTCGGGATTTTTCTAGGCTTTTTAAAGCTTATTTTAGCCCCACTCAACAGCGCAAATTTTTTCCGTTATATTCAGAGTCAATTTCAAAAGAAACAATTAAAAAAAAAAAAAAAGTAAATTCCTACTTCAAAGAAAACTTTTATTTTAGTTACTTTTTATTAAATAATTACAATTAATATAAATATGTATACACATATGACAGAATCACAATATTAAGTGGCAAAATAGAAAGCGAATTTCCTTGTAATTTTCCATTTTCCTTTCTATCTATGGTGTTGGACTATTATTTTTGTTTGTTACTATTTATTCGCTTTCTATTTTTTTTCGAACATCAAATATTAATGATTTAATATTTGAAAAAACTGTATTAATATCAAGTGTCATCGACTACAAGTTTAAAAAATGTATTTGAACTTGAGTGGATGAATAAAAAGTATTTTATTAACAACTGAAAATTTGAACAAGATATATAAATATATATAGGGAGAGTGTGAACCAATAGTAGGAATTGAAAAACACCAGCAGGTGTGGCTAGAAAGCAGCAGGTATGGCTGTAAAAGTGATTAGGAATCAAAGGGCATTTTTTATTTTTCAACTAATGAATTACATCTTGAGTTATAAGTGACGTCTCATGAAGACCTTTATCGAACTGCCATGTCCGAAATTTTGTTACAAACATTATATTAGACAGCATTTTCTGATATATTCTCGGCAATCCGGAAAAACTGAAAACAGTATTCGATTTCATGGTTTCTGAATTGCACCCACCAATTGCATGCATTAATGGGAAAAATGAATTCAGACATGTGTCAGAAAGTAACCACTTTAAATTTTAGAACAGCCTTAGAGCAACTAAAAAAATTTCAGGTTTAGGGGAGTAAATCATACTGAAGGTTTATTTATTATTTTTTAAAACATGGATTCTTTCAAATGTTATAAATCCACTGTAAAAAGAATTTTCTAAAAACTTCAAATAAAAACAGAAGTTATCATTAAAAACAGCCAACAAGATAAGCAAATATTTATAGTATAAAGTTAACTTTTAAGCCCTTTTTCTTAAAACTCCTGTGCATTGCACACACTCAAATTAGACAAACTAGTGATCATAGTACTTTAAAATGTTGTATATAAAGGTTTTAATGCCAAAACTAAATTAAATCTGATATTTGTTACAGAAAATTGTGTATTGAAAAATGAATGATGAAAGTTTTGGTAAATTTATTGAGTATGAATATAAAAGCTATCAATTATGTTTAAATTTAATCTTGGAATAAAATATGGCAGTACATGACATGTCAAATTTATTTCTGTAATAGATGGTTTAAAATCTTGCACACAAAGTTTAGTTCAGTACTCATATTAAAAAGATGAAAAAGCGTTATTTAAATAATTAAGTTTATTACATATTTACATATGTCTGAATGTGTTATTCAAACCATAAAACTGTCTGAAATAAAGAAGCTGCATTTCATTCATTGGTTTTCAAACTAGAGTTTTCTGTACTGCTTTAAAAAACTCAATTTTTAGGCTGCTCAATATGATCTCCCCCCCCCCCCCTTCCCCCACCTTTTTTCATATACAAATACATATCTAAATAATAAATTAAAACTATGTATGCATAATTTTTTATTTTCCCCATGGGTACAAGAAGTCCATCCAAGCCAAGACTGAAAACTTTTCCGAGCATTAGGTGTAAAACAATGGAGATGGATTAGAAGATTTCCAATGTGTAATGTATATTTCCAATATAGGTAAAAATGGATCATTTTCAACAAAAGAGAGTGATTAAAAGTTTTGGCTTGTAAAATTGCTATTATTTAAATATATAAAGTATTATTTACTATCAGTCAAAAATCTTTCCAAGACTGAAAGGTCTTGTACCCATGATTTTGCATTGTACAGTTTATGTAAGTAAAATTGTTTTCTGTTTTTGAAATCACAATACTGTATATTAAAATAATTGGTATTACAGGGGGGGAAAAAAAAAAACTTTTTCCTAATGAAACAAGCATATTTTTAATGTAAATATGTCTTTCCTAAAAGAAATATTAACTGATTAAATAGTAAAGTTTTGCAAACATTTAAAAGAAATCTCCTGCAGAGTTGCTGAGTTTTCTCTGTACATGTCAATACTACTACTTTCAAACAGGTCTTTTTTTGCTACAGAAGCTACAGGTGAGGATAGAACACAATGTTTAAGATAAGATTCTTCAAATGCTAGAATATGCCGTTTCAGATAATAATGGTTCTTTAGAAGATGCATCTTTTTTATCATGTATATAATCATACTTGTAAATAAGCTTTTTTCAATATAACATTTAAATAATCAAATTGAAGCCTATTCTTTTTGTGCATTTCGTCTGATAAAAATGAGAAAAAAATAATTTTCAAAGATTTAATGAAATATAACTTACCTGACGAGCACGATCGATGTTATCCCTGAATGGGAAAAATGCATCTGAACTCAATGAAACATTTTTTAGCTCCTTGATCCAGTCTTCTTTTTCAGCCTGAGAAGCAAAGAGAGTACTTTTGAGCCACATTTCAAAATAATAATGATATAAAAATAAGCACAGATGAATTTAATTGTAATTAAAGATAAACATTTTACTAAATAGTATAATATCTAGTACAATGTACAGGGTGTCCTTGCATAGACTGGATAAAGAATTTAAAAAAAAAAAAAATAAAAAAAAATATGGAGTAAGTGATAGAGCAAAAATTTTTACTGAATTTCATTCAACTATTAAGTTTTTTTTTCTTTTATTTATGAATTAAATTGCTTGCAACATTAAGTATTCAGTACATTTTAACAATGAGCATCAGTAGTTTCTTGGAGAATGTGGTGCTTTTTCTAGATTTCTGTCCAGACATTTTCAAATTATTGAGGAAAAACAGCTATTGCTGTGCTGACTTGGTTGCATAATTCTTAGCATGTTATGAACCTATATAGTATGAGGTTAGCTTGTTAAGCAAACAATATTAAAATATTCCATCTATCTACCGGGTGTCCCAAAATTGACTGATGGATTTTAAAATTCAATAACTAGCAAACGGTGACAGATATTAAAAAAATTCTTGCAGGAGGGTTATGTACGATGTCAGGAGTTTTTTTACTGTGATTCTTGATATTAGTTCCAATTTCAAACAATAGATGGCGCTGACAGCGGTTGGCGCTCATTCGAGGCCGAAACTGACGTCACTCAGCATTGATGCGAAGAAAGGAGATTAAGGCTATGGAGTGGGTCTCATTCGCTAGTACAATTTTGCTTTTAGGACCCGATTCAGAATCCCAGATCACTCGAATGAGACCCACTCCATAGCCTTAATCTCCTTTCTTCGCATCAATGCTCAGTGACGTCAGTTTCGGCCTCGAATGAGCGCCAACCACTGTCAGCGCCATCTATTGTTTGAAATTCGAACTAAAATCAAGAATCACAGTAAAAAAACTCCCGACATCGTACATAACCCTCCTGCAAGAATTTTTTTAATATCTGTCACCGTTTGCTAGTTATTGAATTTTTAAATCCATCAGTCATTTTTGGGACACCCGGTAGAAACTTATAGAACTACAGTTTTAAGATATTTTAATAATATGTTCTAAATACTAACTATTTTGAAACATATTAAACTCATAAAGCTTGTTTAGTTAGAGCAATCTACAGCATTGCAAATGTTTTTACTTCAAAAAACAAACAATAATAATATAGTACATATATATATATAATATGTTAAAAAGTCTGGTGGCATGATACAGGTAGGAAGTGTAAGCAATGTAATTGGTCCATCAGTCTGAAAGTTTTTCACTGAGGAAGTCACACATGGTAGCCCAATCAAAAAGTGTCTTATGAAAGAACTTCTACAGAATGTGACTAAACGTTTTCAAAATATTATATAATTTTGACGTAATTATAGTAATGTTTTTCAGTTCTATGAATGAAAATGTACATTTATGATGTAATTTTTCACCGGTGGAAGCATTCTGCAGTTCAGTGTTTAAGTCCCTCGAGGACTGTACTTCACACAGTTCCTGTAGTTTTTGATTTAAACACTTATTATATTACATTTTAAGGTGGTGAGAAATTTGTGGGACAAAAAAAAATATAAATTTTAAAAGTTACGAAAGCTTAAACAAAAAGATCTGTCATAAAATCATCGTAATATTTTTGGCCACTCTACTTTTGTTGTGCAACCTTTATGTAGAAGGTCCATAAATATAATCTGTAAGGAGCCCATCCAATATCTGGGTTCACAATTTCTGTGCATGCTCCTGCTTGTTAAAACAACACAATTTGGATCTAGCTTTTAAAAGCCCAAGAACACATTTCTTTTCTTTCTTTCTTTTTTTTTTTTTTTTTTTTGTTTAAACCAGGCAAAGCAATTTTCTCACATAAACAAAAAGAAAAACAAATTTCCAAAAACCTGGATCTCCTTGTAATAAATTGGCAACCTTTATGTTTACCTCTTTTTTTTTTTTAAATTTTGAATGAGTATTAAAAAGGTAGCATAAAAGAAGGGGGAGAGATAACTAGAAATCAATCAAGAATACATAAAAAAATTCTTAATACATTGGATATTTTTATTTATAACAAGTTTCTATATTTCCTATTAAAGAACAAGATAAATTTTAGTCTGATAAAACTTAAAACAGATTTGATCTCAATCCTGTACTTACTTTACATAACTCAACTTTGTAAATTTTGGTATAAATAAATACATGTAAAATAAATATAATACTCATCATAAGAGATCTAAAATAAGTATGTCTAAGAACAGAGAATAATTTGAAAATTATTGAAAAGTCTTCATATTTTTCTTCTATCTTAGTTATTCTGGAATTAACTTTAACAAGGGTCAATACCCCCCCCCCTTTAAATCCATCTTATGATTAAAAAAAGGAGGGTGGGTGAAAAATAAAATTTTGTAACACATTACAAATTTTAACTAAATAAAAATAATCTACTTTTAGAGAATGCATGCTAATTTTATCAAAAGGGTCTCTTTTATTAAATGAAATTTTATGAAGTGGCCCTAAAGAGGCCACAGTTTTTCACTGAATTGAACTCTGCCTAAGTTGAACTCTGCCACACATACCATACAGTAAAATTTACATCAAAATGACTGTGGTGGACATCATCTTCATAAGCCTTCATGGAATCAGAATCTTAGTCAAATAATAAAATGGATGGTTAAATAATATTAGGTACTCTTTGTTATAGCAGCCTGCAAGAATGAATTGCCAAGAAACCAAGATTTATAGCCAAATTATAAGACATAGTTGACATTATAATCATATATGATGTATATGACATTCCATAACTTATTATATGACCAAGTTGTAGTCATGTGACACACACATGACATATAAGACACAAATATTATGTACATATATTGACATATATATTGCATATGCATATATGAGCATTTGGAGTATATATATATATATATATATATGTGTGTGTATATATGATTGGAGATAATCTTGATGATATCATAAATGCAGCCTTGGCATAATTGTAAATGCGGGGGCCGCTATAACAAAGAAGTACCCAATATTAATACAGGCTGTCTATCCAGTAACTTATATACCACTATAATTTTAAGGTATTTTACTATATTTTAAACATTATTTTGAAACATAAGTTTGTTTAGTTAGAACAACCTGCAGTATTGCAAATTACTTAGAAAAACAGCAAAAATATACAAGGTGATAGAAAAATCGTGCAATCTGTGAAAAGTATTTTATTTAAAAGATACAAATACGATTCAAACTACAAACATGAACACTTTCACAAACTCTTTGTTAGTGACTACAACATCTTATTTTGGACCTCCTTCATTTTGTCAGAACTGAGAACAGTCACTTCGCCTTTTATTGTGAATGCTTCCAGTTTTTCACAATCAGGTTATCAAACTGCAAATCATTGTCTTGTTTGGCTCAGGAACATTTTAGTATGTCTCTTTAAAGTGCTTCAGGGATTTTAATGAATAATAATATTAGAAAATACTGCTCAATCACAACAATTCTGTGCGCATGGGAAAATTTTTCACTCCCATTTTGCATCAAACAGTTCTTATAGGTAACAGAATAAACTATAGCTAAAATTTCTACTACTATATGACTGTACAGTGCTGCCATTTACTGAAAAATAATCCCATTATAATTTTATCTAGTTTGGATTTTGTAAAAAATTTTAAAGGTTTGGGTTGCATGATTCTGTTTTGACAGGGTTGATCACCTTGTAAGGATAAAACCTCCAGTAGTCAACTTTGCATAAACCTAACATGAATTGCCAATTACTAGCTCTATAAAAATATCCATGATTCCTTGCAGACGGCTGATTATTTATGAAAAGTAGCTGCACATAGAAAAGTTATAGTATTTCCTTTTGAAACAAAAATAAATAATTTGTAAAATATTTCATCTCACTGTGGCTGACTTTGCTTGTGTGTGTATGTGTACATGTATTAGAAGGGGGGGGGGGGGGGGCTGAACATAGCAGAACTTACTTTACATACTAAAGTAATTGTCTATCATGGTGCAAAGTTTTAAATTCAGTTCACAATTCCGCAGTTGCATTTTTTTTACTTCACATTCGCGGACTAAAGTAAACTTGTAGAATTTAGATTCTATGATTAAATTATTAACAGTAGGAACTCTCTTTTAATTAGGAGAAGCCAAAAGTGATGTTATTTACCTATTCAGCTGGTTTAGAGGGTATCTACTAAATTTTCATTACAAAGGACAGATATTTTACAGAATTAAACTTCAAAAAAGAAATTTATCATCAGGACCTATTCTGTTACCCTCTCTCTTTTAATCTCCCCAAAGAAACTTCTTTGGATCATTTCTCAAATTTTAATACAAATAATAAAATAAAAACTGTTACAATTATTTTATTATATTTTTTATAACATGCTGATGTTTGCACCAATGATTTATATGGCATTTTAACAGAAATTTTGAAGTAATTTTATTTACTTATTTTTTATGTATGCATAAAGTCTAAATGTTACTTTATTGGCATATAAGAATTTAAAAGAAAAAAATAATTTTCATTCTTGCTAAATTTTGAAAGAAATTACCTTTGAATTTAATTTGTGTGTGTGTGTGTGTATGTTTTAAATATTCATGGGTTGACCCAGCATTTCTTCCAAAAAAATGGTTTCACAACCAACCACCAAAACAATAACGAACATTTAATTAAAAATAATATGAAAGAAACACCATTCCTTTTAGAAAAAACTGAAAGTTTGATAACATATTGGTTACAATAACTTTTCACCAAGGATTTTTTTTTTTTTTTTTTAAATTATGGGTTGTGAAAAAAAACTATTTTTGTGGAATTTATTACATTTTTGTGAAAAGTAAAAGTTTGTAATAAAATATTAAATCCAACTATTTGAATCTAAACTAAGCAGTTACTAATTTGTTTAAATATTTCTGCTAAAGTTTTCCTTTCTAGCGAGTTTGTTTTGTTTGCAAATTAAACATTTCAAATGCTTTGGAGTTTGCTTTTATGGAATAGAATTTTGTGAAATGGAATTTTATGAAGGAATCTCTTTTATTAAATGGAAGACCCAACCAAAGGAGACCCAAACTATTTGCTGAATTTTAGCTATCTTCAATAACTTTTTCATTCTGTACATTTACATGTTTGCTTATACATATGCTAGTATTAATGCATTCACTTCATAAAATAAAAATACTTTTGACGAATTTAAATAAATGTAAAAACTTTGAAAAACATATTACAATGAAACATAAATAAAGTTGCTTTCTGAAAAACATACATAAGCTATAGAACATTAAAAAAAATTACTAAATATAAACAAGAAAATCTTAATTTACCTGAGTTAACAGTGCAGGTGGATTTATCAGAGAATTCTGGTAAAACTCAACGGGCATATCCTAAATTAAAATACCTTCAAACTTAATAACAAGAAGAAGAAAAATCATTTAAATTGATCAAAACAAAGCATAAATTGACCCTCGTTCAAAAATAATAAAATTTCACACTCAGAAACAGTCATTTAAAATAAGAAATTTGATTTCAAGAAATAATTATTTGACTTTTTAGAACCTTTCATCTTTAAAAATTATCAACACCAGATTACTAAATATTTGTATAATAACCTATAAGCTGCTGGCCTGCCTTTTGTAATGCTTCTCAGAGTATCCCTAATTGTCAATTAAATCACCTGAGAATTATAACCATAGAAATTATTAATGAATATTTTTCTTAATACATAATTACCATCTCAAGTGATTTAGGATTTATTACATTTATATTTAGTAATCTAGACTTAATTCATTACAACAGCGTTTCTAAATGTGGGGCACACTTAGAGATACTGGAAGTTTTATGGCAGGTTTATTTTTAATTGGTATGTGGCGGCACATGGGTGTGCCGTGCAAATATTCAGTCACATTCTATCAAAATTTTATGAAATAGATACTTTTTTTTTTTTTTTTAAATACAGCATACTTAAACTAGATGATTTTTTTTGTGTAACAAGTTACAGGGTTGGGGAATTTTCAGAAAATCTTATCAGCCAAAGATTTATTTTACTAGCCAGCAAGATACAACATATAGTTGAATATTGTTATGACAAAATTTACTAGATTGCAAAAATAATTCATTACTACAATGCATTTTTTTTTTTTTTAAATATAAAATTAAGAAATATATACAACAGTGGACAGTTTAGTGCAGAATATAAATTAATTTCATGTTTACACTGTAGCAATTATGAGAGTCAAAATATGACTAACAAATAAAAATATAAAGTTTTTGGTATATTTTCTATAACCTGTAGTTTTTAAGACTGCCTAAAAATTCACTCGCCCTGTCAAAAAGTACACTCGCCAGTGGGGAGTATAATGATGTAATTCCCCACCCCTGACAAAGTGGAATTTTGAAGTAGATTTATTTCAGTGCATGAATATTCTTACTATGACACTAATATAAATCTACACAAAATTCTACTTTGCTGTATTAACTGTTAAATTATACACTATCTATTGAATAAAAATTGTAAAAGAAATTTCATGCTGCCTACACATGTTGGTATAAAATTTACGAATATGCCTATCTAAAAATTCCACATTACAAAGCAGATATTCTAAAAATGTCAAGCTCCAATACCTCATTGCAAATAAATATGAGAAAAATAAGTTTTAAAGAATTTAATAGTTAATTTTCAATTATAATTTGTAATAAAATATTATCTTTTATTGAATGTGATGGTGTATTTTGTTTGTGTTCATATATTGCAAAAGATATATTCCATTTATACTGGTCTGTCATTAGAATTTAAGTGTGCCCCAGAAGAAAAATTATATTCAGGTGTGTCATGAAAATATAACTATGCATTTAAGTGTGCTTTCAGAAAACAAAGATCGAAAAACTATGTTCTAAAGGGGTATTCACTACTCTGTGTCGACAATCAACATATGTATAGTACAATTAAATTGCAGCCAACGCAAGAAGAATTAAGTTGAGTTGTGAGAGTTGGATATTTACAAGTACTTATTTATATGCAACAGTTATAGAAACGGACCAGTTTCTAAAGATGATTTACAACTTGAACTCAAATTTACAAATTAACAGATGGAAAAAATATCTAAAAATACAAGAATAATGAGAAAGCTTTGGCACCTTGCCTATGGTTCCACTAACATAATTATCAATTATGTTAGAGATTTCAGATCTTTTCACTCCTTTTTTGAACTCCATTGCTAACACTTTAGGGTGATGGCGCAACCACCTGCAATTAATAATATAGTTAAAATTTCAAAGTGAGAGTTTTCATGAAAAATAAAATGTATAAACACTTATGTGGGAGTTAATAAATGTTGTAATTTCCTGCAAATAATCAATAGATTATCTGTTTAAAAAATGGTCTAACAGCAGATAATCTGATGCCACAGAGCATCTGCAGGTTTTTTTTTTTTTCTAAATAAGAGTATCTCATAATTTCATTAACAGGCTGGAACTAGTTGAAAAGCACGTTAATGGATACCAAATATCAGGATTATCAACTGAAAATGGACAGTATAGTAAAGTTGCAAATAACTACACATCAGTGTCAAATAGGTGATTAAACTTTGAAATATGGCAATAAAAAAATCTACTTAGCAAGCCAAACAATTTTCTTCCCTAAAACTTCCCCTACTTATTTTCTTCCCCTAACTCCCTGGAAGGGAGAAAGTTCACATTTTCAAATATAAAACTTGCTACCTACCTCATTTAGCATTAAATAAATGCAACAAAGGGTCTCTTTAAATGTTTATTTATATAGAGTTGTTTCTAACAAAGAAGACAGAAACTGAATCAAAGAAAATAAAACTAATAAGTTTGTACAGTTATATCCTTAACTGCCATAATATTTCTTTAAGGAAATCAACTTTAATAATCATTTTACCAACTTGTTATACTCTATGCAATTTCAACTGGCTTCTCAAGGACATCTGTCTTCCCCACTTCACCTTTTCGTGTCATGGGGAAAAAGAAGACTAGTCAGTCAGCCAAATGTGATGTTACCATAGTTTACTGACCTAAGGTAAGGAGTGAGAAACTGATCTTGAGAAGTCAGTTGAAATTACATATAGTATAATACTTTTCTTTTACTATTAGATTTAAATTAAAACATTTTTTAGAAATCCCTATACATAAATTTTTCAGTTTTTAAATGCTACTTATGCACATTTTGCTTATTAATGAAAATATTCAGAGAATGGCGAGTAGGTGGTTACTAAGTAAGAAGTAACTACCGGCCAGAACTGACTAGTGAAAAAAAATGCCATTTACTGGCCAGTGAATACTAATCAAAATTTCTTATTTGCAGCTTTACTATACAGAGCTGTGGGTAATATGAAGGAAATTATGATAATTTTCTTTTGCATCTTACCAGATATTAGCTTTATCACCAGCTAATCTTGTGCAGTGAATTCTAGACTGCTGACCTGCACCAGTACCAATTACCTATAAGATAAATGAATTTAGATTTACAACAGAGACTGATCATCAGATGACTCAAAGAAATATAAAATATATATCTACGGAATGTTACAATAGTTTTATTATTTTTCAGAAAACAAAATATGCATATTTATGAAAGTTACTAAAATAAATGTGTTTTAAAGAAAAAAAAAACTTCAAATTCCATTAATTAGCTATCTTACCTGTCCATTTTTAGCATAACAGACAGAATTGGACTGAGTATATTTCACAGCCAGAGTGGCAACAATCAAATCTCTCAAGCCATCACTTGGTATCTAGTAAAATAGTTATTGAATATTCAAATTAATTCATTCATTCAAATACATACTATTTACAAAGATTTTTAAATTTAATCTTAGTGCATTATTATCTTTTAAATAATGGAATAAAAAAGGAAGCGAGAGACAGAAAAATAATATTGGAGCATTCATAAGTAAAATTTCTAAGCATTGACAGGAGGAAATAAATTGGCTTTATTTATTTATTTGGCTTTATTTTTTAAATTAGATTTTAAGTAATGATATGCATTAAATACATTATAAACAAGATTTTAAAATAAGTAAAACTAAGTAAATATATCTATAGTTAGGCTTTGAAATGTTCAATTTATTTTTCAACTATTATTTGAATATTTCATAAATTTGATGGTTAAAAAACAACAACAAAATTAAAGTGACACCATATTATTTGCAGCTGTTATTTAGACAGAATATTGATTAAAGAAACATTGCAATTATTATTCTTTTTGTATACTATCTATTAAAATAAATGCCACAAAACCATCAAAATCTTGTGTGCTTTTACTTCAAACTAAAAAGAAAAATATCACTTGAGTAAAATTACACATGTTTTCTTATGTCCTCTGTTATACTACTTGCAAACAATACCTATTTACTTGTTTTCATAGTTAGATATGTCACAACTAGAAATGTCACGACTTTAGGGTTGCATTTTCAGCGTCATGCCAAACGTAAACATTTCATCTCTATTTATTCTCTGAACTCTGTGCTTTAAAATAGTAACTAGTATTCACTTACTTTATAATAAATTTAATTACAGTTACATGTTACTTTTAAACTTCAGTTTGCTAAGAAGCATTTAAATGTCATGAAAATTCTCTGAATTGTTTTTAACTCAGCAGCTGGAACATATTTTTTTGCAATTATTCAATAACTAGCTGTTACCCGTGACTTCGTTCACATTACATTAAAAAAAGAATAAATGCATTAATTTAGCAAAACATTTCACTTGATAATTAACAACATATATAATTAACCAAAGCTTTATCACATTTTATAGGAGACCATACGGTAATTCTTTGCTATAGGGGGCTTGACATAACCCAGTCTTAAAAAAGTGAAATTTCATGCCAAATAATATATACAATCGCGAAAATGAAACTGCAACTAATGAAAAAAGGAGGACCAAGTAAAATCGTGAAAATCGAGGAATTCCTCTTCGTAAAACGAAAAACAACACTGGCAGAATTCTTCTATACACAGTGCATTTTAGATGGTATTTGGTGTACAATTTGTATATGTGTGCATTGCTAAATGGGCATTATTATATTGTTTATTTGCATAGACATATGTTATATATTTCTTACTACATTATCTTGTTTATGTATATATTAAATTAAGTGCTTCACGCTAAGTGGTGTAAATAGTGAACAAACTGCTTGTGGATTTTATACATTGATAGCTATTTCACAAAGATATAACAATCTGATGCGATTCTAAAATGTAAATAAAGGTTGCTGGAAAGTACTTTAAATTCTGCCCAATTTAACCTCGATATTTTCTCTATCGCGTCAAGAACACTATAAGCAAATAAATACCGACGACACAAATCTGATGATCTAAATTTACATATTTTTGTTAGTATATATAAGATTATTTTAATTTATTTCATGCGCTTGAAATTTTGTACACTTTCTCTAGGGTTAGGTGTCGAATAAATGTACTTTCTTGTTATTTTATTTTGCCATTTCTATTTATTCTATTTTCCATTCATTCCATTTATGGATATTGATTTAATTTACATATTCGTGTCAAAAGAATATTCTTTAAAGTTATTATCAAGATTAGGATAGGATACGATTAGGGTTAGGATTAGGAATAAAAATTGAATGACAATGACATGACCGATTCAGGTTTGAAGTATGAAACAGGATGTCTATTTACATCATGAAGCAATAAGAAATTTAGAAAATTATCGTCTAATATTTTTTAATATGTTTTACATTCATAGTTAACATCAAAGGTGAGCGGGGAAATGATCATCTAAAATACAATTAAGTGTTTGCCACGCAAAAAACAAATCTGGTTACAACAATGTATTTAATTTTGTGCCAAATTTCACTTGATTAAAAAAAAGGGCAAATTGACTATGGACCTAATTTTAGACCCCTAACCTTCCTATTCTCGGAAATTTTCTACCTATATGTAAAAAAAAAAATTCTACTATATAGAATGCGCTTTCACGTTTATGTTATGAATTGGCACGATCGGCTTGTTCAAGTTTACACAATTCGGCTAGAAGAAAAGATTCGTTACTTTTTGATTTCTTCTTTGCTTTTGCATTACGCGAATTTGTTGGTAAAATCGATTTTCTTTTCGATAACATTGTTGTTTTTTAAGTTTAAAAAATACTGTAATTTTACTTAAACGTTGCTTTAAAATCTATGCAACTTTTCTTATCCTACAAGACTTTACAAAAATCTATTATGAAACAACTTTAAAAAAAGCTATATTTAAAAACGACAACAAAGTTTTTCCTATTTTAAAACTAAAAGAAATGTAATATTAAATTCCGGTTCGAAACGACGATTTACAAATGTGTTTCGATTGTGGGAAAATGATAGAAGAAAAATGCTGTTACTTCGACATAATCATATTAAATCTTTAGCTTTTATGAGAAAAGCAACTTTCTTTTAAAAATTATAGCTATTTTTATTAAGATTTTCTGATTTTCGATACGGATAATTTTGTGATGCATATCACTGACATTTGCCATCCAATATATATTTTTTAAATTTTTTTTTTTTTTTTACTTTTTAAAATTTAAATTAAAAATATGGTAACTTTATGTTAGCCATGTGCAGACGATAAATCGACAACCTATCCCATCATTTGTATTGAATTCATTAAAAATATAAATCTTTCACTCATTTCATTTAAAACACAGAACTTTAATTTACAACACATACATTTAAAATACATATATTACGTACATTTAAAATAATTCCTTTCATGTGAAAAAGAAAAAGAAAAAAATAAGAGAAATTAATCACAAATAATTTGATAACCCAAGATCATTTTATTTTAACATCAAAACAAATCTGTTTTATTTTTCTATATATGACATCATATTCGCTTGCTTTCCATACTTACTCGTATTTATGCACTTTGCATTATTATCAAATATTTGAAAACGCACGTTTTATTTCTAATATGACATCATTTCATATTCTGTTTAGTTCTTAAATAATTCATTTCCTTTTCATTTTTCACATGGATATTTTTCACGTGAAAATAAATTGCTGATTAAAAATTATTACTCAGGGGTTTTATTTCATATTGGCAACGATAAAGTATTAGCAACGGTAAAATAAATTTAACCATTTTAAAAAAAGCTGCAAAACCGGGTCCTTTGGGCCAAACCAACCAACCATTTTAAAATATACGAAAAAATGTCCATTTATTCTCTATGAAAATAATGAAATTTTTGAATTATTAAGAAAAATATTGAAATAAAATAAACAAAAACCAGCCTATGTTCATATGAGGGTTATAATCAACTTATATGCAAAGATACAGGATAATTAAATGCTTCATTTTGACGCTGGCTTCAGCCTAACATTTGCACAAAATCAGATTTATAATATTATTAGGATAATTAAAATTTCACTCAAAAACATACTTACAGCTTTATTTTTAGAAATAATGTTTTTAAATAGCTCCTTATCAATCACAGCATCATTTCTTTTTTGAGATAAAGTCAATCCAAAGAGGGTTCTTGTTTCAATATCAGATGACTGATAGTTAGGATCCATCTATGAAAAAAAAAAAAAAAAAAAAAGTTTCATGTGTGAAAAAATAAAAGATCAAATGAAACAAGTAATTTTTGTAAATATAAAATTAACTTCAACTCTGATACAGGATCCAAACTGACAGCAAATTTAAATATTACTCTGCAGATTTTTCTTTTTTTACTCATATATAAATTTAAATCTGGAACTTTGGAGGCAACTGTTATCATATTGCCTGCTGATAACCAGTGTAGTGAAAATCCAAAAGATTGAATTTCGAGTTAACACTCCCAAATTGCCATTAAATAAATCCAATGAATCCTTTTCTTATGTGTACAAGAGATGATTGCAACTCTTAACGACAGTGTTGAATTCAGACATTTTTCTCTGGGAGAGATTTCTGTGGCTCTGGGGGAAGGGGGGGGGTTGCACTTTTTGACCATTAAAAGCATAAACTCTCAAATCTTCCATGGGGGGGGGAAGTCTCCACCTCCCCTCCCCTGAATTCAACACTGCTTAACTACTAAATTTCAATAACATACACCATAGTAGAGGGGGGGGGGAGATGGCCTCATGTTTGAGAACAAGAGTAGTGCATGCCAATTTGTATTGAAAATAGATTTATGAGAGATAATTTATGCTTCATTTAGACATTTTTTAACATTCATCAGTATTTTTTGTATCCTTTATGATAATTTAAAGATTTTCCCTGGTGATGAATTTCAGACTTATGTCACTATGTTCCTAAGCAGGCGATATAATAACCAGTAATGTTACAGATAAGTCATATGATTTTAAATAAAATACAAATAAAGTATACAGGATCTGTATGCATTTCTTTAGGTAAAAATTAAGAACTTTCACAAGATTAAAAAAAAATAATAATTTAAATTAAGGATTTCCAAATTGAATAAACTAATGATTAATAACACACATTTTTGAATAAAGGGCTTCATTTTTGTAAAAACAACTTTTAAACCCACAAATGGAAGGGGGAGGGGTAATTGTGATAGTGCACTATTACGACAAACATGCCAACTCTGCAAAGGCAAAATAAGTGATAACCTACTTATTTAGATTTATTACCTTAATAACTATGATAACTATGATAAGTACATAATTAACCTACTTATTTATATTATAAAGATAACCTACCAGCAGCATTTTTATCAATTAGCATGCAATTTAAAAATAGACAAACATTAAAAATGCAAAAGAAACTAGGAAAATAGGATACAGATTTGTTCTATATTTTTAACGGGAAAAAGCATTTACATATATCGGCATTATGAGCATGGGTCATAAAATAATATTCACATAACAGTCACATAAAATCTAAACAAGAAGAGGGCTAACTATGCACATTTTAAACTATATTCATGTTATAGAAATCTAAATTTATATCTGATTATATAGAACAGAATTTTTTTTTAAAGTGACAAAAAAGTGACACAAGTTTTAAAGATTTTAAACTTTGTGATCTGGAGTAAAACCTCCATAACAAACACTTCTGAATAGCAACCACTATTTAGGGAACACTTTTTCAGCCCTAATGTTTTTGCCTCTGAAGAGCTCACAAATTCCATGATCCCAAGATACCTGTTGTCCAGGCATTTTACTATATTATGGGACTATTAGTATACGTACTAATTTGCTGAATAGCTACATAGATGGCAACACAAGTTTAAGAATTATCCAGTGGAATTTTCCATGACAACGATAAAAATATCTTATACTTCCAAACCAGAGTAATTTTAGTTTGGCTTTAAAAGTTTAGACCAGCAGTTTTCAACCTGCACTCTGCAGAGCCTTAAGAGCTACATGTGCACTACCCAGGAGCTCTGCGACCAGCCTAGGAAAATTTAGTGAAATTAAAAATTGAGAAACAAAAAATAATTATCATCGTTTGAACCTGATACATGAAAACTATTAAAAATCATGCAACTATACAGGTGACTCATTAAACTGTTCACAAAGCACAATTATCAACTGAACCTGATATAAATGCAACCACAAGTGCCTTATCCAATATTTATTATTTTGTGGGATGTATTGTTGCTCTCAGCGGCAATGTAAAATCTGTTGAAATGCAAATGGCTAGATTTATTTAACTTTTGAAGAATCTCATGTGGGGCCAAGATTTGACAATAGTGCATATTAAATGAGAATAAATTGGGTACTATGGTAATCTTCAGTTTCTAAAATATAATTTTCTCATGTGAAAATTGCACAACTGTTTAAAAATCCCTTTTATTTGACATTCCCTTATTATCTACTCCCTCTTCTGCCACTTCATTGCATTGCTTCTAAATACCAATCAATAATGACATACGATACAGTAGTCCTAAAGGACTTTGACATGAAAATTGCAGAAGGGTTTTACAGTTTAAAAAGGTTGGGAACTAATGGTTTAAACAGGGGTGCAACGGATATCCAGCGAACATACTGTATCTGACTGATCTGGCCACTATGCCGGATAATTGGCAGTAGCCGGATATTATGATTATCTGGCAGTACATCCGGCCTGAAATTATTTCATTGAACTCGTTAAAACTTCCAGATTATAAAGCCTAGAGATTAATCTTGAAAAATATAAAGCATTAATTTATTAAGCTAAAAATAATTTATTTATATTTATGGCAAATTGTGTTTCTAAACCTATCAAAGAGCAAACATGCAGACAACTATAACTATTACACATGTGCCTGCATATATAAGTAACAGACACAGTTAAAATTTAAAAAAATGGCAGAATGACTCATCAAATAAGAATCTTTTTTTGCTGTGTTAGTAGCAAGCAAGAAGTTTTCTGTTCCCATGACACAAACAGGGGGTGCAGCAAATATTTTTCAAATTTTAGGGAGGAATTTTAGGGATTAGGCAATGAAATTTTAGGGATATTTTAGGGCTAATTTACGTCCACTATTTCCGGTGATTTTTCAATTCACTTGTACTATAACACAAGTAATTTAATTTAAGAAACACAGCAAATAAATTCTCGATTCCAATTACTTAAAGCATAAATGTATTCCTTGCTAAATTTTTAGCATCTCAAAGGCATAGTTAAATGAAACACAAAGAATATTCAATCGTTTAAAAATAAATAAATAAAAATGCTGTATTGTTTCATAGAAAATAAATTTTAATTTTATTTAGTTTCACATTTAATTTTTTCTTTAAAATCTGGTCTTTCTCCATTTTAATCTCTGAGCTTTTCTTCTTTTTCTTTGTTTTTTATGTATACTGCTGATAAACTTTAATTCTTAATATCATTTAACAAGAAAGTTTAAATAAGTACTTTACTCACACCTCTATAATTTTTAACAGCCTCTTTTACAAATCTCAAACTTTTTATCGTATGTTTATTGAAACCACCTTTTAGCATACAATTGTTTATCAAAAATCCCCTTTTAGGATCAGCATTACCATGAGGTAAAACAAGTGCAGTTTTAAATAAACTTAAAAGTTACGATGCTTTATTTCTTTGTTGTTGTTTACTTTTGAACAACCAATGAAAATATCTAACAAGAATCAGCTCTGGCGATCACGATACAAAGTAAAATTAACTTTGTTTATCAGTCATTTGTAAACGAAAATAGTTATCAGGAGCAAATTTTAGGGAAACAAGAAAAGTTTTAGTAGAATTTTAGGAATTATAGGGTGATAAGAAAATTGTAGGAATTACAGGACGAATGCGACCCCTGCACAAAACTTGTTTTCATGAGGTAAAGTGGTGCATGGATTAGAAAAGAAAGAAAGTTCAAGAAAAGAAAAAAAGAGACTAATTAAATAAAACATTTTGCTACAAAAATATTTAATTTTTAATTTTTTTTTTGTGAAAATAATTTACTATTACTAAACTGATAGTTTACTATTAAATTACTAATTTTTTGTTATGCAATTCAGTTGCTATGCTAATAGCAACAAGCAAGAAGTTTTTGTTATCACAACACAAAACTTTTTTAAGTATTAAAGCAATAACAGAGGGGAGTTTACAGCTGGAACATCACACCGTTAAAGAAAAAGGGGAAGATAAAAGTATTAAATATTATCTTTCCAAAGTATTCAGTAGTAAGTTTTTCTCATAAAATTAATTTATTATTACTAAACTATTTATCTGAAACTATTATAACTAAAAATTTAAAATAATGTAATTTAATATTGGTACTAAAACTGAAATTATCATAAAAATAATTGTTAATAGAAAATTAAAAAATTAGATAGGCTGCAAGTTATGCCGGAGCCGGATATCCGGTCAAATTGACATCCATTACATCTCTAGTTTAAACAATTCGAATTCTTTAGATCAAATAGTCCATTTTATATAATATGTACTCAGAGTAACAGCACACAATGATTTAGATTTTTTTTTAATATTTTAATATAAATGAGATAACGAAAGAGAAATTTTTTAATTATATGAAAGGTAAAAAAACAAATGTTGATAATGAAATATACTACTTTTTAAAGGTTATGTTTTATGTATAAAAGTAAATTAACTTTAAAGTACTCATATTAAAGCTTTTTCTTAAAAAAGGAAACTAAATAGTATTATTTCTTTTCAACAGCAAAACATATACAAATAATTTTAAAATGGCAGTTCTAAAATGATAAATTGTTGTCTCAATACAGATATTTACTTCCAGCAATTTCAATTTGTACAAAAAAAAAGCAGAAAATATCTGTAAGATTAATCTTATTTTTGAATTTATTTGTTAAATTTTTTTATTATAATTTATGCTGGCATAGCAATTTACACTGCAAATTTTAATACATAGGCTGCAATAGAAAAATATACATTTTAATAGAAAATAATTATTTTAGTTTTCACCTCTAGAACGCAGTATCCACCATTTTTCTTCTTCTTCAGAATTGCCAACGCTTCATCATGATATGCTGGAGCAATTATTCCATCTGATACCTGCATATTTAAATCATAAAATTGTAGAAATGATTGCAACAACATTGTAAAATAATAATGCTACATTCTTTATACATTGTCAGGAAAAATTAAAGGGACAGCTACAAAAAGGTACTTTATTGTTAAATATATTAAGTGAATTCTAATGCAAGATAGTAGGTTGGAAATTTAAGGTCGACATTATCACTTAGTCCAATGGTATTAACCTTAGCACCTTCGCTATAGCAAAATATGCAAATTCGATAAAATATTCACACTTGGAAGATGGAACATGTCACTGGGAAGGCATTTGATGAAACTGTGAGAAATAGCTTTTAATTGAGAGAATGAAAGGACAGTAAGCTTGTAAAACTAGGGGTGTCCACATGCCTTATAAAATTTTTCAACGTGTCTCTAAAAACTTCTAAAAAGTAACAAACTTTTCCTTACACAGGGCTGCCACTGCCTAATGACACTGAAAATAGTAGCTTTAGTAGCCTACAAAGAAAGAAATAGTAGCCAAAATAGTAGCATTTGTACAAAAATAGTAGCCAAAATAGTCGCATACTTACCTAAAAAAAGGATAATATTAAAAAGTTTCCATAATAACTGAAGGGTCTTTATGAATGTCCACATCTTATTTCAGTGTTTATGTTTCTGCCCAAGTCACTTTTTATACTTTTATTATAAAAAAAATACACATTTCTATAAAAATGAATATGATATGAATGAAAAAATGCTACGAATTGTGTAAACAGTTCTGAACTCTCCTTAATAAATATAGACGCCAACATTGTAAAAACTACATCAGGAGTAAAATAGTTACATTTCAGGAGTTTTGGACATCCATCAGGAGTAAAATTTAAGCAATTCAGGAGTCGTTTCAGGAGTCATACGAGTGTTTTGAAGATATACTTTTTTAATAGTTCGACGTCATTTCGAAGATCAATAATGATAAATAAACTAATTTTGCAAAATTTTTGTGAAAATGAACTTGGTAAACAAAATAAAGAATAAAATAAGAGTCCTCAGCTTTGAAAGATAAACTAGGAATCTGTGAAGGAAAATTGATTCCACGGGGTTTTGAAGTTTTTTCTGAATATATGAAAAAAAAAAATATTCTGAAAAAAAATTCGCCGTTTTTTTAAGATCTTTTGACCAAATTTGCCGTTTTTTCAAGATCCTTGGACGAAATTTGCCGTTTTTGCGAAATCCATCGACGAAATTTACCGTTTTTTCGATATCCTTCGACGAAATTTACCGTTTTTTCGATATCCTTCGACGAAATTTGCCGTTTTTTGGCGATCTTTCAACAAAATTTGCCGTTTTTTTAGATCCTTCGACAAAATTTACCGTTTTTTTGAGATCCTTCGACAAAATTTGCCGTTTTTTGGCGATCTTTCGACGAAATTTGCCGTTTTTTCGCGATCCTTCGACAAAATTAGCCGTTTTTTCTCAATCCGATGACGAAATTTGCCGTTTCTTCGACGAAATTGGACGTTTTTCCGTTATCCTTCGACGAAATTAGCAGTTTTTTCCACGATCCTTTGACGAAGGTGGTGTTTTCTCCGTGGCCCTTCGGCGAAATTCGCATTTTTCCGTGATTTCGCCGAAAAACGCAGAAAAATTCGCCGAATTTCCGCCGAAAATGCAGGTTTTTTTACGGCCTTTTGACGAAATTCACGTGTTTTCACTGTCCTTTGACTAAATTTGCGTTTTTTTCGCAATCTGTCAACGAAATTAGCCATTTTCCGCGATCTTTTAATGAATTAATTTCGCGTTTTTTTCACGATCATTCAACGAAATTCCCCGTTTTTTTACGATTCTTTGACGAAGTTTGCCGTTTTTCGTGATCCTTCGACAGAATTCGCCATTTTTTAACGATCCTTTGACGAAGTTTGCCGTTTTTCGCAATCCTTCGACGAAGTTTGCCGTTTTTTTCGCGATCCTACGGCGAAATTTGCCGTTTTTTTCGCGATCCTACGGCGAAATTTGCCATTTTTTCGAATTATTCGACAAAATTATTTCGCGATTCTTCGAAGAATTTACGCGTGTAAAAATTGCACGTCGCATGGGACGCGTAAGAACTATTTTTTTGCGTCCCAATTCCAATTTTTCGCGTAATTTACGCGCTATAGCGCGTCCGCGGCATCGCTGTAAAAGACGCAATTTCCGTATTTTCAACGTTATTTCCGTACTACCGTATTTTACCACGCATTTCCGGAGTTGTTGGCATCTATGTATACTAGACACCAAGCTTTTCTGGGCTCCAAAACCACCTACCACCAAACGTGATTTCCACCTACTAAGCCAAACTAGTTTTTCTCCGACCAAAATCTGCTTGGAATTTCCGTATTCCTGCCGAAACTTGAACATTCCCTGGAATTCAGAAACGATCCCATCAGCACAGTACCTGCCTCCCCTAATTTGCAAATAGAAGCAACCGCTTGCGTACGTACGGAAGGAGGAAACAGCGAGGCAGGTGACCGAGTGCGTTTGGGAAGATGACTTTACAGGCGCTTTGAGGGAGAAAAAAAAGATCGATTCTTCACTAAAAATAGTCGCTGGAACCTGAAAAAAGTCGCCTTTTTTTGCGTTTTAGTTGAAATAGTCGCTTTTTAATGGTTTTTGGCCTATAATAGTCGCCATAGTCGCCTGATGCTGAAAATAGTCGCTTTTAGTCGCATTTTAGTCGCAAATGGCAGCCCTGCTTACACCACTTTATAACACATTTCCTACATTCTTATTTAAAATTATTTTTCTTTTTTGAAAAAAAAAGGGGGGGGATATTCTGCATTTTGCAGGTATGTTAGGCATGACAAAATAATGATCGTGTAGAAGTTCCATGTTTTTATTTGCAAAATCATTCAAGTTACACGAGTTTTCAAACTTGTTCTTTTAATTCCCCTTCTTTAGGGGTAAATAATAAAACATTTTTAACACATTGACTACTGCCATGGCACACAAATATGCAGGCTAGAAATATTTCCCGGGGTGCCATACCATACGAATACATGTGCCCTCAAAATTTTCTTTTAAGACAATTCACTGCTATAAAACATCACTATTGATAATTTGTTACCAAGTATTTAAAAGAAGAACCTGTGCCCCTCCCACCCTGAGACATGTTTAGTGATTTCAGTTTGGTGTTCGTGTAAAAATATTGAGTACTAAACATAATTTTAAAGTGTTTTTTGGTGACAATGAACGTTTATTATGAAACAAAGTGATAAGCTCCTATTATTCCAAGTATTGCTTATCATTAGCTACAACTTTTCCCCATCTTTCCAGTAAAAGATGGATTCCTTGGCAGAAGAACTCGTCTTTCGAGGATATCCATGAATCGAGCCACTTCTAGATATCTTCAAAAGAACTGAAGTGCCATTCAGAAAGGGGATTCTGCATGGATCAAAACAAGTGGAAAATCCAAAGGAGCAAAGTATAGGGAATAAGGTAGATGAGGTAGAACATCTCATCCAAGCATCTCTAGCATTTCCTTCACCATTGAGACATGGAACTGATCGTTGTCTTGCTGGAAAAACCCCTTGTTGTGTTTATCGGAACTTGCATTTCAAAATGCCAAACTTAAAATCATTTTAACATTCTTAAGATCTGGCAATTTGATTTTTAATTAAGCTATGTTTTGCAGTAAATTATTTTATTTAAATTTTTAGAGAGTTTGCCAAGCCAACTTAAATTCTCTGGCATTTTACGGATTCTATTTTCTCATATGCTAACCATCAAATGTAAAGACAGACTCGATAAACACTGAAAACTGCTTTGTAAATGTCTGCCAAAAAAATTACTTTGTCAGAATATGTAGCGGTCAGCATGTTAAAATAAACGTCAAGGTAGCCAAAATTCAACTCAAATTTTACTTTCTTCAGAGGAAAAAGTGAGCTATTTGTGAAAGAAATCAAAAATAAAAGTAAAAATAGTTTTTTAAAAATCAGGCTTTCATTAGTATATTTAAAAGTAGAAATATGCCAAATTCAAAATTCATTTTTCATAAATGAAAATTCATGTTCTTTATATAACATTGTAGTCTCATGTAAAAACTATATATTAAAGGTTCAAAATTAATACATTGTTATAGATTTTTTCTTTTTTTTTTTTCATTTTTGCTCAATTCCTTTTAAGATATGGCAACATGAATGAAAAAAAGCATTTTTATCAGTGTTGAATTAAGGGGGGGGGGGGCACACTAAATTATAAAAGTGCATTTGTGCAAAAGAAAAGGCCTGCACTCTGGCAAGAAAAGAAATGAATTATCTACCAAGATAATGAAACCGGTTCATAGATCATACTGTGCTCTCCCATCAGGGAGTTTTAGGCTGAGTTCCAAATTCCTCTACGATTTAACTCAACTGAAGATCTACAGACAAATCCGGAGACTGTCCTTAATACTCTTAAGTAAGAAAGTTTCCAAGAGTGAAAACACCATTGGAACCTGTGTGCTCAGTCAGAAAGGGACTACTTTAAAGGGGATTCATATCAATAGCCAGTATATGTATTGCCATTTTGAAATTACAAGCCCAGTCTTAAAACTTTCCAATCACATGTTGTAAAGTCCATGTGTTGTAAAACTGTGTATATGTTGTCAGTGTGAGAAACTGAACAGATTTAGGAAATACATATATTTTTTTTATTATTATTGCTATAAATTAATATATATTTTATGAAAAATGTAACTATTTAAATATTATTCAGATTAGAGGTCTGCATGCATGGGACAAAATTTTCCAGACCATTTACATTTTGCAGTTCATGGCCCAACCCAGGCAAAAAACTATGAAATCGGACAACTCAATTTCTACAAAAAATGACGATTAAGATACTATTAAGATTCTTTTAAAGAATATTGCATACATATTTATAGAAAATTTATACAACATATTTCACAACCCATGGAATATATATAGATGTATATTTTTTAATGAATACATTATCCTTTAACTATCTCTTATTTAAAAAATCAAAATGAATAACTCATAATGACTGTGATTAAAACAACAACAAAATAAATAAGTTATTTACATTTAATATTTAAGAGATAACTGATAAATCAAGCAACATCACAATTAAAAAAAATAATAATTTAAGGAATATTTTTAAAAATCAGCGTAAGATTTTATGGCACTTCAGACTTTGAGAATGACTTAAGAACATCCTAATATGGTCATTATTATTACTGTTTTCATAATGGTATTTATATATATATATATATATATATATATATATATATATATATATATATATATATATATATATATATATATATATATATATATTTGAAAATGGAAAAGTCTCTGAATGCTGAGAAATTATATTTCTTAATTTCTTCACTTAATAATATTTTGATGCTATTTAGGTAAACTAAAAAATTTACAGCTGAAAATACATATAACTCAGTTTGATATTAGCTTGCATTAAACAGCTGAAACAAAACACCATTTGTAGTTGGTTATTTTCATTGGCAATATTATGCAGATATTTCAATGAAATTTCAGAATGCTGTTGAAGTAGATTATTAATTCGCTAAACATTAATTCTGTTTCTTGTAGCTATATTAAGGATCTCAAAATGTAATGGAGGGGAAATAAAAAAAGATAAAGACTGATTTTTAAAAATTGTTTATAAAACAAATGGCACGAGATACATATTTTCAAAAGCATGCAAAATGTTTTTAATGGATTGATAACAGATTTTTAAAAAATTAAACATTTCAACCATAAAGAATAAAAATATTACACTAGCATTTTTTAAAAACACTCATAAATGCATATTAAACTATGAACATTTCTTGTAATAAAAATTTAAAGCTACCTGAAATTTATGCTAAAAACAAAAATATAAAAACACTAATATTATAATTCAAGTTTCAAAATTCATTTTAAGAATAATTTTATCTTTATTTAAAGTTATATACACAAGCTGCAAGTTCTTTACCAAAATGTTTACTAAATATTGGAAATTAATAATTATTCATTATACTTTAAAGTACTTGTTATAGTAATATTAATTTTCAATTAATAAGATTTTGAAGAAAATTATATTAATTTTCAATTAATAAGATTTTGAAGAAAATTATATCGGCTACATAGAAAGCAATTTAAATATATTATTTATTTACTTCTCTGGAAATAATTCTAGCAGTGACAGCATCACAAGTGTCTGAAAGGGCGACGAAATCTCCAAACGAAGACATTCTATCAGCACCTATTTTAAGGAATATTAGCATTATAAAATGTAGTAATAAAAAGGTTTTATTAAAATATAATTTTACAAATCTAAAGGTTTTAATAAAATACAATTTTATAAATCTAATGTAATGAACTATTTTTAAGGAAGAAAAAATCATTCCTTTCAAAATTTCTAAATAAAATAGGAATATGCAATTGTTAATAGTATGACAAAGGGGCAGTTGACATCGATGACTGGCAAACTGTCTGTCTTTAATCTTCCTTAACTCAGGCAATTTGATTGGTCTATGAATAAGTCATGTACGATCTGATCGGTCTACGATTAACACATATGGGATATGATTAGCCTATGTCCCCAGGACGATTCTTGCAATGATCGTTAAGGCAAAAATGTATTAGGTAAATTGGTTCATGAAAGTGTTTGTTTGTAAATATGTCCTTTCCTTATAGTAGGCCGCTCAATTATATTACATAGTTTGTTAACCGACATCTCTCACATATTTCATTATGTGTTTGTGGCTACATTCCAAATTTACAAACAAAAATTGTTTTTTTCAACTCATAATCGCCTATAGAAAGCTTTAAATGTGATAAAAATACTAATAAATGATACATACTGTTAATTTATTTCAATACTTTGTAATTTTTATTCCATAATACAAAATTTTTGCATGATAATCATTTAAAATAGATCAGAAAACTCACTAACAAACATACTATATATTCTAATTCTCCTTGGTTACAAAAATAGTTTGAAAATCAGGAAGAAACAGATGTGTTTTTATATTAGAATCCCAAATATTTCTGCAAGCAAATCACAATTAAAAAGATAATTACAGAATTTTCTCCTTAAACACGCCTTATTTTTATTTATAATATTTCATTTAGGTAACAGTTATTTATTTTACTTTGTGATACTAGCTATTTACTTCAATTATAGATTAATGTTTGTACAATTAGAAAATGCCTCCGAAATTACCTCTACCAGTTATCTGATGATTTTAATTTTTCAACATTTCCTAAATCTCTGAATTTCATTTTAAGTTCATCATCTACACTATAATAACAGGTTGTCCAACTGTATAGTACACAGGGGTGCACTTTAGTTGATGGCCAACAATGATTGGGATCCATTTTTCACACAGTTCAAAACATGCAGCAATATTATCTCACTGTATTAGTAGCAGTGATACACACATGTCTTATATGATGCACCTACATCTCCGAGTGGAAGCCACAAAGCCCATATTATTTAGGAACATCATGTAAAAGTAATTTGCAGCGAAACATAAATCATTGAGCATTTAAAAATCACATTTTTCTAATTAAATGCCTACCTCAAAAAGTTTTGTAGAGAAAGGAACCAGAAACATTAATCATGCCTATAATCAAAAGAAACGTGCAGATATCATTGCTTTTAAAGAAAGCATCCATTAAAATTGGCACCCATTGGACATCTCTGATAATAACACTTAATGAAAGGTACTTCAATGCATTCATTTTTCTCTATTTTGGTTAACATGAAATTCAGTTAATGGGAAAATTTTCGCCAGTCTCTTGAGTTTCATGTTAATGAATTTCAACTGTACTAATATAAAATAAAACAAAAAGCAGTCGGTATGAGAGTCAGTTTTTATGTTTAGTCAGGAATTAATTTTTAATTGTCTGCCAGGCAAAAGTATAACAGCAATTTATAATTTTGCACATGATTGTTCATCATTATAATGAGATAGACCAGTTTACTAGGTAGTGAGGTAAAAAAAAAAGGTAAAAACAAATTGATACATTAAAATATGTTTGTGTCCCAATGAATCTTCAAATCAGAACAATCAACATTTGTTAGCACATTCACACTGTATTACAGAATTTTCCTCAAGCAGTTTCAGGAGAGAGTTGCACCTTGCCTGACCTTTAGTTTAAAAATAGCACCCTTCTTGTCCCCACATACAAAATATAACACTTTTCTTGAAATTCAGTCAAAAGAATTGCATCCTTGCTGGCTTTTGTATAAAAAAATTTACTTTCACAGTAAAAACGGACTCACCGCTGTCTTGAAATGAGTGACCTGAGTTTTAAAAATTAAAAAAAGTGCTCATAAAAATCGAAGTTGTGCCCTTAAGAATCTAAAGAGTGCCCTTTTCTTACCAGCAACACCTCATCCTTTTTCAAACCTGTGGGAGGTTCTGGCATTATATAGAAATTAACAAAGCTATTACAATTTTTTCATAATACCATTAATACAATCGATCCTATTTAACAAAACATGCTATCAAAAGTACAATCAAATCATCCTTATTGAACAAATCTGATTACAAAACTTATATTTTGCCAATAAATAAATAAATGAAATACCTCTAGCTCTAGCGTATGCAGTAGCCATTGGAGTTAAATTCTTCAACAAGTCATCCACCATGCACACTTTGGCTTCTTCTTCAGTCAACGGGACAGCTACGGCTGCACCAGCAGGGCTCACATGTTTGAAAGACGCAGCAGCAGGCAAACCTAAACTCTCTTTCATTTCTACAACAAGTTGCCAGGCATTGAAGGCATCGCAAAGATTTATGAATCCTGGAGATCCATTGAGTACTTTAAAAGGAAGCCTGTCATTCTTTGTATAAATCTGAGCCGGTTTCTGGTGAGGGTTCATTCCATACCTCAAAGTTAACTGTGCAACACCTTGGCTGAATTCTTTTCTGAAATAATCTGATATAGCTGAATCATATTCAGCAGTATGATTGAAGGCCTAGAAAATACATAAAAATAAATGAAAACAGGACACACACAGACAAAATAAACCAGAAAATATCAAGCAAATTATTATAATGGACCAACAGTACTGAATATTTATTTTGTAAAAGATGCAGTAAGATCGAAATACAAATAAAATATTTACTTTAAGGGCAAGGTGTCTTCTTAATGTTAAGTTACTTTCATTGAGTAAACTGTGGAATGATTTGTCTGAGCTTTGGTCTAAAGCTTCTGATACCCTAAAATAAAACATTCAATTTAATATATAAGCAATAACTTTACACACAGCGTATGTTAGTCAAAGACAACTTTAACAAACATAATGCACCAGATTATTATTTTTTTTTTTTTTTTTGGTAAAACCTATTTACTAAGACCTTTTCTAAAAAGAGAGTAAGTTTTAAAAAGTAAGTTTTTTTACATTTAAACTTTGCAAACTTTCCAATTAAATTAGAAAAATCAATATTGCATACAATCTCATCAGACCAATCAGTCTTGTTATTTTTTGTTCCTGAATACAATTTCATCAGTTTGAACTAGAAAAATGACATTATGCCCTTGTAACACCTATAGAAAATTTCAGGAATTGGCTCGGGGGAAGGGGAAGGGAATTTCTCTATCCTGGAAAACTTGAAATTTTGTATTTGGCAATGATCTAAAAGTGCAAATTAAAGTTTTCTCTTTTACGCGGTGGATAAAATATTTTATGATTCACAATTAATTTGTCTGTAAAATCATACAATTTTACTCTTTATCCATAAAACTGTACATTTAGAACCAAATCCGTACATTGTATGTACAAACTGTACAAGTTGGAAGCTATGCTATAGCTATCCAATGCTATATTTTATATTCCCATATAGAGGAAACATTCAAGAATCTATTTTAAAATAACATTAAAGATTTATTTTTCTTTTTTAAAAATTACACAGGTTTACAAAAGCTACATTTGGGAAAACTTTTTTTTCAATCTATACTGATTCTTCTATACATTTCTAAGATGTTTATTCCAAAAATGTCCTCAATGTGTTTCTATCACGTACAGTTTTTTGCAATCTGGATTAACGTATGTTACACAGGTGTATGTAGGTTTTTGAACGTAACAATGAAAAATAAAATGGAACTTTTTTTTCTGGAAAATTTATCCATATAGAATGAATTAAAATAGATTTAAATTCATCTATTTTTCAATGTCAAAGGTGGTACACTGCCTATTTCTTTTGCTGGTAAAGCTGTGTTGTTTTTTTGTTTGTTTGTTTTTCATGTTATATAATAATTTTGCACAGAGAAATTACATCAGCAAAAGTTAAAATGAAGTTGCAAAAAATGACAGTTTGATGCAAAATTGAATAAAATAACTCATTTGGAGCAGTTTGGTGCGATTAGTGCAGGTTTTGTACCTCTTCAAGTTCAAACATCTTCTGCAATCAGGTTGATTTAATCAAGTAGATTTAATCAAGTAGATTTTTTTTTAAATTATGCTTTAAAATTATTTTAAAAATCATAAAAGTTCAGTAAACTGAGATAGTTTTCAAACAAATTGCATTTGAAATTTTATTTTTTTTAAAAAAATTATATTCTAAAAATGGAAACTATGCGATTATTATATACTAAAAGAAAGCAATAAAATGAAGCTGAATGTTTAGGTCGTCACTGTCAATATCACATCAGCATTATTCTTGAATATGTTTTTGCTTTATAATATAGATTAGGAAATAGTAAAGTAGTAGGACCGATAAACAGTTGAGAAACTCTCAATGGGATCAACGGTAAAAAAAAAAAAATTGGCGACCTTGACTTTAATTCATAATTGCTACAAATAAAAGCTTATTTATCTTAAGGCAGTTCTAAATTCCCTGCTGAACAACAGAAAACTTTTTAACACATTTTTAAATGTAAAGGCATGAAATTGGCAGGCTTGATTATTGAAGCAATTTGGAATCAAATAGTGTTTTCCATTTTTTGATAAATAACTTATTGAGTTATAAGAGATTCTTGTCATGTGACGACACGTTTTCCCCTCTTTCTCGTGCTGCCACATTGGGAATTCAGATTAAAACGCTGGCTTTTCAGTATTTTCTGAAAGGTCTTCTACCTTTACCAAAAAATAGAAAATGTCTTTTGATTACATAGTTTCTGAATAAGAACACATGCCAATTTCATTCATTTCTGAACAAAAATGAATTCAGAAAGTAGCTTTTTTGGATTTGAAAACAGCCTTAGTATATTGATAAAATTTTAGTTGTACATAATTATCTTTTAAAAATTTTACTTGAAAAATACTGATCAAACTCTTTTTTTTTTTTTTTTTTTTTTTGGTACTAAGAAAGTTACTTGAAGTTTTACTATGAAAAAAGTTTTTATTCCATTGCTACAGAATTACAGCATGAGAAATCCATAGATGACTACCTTCATGTTTTATTCAACATAATAATTTTATACACATAATTTGAACCTGAAAAATTAATCAATGAAATGATTCTTGTTTTGAGGTGCTTATTTATTAACTTATTTTATTTAGTAAAATTTCTGTTTTCATTTGACTTGGAAAAAAAAACTGGAAGGTTGGCAGCTATGGAATTCAAACAAGTATTTATTTACAAAATAAGATCACTAATTATAATTAAAATCTAGATAAATGCTTAAGTGATACAAATAGAAACAACAAAAGGCTTATAAAAACCTTTTAAGACATATGTTTCAACGATCATAAGGCGCCATTTTCAAGAGATATATCTTGAAAATGGCACTGTATGAGCATTGAAATGTATGTCTTAAAAGGTTTCTATTTGTTTCACTTAAGCATTTATCTAGATTTTAAGTATTTATTTCCAAATTTCTTTTCAGATGTACAAAGTGCTTAAATAAAGCATTAAATAACACTAAATGGACACAGATAATACATGTGCATGTATGTCACGGGGAATAATTTTCAGTCAGAGTGCTTTTCTATCATTAAAAACTTTTAAAAGATTTAAAGGATGAGTGCTTCATTTGAAAGATGTTTCAGAAGATCTTGAAAATTTAAATTGCAAACAGGTAACTGAAATTGTTTAATTTTTTTAAAACTTAAAACATGTAAAACATAAAAAGAACATACAGTGAATAATCCTGAGGATCACAGACTATGGTGACACGATCATGGTTTTTAGCAGCAGCTCTCAATAATGTAACACCACCTGTAACAAACAAATTAAACATCATTTGTAATCATATCAGCTAAATTAAATAGTGAATGAAAAAAAATATATTGATAATTTCTGTTCTTCTTACCAATGTCAATATTCTCTACAGCATCTCCCACAGTAACATCTGGCTTGGAAACTGTTTGCACAAATGGGTACAAATTGCAAACAACAACACTACACAAAGAAAACATAAAAATTTTAGCACATATGTTTTTTCTGAAGTGCATTCAATAAAGACAAACAAGAAAAAGAAACAAAACAAAGCAACACTTTCTTTTAACACTGGGATTTTAAACTGCAATTTACAAAGTATATATATAAAAAAAAATCCCTGACAGCTTGGCCTACAGGCACAGGTAGATTTTGAAGACGCAGACCATGGGGTGTCTGTTTGTTGGGAATTGCAGAAGAAATGACCTTTTTGCCAAAAAATGCCGCAGTTGGGACCGGACACTTCGAAATCTAACTTGTTTGCAGGCGGAGACGGCAGGGATTTTTTTGTTTTTAATTTTTTTCTGCTATAAGGGTTGGTCCTATAAATAACTTGTCAATATAAAAGTTTTAAATAATATTAAGAGGATTTATAATAAATTTAAGTGGATTTGATATCTTGTGAATGGACGAAGTTATGAATTTTTTTTCTTCTAAAACCCCCCTTTTGGGCCATTTTTAATGATATCAAAAATCTGTCATACATAAATTTTCGGCCCTGTTCCTAGAAGTAATAATAACTTTAAACACATTCGATACATATCATAATTAAGAAGTTATGAGGTTTTTTCTGTTTTCACAAAAAGTCCCCACCCCCCACCCCGGTTCGATTTTGCCCATTAACGAACTTGACCGAGATTTTATGCCCCTTGATTTTATGTATCCGTTTGGAAGAGATTTGTGCAGAATTATTGAAGTTATCATGTCCATAAAGAAGTGACATAGATAGATAGGTATATAAAGTTTCGAACTCTGGCTGGTTAAGGGTTCTGGGAGTCATGATCGGCATAGATCTGCAAAAATTTTTCAAAAATTCCAACTTAGGGGAGAATGTAATAGGCAGTGTTTCTTACGAAACCTACCTAATTGAAAGTATAGTAGAGTGCCGATTATCCAAACTCCAATTAACTGAACTGTCCAATTATCCAAACACCTCTTTTGTTTTTTTCTGGATGGAACTTGAAATTTAAAACATTTTCCAGATCAGTCGATCGAGGTAAATGAAAACGAATGTTATGAAAATGATCCAGCCACATCACATAATGAAGCCTTTGAATGTTTGGAAACAGCTAGGAAATGCTTTAAATGACAGGAGAATGCTGATCCTATTCAACTTATGTATTTAAGAAGAATTCGTGATATGGCAGCATTATAGATAGCATTATATATAGAATGCAAGTTTTTTTTTCTATTTACCCCCAAAATCATATAACAGAGTATTAGATTAAAATAAATCATTTCCCTAGCCAGCTGCTGATTCCGATTACGTAATATGAGTGCGGGAGATTATTTTAGCAATGGATATTACATAACTCGAGTTATTTTGCAAACATAATTAGTTTTGATATTTCTCATACTGGAATTTAGTTTATAAGCATGTAAAGATTTTTATTATTTGAGCCTACTCATGTACACAAATAAGCTTTTTTTTTAAATTAATATAGTACTTGACTACAATTTCTATCAACTACAGCATCTGTTACTCATGTTAGTCACAATGCTAAATTAAAATTCTCATAAGGTGTCTCATTATAGATGTTGCAGAGTTACAAAATATTAAGAAATAAACACAGAAATTATATTCAAATGCAAAATATTTTTTATCTGGCAAAAATAAGCTCATAAAATGCAAATTTTAAAGTAATAAACTCAGAATTATTTGGCTGACTTTGACAGGAAAATAGGCGATTTTTTTTTCCCTCCTGCTTCACTATATCCAGACATTTGAAGGATTTGGCAATCAGCATTTCTTGAATATGCTGGGTTTGGAATTTACAGTATTTCTTTTAAAGTTTCATTAGAAAACTTAGCTGTGTTATCTCTGTAAATTATGTACTATTCTAAACTATGCAACTAATAATTCTCAATTATGCTTGTTTTTTTCTCTGAATTAAATTAATAAAACATATTTTTGAAAATCAATGATGGAAAGGTGGGGATAAATATATTTTACTGGCAACTTTTTTTTTTTTGCTGGCTACCAAATTTTATTAAATTTGTAAGGCCCTGAATGCATATATATATGAATTTATTTATTATATTTTATTTTGCCAAATGCTGGTTTTTATAATTTTCTATGATATCTATCTTGTCCCACCATTAATAGAAATCCCAGAGATAAATTTTGGTTTGTAATACTTGGGCAAGATACAAAGATAAAAACATTTGGATTGATACAAAGAATACTTGTAGAAAAACTGGAACATTAACATCAGAGTTTCCCCCAGACAGTTTCAGAAGGGTGCTGCACCCTGCCTGCCCTTTGGTTTACAAAATAGCGCCGTTCTTGCCCCTCATAAAAAAACAATTAGCACCCTTCTTGCCCCTCAGTGAAAAAGTGTCTGTTCTCCTTATTGCATTAAAAAATTTGCTTTTATAGTAAAAATTCTTCAGTGTTGTCTTGAAAAGAGTGCCCTGGCTTTTAAATATTAAAAGTGGCTTTAAAAACCAAAATAATGCCTTTAACAATAATAAAAAGTGTCTTTAAGAATCTGAAAAGTGCCTTAAGGGCACTTTTCAGGAATACAAAAAGTGCCCTTTTCTCACCAGCAACACCTGCCCCTTTTTAAACCTGGGGTAAACTCTGTTAACATCATTATGCAATTTATAAAAAAATATCATAAGCCATACTTAATTAAATTTACATATAAAAGTCATAATTTGAAAAATGTAAATATCAAATGTAACATTGCACTTTTTCTTTTTAGAAAAGTGTTCCAACTTTTCAGTAGTTTGAATACAATTTTTCCAACTTATGGGGTTTCAAGGATTCTCACATTTTAAGGGATCAATGCAAACCCAGACTGTACTAGATATAATTTGTTTGGAATTTTAAAACATATAATCATTACATAAATAACTTACCTAACAAAGTCAAAACCTTGACGAACCATATCCGCTACATCTCTTTCAGATTTTGTAGATAAAATACCTAAATAAAGAGATTAATTATTTTATTATTTTTAAAAAACTACCAAATGCTTAACCTAGGAAATAATATTTTACGAATAATAAATTATACCTGCATGCACAGCTGGGTGCAATGTTTTCACTCGACCACCAAGCATTTCTGGAGCCCCAGTCACTTCAGACACATCTCTGGAATATTTTATAATACATTAAGTAACATATAAAATTAGGGCATTAAATACTACTAATTAATTTACAGATCAGAGATCTTTGCACTATTGCAAAACTTTACTGAGTTATCTTAAATGTTCAATTAATTTTTTGGTAGTTCCTTGTTATAAGGGGGCCTTGTCGAGACTGAAAAAATGAGCTAAGCAAAAGAGAGAAAAAATTTTGTGTACTTTTTCTGGCCACCTGCTCACTATTTCATAAATATAAGCAATATGTTCAATATTTATTTAATTTAATAAATACATTAACATACAAAATATATTTATTACATACAAACAAAAGTAATTTATTTTAATATATATAAATCAAAAATAATTTTAAAATGTATGCATAAACAAACACAATTGTTCATCTGTTTTATTTTCATAGCCAGGGTTTAAAATTATCAATGGTGAGTTGTATTTTGTCCCTATAAATTTCAATTTGACGACTAATTTTGTACTACTCAGTCATTTTTTAGTGCCTAATTTAACTTTTCCTTTGCATGCAAGATGCAAATTTGCCTTTTCTGATCAAACATTTAGTCCTTTTCCTAATCATATAACCAATACACATTGGTTCCATTTCTTCAAGTGCAGCTGAATGTGAGGGGAGTTTTAAATATTCAAATTTCATTAAAGGTAAATAAGACAGTCTGCTACTTCTTTCAGTCATTGATTTGTTATTTATTAAGATGTATGTATTCATTTTGTACCAAGGCCTGCAATATATTTAAAGTTGAAAAAATTAGAATTAATTTAGAATGTGTTTAACCGAAAAAAAATAATTTTCATAACAATTTTCTTTATGAATTTGTTTACTATTATAACTCATTACACTGTTTGTTTATGCATTTCAAAACGTAGAACATTTTGGCAACTAAGAAAAAATTATTAGGTGCCATTGACACCTGTTTATTTTTTTTCTAAGTGTTTGTTCACAGCTGTTTATAGTTTATATCCTTTGGAAACAAATCTCACTTTCTGAAACCAAAATGCCATTTTAAATAGCACCAAAGCGCTTAAAATAAGAAGATTTTAAATCAGTGTTAAATTCAGGGGGTGGTATGACAAATATGTTGTTTCTAGTTTAGCTACCCCCCCCCCCCCCCCCCCAAAAAAAAAAAAATCTACCAAGTTACCATAATTTTTTCCATTCCTCCCCTAAAATCTAACAAGCTAGTGTCACTTTTCCATTCCCCCCCCTAAAAAAAAAAAAAAAAATATATATATATATATATATATATATACAGTGAAACTTCCATTTAACGAAGTCTCATCGTTACACTTAAAAACTTCGTTATGAAGAAAATTCGTTAAATAGAAATCAATTTAAATTCATGAATTTTTTCCTTCAGATATGACAAACAGGCGTTGGATTCAGAAGTATTTGATTCAGTTTCAATTATGAAGCCATCTTTTACAAAACAACAGTTGTGTACGGTCAATGAAATCACGTCACATTCCCAAGCTTTCATCAGCTCTGATATACAGGTTCTCAATCTAATGTTTTCACTACATTGTTTTTGTCGATAATGTACTTTAAGATTTTTTATTATTCTTTAGACTATTGGTTGAAGTTTAGAAGTTGTATTGGCAGGAACACAAATAACTTTGATGTTCTTCGATTTGACATTTTGAAACACATTATTGTGGATGCACAAAGCGATTGTCTATCAGCAATGGAAGGTCAGAATGGTAACTGCCTGACTCTAATTGATATTTTTTGCTTCAATACATTTGATGCCATTGTGTCACTGCATCTTCTATATCATTGAATGTAAAAAGGGGATTTTGACTTCCCTCAACTGTCAGCGCTGGAGTCTCGGTGTGGGAGAATAATGATAACCAATGTTTTTCTTAGTGTGAAAAACAACTGTTTTATTTGGCACCAAGCAGAATGGAAATTATTTAAATGTGTTCATTTTCTTACAATCCGCTGAAATAAATTTGCATATCCATCGTAACAGCAACCTCTTAGTTTGAATTCTGTACAAGTACAAAAGTGGAATAAACTTCGTTATATAGAATATATTTTTCGTAATATGGAGATTACTGGGAAGTTCCACTGTATATATATAATAAGTTTATATCTTCTTTCATCCCTCCCCCCCCACCCCTCTCCCAAATTCAATATTTAGCTAAATGTATTTGTGAACCAACTCATATAACTAATTTGATTTCTTTATTCTAAATTCAAGTCATTATTCTCATGCGTCAGAAACTTTCCACTCCATCCTTTTTCTTTTATCTTAAAATACGTTAAAAATGATCACACATGTTTAATTTAATCAATTTCATTCTCATTAAGACAAAGGCTACATTTACTCTAAAATTGGACAAAATAATGCAGCTGCTCTTTGCTTTTCCATACCAATAAAAAAAATAAAAATAAATAAAAATCCAGGTATCGAGATTTTGTGATGTTACACACAAAAAACCTTAAAAGTTGTGAATCTGAGAGTAGAACTTTCACAACTGATTCTGATGCACAAACTACTGAAGTATTAAACAAATTTTTGCAAAATCTAGAAATTGTTGAACATTTTGCAGACACACACTTTTATCATCAGGTTCTATCCATTTTGTCTAATCAGGATGAAATTCTTTATCGTATCAGTCACTGTTAAATACAGATTGCTTAGACAAATTAAGGTAACAAACGTTCAGTCCCCAAACAAAGATAAGTAAGCAGAGTGAAACACCTATTCAATCCTAGAACATTCAGTAGAAAGTTTCAGTGAAGCTGGAACTGGAAAATCTGAGTTACAAAGGAGGACTGAAAGGGGGTAGACCAAATGATTTGCACGAGAGGTTGAAATACTCTTTACAGAACTTATGAAGAACAAAGTTTGATTTTAATGGCACTGCAATTTCAAATCCTTAGTTTTATAAAAAAAAAACATTTTCCTATTTTCTCTTGAAAATTTCAAAATTTTCTAACTTTTTCTAAGAATTTTCAAATTTCCCTGACTTTTCGTCAGAAATGATAAATTTGCCTGACTTTCCCAGTCCATGTAAATTCCCCTGACTTTTCCAGGAGGATAAACACCCTGATTTATGCATTTTAGCGTTAAATCCCATTATTTGAGGACAGTTATTTTTTACAGAAAGTAGTTGACAGGAAAAAGGACAAGTACCGAAAAGACAAAATATTGAAACAAACACGGAAGACAAAATTATGCCTAAAAAACAAAAATTTGTAAATTAGTTTAAAAAGTGCACACTTTATTACAAATTTACAAAAGAAAGCTTCTGAACATTTAAAATTTTGACAAAAGACAATTTAGAAAACTCATAACACATAAAATTAGATTTCAACATCTGTCATCTAATAGGCAGAAGTTTACTCAAATTTTTTTGTACAGCCCTGTATTAGATCTATACATTTGTGTATATTCTACATAATATGCTAAAAATTAGTTTAATTGGAAAATGCATAACACAGTTGAGAATCCACCTTCCGCAATTTTTGAAAATAGACAGAAATTGCACTCCAATTCTTTTGTACAGTCCTGTATATTATCTACGTACAGATGCCACACAACTTAAGCTAAATTTAATTGAGACAAAAAACATTTAACACTACTAAAATCACACTTACAGAAATTACCATTTACAGATGGCAGTGTACTCAATTGTTTAAGTTCAGAAATTCACATCAATTTTAATTTATCTGTAATAGTGTAACATTATAACACACTGCAAACAATTTTTGGTACTTACGTATTATCCGTGCCAGTTTTAAGCCAACTGCACCAGGCATGGAGCCAATATTACTAATTATAGTAACCCTTAATTTTTTTTTCCTTGCTACATGGTACATGTCTGGGAATAATCTATAATATTATTCTTTCTTATTTACCATGTTATTTACCATTTATTAATTTTACTGAAATAATGTTATTTACTATTTTTAACAATGTTATAAATTTAATAAACATATATTATATTTTATTTATTTTATATTAATTACCATTTTTAACGATGTTATTTGATAATGTTAAATTACTGCGTTTGAAAGCATGATTGGCAACGATAAACAAGATTGGTACTTGGCAACTATTTTTGGCGATCAATCTCCTGGCATGGATAATACGTAAGTACCCAATTTTTCCCCATATAACATAAGTATTTTGGGTGTACCTGTAAACAAACTATAAAGGTTACACACTTCATTGTGTGTTACACTCACACACCAATGTTTGGCAACTTTTTGATAGGCTCTATTTCCAAGACCGTGCCAAATCAATAACTTAATACAGGAAAATATCCCCAAAATTTTGCGACCTTTTTTCTTTTTACTACAGATTTAAAGAAAAAAAAATAGTGCATGAGTGTAAGACATCATAGCCTTCATTTTCAATGGAGAACATGCCATAATAAACATCATTAACATATATCAATTGCACGGTAATGGAAGCTATATTTACAAGAGTTTTAAGGCATAAGAATATTACAAATAAATTAAATGATTTTACCTTATCTCTAGCCCAGCATCTCTAAGTGCTTTTGCAGTGCCACCAGAGGCAACCAGTTTCAAACCAGATGATGCAAGCTTCTTAGCAAAATCAACAAGACCAGTTTTGTCCGACACACTTAGAATTGCTAGGTGACAAAAAAATATGTGAATAAAGAAATATTTGATATTGAAAAATATTTTTAATTAAAACTGATTTGAATGGATGATTACGATGAAAAAGAAAGTAAATAACACAGGAGACATACGACAGGGAGGAGCTCAAGCCATCCCCATTCAAATGAAGCAGGTGGGTGGCCGATCACAAGAGGCAAGGGAGGCTTAGCCTCCCTTGAAAATTCATTTAAAACAAAATTTGTGACTTTTCCATTATACCAACACTACTGGGGCCAAGAGTAATAATTGGTGCCAAACGAAGTGCTTGAAAAAAAATTAACGTTGTTTGTTGCAAAAATGATCATTGATGGTAATGATATGAAACTAGTATATCTGCAGATCAGGAGGCTCAAATGTCAGATCTGCAGTTTTATTTTGAAATCATTTTATTTAGTATTTAAAATATTCAACCCACAGTTTCATATTTATAATACTAAAAGTAATATATCAAGTAGTTTCACGAATTGTTAAGAATAATGGGAAATACAATTCCATGCACTAGTACTCAAAGACAGTTTTTTTTTTTTTCTCTTTTAACTCATCTAAACTTCGCAATGTCTCAATAATTTGATAGATGAAATTCTTTGAAATTTAATATTCTAAACCTTCTATCTAAAATAATTAAAATATTGATCTTGTGATAATAACAATAATTAATTTAAACAATAAATTATTCTCATAAATATTTTATCAAATATTGATATCCTAATAGCTACATTTATTTGAAAATGACTATTTTGTTTCATTAGTATGCATTCATTAAATTATTGTTTTAAATAAAATCACAAAACAATTATCTATTACTTTTTGTTCAGTGTTGTCCATAACTGAAACAGAGAGTCTCCATTACTGGAACAGAGGGTGTCCATTATTACTCGATTTTTGGGGGGTTTTGATTTATTTCTGTTATTTACAATTAAATTTTGATTCACATTGGGAAATGTAACTATGAGAATGGTTAAATATTGTTGATAGATTAATATAATAGTAAAAAAGAAACTGGAATATAATAACTATTAATTAAAAAAAATTCCTTAAGGGTGTTTATTGCTGGTATATCTACCCTACTTTCAATATTTTATATTTTAACTAAATGAATAAAATGAAATACTGTACGATGAATAAATTTGAAATACTATGAATAAAATTAATGACTAAAATATAAAATCTACAATAACTTTAAAATTATGTGGAATCTTAAAATAATTTTAAAAAAAAATTATGTAAAAAAATATTATTTCAAGATCAAAATATATAGTACGGGATGTTTTCTCATAGTGCTTGCTACAATAATAATAATAATAATAAAATCTTTAACATATTTTCTTTGAATTAAAATATATTACAAACATTATTTTTAACTTACCAATATGATTTGAAGAAGCCATTGCTTGAATTCAGATGACAAAATTAAACTGATCGTATGTAATAACAATAAATGAAATAATGCAGAAAATC